>CM067329.1:22068333-23344166 GCA_034376525.1 Nicotiana benthamiana
AAATTCTTTTAGATTTTTGAGAACATTTTTAAGTTGCTACAAATGCATTTTCTGGGCAATATTATCCTACTATTTCAAACTGCTTAGTTTGTATTGCCACACTAGCTGATTTGTTTGTTGAATTTGGCGAGGGTGGGGATATTTATGAACTTGCTATAAATGAAATGAAACAAAAATTTAAAAAATATTTTTTTCCTATCCCTCCTATTTTTGGTGTTGCTGCAATGTTAAATCCTACAATGAAATTGGGAGGTCCTCATTTTTGGTATTCAAATATTTATAAGGCTTTAGATCTTTCAAACGAGGAAGTTGCTACACTTGCAGATGCAAAAGCATCAATTAAAATTAATGCTCAAACAGTTTATAATGCTTATCAACTTGCCTTAGAGCATGCTAGGCCAAATATTCCAACTCCTACTTCGTCTAGCTCACAATTGTCTAAAAGAACTGCGGGCTTAACAAATCTTAAATCTTGGACGGAGTTCCGGGGTTCTCAAGGTGATAATTATGATGAAACTTCACATCTAAATGAGCTTCAAGTTTATTTGTCTCAGGCATTTGAAAAGGAGAATCCATATGGCTCTTTTGATCTTTTGGAATGGTGGAAGTCAAGGGAAAAACATTTTTCAGTTCTTGCAAGGATGACTCGGGATATTTTATCAATTCAAGCTTCAACTGTTGCATCGGAGAGCGCTTTCAGTTAAACAAGACTGCAAATAGGTGATCATAGAGCGTCGATGAGAGATAACTTGGAAAAATCGATACTTTTTAGAGATTGGATCCGCGCAGAAAGAAGAAACTTTAGAATTGCAGAAACAACCGGCGATAGATGAAGCTTATGAAGAAATGATAGCAGAACTTGCGGAGGATTCGGCTTCGTCCGGAAGTGGTGATGAACAAGCTTCTTTTCCACCATCACCAACACAACCTCCTCCCAGTCTTGACGGATTTATGAGATTTGTTAGAGATACAATGTAGATTATGATGTAACTTGTACTTTGGCACATCTTCTTTTAGTTTTGATTTCTTTTAATGGTGGTATTAGTACTTTGTTGTGCTCATTGCATTGGGGGAAGGAAGACTAAGAAAGATATGTCATTTTTGCTAATAAAAATTATAAGGCATATCCTTGAATATCTTTTTTCTCAATATTCCTTTGTCTTTACTTCGAATTATTTATAAGCTACAATATATATATATATATATATATATATATATATATATATATATATATATATATATATATATATATATATATATATATATATATATATATATATATATATATATATATATATATATATATATATATATATATATATATATATATATATACATAATATACAATATATACTACAAGAAAATATATACGAGAATATATATACATAACATACAACCTAAACTATAAGAAAATATATAAGTAATAACATATATACATAAGATACAATATATATAAGAGAATATATATACATAAGAGATACAATATATATACTACAACAAAATATATAACTTCATAAGTTATAATATATATACATAAGACACAATATATATACAACAAGAAAATATATAAGAGAATATATATACATAACATACAATATATACTACAAGAAAATATAAAGGAATATATATATACATAACATAAAATATATACTA
Organism: Nicotiana benthamiana; assembly: GCA_034376525.1. Lineage (NCBI taxonomy): Eukaryota > Viridiplantae > Streptophyta > Magnoliopsida > Solanales > Solanaceae > Nicotiana > Nicotiana benthamiana. Next base: position 22,069,987 of record CM067329.1, read on the forward strand.
ATTAATACAATACAAAATGCAATGAAAAATATATATTATATATACTATACTAATAACTAGTATACTATAAATATATTCTATACTAGTATATTATATACTATACTAATAACTACTATACAAGATATTGCCTTAAACAAAAAAAAATTAAAAAAAAGCCCGTCATGCCCGCCAGGCGCACGAAGCTCGGCCCGCTAAAGCCAGGACCACATGGGCTTAGGCCCGTCACGGGCTGGTCTCACCCATTGAGCCCACGAAGCCCGGGACCGCCAGAGCCCAGGCCCGCGAATTTCATGCCCGCGAAGCCCGTTTAGGCCCGAGCCCGGGACAAAATACAGCACTAATCTCAAATAATTATTCTTTTGAAACCATCATGTAAAAGTGGAAATTTACACTGAAACCTCCCATTAACCATTCTTTTTCTTTCAATGACTAATTACGTTTAAACTCGTGACATTTGAGGTAAAATTTAACTTTTCTTTAGTGACGAGCTCTTTTTATTTTTGTGTAGACTTGTACTTCATGACGTATGTATAATATGTCATTTTAAGTTTTTTGACGCTCCTAAGGTATCATTAATCTGCTTAATATGTCCATAATTTTTTTTTTCTTTTTTCAATATAATTGTCCATGAAATTTTAAAAGTTTTAGGAAATTTTTCGAAAATTAGTTTTTCAAAAACTAAAATATTTTTTCAAGTGAAATGTATGTCCAAACATAATTTCAAATTTCTAATACCAATGATTAATTTAACTTCAAATACTATTTTTTTCTTAAAAATTAAATTTTTATACCCAAACGACTACTAAATATCTCATTTCAAAAAAACATTATTTTTCTGAAACGCCAAATATTCTTAAATAATTTAGTTTCGTCATTTCAAGTTAAGTTGTATTTGCTTTCTTTTAGGGTCTTGCTCTCTCCTAGATTTATAAAGAGCAAACTTCATTCGTAGTTCGGAAAAACTAATAACAATAGTTAGCCACAAAATAAATCATACAATAAATAATCCAAAACTAATTAAAAGGCTAGCTCAAGATCACTACCGCTCAAAACCCTAACTTCATTCTCCTTCAGCATTCATATCATTTTCCTCAGCGAAAAGCTGTTGCCAGCTGCCGCTATTTCAAGCGCCGTCTCCGTATTGAACTACTAATCAACGCCCTCAGTCCAGATCCACTCTCGTCCAGTCCATTGACTTTCTTGGGTTTTTCTTGGTCACGATCTGTGGATTGGCTTTTTCTTCACCCTTTTGAGGAAGAGAATGATGATAGAGTTCTTGAGATCTGGTTATTGAAAATTGTGTTTTAGAGTTATATCTCAAGAAGGTGTGAGAATTATAAAAATTAACATTTTTCTCAAAGTTATATACTTTTTTTCTCTCAGAATGTTCCCATTGTTTTGCATTTCTTATTTATATTCTTAACATTGGCATCAGGAGTTATATAAGGAATTTTTATTGATGCTGCTTTACATTCTCTATTAGTGGATCTTGTTACATGATCCCTTGGTTGATTGGCTCAACTTATGAATTTGTTGTTTGCTTTCTATGTTTTCTTTTAAACAGAAGGCATTGGTAGGATGTCATTTTCTTCCTTCCCACCTTTATTGTTAATATTGAAGATTTACAAATGGTGAACATGATTATACTCATTGGTAGTAAAAGTAAGTGTTTATGTTTTTTATTTGACTTGGAGTTGCAATTAGAGAATTCAGAAGTAAAGATTACTACTTTAGTTGCATATTGGGTTTAATAGAACATATACTTTCTTAGACATGTGTTTTGTGTGTGAAGTTACTATTCATCAGTCAATTTATGTTATTTTTATAGGTCTATTGACATCCTAGAATATGTCTTCTAATCTAAAGGAGGATTTATCACAAAAAACTGATGTGTTTGGTCTCAAGGTCTGGCAATTAATTGGAATCCGTATAGGGATTTTTATAGTATTCATCCTCTTATTGTTAACATTATATCTCACTTTCCGGAGAAAGTCAAAAAGAGTTACGGACAATCTCTCTATTAGTCAAATACTTACTGTTTCCAACGAAATTAAAGAAGTTCGGGTTGAGCAAGCATCGGCGAACAAATTAGCTTCACGTGATGGAGTTATCTCACTATTCATGACAAAACCAGTGATAAAGAATCAAACAAGAATTTGGTTCATCTTGGAATGGGGAAAAAGAACGGTGGCAGCAGTAGTCAATCAGGCTTCTTCCATCACGTTGATAAGGACCGTTGTGGGTCACAATCAGGAGAAGAAGAGAGTTCATGCAAAACTGCATATAAAGCTTATAATTCACATTCAATAGCTACTCCTTTTTTTTAACGGGATTACCTGAATTTTCTCACTTGGGTTGCGGCCACTGGTTTCTGTTGAGAAATTTTGAGGTTGCACATGTTTTTCATCAGTTTTGGAGAACTATTTGTCAGCCATTTCCTGCACTCTTGAAAAACTTTGTTCAACTTTAAAATATATTGATCTCCTGTACTTTTCGAGCAGTAAAATTCAAATTTTAAATGGGGGTAAATAGCTACTGGATTGGGCAATTTTTTCTTTCTAAAAGTCATTTTAGATTATGTATTAGACTTAAGAGTATTTTTTTAAATATTGATATATATATATATATAAAATAGGCTGTCACTATACAAAAATTATACAAAAATAGGTGGTCACTACAAAAATTTTATACAATAGATATACAAAATAGACTACCATTATACAGAAAATATACTAAATAAACTATCAATATACAATTTATATACAATAAATCGTCACTATACAAATTATATACAAAATAGACTGTCACTATACAAAATATATACAAAATAGACTGTCACTATACAAAAATATACTAAACACACTGTCACTGTACAAGTTATATGTAATAGATTGTCACTATACAAATTATATATAAAATAGAATGTCATTATACAAAATATATACTAAATAGACCGTTACGATACATAAAATATACAAAATAGACAATTATTATACAAAAAATATACAAAATAGATTGTCACTATACAAAAATATAACAAATAGACATTTCGTATAGACCTGCATTACATATTTAATTCAATTCTTAGCTAATAATCAGATCTAGAAGTACAAAATATAATTTAAAAAGGAAAAAAAGAGATACTCTGTCGGACCAGGTAGGGGCCGAACCTGCGACATTCTGCTTAAGGAACAAGACTCTATCCATTGAGCTGCAGGCATTTGTGTTGTCAAGCTCATTCCCTTAGGACTATTAAATGCAATATGTTTGGGCCAAATGGCCATTTTTTTGTAAATAGGACAAACCATGAACTATTAAAATTTTGAGAGAATATAAAGGGCTTTTTCATTTATAAATTTCTTTTATGGAGAAGACTAGCTTGGTCACAATTGGAGGAGTCCGAAACTAAAATGATGCATTTTTAGATATAATATACGTTTATAAAGTTAAAAAAGGTTATATTTCTACATAAAATGCGATATAATACTGCGTTTAAGGATAGCTTGATACTACTGGGCCTCAAATATCGGCCTGAAACTCATAGCTAATTACTGAGTCCAATTAAATAATTAATTATTTAATTTATTAAACTGACAAAATTTTAGAAATATTGAAATTGACACACATAATAATTATGGATAACTTGGTGCTATTGGGCCTCAAATATCGAGAATGGAACCTATAGATAATTATTCTATCTAATTAAAAATTAATTATTTAATTTATTAAACTAACAAAAATTTAAAAATATTTGACACAAATAATAATTAAAGATAACTTGGTGCTACTGGGCCTCAAATATCGAGCCCAGAACCCGGTCGTCTTGTGGATTATATAAAGTCAAAAAATTATTCTGTGGATGCTCATTCATCGATGATGACAAGTTTAAATCAAGGCAAACTCTTCTATCAAGAATCTGTCCGGCAAAAACTGTTCCAGAATAACCACACGATTACTGGGGGTTATACCTACTATGCACACCCTCATTATTGGGAACGTCTTCAATCTTGACGTACATTTCCAACAATTTTATTATAATAAATTCTCTGTATCCATCCGCAATCCGCAAAAAATCTCTAAGAGTTTCATCATCTTCGATGTTAAACTCAGAATAATAAGCAAACCCCTGCGGAGTCACAGAATACGAAAATCTACCAGTTACTTTAAGGTTCACCGAACGTTTCCTCACACTCATTTTTTTACGTAACAACAATACCACATTATCGTACTCCCTTTTAAGCGGCAATTTAACATGACACTGTGGAGGTGAACTATATCTCACAGAGGTGAACTAACGCCTTTAAATAAGGCAAGTCCTAGCTTGGAGTGCATAATCTTTTTATGTAAAACACAGTATAATATTCCGTTTTATGTATTTGAATTATTATTATATCAGTTATCCGCAAAACACTTATTAGTGGGCCCAAAAATTAATGTAAAATGCAGTATAATATTATGTTTAATCAAAATATAATATTATAATATATTTTACACTAAAATACAAATTGTCAGTTTTACAGAACACTTATTTGATGAGTCAAATTGTTGTAAAACACATATTATAGTGAATACTGTATTTTATATAAAAATATAACTTTTTTTAAACTGTAAAAATGTATTTTCTGTCTAAGAAGACATCATTTCAATTTTGGACTCACAATTGCGGTTGCTTTTAGATTGGCTAGTCCAATCGACATCTTAGTTGTCAGTAATCGGTACCCATTTGGAGTGTTTGGACTAAATTTGACGTTTTACCTAAACGTTTTGGACTGTTTTACTAATTCCATGCCATGTCTTTTGGCATGATCGTAGAAATTACCGTTCCCGGAAAAGATGGAAATGACAAATAGCACCCAAACCATTTATTAAATCATTTTTGTTCTTTCTTTCACGTTCCGCCTTTTGTTTTACAAGATATTTTTTCAAATAAGTGGTAATTTAATTTGTAGCTTATCTTACCCTTAGTAATATTCTAATGACTGCTCTTTCATTATTTGGCATATTCTTTTTACTTAGAATATATGGGATAGGACACAGTATCTCGACTGCTCGTAAAAAAGTTAGTTGAGGCTATGTGGGCGTTTGGATATATGAATTGTGAAATTCCCAAAAAGTATTTTATTTTTGGGAAAATTTTACATTATAATAATTGGGCTCTTGTTATGAAATAGAAGATTCTTACACTTCTATTTAAGGTGAACGTCTTTAATGTACTTAATTAGAGAGATTTTAGAGTCCTATTATTGGTAGCAAGATCTTCCTCCTCCCTATAAATAGAGGTGCTCTCTACCATTGTAATTCACTCCTAACTCTCAATAAGAAGAACTCTCTCTACTCTTCTCTCTATTGCTATTGTTCTTGTTCTATTGTTCTTGTCTTTTGCTTTAGTTTATAACACGTTATCAGCACGAGACTCTACCGTCTCAAGTATCATTCTCGAAAATCCAAGGTATTTTCCCTCTTCCTAATTTAATTTTCGAGTATGTCTGACATTATGAAAAGAAAGTTCGTTGCCCTTGAAATTTCGGGCAAGAACTATATGACATGGGTGTTGGATGCTGAAATCCACCTAGATGCTATGGGTCTCGGAGACACCCTCAAAGATAAAGAAAAAGCATCCACCCAAGATTGTGCGAAGGCCTTGATTTTCTTGCGCCACCACCTTGACGAAGGTTTGAAGATTGAATATCTCACCGTCAAGGATCCACTCGTTTTGTGGAACAGCTTAAAGGAGAGATATGACAACCTGAAGTTGGTCACTCTGCCACAAGCACGATATGATTGGGCCCATCTGAGGCTACAGGACTTTAAGTCTGTTTCTGAATATAATTCTGCTATGTTCAGAATTACTTCTAAACTGAAGCTATGTGGAGATAACATCTCCGATTACGATATGCTTGAGAAAACGTTTACAACGTTTCATGCCTCCAATATGGTACTGCAGCAACAGTACCGAGAGAAAGGCTTTACGAAGTACTCTGAACTGATTTCTCTCTTACTAGTGGCTGAGCGAAATAATGATCTGCTCATGAGAAATCATGAAAATAGACCAACTGGGTCTACACCACTGCCTGAAGCAGATATGGTGCACTCGCATTATGCCAAACATAAAAGGGACCATGATCACGGTCATAAACGGGGTCAAAGCCAAGGACGTGGACAAGGAAGAAATTCCAAAGAAGTCTGTCACCCCCAAAGAGAGATAACCACCGAAAGCAGAAACGGGATCCCGAAGATCCTAAGGCAAATAGTTCAGAAACTATATGTTATCGTTGCGGTGGGAAAGGGCACTGGTCAAAGATTTGCCGTATACCAAGACACTTGGTTGACCTTTATCAAGCATCTCGAAAGAGAAAAGGCCCTGAAACAAACTTTGTCTATGACGACAATGAGGACATCACCCACCTGGATGTGGCAGACTTCTTTGAGCAACCCGAGGGGAAAATAGACCACCTAATCGGCGATGGGACCATGATGAAAGAAGATGGAGTTATTTGATTTTGTTCTACTTATTTGTATTAGTTAGTGAATAATCTAATAGTCATTAGTATTAGCTCGTATTAGCTAGTTCATAAAGCAATGTTAGCAGTAGTTCTTTAGAATATCTTCAATATGTTCAAATATCAATAAAACTTTTATTTTCCAGTGGGGGTAATCGACTAGCCTGAAAAACTAGCCGATTATCAACTATTTTCGCATTAAAGTTGAAAAACAATTGATCAACAATCGATTGTCTTTGGCTAACAATCGATTGTCTTGAAACAGTGTGTTCTGGAATTTTTCAAAAATAGCCAACAATCGATTGTCTTTGTCTAACAATCGATTGTCTTGAAACAGTGAGGTCTGAAATTTTTCAAAAATAGCCAACAATCGATTGTCTATGAATAACAATCGATTGTCTTAAACAGTGTGATCTGAAGTTTTTCAAAAGTAACAAATAATCGATTGTGTATGTCTAACAATCGATTGTCTATGTTCCAACAATCGATTGTGTGTGTTTAATAATCGATTGTCTTATGAAAAACGCTGAAATTTTCAAACTGCAAAGGAATTGATTATGGATAACATATCTGATTTTGTTAGCCAACTGTTAGTAGCAGATTTTGAAAATATTATGTGACACAAAAGAATTGAACTTGCTTATTCTTATGTTCCTGTATTTCTTTTGTATGTCATACCATGGAAAGTAAATTGATCGAAGGCTCCGGAAGAGCCATTGTAACTCTGCCCAAGGGCACGACGTTAATCATAGAGAATGCTATGTTCTCCTCCAAGTCTATGAGAAACTTGTTGAGTTTTAAAGATGTACGCCGGAATGGCTACAATATTGAGACAATGGATGAAGATAATCTCGAATATCTCGTCCTCACTTCAAAGAATGTCTCCGGCCAAAAGAGGGTTATTGAGAAATTTCCGTCTTTATCTTGTGGCCTGTATTGGACAAGAATTAGTGCAATTGAGGCACATTCAACAGTAAATCTAAAGAATACTGAGTCCAATACATTTGTACTTTGGCATGATCGACTGGGTCACCCAGGATCAACCATGATGAGACGGATTATAGAAAGCTCATATGGGCATTCGTTAAAGAATTTCAAAATTCTTTCAAGTAATGAATATCCTTGCACTTCGTGTTATCAAGGCAAGCTGATTATCAGACCATCCCCAACAAAGGTTGGGACTGAGTCACCCCAGTTTCTGGAACGTATACAAGGGGACATTTGTGGACCTATTCACCCACCTAGTGGGTAGTTTAGGTATTTCATGGTCTTGATAGACGCATCCTGTAGATGGTCTAATGTGTGCTTGTTGCCATCACGCAACCTTGCGTTTGCAAAGTTAATGGATAATAGATGAGAATAATCTTGAACTCTTCATGAAAACGAGGCCGCCCATTTCGGTTTGGGTTCACGCCATTTTGCATGCAACAATACTAGTTTGTCGGCTGCCCACTTCGGTTTGGGGTCACGCCATTTTGCATGAAGCAATGCTAGTTCGTCGGCTGCCCACTTCGGTTTGGGGTCACGCCATGTTGCATGCAGCAATGCTAGTTCGTCTCTGACTGACGAATTGACACAAATATTCCTCATTGCAATTGGTTTTGGGTCATGAACCCAATATATCCCATTTAAGAAGCTTTGGATGCGCAGTATAGGTGCCTGTAGCACCGCCATCCCGCACCAAAATGGGTTTGCAAAGAAGGTTAGGAATATATGTTGAGTATGAATCGTCCTCCATTATTCGCTACCTCGAAACATTGACAGGAGATTTGTTCACTGCACTATTTGCAGACTGTCAATTTGATGAGACACTTTTCCCAAAATTAGGGGGAGAAGTTGGTGAAACCAAACGGGAAATTTTGTGGAAAAATGTATCATTATCTCATCTTGATCCACATACCTCTATTTGAAAGAAAGAGGTACAAAAGACTATCCATTTGCAAAGAATAGCAAATCAAATGCCTGACGCATTTACGGACTTGAAGAGGATAACGAAATCCCACATTCCTGCGGAAAATGTTCCGATCCGTATTGAAGTCCCTATTGGACAATTATCTAGTGTCATATCCAATGAGTCAAATGCACGCCAGAAGCGTGGCAGACCATTAGGTTCCAAAGATCGAAATCCTAGAAAGGGGAAAAAGAACGATCTAAATGACACTATGAAAGAATCACATGAGGACGCTCATGATTTGATTAATTCCGAGATTCACGAAGAATCTATTGAGCCTGAGACTCTTGAAAATACGGAATGCAAGAATGTGAGGATCTCGAACCTCAGTCTGTGGTAGTACAAAATTAATTGAGAGCTCTCGAAGAGCCAATTATTACTATGTTGGAGAAACACAATTGAGTATTGTGCTGTAGTAAGTCTCAAAGAAACTTATTCAGTTTCCAAAGTACACGCGAAAGCGATTGATTATATTGAGACTATAATAAAGGAAGGCTTTGATTCTCCTATTACTACAACTTGTAGCGGGGTAATTTGTATATGAAAAGCTACCCGCTTTGTTCTCCAGTTTGTACTACACAAACGAAAGAATGCCACAATAAAGTGGATATCTATTGGTATAAAACCCATGTCATAATAAACCCGAAGTTTATTGATAAGTGCACATGTCATGGTGTAAATTTGAAGTTTACCAATATTGATAATTTATTCAGTTGGCATTCATGTTAGCCATCTCATTTTAAGTATGATGTGCAAATTCACATAGGTGAATATTAAAGAACTAGAAAGTTCTTTACGAATACTCTTGTATCACTTGTTCTCATTAATGAACGGACCAACTAAAGAGTTCGGGTTGAAGCTCATAAATTCTGGAAATATGAAAGGTGAGTATGGGCCCATTCACCTGCCATGTATACCACATATGATGCATCTATGATATGGTTACATGCGCCATTGTTATTAACCCGCAGCCTGGCCAGTGCTTGCAAGGTAAATCGCTCAGTAATCTAACTTCGAGCATAGTTTCCAGATTCTCTACTCAAGACAGTTCATCTTGATAAGTTGGTTTATATCAAAGTTGGTTTAGCAAGATAATTATTGAGTGCTTCCACTTAATAGCTAAACTGTTTCTTATGAGAACAAAAGTTGTATATATCAGTTTGATATAAGTTGTATATGAGAGTATATTCTCCCCTCACAAGTGGTTCAGGGTCAGGAACCAAATAATTTCATCTTATTATTAAGGTGCTGTGTATATTGACATAATGCACAAAGATGATTTCCCAAAGTTGAGGAAACATGTTAGCTTTACTAACATGAGGGGGAGACATGATAAACACTTGAGAAAGTGTTACATGGGATGAATTTTCATTTGTATATGTATATCCCCGAATATCATGATATGAACCTGTAGTTCATAAAAAGGGAAATGCAATTGCAACATATTGCAAAGCATGCTATACGCATTTGCTGACTCAAAGAAAGCAACTAAATGGAAGAGATACAATTCAAGAAGAATTGATTCCATATGAAAGACATGTAGCTTTGAACCTATAGTTCATATGCTTGAGAGTATAAAGTCAAAGGTATGTATAATCAGTTTTCGATATCTTATTTGTTTAGCATGACATGAAACTTTGATATGCAGCTAAAGTCTATTATGTGACTTACATGACTTAACTTGAAAGATTTAAGTTGCTTGAAGCATATGCAATCCTTGGTCCTGAAGTACCACATCTTTAGTACAATTTGTGTACGTATGTATCTTGCTATAACTATAAGCATGATGGCATTGAGAATGCATCTATGGAGATATTGAAGAGCTATTCCACGACATTATATGAAGATGTTCATATCTATCAAGAATGATGATTTCAAGGTGCGGAATATTTATTCAAGTCAATATGGTTGATTTATTTATCAAGCATCTACCAAAGATCGTTTTGAAGATGATGCACAAAGATTGGAATGCAAATGCTCAAGGCTTAAATTGATGTACTCATTAGGGGGAGTTAATGCGCGTTGCACTCTTTTTCCCTTACAAGGTTTTGTCCCACCGGGTTTTCCTTGCAAGGTTTTTAACGAGGCAACCAATAGGCGCATATTCAAACATGTGTACTCTTTCCTTACTTTAATTTTTCCCATTGGGTTTTGTTTTAAGGTTTTAACGAGGCACATCATTGAATAGACATTCAAGGGGGAGTGTTATGAAATAGAAGATTCTTACACTTCTATTTAAGGTGAATGTCTTTAATGTACTTAATTAGAGAGATTTTAGAGTCCTATTATTGGTAGCAAGATCTTCCTCCTCCCTATAAATAGAGGTGCTCTCTACCATTGTAATTCACTCCTAACTCTCAATAAGAAGAACTCTCTCTACTCTTCTCTCTATTGCTATTGTTCTTGTTCTATTGTTCTTGTCTTTTGCTTTAGTTTATAACAGCTCTATATTTTTTAATTTTATAGCTCATATTTTAATTTACAACCAGCTAACCGATAAATAATAGGCTAAAATTTAATATCCAACTCCAATAGGTTCCCAAAATAACTATTTAATTTTTAAAAAAGATTCCTCAAGCTTTTAAATTAATTTTCGAATCAATAATTATGACTCAAATATTAATTCAACAAATGAATTTGGGTGGTGAAAATTAGATTTTTAACAAGCTTAAATATGTGGATCTAAATTTCGAATTTAATTTTTAAGAAATTTGGAGGGAGTGTTATTTAGACTTGTTAGAAATAGTATTAGGAAGTTGTATATATAATTTGCAGTCATTTAGTGGAGATTTGGATTGGTTTTGAATAAGAATTGCAACTTTACCAAAAAAAAAAAGAATTGCAACTGAAAATCGTGGAAGAAGTTTGTCCACAGACGCTTGTATAAATGTGTATAAAAGTGTATATAGCGTGTTTCTACACTCATATATAATATTATACAAGATTATACATAATGATACAAAAAACTGACTTCGTCTTTTTCCTTGCGTCTTCTCTGAAATTTAACTCAAATCTTACTAAAATTTACTCTAAATCACTTCAAATTTAATTTTTGAACCCCGTTTGATATTTTCAATCAATTGAAACAATACCCAATCCAAACAACTAACAAATTCAAAAAAAATCCATTTTCAAAAGCAAAGCTTTAAATGGTCTTCAATGGTGGACTTCTACTCTTTAATTTTCTTTCATTGCAAGCACGTGACACAAGAAGAGAAAAAGAAAATACATGGCTCTTTGAAGCATATGTAAAAGATGTGAGAAGAAGAGATAGTGAAAGCAATAGTTGTGAGAACAAAAAATTAACTACATAGCTTTTAGAAGCAATGGTTATAAAAATATAGATTGTGAATTTGCAAGTGCTATTATAATATGTACAATGTGTGATAGGTGGGTTAAAACTTAAAAACGTGGATCATTTTTTGTTATGGTATGAAGTCATATGTATTTTCTTGTAATTTTTTTTTCTTTTTTTTTATTTAAAAAGTGAAAATAGTATTTTTAAAATTGGAGTTGTGTGGGGACATAAATACAATCTGGAGCTATTTTTAAATTTTTGTGAATGATTTGAAGTGAAGATTTTTAAAAAATAATTTTTTGGAGTTTTTAAAAATTTAGAAAAATTCTGAATTTCAATTTCAAGTGAAATTAAAAATTTTCATGGTCAAACAATAATTCCGAAAAAGTATTTCTTCGTGAACCTATTCTTTTTTGGTCCGTTCAAAATAAAAAGACTCATTTCTTAATTTGGAAACAATATATCTTAAACTTATAATTCTACCATTAGTGAGAAGCTTTTATAACTACAAATACTCTGAGCCTTTTTAAACTTGTTTAGGACAACAAATTCTAAAACTTTTAATGTTTTCTTAAACTCTGTGCCCAATAAAATAGATGCACATTAATTGAAACTGAAACGGAGGGAGTAATTTTTTTTAAAGAAAAAGCAAATTTTCAATGGCCAAACGGGCCCTATACTGATGCACATTACTGATGATGAATGTGCAAAAGAAATATTCAAATGCTTAAAGTACAATGATTGAAATAGTCAAACTAAACATAGTACATACACCAAGAATAAAACCAAGTTACTATTACTGCAAATGCGGAAATCTCCAACTTTTGCCCCCCACTACAGTTAGCTAGTTAGTAAGTGTTAGAGTTGTTTCACGTCGGAGAGATTTGAGGTCCTTGGTCTTTTTATATGGCTTGGGCAATCCTCACATCATAAGCTAGCTTTTGGGGTTGAGTTAGACCCAATGTTCATTAAGAAGTGATGAAATCTGTATTTTTTTTATATACAAAACAACTCTATTAGAATCCACATATTGACTTTTCAGAAGGTAGAAGTTTCACTATTTTTCTCCCTGAAAATAATTGTAATGACATAAGAACTTTATGGTTTTACTTTCCAAAATATCTTCTTTTATTTTTCCAAAACCGATACTTATATTAAAAGCGAGAACTTAGAAGTGCTCCAGAAATTTTAAATATTAATCCAAACAAGGAGCAAAACAGATGCCCTTGACGAGAAAATATAGCAACACAAAGAGAAGCAACATAGAACTACTGATTGTTGTTCTTCAGTATAGCCACCCATTTCAATCAAAACTTGAGAGAGTAATAGAATTCATATTTTGTTGAAAGCAACAATATCACAGCTCTGAACATACTCATTGATAGGTTCAGCCATAAAATAATTCTCAACGAGATCATCCACAGAGACCATGTCATCCACAATGGTAAGCATGATTTGCTGCTTCTTAATACCGTATCCAACAGGAACAAGTTTAGATGCTCCATAAGTCAATCCTTCCATCTGAACACTTCGAACAGCTTCTTCATATCAGTCTCATCATCCCATGGCTTGACATCCAAGAGAACTGAGGACTTGCCAGATTCTTTCTTCTTCCCTGAAGCCTTAACTGCTGCTGCACGTTCTTCAGCAGCCTTCTTCTCCTCTTCAGTTTCCTCACCAAATAGGTCTACCTCATCATCATCTTCTTCTTCTTCAGCAGCTGAGGCTTTAGTGTCAGCAGCAGGAGGAGTTGCCACTGCCTCCTCGGTGATTGGTACAGATCCCTCTACAGTGACACCGGCACCTTCGCCAGATACACCAGAGATTCTTAAAAGTGCATCGATGTGCTTATACCACCTAGATGCATTCACATATTCAGCTGATGCTAGATATGAATACACAGTGATATCATCCTTAGAGGCTCGGTACCCGGAGATGTAACTACGGGTCAGGAGGTCAAACTATCTTATTTTTGTCCTGCCATATCACAAACAACACCAAATCACTCCTTCATCCCTTAATTTGGTGTTCGGATTGGTTTTGAGTTTGCTGAATAAATTGGTGTTAGACAGTGGCAGATGTAGAGCATAATATGTAGATTCACGGAAATTCAATAATGAACATTTAACACAATATATCATTCAAAAATATTTATTTAACTTATAAGTTAAAACAAAATCATATAGCTAGTGCGAGTTCCAGATCTTATTAGTTTTAATTGTTAATTAAATATATTTTTAAGTTATACTAAAATTTATAAGTAAAAATTAAAGAATAAAAATAGTGAGAGTTCTAGTTCTTGTTAGTTTTATTTGTTTTGATTAGAAACACTTGAAGTTATATTAAAATTGGTAAGAAGTTATCAACTAAGCTAGGAATTTCGTATCTAATAAATATTGTGATAATTTGTGTTACATTATTTCAAAATCTCCTTTTTTAAATTAAAAAAATACAATATAATAGATGAAAAATAATAGCGGTGCTAAGCATGTCCTAAATATGAAAGAGTTCTACGCGAGGTATAATGAATTTGAAGTGTTCAACATAGATTATTCTTCAAACATTTGCTAGAGCAGAAAAGAAGCACATTAATCAAAAATAAATTAAGAAATTCCCCACGTTGGTCTAGCCTCCTAGAGTGAAGAATCGCAGTAAGGCCCCCTCGCATAATTTAAATGAAATCTCCAATAAGGGGTGATATAGCATTACGACATGAGTTTATGCTAAGAAATTTATTAATATTGCATAGTAGATTTAAATACATAATTAAGAACCTTAAAAATTAAAAACACATTATGTTTCATGTTAAGGACCTTAAAAGTAGAACCCACAAAATTTATATTCATGGAAACTCTACTATTTTTAATTTGGAAATCACCATTTAGATTGAGTGCTCAGTTAATATGTTTGTATGAATTATTAGTTTTCCTATACAAGTAATAGTGTTTGTGTCCAAAAGCAATGAATACTTAAGCACCCAGAGCAGACAATATACATCCGTCATTGAATATGGCCTGCAAGCATTATTCAATAGGAGAAAGTACTTTGTCAACTTAAAAAAAAGGGGACTAAATTGAATTTAAGTTTAAACTCTATTCAATTTATTTAAATTTATTCGATTTATTTCTTAGAATTTGTTTAGAAATATATTTTATTTTACTTTTACAAAAATATCATATAGATTTATGTTAAGAATAATGTAATTAACATTTAGCCTTCATGCTCTTTTATAATCGGATTTTGGTGTCCTTCTATAGTGAGGATTTTGATAACTTTAGAATTCGCTACTCTATTATCGGCTTTCACGTTCAAATCTTCAACCTAGAAATAAAAGTTACCCTTGCACGTAAAATCAATAGGCTCTGTTATATGGTATAAACTTAGGGGTTATTTGGTTTAAATACGGTTTATGCTGGGATAAGTTATATTGGAATTAATTATGCTGGATTAGTTATTCTAATATTATTTTTATTCACTATTTAGTATGTTATATTAAAAATGATAATTGAATAAATTTTAAGAAAAAAATATAAGTTATTCCGATACTAATTACCTTGCACATATAAAATATAAGTTATCCCGATACTAATTATCCTATAAGGTATAACATAGTGTAAGTTTTGTTTTATTCATGCGGATCTTTGAGAGAATCCTAATATTTTTGGTTAAAGGGTGCAAAAGTCGGTTTATGAGTATAACAATTCAATGATTAGTAGGATACTTAGTATCTCAAAGTGACTTTTTCTTTCCTATATCATATATGAAATCTTATTATTAAAAATGTACATAATTTCATATTTGTTCGCTATGTTTACAGTTTTTCTACAATTATCATACTATTCATTTGCTTTTGACTAGTTAAAGATGCCGTGGAAGAAAATTCCTCATTCATAAAAGATTATATAAAATAAGAACAGCTATGGCTGCAAATTAGATCTTATAATTGTATGGTTGTTCTTTATTTATCTTGAACTAATCTATATACATTTTAAATCAACACAAGAAATTTTTTGTTAATTTTTTCTTCATCCCTATTTTTTTTCTTCATTGACTTTATGAAGCTGAACATTGAAGAAAAAGAAAAGATACTGAACAATTACTTTATATTGACTTAATGAAATTGAGCATTACAATCAACATCTCAGAATAGTTAACTTTATTTATATCTTTATTATTTGTAAAAGTAATTTAGAAAATCTACGAAATTATTAGTAATTTGCCAGATCATTAATATAGAAAATTATCCAAATATCATATGTATTTATCCAACTTCTCTCTACATCCCTCTCTATTTCTTAATTGCAAATTTCAGTAATATAAAGCAAAAGAAAAGAGAACATCAATTCCACCATTGACAGTCATTAAAAAGTTTGAAAGCTTTGAATTCAAATTTGGGTTTTCAAAAATCATTATTTGTTTGGATTGGGTGTTGATGAAAATAATCGAAAATATGATTTGGAGTTTATATCTCAATTTTGAGGGGTTCTGGAGAAGATTAGACTTAGTTTTGGACTGAATTTCAGATTGAAACTCGTCAAAGAAGAAGAAGAAGACATATTGCAAAAATTGTAGATAAATTATAAATTATTTATATTCTGACTGTAGATGCTTTATTTTCTATTTCACCAATAAAAAATGGCTAAATCTTCTACAAATTTTCTGAAAAAATGCAATTATGTCAAAAATCTCAATTATGCTACAATTGAATGAGAATTAAGATATAAAAATTCAATGTACCTGTAGATATTTTATAGGTAAATTGTAGATTATTGTATTCTAATTGTAGATGCTTTATTTTCTGTTTTCACAAATAAAAAAACGACTAAAACTTCTACAAATCTTCTGCAAAAAATGCAATTATGTCGAAAATTTCAATTAAACTACAATCGAATGGGAATTGGGATATTAAATTCAATATACCCAGTTTGTAGATATTTTATAGATGAACTGTAGATTATTTGTATTCTGATTGTAGATGCATTATTTTCTATTTTCGCAAATCCAAAACAGCTAAAACTTCTACAAAATCTTCTACAAAAAATACAATTATATCAAAAATAGGGTATACAAACCTAGATAGTTCAATTGTGCAATTCACTTTGGCGAAAGGATTGTTCTTCTCAGTTTTTAAATGAACTTACAATACCATTTAGAGTAAAATATAATATATCCCCAAATTTGGATTAATTATCCCAGCATTAAATAATCCCAAATGGAACTCAGATAATGATCAACTGCACCATCAAGTTGAATTTCTACTTGTATTGGGACTCTATATACACAATTTCATCATTCTTAGATCATCATCGATGGTAATGTCACAGCTTCACATTAACTTGCTAATGCTAAAACAAACATAAGCACACAATATTTAACTTCTAAATTAGTTACTGTAGTATTCTAGCAATCAAGATACACTATGGTATTTTCGACACAATTGAACCTCTTAAATACACTATGATATAAAATTAGTATTTTGGTATACTAAATATAATTATTTTAAATCTTAAACATTAAGGATAATAAGATATTTTATACGCAATTGGAATATAAAAATTCCTATCTCAAATAGCTGAGAATCTGAAATTTGTTTAATATTAGAAGTCCATGAAAATCGTAGTCTTAAGCAAAGTTTAAAATATCAATTTTACCTTACATGGTATTATTTGTCAATTAATCTTATAAGAATATTCTAATAAATTAATATTTTATCTATATTTTTATAATAATATAAATAAATATAAATATAGATTAAAAGTGCATATTTTTAAAGTACTTATTTTGAAGTCTTAGCACGATCAATATCTGGGAAAGAATAATTTTTTCTAAGTAGCATGAGAAAATTTGCATTGAAAGCATAAGCAAACAATTAATTTTTTCAAGAAAAAGATATCCATAAATTTTATATTTATCAAACTAACAGTCTTTTCTCCCGTTTCTCTCTTCGGGATCTTTGATATGTTTCAGTCACATATAATTAAGTAATTTGTAAGATGTCTAATATTATTACTTTGGTGTAATTATAGATATATCATATATTGATTAAAATTTTAATGTACTTTATGATTTTACGTTTCACAATTAAATGAAATCCTAGAAAAACTTAATTAAAGTCTTTCACACTAAATATATAACATATTTATCTATTTAAATAATTCTTAAAATTGGTTAAATATAAATTGTCTCTCTAATAGACCAATACTGAAAACAGTATTTCTTAAATGAATTGGTCCAAAACATGTGACTAATTTCCTAAATATTTTTTTGAAAATCTTTGACTAAGTGACTTTTGTGATTACATAGTATATTTTGGTAGCTCGCAAAACGAGCTGGGTATCATTTTAAGCAAAGGAGATTAACTGACATCTCAGCGTTTGTAGTCCAACGGTTAGGATAATTGCCTTCCAAACAATAGACCCGGGTTCGACTCCCGGCAGACGCATTTTGGTGTAATTTTATGGTGTCTGGCTTAATTTTCAACTTATCAACTTTCTTATCTGCAGCTTTTCCATATTACATAATATAGTTACAATGTTCCTGGGATCTTTGAGAACAGTAATCATGAAGTTCTTTCTAGAATTTTTACCTTATATAGTAAATGTTAACACTTTATTTATTTTAAATAAATGTCACTAAAAAAAATATATTTATAGATACATTTTAATATATATAACAAAATATCTAATTTTGATTGCCTCCTACCCTAAGCCACTAATCATGCTATTCAATTATACTATTTTTCTTTCTCTCTCTATTTCGATACAGATCATTCTCTTCTCACATTTCCTGAAAATACAACTGAGGGCTCCTTCAGAAGCAAATTGATTTTCAGTAACTTGTTTTCTGTTATGAAGGGTTCCGCTATTGGGTTTCGTGAAAATTTCTGTGACGAAGGGCACTGACGGAGGGCACTTGATTCAGGGAATTTTTTGACGGGGCTGTTACGGAGGGCTTTTTTTTATTGATTTTTTGTTACGAAGGGCTCCTAATTGGGCTTGTAAAATACGAAGGGCACTTGATTGAAATACGAAAGGCCTTTTTGGTGAGATTCAGGGGTTTTTCTCAATGACGGATTCACCAAAAATTAGGGTTTGTTCTTAAATAAAGATGACAGAGTTTGGGGCTGAGTAATTTGATTTTATCTTAATATATTTCAATGTATTTTCAACGTATCACGCTGTATTTTCATGTATTTCATTGTATTCATTGTCTTTTTTTAATTGTAATTCAATGTATCTCGCTGTATTCCATATATTTCATTATATTCACTGTCTTTTAAAAAAAAATTGTATTTCAATATATCCCGTTGTTTTCTATGTATTTCATTGTATTCATTGTCTTGCTATATGCCATGAATGTATATATATATATATATATATATATATATATATATATATATATATATATATATATATATATATATATATATTTTAATTAATATAATTTGTGTATTCAGAATTATTATATAATTTCTCTGAAGATTGTTATATTTTTGGGGTATTTTTCGATTGAATCTTTTTTATACAAGAAAATACAAAATTTGTGTGTTATAATTGAGTTTGTTGAGTTATATTAGGAGTCTATTATGTTAATTGATTCACTTTCTATTTAAAAACAGTATAATCCCCTGTTTCACGCCGTGAATACAGTCAAATATAATAATCTGTCTAGCAGTAATACTATGTTACACACCATGAATACAGACGAATACACTCGAATATAACAACTGATTAGCTGGACTTCCCTGATTCACGCCTATTTTTGCTATTGTATTCATTAATACAATAGTTAAATACATCTTATAATAATAGAGAACGTATCTACAATCCGTAATATAGCAAATGATATCTATAGATAGCTAATTAGCCCTAAAAGATAGTGCTTTATGAAAATTTTTCTAAAAATAATTAACATATATAACGGGCCATAAAGTGTTGACTCACGTAAACATGGTCCATAAGGGGAAAAGAAAAGAGAATTTTTTTAGAAACTATTATGTTTTAGATTATTAGCTTGTTATACCTATCATTTACTAAATACTTCCTACAACTATGTTTTCAGTTGTTATAGACTGTATTTGATGTATTTTTACAAGAAAAACTTCGCGAGTGAAAAATAGGGAGTCCAGCTAAGCAAAGAATGTATTCGATTGTATTCGCGAGCTGTATTCATGAACATAGTAACATAATTTGGGGGGAAAAAAGGTCTTCAACTTTTTAAAAGGTAAGTGGATCAATTAACAATAGACTCCTAATATAACTCAACAAACTCAATTATAACATACAAAATTTGTATTTACAGTTATAGAAAAGATTTTCTACCGAAAAATATCCGATAAACAGAGCAATCTTTAGAGATTCAATCCATCATTTCTCTTATTAGTGGTATCTTTGCTAAAATATTTTTTAGTGGTATCTTTACAAATGTGAAATTATATAATTACATTGAATAAAGTTAAATACATAAAAATACATTGAATACATGAAGTATAGCAGGTCATCTATAGTGCAAAAACATATGAATACATACTGCAGAAACATTTGAGTACACAAATTATATTAACTAAAAAAAACATATGAATACATTCATGGAATACAACGAGATAATGAATACAATGAAATACAACTAGATAATTGAAATATAATGAAAAAAATATAGTGAATAAAATGAAATACATCGAGATACATTGAAATACATGAAACAAAACGTAACAGACTCTTCAAGTTCCTCAACCCAAATCCCATCCCCAATCCACCGATATCCAGGCGTCGTCACCGGTTAAATGAAGACAATTGTTGAAGAAACACCAATTTAAAGGATCAAACGGAAACTAGAGACAGAACTTCTTCAGATCTCACAAGGCAAACATGAACAATCAATGCAAAATCTAAGAAAAATTTAGAATGTGTAATATAACTGTGTGAAAGAAATTGTTGGCAGGAGGAGGGGCTTAGGGGTGACACAACAAGGAAGGGGGGAAGTGGTCGCCATTCGGATCTGTCGTTGGCGGAACATAGCCCCTGCTAGGGTTTCTAAAAGTAGGGGAGAAAAGAACGAGGAAAAAGAGAAGAAAGAGGAAAGATAAAGGAGGAGAGAGGGAAGAGATAGGGAAAGAGGAAAATAATACACAAGGTATATAATAGCTTAAAGGTTGGAAGTAACCATAAATAAATATTGATAAAACAACCGATCATGGCGAGTGAATAATAAAATCCTAAGATTCTAAGAAGTCTTTCTTCTTCATAACACTCTATAGTATATACCCCCTTTCCCTTTAATTCTCTTTAGGTTAAAAAGAGTGAGTGAATAAATCATGGTGAAAAAGGGAAGTATATTCAAGAGATCTTCAAGAGGAACAATAGGTAACAATAAATCGAAGGAAGTCATGTCGAATAATAAACAAGTCCATGACGAGAAGAAGGTCACTAATAATGCAGCTTATATACTTTTATCAATGCAGCTTATATACTTCTAAAACAACCATACTGATAAGAATGAACCTTGAGCCTAACTCAACCCCAAAAGCTAGCTTATGAGGTGAGGATTGCCCAAGCCATATAAGGAGACCAAGGACCTCAAATCCCTCCGATGTGGGACAACTCAACATCCTCCCTCACGCCCAGATCTCTGGAGCGTGGACAACATAAATGGGGGTCCACCATCGGTAATAATAATTGGGATGGGCCTGGCTCTGATACCATGATAAGAATGGACCTAACTCAACCCCAAAAGCTAGCTTATGAGGTGAGGATTGCCCAAGCCATATAAGGAGACCAAAGACCTCAAATCCCTCCGATCTGGGACAACTCAACACATACCAAGAAAGCTTTTGTGAATGTATTTATTATAGACTAATAGGAGTTGCTCGCGATCATGAAACCAACCTTGTAACTGCACCAAGTTTTTATGCCTTGGACGCCCAATTATACATATTTCAGCCAAATATTCCTCCTCACCTAGTAAAAAACCCATCACATTTTATAACTACTAGGTCAATGTTAAAATTTTAAAAATAGTGTCTCACATTAGGGGAACTTAATGGAAAACAAACCTTGGTTAGATGTTGTGTTGATTCATTTAACAGCTATAGTCGTAGGAGGATTAGAAAACACCCCTTTGTAAACACTCCCAAAGCCTCCAGTTCCCAATAGGTTATCTTTGCTGAAGTTTTTAGTAGCCTTGTTAGCATTTCGATATCCTCTTCCCTCTGAAGTCTTTCTTTTCTATCCTTTCGAGCTGCAACTAGAAACGACACAATCACTATAGGAATAACAACCAGTAGCTCTATATTTTCCTTGCCTTGATCAAGTCCATATTTAGATATTTTTTTGGCAATTCATACAATGTGAAATTCCAGTTAAGAACTTGATGTATCTCTGAGAAATAGGCAGTGGAAGCTGAAAATCCAACACAAGCATTTTGTGGAACTGTTTCTTTCATGATGATTTCCTGGCTTAGAAATTTCACTAAAGTTTGTCCTGCATATGCTAGCTACAGAAATTTCAAGAACTTTAGCCCATCCATTATAGTCAATCTTGATTGGTATATTTATTCCACTCCCTAGATCAATCCCAATATCATTTAAACTTTTAACAACCATAGGACTCCATATTTGTAGTCACAATAACATGGTTTTTCGCGTTCATTTCTATAGTATCAAACTCCACAGCCAGTTGATGAAGCGCGCCCCCTGCATATTAAAAGAATTTAGAAGTGATGGATCCAGAATTGAAAAACAACCAACTTTAAGTCCAAGTTATGTACTAGGAGCTTGTTTAACAAAAAATGGGATTTCGGTTAAAGCTTTAATTTAGAAGAACTCGGGTTACTGATAATCAAAGAATGCATAAAAGAAAGTAATTTAACTAGAAATAAGATAATCAGAAAAGTAAAGTAGACCAGTATATTCGGATAGTGTTTCTTGTCCTTCAATTGATCCATTCTCTTCCTTTTATAGTTTTTTTGGAGATATGTATTTTGCTTTTGTTATAATATGGCCATTATAGACAATTAGTGACATTAAATGCTACGTTACATAATCATTATATTTAATACATATTCTCTAATATTTTTAGTACTTAAGGCTCATTAAATACTGTATATGTACTCTCTTGTACTGTTAGATTCATTCTCCTTGATTCTTAGGCTTAAATAGGTACGGACACTGAGTCTTTTGAATAACCGCTCGTACCTCTTCCTTTGCCTCTGCTCGTATCTGTTACAACTCGTGCCTCCTTTTCAATCATAACTCTTTTACCAGTCTACGTGTCATGACACGTCATCTTTATCCATTTTAATATGTAAACTCAATTTTTCCAATACAGATAGTCCCCCGGCTTGCTACTTATTCATCAATTGAATATTTGGGAGTTGATTTTATTAAAATGGGAATATTTGCCACCATAAATGCTATAACAAAATTGACGCTTCAATTGTCACTTCCATTTAATGCCTGTTACACGTGGCATCTTTTTACTAGTTCTGCAACTTTGCAACGACTTTTAGGGATTTTTTGCGGCTTCACTAAACACGAAGTGCCAGTTCTCATTATAACCTTTCCATCATTACACCTTTTCATTTGGTGGTTGCTTCTTAGTATAAATATATTTTTCTTCTTTGTTTTTACCACATAAAGTTTTCTAAACATCTAATTTCTTAAATGTTTGTTTACTTCTTTCTCGTACTATCATGTCTTCACCAAACCCTAATATTAGAAGGGTCCCCATAGTTCATAACTTCCCTAATGCCCCCAGTAGGAGCAGAGGAGGAGGTAGGCTCCGTAATTTAGGATCTTTATCTGTACGCGGTTCTTCTGTTCCTTCACTTGGTTCTGGACCCTCCTCTAGAACTAGGGGATCTTGTTCACAAAGATCTTCTTCTATGGGTAAAGAATCTTCTGAATCTCTATGTGAACCTTTAGTATAGGAGATAGTTCTGGCGCAACTATCTTTTTACAATGGCAAAGAGTCTCTTAGAAATCAAGTATCTTCTTTAGATCATGCTGATATTTATCCCACTCAAATTACTGAAGATTTGATTTCTTTAGTTCTTAGAGACTGCCATTGGGATCATGACTTTCCTATCATTATTCCCGATTAGAATCAAAGAATTACCTCCTACTTAACCGGATTTTCTTTTGTCTATACGTACCCTTTTACTTTAGGATTCAAACCTGCTATTGATCCTGTTTTCCTCGAGTTTTGTCGTTTTTCTTTCATATTTTTTTGTCAAATTGGCCCAATAATATGGAGGGCTGTCACCTGTTTGAGGCATTTGACCAACACAACCAATGTGCTTTTTTACTTTCCCGCATCTGATTCATCTTTACTCTCCTAGACTCTTTCGCAATGGTATTTTTACACTAGTAGTAAAGAGCAAAAGAGTTCTAGTTAGTCCTGAAGATGACAAAGACCGTGGCTGGTATGCCAGGTTTGTTGGTGCCTCCGCTGTTGGTTTAATGGGTTATGAGAATGTTCCCTTTCCCGAGAAGTAAAATTTTGCAAATGAGTCTTCTAAGTTTCTCTTACCTTTTTCTTTAATTTTGTTAATTTTTCTAATTTTACTTTTTTCTTTTCCAGCAACTATGAGAGTTGTGGAGGATGTTCCCAATTTTTGTGATTGGGTAGGAAAGCTTTTGACTATTGCTCCAATGGATAATAAATCTTGGAAAACCCTTTCCCAACGATGTGGTTGTAAAGTAAAAACTCATGGT
Source organism: Nicotiana benthamiana (assembly GCA_034376525.1). Classification (NCBI taxonomy): domain Eukaryota; kingdom Viridiplantae; phylum Streptophyta; class Magnoliopsida; order Solanales; family Solanaceae; genus Nicotiana; species Nicotiana benthamiana. Next base: position 22,094,448 of record CM067329.1, read on the forward strand.
AAGAGCTTTTATTTTTATTTTACATACATATCTTTTTCTTTGAACTTACTTTAATCCTTCTTTCTAACAGGATTTGCTATTCGAGGGATTTCTGCCGAGGCGGTCGCAACTTCTCGTATCTCTTTGGAAAGGGACCAACACATAATCTTGGGTACTTCATCGAAAAGAAAAGCCGTTGATGACCAAGACTCCGAAGAAGAGGAATATGGGGGATCTTTGGTAACAAGGCCACATGCTCGTAGACGCATTATTTCTGATGATGAAGCGAATGCATCCCCCCGCCGTTCTATTCCTCTTATCAGATATGTTGAGGCCCGGTTGTAATTTCTGATGATGAAGTTTCTCCCGTTGCTGCTCATGACTCTGTTGAGAAGCTTTTTATCAGCGGGTTTGGTAGCGAAAGCCTAGGCCCGGTTTCTAATGAAGCACCCCTGGCTTCTTTTTCTACACCCGTGTCTGTGCCTCCTTCTTTGCAAATCTCGGCTGTTTCCGTTCCTTCCCAGGCTGGCTTTACTACTTCTGCTGTTCCTCCTTCGGCAATTCCTCTTCCAATCACTTACTGTGCTGAAGTTGTCTCCTCAAGTAGGAGTGATTCTATGAGGCAAGTGATTATTGAAATCCCCATTGAGGTCAACCTTTTAAGGAAATCGGTTCAAGCAGAGGTATGGCTAAAGCCCTTAATTGGACCAATTGAGAAAGCCAAGCTAGAGAGCCATAGCTCCTTGACATTGATGAATGACATTGTGTATGCTTCTTTGAAGGTATTTCCTTCTTTTTTTTAAACGTTTACCTTGTAATCTATCTATCTTTGGGATTCTCATTTCCCTTCCATTTCCCTTTTTAGGCCAATCTCATCGACATGAAGATGATGAAAAGGGTTACCCTCTCAGAGTAATTAGTGCGTGATTCTCAATTAGAGGTGCACAATTGGAAGGAACAATATGAAAGTCTTTAGATTAATGTGGATTATTTAGAAGAAAGTAAGAGTACCTTGGAGCAGCAAGTACGGGCCTTGACTACAGAGTTGGCAGTTGAAAAGGATTTTTCAAGTAAAGCAGATAAAGAAAAAGCTCATCTTGAAACTTCTTTCTCAGAGCAACTGTCAAAGGCTAGTGAAGAGATTAGAGAGTTAAAGGCTCTCTTAGGTGAGAAAGAAACTTATACTGGTGAGCTCGTACAAAATTTGACTCAAGCACAAGAAGACCTCAGAGCTTCTTCTGATAAGGTTTGTACCTTAGAAAGTTCTCATGCCTCTCTTCAAGCTTCTTACACATTTGCCTTGGCTAAAAATGAAAAGTTAAAGAATGAAATTGCTGACTGGGAAAAAGACTGCGAAATTCTTGAAGATAAGTCTAACATTGAAGTGAGTTTGGCGTTCATAAATTCTCGCCATGATACTCTCATTGAAGCTAGCGGGGAGAATTTTGACTTGAAATCCGAGTTAGACAAGATAGACTATTGAAAAATCTTAATGGAACAAAGTTCTTTCTCCTCCCGTGGCCGAAGCTTCTGAAAATGTTGAAATTGATACGGGTATCCCCACTCCTTTAAGCCAAGCTGAATCTATTGCTGTAATCCAAGCTGAGCCCGTCGTTGTTGATGTACCTGTTTTAGTTCCTTCATCTTCTTAGTGACAAGTTCAAGTTATTTGAAATTCTTTGTGTTTTTTTTTACTTGGAAAATTTTGGAGAAAACCCTTGGTCTCATTTGAGGGTTGGTTTTGGAAACTCAAGCCCCTATAACTTTTATGGGGAAACATGTATAAATAATTTTATGACTATGTTCGTACTTAGTCTAAATTCTTTAATATTAAGAAGTTTCTCGTTGAACTTCCATTTTGTTTATTCTTGCCTTTATTTCTAAGGACTTAAAGAATAATTTGCATTTTTATTCTTAAAAAAGTGCTTTTGTTAACTTCATGAATATTCAAATTAATCATGAATTTTATAAAAGAGATCCCTTTTATATTCTACACTTAATGAAGAAGACATCTCAACTTCATAATGGTGTAAACATACGATAAAAGAAATAGGAATAAACATGTTTCCTTGAAATAAATTTGACAAGTTTTTATTTGAACTTTGTCTAGTTTTCAATAATACTTTACACATATTTGAATTACATCTATAATTTTCTTGTAACTATTTTTCTTGTAACATATTTAAAAAAGAAAAATAAATATGAGTTTTTTATTTATAACCCAGTTCAGTACATTGCGTTTACCCTAAATATAGTAAGGTTTTTCTTTGGCCTTAGCTCGTGAATTTGCTCTACACTTGACTCATTCAATGAGTGAGCATTTCAGGCTTGATCTTTGATTGTTTCCCAATCTTCTTTGTCTTCTTTATACACATGCCCGTGTATATTATATAGTCCCCCAAGTGTTTGAGCATTGAAGTATGAAGCTCAGAGCACTTGATTGTTCCTCTTATTTGGTGCTTTCCCTGAAAAGGAAAAACATACGAGACTCAGAGGTATGATTATAGATGTAGACCGCTTAACCCGTTTGAATCTCTATGAGAATAATTATCACCTAGGCCAGGAAGTTTAATTTATTCCACGCGCCTTGTAGGTCGTGACTCATCATTTAGTACGGGTTAGCCTTTTTCCTATCATCTAATATCGCTAGCAAAATTTTATCAATTCAAAAATTAAATTCAAAAATATGGATACCTGACCGTGGGTATTCCTTAGAAATAGTATCTCTTCAGATGAACAACATTCCAATGTGAAGGTAGTATCTTGCCATCAATTGTTTCCAGCTTGTATGCTCCTTTTCCTGCAATATCATGAATTTGATAGGGTCTTTCCCATGTTGGACTTAATTTTCCCGTATTAGATGCCTTTGTGAAAACCTTTTTGAGAACGAAGTCCCCAATTTTGAAGAATCTGAGACGTGCTTTTCGGTTATAGTATCGTTATATGACCTGCTTCTGTGCTTCCATTCTTATTAGTGCAGCTTTTCTTCTTCCTTTAAGTAGATCAAGATTTACGAGCATTTCTTCGTCATTAGACTCTTTTGAGGTATGTGTGAACCTTGTACTCGGCTCTCCTATCTCAATTAGAATTAAAGCTTCAGCTCCATAAATCGATGAAAGTGCTTTTTCTCCTGTACTTGTTTTTGTTGTTGCGGTATGCCCATAAAATACCAGGTAACACTTCTGGCCAATTACCTTTGGATTCCTCTAAATGCTTTTTGAAATTATTGATAATGACTTTATTTATTGGCTCAGCTTGCCCATTACCCACTAGATGATAAGGTGTAGATGTAATCTTTTTGATTTGTCAACTATGAAAGAACTTTGTGATTTGAGCGCCTATAAACTGAGGGCCATTATCACATATGATTTCCTTTGGCACAACGAATTTGCATATGAAATTCCGCAAATGAAATCTTTGACTTCTTTTTCTCGCATCTGTTTGAATGCTCCTGCCTCCATCCATTTAGTAAAATAATTAGTGAGTATGAGCAAAAATATTTCATGTCCTTTTGCTTATGGTAGTGGTCGCACGATATCCATCCCCCATTTCCATGGTGCAATGATCGGATGTAGTAACTCCGCGGGCCTATGCATGTTATTACCTCACCTTTGGCATTTATAAAATTTAGCCATGAAACTTTCCGCTTCTTCTTCCATTTTGGGCCAATAATAATCTGCCCTAATTAAGGTTCTTACTAATGACCTTCCTCCCGTGTGATTCCCACAATGCCCCTCGTGTATCTCTCTTATTATGTATTCCATCTGAGAAGGCCCGAGGCATCTTGCTAAGGGACCGAACATTTTTTGGTAAAGATTGCCTTGCTTTAAGCAATAACGAGCAGTCTTTTTTCGAAGTGTGTGAGCATTTTTCTTATGTTTAGGGACGATGCCATACTGCAAAAAAGCAATAATATCATTCCTCCAATCCCAAGTTCAATTATTAAAATTTTCCTCATTCTTATGGGGGTCGAGAACTAAATGAAGTAAATGAATAACTGAAGCATTTTGTCACGACCCAAACTAGGGGAGACACGACTGGCCCTCGATCTTGTATTTGACCAAGTTAGCCACTACACATACTAGCTAACTAAACTGGGGCCCAACGAATCGAGCAGCAAAACATCTGAAATACTAAGCATGGACCATTAAGGTCATGACCTGAATAACAATAAGCCATATAACCAAAAGTAGACGAGTCAAAATAATGAAGTACTACCTGGTCGACGAGGCCGTGATAGGAGACATACATGCCTACATACATATATGTACATGCCAAGCCTATGGGCTGGGGAGTGGAAGCTGCAAAAGGAAACCCAGAATACTATGTCCACAATAGCCTCTATGAGTGTCATAAGAATTGTCGAGACGAGGCCCCGACTATACCCAAATTGTACAAAAAAAGTAACCATCCTATGAAAGCTCCAGGAAGATGTGGAGCTTACCAACTCATAGCTGAAGCTCGAAATCTTAGCAGAGGGGTCGATCAGAGTCCCTACCTGGACCTGCACGCACGAACAAAATTCAGTGTCCCCAGGCAACGGGACATCAGTACGAATAAAAATTTACTGGTATATAAGGCAGAAAGTAGAATCACACATAGCTGATGTAAAAAAATAATAGATATACCACCTGAGACTGAAACTCTGATAGCCTCCATGGACGACATCCGACCTCATAGTAAACAAATATGCATTGTATGCTTGTGTAATCGTGTCGTGAATACATACATATATATATATATATATATATATATATATTAATGCAAATGCATGACATACCCAACCAAATGCTAGCAGTGGTGGTCTCTTCCGGTAGCTAACCGGTATCATATTGCCAACTCGTGGCCATTTGTACAATATATAGCTTTTCCGGCAAATAGGCCCCTTACCTTCGATTATAGCTCGAAGTCCATGCATAGTATGCCATGTATGATGAACTTTGAATGCAAATAATGCCATGTATATATATATGTATACATATATATATACATATATATACATATATATATATATATATATATATACATATATATATATATATATACATATATACATATATATATATATATATACATATATATATATATATATATATATACATATATATATATATATATATATATATGTATATATACATATTGATGCAAATGCATGACATACCCAACCAAATGCTAGCAGTGGTGGTCTCTTCCGGTAGCTAACCGGTATCATATTGCCAACTCGTGGACATTTGTACAATATATAGTTTTTCGGGCAAATAAGCCCCTTACCTTCGATTATAGCTCGAAGTCCATGCATAATATGCCATGTATGATATGAACTTTGAATGCAAATAATAAGAACTTAGTCAATCTTGGCTCATAGGTACCCTTATTCTCATGATCTCATAATCACCTCCGTATTGCATACTATTGCCTCGTGAAACCTCATATCTTTCTTTTCTTTTGAATAAGCTTGAAAACTTAACTCGACTTTTAGAAAGATAACTTAACTCTGAAGATGTTCATAAAAAGCTTAAGGTGCTTTAGTTAGTCCTTATACATGATTTCTTGATATTTAAAAACGAAAGTATTTCAAAAAAAAAATCAAGTGTTTTAATAGTTTAAATAAAAATTATATCTAAGATTACTGGAAATCGATGTGTTTAACAAGGAAGAAAGAGTGATCGCAAATACTAAATGCCTTTTTTTTAGTTGCACAACCCAAAGACGAATAAGAATTCATATATATGGACGTATAGTTAAGAAAGCCGACAAAATGACATATATAAATGTCGAATGCCCGATTTAACCGAATGATTGGAACACCAATTTTAATAGTGTTATGAAAATACTTCAGCTATGATACCAATGCCTTCCACAGAAGGTCTTTCTAGCAGTAGAATAGTAAAATATCACATTTGACGTCTTAGGAATTTCCCAGAATTCGTGCTAAAATAAAGGACGGAGCTTAGACTTAACATACCTTAAACATGTTGAGTCCTTAATTCCTTCCAAGTGACTCTTCAAACAATCAACTCGATCTATCATAGCATAAGAAGATTCAAAATCAGTGTTATCAAAGGCCAAGTCTATAACTTAAGCTAGGAGCTTGTTTTACTTAAATTTGGGCAGAATATCATTTGTAACAAGGACCTCCACCAATACCATGTACCAACAATAACAACTAGAGAAATCCATCAACGTATAAATGTCAATAACAAGACACCACATAACAATAATAAGTCACAACTACTTCATGACGAGCGGCAAGCTCCAATTGAAATCCGTATAACCCATCTACCCCTTATAGACTTCTTACATTAACTTAAAAGTATCATTAACATGATAATGAAGTTATTAATCAATGATGCCATCCATATACCATATATTTATACCAAAGGAAACAATCTACAACTCTAACTATCTTCGATTAGTAACTTTATTAACTAGTTCATGTCTACTCCATCCATTTAACTTAATCAACATCAGTATAACCTTAGGACATGCAAGAACACAATATACCAACCTCCTACAGTAACTTCAAGTCTAAATCCAAGTTATATTCAGCTTAAAATAACCCTCAATGGCAATACAACACCATAGAAGTGACTTAAGTTAATCCAAGTATTATCTTGTAGTTTATCATTCTAACAACTTAACCAACATACCAGAAAGCTTAAGCACAATTAGTAGGATGTTAGACTAACCTTATACAAAAACAAAAACTTGGAATTTCATCCAAATACAACCTACAACAATCCTCAATGACAACAACCTCAAAGAGGTGTTGTTCTTCACTAGGACTAGGTTTGATGTTGAAATATGGTGTAATCACTTTGGAATCACTTCAAACCCTTGTGGAACCAGTTTATAAGGGTTGGAGAAGTTTGGAGATGAGTTTAAGTTGAAAAATTAGCAAAAATAGGCATCCAAATTGTTTATAAATTGAAGTAGCTCAACCACCGCCTATGTGAGTCCCATTGGGAGCTGCTTGCTCAGTCTCGCAAAAACTCGAATATCTCTCTACTACGATATCGTATAGATGAACGGTTTAATGCGTTGGAAACTAGACTTGTATATATTCAATTCGGTATATATATCATCCCTTGATTCCAAGTATATTGGGAAAAAAGTGCATCTGCATTTGTCTTAAAGTTCAGCAAATTTATGAATGTAACTTGTGATGACCTTTGCCAACTCTTGTTCCACAACTTGCTTGCCTTCAAAATGTAGAAAATGAATGTCATACGAATAAAATAACTCATAGAATAACCTCCTTATCATTTTAAGAACCCTAATCTCACCCCAAAGTACATGTTGTAATATTCCAAATTTGTCGACTTTCAACGAAACTTATTTTCTTGTGTTTGTTTAGCGTCTAAGCTTTCCAACCCTTTTGGTACCTGTTATTCATGATCTTAAAGATTTGTAACCTCCAAGATAACAAGATGAAACATGCATTATTTACTTTCAAAAAATAATCTCATTTTTGAGCTTACATCAATTGGTTTACGATGTACTCTCACGTACGAAAACATGAAATGTAACACATTTTCATTGCTTGCCACGTCTGCTGCAGATGTGGATTAGCTAGGGCGTATGCTTTAATATTGTCACGACCCAAACCCAGACACGGTCGTGATGACGCCTCTCATGGGGAAAGGCCAGCCAACTAAACCCAATTCATCAATTTGAAACAGTTAAACAGTTCATTAGCAGTTTATATATAATTTAGTGATAATAATAATTAGTGGAAGTACAAACCGACACCGTCCAAATCAGGGTGTCACAATTCACGAGTATCTATTTAAGTTTGAATATAACTACAAGGTCTGAAATATACAAAATAAGACTGTAACAAGACAAGAAAAATGCGGTGCTGGGAACGTTAGCAGTCACCTCACTAAACTCTGATAACTTAGTCGCCGATCAGCTCAAGACTTGCTATCGGGGGAAAGAATACCTGCATCTGCACCCGAGGTGCATGGAGTAAAGTGAATACTCCAACTCAGCGAGTAATAAAGGTAAATAATAGCTGAGCCGTAAGAAAATCACGTAAGACAAATCATCATGCTGTATATAAGTAATATAAAACCCCTTAAGAAAAGCAACGAAGCCGTGAAATATTTAGAAAACGTATTAACCCAGTTTAAACCTCTTTTGAAAATGACCTTTTCAAACAGTTATGCAAATGAATGCAAACAATTTGTGCTGATAAGCACAGAAATATGCTCCTCTGGCACAACACTCACTCAAATAGAAAATTCCAGGCAATCAGGTGATATTGTGGGCACGGAATTTTTGCCCTATATGAATTACTCCCGCAAATTCAAGAAAAAAAATTTTCCCCATTTTTTTACAGTTTTATAGTATTTTGTGATAATTCGTGTGCGTGTTTATTTTACTTAAATCATGAAAATACAAATACCATGCATTGCATTTAGGAATTACTTTTATATTTTTAGGTTAATTAGTAAGTTAGTTATTTTGCAAAAATAGAAAAATTACAAAAGAATAACTCTTTTTGCGTCTTTAACCTTTTAATTTTACTTTTATAGTATTTCTTTAATCTTGGGTTTAATTAGTTGTTAAAAATACTATGTTGAATGGTTAATTTAATTTTTTAAGTTAATTTAGTTTAAGAGTTGATATAGGTCTTAATATTAATTTGAAAAGAAGAAAAAGAGGAGAAGAAATAAAATTTGAAATTAGAAAAAGGTAAAAAATGAATCAGAAATTAAAAGCAAATTGGCCCAAGACCAACAAAAATAACCCCAAGCCCAACCCACTTCTTCTCATTAACCCTCCCAGACCCACGCGCAAGAACCCGTGACCCGACTCGTATCTAAATAACCCCCCACTAAGCGAAAATAAGACCTAATCGTAAAGTCCCCAAACTCAGAAGCTCCTGTCCATTTTATTCTCCATTTTAGCCGTGCCTAAACTCACAAATTTCAGGCGGGTGAGCTCAATTTTACCTCACGCGCACCTTATCTCACCACCTCAGCAAGATTCTAACGGCTTCTGACATTTTCTTGCATCTCTCATGCACTGGGTTTGCTTTGGATTTTCTGAAGAATAAACTCCGAAAATGGGAGCCGCGGATTGATTTGAGGATCAATCCCCTCCTTCCATCTGTCAGGGTTCAATCTAGAAGAGATTTACTTCAAGATTTCTTGGGCAAAAAGGAAAAATTTTGAGAGAGGGTATATATACACCCAAGCTTGATTTCTGGTGGGAGAGGGGGGGGGGGGGGTTCGAAAAAATTAGAGGAGAAGGGACATATAACTTTGGAGAGATTTTTTTCGGAAAGGATTTTGAGAGATGCTTTCTTTTCCTTTTTCAGTTTTATTGATTCTTTGATTTCTGATAATAGAACAACACGAAAATCACTAAGAAGTCACTTGAGAAATTTGAGGCTGCTGTGGCTCGAAAGCTGGTGTTCTGCTGCTATTTGCTTTTCTTTGATTAGTTTCAGTGTGGGTTAGTTCAGTTTCTTGATTCCAGGTTCATTTCTCTTCTTCGCTTTAGTTCCCGTTGTAAGTCTATCTCTGAATAAACTATACAATGGGCTGAAGTTTGAAGTAGTAATTGAGATTTTAGTTTTTTTTCTCTATGATTTCGTATGTGTGCTTGTTAATGTTCATATGGTCTTTTAGTTCCAGAATCCCTCGAATCGTGTAACTATGTGTTCATCCACCTCTTTTTTCAGTACCTGGCCATAATTGATTTCTTTTCTGTGTATAAACGTGAAGGGTTGGTTTCCAGATGGTTTGAAGGTTCACTCTGCTTGTTTTCTTTATCATAGGTTGTCAAAATTGGTTTGTTTTCTAATCGACCGAGCTTAAATGGCAAGAGAATTCCTTATATCAAACCATGTTGATTCTGATTTTTGTCTTCTCTTACTCGATGCTTCTGTTCGTGGTTGTTAGCTGTTCAAAGGAAACTCCGAGGTGTTCTTATGTTAAAAATTTAAAAATCTGACTTAGGGCGGGTTATAAGAATTCATGTGTTGTTCCCCTGTCGTTTTTTCTCCTCTACATATGCCTAGCCATTTGATGTTTAAAGTATGTGATTCGACTATTGGTTTCATGTTGAAGCAGGGGTGAGATTGATTGCTTAAACTTTAGAATCATTTCAGTTTGATTAAGTGTTTGGAGTTGAGGTTATTGGTTGATCTTGGTTCTGCATTTGTGTTCTTATTCTCACTGATTTGGTTTAGTACTGATTTGTTAACTAAAAGTTTTTGTGTTCGATTATGGAATGATGCAATCCTTCTCGAGGGAAATTTTCAGAAGATTAGTAGAAATCTTTAGGGCTGTTAACTTCTTTTGTGAGGCTTTTCAATTTTGGTCGACTTCTTTTTCATAAATAAATAAATAAATAAATAGAACTGAGCAAACAACCTGTTTGGGGGGTCGCAGTAATGCTTTATCACTCCGCTTCGTTCTACTGACCGTTGTTTTAGAAGTCGTTTTGTTTGATCTTTTCGCTCATGTGAAATACCTTTAAGCCCCTGTGTTTTCGAATGGAATTTGTCGGTTTAGAGCCCACATGTGTATGCTTCCGAACAACTTTTTTTATTGTTTCTCTTAGAAAATGCTTTTGGTGGGAATTAATATACCTTCGTGATTGTGTATACGTTCGTGTAACATAGTAACAATTCTAAAAATTATTTGGCGTATGTGTCCGCGCAACTTCGACGAATTCTTTTTCTTAATAATAAAAGGGTTTTGGGCTATTAATTAATTTTAGTTTACATGGCTTGAGGTGTGCCATTCACCATTAAATCACATATGACCCTCGTATTAATTTCTTATGACTTATATAGAAAATGACTAATATTCGTAGAATATCCTTCATGGCCGTTTAAAACATAACTGTGATTATGTATATGTCAGTGTAACCTAATTATGATTCTAAAAACAAAATTAGAGTATGCGTTCGCACAACTTCGGACCAAACTTTTTTTAATAATCATAAAGCTTTATTAATTGTGGACACGTACGTGTGACATGATTTTTGACACACCAAACAAAATGAATACACATGCCCGTGACTCGTTTCAAGATAATTTTCTTAATTAAAAAGCAGTAGAAAGCAAACATACATAGGTTCTAAAATCAGTAATTAAATAATATCATAAGCCAAGTATTATCAAAGCGACCGTGCTAGAACCACAGAACTCGGGAGTGCCTAACACCTTCTCCCGGGTTAACAGAAATCCTTACCTGGATTTCTGATTCCCAGATTGTACACAGAGTCAAACCTTTTCCTCGATTCGGGATTTAAACCAGTGACATGTGACACCATTAATTATACAAAGTGGCGACTCTGAATGTTTAGTTAAATAATCCCGTTTCGGTTGTCACTTCAAGTTGGAAATAACTCCCCTTAGTATACCATTTTGGGGGTGCAATAAGAAAAAGAAGGTGTGACAGCTCTGGCGACTCTGCTGGGGACTCTAACCCAGAATCTCTTGTTCATGGTTCACGAATTTGAGCTTGTTTTATGATTTTTACTTGGCTTATTTATTATTGATATTATTTTTGTGAACCTTTGAGCTAAATGCTATCTGTTTACTGCTTTAATATTGTTGAATTGTATATAATTGTCTTTTTACGCCACCCTTCTAAGTCTTCTTAAAATGGTGCATACGATCGCATAGCCCACTTTTTCTGTAGAAATTATACCAAATAGAGCGAGGTTGGGCAAGCGACAAGGCCGGGCAGACATTAGTGCTCCCGGTACATTGCCCCCTCCTCGGCCCCAGTTGTTCGCTCGGGTATCCCAAGTCTAGACAAAAATCTCAGTATCTAAACTTAGAAAAACATATCTTCAAGCCGGATCCCTATTAGGAACGTCTGTTTGCATCTTATGCATTTGACTTAGGGGACTCAACACATGAGTTGGGTATGTCTAGGACAGGTATGCCCGAAATAACAGACCATCCTGATGCATTCTATGTGCTATGTGAATATTTATTTGTTTTAGCTTGCATGTTGACCGGCTAAGGAAAATAAATCAAAAAGAAAAACCAAGAGTGATGGACGGAAGAAATAAAGCTTGGTTCTAAAGAAAATTCGGTATTTGAAAATATTCCGAAACACTACCAATTTTTTTTTTCAAAAAGAGTTATTTCGAAAGAGTCAAACATTGTGTCCTTTCAAATGTGCCAAAGTTGCCTGAACTACGCAAACCCGATTCTCGTCTTTCGGGGCGTGATACATAGGCAACTCACATAGGGTCCGGTCTTCCTAGTAAATCTTAGGTTCTTGGCTTTGCGGGGTCTTAGCCAAATTTTGCACTTCTAGCTGCCTTTTGGTTTAATAAGTCATTTTGCAAAAATAATCGCAACCATGTCTTGCTTATGTGTAATAGGGAATGCTATTGTGTCACATAGTGTTGATTTAAGTTTTCTCATACAAGTGTGGATCTACCTACCGGAATTTGAGCATGACAGATGCCACATGGCCACTGCAGTCAGAAGTTGCTTAAGGAGACTTTATTACTATTTTTTTCTCCTTTTGGTTTCTAATTTTGTATAGTGATGTCGAGTTTTTTATTATTGTATTTTCCTTTTTGCATCTAGAGAGTGTGTTATAATCAAGAATTCAAAAATAGATGTTGCATTTTATATTTCTGTTGGATGTTTTCTTTAGAATATTAGTTTTAGAAATGAAAAATATATTTCCTTTGAGATTGTTTTCCCTTTAGACAATTAATATCAAAATAAAAATTATTTTTATATCTCCTCTACTATACTAGGACCAAAATTCGAAAAACTTTTGTACCTTTTTTTTTTCTAAAAAACCTTCTTTAAGGTATCAATTCCAAAATCCAAGAAGATTTTCTTTTGAGGTGTTTCTTTGGGAGATTAATTAAAAATGAAAAAAAAGTTCTTTTTATTGTCATGAATTTTAGGATATTGTACAAAAAAAATATACTTTGTCTTTTGTTTACCATTAGAATTTCTTCTTTAGACAATCAAAATTGAAATCCGGAAACATGTTGTTTTATCTTTTTCAATACTCGTTTCGAAGTCTTTCTTCAGGGATATCAAATGAAAATTCAAAATATTTTTCTGTGCTTTATTCTTTAGATTTCCTTCCTGAAAAGAATCAAGAGAATATATTTCGCTTCTAGATTTTTCTTGATAAAGTATTTATTTGAAAAAAGAAGAAAAAAAAGAAAAAACATGCTCATTTGGACAGATCATTAAGTCTAAAAAATTCAACAGAAAGGTGCGATTTTTTTTTCCTGTTATTTTTCTTTGCTCATTAGAGTAGCCATTAAGGTAATAAAAAGGAAAAAAAGAAAATGAGGATGTTATTTTGTCTACTTTATTTACGATCTGCCAGAACTACGCTCGTTCTGATTCATGCGGGGCCATGATATTTAGGCAATCTCCATAGGATTCGACCATAACCTAATAAATAAAAGGAGGAAAAAGGGAAGAAAATGAGAGAAATAGTGGTAAAATAAAGGAGATAATAACGAAACGAAGGTGTAGACAAAACAAATTGAGAGGGAAGAAGAGAAAGATAAACCAATAGAGAAAAGAAAGGTGGCATAGGATAAAAGCCGGGATGACGTAAGCGACCGATTCATTATGCATAATAGAAATGGATAATTGCATAGGTGCATTTATCCCCGAACATGTGACTGCCTATGTGTTGAAACCTAACCACTAACAAGTTTTGGTGTTGCCTTTCCTATATCAAGACAGGTAGTTAGTTTTTGTGGCATTCTGGCAACCCACTCCTACAACCCTCGATTCAAGTGCAAGCTGATTATGGCCAATCAAAAAACCAATGCCAGCATCATCGACCCCTCGAAAGAGGTAGATGAGTTGGACGTTAATGCAATGAAAGAGGAAATGTACAAACTAAAAAACCAGATGGCTGATATGTATCAGGCATGGGTGAGAGGGCAGCCACCGCCAACCTATATTGCTGATCCGACCTTGGTCCCACCACTGGCCCAGGTACATGACCATCCCACCACTGATCCACCCCAAGTTTCCCCGTTTACTCACAATATCAGGGTACGACTTCTCAAGCACCCAGCTCCACCACCCAAAGCTGTTCCTCACCCCTACACCAATTGCTCCCATTTATGTGGCACCTCCCCCCCACACATCACAGATCATGTAGTGAGCCTTTGCTTCAAGTTCACGACAATCAGTATTGTCACACATTCTTTTTGGCTACTACGACCCGGCGAAGGGCGTAGATAAAAGAATTTTCCCAATTAAAGGACAATTGAAATGAGATTAAATTATTTAAGAGAATTTCAGAGTCACCACCTGGGAGATTTATGGTGTCCCAAATCACCGGTTAGAATCCCAAATCGAGGAAAGAATGACTCTGTTTAACAGTCCGTGAACCAGAAATCCGAGTGAGTAATTATTTTAACCCGATAGAAGGTGTTAGGCACTCCTGACTTCTGTGGTTCTAGCATGGTCGCTCTACTGTTAGATTTGGCTTAGATTACCTGATTTTATACAATTATGAACCTATGTGCATTTTGAATCTTTAACCACTTTATTATTATTTTAAAGAAAGTTACAACATCATGAAAACATGTCTCGAACCGCATCACATAAATGCACCCGCAATTTTGATATATTCCAACTCCGTTGGGATTTAGATTTGGGTCACATAAATGTGCACCCATATGAAAGAAGATGAAATTATTAAAGACGTGCCTAAATGCGACTACCGTGTTTATCTTTGTGGGAAACCGTGAAATTCACTAAGTAGCATGTCCCAAATTTCTAGATATTTTAATATAAACATTACACGAGGGCCACACAATCTTGGGTTCCATTCGGCGTGGCTTACCTCATTTGTTATTTTTTAAAATCCATTCGTAAAATGAACTACTACTTTTCTGCACTTGTCTCTAAACTTAATTAATTTTCAATTAGTCATGCGGTCATCAAACGTATATTGAAAATGAATCGACAAGAGGGAGGTGCAGCACTGTTGGGCCCAAATAATTTAGCGAGGTCCAACAAGTTTTAAGGGCTTGGACGAATTATAGAATAAGATCCTAACGGGCTGCTTCCCAATCAATCCAAGATTATATTACTAAACTAGTGATTTGTTTGCAACAAAGAAGCAAGTGAAATTAGTCAGATTTCCAAGACGAGACTTTATTGTTTGCTCTATGATTTGATGATGTTGACAGCAAATAAATGTATCCCATGCTAACATAATATGAAAAAGATAATACTACACATAATTATTTCCTGAACTTCAAATTCGAAGGAGAGCAAGTGCAGAAGTGACTCACAGTATGTACAATTCGATATATGGACCAACTGACCACAAGTTTATGCCACCCTAAATCAGTTTGGAACCATTTGGAGTTAACCAAACAATGCATCTTCCTTTTGTAGCTACTTTCAAACCCAGACTATGTCACAACTCAGACTCCGATTTAATACATGATGATAACAAGTTATTCAGACGCTCAGATATTAAATCATTAGAGAACTCTCGCTAAGCCCAGAAATACTGAACTCGTATACACCTAAGTTGCATACTTGCACTTGAAGGTACTCTCAGCGTGTCAGGTAATGGTTTTATCAAGGATTCACAAATGCAATATATGGTAAACCATCCCAACCAGATCATTGAATTGAAATAGACAAATATAATATACATAAATAATCTTATTTATTTCATATTTTTCAATTCCTGCTTCATGCTACACTAAGATTATACTCATAGGGTTGGATTGTACATGGAAATTAAAGATGAGAGGTGGGTGAGATCAGCAATGAGACACATCAGCCAAAACAATAGCAGTGCACCAAACTCAAACCAAAGGAAAATTGCTAGGAAATCAAAGGGAAAAAGTTCCAGTTGAATGGAGTATGGCACAGTTTCAAAGCATGCTTTTGAAAAACCAAGTGTTATTCACACTTAAGCATTCGAAGGACCTAACTTCGCTTCAGTAATTTGAAAATTTAGAGATCTCAGGCAGCCTAATAGAACAGTGTTATTTTGTGTTTATGGTTGTTTTCTTTTGAATTTAGATGCAACCTAGTAATGTAGCCACTTGATCCTGTATGCTCGAGAACCTAAAATCCCCTTTTGTATTTTTTTAGCTTCCAATCTCTTTGTATTCTCAGGTTTTTAACTCCATGTAGCAGTACATTTTCCTTTTATATGTGTTTTTCTATATTTTTTCATCCTATCTCCCCTTCGAAAAGCAAGTCTAATGCCTCTATATAGGCTAACCATTAGGGCAACCTTTTAGTCCTTTATTTCAACTTGGCCCCTATTGTATTTCAATTTTTTTACCACTAGTCCTCACATACTTAGCTTGCTATCCAAGTTATAACAAACAAAAAGGTTTGAATTTCAATTTGACCCCTATTCTAGAAGCATCCAGGGGTTTCCATTCTAGTTACTGCAAGTTTTTTCATGCTGAACTGCTCATACTACCCCTTACCCTTTCCAAAATTACTTAAACGACATACTTATATTTTCAGCTTCCCTTTACCCTAGTCAAACTAAATATGGTTAACTAGTTATGAGATAGACACTTCCCAGTTATTAGTAAAATTAAAACTAATTATTCTAGCTACACAAATTAAAAATAAACTCTACAGAATCTTGAATGCATCATAGAGCTAGAATTTAACTAATCAAAAAATGAAAACTGAAGCTAATTACAGAGGAAACGAACAAAACTCAAAATGCAAGATAGCGGGTGAATCATGGAATCAAATTGGACAATTCGAATTACTAATAAATCTCAAAAAAAATCAGAAACTCGAAACAAGACCCTAAACTAATCACAAAAGTCACAACGAAATGAAGGCAGGAATCATAAAAGAAAAGCAAAAGAGAAATACCTCGAACTCTGATCAGGACCAAACACCGGCAAATTCTCGACATTTTTTGGGGTCATACCTCCCTTAATCATGTGTTTTCCACCGGAAAACACAATACTAAGGGCGATTGAAGCCCAAAATCAAAAATATCCCAAAGCTTAGACAATTAGAGTTCTGGGTCCAACCTTTGATTTAAAATTTGTCCTAAACGGAAAAAATCGAGGACTGAGGGTTGTGGATGCAAGATGAGGAGTGTGAGGAGAGTGCATGGTGTTCATTTGGTGGATTTTGGGAAGAATCATATTTTGGTTGGATGATTCAGACTAAAATTTGAGGAGCTGTGGTATGATTCGAAGGATGGTTATTTAAGATCTGTGATAAGGGTGGGGTGAGGAATCTGGGGTGTAAACCTTGGGGTATTTGGCAACCGGTCGCCGATGTGGATGGCAGGGCTGGCAAATTTGAAACAAATATTCGACAAGAAGGGGCCATATTCGAGGGTGGCCAATGGTGGGGTTAGAAATAGGGGAGAGAGGAGAAGGTGTGGTGTTATTTTGGGGTCCATTAGAGTTACACCGTCGGCGGTGATTTCCGGCCGGCGTCGGACGATGGTGATACGGCGGAGGCAAGGCGGGGGCTGGGCGGTAACGGGAGATGAAATTGTACTTGGCCCTAGGTTTTATGAGGGATTATTTGGACATATTAATGTATTTGGAGCCTAGTTAATAGCCATTGGATGGCTGGAGATGAACGGTCGAGACTGAGTGTTTCAAGACGGTGTCGTTATAGTGAGGGGTGGGGCTGGACCAGACTGGGCATGGTTTTGGGCCTGATTTGTTGGCCTGTCTAGGCTAATATTTTTCATGAGAGGGTTGGTCCAAAAGACTAAATAGCCTACTTAAACTCTTTCTTTTCAATTGATTTCTTATATTCTTTTTTCTTTTTCTCTTTTCTTTTATTATAAAAAAAAAACAAACAAATATATACAAATCTTCTGATGCCAAATTAAATTAAGGGACCCAAATTAACTCCAAATATTATACTGCTTCGTTTCTAATAATTAACTAAAACAAATTTAAAAGTAGGAATGCAACAAACCATTTTTGTTGTTTTTCCTTATTTTCAATATTAACTAATTAATACCCAAACTATACAATTTAAATCTTAAATGCACACATGCCATTTTTATACATTAATGAATTTTGCAAATTAAACATGCAACATGCAAATAAACAGAAAATTATGCAATTAATTCCTATAATTTAAACAAACACAAAATCATGCAAATAAATCCTAAAAATTTAAATAATAAAAAGAAAAATCCTAGTTTGATGGATTTTATATGAACATGTCAAGCGAGGCAAAAATCACATGCTCACAGCTACCCCTCTTTGCTCGGGGACACGAAGGATTTCCGGGCAAAGATAAATGAGCAACTGAAAGATTTTTGCCTGCTTTGCGTTCCATGAGAAGCATTTTGAAAACTGTGTGACCAAACCCTGCTTCACGGGTTTCCTACATATCCTTGGCTATTAAGGAATCAGGTACGTGCAGTTCTGGAGTGTTTGGTAGCTGGGACTATCATGAGCTGTGATTTCACTACTGATGCTACTATTACTGCTTGCTGACCTCCTTATTACACCTCGTAAAAAAATAAATAGAAACTAGACTAAGCTATGAACTACAAAGAAAAAACCTATCTATGTCTTCAATCTTGCTCTTGATCATTGTTGCTTTGTTGCCTTGTATTTCTTCGTGTGAACTCCTTGTTGCCTGTTGACTGTCATTCCTTCCTGTGAACTCATTGTCGCCTTGTTGACTCCTTGCCTTTTCTTCTTCTATGTTTGATGCCGAATTGTTAGACTTGACATGTATTCCCTTATTTTGCAGGTGGGTGCTTGACTACGAAACTTTGCAACTTGAAAATCATTCCCCATGTTCTACAGGTGGGCGCCTGATTACCAATACTTGAATTTTGAAAGATATTCCCTTGTGTACAGGTGGGCGCCTGATTACCAAAGCTTGCAATTTTGAAAAATATTCCCTTATTCTCCAGGCGGGTGCCTAATAAGTAAGATTTGAATTTTGAAAAATATTCCCTTGTTCTACAGGTGGGCGCCTGATTACCAAGATTTGAATTTTAAAAAAATATTTTCTTGTTCTACAGGTGGGCCCGATTGCCAAAACTTGAAATTTGAAAAATATTCCCTTGTTCATAGGTGGGCGCCTGATTACCAAAACTTGAATTTTGAAAAATATTCCCATGTTTCTACAGGTAGGCGCCTGATATTTGAAACTTGAATTTTGAAAATTATTCCCTTGTTCTACAGGTGGGTGCCTGATTACCAAAACTTGAAAATTTTAAAACTATTCCCTTGTTCTATAGGTGGGCACCTGATCTTCAAAACTTGAAATTTGAAAAGTATTCCCTTGTTCTAGGGTGGGCGCCTGATTACCAAAACTTGATATTTTGAAAAATATTCCCTTGTTCTGCATGTGGGCGCCTGATTTTTGAAACTTCTAAATTAGAAAAATATTCCCTCGTTCTACAGGTGGGCGCCTGACTACCAATACTTAAAATTATGAAAAATATTCTCTTGTTCTACAGGTGGGCGCCTGATTGTCAAAAACTTGAAATTTGAAAAAATATTCCCTGAGACTGCTGCCTGCGTACCTGATCACAACAAAACAAACAAGACACAAAAAATTCTTCCAGCCAGGTTTGGTGCTGGGCAGATCCGTGGGTGTTAATCAAATCTTCAAATATTTCTAGAGCTAAATCCCATTATCCAGGAGGGTCCTGAAAATTATTAACTGGTGACAACTTTAAGACTATATTATGTTTTGACATGTATTGTTTTCCACTATGTCTTGTTATGAGTTGTATCTACTGAGGATCTGCTGGTAACTGGTGATTAAGGCTACTTCCCATTATCTAGGCGGGTCCTGACAACTCTTAAATAGATAACAAAATGTGTCTACTTGGGGTTAGTATTTAGAGCTACGTCCCATTATCCAGGGGGTCCTGACGCCTCTCGGGAAGTATGGGTTTGATCATGCCCCTGACTGTTTGTGTTCTAGGCTAAGTCTCATTTTTCAAGAGGGTCCTGACAACTCTTAACTGAATCCTACTTCAACATGCAAGTCTTTTTATGCCCTTTGCTATCCATGATTACCTTTGACCTTTAAATGGGTCCCATTTCCAAGGAGGGTCCTGAAGGTTCCAGCTTAAATGCCAATTCTAACTTCTGGTTGTTCTGCTAGTGATTATTGTCAAGGAAGGTTTCTGCGACTCTTACTGGGGAAGGTATTGATGGTTGCCCATGTTACCCCCAACTGTTTGAGTTTCAAACTGCATTCCATCTAAACTTCCATGCTTCTTTTATCCCTCAATTGTTCCCACTGGGTTTTGCTAGTTAAAGTTGGTCCCCTTGTGCTCTTTGCGGGAGAGGATATCTATGACAAACTATGCCCTTTTTGAGTTTTAACTGAGTCCCACTTCCATGTGGGCCTTGAGATTTTGATCATACCTATCACGTACCTGCCTTCCCCTGTGGATGGCCTCTCTTAGGCTCTTTCTGGAATTTTTCTACCCTTGTGTCAATCAAAGAAAACTTGTCAGTTTGAAAAGTGGTGGTTAGCTTGCGGCATTCTTGTTGGAAACGGCCTCCTCACTGTCATGTTCCTCCGTGTTCAAATTTCCATGTTGATGATGATTTGCATGAGTCGGTTGGCTGACCCCTGAAATTCCTCGGTCCATTTATGATGTTTGAATGACTCTTGATCTTTGTAATTTTACTTTGCATCCCCATCTTTCGTGGTATTCCTTTACTTTGCCGACTCTTGTCTCTTCCACCAATTACAATTTTTGTGAATCCTTCCCCTTGTTGTTCCACACTCGTTATCTTTGTTTCGCTTTTGGGAGTCATGCACTTTGTCCCTTCTAGACCTGATAATCGGCTTTGAAATTCCTCTCGTTTGCTTAAACAAAAACTTTAGAGACTCGAAAGAGAAATGAAATGCAATAACTCCGAATGGTATTCAGGGTAAGGAATTCCAGATTCGTTGACTGTTGGAAAGAAGAGAGAAAAAACTTATCTGAAGAGGAACAATTGGTTTTGATGATCATGACATGCACTTGGGCCTAGTCGACCCAGTCCGTTTCGATGTCCAACCTTCTGTTACCGTGCTTTTCTTGTTGTGGCCTTTCTAACTCAATCATTTCAACAAAAATCTAGCTTGGCTTGCCTTACAGTGTTGATCCACCAACAACCCCTTTCTGAGTTTTGCTTTTGCCTCACCTTTACCTCACGGTGCCTGTTTATTTCTCTCAATTCTCGTTCCCTTTAGGTGCCTGTGAGGGTTTTCACCGATAAGACTCTCTTATTTTATTATCTTTACTGCTTGGCCCGGAGTGCTTCCCCTGACATGAATCACCTCTACTTGCTCAACTTGGCATCTTTTGAAGACTGATAAGAAGGTCTTTATTTGTACCGTAACGTGGACCTTTAGATAGGGTTAGAAAGAAAGGATATTAAAGGCTCAAAGTAATTCAAATGGGTCAAGAGCTACAATTTTCTGAATCAAAATTTTACAACGAACACAACTTCTGCCCCAGTTTCTTGCTTTGGGACCTTTGGATTTTCATTTGATGAGACTGAACCGTGAGGCTACCTACGTATCCTTTTCAAAAGGAATTAGGTCAAACGTAGTTCATGTCGATTCCTTACTTTCACTATTGTTTGTTTGTTTTTTTTTTTGCAGTTTTTTCCTTGCTTTTCTCTTTTCTTCTTTTGTTTTTTCTTCTCTTTTTTTTCTTTTCTCTCTTTTTTTTCTATCTTTTTTTTCTTTTTTTTTCTCTTTTCTTTTCTTTCTCTTTTCTTTTCTTCCTTTGTTTTGCTTTCTTTTATCCTTTCCGTTCTTTTCCTTTCACTGCCTTCTCATGCTTGCGTTTCGAACTTTATTACCGGTTTCGAAAGAGGGATATGAAAGAAAATAACTAAAGCTCAAAAGGGTTAGCAAAGGATAAAGTGTTTAGATAGCAGAATAAGATGCCTTCGTCATTCCAATTGTCAAAATATGCCAAGTACAAACAAATGCCAAGTATAGACAATGATCTCAAAGAGAATCATACATAATATCTGTTGACAACATCCGAATTGCTAGCCATTTTCACATATTTCCCTTCCACATATGTCAGATACAATGCTCCATTAGACAACACTCTTGATACGACGAATGGTCCTTGCCAGTTCGGAGAACCTCGCCCTTTGCCTCGGCCTGGTGAGGGTGGATGTACTTTAATACCAATTGACCTACTTCAAACTTTCTGGGGTGCACTTTCTTATTATATGCCCTGGCCATCCTTTGTTGATACAACTGGCCGTGACATAGCCACCAATCTTTTCTCGTCAATCAAACTCAATTGCTCCAAGCGAGCTTTGACCCATTCTTCATCGTCGACTCCTGCTTTGGCCACGATTCGAAGAGAGAGGATTTCAATTTTAGCCAGGATTAGCGCCTTTGTGACATATATCAACAACTATGGGGTTGCCCCTACTGAAGTGCGAACAGTGGTACGATAGCCTAGCAATGCAAAGGGTAGTTTATCATGCCACTGCCTGGAACCTTCCACCATTTTGCGAAGTATCTTCTTTATGTTCTTAGTGGCCGCCTCAATTGCCCTGTTTGCGTTGGGGCGGCGAGGGGGGGGGGTGGAATTTTGATGTGTGATCTTGAACTGTTGACATACTTCTCTCATTAAGTGACTATTGAGATTTACCCCATTATCCGTGATAAGCGTCTTAGGGATTCCGAATCGACAAATGATACTCTTATGCACAAAGTCGACCACGGCCTTCTTGGTCACTGCCTTGAAAGTTTTGGCTTCAACCCATTTTGTGAAATAATCAATAGCAACAAATATAAATCTGTGCCCGTTAGAAGCTTCTAGCTCGATGGGCCCGATGATGTCCATGCCCCAAGCAATGAAAGGCCACGGTGCGGTCATCGTATATAATTCAGACGACAGATAGTGAATTAAGTCTCCATGCACCTGACATTGGTGACATTTGCGCATAAAGCTGATACAATCCCGCTCTATGGTGAGCCAATAATACCCTGCCCGGGGAATCTTCTTTGCCAAAACATATCCGCTCATGTGTGGCCCGCAGACGTCAGCATGCACTTCATTTATTATAGGTGTTGCCTGCCCAATGTCTACGCACCTTAACTAACCAAAATCTAGTGTTCTTTTGTACAACATTCCTCCACTAAAGAAAAACCCATTTGACAGACAACGGATTGTTCTCTTCTGGTCACTCGTAGCTTGTTCTAGGTATACACCTCTCCTGATATATTCCTTGATGTCGTGGAACCAAGGCACACCGTGAAGCTCTTCTTCCACCATGTTGCAATAAGCATGTCGATCATGGGCTTGGATATGTATTGGGTCAACATATGTCTTATCCGGGTGATGTAGCATTGATGCTAGAGTAGCCAGGGTATCAACAACCTCATTGTGAATTCTGGGGATGTGCCTGAACTCTATTGATCAGAATCCTTGGCAGAGGTCATGCAAGCACTGCCTTTATGGAATGAACTTTAAGTCTCTTGTTTCCCACTCCCCTTGAATCTGGTGTACCAGAAGGACCGAGTCATCCAAGACCAAGACTTCCTGGACACCCATGTCTGCTGCTAACCTCAGACCCAAAATGTATGTCTCATATTCTGCCATGTTGTTGGTGCAGTAGAAGTAGAGTTGAGCTATGACTGGGTAATGATGCCCTTCTTTAGAAATGAGCACTGCTCCTATCCCAACACCTCTCATGTTAGCAGCCCCATCGAAGAACAATTTCCCTCTCGATCTCTCATCCCGCTCCACTTCATCAATATGCATCACTTCCTCGTCTGGGAAGTATGTATTCAAGGGCCCATATTCATCATCTATCGAATTTTCAGCTAAATGATCTTCCAATGCTTGTGGTTTCATGGCAGTCCTAGTCACGTAGATAATGTCAAACTCTGTGAGCAAGATTTGCCATTTTGTGAGCCTTCATGTGGGCCTGGGCTTCTGGAAAATGGACTACAATGGGTCCAAACATGAAATGAGATAAGTGGCATATGATGACAAGTAATTCTTTAACTTTTGGGCTACCCACGTCAAGGCGCAGCATGTCCTTTCAAGACGAGTATTCTTAACCTCTTAGGCCGTAAATTTCTTGCTGAGTAGTATATGGCCTGCTCTTTTCTCCCGATGATATCGTGCTGGCCCAACACACACCCAAATGAGTTGTCCAAGACTGTCAAATATAAGATCAAGGGCCTTCCTGGTTCTGGCGGGACCAATACCAATGGGTTCGACAAATACTCCTTTATCTTGTCAAAAGCTTCCTGGCACTCTCCCGTCCACTTCACCGCAACATCCTTTTCAATAGCTTAAAGATGGGCTCGCACATGGTTGTGAGCTGAGCAATGAACCGACTGATGTAATTCAATCGTCCCAATAGACTCATCACTTCTGTTTTATTCCTCGGCTGCAGTAGCTCCTGTATAGGTTTGATCTTCGATGGGTCTAGTTCGATGCCTCGACGGCTGACTATGAACCCTAGCAACTTCCCTGCGGGACCCCAAATGCACATTTTGCCAGGTTGAGTTTGAGGTTATACTTGCAGAGCCTTTGAAAGAATTTTCTCAGGTCTTTGACATGATCGGATTGCTTTCTGGACTTTACTATCATATCATCCACGTAGACCTCAATTTCCTTATGTATCATATCATGAAAAATGGTTTTCATGGCCATCATGTTTGTCGCCCCGGCATTTTTCAAACTGAAAGGTATAACTCTATAACAATATGCCCCACAGTGTGATAAATGTTGTTTCTGCGTATCTTCTTCATCCACTAAGATCTGGTGGTAGCCTGCGTAACAATCCAGGAATGACCCAATCTCATGCTTTGCACAATTACCAATCAGTATGTGAATGTTCGGCAGAGGGAAGTTGTCCTTCGAACTTGATTTATTAAGGTCATGATAGTCGACACACACCCTAGTTTTACCATCCTTCTTTGGTACAAGCACAACATTAGCTAACCAGGTGGGATATTGTATGACTCGGATGAATTTTTCCTCAAACTGCTTGGTCACTTCCTCTTTAATTTTCACGCTCACATAAGTTTGGAACTTTCTCAACTTCTTCTTGACAGGAGAGCAGGCTGGGTCAGTGGGTAACTTGTGAACCACCAAGTCCGTGCTCAATCGGGGCATGTTGTCATTGGACCATGCAAAGAGTTCTTTGTATTCAAGCAGCACTTCAATTATTTCTTTCCTAAGTTGTTTCTCTAGATGGACACTTATTTTTATTTTTCTGACATTATTCTGGCTCCTTAATTGACTGCCTCTGTATCATTCAGGTTTGGTTTGGGTTTCTCCTCAACTTGTTTCAACTCTTTACTAATCTCATCCCAAGCCCCTTTCTCATCATACTCCGGTTCATACTCATGTTCTATTTCCTGAATTATTAGTTTCGACATTGGAAGACTGGGCCGAGAAGTCCTTATGCATGTCAGATCACTGGAACTAGCATAAAAATAACTGTACACAAAAGAAAAGAAAAGGAAATAAAGAGAAATGGAAACTATTGGCATTACTGAAAGGAAAATTGCATTTCATTAGAATCAAATAGCAGAGTTTAAACATCCAACTGGACGGAAATAACAACCAAATTAACAACTCTGAAGATAATCCAAACTAGACTGAAAGGAAAATCAAAGCCGACTACCATGACTCCCTCCGAGTGGGAAGAGGAGTAGCTTCCCAGTTATTGATTTTTGCGCGTGCTCCCACTAACTGCACATCTGCTCTACTCGACCCTTCTCCTGCCTCAACTATATTCACCTTATTGAACAGCCTTTCAATCCCCTTATTAAGGTCACCGTCCGCGTTGATCATCGGTCCAAAAATCCTTGGTACGGGGCCATTGCTAGTACTGGGCTTGACTAATGATTTGGACAACCTCGGGATGGGCTTTGGGAGAGCCCAAGCCTTCTGCATTAGCTTCATGACTTGCCTAATGTCTGCAGCTGTAGGCTTGAACCCTAGGCCAAAAGTGTCCAAATTTTTGGGGAGGGACACTGGTTGCACAATGCCTTGTAGAGAAGCACCCTACCCCTTACCGGGCAAAAAACCATTCTTCAACATTTCTGAAGCTACCACGACCAACGCGGTTGCTATATTTGGGGTCATGAAAACCTCACCTTTGGGATTTTTTGAATTGACACAATATCAAACACCCAATATACCCATGGCCCTTTGCTGTCCTCAGATTTAATAAAAGGTACGATTGCGTCACCTGAAACGCAATGGTTGTCTTCATCGTGCACCAGAATCTCTTGCCTGTCCCATTCAAATTTGACCATCTGATGCAGCATAGATGGCACTTCTTTGGCTGCATGAAGCCAGGGCATACCCAACAACAGGTTATAAGAGACTACTACGTCCAGCACTTCGAATTCCATGGTGAACTCAACGGGCCCTATTGTCACTTCCAATACTATGTCTCCCACAGTATCTTTGTCTCCACCATAAAAACCCCTAACACAGATGTTATTCTTGTAGACCCTTTTATTCTTCACCTTCAACTTGGTCAATGTGGAGAGTGGACAAATTTTTGCGCTGGACCCGTTGTCGACCAAAACTCGGGTGACCATGGCATCTTCACATTTCACAGTCAGATAAAGAGCCCGGTTGTGGTCAGTGCCCTCCATGGGCAATTCATCGTCAAAGAATGTGACCCGGTTTACCTCGAATATCTTGTTTGCAATCTTTTCCAAATGATTCACTGTTATATTGTCTGGGACATGTGCTTCATTCTAAATCTTCATCAGCGCACGACGGTGTTCATATGCGTGGATTAGTAAGGATAATAAGGAGCTCTGAGCTGGTGTCTTCCTCAACTGCTCTATGATGGAGTAGTCTTGAATTTTCATTTTCTTCAAGAATTCTTCCGCCTCTTATTCCGACACAACTTTCTTCACTGGTTTTGGGTTATCTTTAGAGATTCTGCCCTTCCTCAATTCTTCCAGGGCAAAGTACCTTCCTGATCGAGTTAAACCCCGGGCCTCACACACTTCCTCCCTAACTTCTTTTCCTTTGTACATCACTATTTCTTGCTCATATCTCTAAGGAACGGCTTTGCTGTTGATGATTGGTGGCTGGATTACTGGTTTTACAATATCTGGCTCTATGCGAACCTTCCACAACCACGACAGGTTATCTGGCTACCCCATGTACTATTACTTTTGCCTATTCCTGCTTTGGCGCAACCGCGCATGCTGGTTCCCCTAGAACTATGACACTTGCTGCCTCTTTCTTTTGCCTTGGTTACTAGCTTCTCACTGCTTGCATTCTCAGTTGGCCTAACCTTACTACTTTGATTATTATTACTATCTGTGAAGGCCTTTTGGACACTCCCCTTTTTTCCACGATCTCAATCATGTTGGTCTCCTGATGGGCTGGCAGCGAGTTTTGGTTAATATTGGGAGCCATTGGAGTTTGCACCTCAATCCGGTGGGAGTCAAAAAATTCCTGGATAGAGTTCTTTAAATGCCAACACTTTTCGGTGTCATGCCTTAGTGCACTGGAACAGTATTCACAGCTGACAGAATAATCTAGATTCTTCGGGGGAGGATTTGGCAATTTTGCTTCAATTGGTCTCAACATATCTAGTTGTCGAAGTCTGTGGAATAAGATAGTGTAGGATTCTCCTAGTGGAGTTAAAGTCTTCTTCTTCTGCACCCTTTCATTTCTCAAGACCGAATTGGCTCGGAAAGCGGGCTTCGGGGGTTGTTGGTAGGCTCTTGGAGGTGTGTAATTATTTTGTGGTGTTGGGTAGGTGTTTTGTGGGGCTGGCGAACGCCATTGTGCATGAGCGGGAGATTGGATATACGCTTGCGCGTGATGGACTTAGATGCGAGGTTCTGATGGTGGATAGTAATGTTGTGGTGGTCCGTATGGAGTGCGTAGGTATGTTTGGTGGTGAGGATGAGGTTGGGCATAATGAGATGGAGCCCGAGGTCTGAACCAAGTTCCCGACTCCACTGTCTCTACTTTCTCCTTCTTCTTCTTTTCGAATGTTCTCCCAGCCCCACCCTGGATGGCATGTTCCCTCCATCAGAAACTGTATTCTCTGAAACTCTCGTTGTGTTTCTTCTCCAGCTTTGTCAGAGATAGACGACCCGTGATAATCTCGAGATTATATTGAAAATGGCAAGCAAACGCTTGTGCCACGTCATCCCAAGTATACCATCGATTGTGATCCTTCCGGGTGTACCACTCCAGTGCTGGCCTACTTGATCTCTGACTAAAGTATGCCATTAGCAATTTATCTTTTCCCCTGCTCCCCTCATTTTGCTACAAAACCCCCTTAAATGCGCGGCCGGATCGCCATGCCCATCATATAAGTCAAATTTAGACATTTTGAAAACTAGAGACAACTGCATGTCTGGAAATAGATAAAGATCCTTGAACGCCACGCTCACCTGGACACCTAATACCCGCATGTCCCTGAATGATAGTTCCAGACTTCGGACATTTCTAAGAATCTCTTCATGCTCAGGATTTTTGATTGGTTTTCCAACTTCTGGCGCGATTTCGGGACGGGAGCATAAGAGTAAGGCTCATGGGTCTTGTAAGCAGGTTCTGGTGGATAGTATTGAGGGTCATAGGCTTAAAGCAGGGGTTCATTTGATGACCTATGGAGTGCAGGAGGCGGAGGTGCCACATAGAAGGGGGCAATTGGTGCAGGAGGGTGAGGAGTGACTTTGGGTAGTGGAGCTGGTGGTGGTTGAGAGGTAGTACCTTAATGTTGTAAATAGATAGGAAAACTTGAGGGTGGATCAGTGGTGGACTGGTCATGTGCTTGGGCCAGTGGCAGGATGAAGGTTGGATTATCCGGATAGGTCGGGGGTGGCTGTCCTCTTGCCCATGCCTGGTACATCTCAGCCATTTGGTGCTTTAGCTTATACATTTCCTCCTTCATGGCGTTAACGTCCAATTCCAATGCTTCCTTCGAGGGGTCAATAATGCTGACATCGGTTTCCTGATTGGCCATGACTTGCTTGCTCTTAGACCGCGTGTTGTAGGAGTGGGTTTCCTGAATGCCGCAAGTACTAATCATCTGTCTAGTCTGAAACTGGAACAACACCAAACACTCATTAATGGTTAGGTTCTAACACATAAACAGCCACATATTGGGTATGAATGTACCTTAATAACAGTTGGTCACTACATGCATTGGTTGCTTGCATCATCCCGACTCTTTTTTCTTTGCTTGCGAAGCCCCTTTGTTTTAGCCTTATTCTCTCCTATTTTTATTCAATTATGGTCGAATCCTATGTAGATTGCCTACATATCATGACCCCGCATGAATCATACCGAGCGTAGTTCTTGTAAATAAAAGAGAAACATAAAATATTTTGGCAAGTTTCCATTTTTATAATAACAAATTGTAGTTACAAGGACTCAAAAGGCTGATAGATTAAACAATAAACTAAAAAACTTTGATAAAAAATGAATTACAGACTCAAACAACAACGAACTATGCATATAAGAAAAATACAGACTCCAGGTTAAACATATAGACTTTTAAGTATATCTTTAGACAAAAGGAAATGCAATCTTCATGAATACATTAATGCTTCAAGTTCTCCCGGGCCCCGCAAGGTATCATTTGGCCTTGCCGCAGGCTTGCATGCTGAACTCCCTTGGAGGTGGTGGAGGTCTTCCATCACTTTCCGAACAAAGGTCATCACGGTGGAAAAATACATGGATCTTGTCATATCCTCACAGTGGTTGTACTTTGTGGTGATGTAGTCTGCAATCGTCCGTATTCTCTCGCTCATAACACCCTTTTCTTGCAATGGCCACCCAATTTGCTCGGCCCTTGCCTTTAGAGTTTGCTCAGCTACCTGATTCAGTTCTTGGAATTGCCGCAAATCTATCTCCAACCTTGCTATCGCGGCATAACAATGTTCTCTCTCGGCTTTGAAATCCCAGGCTTGCTTGGCCACTTTATTCTCAGCCATGACGACCTTCCTTTTTAACCCAACAACCTCATCGTTATGCCTTTTTTTCTAAATTGCTCAACGATGCGGGCTCGTTCCTCCATATTTTTAGCTAATTGTTTCTGAACCTTGGATAGCCCACCTTCTTCTTTATTTAAGTCGAACCCATACTCGGTCACTTTTCGCCTTAAACTGTCTATGAGTTTTTCATCCTTCGCGCTCCTGGGGGGATTTTATGCGGCTATTTTCATCTTCTGGATTTGGGCTAGCAATGCTTCTTCTTTGGTTAATCTTTTTTCCCCTCATCCACAGCGGCTTGAAAACCATTTTCAAATTGAAGCTCTTTCACCTGTTTTTCTAATTTTACTATAGTGGTCATGTACTCATTTTCCTTGGCTAGCCAGTCCTATTGTTCCTGTGACGTTTCGATGAATTCCTGGAGATGAGGCTTTTTGGGTGGTCTCTCAAACTCAATTTCTCTCCTGTACCAAGGAAGGTATCCTGGTGACACTTCGCCTCTAACCCGATCATGTATGCAAGGGTTTGCGGTTAGGTATTGGCGTTCGTTCCAAATCTTGCGGACCATTGCTTCAGGGAACTGACCATCAGGCCTAATCTCGACTACTCGGATACTGAGATCTTCGTCTTTTGGCACTATCTGGCATTTTCCGAGTTGTCTCAAGACCCGATGCGGGGAATAAGGCTGGATACTCCTAAGACCCATCATAAGGAAATGAGGTTGTATTGCCGACGTGTATACGATCTCATCCACAGACAACCATCCTAGTTTCCATTCTATTTGACTGGCAGTGAGGGACTAAAAGTAGGATGTCCATCTTGCTACTCTTTCAGGTAAGCCGAGCCTTTTAATTATCGTGTAAAACTCCTCTATGTAAGTTCTCTGTGGACCCATAACTCATGAATTGAGGACGGTGGCATAGATGCTCAGTCATCCACATTTGCAATAATAGATTGCACCCCTCAAAGAAATCTTTCCCGGCCTTGCAAGCTGTGAGAGCGCGAAAGATCTTGGCTAATATCATAGGCACGAGTGTGCACTTGGCTTGTGTGTATAGAGTGCTGACAACCCCTACTATCTTTATGTCAATGTTCCCATCCTTTCTTGGAAACACCAGAAGCCCTAGAAAAGCCACCATAAAAGGGAAGCGTCTGTGTTCTTCCCATTTGACATGGTTTCCCTTGCTACAGACTTTGTTTTCTGGATTGTTGAACCCCCCTATGTGACCATATCTGGTATACAGGAATGTAAAGGTACAAAACCTTGCCGCTAAGTTTGAATCATGTACCACTCTACTTATTTTATGGATATCTAAGAATTTATTTACCGCTACCACTCTTGGAACAACCAAATACTTGTGTCTCAAAGGAAGCTCGGCATTTTCAATGTATTCCGCTATTTCTTCCAACGTTTGGGTAAGTTCAAAATCTAAGAAGTGGAACATATTGTGCGCCAGGTCCCAGCACGTGACCAATGCTCTTATGATGTCTCCTCGGGGTACAATCTCTAATAACCCGGGGAGGCCCCCAAATACTTCTTTATCTCATCTTGCCCTTCTCTGCCTAGATCGTTCCACCAAAATCGTAGCTCCAAAGGAATTCGGCTCACAAATGAAAAAGATTCGGTTTGAATTGTGCTCATCCTCCACATTTATTAAGGTGAATTAGTGACTTGTGACTTTATTTTGACTTCAAAATCAAAAGTTTTCTTTTATGAAATTCGTTTTCTGAAACCAGACGCCCAGTTTTGCGGATACGGACTATTGGCACTTCTGCAAGAAGTTTATAAGGTTGTGCCCGCTAGCCGGCCAAAATACAATATAGACCCAAATGTGGCCATTTGGGAAAAATCATCCTTCCGGCGTCCCTTTCGGGAACATTTGGCTATTCTTGACAATAACAATGTCACCCGATTTATTTAGGATAATAAATAAAATTGGAAAACTATTTTGCCTATTTTTGCAAAAAGGAGGTTGGACCAGATGGGTGTTGCCTATGTATCCCACACTTGGTGAGAATCAAACCGACGTAGTTCAGGCAAGTAGCACGTATTCAGCATCAGGATAGTCTTTTCATTTCAGGCCACCTATCCTAGACGGACCCAACCCTTGTGTTAAGTCCCATAAGTCAAACGCACGTGATGCAAACAAAAATTCCTACTAGGGATCCAGCGTAAGGTTTTGTTATACTAAGTTCAGCACCTGGGTATTTGTTCTAGACTATGTACCTGAGCGGACAACTCGAGTCGAGGAGGGGGCTCCGTACCGGGGACCCGCAAGATTGTCCGGCTTAGTAACTTATCCTAGCCTCTTTCTTGTTTTAAGGTATGACACTAACAGAATAGGGAGTCTCAACCAGTAAGCGCATCCCCGGAGGTGAGAAGAGAAGGGTTTCGTAGCAGTTTATATGTACAGTTTAGGTAATATCAAAGCAGTAAAAGCATCATTTTGCACATTAAGCCAGCATGTAAAATCAGATAATAAGCAAAGCCAAATACAACAATTATTCTAAGCTCGAATTCTTGAACCCTGAACCAGAGATTCTGGGTTCGATCCCCAACAGAGTCGCCAGAGCTGTCACAACTCCTTTTTGGCTACTACGACCCGACGAAAGGCGTAGATAAAGGAGTTTTCCCAATTAAAGGACAATCGAAACGGGATTCAATCATTTAAGAGAATTTCAGAGTCGCCACCTGGGAGATTTATGGTGTCCTAAGACACCGGTTAGAATTCCGAATCGAGGAAAGAATGACGTTGTTTAACTGTTTGCGAACCAAAAATCCGAGTAAGGAATTTTGTTAATCCGAGAGAAGGTGTTAGGCACTCCCGAGTTCCGTGGTTCTAGCACGGTCGCTCAACTATTAGATTTGGCTTATATTACCTGATTTTATATAATCATGAACCTATGTGCATTTTGAATCTTTAACCACTTTATTATTATTTTTTAAAGAAAGTTGCAACGTCGTGAAAACATGTCTCGAACTGCGTCACGTAAATGCACCTGCAGTTTTGACACACTCCAACTCTGTTGGGATTACGATTTAGGTCACATAAATGCGCACCCGTATTTAAGAAGATGAAATTATTAAAGACGTGCCTAAATGCGACTACTGCGTTTATCTTTGTAGGAAGCTGTGAAATTCGCTAAGCGGCGTGTCCCAAATTTTTAGATATTTTAATATAAATATTTTACGAGGGCCACGCAATATTGGGTTCCGTTCGACGCGGCTCACCTCATTTGTTATTTTTATGAGCCATTCCTAAAATGAACTACTACTTTTCTACACTTTTCTCTAAACTTAATTAATTTTTAATTAGTCATGCTACCGCATTCACACATCAAACGTATATTGAAAATGAATCGACATGAAGGAGGTGCAGCATTGTTGGGCCCAAATAATTGAGCAGGTCCAACTGGTTTTAAGGGCTTGGACGAACTATGGAGTAAGATCCAAACGGGCTGTTTCCCAATCGAGCCCAAGATATATTACTAATCTAGTGATTTGTTTTCAACAAAGAAGCAAGTGAAATTATTCAAATTTCCAAGACGAGACTTTATTGTTTGCTCTACGATTTGATGATGTTGACAACAAATAAATGTATCCCGTGCTAACATAATATGAAAAAGCTAATACTACACATAATTATTTCCTGAACTTCAAATTTGAAGGAGAGCAAGTGCAGAAGTTAGTCACAGTTTGTACAATTCACTATATGGACCAACTGGCCACAAGTTTATGCCACCCTAAATTAGTTTGGAACCATTTGGAGTTCACCAAAGAATTCATCTTCCTTTTGAAGCTACTTTCAAACCCAGACTATGTCACAACTCAGACTCCGATTTAATACATGATGAATAACAAGTTATTCAGCCGCCCAGATATTAAATCATTAGAGAACTCTCGCTAACCCTAGAAATACTGAACTCGTATACACCTAAGTTGCATACTTCCACTTGAAGGTACTCTCAGCATGTCAGGTAATGGTTTTATCAAGAATTCACAAATATAATATATGCCAAACCATTCCAATCAGATCATCGAATTGAAATAGACAAATACAATATACATAAATAATCTCATATATTTTATGTTTTTCAATTCCTGCTTCATGCTACACTAAGATTATACTCATAGGGTTGGATTGTACCTGGAAATTAAAAATGAGAGGTGGGTGAGATCAGCAATGAGACACAGCAGCCAAAACAATAGCAGTGCACCAAACTCAAACCAAAGAAAACTGCTGGGAAACCAAAGGGAAAAGGTTCCAGTTTCAAAGCATGCTTTTGAAAAACTAAGTGTTAATCACACTTAAGCATTCGAAGGACCTAGCTGCGCTTCAGTAATTTGCAAAATTCAGAGATCTCAGGCAGCCTAATGGAATATTGTCATTTTGTGTTTATGGTTGTTTTCTTTTGAATTTAGATGCAACCTAGTAACATAGCCACTTGATCCTGTATGCTCGAGCTCCTGAAATCCCCTTATGTATTTTGTAGCTTCCAATCTCTATGTATTCTCAGTTTTTCAACTCCATGTAGCAGTACATTTTACTTTTATATGTGTTTTTCTATATTTTTAGCCTATCTCCCCTTCGAAAAGCAAGTCTAATGCCTCTATATAGGCTAACCATTAGGGAAACCTTTTAGTCCTTTATTTCAACTTGGTCCCTTTTGTATTTCAGTTTTTCTTTACTACTAGTCCTCAAATACTTAGCTTGCTATCCAAGTTATAACAAACAAAAAGGTCTGAATTTCAATTTGACCCCTATTCTGGAATCTTCCAGGGGTTTTCATTCTAGTTACTGCAAGTTCTTTCATGCTGAAATGCTCATACTACCGTTTACCCTTTCCAAAATTGCTTAAACAGCCTACTTACATTTTCAGCTTCCCTTTACCCTAGTCAAACTAACTATGGTTAACTAGTTATTAGCTAGACACTTCCCAGTTATTACTAAAATTAAAACTAATTATTCTAGCTACACAAATTAAAAATAAACTCTACAGAATCTTGAATGCATCATAGAGCTAGAATTTAACTAATCAAAAAAAGAAAAGTGAAGCTAATTACACAGAGGAAACGAACAAAACTCAAAATGCAAGATAACGGGTGAATCATGGAATCAAATTTGAAAATTCAAATTACTAATATATCTAATAAAACTCAGACAGAAATCATTAAAGCAAAATAAAAGCAGAATACCTCAAAATCTGATTCAGGCCCAAACATGGGTGAACTCTTGGCATTTTTTGGGGTCAAGCCGCCCTTAATCGTGTGTTTTCCATCGGAAAACACAAGACTAAGGGCTATTGAAGCAAAAATCAAGGATATCCCAAAGCTTAGATAATTAGAGTTCTGGCTCTAACCTTTGATTTAAAATTTGTCCTAAACGGGAAGGATTCGAGTACTGTGAAGAGAGTGCATGGAGTTCCATTGGTGGATTTTGGGAAGGGTCGTATTTTGGCTGAATAATTCAAACTAAAATTTGAGGAGCTGCGGTATGATTCGAAGGATGGTTGGTTCAGATCTTTGATGAGGGTGGGGTGAGGAATCTTGGGGTATTTGGCAACCTGTCACTGCCGTGGACGACGGGGCTGCCAAATTTGAAACAAATATTCGACAAGATGGGGCCATATTCTAGGGTGGCCAATGGTAGGGTTGGAAAGAGGGGAGCGAGGAGAAGATGTGGTGTTATTTTGCGGTCCATCGGAGCTGTGCCGCCGCTGGCGGATGGTGGTGATACAGCGGAGGAAAAGCGGGGGCTGGGTGGTGCAACGACGGTAACGGGAGATGAAATTGTACTTGGTCCTAGGTTGTCTGAGGGATTATTTGGACATGTTAATGTAATTGGGGGCTAGTTAATAGCCGTCGGATGGATGGAGATGAATGGTTGAGATTGAGTATTTCAAGACGATGTCGTTTTAGTGAGGGGTGGGGATGGACCGGGTCTGTGCATGATTTTGGGCCTGGTTTGTTGGTATGTCTGGGCTAATATTATTCATGAAAGGGTTGGTCCAAAAGACTAAATATCCTACTTGTACTCTTTCTTTTCAATTGATTTCTTCTCTTCTTTTTTCTTTTTCTCTTTTTCTTTTTTATTATTTTAAAAAAACCAACAACCTGGGAAAAAAACAGAGGTGATGAGTCTGTTAGGGAGATTGAATTGCATCAGTCGATTCATTGCTCAGCTCACAACAACCTGGGAGCCCATCCATCTTTGAGCTATTGAAAAAGGATGTTGTAGTTAAATGGACAGGAGAGTGCCAAGAGGCTTTTGATAAAATAAAGGAATACTTGTTGAACCCACTGGCTTTGGTCCCGCCGTAACTAGGAAGGCCCTTGGTTCTATATATGACTGTCTTGGAAAATTCATTTGGATGTGTGTTGGGTCAGCATGATATCACTGGGAGGAAAGAACAGGCTATATACTACCTCAGCAAGAAGTTTACAGCTTATAGGTTAAGTATACTCATCTTGAAAGGACGTGTTTTGCCTTAACTTGGGTTGCCCAGAAGTTGAAACATTACTTGTCATCATATACCACTTACCTCATCTCACGCTTGGACCCGTTGAAATACATTTTTCAAAAGCCTATGCCTACGGGAAGGCTGGAAAAATGGCAAATCTTGCTCATCGAGTTCGACATTGTCTACATAACTAGGATTGCAATGAAAGCGCAGGCATTGGCTGATCATTTGGCCAAGAATCCGATAGACGAAGAATATGAACCTTTAAAGACATACTTCCTGGATGAGAAAGTAATGCATATTGAGGAAATGGAACAAGGTGAGAAGCCTGGATGGAAATTATTCTTCGATGGGGCCGCCAACATGAAAGGCATCGAGATAGAAGCGGTACTCATTTTTGAAATGGGGCACCATTACCCCATTACATCTCAACTCCGCATTTATTGCACCAAAAACATGAAAGAATATAAGGCAAGTATTTTGGGCCCGAGGTTAGCTGCAGACATGGGTGTCCAGGAAGTCTTGGTCTTGGGATAATCAGATATTCTAGTACACCAAATTCAAGGGGAGTGGGAAACACGAGATTTGAAGCTCATACCACACTGGTAATACTTGCACGACCTTTGTCAACAATTTTGGTCAGTAGAGTTCAAGCATATCCCGAGAATTCACAATGAGGTTGCTGATGCTTTGGCCACCTTGGCGTAAATGTTACATCATTCAGATAAGGCTTATATTGATCCATTGTATATCCAAGTCCATGACCAACATGTTTATTGTAATGTGGTGGAGGAAGAGCTTGATGGTGAGCCTTAGTTCCATGACATCAAAGAATATATCAGGATGGGTGTGTACCCAGTACAAGCCACAAGTGACCAGAAGAGAACAATCCGTCGCCTATCAAGCGGGGTTTTCTTCAGTGGAGGGGTGCTATAAAAAAGAACACTGGATCTTGGGTTGTTAAGGTACATAGATGCTGGGCAGGACACAACCATCATGAATGAGGTACTTTCTGGAGTCTGCGCACCGCACATAAGCGGATATGTTTTGGAGAAGAAGATTCTCCGGGCAGGGTATTATTGGCGCACCATGGAGCGGGATTGTATCAGTTTCGTGGTCAGATGTCATCAATGGCAGATGCATGGAGACTTGATTCACTCACCACCATATGAATTGCATACAATGTCCGCACCATGGCCTTCCGTTGCCTGGGGCATAGATGTCATCGAGCCCATCGAGCCAGTAGCTTCCAACGCCCACATGTTCATCTTGGTTGCTATCGATTATTTTACCAAGTGGGTCGAAGCTAAAACTTTCAAGGCGATGACCAAGAAAGCCGTGGTCGACTTTATGCATTCAAATATAATTTGCCGGTTTAGAATCCCAATGACACTCATCACTGATAATGGATCAAGTCCGTCCCAAGGCGAATGGAGCAGTTGAGGCAGCCAATAAGAATATAAAGAAGATACTTCAAAAAATGGTAGAAGGATCCATGCAATGGCATGAGAAGTTACCCTTCACTTTCTTAGGCTATCGCACTACTGTCCGCACCTCAGTAGAGGAAACTCCATATCTGTTGGTATATGGCACAAAAGTAGTAATTCCAGTTGAAATTGAAATCCTGTCCCTTCGGATTATCGCCGAAGCAGACATTGATGATGAGGAATGGGTCAAAGCCTGTCTGGAGAAATTGAATTTGATTGATGAGAAAATATTGGCAGTAGTATGACAAGACGGACCAAGTCGCAATCCCCAATAGTAACGACGCCACGCTCATCATCAGGCACGTGTCTCACCTAATAAAGCACTACGATGTTCACATCCGGGGTTTCAAACCCATAGGATATCATTTACAATCATTACTCACCTTGAACTGACGAAATCTCTAGCTCGCGATGCCTTTGCCCCGCTAATCACCCTCCACACACGTCAAATCTATCGAAAATCAAAACTAATACATCACAATATGCTAAAGGAACAAATCCCAATCGAAAAATATCAAAAATCTTGAAATTAGCAAAACCCGAACCCCCACTTCTCGAAACTTAGAAATTTTTGCATCAACGGGTTCCTTATCTTGACACGAATCCATATATACCAAAACTCTCAAATCCGACCTCAAATGGCCCTTTCCAATTTTAAAATTTCGAAACCCAAGCCCTAGTTCTTCCATTTTTAGTTAAATTTCATGAATTTCTAGGTATTTCACAATATAATCATGTTTTTGGCTCATAGAACTTACCTTCAATCAATCCTCTTTGAATCCCTCTTCATATTTTCCCAAAGAGCTCTCAAGATTTTCAACAATGGTGGAAAGATGACTTAGGCTCACGAATGAAATATTTTAAAAACCCTTCTACCTAGATGTGATTTTCTTCTATGTGAACGTTGTCAAACCCCTGCGTTCGCGATGAACAAAACTTTCCTTGACTTAATTAATGCTTCGTGAACGAGTCTGCACATCTGCAAACGCGAAGCCTTAGACATTAGAACATACGCGAATGCGACACCATATACACGAACGTGATGAATAACATAGGTGGACCTCGACTTGTACTATGCGAATGCGGACTCTGCACTGCAAACGTGAAGCACTAGAAATTTACCTTCCGTGAACGCGAAACCCAAACGCGAACGTGAAGTACAACACTCAGGGCCACCCAAACTCCTTCTATGCGAACGCAAGGTCCTTTTCGCGATCGCGAAGGCAAAACATGGACCTGTACTGCTACTGCATTTTCTGCTATATTTTTCAACTACAAACTTCTCGTTAGCTATCCGAAATCACCCCCAGGCCCCCGGGACCTCAACCAAAAGAGCCAATGCATCCTAAAATATTATCCAAACTTGTTCCAATCACCAAAACACCTCAAACTATACCAAAACTATCAAATTACATAGAATTCAAGCCTAAGTTCCCAAAAACTTCTGAAATACACTTTCGATCAAAAACTCAACTAAATGATGTATGAATGATCTAAAATTTAGCACATACATACCTAATGACATGATGAAGCTATTGCAACTCTCGGAATTCCACTCCGACTCTCGGATCAAAATCTCACCTACCAACCGGAATTCGCCAAAATACTAACTTCGCCAATTCAAGCCTAATTCTACTCCGGACCTCCAAAACCAATTCCGATCACACCCTTAAGTCATAAACCAACCAACAAAGCTAACAAAATCATAAAAGTTTTGATTCGAGCTCATGCACAAATAAGTTGACTCTTGGTAAAACCTTTCAAATTCAAAGCTTCGTTGAGATTGTTCTTTCAAATTTATTCCAAATTTTCCTGAAAACCAAAACTAACGATCTACATCAGTCATAATACATTACACGGAGAAATTCATGCCCGAGAACTGGATAGCAAAGTGCAAAAGCTCAAAACGACCGGTCGGATCATTAAAAATATTTTTATCCCTTGGTATTTGTGTCACTTTCCAAGTTTGAAATTGCTTTATAAAATTCGATTCCTTTTCTAAGTACTGCTACATCCTTGATTCCCTGGACGTGTAAGTCCTCAGCATTTGATTAACTATGAGCTGAGAATTGCTTTTGATTGTAATCTGATTTATGCCAAGTTCTTGTGCCAGTTCTAAACTTGCAATTACAGCCTCATACTCTGCCTCATTGTTAGTTATAAAATAACATTTATTGGCTTGTCTAATGGCTTCACCCGTAAGTGGTATCAAAACAATCCCTAACCTACCCTCTTTACACTAGATGGACCATTAGTAATAAGGTCCAAGTTTCTAGGTCAGCTCCATTGAACACATGTAACTCGTTTTCTATTTTTAATTGCATCCCTCAGCTAAAATCAACCACGAAATCAGCTAATACTTGAGATTTTATAGCAGTTCTAGGTTTGTATGTGATATCATATTCACTTAATTCTATAGCCCACTTAGCTAACCTTCCTGATAACTCATGCATATGTAAAATATTGCGTAATGGATAAGCAGTTACTACGGCAATAGGATGACATTGAAAATAAGATCTTAATTTTCTAGATGCCATGATTAATGCAAGTGCAAACTTTTCTAATTGAGGATACCGCTTCTCCGTATCTAATGAACATTTGCAGACATAATAGATTGGAGATTATTTACCTTGGTCATCACGGACTAAATCAACACTTACCATTACTTCTAAAACATCAAGGTAGATGAACAATCTTTCCCCAGCCTTTGGTTTTGCGAGAAACGGTGGATTTGATAAGTATGTTTCAAATTTTTAAGTGTCTGCTGACATTTCTCATTCGATTCAAAATGATCTTCTTTTTAATAGCTGAAAGGAATTTAAAGCACTTTTCTAATAATATAGAAATGAATCTTCCCAAGACTGCAATTATTCATGTCAATCTCTACACTTCTTGTTTACTTGAAAGCACATCAGGGGATTTCTTCAATGGCCTTAGTCTACGCGGGAATTACTTCAGTACCACGGTTAGGAATAAGAAAACCCAAAAACTTACTTGATACAACACCAAATGTACATTTTTGGATTTAATTTCATATTAAATTTGCGCAAAATGTGAAATGTATTAGGCAAATGTGATATATGATCTCTTGAATGCTAAGTTTTAACGAGCATATCATCTATATAAACCTCCATGGTTTTTCCCAGATGTTCTTGAAATATTTTAATCACTAGCCTTTGATATGTTGCAGCAGCATTTTTGAGACCAAAAGGCATTACATTATAATAGTAAGTCCCCTTATCTGTTATGAATGAAGTTTTTTCCTCATCTACATGATCCATTTTGATATGATTGTAACCTGAATACACATCTCAAAAACATAATAGTTCATGTCTTATAGTAGCATCAATTAGTTGATCTATATGTGGTAGTGGAAAAGAATCGTTTGGATAAGCTTTGTTAAGGTTTGTGTAATCTACACAAACTCGCCACTTACTATTCTTCTTTGGTACTACAACAGTATTGGCTAACCAATTAGGATACTTTACCTCACGGATAGACCCAATCTTTAATAATTTTTGAACCTCTTATTGAATCTCCCGATTTTTTAAAGTTCCTTGCTTTCTCTTCTTTTGTTTGACATGAGGGTACAAAGGATCTTCATTTCATGTGTGAGTCATTACTTTCGGTGGTATTCCTGTCATATCACAGTGGGACTAGGCAAAATAGTCTACATTAGTTTTCAAAAATTCAATCAACTTACCTTTCATGTCTTGGCTTAGATTGGTCCCTACGTAGACTTTCTTTTCAGGCCATTGTGCAAATAACACTACAACCTCTAGTTCTTCAATTGTTGTTTTAATATTTTCATTTTCCTCTAGTTCTTGGATGGTATCAGGTCTTGATTTCACATCTGCCCGCTCTTGTTCAGTTGAGGTTTGTGTTGTGGTGCCCTCAACTGGATTCTATGATTGCTTTTTTCTTCGTTTTTTGTACTTGAATCTGCTACAGAGTTGATGTTCGTGGATGCATGTTGATCTCCACGAATTTGACATATTTCCCATGGTAATGGAAATTTAATAACTTCATGCAAGGTTGAAGGAACAACATCTATCTCATGGATCCACGACCTTCCAAGGATCATCTTATAAGCCATCTGCATATCTATTACCTGAAACTTTGTATCTTTGACAACTCCTTCTACGAATATTGTGAGTATTACCTCTCCTTTGGTCACAACACTAGAATTTTCAAAACAAAATAAAGTATGCTCCTTTGGTATTAATTTTTCTTCAGCTGGCATATCACGTAACACTCTTAGCAAAAAATAATGTTCATGGAACTACCTGGATCAATCAAAACGTGTTTCACATTAGTATCATGTACAAGTAGAGATATTACTAGTGCATCATTATGAGGAGATAATATGCCATCCGCATATGCATCATCAAATATAATGATATCTTCCTCTAAAACATGCTGCACCTGTTTCTCTTGTGTAATTGTGATTTTGGAAATTTAATAAATGAGGTTTACGTCACACCATTAATGTCTTCACCCCTACTTATAACGTTGACGGTCTTTTTGGGAGATGGTGGTTTAGTGGGCTCCTACCTATTCTTCATGTATGCTTGCTTACCTTTCTCACTAAATAACTAGGTGAGATACCCCTATTTTAATAAATAATCAACTTTACTTTGTAAAAATCTACAGTCAGCCATTTTATGCCCGTGATTATCATGAAATTCATACCAATGATCATGGTTGCACCTGTTTGGATTCAATCTCATCTCTTTTGGCCATCGTACCTTGTCACCCATGCTTCTCAAAATAGCTATGAGTTCAGAAGTGCTTATATTGAAATTATAACAATCGAACCTCGCCTTTAAGTTTCTATCATCATCTCGAGACTCACGTGTGTTTCGATCATTCCCTAATCTTGATAACGAGCTCGACTCTCTATTCCTCGATTTGTGGTCATATCTCTGATTATCCTATTTTGACCTTGAGTCTTTTCCTGCAGCTCCCATGTATGGTTCGTACCTATTTTTACTGGACCGTTTTTTGGTTTCCACCTACCTCGAACTTATTTTTTCTTCTTTTTGATACCGTGAACTAATGTCATCTTCAATCCTCAGCTTTGTGCTATTACTGTTATAAACTTCATTTTATGTTGTGGCTGTGAATTCACGAAGACTTCCCTTGAGTCGCCTCGTTGCCTCAGAGTTCTTTTCATTCAAATTACTGGAGAAAGCTATAGCCGCCCAATTGTCAGGTACATGCGGTAATGTCATTCTTTCACGTTGGAATCTGTCCACGAATTCTCTAAGCAATTCTGAGTCCCATTGTTTAATATTGAAAATATCTTCCATTCTTCTTTCAACTTTTTGAGCTCCCGAGTGTGCTTTGATGAAAGAATCCGCAAGTTCATCAAAAGAATTTAAAGAATTTTTAGGTAAAAGAGAATACCATGTTAATTGCACCATTCGTGAGTGTTTCACCGAATTTCTTGACCAATACTGATTCAGTCTCCTGTTTGGTCAAGTCATTGCCTTTGACACTTATTGTGAATGTAGTCACATGGTCTCGTGGATAAGTCGTTCCATCGTATTTTAGAATATCATGCACTTTGAATTTCTTTAGAATTGGGAGGGGAGGAACACTTGTCGTCTAGGGTTGGTGTGAGTATTTATCCATATCTATCCATATGATTACGGGCAGCACCCCGGGTATTTGCTATATGCAATCACTTTGCTCCTTGAGCTATTTCTGCTATGTTAATAGTGAATTTTATAAATTTAAATTGACTAAATTACCTGGTACTCCTTCTTGTGACTCATTGGGGATTCTACCACTTCTTGAATTAACAAGCCCAGAACGAGGATTCTCCATAATGTTGTTATTTGGAGTGGATGTGAGTGGTGCAGCAGGTAACTGACTAGCAAATACTTCAAGAGCTTTATTGATCTGTGCAGCAATTAGTGTTTGCAAAGCTTCATCGATAGCTCCAACATTTTCAAATTGAGTTTCCATGTGCATGAGATCCGTCAGTAGTGCCTTCTTGAGACCGTCAAGGAGAGCTTTGTGGAGAAGGGACCGGGGTGTGTTATCCTGTAGATTTCCCTGAAGTTGTTGGTTTCCTTCATTTCCTTGAATGTTGTCATTATTGTTCGACATAGTTGACACAACAAGGAAAATTAAGCTAAAAAGAATAGATTATCAGATTTCCGATAACAGAATTAATTTGTTTAACCAAAAATAGAACTTCGATCAAAGCTTTAATTTAGAAGAACTCGGGCTATTGATAATCAAAGAATGCATAAAAGAAAGTAATTTGACTAGAAATAAGATAATCAGAAAAGTAAAGTAGAACAGTATATTCAGATAGTGTTTCGTGTCCTTATAATTGATCCACTCTCTTCCTCTTATAGCTTTTTTGGATATATACATTTTGCCTTTATCATAATAAGGTTATTATAGACAATTAATGACATTAAATGCTACGTTACATAATCATTGTATTTAATATAGATTCGCTAAAGTTTTTAGTACTTAAGGCTC
The DNA here is from genome assembly GCA_034376525.1 of Nicotiana benthamiana. Classification (NCBI taxonomy): domain Eukaryota; kingdom Viridiplantae; phylum Streptophyta; class Magnoliopsida; order Solanales; family Solanaceae; genus Nicotiana; species Nicotiana benthamiana. Next base: position 22,138,791 of record CM067329.1, read on the forward strand.
ATTAAACATTGTATGTGTATTCTCTTGTACTGTCAGATTCATTCTTCTTGATTCATATGCTTAAATAGGTACGTGCACTAAGTCTTTTGAATAACTGCTTGTGTCTCTTCCTTTACCGCTGCTCATATCTGTTGCAACTCGTGCCTCTTTATCAATTATAACTCTTTGACCAATCTATATATTATAACACATTATCTTTATACCACTTTAATATGTAAACTCAATTTTTTTCAATACAGAGTTGACCTCGAGTTGATGGATCAAAAATCCCAATACACGAGCCATAACTATGCGGTGGGGAAGGCTTGTCGTCTTGTGCAACGAGATATGCCATCCCCTCAACTCTAAGCCAGTACCAGTAATTTGAAAAAATGATAGACATCTAGCGTATTCACTCGTCTTTTCTTTCTGATAGGCCAACTCAAAGAGGGAAATGCAAGGGGCGTTAGCGGTCTTTTTTGCCTCGCCTGCTACTGGGAAGAGAGAGCCGCTGTCATTCTTCACTTCGTTCGAGAATCAACTGCACATGAATAGGCTCTTCCTTACGCCTTCAAGGTTAATTAAAACACAATATTGTATTTAATTGATATGTTTGCTTCAAGTTAGGAAAAAATGTTCAAATAGTTAGCTTAATAGTTCCAATTATTTGTCATGACAAAATAAATAGTAGGCAATAACCTTTCATAACTGTCCATAATTATAAATATTATCGTATATTTGAGGTTAGCATTGCAGCAATAATATTTTAACATCAATAAATTAGCTACTACAAAAAAGTTGTTGATGAATTCTTTTACTTCGACGATGAAAGTCATGACAAGAGTTGGTCTAGAAATTATATGCGGTTATGAAAAATTAATTTCATATAGAAAATTAAAAAACAACAATGTATATAACTTGAAGAATAAATTAACTTTTAAATAAGAAAGATTAAAAAGCAAAAGACATCTTCAATCTTAAAATAGAATTTAAACAAAATAAAAATAAAAATGAAAAAAAGTATAGTGACGGATTTGATTAGAAAGGAAATTTGTTTAATTAATGAAATATGCATCTTTATTAACTCTTAAATAGGAAATAAACACAAAACACTTAATTAGCATATTTTAACAAAATAGTTTTATCTTCCAAAAGTCTTAACTATAACGATGCTATTCTAATTTTTCTAAAAATATGTAAAATCCTACACAAATAAATAGCATATAACTAAATTTATGATAATTTTTAAGCGGTTCCATAAAAAAGGAACTAAAATAAAATTGAGTTATTCATGAGAGAGCACTTGTAGCTGGAGCACTAGTTCATCTTTTAGCTTCCTCAGATAAAGTTGAACTAAACACAGATGCACTGGCAGTTCTAGCTTCATTAGCAGAAAAAACTGAAGGGTAATTTGCAATATTAGAAACTTCAGCATTACCAGTAATATAATATATTACTGTGCTTCCATTTTATTGTATTTATGCATCAATTGGGGCGAGGAGGTATTAGCCGTTCTGGTAAGAGAACAGGCGCTTATGCCACTTCTTTATTCACTTCTGACTGAAGGAACCAGCTAACAACAACAAACCTAGTTTGATCCAAATATGTAGTATCTAGAGAGTGTAGTTTGTACGCAAAACTTACCCCTACTTGATGCAGATAGAGAAGCTGTTTATCATAAATTCTCGGCTCAGAAAAAACAAGAAAAAGAAAAGGATAGAAGCAAGAAAGAAAGAAAAATAGAAGAGAAAAAAAGGGACAGATAAAGGACAAAAGAAGGAACCAGCCAAGCAAATAAAATTAAAGGACACGCTCGCTTATCAAAATTCTACAGAAATTATGTGAAACAAGTACTTCTAGGTTTGGGACTGAAGTTCCACGAACAATTTATTGATGTAAGATAAAAGGTCGCAGGATTTAATTTTTGTCTTCATTGTCCGTGTAAATATATCCTGATAGTGGTAGTTATATATAGGGGTATGCATTCGATTTATTGATTCGATTTTAACTCATATCGATAATTACTTATCGATTATCTATTTGTACATATGCTTATCGTTGTCGTTTCAATAAGGTTTCGATTTCGATTTATCGATTTTGGGAGCTTATCGATTCGGTTATCGATTATACCAATAAAAAAATTTGTGGGATTCCACGAAAGTTATCACTATAAACATGCCTAACTAATATGCACAAAAAGAAGCTAAAATAAGACGAATATCATTTATAATATAAAAATTATGTCAACAAGTACATGCAATAAAACTAAAGTAAGGGATCAAATGTATGCCACCAACACTCCAATTGTATAAAAAAACAAAAAAAAAAAACACATCATCCTGGCTATATATGTTTTCCATTAATTTGAACTCCATTCCCTTGATCTTTAAATATGATCATTCCATAAATGTGGTGGAGGAAATAATAGGGTAAGGGACTTAAGGTAAAGGAAATGGTATATATTAGGGAAAATAATATTGTATAGCCGCTTTCAAAATAGTAGCGGAATATATATACATTCTGTATGTTATATTAATCTACACAAATAGGTAATTACTCATTTAACATGTGTCTACAAGGGGTGTGCATTCGATTTATTGGTTCGATTTTGACCCATATCGATAATTACTTATCGATTATCGATATGTACATATGCTTATCGTTATCGTTTCAATAAGATTTCGATTTTTTCGATTTTGATAACAAATAACCGATTCGATTTATCGATAAATCGATTCGAATGCACACCCCTAATTATATGTGTCATGTTTAGCTCCTCTTTTTTTTAAGGAGTTAAAATGCAGAGTAGGTCATTGGGTTTGGGAACTTATACCTGGATAAATTTGTAATAATTATTTGTTGTGATAAATGTAATATGGCCAACGTTTTGGCTTCTTGAGGGGTCCACCATATGATAGAAATTGGCACATGCTAAATTTACTTGGGCAAATTTAGCTTGGGATCAAGTGGGAGATGGAAATGCTAGTGTAGTATTCTTTGAGCCCAAGATTTTCTTACCTATTAATAGAGGAGTTTCTCCTCGGCGGAAGACACAACAAATTCAAGAGCTTTTCACTCTTGTCTTTTTTTCTCATCCTTTATTTATTAAAAGTATTTTAAAAGAGAGTTGAGTGTTGGAAAACACTTGTGTGAACCCTTTCTTTGGAGTGATCTTGTGAGGTTATTCTCTTGGGATATTTGAGACTAATTAGAGTATTTACTCTAATTTTGTACTCTCTTATGTACTCTTGTTGGTATAGTGAAATTGATTCTCTCCGGTTGTGGGCGCGGGTCTCCTTGGACGAACCACGTTAAATTTGTGACTTCTTTATTTGCTTTATTTATCGTTATTATCAACTTGTATTGTCTTTATTATTGTCATTATAACGTTGTTTGGCTAAATTTCGCATCACCGGGTTCCCGATCCTAACAAATTGGTATCAGAGTTGGATCTAACCGGGTTAGTTTAAATAGCCCAAATGGCTCTAACAAAAACTTATGTTGAGAAATTTGATCGAAGTGCAAACTTGGGAATATGACAAATAAAGATGGAAGCTATCCTAATTTATGATGTCTTAGATTTGGCACAACAAGGAAAGGAGAAGAAGCCGAAAAAAATAACGAACGAGGAGTTTGTCGTCACTGACAAAAAGGAAAAAGCAGGTATCATTTTGAACCTCTTAAATGAGGTTTTGCGTGAAGTTGCTGCAGAAAGCTCAGCTAAAGGCATATGGGAAAAGCTAAAAACCATGTATATGAAAAGAATAGCAGAAAACAAGCTTTACTTAAAGCAAAAGCTCTACGCTTTTCGTATGGCTGAAGGTATCTCTATACTTACACATCTTGATACTTTTGATTCTCTTCTTACGGATTTAAGTAACATAGATGATGAAATCAAAGAAGAGGATCAAGCTGTATTATTGCTTGTTTCTTTACCCTAGTTGTTTAAGCATATTAGAGATACTATGCTTTATGAAAAGGTAATATCACTTATAAAGATATCAAATCTATTTTGAAATCAAAAGAACTAATAGATAGAGATATTAATGGGGAAACGAGCGGGAACCAAGATGAAGGCTTGTTCGTAAGAGGTAGATCCAATAAGAAAGATTCAAGTAGTGAGATACCTAAATCAATGTCAAAATCCAGATACACAAATGTCATATGCAAATACTGTCATAAGAAAGGCCATATTATTTTTGAATGCTTTAAGTTGAAAAACAAAGAAAAGCATACAGAAAAGAAAAATAAGCACAAAATTACCGACACTGATGAAGCAAGTGTAGCTGCTGATGAGACTGAGAGAATTATTTTTTAGCAACTAATAACAGTTTCAAATCTAACAATGAGAGAATTTTTAGATTTGGGTTGTTCTTATCATATCTATCCCGATCAGGATTTATTTACCACATATAAATCTATTGGAGGTAAAGTTGTCTTGATGGGCAATAATGTTGCCTGCAAAATTATTGAAAAAGATACAATTCGAATCAAAATGCATGATGATGTGAGGAGAACTCTCACCGATGTTAGACATGTTCCCGACTTGAAGAAAAATCTCATCTCTTTGGGCACTCTAGAATCTCTTGGGTTCAAGTACACAGGTGAAAGTGGAGTTTTAAAAGTTTCTCATGGTGCTCTTGTGATAATGAAAGCACATATATTTGGTACGTTGTATACTTTATTAGGATCTATTATTACGGTGTAGCTACAGTTTCAACACCAGATAAATCAGATTTTGACATCACCAAATTGTGGCATATGTAACTGGGGCATATGAGTGAAAAAAGTCTTTTCATCCTCAGCAAAAGAGGTCTCTTGTGTGGCCAAAATAACGAAAATATGGAGTTCTATGAACACTGTGTGTTCGAAAAGCAGAAAAAAGCCGGCTTCAAATCTCCAACAATTCATAGAACAAAAGGTACTTTGGATTACATTAATTCAGATCTTTGGGGCCCTTCACGTACCTGTCAAAATGTGGTCCCAGGTATATGTTAATTTTCATTGATGATTATTCAATGAAAGTTTGGGTTTATTTCCTGAAAAATAAAAGTGATGTTTTCTTAACTGTCAAACAATATAAAGTTCTGATTGAGAAGCAAACAGGAAAACAGGCTAAGCAGCTTAGAACAGATAATGGCTTGGAATTTTGTAATAATGAATTCAACGATTTTTTCAAGAGTGAAGGAATTGATCGACACCGTACTGTGAGAATGACATCTCAGCAAAATGGTATGGCAGAAAGGATGAATATAACTCTATTGGAAATGGCTTGTTTTATGATTTCAAATTCTGGGTTGACAAATGTTTTTTGGGCATAAGCTATCTCTACAACTTATTATATTGTTAATCGTTCTCCTTCTGCACCTTTAAACTTTAAGACTCTAGATGAAATGTGGTCAGATACTCCTGCTAATTATTCTGATTTAAAGATATTTGGTTGCCCTGCATACATGCATGTAAATGATGGAAAATTAGAACCAAGGGCTAAAAAGTGCATTTTCCTTGGGTATGCATCTGGGGTAAAAGGATACCGACTATGGTATCCTAATCCCATGGCACCAAAATTTATAATTAGCAGAGATGTAACCTTTGACGAACCCTCTATGTTACTTTATAGAAAAGAGTCTTCTATTTCTTTTAATACAGATAAAGGGAAGAGTATATAGAAGCAAGTGGAGGTTGAGATTGGCATTCCTTCTGAGCCAAGCGCATCAACTTTGGAGCAAAATACAGTTGAGGCTCCTGAAAATGAGCCAGAAGCTGAAATTCATAAAGTTGAGACTCTTGAAGTTGAACCAGAAGAAGAGGAGTATTCTACAACCAAACATAGACCAAGGAGAGAAAGTAAACAACTATTAAGGTTAAGAGATTATGTTTCATTTGCTTTTTCATTTGGAGATTTGTAATATGGCCAATGTTTTGGCTTCTTGAGGGGTCCACCATGTGATAGATATTGGCACGTGCCAAATTCACTTGCTGGAAAATTCAACTTGGTGACCAAGTTTTGTTATTGTGTGGTGAAAGATTAAAATGCTGCTGTAGCATTCTTTGAGTTGAGCCCAAGGCTTTCTTACCTATAAATAGAGGAGTTTCTCCATACACCAAATTCAAGAGCTTTTCACTCTCGTCTTTCTTTCTCCTCCTTTAATTATTAAGAGTATTTATAAGGGAATAGAGTGTTGGGAAACACTTGTGTGAATCCTTTCTTTGAAATAATTTTGTGAGGTTATTCTCTTGGGGTATTATGGACTAATTAGAGTATTTATTTTATTTTTGTACTCTTTTATGTACTCTTGTTGGTATAGTGAAATTGCTTCTATCCACTTGTGGATGTAGGTCTCCCTGACCGAACCACGTTAAATTTGTGCCTTCTTTATCTGCTTTAATTACCGGTATTATCAACTTGTATTGTCTTTGTTATTTATAACATTGTTTGGCTAAATTTCACACTACCCGAATTCCCGATTCTAATCATAAATAATGTATCTGTGCTTGTGTGATAACAAAATGGGGTAAGACTGCAATGTGCTTTTGAAATTAGAGAGCAAAAGTCTGTACAGTGGTAGTTTATGTTGTTTCTTCCTCATAGGGTGGACAAATATTTTCTTTTTGTGCAAAGTGGAACCACTTGCATGCCATGTGCCAAAAGGATTATATCATCAAAAACACTGTATAATATGGAAGGGTGTGTTAACCTTTATAAATTTCATATATAAGTAAGGCTGTTGGGTGTAACGGTTCCGAACCGGAACCGGACCGGAACCGTGATCCTGCCGGTTCTGCCGGTTCCGGCGGCCCGATTCCGGCGGTTCCGGTTCTACCGGTTCTAGGGAATCGTGGCGGGGCGGTTCTACCCGTTGGAACCGCCGGAACCGGCTCGCGGTTCTGGCGGTTCCAAACGGTTCTGCCGGTTCCCAACGGGAATTTTTCAAATTTTTTTTTTTAAAATTTATTTCAGCAACGGCTCTTTGCAAAAATTAGCCGTTTGCAAGTTTAAAAAATAGCCATTTGGCCCACAAACTTTAATTTAACCCCAAACTTTATATAATTACACTATTTCCCATTTCTCAACTATAAATACCCCTCATTCTTTCATTTTTATTCACCAATTCATCAGTATCTCTCAATATCTCTCAAGATCTCTTTCAATGTTTCTAGTGAAAGTGCTTAATTTATTATTGCAAATTCGTGAAAAATTGTAAAGTTGTTGAACTGAAGTTTTCAAGTGTTCAATTTCAATAATTTTCAATTTTCAAGAAGTTGTTCGTCAATCCGGTAAACTCGTTTCAACTCTTACGTGCTAATAGTATTTTTTTGTGTTGTTAGTTTGCTTAATTCTAATTATTATGAAATTTTCGTTGAAAAATATGTTTGTTAAAGGAAAAAGTAAAATCGGTGAAAGTAGTGGCCAAAAAACTCCCCCTCCCCCGGCTCCCCGACCTAGAAAAGATAAGCAAGTTGAAAGTAGTAGCCAACCTAGAAATCCTAATGAACCATTCGAAATCCTTGATAGTGATCACCCTTATTTTCAATTTAGCGATATTGATTTTCTACATGATGTGGCAGTAGGTGATAGAATAGATGATGATATTATGAATGCTCTTTATCCTAATGCACCTATCTTAGAGTGAAATGAGGATGATGATGATGATGAAACCCAAGCACCAGATTTAGATGATACACTTACTAGTCCTGCTATTACAACTGATATTGGTAGAAGTGGAAATGATTGTGATTATCTAACCATAACAAGTCATTGGATAGACGAAGACTGGACAATGCAAAAATGCATAATTGCATATAGGATAATTAATTCACGGTACACGGGTAGGTTTATAGCTAACACTGTTTCAGATGTATGCAGATATTTTTGCTTTAGTGATAAAATAATGTCAATTTCTATGGATAACGCTTCTAGCAACACTAGTGCAATAGGTATGCTAACAAGAACACTTAATCCTGCTTTTACTAATATTTTCCATGTTTGATGTATTTGTCATATTTATCATTTAATTGTTGGTGATGGTATGAGAATATTAAACATAGAAACCCAGACGGCTCTTTCGACCTTTTGGAATGGTGGAAGACAAGGGAAAAGCATTTTCCCGTTCTTGCAAGGATGGCTCGGGATGTTCTGTTGATTCAAGCGTCAACTGTTGCATCGGAGAGTGCTTTTAGTCAAGCAAGACTACAAATATGTGATCACAGAGCGTCGATGCGGGACAGCTTGGAAAAATCAGTGCTTTTTCGAGATTGGATCAGTGCAGAAAGAAGGAACTTTGGCCTAGCAGAATCACAACCAGAAATAGATGAGGCGTATGAAGAAAAGATAGCAGAACTTGCTCAGGAAGCAACATCACCCGGAAGTGGTGATGAACAAGCTTCATTTCCACCACCGCCAACACAACCACCTCCAAACCTTGAAGGTTTTATGAGATTTGTTAGAAATAATGCATAAATTATGATGTAACTTGTACATTGGCATGTCTTCTTTTAGTTTTTTTTTCCTTTTAATGGTGGTATTAGTACCATGTTGTGCTTATTCCATTGGGGGAAGGAAGACTAAGAAAGATATGCCATTTTGGTCAATAAATATACCTTTTATCATATCCTTGAATATCTTTTGTCTTAATATTTCTTTGTCTTTACTTCTATATCAATCCTTGAATATTTATATAACATACAACACAATATACTAATGACGACATTCTTTTATCAATATATACTACTTATATACAATTTATAATAATTACTAACTACAACACAATATACACTACTTATATACAATATATACTACTTAAATACAATATATACTACTTAAATACAATATATACTACTTATATACAAAATATACACTACTTATACACAATATATACTAATTACCAAACACAATATATACTATACTAATAACATAGTACACCAAATAAAATATATTCTACAATATACTAATGACTACTATAAAAGATATTGATTTAAAAAAAAATTCAGAACCGCCGGGAACCGTCGGAACCACCAGAACCGTCGGAACCGCCAGAACCGCCGGAACCGGAACCGCCAGAACCGGAACCGGATGGTACCCGGAACCGTTACGGGCCGATTCCTAATTCAGAACCGCCAGAACCGGAACCGCCAGAATTGCTAGAACCGGAACCGCCAGAACCGGAACCGCAGACCCAAATAGACCCAGAACCGGAACCAATCTTTGCATAAGAAATATAAATCTCACTGAAGTTTACTAGTGTAATTTAAATATAAAAATGCCTAATTAGAAGCATATATAAGAGATCCAGAGCTAGATAAAAGTAGAAACTTAAATCAGCTAAACAACAGGGTTCTTCTTTCTTGGAATTCGGTATCCTTCAATAACACAAGCATGGTGTCCTTGGTACTCGTCCATAGTAACTTGCTCAACAACAACAACAACAACTACCCAGTATACTCCCACCAGGTGGGGTCTGGAGAGGGTAATATGTAGACGAGCCTTACCCCTACCCAAAAGGGTAGAGAGGCCGTTTCCAATCGACCCTCGGCGCACAGGATAAAAGGAAATCAGCTGTAAAACAAAAACAAAGACAAAAACGAAAGCAAAAACAAAAACAATAGAGCATTAGTATCTTCCGCAGAAATAGCGTAAATAATTATCTAAACATAAGGAACATGAATACAATCGCATGCAATAATATCATACAGTAACCACCATAAAATAACCACCATTGGAGGGACATAAGCTAAAACACAAATCAACTATGGGTATCCCTGCTGGCCCACACCCAACCCCGTTAGAGGCGTGCGAAGAACTATAGGAGCCCCTAACCTACAACCCTGATTCTAGACCTCCAGACTCTCCTATCAAGGGTCATGTCCTCGGAAACCTGCATTCTAGTCATGTCCTGCCTAATCACCTCCCCCCAATGCTTCTTAGGCCTCCCTCTGCCTCGCCGACCGCCAACAATCTCCAGCCGCTCGCAGCTCCTTACCGGGGCATCGGGGGCCCTCCTCCGCACATGCCCGAACCACCTCAGCCTCGCTTCTCGCATCTTCTCATCCACCGGGCCACCCCTACCTTCTCCCGAATAACTTCGTTCTTAATTTTATCTAGCCTAGTGTGCCCGCACATCCACCTAAGCATCCTCATCTCCGCAACCTTCATTCTCTGAACATGAGAGTTCTTCAAGGGCCAGCACTCCGCCCCATACAACATCGCAGGTCTAACCACGGCTCTATAGAATTTCCCTTTGAGCTTGTGAGGAACCTTCTTGTCACACAGTATCCCTGATGCAAGCCTCCACTTTGACCACCCTGCTCCTATACGGTGGGTGACGTCCCCGTCGATCTCTCCGTCCCCCTAAATCACCGACCCAAGATATCGGCCACTGTCCCTCTTGGCGATGGCCTGAGAACCAAGCATCACGTCCCTGCCTACCTCACTCGGCTCGGCGCCAAACTTGCACTCCAGGTATTCTGTCTTAGAACTACTTATTTTGAAACCTTTAGACTCGAGAGTCTGTCTCCATACCTCTAACCTTTCACTAACACCGACCCTCGTCTCGTCTATCAATACTATATCATCAGCAAAAAGCATACACCAAGGCACATCCCCTTGAATATGACGAGTCAGAGCATCTATCACTAAGGCAAACAAGAGGGGGCTCAGCGTCGATCCTTGGTGGAGCCCCATAACCACAGTAAAATGGTCTGATTCGCCTCCCACCATCCTAACCCTAGTCTTAGCTCCATTGTACATGTCCTTGATTACTCTGATATAGGCTTCCGGCACGCTCTTCGCCTCCAAGCACCTCCAAAGCACCTCCCTTGGGACCTTGTCATACGCCTTCTCCAAGTCGATAAGCACCATGTGCAGGTCCTTCTTCTTATCCCTGAATTTCTCCGCCAGCCGCCTGACTAGGTGGATAGCCTCTGTGGTGGAGCGGCCCGGCATGAAACCGAACTGGTTCCCAGATATAGATGTCACCTCCCTCACCCGCGCCTCAATCACCCTCTCCCAAACCTTCATCGTGTGACTTATTAATTTGATACCCCTATAGTTGTTGCAGCACTGGATGTCCCCTTTGTTCTTGTACAAGGGCACCACTGTACTCCACCTCCACTCATCCGGCATCCTTTTGGTCCTGAAGATCACATTGAACAACCTAGAGAGCCACTCCCCTCCTGACTTACCCATGCCCTTCCAGAACTCCACCGGGATCTCGTCAGGCCCGGTCGCTCGCCCCCTACTCATCCTACGCAAAGCCCCCATGACCTCCTCCACCCTAATGCGCCTGCAGTACCCAAGGTCTCTATGTTGCTCTGAATGCCCCAACTCCCCTAGCTCAATGGTACGATCCCCCTCCTCGTTAAGTAGGTCCCGAAAGTACGCCTGCCACCTCTGCTTGATTTGAGATTCCCCCATCAGAACTCTACCATCCTTGTCCTTAATACACCTAACTTGGTCTAGATCACGAGCCTTCCTTTTCCTTGCTTTAGCCAACCGGAATAACTTCTTATCCCCGCCTCTCTCCCCTAGTTCCTCATACATGCGACCGAACGCCGCATTTTTAGCTTCCGTGACTGCCATCTTCGCTTCTTTTCTCGCCTCCTTGTAGATCACCCTGTTCGCTCTCCGTTCCTACTCACTTGTGCTCCTTGCCAACCTAGCAAACGCCGCCTTCTTCACCTCCACGTTTCCTTTGACTACATCGTTCCACCACCAATCACCCTGATGTCTGCCTGAATATCCCTTGGCTACCCCGAGCACGTCCCGTGCTACCCCCCTAACCATGTTCGCCGTCACTGTCCACATGGCGTCCGCTTCCCCAAAACTTCTCCAAGCTCCGCCCTCGACTAACCTCCTTTCCAACTCCTGTGCCTTCTCCTTCGTCAAAGCACCCCATCTAATCCGCGGTTGACCCCGAGCGCTCCTCCTCTTCCTCTTCATCCAGAGACCGACATCCATCACTAGGATTCTATGAAGAGTTGAAAGAGACTCTCCCGGAATAACCTTGCAGTCCTTGCACAAACCCCTATCACTCCTCCTGATGAGGATGTAATCAATCTGAGTCCTCGCTGTCGAACTCTTGAAGGTGACCAAATGCTCCTCCCTCTTTCGGAAAGTTGAGTTCGCAATCAGAAACTCGGAAGCATTGGCGAAATCTCCTCCATAGTAACTTGCTCAATAGGCTTGAATTGGTTGGCCTTCAGTGTCTGCACTAAGTAAGTGATTGTTGTCGTTGTGTGGTTACTGTTGTGATCCCTTCTCTGTTCCTATTTTTTTTAGGTTCCTTTGCACATGAAAGTTACTGAAGAAGATTGAAAAAGTTGACGTAACTAGGTAATTTCACCCGAACTTGCATATAATAAGAATCTGTTACATGTTTTGCCTAGACAAGAGGGATTGTTCTGATGGTAAGCAACCCCCACTTCCAACTGAGAGGTTGTGAATTCAGTCTCCCCAAGAGCAAGGTGGGAAGTTCTTGGAGGGAAGGATGCCGGGGGTCTATTTGGAAACTGTCTCTCTACCCCAGGGTAGGGGTAAGGTCTGCGTACACACTATCCTCTTCAGATCCCACTAAGTGAGATTATACTGGGTTGTCGTTGTTGCATGTTTTGCCTGGTTATGGATCTGGTTTTGCTCGATATGATGTTGTTTTGCTGAGTTTACAAAGAAGTTAGGCTTACAAAGTGAAACGACTTTTAGTAACAGACGATGGTACGAGGACCTTACATTACTTATTCAGTAAGGAGTTTCGGGTTATAAATGTCTTTGTTGTAGCACTAGGATAAGGAAAATGTGAATTCATGTATGACATTTTTAGTATTTTCGTAAAGTACCTTTCCCAAGGATAAGAGGGGTTGTTCTGATGGTAAGCAACGAGTTCGAGTCTTCCCAAGAGCAAGGTGGGAAGTTCTTGGAGGGAAGAATGTCGGGTTTCTATTTGGAAATAGCCTCTCTACCCCAGGGTAAGGGTAAGGTCTGCGTACACACTACCCTCCCCAGACCCCACTAAATGAGATTATACTGGATTATTGTTATGATTGTTTTTTTTATCTCAAAGGACTAGCAAAATTTCTATCTTTTATAAAGTATATCAGTCAAAATCAAGGGTATATATGATAGGGCAAGTTTTGGTCATGGCTCAATAGGTAATTGTTTTTTTACATTTATTTGATGCACTGTTTTTCTTTCTTTTTTCATCCACTCCGTGTCCTAAAAGTGTGAACTCGCTTGACGAAAATCTTGACTCTGCCACGGTTGGGATTACGTTTCCTTTTTATTCATTATAAATGCTTTTCGTTAAATATTTGGAACCCAGAAATTTAAAAGTTGAATTACTTAATTAATATCCTTCTTATTAACCTAAATAAATACACAAAGCACAACAACATGGATAACAGGACTCTGCTTCACTTTTGCATTGGCTTCAACTCCTTCTTAGAATCAACTTCAACAATTTGGCTTTCAAACTAATCAATTACCCACTCTCCTTAATCTCAGAATCAACTTCAACAACTTGCCTTTCAAACTCATCATTCACCGCACTCTTTTTAATCTCTTCAATCTCCATCAAGTTGTTGTGGTTATTTTCATAAAATGCTAATCCTTCTTCCAACTCCTTCAATTTTTCAACCAATCTTGGAAGAATGAACTTCGATCGTGCATCAACTTCTCCAACCATATCAAACACTACCTTTGATGAAATTAGAGAAGAAAAGGCACATAGAAAGGAAACTATAAGAAAGAATTATGAAAATAACAGAAGATATCATACCTGGAAGCTCTCACTAAATATTCGCAGCAACTTAACTTCTCCAATTTGGAGAAGAACCCTAATTTCTCCAAGTTGGCTTCTAAATGGAAAAGAAAGGATTATAACCCAATTTCTCTAACTTGGAGGGTATGTGCCAAGAAAATAACGAATGATAGCCCTTGGTTACAATGATACAGAATGTTAAAATTCTTGGATCCATTCTTTATTAGCTTGTTATGATAGCCCTTATATCTAGAATAATTTGACCAAGAGTTCATGTCAGTATTTGTCGTAAATTCATGCAACGAGTCAATATCATACACAAATATTTGTAAAATCTTATACTATGAATATCATAGTCAAAATTTGCGTTATTGTATCGGATGCATCATCTAATACTATTATTTTCTACTGTACTGAAAACAATTATTGAACAAAGAACATAAAAACATACCTATAACTGGCGAACAATGATGTATCAATAGGGAATAATCATAGATTGAAATCAGATCTGAGTGGGGTGGCAGATTCATATATAAATAATCATCTGTTTAGAATCTGCCACGCCAATCAGATATAGCTTCGATGTATGAAAGTTTTTTCATCTTCCTCCCAGATTTAATGGTTTAAAGGTTAGGCTATATGGCTGGCTATATATAACAAAGGCACCGCCAATTTTTCTTTTCCTTTTCGGTTATTAATAAGTTGTGCGTAACTCTTACGTTAAAATTGTAACTATTTTCCTCTTTTTTTAGGGTTAGTTTTCCTTCCAAAAATGTCTATTTAGCAGCGGCACAGCCTAGCCCTAATGAATCTTTTTTGTTTTTGATGCAGCCCTAATAAATAATATCTGATATCGCATTATATAAGGCATTTATAGTTCATATATTTTTTTTTTTGTAAACTTTATTGGTGTTAAAGTTGTTGCCCATGAGCAAACTAGCACATGAGCAAAATATGGCATTGCAACATCCTCCTATTTCGGGTTATCGCCACAGGCATGTATAATTTTTTTTTCACTTTTTAGTAGAAATTGAAATTGGAAAAAAGCCATTGGTTCTAGTTGATAAATTTTTTTGTTTTTGTTTTAATGGTAGCGGTAAATTTAAAGCCCATAAATAACATTGTATATTTGTAGATCAAAAGGTGAATGGATGATAATATTAAATTATTTATCAAACGATAATTTGTCCTTATCGTACATTTTTATTATTTATTTATTTATTACTGCATGAAAGTTTTATTCTATGTTCGATGTAAGTTAATGCCATCTATATTCGAGCTCTAATTTAAACTTAATAATGTATATAATTTAATTACATTAGAAAAAAATTATCAATTTAAACTAGTAATACTTATAATTTTCTTAAATAAACAATTCATTATGAGTTTAATTTATTTTAACACGAAACTAAACATTAAAGAGACGCCTCGATCTCCGCTCTACGCCGCCGATGGCTGTACAATCAACATTGCAATTCAAAGTTTCCTTTTTCCTTTAATCAAAATTCCACATATTTTCGTGAGAAATAAAAAATAGTTAAATTTATATGTGTGTTATGAAATCTTCTATTTAATGTGAATGTCTATAATTAGAGAGATTCTAGAGTTCTATTCTTGGTAGATAAATCATCCTCCTCCCTATAAATAAAGGGGTCTTCTACCATTGTAAATAACTCCTAACATTCTCTAAGTATCAATAAGAAGAACTCTCTCTACTCTTCTCTCTATTGCTCTTGTTCTTGAGTTATTGTTCTTGTCTTTTATATTATTTCATAACACGTTATCAGCACGAGACTCTACCATCTCAAGAACCATTCTCGAGAAATCTAAGGTTTTGCTTCAAAGAAAGAATGAAGAAAGAAGGAAAAGAAAAAGAAAAAAAAAAAAGAGGAACGAGAAACAGAAAGCAAAAACGTTGAAAAGAGAAAGAAAGAAAGGAAAGGAAGAAAGGAGAAAACATTGAAAATAGAATTGGTATACCTTAAAGGTAAGTATTTTATTTTTCCCTTTCAAATTCTTGAAATTCTATAATTTGATTTTATATACAAACATAGACAACAAAGTTTGATTATAACTCTAAAGGAGTTTGGAAATTATAACCACACGAAGTGGTAAAATCTCTATGTCCTGCCATGATTAAATTCATGTATGATTGTGGGCAAATAATTGAAAATCTGTCCCATTGAATTTGCTCCATTCCCTTTAGAGAATGTGGAAGCAGTATATGATAAGTCTGAAAGAAGACTAAAATATTACCATGAAGGTATCAATGAATATGGACGTGGCAAAGAATTCCGTCAAACTGAATTAGCTCCATTCCCTTTAGAGAATGTGGTAGCAGCATGTGGTAAGTCTGAAAGAAGACAAAATTATTACCATGGACGTGGCAATAGACGAAATTATAATCGTCATTATTGTTATAATGAGAATAATAAAGATTCTCAAAATAATCTTTCACTTTATGAAAGTAATATTTGACATGAGATTGTGTAAAGCACATGATTATGATCCATTCCCTGAAGTGAATGTGATAATTGTAATAGAGCCCGTAAGTATGAACACGCTCTTTATGTAAATTTGTTTTATGTCTGACATTATGAAAAGAAAGTTCGTTGCCCTTGAAATTTCGGGCAAGAACTATATGACATGGGTGTTGGATGCTGAAATCCACTTAGATGCTATGGGTCTCGGAGACACCATTAAAGATAGAGAAAAAGCATCCACCCAAGACTGTGCGAAGGCCTTGATTTACTTGCGCCATCACCTTGATGAAGGTTTGAAAATTGAATATATCACAGTCAAAGATCCACCTATCTTGTGGAATGGCTTAAAGAAGAGATATGACAACCTGAAGTTGGTCACTCTGCCACAAGCACGATACGATAAGAACCCAAAAGCAAATAGTTTATAAACTATATATTATCGTTGCGGTGAAAACGGGCACTGGTCAAAGGCTTGCCGTATACCATGACATTTGGTTGACCTTTATCAAGCATCTCGAAAGAGTAAACGCCCTGAAACGAATTTTGTCTCTGACGACAACTTTGACATCACCCACTTGGATGTGGCAGACTTCTTTGAGCAACCCGAGGGGAAGATAGACCACCTAATCGGGGATGGATCCGTGATGAAAGAAGATGGAGCTATTTGATTTTATTTTACTTGTTTGTATTAGTGAATGAATAAACTAATAGCCATTAGTATTAGCTCGTATTAGTTAGTTCATGATGCAATGTTAGCAGTAGTTCTTTAGAATATCTTCAATATGCTCAAATATCAATAAAACTTTTATTTTCCAGTGGGGGTAATCGACTAGCCTGAAAAACTAGTCGATTATCAACTATTTCCGCATTAAAGCTGAAAAACAATTGATCAACAATCGATTGTCTTTGGCTAACAATCGATTGTCTTGAAACAGTGTTCTGGAATTTTTCAAAAATAGCCAACAATCGATTGTCTATGTATAACAATCGATTGTCTTGAAACAATAAGGTCTGGAATTTTTCAAAAACAGTCAACAATCGATTGTCTATGTCTAACAATCGATTGTCGTTAGACAGTGTAATCTGGAATTTTTCAAAAATCATCCACAATCGATTGTCTATAGTTAACAATCGATTGTCTTAAGACAGTGCTCTGGAATTTTTCAAAATAAGCCAACAATCGATTGTCTATATCTTACAATCGATTGTCTTAAACAGTGATCTAAAGTTTTTCAAAAATAACAAATAATCGATTGTGTGTGTTTAACAATCGATTGTCTATGTTCAAACAATCGATTGTGTGTGTTTAATAATCGATTGTCTTATGAAAAACGCTGAAAATTTTCAAACTGCAAAGTAATCAATTATGGATAACATATCTGATTTTGTTAGTCAACTGTTAGCAGCAGATTTTGAAAATATTATGTGACACAAACGAATTGAACTTATTTATTCATATGTTCGTGTATTTCTTTTATATGTGAAACCATGGGAAGTAAATTGATTGAAGGCTCCGGAAGAGCAACTGTAACTCTGCCCAAAGGCATGACGTTTATCTTAGAGAATGCAATATTCTCCTCCAAGTCTATGAAGAACTTGTTGAGTTTTAATGATATCAATGTTCTCCTCCAAGTTTAAAAGGAACTTGTTGAGTTTTGAGAATCCATTTTAGAGAATGCAATGTTCTCCTCCAAGTCAAAAAGGAACTTGTTGAGTTTTAAAGATATCATTCAAAATGGATATCATATTGAGACAATAGATGAGAATAATCTTGAATTCTTCATGAAAACGAGGCTGCCCACTTTGGTTTGGGTTCACGCCATTTTGCATGCAGCAATGCTAGTTTGTCGGCTGCCCACTTTGGTTTGGGTTCACGCCATTTTGCATGCAGCATTTTAGTTTGTCGGCTGCCCACTTCGGTTTGGGGTCACGCCGTTTTGCATACAGCAATGCTAGTTCGTCTCTGACTGACGAATTGACACAAATATTCCCAGTTGCAATTGGTTTTGGGTCATGAACCCAATATATCCCATTTAAGGATTTTTTGGATGCGCAGTATATGTGCCTATTGCACCGCCATCCCGCACCAAAATGGGTCTGCAAAGAAGGTTAGGAATATATGTTGGGTTTGAATCGCCCTCCATCATTCGCTACCTCGAAACATTGACAAACGACTTGTTTACTGCACGATTTGCAGACTGTCGATTTGATGAGACACTTTTTCCCAAAATTAGGGGGAGAAGTTGGTGAAACCAAACGGGAAATTTTGTGGAAAAATGCATCATTATCTCATCTTGATCCACATACCTCTATTTGTGAGAAAGAGGCACAAAAGATTATCCATTTGCAAAGAATAGCAAATCAAATGCCTGACGCATTTATAGATTTGAAAAGGATAACAAAATCACATATCCTCGAAGTGAATGTGACAATATCTGATTCACGAATACATATTCATTATTGGAAGAATATGAAGATGAAATTGGTATTAAATATACCACACTCACCCCTAGATGGAGGTTTGAGATGATACCACACTCACCCCTAGAAGGAGGTTTGAGATGATATATGGCATGAATGATCGTTGGTCACGTACCTATTGTACGCCAAAGTATTTTGGAAATATGACTATTAAAGGACAACGATAATGCAAGAAACATATCTTGCATATAAGTTTGACATGACCATAATGGTATAACTTTCTCTTTAAGAAAGATATTCACCACATGGATGTTGATGAATCTGTGGTAGTACAAAATTAATTGAGAGCTCTAGAAGAGCCAATTATTACTATGTTGGAGAAACACAATTGAGTATTGTGCTGTAGTAAGTCTCAAAGAAACTTATTCAGTTTCCAAAGTACACGCGAAAGCGATTGATTATATTGAGACTATAAATAAAGGAAGGCTTTGATATCTCCTATTACTACAACTTGTAGCGGGTTAATTTGCATATGAAAAGCTACCCGCTTTGTTTTTTGTACTACACAAACGAAATAATGCCACAATAAAGTGGATATCTATTGGTATAAAACCCATGTCATAATAAACCTGAAGTTTATTGATAAGTGCACATGTCATGGTGTAAATTTGAAGTTTACCAATATTGATAATTTATTCAGTTGGCATTCGTGTTAGCCATCTCATTTTAAGTATGATGTGCAAATTCACATAGGTGAATATTAAAGAACTAGAAAGTTCTTTACGAATTCTCTTGTATCACTTGTTCTCATTAATGAACTGACCTACTAAAGAGTTCGGGTTGAAGCCCATAAATTCTGGAAATATCAAAGGTGAATATGGGCCCATTCACCTGCCATGTATACCACATATGATGCATCTATGATATGGTTACATGTGCAATTGTTATTAACCCGCAGCCTGGCCGGTGCTTGCGAGGTAAATTGCTCAGTAATCTAACTTCGAGCATAATTTCCAGATTCTCTACTCAAGATAGTTAATCTTGATAAATTGGTTTATATCAAAGTTGGTTTAGCAAGATAATTATTGAGTGCTTCCACTTAATAGCTAAACCGTTTCTTATGAGAACAAAGTTATATATATCAGTTTGATATACGTTGTATACGAGAGTATATTATATTCTCCCCTCACAAGTGGTTCAAGGTCAGGAACCAAATAATTTCATCTTATTATTAATGTGCCGTGTATATTGACATGATAATGCACAAAGATGATTTCCCAAAGTTGAGGAAACAAGTTAGCTTTACTAACATGAGGGGGAGACATGATAAACACTTGAGAAAAGGTTACATGGGATGAATTATCATTTGTATATGTATATCCCCGAATATCATGATATGAACCTGAAGTTCATAAAAGGGATAATTCAATTGTAACATATTGCAAAGCATGCTATACGCATTTGCTGACGCAAAGAAAGTAACTAAATGGAAGAGATACAATTCAAGAAGAATTGATTCCATATGAAAGACATGTAGTTTTGAACCTATAGTTCAAATGCTTGAAAGTATAAAAGTCAAAGGTATGTATAGTCAGTTTTCGATATTTTATTTGTCTAGCATGACATGGAAAACTTGATATGCATCTAAAGTCTATTATATGGCTTATATGACTTAACTTGAAAGATTTAAGTTGCTTGAAGCATATGCAATTCTTGGTCCTGAAGTACCACATCCTAAGTACAATTTGTGTACATATGAATCTTGCTATAACTATAAGCATGATGGCATTAAGAATGCATCTATGGAGATATTGAAGAGTTATTCCACGACATTATATGAAGATGTTCATATCTATCAAGAATGATGATTTCAAGGTGCAGAATATTTATTTAAGTCAATATGGTTGATTTATTTATCAAATCTCTACCAAAGATCGTTTTGAAGATGATGCACAAGATTGGAATGCAAATGCTCAAGGATATGAATTGATGTACTCATTAGGGGGAGTTAATGCGCGTTGCACTCTTTTTCCCTTACAAGGTTTTTTCCCACTGGGTTTTCCTTGCAAGGTTTTTAACGAGGCAACCAATAGGCGCATATTCAAACATGTGTACTCTTTTTCCTTACTTTAATTTTTCCCATTGGGTTTTGGTTTTAAGGTTTTAACGAGGCACATTGTTGAATAGACATTCAAGGGGGAGTGTTATGAAATCTCCTATTTAAGGTGAATGTCTATAATTAGAGAGATTCTAGAGTTCTATTCTTGGTAGATAAATCATCCTCCTCCCTATAAATAAAGGGGTCTTCTACCATTGTAAATAACTCCTAACATTCTCTAAGTATCAATAAGAAGAACTCTCTCTACTCTTCTCTCTATTGCTCTTGTTCTTGAGTTATTGTTCCTGTCTTTTATATTATTTCATAACAATGTGATTATTTTATATAATCATAATTTTAAAAGTAATTAAAATTTTAGTCACTTTTTATATAAATATAAATTTGATGAAAACACTGTTCAAAATTCAAAAAATACTCCATTATAATATATTGAGAGTTCTAGTATATAATATACTCGAACTCCCAACATATTATAATAGAGTTTAAACATAAGTATACTGGAATTCCAGCATATTATAATGAAGTTCCAACATAAGTATACTAAAACTTTAGCATAATACACTGGTACAGCATAATATGTTGAAAGTTCATACATAGGTGCTCCAATTTGCCGTATATTATGATGGAACTTTTCACGTGTTGGAGTTCTAGCATAATATGCTGAAAGTGTACACACAAGCGCACCGATCTCTAGTATACTATGCTAGATCGTTTCCTGTTGCGGCAAAACAATAACTATTTTTAATGGCTTTGCAAATGCTGATTATCTTTGAATGACCAGTCCGAAAACTGATTAGCCCATGCTATTTTAACCATATTTTTTGACTTATTTGACTTACGTACGTAATAAAACAACAAATGCCCAATTATAATGGTATATATACATACTAGTCGAAAGGTGTCCGTGCTGAGTATTTGAGCAAATAAATACTAAACTAATTAGTAACAAATTAATAAGATAACTCTAAGTTAAACTTAATAATCTCTAGGTCAAATAGAACGAGAATCTGATATGGTGAGAGCAGTATAGAGGCGTTAAGTAATGTGTGCAATACAATATGGTTGTCAAAATATATAATATTTTAAAAGCACAATAAATGCAAGAAATGACCGGAGTTATAATACAAAGATATAGTCACCCAATGATTGAGTGAGTGATTGAGCATCTCCTCTTTCTGGACTTTGGTGATGCAAACAGTTATATACTATAGCATATATGAATGCAGAATCTTCGATTTATGGACAAAGTTTAAACATGTGTTTGAGTAAAACCAATAAAACAATTTTCTCGTATCTCTCTCTTTTTACTATGTGTTCTTTTATGAAAATGCCTAGAGAGTCTTCTTATTTACTTATCTCTTTCTATTTATATGGGATATTTTTCAAAAGTATTTTAAAAAGTACAACCCAAAAAATATTCCTAACTCTGTCTCTTCCTAGGCTTAGACTACTGAAACTATTTCATTTCAATTGTTCGCATCTGGTCGTCATTCTTTGTCACAATATCCGTCAGTCGTTGTATTGTAATGACTCCGTCCCAAGTCTTATCTGTTGCGTGGTTGTCAAATTTGGACCTATACAATTAATCCCTCCACTTGTTGAGGTAGTGGCCCTGCACGTCATACAGCAGGTGCTAAGCCGGTAAGGGACACGTTCATACTTGAGGGAGTTGATTGTGTCTCCGGACAATCTTTAGGGAAGCACCTTGCGCTCAACACGCTTCCATTCGCAATAACTGAGCAGTTGAATGTGTCTCCGAACAATCTTTCAGGCAGCACCTTGCGATCAACATGCTTCCATGCGCAATAACAGAGCAACTGAAGCAAGGATAGAGAACCATGAGAACTCAGAAATAAGAGGCAAGATAAATAAAGAACGCAAAAAGAAGAAACAAATAGGGACCGAAGACACTAAGTAGGAGGGCTGTTTATCGGGTGGATCGTGCGGATTGTTACGCTTAAAGATTTGATTTATCGGTTATCGGCTTATAAATTTATGAATCCGCTATCCAAACCGATAAGATACCAGGCAGATTGATGTAGGGTTAGTGATTAGCGGGTGGTTTATCGGCTAAATAAAACAGACAATGAGTGTATATACCACTGGACATTAAGTCACTAAATTTAAATGTTGATATGACACTGTCATGCTCTAATATTCAAACCATTTCCAGAAGTCACTAATTAGAAATTTATGTTTTCTTCGTAGAAGATTTGGTCAGAATGCATATAGCCATTGACTAAATTAGTGTTGCGTAGGGCTCTTTTCTTTCTGCCACTGTCTTCACTAACTGGAAGAAGTCACTATAATTTGAAAGTAGATTTTCAATAGTCTAGTTAGTATCTTAAGATAAAACAATAACACAGTTAATGTCTTAGCGAACCTTCTGAACGGAAATACTAACTGCTACTTTGTCAAAAGTCAAAACCTTCTAAAGCACCGGAACATGTATATCTCTAATAGTAAAACCAATTGGAGGAGACATCCTCTTTGATATTCAAATAGTGGAAGGGGTATTTAATATACATGGGATAAAAATATAAATAGAAAAATTCTTAATGAATTAATAGTTTATCCGTTAAGAAAATTGAATAATTCGTTTTAAATTTATAAACCGTTAATTATAAAATATCAATTTGTTTATCAACCATTAATTCGATAACCCGATACCATTAAACTACTAAATCAATCTTGTAATTTGGTTTTCGATTACGATTTGATTTTGAAACTTTGATGCTCAGTGCGTAAAGATCATATTTTTGATTTCTATTAAACTATGCTAGATCACCTTGCACAAATCACCTAACTCAGCTTGAGAAAGAGGAACATAATAGAATATTATACAAGTCCACAATTGGTACTGTTAATATTTATCTTTTCGGGTTGCTATAAAATCTCATTAAGAGTAAAAAATGCAATGAGACTTGTGCGTTTGACAAAGGCATGTGATGGCATTTTGTAAATAAGAAAAATTAGTGGCCCATAGCTTTTTATGGAACTTTTACCTTATTATATCATATATAAATTTTTGTTATTCTTAATATTTAAGATTTATATTAATTATATTTTAATATACCAAATTATTATTTATATATTATAATTCAAATTAGGGATATAATTAAGAGTGCATTTATATTAGGCATAATTATAGGACCTATATTCCCACTTCTGCCCCCCACCCCACGTTTTACCTTTATCCCTAACACCCCACCACGTTGTAGAGAGTTCTGGGAGAATTGATTTTCTTGTATTGCTCACAAAAGTATATATAGAGTACAAGAAATATCAAATCCTACCAACTATAGGACTGTACAATAATGGAAGAAATTAAATCCTACCAACTATAGGACTGTACAATAATGAAAGAATATTCTACCAATATTAAAAAGATACACACAATATATTTTAATACCCCCCCCCCCCCTCAAGATGGAGGGACGGAGGACACGCCAATCTTGGACATCAGCAGAAGAAGCCGAGGACGAGATAAGTGCTTGGTGAAAGCATCAGCAAGCTGATCAGCAGAGGATACGTGAGCAACACGAAGAGACCCATTCTGAACTAATTGACGAACAAAGTGATAATCAATGGAGATGTGTTTCATGCGCGAATGAAACACAGGGTTGGCACAGAGGTAAGTGGCGCCAATGTTGTTGCTGTAAATGACAGGAGCAGCCGGAAGAGGTACATGAAGCTCGCGCAGCAGTGAATGAAGCCAACGGACTTCAGCGTAGCAGAAGCAATGGCACGATATTCAGCCTCAGTAGAAGATCGTGCAACGGAACACTGCTTTTTGGAGCTCCAGGAAATAGGATTAGGCCCCAGAAAGACAACATAGGCACCAGTTGAGGAGCGGTCATCACAGTTTCCACCCCAATCAGCATCAGAGAAATAATGCAGAGGTATAGCAGATGAAGGACGCAGCCACACTCCGAAGTCACGCGTCCCATTCAGATACCGGAAGAGGCGCTTAATTGCACCCCAATGAGTGACAGTAGGAGCGTGCATGAACTGTGAGAGTTTATTCATAGCAAAGGAGATATCAGGACGAGTGAAGGAGAGATACTGGAGGCTCCCAAGGGCCTGTCGTTAGGCGGATGCGTCGGCAGGAGCCGAGCCGTCGGCCAGATGAAGGCGGGTGGACGCCGCTGTTGGCGTCTGAACAGGGTTGGATTCTTGCTATTATGATGAGTCAAAAGATCAACAACATACTTACGCTGAGAAAGAAAACACCCATTGGAGCTGCGCAGAACCTCAACACCAAGAAAGTAGCTTAGATCACCCATGTCTTTAAAAGAAAATTTAGTCCCAAGAGAGTCAATCACACGGTTCAAGAAGGCAGAGTCATTACCAGTCAATATGAGATCATCAACGTATACTAAAAAATAGGTTGTTATACCAGAATGCTGAAAGACGAAGAGCAAAGTCTCAAAGGTAGTGTTGACGAAACCCATGGCCAAAAGGCATTGGCGGAGCTCACCAACCATGCCCGGGGTGCCTGTTTGAGACCATAAATAGCTTTCTGTAACTTACAGACATAAGATGGATAGGATTTGTCAACAAAACCCGGTGGTTGTGCCATATAGACATCCTCTGTAAGCCACCCGTGGAGAAAGGCATTGTTCACATCCATTTGACGAAGAGGCCGGCCCTTGGATACAGCTATACTGAGAACCAAACACACAGTTGCCGGCTTATTAACCGGACTGAAAGTCTCCTGGAAATCGACACCTGGTCGCTGATGAAAGCCTTTCGCAACAAGTCGGGCTTTGAACTTATCCACATTAACGTCAGGCTTTCGTTTGATACGATAAACCCACTTGCAGCCCACAACATTCTGTGAAGAATCAGTTGGAATCAGATCCCAGGTGCTATTCCGTAGCAGAGCATCAAACTCCAATGAAATAGCAGCGCGTCGGCGCTCATCAGACATAGCACTAGACAAAGTCTGAGGTTCTGTATCAACTGGAGAGGATACAGCAGACATACCAAACTTCTTGTTGTGCGTAAAGATGTTATTTTTGCTGCGAGTTTGCATGTGATGACCACCCTGAGAGGAGGAAGGTGGTGGCATAGTGGGTGTAGCGGCGGCGGGGACCGCTGGCGGTGCCGTAAGAGGCGCTGGTGGTCGGGCGATGGCGCCGGCAGTGCGTCCGGTGAAGGATCGCTAGTGGGAGCGGCGGCAGGTACTACCGGAGGCAGTTGAAGGACTTCTAGGGTGACCGGAATGGGTACGGGTGGAGACTCGAGGTTAGACAATTTGGAGAACGGGAAGATATCTTCATGGAAGGTGACATGACGCGAGACGAAGATTTTAGACGTTGAGGGATTAAAGCATAGATATGCGCTTTGAGTAGATGAGTAGCCGAAGAAGACACAGGCACGAGATCGGGGTTCCATATTGTGTGAGGTGTAGGACGAAGCCAAGGGAAGCATTGACAGCCGAAGACATGCAGTTTGGCAAGGTTGGGGTGCCTATGGAAGAGAGACTCAAAGGAGGAGATCATCGAGAGATTTGTCTTGGGAAGACGATTAATGAGATAGACTGTTGTGGCAAAGGCATAAGGCCAGTAAATGAGAGGGACAGAGGCATAATGAAGGAGAGTGAAACCAGTATCGACAATATGACGGTGAAGGCGTTCAGCATAGCCATTGTGTTGAGGTGTATGAGGAGGTGAAGTGAGATGTGAGATGCCATGGGAGGCAAGAAAAGAGCGTAAGGCTAGGAATTCACCCCATTATCAGTATACAGAGTAATGATTTTAGTAGAGAAGTATTTTTCGACAATGGACTTAAAAGTGGGGAAGGTTTGTAAGACATCAGATTTACGGCGTAAAGGAAAAAACCAAACGTACTTAGAAAATGATCAACAAAAATGACATAATCTTTGAATCCTTCATTAGAAATAATTGGGGAGGTCCATACATCAGAAAAAATAAGCTCCAGCGGAGCAGTAGAAGATAAACTTGACTCGGAGAAAGGTAACTTATGACACTTATGAAGCTTGCAAGAGACACAAGCAAATCAGACACACTACTGGACGCTATACTCCTAGAAGACACTAAATGACGTAGGATTTTAGCTGACGGATGACCAAACCGAAAATGCCATAATGACGCAGGGAGCTTTTGTGCCGTGAGGGCGGACGGGAGATGGGAAACCGCCGGCCAGTAGTAGGCGTCGTTCCTACGTGGGCCGCTGACGAGTGTTGCCCACGTGCGAATATCCTTCACCTGAAAATCAGTATCAGAAAAAACAACATTAACATTATTGTGACGACATATTTGAGCAACAAAGATTAAATTTTTACGAATATGTGGAACACAGAGAGCTCCAGGCAATAGAAGAGATGAATAACTGAAAAGTTGGCCAGTATGTGTAATTTTTAAACCTTCACCGTTACCAATAACCACATCATCGAAACCAGTGTAAGGACTGTGAAGAGACATGTTGGCAAGATCATTGGTTATGTGATGAGTGGCACCAGAGTCCAGGATCCAGTCAGATGGAGAGTGATGGGCTGTGTGAGCAACCGGATAGGATGACGCAGCGTATGCTGGTCGCGGCAGTGGTCCACCGGGAGGGGGTTGATTTGCGCCTGAAATAGGATATGACGAACAGCGGCGCGCGGAGTGGCCAAATTCACTGCAGAGCTGGCACTTCCCATTGTACCCGCGAGATTGGCCATTGTTAGAGTAAGCACCGCGGCCGGAGGATAGACCACGGCTGCCACGGCCGCGCCCGTGACCACCGAAGCGGTTACGGCCGGACTGCTGTCCGGCGACGAACGCAGCCGACGGAGCCAAATCAGATGCGGTGGAGGTGGCCGGCGCATGGGCAGTAATCTGAGCCTCCATGCTTAACAGCTTGTCATGTAATTCAGCAAAAGAGATTGGAGATTCACGGGCTTGGATAGCATGAGAGAGCTCCATATACGGATCATCAAGACCATTTAGAACCTTAATGACAAGATCCTCAGAATCAACAGTAACATCCAGGAGAGATAATTCATCCACAATCACGCGAATACCGTGCATAAAATCAGTAATAGATTTAGAACCTTTTACCAGATTATGGAGCTGCTGTTTGAGAGCCATGATACGACCATGAGAAGCAGTGCCGTATGTGCGCGCGAGGATGTCCCAGGCCTCTTTATAGGTTTCCGCGGCGGGCAATAAAGGAGATAATCATTGGTGTGATCGACGAGATTTATGGCACTGAGAATAAGATTGTCCTGGTGAATCCACTAAGGATATGCTGGATTGGGGGAAGTTACCTCCTTGTCGACGATAGTGGCTGGTGGGCACGGCTTCGATCCGTCCAAGAAGCCGAGGAGGTCGTAACCCGTAAGAAGGGTTCGGAATTGGAATTTCCACGCCAGGTAATTAGTGGAATCTGATTTAAGTGGGATTTGAGCCGATGCATTGATGGAAATTAGCTGGAGAAGATCGTTGGGTGTCGTAGCGGCCATGAAGCGCGAGGCAGAGGAGGCGCTGATCGACACCGAGAGAGAGAGGGCTGCCGGTTAGTGCAGCGGTGGCGCGGCAAGACGTCGGAGTGAGGCGGTGGACCAAGAAGGTCGGCGGCGGCGGCGCGGGTAGGGAAGAATTAGAGTTTCTTTGGCGATAAGCCACTGGCGTATGATACCATGTAGAGAGTTTTGGGAGAATTGATTTTCTTGTATTGCTCACAAAAGTATATATAGAGTACAAGAGGTATCAAATCCTACCAACTATAGGACTGTACAATAATGGAAGAAATCAAATCCTACCAACTATAGGACTGTACAATATGATAGAATATTCTACCAATAATAAAAAGATACACACAATATATTCTAATACACTTTTCTATTTTGTAATTCCATCATTGACCCGAATTAAAAAGCTTTGAAGCTTTGAATTCAAATTCGCGTTTTCAAAAATCATTATTTGTTTTGATTGGGTGTTATTGTAAATAATTTGGAATATGTTTAGGAGTTTATATCTCAATTTTGAGGAGTTTTGGTGAAGATTTAGACTTGGTTTTGACTAAATTTCAGATTGATGCTCGAAGAAGAATAAGACATATTTCCAGAATTTGTAGATAAATTATAGTCAAATTAGAAAAATTATGGATAAATTGTTGACTGTTTCTTGCAGAAGATCTTGTAGAAGCTTTAGTCATTTTGGATTTGTGAAAACTGAATACAATGCATCTACAATCAAAATACAAATAATCTACAATTTATCTACAAGATAACTACATATTGGATACTTTGAATTTTAATATCCCAATTCCCATTTTAATTGTAGCATAATTGGCATTATTGAAATAAATGTAGAAGATTTGTAGAAGTTTTAGTCTTCCCAATCTTATCTACAATTCTACAATTTATCTATAATTTATCTACAATTTCTGGAAATATGTCTTCTTCTTCTTCTTCTTCTTCTTCTTCTTCTTCTTCTTCTTCTTCTTCTTCTTCTTCTTCTTCTTCTTCTTCTTCTTCTTCTTCTTCTTCTTCCTCCTCCTCCTCCTCCTCCTCCTCCTCTTCTTCTTCTTCTTCCTCTTCTAGTTTAAATCTGAAATTCAGTCAAAACCAAGTTTAATCTTCACCAAAACCCCTCAAAATTGAGATATAAACTCCAAACCATATTCCCGATTATTTTCAACAACACCCAGTTCAAACAAATAATGATTTTTGAAAACTCAAATTTAAATTCAAAGTTTTCAAGACTTTTAATAGCTATCAATGGTGGAAAATATATGGAAGAACTGATGAAGATGAAGATGAAGAATAGAAATCTCCTTTACGTTTCAAAATTACCGCAGCTTCGAGATCTCGTTTCCGTTTCAAAATTTGAATTTAATGTGGAATAAATCAATCCTAGATTCTGTGGCTGATTTATCGCGCGCTAATAATGTCAGAATTCTGCCTAAATAACGAATGGTATATAAATTGTAGATAAACTATGGACTGGGCGAAAAATATACATACTATGCACATATTTGGTAATAAGATTTCATATATGGTATAGTTAGGAAAAAATCCCTTTGAAAATTGGGGAGAATTACAATTCTTGTTACTTGGCCCAACAATTCATCAGAAAATAGTCCATATTTCAAGTCCTTATTCAGTATAACCCAGATTGTACATAATCTGAAAATTAATTTTCACCAGTTAGCCCACTCCTATTTCTTCGTTCCATTTTTTTCTTTGTTCTTCTTCTCCTTCCCATGTCAGATTTTGCACCATAAAAATTTTCAACTATTGTTATTCTCCTTCAATTCTTTTCTGGATTTCAATGGGTAACTAAGGATTTGAAAAATAAATATCACAATTAAAAGTGGTTTGAAGATTCGGTTTCAGAAATTGAGTTTTTAGATTTGTTAGTTATTTGGAATGAGTGTTATCTCGATTAATTGGAATCATCAAGATGAGTTAAAAACTTAAATTTCAAGTAATTTGGAGTAGATTTATGTTATATTTGAGTTAAATTTCATAAATTGAGTTTCCAGTTTGTTAGTTGTTTTGAATAAGTGTTGTCTCAATTGATTGGAATCATCAAGATGATTTCAAAACATAAATTTCAAGTGATTTGAAGTAAATTTAGGCTATATTTGAGTTAAATTTCAGAAATTAAGTTTTTTGATTTGTTAGTTGTTTGGAATTGGTGTTGTCTCAATTGATTGGAATCATGAAGATGAGCTCAAAACTAAATTTCAAGTGATTTGGAGTAGCTTTAGGCTATATTTGAGTTAAATTTCATCGAATGCCCAAGGAAGAAAAAGAACACGTGAAGATCCATTGATACGATTCATTTGTATAATATTGTATAAATAGTATATAATAGTGTATAAACATAACTCATACACTATTATATCCAAGGTTGATACATTATTTACATGTATTTGGTGAATTTCTCGCTTTTTTTTCTTCTTCTTCTTATTCTTCTTCTACTACTACTATTGTTGCTGCTGCTGCACCTATATTTATAGTGTATCAAGAATATTTTCACTCCAGCTGTAAAACTAGTCCAAATCTCTAGAAAATAACTTCAAGCTTTGTATATAACCTATTTAAACATTTCTAATAAGTTCAAATAATATCCACTCCAAATTTCTCACAAAATCATAATCAAAATTTAACAAGATTAGCATTAAAAGAGATGAGATTTTAGGTTTCTCGCGTTTGTTTTTACGTTTTGCAGTTGTGATATGTATTTATAAACCTAAATATATACAAAATTAAAAAAAATAGAGAAGTATTAGTTATGGAAGAAGGCAAAATGAGTGTTGACTGAATGTGGAACTAATTTTTCTTTTTAGTTTTGTTTGCATATGATTTTTTTTAATTAATTAAGTTAAATATTTATGGGTAAAAAGTGAGAAGAAAGCTACAATAAGGATAGGTAGGAATAAACGAGGTTATTATAATTTGAAGGAATATAAATTTTTTTATATTAATGTTTGGTTATATATTTATAACGGTTAAGGGTCAAAACTGCCCTCAACCTATCGACTCCGGAACAAAATTACCCTCCGTTTACCTTTGGCGAAGAAAATGGCCCCACCGTTAACTTTGTGGCCTATTTCTACCCCTAAAATCTAACAGAATCTTGAATTTCATTTTTAATTTTTTTAATGCCACGTGTCACGTTTTGATTGGGACATATAAAGAACGGAAAATTGGGACATATAAAGAACAGAATAAGGGTCAAAACTGCCCTCAACGTATTGACTCCGGAACAAAATTGCCCTCCGTTAACCTTTTTTGGGTCGGGTCGGTCGGGTTGGGTCGGGTTGTGTGGAATTTGGGTAAGAATTGATTTTGGGTCAAGTTTATTTAATGGCCAATCAAAACGTGACACGTGAAATTAAAAAAAATTAAAAATTAAATACAAGCATCCCGACCGACCCGTCCCAAAAAACACCAAACCCTCTCTTGATCTTCCTCACAACACACCCTCTCTAACCCTAAACCACCAAACGACCTCTCATGGCTACCCCGTTGCTTCATCTTCCCCGTTCAGCCCGTCACCTTCACATCGCCGGAAAACTTCACAACCAAACAGCCCCCCTCCATCACGAACCAAGCGTCCAACCCGTCCCCCATAACCAAGCCATGAAAAACCAGCCCCCCATTGGATAGGAATGACCAATCCACTTTAACTGAAGATGAATATATGTGATATATCAAGCTCTTTACATTTGTTGGAAAGCGGGAAATCACATTACACTTCAACCCGACCGACCCGAACCAAAAAAGGTTAACGGAGGGCAATTTTGTTCCGGAGTCAATACGTTGAGGGCAAATTTGACCCTTTTTCCGTTCTTTATATGTACCAATTTTCCGTTCTTTATATGTCCCAATCAAAACGTGACACGTGACATTAAAAAAAATTAAAAATGAAATTCAAGATTTTGTTAGATTTTAGGGGTAGAAATAGGCCACAAAGTTAACGGTGGGGGCATTTTCTCCGCCAAAGGTAAACGAAGGGCAATTTTATTCCGGAATCGATAGGTTGAGGACAGTTTTGACCCTTAACCGTATTTATAAATTTGTAATTGGACTAAAATAATACAAAACCAACTTATGAGATGCATTATACTGTAATTTTGTCTTTTATTTTTTCCACTTCCCACTTTCTCTTTCCTTCTTTAATTTCATCTTTTGAATAATGACACTTTCTAGACTTCCCTTTCCAAGGAGGAATTATGGCAAGAGAGAATTGCTTATACTTTTCGGTGCTAGTGACAGATTGCCAAAATGACAGCTGCAATGATAACTTATTAAAAATAATACCATAATTTCGTGACCGGGGAAACTTTATTTTTTTCCTGGAAAACTTAAAAAAATATAGGATGTCACTTTAAGAATTTATTATATCATGCGAGCTCCTGAAAAAGTTAAACCATTTTTGGAATTAAGCTGGCTAGTAATAGACGTAAAGAGGTTATTAGGTGATAATTTTATTTGATATTAGTATAAGTTGATAAGAATGAACCTTGGGCCTAACTCAACCCCACAAGCTAGCTTATGATGTGAGGATTGCCCAAGCCATATAACGAGACCAAGGACCTCAAATCCCTCTGATGTGGGATAACTCAACATCCCCCCCCCCCCCCCCCCCCACGGCCCAGATCTCTGGAGCGTGGGCAACATAAATGGGGGCCCAACATCGGTAACAATAATTGGGATGGGCCTGACTCTGATACCATGAAAACGTACAGATTTGAAGGTAACAATGATGAGAGATACAGTGAGAGAAAGAGAGAGAAAACGAGAGAACTCACTGGATTGTCCGAGAGAGAAATGAATTACATAACCCCAAAATATCTGAGTCCCTTACAAAGAGCAGAAGACCATTTAGCATACCATTGTCTGGATGCCTGTCTTACCCCATAGAGAGACTTTTTTAACTTACAAACAAGAGGAGTAGAGGCAGAGGAAACAGAATCAGAAGAAGGAGCAGAAACTATCAAACCTGGAGGGAGCTTCATATATACCTCCTCATCCAAATCACCATATAAGAAAGCATTGTTAACATCAAGTTGAAATAATTTCCAATGATTCTTAACAACCACAACAATAATACACTTAACAGTGGACATTTTAACCACAGGAGAAAAAGTGTCAGTGAAATCAACTCCTTCAACCTGAGTATCAGCTCTAATAACAAGTCTAGCTTTATGCCTTTCAACACTGCCATCAGCCTTATATTTGATCTTATAAACCCATTTGCATCATATGGGTTTCTTACCAGGATGAAGAGGAACAACATCCCACGTATGGTTTGCATCCAACCCCAAAAGCTAGCTTATGAGGTGAGGATTGCCCAAGCCATATAAGGAGACCAAGGACCTCAAATTCCTTCGATGTGGGATAACTCAACACCCCCCCTCACGCCCAGATCTCTAGAGCGTGGACAACATAAATGAGGGCCCAACATCGGTAATAATAATTGGGATGGGCTGACTCTGATACCATGATAAGAATGGACCTTGGGCCTAACTCAACCCCAAAAGCTAGCTTATGAGGTGAGGATTGCCCAAGTCATATAAGGAGACCAAGGACCTCAAACCCCTCCGATGTGGGATAACTCAACACCCCCCCTCACGCCCAGATCTCTGTAGCAATGACAACATAAATGGGGGCCCAACATCGGTAACAATAATTGGGATGGGCCTGGCTCTGATACCATGAGAGAAAGAGAGAGAAAACGAGAGAACTCTCTGGAATGTCCGAGAGAGAAATGAATTACATAACCCCAAAATATCTGAGTCCCTTACAGATATACATATACACAACTTGGGTTGGTTCAGACGGCCCAAGTGTAAAAAAATAAAATGGGTTCAGATTCTGCTATGGCCCAAACATCTAACTAAGCCTACAATATACAAAGTATACAATGAATATACAATAAATATACAACCCAATATCAATATCTACATTTATGTTTAGGCTTAGATACTAGATAAGCTTGTAGCTCAACACAAGTCTTCTATAAGTTTGATAAGATGATCAATTTTTTCCATCCAGAATTTATTTCTCAAGTTCTTCCTTTCTAAAGCAGTGACCTTTGTGTTAGATACATTGGTGCATAAATCAAGAATCTGCCACTACTTATTTGAACGATTGATAGGCAATCTATTCCGAAGTTGTTTCATTAAAGCAAAAGAGATTAAATTTTCGGGTTTGGTATCTTAATACAGACTACTAATGGTACAGTCAAGTGGTGCATTTAAAATAAGTTTTTGTTGAATGACACACAACAAGAAACATGAATACTTAGTGACTCATCTTTGATTAAAAAATATATCAATGACCACAGAATAACAAAATTAACACACAAGAAGTTACTATGAAGTTTAAAATAAACACAACATGAATTCCAAAGTCTTAACTTCGGTGAGGACGAATTCATTATAATGCACGAAATAGAATAGTTAAAATATCAATCCGAAATTCCTTCCCAAGAGAAAGCACAACGATATACTAAATCTACATCAACGTTCCTTTCTATCAAACCACTTCAACTTCTAAAACAATCTAATCAAAGATATGATTTGAATAAAGTGTGAAGATCAAAGAGGATTGTAATCATGTACTAATACTAGTTAATTTGAAGACAACTTCTGCTTTAGGTGATACATATTGAAATTTTAACTGCTCAATTTGTGATTTGATACTTCCATAATCTTCATAGATCGATGCCACCATTATGATTTTCAGAAGAATAGGAGACTATGGTATATGCTAAAATTATTTTTTTCTTGGTCAATTTCAAACATGAAAATGACATAGTTTAAACCACTATTTAATAAATCACTAAGCTTGCTGGAGTTATTGCTTCCAAATGCACATGCAAATATACACGATTAACAAGTAATAAAGTGTTAATATCGAACCCACCATTACTTTATGTCCACGGATTCTAATTATTCGGTCAGCATAGCAGCTGTTTAGTTCAAATCAATCTATGCGAAATGTTAGTTATTTTCTCGCAATTGGATACTTTGATTGCAGGGGTTTAATCCACCACAAGGCCACACATATACTATTTACTAATGAGGTGTGATCCATGCACACATTAGATTTTGATATTATCAAGATCACTCCTCTTTGTGTTGCTTATTTCTGTGTTTAATTAGTAATGGGTGTTGTTATACTTTATACGATGTTTGTATGTGTTCTTGAGGTGGACCCTGTAATGAAGGTATCCGATTGCGAGTAAATCTACAACATTTCACATTGATTGAATTGAACTAAACAACCGCTATGCTGACCGATTAATCGGAATTCAGTATGCTGACCGATTAATCGGAATTCAGTGGATTGAAAAATAATTGTTGTTTTGATACTATTCATCACCTTATTACTTGTTGATCATGTATATTTTCGTATGCGTTTGGAGGCAAAAATCTTCTTCAAATTTAGGGGTTTGATATAGTATAGATAAATCCATTTTATCCACATTTTTTTTTCTTATGTGTAACATCAACGGATGTTTTTGTTATTGATGCATTATTCCACACTTCTATATTAGTGATGTTGTAGCCTCTAGCAGCCTTAGGTACACATACACTTTCCCAGGCCAACATGCCTTTTTTCTGATGACATTCCCTCTTGAACACACATAGCTTCTGCAATATGCCTCAATCAATTTAACTACCTTGACAAGTAATACGAACATTTTGACCTAGTCTGCTTGTATGCAATATAATATTGTTTGCACCAATTGGATTCTCCCAGCATATGATAATCTTTTGGCTGTCTAGGATGATATTTTTGTTGTGATCGTATCTATGAGAGGTAGCCATTGTGCCAATGTAAGCCTTTTTGTGTATAAAGGAATTCCATGTATCTGAAAGACATCTTCCTTTGAGTATACCTTGTTCTTTGTAACAAGGCTGTCTGGAGAGTTTGTGTAACCCCCCTCCCCCCAAATATATTTCACTTTTAGAGGTATTTTTCTGTTGCCCTGAAGCACCAGAAAAGGTTAGAAAGCACTCTTGCAATTTTCGTACGGAGTCTAAGTTACACCTAAATAACAGCAAGTCATCCGCAAAGCTAAGGTGAGTTATGCCGAATTTTTCATATCTAGGGTGATATTTGAAGTTCTTGTTCTTCTTTAGATTACCCAATAGCCTACTTAGATACTCCTTGGCTATAGCAAATAGGTAAGGTCATATTGGATTCCCATGTAATAGGCGTTTTGCTATTGGAAATGGTTCTATGGCTTCACCATTAAACAAGATATAATAACTGACAAAGAACACACATTCCATGATCCATTTTATGAACTTAGTTGGAAACGGCAGGGTCTCTATCAACTATTCAATATACACCCATTCAACTGAATCATATACTTTTATCATGTCAACTTTAATCATACACATAGGATAGACGCGTTTCCTATTATAATATCGCACTAGTCATGTGCTAAGATGATATTATTAGAGATTCTTCTTCCTGGAATAATGCCAACTTGTGCTTCAGATATAATACATGGCATCACTATTTTCATTCTATTGGCTAACACGTTAGCAATCAGCTTGTACAATATTGTGCAACAAGCAATAGGTCTGTATTCTCTTACTGTTTCTAGATTAGGCACTTTGGGGAGCAGAGTAATGGTTGTAGAGTTAGCTTTATACATAGTTCATGTCCGAAATAACTATTTGATTGCATTTCAAACATCATTCCTAATGGCTGCCAAACCTTTTTGAAGAAAACTTCATTGTAGCCAACAATTCCAAGGGCTTTCTCACTTTCTACTGAGCATAAACCTTTGTATATCTCTGCATCTGCCACTTCAGGACACAGCTCTACTTGTTGTTGATGTGTCAAGGTTTGCCCTTTTTTCATAGCTACTGTTGAGTCAGTTCTGGTAGTAAGGGATTATCCAAATGTGTTTCTAGTTGATCTTCTGGGTATGCTACCCAACAGAGATATCAACTTTAGTATTGATTTGTTACCTGACACTCAACCATCTCTATTCATCCCTATCGTATGCCTCCGCCTTAGTTGAAGGAGTTAAAGGACCAGTTATAGGAGTTGCTTAATAAGGGCTTTATTTGGCCCAATGTGTCACCTTGGGGTGCTCAAGTCTTGTTTGTGAAGAAGAATTATGATTCTATGTGCATGTGTATTGATTACTATCAGTTGAACAAAGTTACAGTGAAGAACATGTATCCATTGCCTCGTATTGATGACCTATTTGATCAGTTACAAGGTTCCAGAATTTTTTTCAAGATTGAATTGTGCTTAGGATATCATCAGTTAATGATTTGGGAGCCAGATATCCCGAATACTACTTTCAAGACTCGGTATGGTCATTACGAGTTCTTAGTATGTCATTTGGGCTTACCGCCCCAACAACATTCATGCATTTGATGCATAGTGAATTCCGGCCCTATATTGACTCATTCGTCATTGTGATTTTTGATAACATTCTGGTGTACTTCCGGAGTCAAGAGGATCATGAGCAGTACCTGAGGACTGTGCTTCAGACCTTGAGAGAGAAGAAGTATGCACAATTTTCAAAGTGTGAGTTCTTGCTAGAGTAAGTGGCAGTTTTTGTTCATGTAGTGTCAAGTGAGGGGATCAAGGGGAATTGAAGAAGGTTGAAGCAGTTCAGAGTTGGCCCTGACCATCCTCAGCTACGAAGATCCAAAGCTTTCTTGGTTTGACGGGGTATTACCGTCGATTTGTAGAAGGTTTCTCATCTATTGCAGCACTTATAACAAGGTGATCCAGAAGGTTGCTCCGTTCAGGTGGATAAAGAAGTGTGAGGAGAGCTTTCAAAAACTAAAGACTACTTTAACTACACTCCAAGAATTGATATTGCCTACATGTTCGGGATTTTATACTGATATGTGTGACTTTTATTCGCATGTTCAACAATAACAAAGAGCTCAGTATGACATTTTTGGTACCTAAGTTTGATGGTATATTAGGTCTTGAATTCCACAGCAAACTTGATTTTGGTCAATCTCAAAATAAAGTAAAAAGATATGACTATGATATCTGCTCCAAGTGATTTTCATGTAATAACAAGCATCAATACAATGACTCAAAGTTAGTAGATAATTCAAGTAATCAGACAATTTATATTAGCTTAAACTCATGAACATGCGTCCAACTCGAAATACTTTATTGCTAAAAAAAATGTTGATCCTCCAATTTCTATATCTAAATAGAAAACTTTATTGATAATTATGTTAACAAGCATGTTATTGGGGGTAAAGTTGAATTGGCTTGTCCATAAGCATTATTACAAGCTGCAACAGTTTGTTTTTCAGGCAAAACTGAGGTTATATTAATTTGCTCAAACACTAAGTTGGTGCAAGCTGTACAGTTGTCACTGCAATTCAGATTTATCGCTATTTTGCTTGGTGTTGTCCCAAATATATCCTTGTATGTTACATTACTCACTTGGACCGCATTTGGCTGCACAAAAAATGATATGGATTAATTATCATTTGAAAATATAATACTCCCTCAGTTCCAATTTATGTGAACCTGTTTGACTGGACACGAAGTTTAAGACAAAAATGAAAACTTTTGAAATTTGTGGTCCTAAACAAGTCCAAATGGGGCCCAGAGTATTTGTATGATTATAACAACTTCTCATTAAGGGTAGAGTTGTAAGTTTAAGCTAAATTGTTACCAAATTTATAAAGAGTTTATTCTTTTTAGAATGGGGAAATAGATTCACATAAATTGAAATAGATGGAGTAATGTTCTTTTATTAACAATTCGAGGATTTTTTAATTTCTTTTTGCTTACCTCAACTCCACAATTATGAGCACCATTGCAATAGAATTGGTCTATAATGATGGGATGACGAACATTTGTGAGGTTGATATTCTCAAAATTTATAAATCTGGCATAGCCCATACCACCCTGAAAAGGCATTAGAAAACATTTTTTAGAGAAATGATAGGTTAATGTTACAATATTTACAAAATGATGAATTGATTTTTTTCCTCTTCTTTTTTTTTTTTTTTTTTTTTTGGGAGGGGGCTTGAGGGTTCATAAGTAATCTTCCACAAATATAAATAAAAAGTAATAACCCTCTTTCTATTTACCTGCCATGTTTTGATTCTTACACCATTTTGTGTTCCTTGGAGGGTACAATTTGTTACATTTATATTCTCCACAGCAGCAAAAGTCTCATTAATTCCTAGGCTTCCTACACTGCCCAAAAAAGAAAAGGGGAATGCAACTAGGATTTCATTAAAACAAAAATTGTACTTAATAAAAATCGCCAAGTTAGGCGTTCCAATCTATTTTGCCAAAAAATTTAGGTCAACTTTTACCTTATACCATGTCCTGGTCCACATGAAATGCCAGTAATATTGATATCAGAACATCCCGTATTGATCGAAATACAATCATCACCTATGCGTACGAATATTTTTGTGTTACGAAAATTAATCAACTTCAATCATTAAAAGAAATACAACCTTAATACATTGATAATAGTACACTAAAATTGTAGTTACCTGTTTGAAAAGTGGAATTCATAATTTGAACTTGAGTAGTAGACATAGAGAGGTCAATACCATCAGTGTTGGGGCTATCTTCAGGTGCAGTTATAGTGATATTGGAGATATTTACCCTTGTGCTAAAAGTGATGCTAATATGGTTTCTTGAACTATTAACAAGGTTCAGTCCACTCAATTGAAAATCATTACAAAAATTAAAGTGCATAACCTGCAAAATAAACACAATTAGTAGGTGTTTGGATTTTTTTATTTTTTGAAGTTTATAAAGATAAAAAGAATATTTGAAACAGAAACTAAGGGTGTGTTTGGTATAGGGAAAATATTTTCTTGCAAAATAAGTAGTAATTTTGTTTATTTTTCGGTGTTTGGTATGCAAATTAAGGAAAATGACTTCTCAAGAATATTCATAAATAATTTAGATATAATAAATATGAAGCCATAAATTTAAATTATAAAAAAAATCAAGGTGAAAAATTTTTTTGTAGGGGAGGAGGGTGGGGGTAGTAGGGTGGGTGATAATGGAAAAAATGAAATTTGAAAATAAAAAAATTTTTTTTGGAGAAGAGGGCGGGGTGGGTTGGTGAGGGTGGAGAAGATTGAGAAAAAGCTTTGGAAAATGTTTTTCCTTCCCTTGATAAGGAAAATATTTTTCTCCAATTGGAAGAAAATGAATTAATAAGAAAAATATTTTCCAAAACATTTAAGCCAACGAAACATGCAAAAATTAAAAAATATTTTTCTTTGTATCAAACACACCCTAAAGTTGAAAAATATATATTTAAAAGTTGTATTTGCCTAGACTTGAATTTCACTTGCAAAATAAGTTTGGATATCCATTAGTGAAAATGATTATTTAGCTTAAAATACTATCGTAGACAAAAATTTAATATTCCACCTGTATTTTAAATACTGAAATATTATCTACGACTAAATAACATAAAAATATAGAATCAAACTTTTAAGAAAATCAGATTAATTACAGAAATGTTTACTAGAACTTAGCTAAATTAATTGCGCACTCATACTCAATAATTACAAAAGGGTTTAAGTAATTTGGTGACCATCATAACCTCAGTATAACCTTAAACACCTTAAAAAATACAAATTGTCCTACCGTAGGCTTGTGGCAAGTCCCATTGACCTTGCAAAAAAAAAAGACTTTGTCAAATTCCTTAATATTATTCGAGAGACATAAAGAATTCAAACTCTTAATGTTTTAGTTTAAATTGTAACCTTTTGACTATTTAATTATGGTATTGAATTAGAATATTTGGAGTGCGAGCTCTAAATATACCTTGTGAGGAGAACCAGAAATGTTCCACCAGGTATCCCAGTGAAATAAAGCCAACTATCATTTTCACACCCTACCCATTCTGTTATATTTTAGGGTGCCGTGATATTCCCTAAAATCTGTTAAAACTCAAAAAAAAAAACTATTAAAAATAATAATAATAATAGTATCCGCCAATTCTTATAAGGAAATTTATTTATCCCTTTAATTCCTTTATATTTTTTCCTACACACATACCTTAAAAATAAATTCATGAGAGAAAGACAATTAGATGGTTGCTATTTTTTTTTTTTTAAGAAAAAGTGAGATGTTTTGTTACAAAGTTATTTTAAAAAATATCCAATTCTTTTAAGGAATTTCTTTTAGACCGTCTATGTCATATTCCTGGGGTAATATTTTTCCCTGAACCCTATGTGAGTGCGGGATATTTTGTGCATCTAAGTGTCCTTTTTGTTCGAAGACATTTCTCAAACGAGAGATTTTCCTAGAATTTTGTCTTTAAACTTTTAAAACATTGCCTAATAAACCAAATCAAATGAAACATGTTTAAACAGAAAGTGAAGTTTAATTTGAAACAAATATTTCTGTGCTATCTGCCTCCTAATTAAAGAATACATCAAATGGATATTTTATTTGGAGCTAATCAGGTCGTGATATAAGTTTAAAAACTATAGAGAGAATGTAGCATTTTACCTGTATATTAATAGTGGGAGAATTGCAAGGGCCTTGAAATAATATAGGGCTCAACAAGAATAACTTTTCACTTGGTAGGTTCATCGTTGGATTTTCACAATCATAGCATACATCTAGCCAGGCTTGTTGAAAAGCCTTCAAAATGGAGATTAATCATAATACAAGAACAATACACAATTAATAAATAAAAAAATTCTACTCATAGATTTTTTTTCTTTATAAGATGTGAACACTAATTTTAACAAAATACTTTACTTGAGAATCATCAGTTATTCCATCTCCAATGGCACCATAATCCGTGACATCAAAAGTAGCAGCTACACCTTGGTGAAGAATAAATGAAGTAACAAAAACTAAAAAGATTGAAACTCTGTCCTGCAAAAATGACAAAAAAAAAAAAAAAAAAAAAGCTATAGTCAATCATTTTTTATTCACGTGGATTGATGATTGATATAAGAAAACTTTCAGAAAAGTATGATTACAATGACTTGATAGAAAAATAAAAATAACCAAGTTATTGTAAAGAAAATAGTAAGTCATGCTAACTCACCATGACAAACTTAAAGTGGTATGGCCAAATGGATGATTATTATTTTTGGCGTTAATATGCCTTTTATATATAAGTAATTTAATTCCTTACTTTAAACGTAATTTATTTGACTATTTACAATATCTTCTCTAATTAATTTCGGCTGATGTAGGAGAATCTAGTGGAATTCTGATTTTTATGTAGAAAAAAAGATAAAGGGCCAGAAAGCAGAGAAAGTAAATTACCAAACGTTTGTTTCATCAAGAGATTTTCTTTTATAATTCTTTTCCAAGTAAAGTTTATAATTCCAATATGTTAAATAATTGATGAGCAATAATAAATTACCAACATGTCTCGCATAATAAATTGTCAATTGTTTCATAAAAAATTTTCTTTTATAATTTCGTTCCATAGTAGAATTGGTAATTCCGATATGTTAAGTAACTAATGAACGATAAAGAGTTACCAACATGTCTTGCATTTCAATTCAAAAACACTCTTGTCTTTCCAAATAAAGATGGATGCACTAAGAGACATGTATAGCCGGTAGATATATATAAATTTATATATATATATATATATATATATATATATATATATATATATATATATATATATATATATATATAT
Source organism: Nicotiana benthamiana (assembly GCA_034376525.1). NCBI lineage: Eukaryota > Viridiplantae > Streptophyta > Magnoliopsida > Solanales > Solanaceae > Nicotiana > Nicotiana benthamiana. The sequence continues at coordinate 22,181,683 of CM067329.1, forward strand.
ATATATATATATATATATATATATATATATATATATATATATATATTAACTTTAATAAATAATTCTTGATGTATGAATGGTTCTATTTATGTTTTCAATGGTCATTACGAATGAACTTTTTTTAAGTTAGTTCTTAACGAGCAGTTTATTATTATTGCAATGAGTTTATGTGTGAATGTACAGATTTAGATGTAAAAGTACTGTGTTGTCAAATTTCTTTATAATAATACCGTTTATTCCGATATCTTTTGTATATTAAATGATTGTTATACATATATAATAACATCTAAAGTTTGAATATTTTGGGACCGTTTTGGATAAAAAATAACCAAAAGTTATTTGTTTTTGTTTTTAATGTTACCTATGTGAGCACGTAATTTTTGCCTCACATGAATTACTCCTATAGAATTCCCAATTTAGAAATTTTCTTTTAATTATTTGGTTTTTTAGAAATTACAGCATATTTTTCTTGTTTGTTTGCATTTTGTGTGCATGTTTAAGGATCCAATTTTATATGTTTAGGATAATTAGTTAATTAATGTTATAAAAATGAAACAAAATAACAAAAATAATTTATTTTACATTTTTAACTCTTTAATTTTCAAATTTGTTATAGTTTTATTTTAATTTAGGACTTAATTAATTTTTGAGAAATAATTAGTTTATTAGTTTATTTTTAGAATTAAATCAAGTTTTATTTTAATTTGTAAATTAATAAGAAATCTGAAAATGAAAAATAAACAAAAGAAAAGAAGAGAAAAAGTTTTTTTTAATAAAAAGAAATGAATTTTGGGCCAGCCCACCTTCGACCCGGTCAAACCCTCCAAAACCCAGCCCAAACCCGTCAAAGACCCGGTTCAACATCTCCCTTATAACCAAACGACCGCGTTTTATGCTCATTTAATCGCGACCGTTGGATTTTTCTAATCCAACGGTCCAGAACTAGGGGTGTAATTAATATAAGTATGTCCAAATGCTCCTACCCTCCCCCCCCCCCAAATCATCCCTCACATGCCTTCAGAGACTCCGACCAAACTCTGCCCTGAACCGCCGTCCGCCGCCCGCCGGAATCGCCCACGGCGACGGCCGGCGGCCAATCACACACATCTTTACACCACCACCTCTCCTCGACCCCCTCTTCCCAGATATGCAAATACTTTTCCTCAAATCTACCCAGTACTCTTCAAATTTTAGATCAGAGAAAGCAAAACACTAGCTCTACCCACTTTCTCCGATGGCAACGCCACCATCAATTGCCACCAAAATAACACCACACAACCTCCTCATTCCCTTATTTCCGAATCTATAGCCCTTTACCCTCGAATCTTAGCCGAACTCCTCAAATATCCAATTTGATTCAGAACCCTAAATCCCAAAAGTGCAAGTCAATCAGTTGGAAGAAGTTCTGAATTTGGATTGGACATTAGTTGCGTGTTTTCATCAAGAACACGTGATTAAGGTCTAATTCGACCCAAAATTAGATTATGAAATGGGTTGATTCAGAGGTTTTATTTGCCTGATTTTGGACATATATTTCTCAAAATCTTTTTCTTCACTTCCTTTCTTATTTTTCTTCCATGATTCTTCTCTTTTTTTGGTTTTCTCAAAGCCATTTTTGCATGTGCTAACTAGTATCTGTTGATACTCAATTTTTTCCTATGTATTTTTTACATACAAAATACTTCAAAATAACATGTATATACATATATAAACATGTCCAAGAATTTTGGTATTTTCCCTAATTTTTAAGGATTTTTAAAATTAATTTATTGTCCATTTTTAGCAGTACAAAAATCAGTAATTATTTTCAAAACTATCGATTTTGGTGAATAATTTATTTTATTTTCATATTTATACCAAATATAGTTAAGGTAATTTTTGTATATTTTTATAAATTTATATGGTATTTTTCAAGCTAAATTACATACAATTGCAATTTTAGCCTATTTCAAGATTAATAGTATTTCTATAATTGTAAAATTGGTTTCAATATTTTTTAATTAATATTTTATATATTATTAATTGGTTCAGTACTTTTAATTTACTGTTAAATTATTTTTACTATTTTTATAAAATAAAAGGGAAAAGTGGCTATTTAACATTTAGCCTCATTTTATTTCAATTACAGCCTCTCTTACATTTTAATTTTAACCCTTAACTGACACAATCCTAACCCCAACCGGATCGGCCTATTTTTTAATTTGACCTAACTCATAGCCCAATCCAAATGGTCCTACCCGGTTCCCACCTACCCTTTTAAATCTAGGTCGTTGATCATACAAATCAACGACCACAATTTACCCTTCCATAGTTAAACCAAATGACCTACCCTAATCCCCTTCATTTCACCTAATCAGACGCCATTTGAACCATTCGTCTCTCAAACTCTCTCAAGGTTCTTCGGAACCCTAGCCTCCTCCTACCTTTTCTTACCATACTTTGACCGGAATCTATGGCTTCTCAGGCCATGGATGGTAGATACTCCCCCATCTCCAAAACTAGACCTTGGATGTTCAAGGTTTTGAAGTTCTACTTTGATGGTTCACTTTCGAATCTTCTCAGATCTTTGGTTACATGGCTTCTCCGGCCATGCTCCGGCATATTCAAGCACGAGAAACCCGATTCCTGACCTCTTCGATCTAGGATCTGACTTTTCCAGCCTTTCTCATTTCTAGGGTTTTTCTGAAACCCTAAGATATTCTATGTTCTTTCTCTGTTTGTTTTCTTAGATCTGTGATGTATTTTTGTTCTACTGGACATTTAAAGTATTTTTCCCATTTTTTCCTTTTCAAAATCACTTGTCGTCGATTTAGGGTTTCTGAAAGGTTTTTCAAAAACATCTTTTCATATTCTTCTTCTTCTTTTCGTCATGTGTGTTTGTCTATATCATGCTAATGTGTTTCCCTTTTACTACGCATATGTTGTTCTTCTGCTTTTTATTTTCTACTCATGTTGCTTTGTGTTCTACTGTGCCTTTAAGATTAAATTTGTATGTTAATATTTACTATGTTTTCCTACATGCTCTCCGCTATACTTTCCAATATTATTCTACTATATGTGTTTTCTGTTGAGTTCTTTGATTTTTTTTGCTCTACAGGAATCTGTTCATGTTCTTGCTAAACGTGTGTCATCTACTGTTTCTTAAAAGTTCTCTTCTGCGCTCGCCTAAGTTTTGAACTTTTCTTAAACATGTTCTTGTATGCTCTTAGATTGACTTTTCTTTTACTCTGTTGCTTCAAACATGCTTCATGTATGTTGGTTTTGTTAGATAATACGCTTAACGCTAGAGGGGGGTGAATAGCGATATAATAAAAATTAGCGTAAACTTGCGGAATTTAAAAATTGCAGGAAATAAATAAGTGCGATAAGTAAATAAATTAGAACAAACGCACCGATGTATCCTGGTTCACCACAACCCGTGGCTAGTCCAGTCCCCGAGAGACTCTCTCGATATTTCCACTAACTTGTTAAGCTTACGGGTGCTCAACAAACCGTTACAACTTGAGGACACAAGCCTCAACAACCTTTGCTCGGAGATACAACACTCCAAGACTTCAACCAAGGAAACACAAGTTCCTTCTTACAACACAACGGACTAACACTTCCCTTCAAGTGTACAAAAACACTTAGCACTCAAACAAGACACTCCTTTAAGAGTAGATATGAGTAAAAAGAATACGCTCAAGATCGCAACAACTTTCGACAAGAATTTGGCTCTCAAAAGCTTATGTAATGAATATAAAATGATAAGCAATAAAGTATGCAAGCTTTAGCAATTGTGTGATCAGTTGTTGTGTTTAGAAGACTGAATTGAAGCTTTATTTATAGTTGAAAAACTTTGTATTACCGTTGCCTAATTGCCAATTAAGAATTGCTGATTTCACTCTGTGACAATCGATTGTCAAATTACCACAATCGATTGTTTGCCAGTTCTTCCAAAAATCAATCCCAGATTTTACGGATAACAATCGATTATCTAAGATCAATAATCGATTACTGGCAACGTTCAAAAAATCATTTCCAGATTTTACTTAAAACAATCGATTGTCAGAAATCTACAATCGATTACTCAGCAACGTTCAAAAAATCTTTTCCAGATTTTAATTAAGACAATCGATTATAGGAAATCAATAATCGATTACCTGACGGTATTTGAAAATATTTTGGCAACGGTCAGTTATACAATCGATTATATTAAGTTACCAATCGATTATATATCAGTCTTGAAAAATCAATTTAGACACTGCCTCTTGACAATCGATTGTTATAGGTTCACAGTCAATTATTTAATAACTTTGAAAAAGTCTAGAAGACACTGCCTCAACACAATCGATTGTCATAAGTTCACAATCGATTATTTTGTGACTTTGAATAATCTGATGGACACTGTCTCTTCACAATCGATTGTCATTAGCTTCACAATCGATTATTTTGAGCTTTGAAAAACTTTGATGGACACTGTCTCTTCATAATCGATTATCATTAGCTTCACAATCGATTATTTTGAGCTTTGAAAAACTTTGATGGACACTGCCTCATCACAATCGATTGTCATAAGGTTCACAATCGATTGTCATGCAGATTTGAAAAATCTGATGCTCACTGCCTTAACACAATCGATTGTCATAAGTTCACAATCGATTGTCAAGCAGCTGACTTAAACATAATCGATTATCATAAGTACATAATCGATTATCTTAGTCCAGATTTTAGAGGCATGTTTAAAAATCATTTTGACTAAAGTAAATATGCATTATTTAAAATCATTTTGCTCTAAATTAAATATGCATGATTTGCTAAAAATATTTTTACGAGGGAAGCCAAGTCTTGAGTTTAAGTTGTCGGATCAAGATCACAATTAAATACCGACTCCTATAAAACTTAATCTCGATCTTTGTCTTGTGCTTGAATCTCGTTATATATCAATTTTGCGCTTGTGCTTGGACCTCGTCATATGTCAATTTTTGCATAGTTTGTCATTCATCAAAACCTACAAATATGAACACACGTTTAGTATAATGCCTTGAGAACGTGTTTCCAACAATTTCCCCCTTTTTGATAATGGCAAACTTTAAGCGAGATATGCATATTAGGCAATTCATAATGACGATTCAAGACAAGTAAAGATATGCAACAAGTATATAGATATGCAATTAGTTCCCCGTCAATATATGAATTCCCCCTCAATTTATGCCGATAAGTATTGAGAGTGCAAACCCGTTATCTTCCCCCTTTTGCCATTAGCAAAAAATATAAAATAATAAAAAAACTTGTTTATTTATAAAAAACCGGTTACATAACCGGAACAATAAAACATAGAACAATAAAATAGAAAAACAAATAAAGAAATTATTCATCATCATTTCCCGCCTCATCATCCGCCACTGCTTCATAGGGAACAAGACCGGCATATGGATAATGAACATGGTCAAAATATCCATGGATCTCATGTGTCAATTGACCGACAGAGGTGGTCAATGAAGCAATTTGGTCGGAAATGGATTGAAGAGTAGGTTCTTGAGGCTGACGCAACTGACGGGTTGGAGGAGGAGCAGGAGCTGCATGATCACCGTCATGGGGAAAGGAGGATTCTGAAATTTCCCACTTCTTGGTGCTCTTTTTGAGAGGACCGATGGAAGTGTTGAACCCAGAAGCTTCAAGAAAGTTCATAATAAGGAGGGCATAGGGAAGAGGTCTATCATCTCCGATGGCATCAAGCATGTGAATCTTGACGAACTTACACCAATTGATGTGAGCTCCGGTTATAATGGTATGCATGAGCTTAGCGTCCTCTTGGGAAAGAGTGGTATGATTGTGCTTCTGAGGCTTGAGGACTCGGGTGATGAAATAGAAAATCAAACGATACTCGGGGAGCATTCCCGTGATAGTAGGGCACCGAGTAGATAGATTAGGATCATAAGATGTAAGACCTATTTGGTTTAGAAGAATTTTCTCATCAAATAAGGCGCCGGCCTCTCTAATGTAGCGAGTATTGTTTTCGCCACTTCGAGGAAGATGGGCAATGGAATGCAAGTTTTCATTGGACAAAAGAATTTGAACACCATTAATATTTGATGCAAGTTTACCATCGTCATCCTCATGAAGGTTTGAGTAAAATGCTTGAATCAATGGAGGATTAATATAAGGATAGGTAAGATATAAAAAGTCAACAAGTTGACATTCCTTAAGAATGTTTGCAGGGGGGGCATATGATTCAAGATACTTGCTTGTTGAAAAGCGAGGAGGAAGAATGTCACGCTTTTCGAATTTTGTCAAAAATCTAGTAAGCTCATTTTCAGTATTGAATTGTAAAATAGACCCATCTTGATAAGGGAAATTTGGAGGTGGAGGAGCAGAAGAAGATGCACCTTGTCTACCTGAACGGGAACGTTTAGAGTGTCTGCCCGGCATTTTCAAAAAGTAGTAATGAACTTTCTAAGAAACTTGGAAGATTTTTGAATGTTTGGGAGCAAAGATTGATGCTTGAGTGAATAAAATTGAAGACTTGTGATGCCTATTTATAGTGGGAAGAATGGCATTTCATTTATGATGAAAATCTGCAGAAATTTATGAGCCAAAAAAGTCAGAAACGGTAAAAATAAATTGCACTGACCGTTAGACAATCGATTGTTCAAACGAAATAATCGATTGTTGAGCAGATTTTGACTTGAACTCGGAACTGACACAAAATCGATTGCAGGACCCAAACGGTAACAAATATTTGAATTACTGACAAAAAATAATCGATTGTTGAATTATGATAATCGATTGGTGTGATACAGTGAGCACGGTGATTTTCTGACTCTGAAAATAATCAATTATATTTATGAAACAATTGATTGTTTTAGGACAGCAGTACTGGATGGCTAAGACGGTAATCGATTATACAGTTAAAAAATCGATTATTAAGCACAAATGCATAATAAGCATCAAACATAAATAATCGATTAGTGATATTGCTAATCGATTGTCCGCACAGTAAAATAATCGATTATTTGCTGTAACAATCGATTGTTCTATGCTATTTCTTTATAATTCCCCCTGCCTTTAGGGAGATACCTGCAAAAGAGAATTAGACGTCTCCGACGCTCAAGTTAGTAATTTGTAACAAAATGATGCAATGAGAACGTGTTTCTTAAGAAGTGTGTCCTAAGGTGTTCTTAAGAGAGTTTCGGGTACTTACCTTTTCTCCGACCGTCGCCAATTACCTGTTCGAGAGGGTGATCTTTGATTGTCCTCCACTCGTTAGGCATTTTCGTTTGTTTCTTCAATTGTGGCGTTTCCTCCGTTGATTGTTCCAAGATTTCATCTTGAATTTCCTTAGGAGTTTCCTCTTGTACTTTGTCTTTTAAACTATTTAGAATACCTGCAAGATCAGAACAAGAATCCTTTCTCGCCAAGCGAGCATTATTTTCGAAAAATACAATATGAGGGGATTCCTCCACAGTTTGGGTTCTATTATTAAATACCCTATATGCTTTGCTACGTGAAGAATACCCAATAAAAATTCCTTCATCGGATTTGGCATCAAATTTTCCCAATTGTTCTTTTCCATTGTTATGAATAAAAACTTTACAACCGAATACTCTAAAATGGGAGATATTTGGTTTCCTTCCCTTGTAGAGTTCATAAGGGGTTTTCATGAGTATTGGCCTTATGACCACTCTATTTAAAACGTAGCATGCGGTACTCACGGCATCCGCCCAAAAATGTTTGGGAATCTTAGCCTCTTCGAGCATGGTTCTAGCCATCTCTTCGAGACACCTATTTTTCCTTTCCACCACCCCATTTTGTTGTGGTGTTCGTGGAGCGGAAAAGGTATGCTCGATACCGAGTTCGTCACAAAAGTCCGCAAAGATATTGTGATCAAACTCTCTCCCATGATCACTTCTAATTGAAGTGACGGTTGTTTCCTTTTCGTTTTGAACACGTTTGAGAAAATATTTAAAATTCTGAAAAGCATCACTTTTATGGGCAAGAAATAAAGTCCAAGTAAATCTGGAATAATCATCAACAATAACAAAAGCATAACGATTTCTACCAAGACTTTCAATGCGAGATGGTCCAAACAAATCCATGTGAAGCAATTGCAATGGTCTAGTAGTTGAAAAAATATTTTTCGATTTAAAAGATGCTTTTGTTTGCTTCCCTTTTTGACAAGAATCACAAATAGAGTCATTTTTAAATTTCAAATTTGGAAGACCAACAACTAAATTTTGTGAAACCAATTTGTTCAAAAGATGCATGTTGATGTGAGCTACTCTACGATGCCATAACCAAGAATCATCCTCTTTGCTCATTAAACAATTCACATATTCGGGTGAAGAATTTGCAAGATCAACCATATAAATGTTATCCATTCTAAAACCACGAAGGATAATTTTAATATCGCTACGTCTAAAAACTAAGCATTCATCCGAATCAAATAAAACAAGATTTCCCTTGTCACATAATTGACTTATGCTCAAGAGATTATGTTTTAAACCTTTCACAAGTAATATATGCTTAATGGAAGAAATTTCATCCTTACCGACCGATCCGATGCCGATAATCTTTCCTTTGTTGTTATCACCAAAAATAACACTTCCCCCTTCCTTGTGTTCTAGTTGAAGGAATTTGGATTCGTCTCCCGTCATGTGCTTGGAGCATCCACTATCAAGGTACCATAGTACACTTGATCCCTTCAAACATACCTACAAAACAGATTAATGAGTTTTAGGTACCCATGCCATTTTGGGTCCTTGGGGGTTAGGCAAATCATAGTGATGTAATTGAGTGTTATGTCTATGTCGTGTAAAACAAGCAGGAGCAATATGTCCAATTCGTCTACAATAATGACAAGTCACGTTAGGATTATGCATCCTTCTAGGTTGATAGTAATTGGACGGACGAAATTCATTTACTCTATTCTTGACAATATAACTATTGCGCAAATCATGAAAGTCATTTCTCCTACCATTTTTTCTAGGATATGCATCATTTCTAGAATAGTTGTTTCTAGGTTGGAAGTCATTTCTAGGTGTTCTAAAAGGTTCAAAATTCCTTCTAGTGTTTGGCCTAGAATGTGCATTATTTCTAGTATGATTATTTCTAGGTTGCGATTGATGAAAACCATTTCTAGGTTTGTTGTATCTAGGATGAACATTTGTTTTATTTATCCTAGGTTGAGCCTTAGGTGGTTGGGGGTTGGCTTCAACTTTCTCTTTAGGCTCGTTTCTAAAACCTATGCCATGCTTGGTCAACTTCAAATTAACAAGCACTTCATTCAAATTTTTATGAGAAGAGTTAAACTTATCTAAGGTGTCCTTAAGCCTTTCTACTTCATTTTTGAGATGCATGCAAGAAGTACAATTTCTAGAACTCTCGGGCTTGTCGGCGCTTCTCTTGCCAAAAAATTTGTTTTCCTCTTTCAACTTCTCATTTTCTAAATTCGGTTTTTCCAATTCCTTTTCTTTAAAAGAGAGTTATTTTTGAAAATCTTTTTCTTTTAAAGAAGCATTTTCTTTTATACTCTTAACAGTTTTTGAAGCTTTAATAAATTCGCTATATAACTCATCAAAAGCATTTTGCATTTCTTCAAGGGAAAAGAAATTTTTGGAAGAAATTTGACATACCTCTTCTTTGTTGTCTTCTTGTGCCATAAGACAAAGATTTGCGGCTTCGTCTTCTTCTTCCTCACTTGACTCATCACCGGAGTCGCCTCCCCAAGATATGTATGCTCGTTGCTTCTTGAAAGGTTTCTTCTCCTTTTTAGCATTTGGGCAATTTGATTTAATGTGCCCGGTTTCTCCGCACTCATAGCACTTTATTTGATCTCCTTGCTTTTTTCCCTTTCGTTCATACTCTTTTCGTATGAACTTTTGAAATCTCTTGATAACGAGTCCGAACTCGTTGTCTCCGTCCTCATCATTTTGAGGTTGGCTTGTGCTTGCCTTGAGAGCGATTCTTTGCTTCCTTTGGTCATCAACAAGAGGGTTAAGTATAGTAGATTCATAAGTTTTAAGATTAGCTCTTAAAGCGTCGATGGTCACATTTGAAATGCCAATGGATTCTTGAATCGTGTCGGCCTTGGATCGCCATTCCGGAGTGAGACTTCGCAGAATTATTCGGACAAGTTCCTTATCCATGAAGGTCTTCTTAAGAGCATGTAAATCATTTACAATTTTTGAAAATCGTTCAAACATCTCATCGACCTTTTCGCTTTCCTTCATGTGAAACAATTCATATGCATGGGTTAGGAAATCAATTTTGGCTTCCCTTACCTGGTCCGTACCTTCGTACGTAATTTCCAGCTTGTCCCACATTTGCTTCGCCGTTGTGCAACAAGATATCTTCCTGTAATCATCAGCATTTACAGCACAATATAATAAATTAATAGCTTTAGCATTATTTTGCACCTTTCGGATATCATCCGCATCGTATTCATGTTCGGACTTTGGGACCCATTCATTTTCAACCTTCTTGGTTGGAATTTGTTCTGCATTCATTATGACCTTCCAAAGATGAAAACTATTTGATTGTACAAATACTCTCATCCTCTCCTTCCAGTATGTATAATTTGTACCATCGAATAGCGGTGGTCGGGTGGAGCATTGTCCTTCACCTATTCCTGCAAAAGAATCACGAGTAGAAGCCATGGATATTTCTCTCAAACGGTTAAGTCTTCAGAGAGTTGGGTTTTGATACCAATTGTTAGATAATACGCTTAACTCTAGAGGGGGGTGAATAGCGATATAATAAATATTAGCGTAAACTTGCGGAATTTAAAAATTGCAGGAAATAAATAAGTGCGATAAGTAAATAAATTAGAACAAACGCACCGATGTATCCTGGTTCACCACAACCCGTGGCTAGTCCAGTCCCCGAGAGACTCTCTCGAGATTTCCACTAACTTGTTAAGCTTACGGGTGCTCAACAAACCGTTACAACTTGAGGACACAAGCCTCAACAACCTTTGCTCGGAGATACAACACTCCAAGACTTCAACCAAGGAAACACAAGTTCCTTCTTACAACACAAGGGACTAACACTTCCCTTCAAGTGTACAAAAACACTTAGCACTCAAACAAGACACTCCTTTAAGAGTAGATATGAGTAAAAAGAATACGCTCAAGATCGCAACAACTTTCGACAAGAATTTGGCTCTCAAAAGCTTATGTAATGAATATAAAATGATAAGCAATAAAGTATGCAAGCTTTAGCAATTGTGTGATCAGTTGTTGTGTTTAGAAGACTGAATTGAAGCTGTATTTATAGTTGAAAGATTTTGTATTACCGTTGCCTAATTGCCAATTAAGAATTGCTGATTTTACTCTGTGACAATCGATTGTCAAATTACCACAATCGATTGTTTGCCAGTTCTTCCAAAAATCAATCCCAGATTTTACGCATAACAATCGGTTATCTAAGATCAATAATCGATTACTGGCAACGTTCAAAAAATCATTTCCAGATTTTACTTAAAACAATCGATTGTCAGAAATCTACAATCAATTACTCAGCAACGTTCAAAAAATCTTTTCCAGATTTTAATTAAAACAATCGATTATAGGAAATCAATAATCGATTACCTGACGGTATTTGAAAACATTTTGGTAACGGTCAGTTATACAATCGATTATATTAAGTTAAAAATCGATTATATATCAGTCTTGAAAAATCAATTTAGACACTGCCTCTTGACAATCGATTGTTATAGGTTCACAGTCGATTATTTAATAACTTTGAAAAAGTCTAGAAGACACTGCCTCAACACAATCGATTGTCATAAGTTCACAATCGATTATTTTGTGACTTTGAAAAATCTGATGGACACTGTCTCTTCACAATCGATTGTCATTAGCTTCACAATCGATTATTTTGAGCTTTGAAAAACTTTGATGGACACTGTCTCTTCACAATCGATTGTCATTAGCTTCACAATCGATTATTTTGAGCTTTGAAAAACTTTGATGGACACTACCTCATCACAATCGATTGTCATAAGGTTCACAATCGATTGTCATGCAGATTTGAAAAATCTGATGCTCACTGCCTTAACACAATCGATTGTCATAAGTTCACAATCGATTGTCAAGCAGGTGACTTAAACATAATCGATTATCATAAGTACATAATCGATTATCTTAGTCCAGATTTTAGAGGCATGTTTAAAAATCATTTTGACTAAAGTAAATATGCATTATTTAAAATCATTTTGCTCTAAATTAAATATGCATGATTTGTTAAAAATATTTTTACGAGGGAAGCCAAGTCTTGAGTTTAAGTTGTCGGATCAAGATCACAATTAAATACCGACTCCTATAAAACTTAATCTCGATCTTTGTCTTGTGCTTGAATCTCGTTATATATCAATTTTGCGCTTGTGCTTGGCCCTCGTCATATGTCAATTTTCGCATAGTTTGTCATTCATCAAAACCTACAAATATGAACACACGTTTAGTATAATGCCTTGAGAACGTGTTTCCAACAGGTTTCTCATGATTCTCTGAAAGAGACCTTTAAGCCTATTATTTGTATTCTCATCTCTGCTTCTGATTCAAATTGAAACCCTAGGATTTAGGGTTTTCTTTTGCAAATTTAATTTTTTGTTCGAGTTAGGGTTCCACTCTGGGACCCTGGACTCTCAGACTCACTCTGAGTCTACAAATTGAACTTGTATCCCTTTGCATATGATTATGAACCTTTCAATGTTAGACTATTTTCTAAGTAATATGAAGACTCTTTTTGTTTGATTTGTCTGCTTTATATATGAGAAATTCTTCTTTTGAAAAGGGTTTCTTCCAACTACTATTTAATTCTGAGTTCCTTTAACGGGGTTTAATTGATTGTTACTAATTTCCTTTAAATTAAACCTTCTTTACCTTTTCCTGACTTGGTTCATTTGAGTAAAAACCTGTAATTTTAATTTTACTAGCTATTTGATTTATTCTCATTCCTTATTTTTCACAAACCAAGTACTATTGGACTTTTGCCTTAAATATCTTCTATGTATTTACCCTTTATTTTACTACCTGAGAAAATATTCTGATTAACTCTTTCCTTAATTGTCTTTACCCGTTTAAAATCAGAGTCCCTTAATTAAAGGGAGATTGGTTTCAATATTATTTCCTTACATTTTCTTACTTGCTTGATGTACTATAAAAGGGGCACGACCTCTCTATACTTTGACATACATCGATTATTGAACACTACAAATTCAATATTCTAGCACTCTCAATTATAATACTATTTCAATACTCTACTCTCTTCTGAGGTCTTTTGTACTGCTTGCCTGCAACTTGGCTTTTCAAGACTACTATTTTACTTATTTGTTTCCATGAAACTGGTATGTCTTGATTTTGGTTTCAGCTTCCTCCCTATGTGTTTACTTTATAGTTGTCTTACTCTGGTTTACTTTGTTGTTTATGTTCAATATTGATTATACATGTTCTTTTATTGCACTTGTTTCTATTGTGAATCACTGCCCCTACTCCCTTCTATGTGTTTGAGTTAAGGTTCACAGTGTGGCAGTATTCAAATTACTGTCCAGGTCTGAACCTGATTCTCAATGGATCCTAACTCCAAAGATTTGGCTAATAGGCTGGACAGGGGGTGTGTCAGCACTCTTAATTGCTGGGCATGACAACCATCCTACCATGGCCTTCCCTAACTCCCTTATATGCACTTGCACTTACTCTTAGACCCTAAGATTTGCACCCTTCCTATGGGCCTTTCTTTGGGATCTTGAGTTCCCTCTAAACTTGGACATTTGAGGGCTAGCTCTTCCACACTGCACTATCTTAATTCTGCAATATATTTGGGTTGTAAGCACTGCCCATAGTCCATATGAGACTCTTGAAAACTTTGACACATCCCAAATAAGGGAAAGACTTTGGAAATCTGATCCACGAAGTTGGTTTATCTCATATTGTTAGACCTTGAGTCCGAAGTAGGATGTTTGGTTGTAGTTTAAATTTCTGATGTAATTTTTTAATTTTTTTCTAATTCATTTTGGTTTGTAATATTTTGCAATAACTTATGGGGTTCTAGTAAAAAGGGGGAGGGTCACTTATGTATGCATACGAGTAGATATCATGCTTTAGGTATTTACTTCTGCAATCACGGTCTTCGTATTCACTTATGCATCTGCATATAGAAACCATGCTTATAAGTTTCTGCACTTCTGCATATAGAAACCATGTCTATAAGTTTCTGCACTTTTGCATATCGAAACCATGCCTATAAGTTTCTGCACTTCTGCATATAGAAATCGTGTCTATAAGTTTTTGCACTTCTGCATATAGAAATCATGCCTATAAGTTTCTGCACTTCTACATATAGAAACCATGCCTATGCGTTTCTACACTTCTGCATGTATATTAGGCAAACGTTCTATAGGTTAAAATAATAACAAGTTGCATCCTAGATACCATGCCTATAGGATTCCTGTATCCCAATAATCATTTAAAACTAATAACGCTTGGAAATCTTGCCTATAGGAGTAACTGTTGGAATCTGATTCGCCTACCAGTTTAGATTCAGTAGTAATGTCGTTAATATCTAGCAATTTACTTGTTTCTAAATCAGTAACCCTTTTTTAAGATCTGTATACTTCCAGATCATTAGATATCATGCCTATTAGTTTCATCTAGGCAAATTAGTAGGTAATTGATTAACTGTGTCAGCCTTTGATAAACTACAACCAGACAAGGCCTAATTCGGACTTCTCATCTGAGTAATATGTGATAAATCAGCCTATCCTAACGCTTTAAATTTAATTCAAACTATAACCAGTATTTAAAGTCATGCTAAACAATTTACTTCTTTAAGTGAGGAGGCCTGTTTGAGCCTTCAAACTGCTATGTGTTTCCCTTTAACTGCTTTATGTGTTTTGTTTGTCGCATTAGAATTTTGTCCTTTTAAACTCTAGAAAAAAAAAGCACTAATTTCCTTCCCTTTTAGGACTAGTAGTCCCAAATGCCTCTGGAACTGATAGGATGGGGACATGTAATAGCATGCAATAAGTAACGATACTATTTCATGATTTAATACCTTAATAAGGTGGGATGAGTAGATATGGACATGATGGCCGGTGCGCTAATACCACGTGTAGCCCCTCTTTTGAGGAGTGATTTCTGGGTATTGCATTGATGTGATCCATATCATTTCTATACCTAGGACTCCCCCTTTGCCTTTACTTGTTTATATTTATTTTCAGGATTGTTCAAACTATTTCTTTAAAACTGTTTCTTTCTTTATCTTTATTCAAACTTTCAATTTACTTGCAATATTATGTGAAAACCCCTTCTATTTAAGACTTCTACTTTCTTATTTGTTATTTAAAGTCACAATTATAGCACGGCTGAGAACCACACTAGTATATCTTGAGGGGTGCCTAATATCTTCCCCTCGGGATAATTTCTAGCTCTTACCCAAACTTTGGTTTTCCAGCTCAAACACTTCTTTAGTGTCCTAATGCACATTAATCATTAGGTGTCGACTCTTCTATCAAAAAACCCAATTCCCAAAAGGGAACAAGTTGTCCTCCAAAATGTCATAAACCTGATTTCGTTTTAGAAAAAGGGGGCATCGATAGCATGGCGACTCTTCAGGGAATTTCTTTATGGTTTTTACCATTTCATGCTATTTGTGACTTTATGCTTCTTTACATGACTTCACTTGTGTATTTATTCTTTCTTCTACTACGAGACTGTTTTGGCTCTTTGTTTCAATTTCTTTATTTCTCTTAATGCTTTCTTTACCGCATTCCTTAAATATTGTTGTAATTATGAGATATTGTTGTAATTATTACTTTATGAATATGCAAATACATGACAACTTGTTTAATTCTTGTAACTACATATTCAACATTATATTCCACTCGTGCCAAACATAATACCATAGCAACGCTTATAATGAGCGGTTGTGACCTTACGATATAATAACCCCTAAATTTGGCAAAGGCGTTTTTGCGGTAAAACCAGTCGATCAACAGTGTAGTTGACCGTTCCGTACCTTTCCCTCTTGAGTTGTCCACTCAAGGGTACCGGTCTAATACCCCATATAAACCACTTCTCTTTAAATTATGTATGCATCAGACTCTTTAAGATAGTTCCGTGCATTAGTCGACCGTTTCGTGCCTAGCCGAGTCAGTTATGTTATCCGCACAATGACTCTTTAAGATAGCCTTGTCCAAAGTCCAATGGGTTTCCGTGAAACCTAAACGAACCTTATCACGTTCTGTGCATTTATTTGGAGAAATAAATGCTTGCTACGCTAGTTATTGATATTAAATAGCCGAGTCTGGCGGGGGTAAGGGCCTAAAACTTTTATTTTGTAGAAAATGAGGCACGAAGTCCCCCGATTTGGCATGGTTACTAACATTAACCCCAAATTGTTGAGTTGGTGGGAGATCTTCATCCCATCGATCAAGCTCTTGTCAGGAAACATCTAGAAAACCTGCCTTCTCTCTTAGAAATTCAACCCAACAACAAAATCATAGAAGCTACAACTCTGTTTTGGGATTGTAATAGGTCGGTATTTCGCTTTGGAGACATTGAAATGACACCTTTGCTTGAGGAAATAGGAGGACTAGCTACGATGTCATGCGAAACTCCAGGTTTGCTAATGCCGGAAAATTACAAGGGTAGAGGTTTTCTCAAAATGAAGGGTCTAAAGAAGAATCCCGACTTGACATTTCTGAAGAAGTCATACATTCGCTTTGACTATTTGTATGAAAGGTACGGTCACAATAAATATTACCGTACTTATCCTGACGAGTTCGCCCTTACCTCATTGGGACACATACATCGAAGGGTCTTTGTCTTCATGTTCTGTTTCTTGGGGATGATAGTGTTTCCAATGAAGAAAACAGGAATCCACACCATTCTAGCCATGGTCACCAAAACCTTAATGGAAGGAATTAGCGGACAACCAGTAAGTCTTGTGTCAATGATAGTTGCAGAAATATACCGAGCCTTAGAAAGGTGTCAACACGGAGCCAAACATTTCAAGGGTTGTAATTTGTTGCTCCAATTATGGCTCATGGAACACCTCCAAAAGGGTGAGTACCGATAGGAAACTCATCATAGAGACTGGGACGATCATATCGCCTTTCATCACCCAAAGCGAATGAATTACATGCCCAACATGCTCGCCCAACCAGAAAATGCTAGAGAAAGGGTCAAACTCTTTGACAATCTTACCAAGGACCGGGTACAATGGATGTTCGAGTGGTTTCCTACTGAAGAATTCATCATTCGATCTAGGGATGCGCTGTTTCTAATACAGATTGGTTTGAGAGGGACCTATCCATATGTCCCTATCCGAGATATGAGACAGGCGGGTAGGAAGCAGGTTATACCAAGGGTCAACAAGATGAGTCATTTCCGAGCCGACTTCCAAGATGACGATAGTCCATACAGGTGCCAGGCTCGGCATATGTGACATTGAAAAATTGTCTTAGGAAAAGACACCATCAAACTAGATCGCTACCATGTTGGTTGTACCCCCACACTATTTAGGCTGGCTGGAAGACAATCACAGCGACTTGGGTCAGCCCGGGTTTGTTCGAGATCACAAGATCATTGATGAAAAAGGCTGAAGCACAGGTAAAATACAACCAACTGCACAAGAGGATGCGGGAAGGTGAAAATGAGCACCATGAAACACAAGAAGCCAATCAAAAACTAACTGGAGAATGGAGAGATATGACTATTAGCGCCAACGGACGACTGATCTGCTTGGAGCAAGGCATAGTAGAACTGGAAAAGAAGTTCATGAAGAGGGTCGAAGATTGCTGAGTTGCTCAAGGAAATGAAGCCAGACATCTGGCCAAGGCTACTTGCTGCTAGGGCTGCGCAAGCAGGGAGAGCTATATGAGGGATCCAACATTGCCGAATTTGGGGAAGGTCCTTCTGGGATCAAATATATAGGAGTTTCTTTTCCTTTGCAATTGTAATAAGGCCTATGGCCATTAGTGATATTTTATTCTATGTTATTTAGTGCCGTTTTGGGATTCGTCTTATTTACTTATCAATAAAATGAGGCATTTAGCATTCCAAGTTCTCCAAATTTACTTGTCGCTAGGCCTACCTCGGGCACAACGAGGTCTCCATAATTAGGACACACTTTACATTTCTTGCATTACATGTTTAAATATTGCAACATCTTTTCATATAATCCTTACTAACCCATCACCTTTTGTTTTTACTTTTGTTTATTCCCATACCCAAAGGTTAGTTCGTGAACTCTGGCATCATCATCATATTCCACAAGATCAAAGGGCCCTCCATCCACTCCTCATCCTAGTCCTATCAGAAACAGGAACAAGGGAAAGATGGAGGATTTGAAAAACATCATAAATGAAAACTCGATTGAATGGGTTGAAATCACTCAGGGTACTTAGGGCTCTAAAGAAAGTGCGTCCCAATTCGAGCAGAAACTGTTGAAATTTCAGGAAAAACTGGATCAAGTCCGAAACTTGGCGAGTCTGTCATTTTCCATTGCCGCCCCAGAAGTTAATCAAAATCCCATACATTAAAAAAATGTCCCAAACCATCCCACTCCTCACCACCATTGCAATACCTACCGTACTCCCAATCACTGCTCATCCCATGACCATTGTTGAACTCCATAAATAACTACTGCCAAAACCAACAAAACACACACCATCTATGTGGAAAGTGCGTTGTATCCTACTCAACCTATCTCAAGAACACCTGAGTCCGATAACAAAGACTCGCTCATCAGAAATTTGGCTGAAGAACTTAAGAAACTGACCACCAAGATCCAAGGCATTGAAGGTAGCAAATGAATTGAGGGGCTAAACTATGAAGATTTATGTATACAGCCCGATGTCGAATTGCCTTAGCGGTGCAAACCTCCCAAGTTCAAAATTTTTGATGGTACAGGGGATCCCAGGGTTCACTTGAGGATATACTGCGACAAGCTAGTCGGAGTAGGAAAAGACGAGAAGATCCGCATGACGCTTTTCATGAGGAGCCTAAAAGTAAATGCTCTGTCTTGGTACATCAGCCAGGACCCAAGAAAGTGGACAAACTAGGTTAGTATGGCGTCCGACTTTATGGATAGGTTCAGGTTTAATATCGAAAATGCACCGGACGTGTTCTACATTCAGAATTTGAAAGAAACCCATAGAAACGTTCCACGAGTATGCCACTCGTTGGAGATTGGAGGCTGTTATGGTTCAACCCGCTTCAGGGAAAGAAAAGATGAACAAATTTTTTGTCCGGGATCAGGATCCGCAATATTATGAAAGAGTGAAGCTGATCGAAAACCATAAATTTTCTGACATTATCAAGCTAGGAAAAAGGATTGAAGAAGGCATCAAGAGTGGTATGGTTACTAACATTGAAGCTTTGCAAGCCACTAACAAGGCTCTACAATCTGGTGATACGTCAAAGAAAAGGGACATAAGTGCTGTAATAGTTGCACAGAGAACCAAATTAGCTGTCAAATACCAAACCTACCCGATATGTCCACTTACATATCAACCCACTTCAAATTTCCAAACACCCGCACCTTTATACCAAACTCCACCACCTACCTATCAATCACCTCCACCACCTACATATTCACCTATTTCACCTAGATATTCGCAACCCACACACGTCTACCAAGCATACGACACTCAACTATCCCACTATCAATCACCTCCTACTCACTAAAACATTCCTAGAGCTCGACCAAATTTCGACCGCAAACCTCCCAATCAGTATACCGTCATTGCTAAATCAATTGACAAGCTGTATGAAAGACTCAAAGTTGCTGGTTATGTCATCCCTATCCCTGCTATAACCCCTGAAAACCCTTCCCAATGGGTCAACCCAAACAAAACATGTACTTTATAAAACTTTAAACTTTCTTCAAGTCTAACGTTGATATTTCATTTTTGACTTTAGTCCACTTTTTAGGAAATTGTCTCTTTTAAAATTTTGGTTCTTTAGACTCTAAAGGAAAAGCAAATTTCATGTATCTATACAATAATGACGGATCCTTTTAAAGTTATATTTATGTTACTTCGACCTAAAACTATTTTACACTTGGCCTTAATTAATATAAGTCTGGTCGGTTAACCATTTGATATGGATCTTAAAGGGTGCCTTACAAATCTTTCTTTTAGATTAATTGAACCCTTACCTAAAATCTTTCAATTAAATAGATCATTAACAAAGATGTACTTTAATCAATATTAGGTGTCCTAATTCACCATAATTAATTAGGTGGCGACTCTTTAACTTTAATCAAATTTAGAATAGCCTATATGTTATACTTTAGTTTGACCTGTGTTATAATGGGGTATAACAATACTGATAAATAGAAATATACATGTCCCATATATCCTGATTTGAGCTGCTAGTTTGTATTAATGGCGTCAAATTTAGTCCATTAAGGGTTGCAAAATTAGCCTATAAAAGTATAACTCATCAGCGCATTCAAGTTTGGGCATGTTAAATTTAAGGTGTTAAGAGGAATAATGACGTGGATAAGTTAGGAAATTAGTTAGTGATAATTACAGTTAATTATGTAGCTAATTGTTACTTAGTTGAAGTCAGTATCTATAAACACAATTGTACAGTTCATAATAGTTAGTTGGAATAACAAAACCGTTTTGCTTCTTCTCCTTAAATCTAGAGACTTCCATGGCTGGATCTCAACATGGTATCAGCGATATGGCATCAAATTGATCGCGCACATCACATTCTCGTGACTGTAAGTCACTATCTTTTTTCCCTGTAGTTGTTAGATTGATTTCTGATCCTCGTTCAGTTAGCTCGAAAAATGGGGGATTCTTCATCGACATCAGTGGAAGCTATTAAGATAGATCATACTCATCCCTTATTTGTACATCCATTGGATACTTCAAGCTTTGCTTTAATTCTAGTTCAGCTCAAAGGATCTGAGAATTATGGGCTATTAAGAAGATCGATGAGATGTGCTTCAAGCCAAGAGAAAGCTAGGGTTTGTTACCGGTGTATGTGTTAAGGATTCATTTCCTATTGCGTTGCATGAGGAATGGGAGACATGCAATGCAATTGTTCTCTCTTTGATCATGAACACAATATCTCCATATTTGTTGAGCGGAGTTGTTTATCCTTCCAATCACATCTGGTTTGGTAGGATTTACAAGAGCAATTTGATAAGGTCAATCGTATGAGAATCTATCAGTTGTGTAGTGCGATTGCAACGATCTTGCATGGAACTGATTCTATTTCAGTCTACTTCACAAAATTGAAGAAACTTTGGGATGAATTTGATGTTATGGCTCCTACTCCTAGTTGTGGGTATGAAAAATCTAAAGACTATGTTGAACATTTTTGCCAACAGAGATTGCTTCAATTTCTAGGGGGATTAAATGATTCCTTGCTCATGCTAGGAGGCAAATATTGATGAAGACCACTAAGCCTACTCTGAACCGAGCCTATGCTTTGATCATAGAGGTGAGACTTAGAGATCATGTTCTCCTCAAAGTATCGTCAGTTCTGGAGAAAGAAATGATACCATTGCCTTATGGACTGCTAAAATTCACAGCAGAAGCCTAAAAGATGTTACAATGATAGGAACTACAACACAGTTCAATGTGAGCATTGTAAGATGAAAGGATACAATAAGGAAAATTATTACCAACTCATTGGCTATCCACCTGACTTCAATAGGAGAAGAAAGCAGGAGGGCCAGTGCTGTGAGTTATGGTGGATCCAATGGTACAAACTATGGTGGACGTAAGGAGATAAATCTTTTTGGTGGATCTAATAACACACCTGGTTCTGCAGCACCCTATCCTACTCAGCCTCAAGGCCACACTAATGCTTATAGTGTTATAACATGAGGACTCTACAATAACTCTAGAGGAAACCATGCTGGACCAGATGCAGGGCTAGGGGGAGCAGGACCTATGTCTTTTATACCAAAACAATACAACCAATTGCTTAAAATGCTAACAAAAGAGAATAATCATTTAACTCCAATAACTAACATGATAGGTATTATTAGATCTTTTATGACTACTTGTGTTAATCCTAAATGGATAGTTGATACATGAGCCACCGATCATATGGTTTCTAACCCTAAGATGGTGTCTGAAAAGCATACACCTGAAAATGACTCAAATACAGTACACTTGCCAAATGGATCTCATCTCCTGATAGCTTATGTTGGTAAATGTATACTGAACCTAGGGGAAATCTCAGAGGTACTTTGTGTTCCTGGTTTTAAATACAACCTTCTTACAATCTCTAAGATTACCAAAGAACTTAATTGTTGTATGGCATTTTTCCTAATTTTTACATCATGTAGGACCTTCAAAATGGAAAGGTGAAGGGTACTGGTAAACTTCTTAATGAAATTATTACTGGGATCACAAACATGGTAACAATATGGCTCATTCAATTATGTATCATGTAAGGAGTGATGAGGAGACATGACACAGAAGATTATGACATGTACCTCACAAAATGTTGAAGCAGATGGATCTAGTAAAGCAGTATAATAAAGTTGCACCCGCCCATGCTTTATTTGCCCTCTTGACAAATAGACTAGGCTACCATTTCCACAAAGTACTAGTAGAGAAACATGTTCTTTTGATTTAGTACATGGTGATATATGGGTACGTTATAGAGTCCCTACTTATGATGGAAATAGATATTTTCTAACTCTAGTAGATGATCATAGTAGATTGGTTTGGATTTTTTTGTTAAAACTTAGAAGTGATGTTTCCAATGGAATGAATGATTTTCTAATCCTAATAAAAACTCGTCTTGGTAGAACTGTGAAGTTCATCAGGAGTGACAATGGCATAGAGTTCTTTAATACTCATTGTCATGATATTTTTAGTTCAACAGGGATTGTTCATCAAAGTTCTTGTGTACATAAGAGTGGTGGAGAGAAAACATAGGAAAATATCAGAAGTTTCCATATCAATTAGATTTCAAGATAGTGTTCCCTTAAGATTCTGGGGGTTGTATATGTAAAGTGTTGTATACCTTGCTAACAGAATTCCATCAACTGCATTATCTGGAAAATCTCCATTTGAAGAGTGATATGGCAAGAAACCTAACCTTCAACACCTAACAGTTCTTGGATTCTTATGTTATGCTACTAGAATGGGTGCTAGTACAGATAAACTTGATATTAGAGCAACAAAAGGTTGTCCATTTGGGGTGTTCTTCTACTCAAAAGGGTTACAAACTCTATAGTCAAACTAATCATAACATGTTTGTTAGTAGGGATATAGTATTCTAGGATAATGTATTTCATTATAGCTCTCCTGCTACAAGGGGCACATTTGAACCAGTTACTCCACTTCAAACATCAGATGTAGAAGAACTTTTTGTATCCATTCATGTCACAGATAATGCATAGGTTGCTCATAGTACTAATCCTCCCAACATGGCTGAACCAGTTTTCAGTTGATTGCTCATATATAATGCATAATGAGCCAACAGATTCTACTGAATCACCAGCTACAACAAGCATTGCAAACAATAATGAACCACCTGTTGTGGTTAGGAGATCTTCCTGGCCTTCCAAGACACAAGGTTGTCTTCTTGGTTTTGTGCATCTACTGCCTCCAAGAAAGTCTTCTGGAACTTCTACTGCAAGCTCAGCCTCCATGTATCCTAATTCCTCTTATATGTCATATGTTTCTTTGTCAAATTCATATTTTAAGTCAGCATGTAATTTAACAGCTATTAAATAGCCAACCTCTTATGATGAGGCCATGCATGATCCTTAATGAATTAAGGCTATGGACCAGGAATTGAAGGCTCTCAATGACAACAAAACTTGGTGTATGGTAGATCTACTCGCGGGAAAAGGGGCAGTAGGTTGCAAATGGGTCTTTAATATCAAGTATAATACACAGGGAGGGGTGGAAAGATATAAGGCAAGGCTAGTGGCCAAGGGATACAACAGCAAGAAGGCCTAGATTATCAGGAAACTTTCTCTCATGTGGTCAAGATGGTGATTGTAGGAGTAGTTTTATCTCTAGCTGCCATGCATGGATGGAAGCTCAATTAGATGGATGTATTCAATGCCTTTCTTCAAGGAGATTTGGTGGAAGATGTATATACGATTCCACCACCTGGCTTTGTTAGCCAGGGGGAGTCCTCTCAAGTTTTCAAGCTTCAAAAGTCACTTTATGGCCTCAAGGAGTTCTCTAAGCAATGGAATCGCATACTATGTGAAGCATTAATTGTGTCTGAATTTGCTCAAAGCCTTCATGATTATTCCCTCTTTACTAAGCATTGTGGTCAAGATCATGTCTTAGTGCTAGTATATATAGATGATCTTCTGATCATTAGATCCAACCCTACCATGATAGAGGCTACTAAATGCATGCTACAATAATATTTCAAGATCAAGGACCTGGGGGAGATGAAGTACTTCCTCGGCCTTGAAATTTCTCGAAGTGAGAAGGGAATTCTAGTCTATCAAAGGAAATTTGCTCTTGGCTTGATTAGTGATCTTAGTCTTGCTGGTTCTAAGCCAACAGGCACACCACTAGAGGTGAATCAAAGGCTTACTAGTGTGGAGTTTGATGAAGGAGGAACCTGTAATACATATCAGAATGAGTTATTGCCTGATCCTACCAGTTATCAGCAGCTGGTAGGAAAGTTGTTGAATCTCATAATGACCAGACCAAACATAGCCTACGATGTGCAGAATTTGAGTCAATTCATGTACATGCCAAAGAAATTTCATATGGAAGGAGCTCTAAGGATGGTAAGGTATCTGATGAACGCACTAGGATGGGAATACTGTTATTAGCAGACTTCTCATCACAAAGTCCAATGACAAGGAAGTCAGTCAATGGATTTGTGGCCAAGCTGGGAGATTTTTTGATCTCTTGAAAATCAAATAAGCAGAACATCATTTCAAGGAGTTGAATTATAATGAAGTGTTAGTGAAGCTATTCTGCGACAGGAAGGCATCAATTCAAATTGCAGTAAATCTCATATTTCTTGAACGCACTAAACACATAAAGATTGATTGTCATTTCATCAGAGAAAAGGTGCAGGAAGGTATTATTCAAACAGTTCATGTTCCATCAAATCTGCAGCTAGCTGATATTCTTACAAAAGGACTTGGTAATTAATCACAGCATGTTTTCATATTGTCCAAGCTGGAAGTGTTCAATCTTTTCTCACTACACAGCTTGAGGGAGAATATTAAGAGGAATGATGACGTGGATTAGTTAGAAAATTAGTTAGTGATAATTATAATTAATTATGTAGCTAATTGTTAGTTAGTCGAAGTTAGTGTCTGTAGATACAGTTGTACAGCTCATAACAGTTAGTTGGAATAACGTAAGTCCTCTGCTTCTTCTCCATTCTCTTCTTCTCCTTCCATCTAGAAACTTCCATGACTGGATCTCAACAAAAGGTATATTCATTGATGGGTTAACTTGTATATGTTAGCACAGATTAGACGAAGAATATAACAGACTTCTACTCAAAACCAGTCCAGTTCTATCAGTTTTAATTGGAAACCATACAAACACATGTTCTACATACTGCATCTAACAACATTCGTTATATAAATTTAAATATATTAGCTTTGTGTCCGTCGTTTTTGTCAAACCTAATTACCACACTGCAAATGGCTATGAAACTAAATAAAGGGAAAATATGCTTTAATATTTGTCCAAGCAAGGTACATGAGGTGAAGTTGAAGAGGCTTTTCCTTTGGCATTATTGCAAATAGCAAAAATCTTTTTTCCAGGGACAACTGGAGTTATGTTGATATTTTCCATCTCAATGTTGGTGCAAGCTGTGCTATTGCTACAGTTCAAATTTATTGCTGCTTTGCTGCTTGTACTTCCATGTATATTCTTGTATGTTATATCACTCACTTTCACTGCACTTACCTGTTCAACATTTTTAGAAAAAAAATTAAAAAGATGATATTTTGAAAGCCTCCTTTAGAAAAATAAAAAAAATGACATATTTTTTTACTTTATTTTTTACCTGAGGTTGACATGAATGACCTCCATTGCAATAAAACTGATCAATAATGATGGGGTTTTCTACATTTTTGAGGTGAATATCTTCAAAATGTATAGACCTAGCATATCCAGAACCACCCTATGAAGGCATGAAGAGATGATTAATTAGCATGTATGAGTACAAGTATTCATAATTCTTTTATCCTGTTAATTAATATTAATATATGTAAGGTGAAGGAGCGTCTTGAAGCAACGGTAAAGTCGTCTCTATATGATCTATAAGTCAGGGGTTTGAACAGTGAAAGCAGTTATAATGTGGTCCTTCCCCGAACCTTACGTGAACGTAAAATACTTTATGCACCATGTTGTCTTTTTTTAATATTAATATAAAATCTGAGACTTTGTTTACCTGCCATGTCTTAATTCTAACACCATTCTGGGTTCCCTCAAGGTTACAATTTGTTACATAGACGTTGTCCACATAAGCATATGTGTTATCTCGACCTAAGCTTCCCACACTGCATACAATGTATGTTATTAGTTATTTATCGAATAATGAAAATGTGTTTCACATTTGTTGTAAAGAAATAAATAAAAATTTAAAAGAAATATAAGATGGAGTTGTACCTTATACCATGCCCTGGTCCACAAGAAATACCAGAAATATGAACATCAACGCACCCACTATTGATGGCAATGCAGTCATCACCTGTTTGTTATTAATTTTTTTGTTCGATTAATGAATTTTGGTGTAAACATGAAACACTTTATGCAATATAAAAGGGTTTCAATATCAGTAACCTTAGTAGGTTATATTATATTAATCAACTTAAAATTTCAGGCTAAAAGTATTGCAAATTATAGGTCTTGCATAACATAAATTACTACAGTCTATATTGGATTAGGATCTTAGATGAATGGGAGTGAATTAATTATTTTATTTTTAAAAATTGTGAAACTCCAAATTCTGCTCTTTGCTTAATAAAAGTGTATGAAATAAGGATTTGAGAAAATTCTGTTTATCTTAATCAAAACATTCCGATAATATTTTTTGTTTATATTATGAAATTAATATTCACATAATTAAACTCCAAATTGTTCGCTTCCTACTCAAAAATATTTCACAAAAGTTACCTTTGGTTTTTCTTTTTTTGGGAAAATTTTCTAGTTCGAAAAATAAAGTCATTTAAGAACAAACCTGGTTATTTCATTTTTTTATTTTTGTAAATTCTTGCAAACATTTTTTCTAATTCATAAATAGGGATGGATTTAGAGGTCGGGTAAGGATTCAAGTGAACCAAGTTGAAATTATTATAGAAATTTACAAACTTTAGATTTTGAATTCGTCTCTACGACTAGTTAAAGATTTTAGGAAATTGAAAGTATAAGAAGTACCTGTCTGAATAGTAGAGTCTTGAATGTGAAGTTGGCTAGAGTTAGAGATATCAATACCATCAGTATTGCGACTATATTTTGGTGCACTAATATGAATATTTGAGATGGTTACTCCTTTGCTGTAAGTCAGGCTTATATGATTTCTCGAACTATTCACTAGCTTGATTCCACTCAACTGAAGGCCGTTACAATAATTAAAGTGAACAGCCTACATAGAAAAAGAAGGGGAAAAAATTCTTGTAAATGACATATGTGCGAAAATTAAAAAATTCACAGTAATATCACATTATTGTACTTTTATAAATATCCTTATCAAAATTGAATACAATATTGAATTATGATAAAATAGAGGGATGTTTAAAACGCACCCTGATACCACAAGGAGTACTCCACCAGCGTTGACCATTGCCATTAATAGTACCGGAGCCATTGATGAAGAGACCAAAAACACCTGAAAAATTAATCCAACTAACATTTTCACTACCTTTCCATTCCTTTAGATCCTCTGGTGCTACAATTGATCCTGATACCTGCAAACCAAGTGCTAAGTTAAGAAAATAATGTTATTTTTATTGATGCACAAAATATTTCACGTAAAGGTCGGGCTTGGAAAGGACCGCACTCAAGAAATGTGATTTAAATAGATTATCTAATATAAGTATCTGTAGCTATTTTCACGCCTTGAGCATGTGATCTATAAGTCAGACAGATATAATTTTACCATTGATCCAAATCAAACCTACTTTTACCCAAAAGAAATAATGCTACTTCATGAAATCACAAACCTGTTGTGATATATCTTTGGCACAATTTCAGAGACACGCCCTCATGTTTTGTTTAGTAACACTAATTTCTCTTGTGATTTATGAAGTCACTCTTACCTCCTTATATTATAGTAAATTTTTTTGTAAAAATTTTTTTATTCTACTTCTCATTAATATAAAAGAACTAATATCTTACCCAATTTGTCATTTTCTAATTAAACTCTTCTAATTAATTAATTATACGAAAATCTTTTTAAACAAGTTCTTTAACAATGAAAAACATAATATCCTTGTAAAAAAATAAAATAAAAAACTATTTTATACGCTAGGATAATGCCCTGTCAATTTTCAATGCCGCTCTCAATTATATACCAGAAGATGTTGTCGTTAAACAAAAACTAATTTATGCCTTTCCATCCTTTGGATGCTCAACACGTCCATTTCTCATGATTTTGTCTAATTATTGTGTTTATAAATTAATTCCATACGCATATCTTTCCTCAGTTAGTATATATGATATCGTATAATAAAACAAAAGTGTATTAAATTAGTCAACTTGTAATTTTTATATTAAAAACAAAAATAAGTTAAAAAGTTGATACAAAAATCAAAATAAGAGAGAAAAATGTAATAGTATCGTAAATCATAATGGAATTTAGTGCTATGAAGAGATCTGAGCGAAATTCCTTGAAAATATTCCTTTTTAAGTACTAGTTTGTTCTTATTATAGGACTTCTCTCTCTCACACACACACACACACACACACACATATATATATATATATATATATATATATATATATATATATATATTGTGTAATTAGGATGGGAAGAGAAAATGAAGCAAACTTACTTGTAGATGAATATTGGAGTGTGTGTGTATATATATATATATGTGTGTGTATAACCAGGATGGGAAGAGAAAATGAAGCAAACTTACTTGTAGATGAATATTGGAGGATTTGCAAGGTCCTTCGAATGTAATAGGTCGTAGTAAAAATGACTTTTCACTTGGTATTACTATTGACGGATTTCTACTATCACCCTTACACGCAGCTGTCCAAGTTTGTTTGAATGCCTATAAAAATTGATTAAATAAATAAATAAATAAATAAATATATATATATATATATATATATATATATATATATATATATATATATATATAAATCTCTTAAACAACTGAATTAACGGGAAAAAGAACAATATTTTAATTCTACTTTTCTTCAAAAGGGGGGCTTTAATCAAAGTAAAAGATCACTTTTATTCTTTATAATTTAAAAAAGATCTTCTGAAAAATGCCATAATATATAGGTCCAAATTTAGATGATACAAGCTCTGAGCACACGCTTCTTAGTTTTAAGGTGTATAAGATTTTCAAATACGTATATTACTTGAGTGTCGTCATGCTTTCCATCTCCAACAGCGCCATAACTTGTTATATCAAAAACATCAGCAAGACTTCTATCAAGGATAAATGGAGTAATACAGATCAAAAAGATGAAAGCTCGATCCTGCAAAAATGTGGCACACAAAAGAAATGAAAAATTATGATCTACATTGGTTTTCGTAGGTGCTTAAGCACCCATTACCTTTAACCATTTGTAGTAAATTTACATAAACAATTATAAATAAATAAATAAATAAATATATATATATATATATATATATATATATATATATATATATATATATATATATATAATGAGTGAGAATCCGCTATTAAATTCATTTTTTCTCTTCTTTTAAAATTTTTATCGATCAATACTCATGACTAAAATTCTGAATCCGCCACTGATTATGATGATCGATAAAATTCGTAATAGTTATATAGGAAAGCCTAGCGTATAAGGTATCCCGCGTTCACGCATGAATCAGGAAAGGGTCACATCATAAGAAATGTTACGTAAACAGTCGATCCTAATACAAACATTAGTGACTACTTTACGGCTCAAAGCCTCAAACCAAAAAGGCAAAATACTAACTCAAAAGGAATAATTAAAACATTGAGCTCACCATTATATTGAAGTTAAATCGAATGCAGAATAGTGACCAAACTCGCTCTTTTTCTTCTTTTTTTTTCTATGTCGTTTTTGTATGGAGGAGTGCGGATTTAAACGCTTCTGAGCATTGCATTTATTATCGGAAAAGAATTTCAGAAATCTACTACAAGATTCATTGAAATCCTCTTTAAGTATGAATTACTCACTGTGGATGAGTTAGGAATTAATTCTTCTAAAGCCTCATTAATACTTATAGATTGTTTTCCTCCAACTGACACTAACAAATCTCTCTTCAAAATCAAGTAATTTTTGACGAGTAAGAATCATTTTGATCCCCCAACTTCATCTTAAAAATCAAACTCCTCCTCCAATAATAAACAATAGATATTCTGCTCCTCGAAACTCAATTAGATTTCTTAACTACCCATTTTATCCTCAATCCTGTACCCCTTGGTCTATGTATATATATATATATATTTTTTTTACTTTTTAATATGATTATAATTTTCTTAGTCTATGTTATGGATTGACCTAGTGAAAATAATTCTTTTTAAAATTAAAAAAAACGATAATCAATCATATATAAATTTTTTTTGGTAATTAAGAATTTTATCAATCACCAAAGATGTT
This sequence comes from Nicotiana benthamiana, assembly GCA_034376525.1. NCBI lineage: Eukaryota > Viridiplantae > Streptophyta > Magnoliopsida > Solanales > Solanaceae > Nicotiana > Nicotiana benthamiana. Next base: position 22,212,422 of record CM067329.1, read on the forward strand.
GCAATATATAATCATAGTTCACCTTATACACAGCTGACCATCTCATCTAATCTGTGTCACCACGACTATCTCAATAACTAACCTTACCTATATTTACAAGAGAAATTGCTTCATCTATTATCTAACTTTAGGGGTTCCTCTAACATTACAAATATAGGCTAGTTCTCTGAGTAAAGTATCACTGCTACGGAAGACATTCTCGAATATCCTCGAGTTTCTCTCCAGCCACAAAGTATACAATAATTCAGCAGTCACCATTTTGAATATGTTAGCTCTAAGATTTTCCTTTAGCTTTGCTAACTATCCACTGGAGGTACTAGTCCCAGTTCTGCATTCTGGGATGGTCTTCTCTAATCCAGGTCAGTGTTTGCTCCCTTAAGTCTGATGAATATGGACAGGTAAGGAACAGATGATCTCTGGATTCTGCAATATTCTGGCACATTACACATTTCTGGTCCACATTTATTTCCCAATGTGTTAGCCTATCCTTGGTTGGAAGTCTGTTATAGAGTACTAACCATAAGTTGAAAACAGCTTTGAGTCTGGCATAGTTCTGAACAGTTAGGTTCATCCAAGGGACTCCCGGGAGTTGACCAATCTGTAGTAGATAGATTTGTCTATTGGAGCATACTTGCATATTAAGGCCTTGGTGTTGTTGCAGCACATCTCTTGCTGCTATGATCTTTCTAACCATCCAACTAGCTTGTCTGGGAATAGGAATGTTCTCCAATTGGTGCAGCTTCATATAGACAGCATGAATCCATTTTACCCACATTCTGCCTTTCTTGTGAGCCCGATCCCAGCAGAGTGTAGCAATTGCAGCCTTGTTCCACAGAGATAGGTTAATGAGATTCAATCTACCAGCTGATTTAGGAATACACATTTTGTCCCAGGATAGATATATAAGCTTTTTTAGTGATGACATTTGATCCATGCCAGATGAATCTTCTACAGGTTGCTTCAATTAGCTTCAGTATCTTAGTAGGGATGATGAAGAGTTGAGCCCAGTATGCCTGTATTCCAAAAACCACTGATTGAACCAGTTGCAGCCTCCCAGCATATGACAGTTTCCTCGCAGTCCATGATGTGATCCTAGCAGTGATCTTTTCCACTAATTGTTGCCACTTAATCAATGACATCTTCTTGGTAGATAGAGGAATGCCTAGGTATTTGAAAGGTAATTCTCCATAAACATACCCAAGATGACCAGTAATTTGCTGCTGTAATTCATAATTAACCCCTCCAAGGTATACTGAGCTTTTGCCCAGATTAGCTTTCAGTCTTGAAGCTTTAGTGAATTGGGAAAAGTACTGGAACATGGTAATGACATACTTGATTTCACCTTTAGCAAATAGGAGTAGATCATCATCAAAGCGTATGTGAGTAATGCCCAGCTTTTTACATCCCGAATGATATAGAAAATCTTGATCTTTCCTTAATTCAGCCAGTGACCTGCTAAGATACTCCATGACTATTGCAAATAAGAATGGGGATATTGGATCTCCTTGTCTGAGGCCTTTAGCAGCTTTAAATGGTTCAGTTGTTTCCCCATTTGTCATCACTGTATAGCTTACTGTTTGGACACACTCCATGATCCAGTTAATGAACCTGGTTGGAAATCCCAATCCCTCCAGTACCTGTTGCAAGAAGATCCATTCAACAGAATCATAAGCCTTCTGAAGGTCAATTTTTATCATGCATCTGGGAGTCACATGGGTTCTGGAATAGTTTTTGATCAACTCATGAGCCAGGATGACATTATCTGCAATCTTCCTGCCTGGGATGAAACCTGCTTGAGCCTCACAAATGATACTAGGCATGACCTTCAGCATTCTGTTGGCTAAGATTATGGAAATCATTTTATATAGGACTGAGCAGCATGCAATTGGTCTATACTCTTTAACTGTGGTTGGGTTAGGGACTTTGGGGATTAAAGTAAGAATGGCATAATTTATTGGCTTATACATCTTGGTTGTATGGAAGAACTCCTTGATTGCACCAATGATCTTCTTGCCAATGATGTTCCAGGTTTTCTTGAAAAATACTGCATTATATCCATCAATCCCTGGAGCTTTGTCATCCCCAATTGCCTTTATGATCTCCACAATTTCAAGCTCAGTTATATCAGCACTTAGCTCTTTCCTCTGTTGCTGTGTTAAGATAGGGCCATTAGCCATATACATTCTGTTTATGGCTGGCAGAGAAGTAGCTGATGAGCCCATTAATGACATATAGAAGTCAGTGATCTCCTTTTTAATGTCTGCTGGTGTAGTAAACTTTGATACCCCTTGCTGTAGTAAGCTCTGTGATCTGCTTATATTGGTTTCTTTCTTTCAGGACAGCAGAAAAATACTGTTGTTAGAGACTCCAAGTTGAATCCATTTTGCTCTAGCCTTTTGTTGTAGGCTATTTTCTTCAATCAAGGACCATCTTTCCAGCTTCAATACTATTTCTTTCTCTTTAAGTTGCAGCTCATCATTGTATGCCAGTGCCATCTGATTCTGGATGTCTTTCAATTCTTGTCTGCTATGGTCAATTCTCTGAGCAATGTTCCTAAAATCTTTAATATTTAAAGACTTTAGGGGACCTTTCAATGACTTGAGTTTGGACCATACAGATTTCATAGAAAAATAGATTGTTGCAGTGCCAGTTATCGTTTACCAGATGCTGAAAGTCTTCATGATCAGCCCATGTATTGAAAATTTTGAATGTATCTTACCTTTCCTAGTAGCTTCTGCCAATGTTATTATCATAGGATTATGATCAGAGATTAGGGGATGATCATATAAAGTTTCCACATGGCTCCACTTGATCATCCATTCATAGTTACCAAATACTCTGTCCAGTCTGCTGCATACTCTATCATTGCTTGTCTGCCTATTTGTCCAGGTGAAATAATCACCTTTCCAAGGTAGTTCTGAAAGCCCAGCCTATTGTATGCATTGAGTAAACTCTTGAGTTTCTTAATACTTAACATGATTACTTGACTGTCTATCACTAGCATATAATACAACATTGAAATCTCCAGCAACTAACCATGCCTCAGTAATAGCAACTGAGTAATCCTGCAGATTTTTCCATAGAGATCTTCTCTGGTCCACCCCATTATATCCATATACCACAGTTAGATAGCAAGTGACATCCCCAATATTGCTTCTAACTCTACAGTGTATCAATTGAGCCTCCTCCTGGATACCAGTGACTTTGAGCAACTTTGTGTCCCATAAAATCCACACTCTACCATTTATAGAACCATTATAATTTGCTAGGACACCCCAACCAGGAACCAACAGCTTAGCAATTCTTCCTGCATTTTTTTCTGTAACCTTAGTTTCTACCAAACCAACCAGGTTAATGTTATTTCTTCTTATATACTCCCTAACTTCTTTTTGTTTGTACCTTTTATTTACACCTCTAATATTCCAAACTAACCACTTCATTGGCAATTGCTAGGTCCTCCTCTATCTTTTGGTGGGATCTCAGCTCTACTATTAGAGACTGCTTCAATACGATTGCTAACAACAATAGGGGATAAAGGTGGAAAGTTGGTGAGGTTGAATTCAGGGCTTTGAAATTGCTTCCCTTTCTCTTCCTGCTTAGTCTTTCCTGTTACCGGTGTTGGGGAGTCATTAGGCTCTTTATGAATCTCATTGCTCAGCCTTGTCTCATGTTGATCAGTCTGTTGTCGTGGTACCTCATGCTGGTTAGTATCAGTTTGCACTGGATCCTTGGTTCTCCATTCCTGAATCGTTTTTGTCTTCTTCACTTGAGGAGGCTGGTATGTTTTTTGCTTCAGCAAACAGCTATGCCCAACCATTAAACATTTTTCACAGTAAGATGGTTTCTAGTCATAAACAACTTCTTGTTAAAATTTCCTCCCATTAGCATCCATTAACCATATTTCTCTCGGTAGCTCTTTAGTAACATCCATCTCTATAAGCATTCGAGCATATGAAACTCTAGATTGTTTGGTTGTACATTCATCCGCAAAGATAGGTTTCCCTAACGCACTGGCAATTCTAATTAGCAATCTCATTCCCTAACAAGACATGGGAAGTTTAGGGAATTTGACCCATAGTGGAATATCAACAGGGAATTCCTCTGTGAAGTCAAAATCTGGCATCCATTGCTTAAGAATCATAGGTCTGTTTGCTATAGAATAAGGACCAACAACAACAACAACAACAACAACTACCCAGTATACTCCCACCAGGTGGGGTCTGGGAAGGGTAATATGTAGACGAGCCTTACCCCTGCCCGAAAGGACAGAGAGGCTGTTTCCAATCGACCCTCGGTGAATAGGATAACAATGGGAAAGCTGCATTAAGAAACAGAGGTAAAATTAGAAACACGAGCAAGACAGAACCAAATAATAAAGCATAGGTGCTCCCACAAAAGTAACGTAAATAATTATGAAAACATAAGCAACATAAATACAGTCGCATGCAATAATAACAAGCAGTACTACCATACTAAAACACTAATCACCTAAGAGCCCCTAACCTACAATCCTGGTTCTAGACCTCCAGACTCCCCTATCAAGGGTCATGTCCTCGGTAACCTGCATTCTGGCCATGTCCTGCCTAATCACCTCTCCCCAATGCTTCTTAGGCCTCCCTCTCCCTCGCCGACCACCAACAATCTCCAACCGCTCGCAGCTCCTCACCGGGGCATCGGGGCCCCTCCTCCGAACATGCCCGAACCACCGCAACCTCGCTTCCCGCATCTTCTCGTCCGCCGGGGCCACCCCTACCTTCTGCCGAATAACTTCATTCTTGATCCTATCCAGCCTGGTGTGCCCACACATCCACCTAAGCATCCTCATCTCCGCAACCTTCATTCTCTGAGCACGCGAGTTCTTCACGGGCCAGCACAGAATAAGGACCAGCACAAAGAATTTCTTTGGCATCATCAATTGTTTTGAACTTGACAATGTTATAGCCTTCCTCATGATAAAACAAATCTGTCTCTGGCACATGTGCCCAATGGTGGTTTATGAATATCTTCATCGCATTGTAACCAAGCCCATCCCCTAAGATATACACAATTAGCGCACATTTCCACTTATTCTCTTCCTCCTCCACCTCTGATTTGTTCAGTTGCCCTATTGGTTGACCTTCAATCATTATCGGAGGTATGTATTCTAGAGCCATCCGTTAGATGAAAATCTGTTTTTCTGAAAGAGATTAGCCCAGTTCCGCTTTGGTGCCTCCGTTTTGTTTGAAATTTCCTTTGATTGCTCCGCTACTGCCTTCGTTGGGTGGGTTTGGGCCTGCATAGGTGTCTGCATGTATACACTTTCACTGGTTATCTGCTTCACCGGAGCTAAAGTTGCTTCAATCGAAACTGGATAGCTTCGATCCGTCTCCTTTAACCCATTAGATTGTTGCAAAATCATACGAGTTGCCTCATTCTCACCTTCGTTTAAAGGATCGACAGATTGCTCAGCTGCAACAATGGTGGTTGGTTTCTCCGTAGATGACTATTTTATGGTTGTTATCACTCTCTCAATTGTTGTAATCGGAATCTTCCGGGGTCGTCCTCTACCTCGACCCCTCCCTCTCTCCATTTCTACGAGCTCGGCGTACGTTAACTAACGTGCGCCGAGAGAAAACGAAGAAGAAGGGTATTATTTCAATCATATATAATTTATTATAATTGAATAATAATATATATGGGAACAGTTAAATAATAAAATAAAATATCATATTAATGTCAATCAAATAAAAGTTAGCATATTAATATAAAAACTAATAATTAAAAATAGAGTTAAATTTAATATTAAATTCCTAAAAGATTACATATTTATACTTTGGATGTTCTTCAAATTACGAATTAAAATAAATTTTGTTATATGTGTGTGTGTGATTCTTTTCCTATATGAATTACTCCTATAAAATACAAGAAAACCCATTTTTTCCATTTTTACAATTTTATAGGATTTTGAGAAAATTTATATTAATTGTTTGCATTCCAGTGCGTGTTTATTTTGTTAAAAATCATGAAAATATCCAAACTACCATGAATTTGCCTTTAGGATTTATTTTGATATTTTAAGATTAATTAGTAAATTAGTTACTTTATTAAAAATAAAAATCACAAAAATTTGCTTACTTTTACATTTTAGCCTTTTTAATTTTAAATTTGTAATTTTCTTTTAATTTAGGAGTAATTAAAATTTGTATATATTATGGTAGATAATCAACTTAATTTTTCCAAGATAATTATTTCTAGGGGTTCTAATTTAGTTGTTTTAATTAATTAAAATAAAAAAGAGAACAAATAAAGGCACAAGGGGAAAAAAATAGGGCTGTTTTGTTTTTGGGAAATAAAATTTTATTCCAACCATTTGGCAATTTTTACATCATCTGTTCCTTTGAACTATAGAACAAATCTCATAAGTACAATTAATTAGATACTCTACAACTATTGTTGTTTAGCTAGAATCCTAACGCAGAAGAAGATGACTCTTGTCACCGTTGTCAAGGGTCACACGAAAGGTAGCTATTAATAGTCTGCAAAATGGGTAACCATTTCGGATGCTTCAGTCCAGTAAAGTGCACTTGAAATGTAATATCCTTTGCTCGATCTTGGGCGTCTCTGGTCGACTGTTGAAACCTTCTGTTGTTCCTCTCCATCCAGATGTTGTAGACTACTGCTGCAAATACCACACCTAGTATGGCTTTTCTGGGATTCCTGTTGTTATCATTAGCAGTTAACCATTGCACTTCTGACTCCCATTTGCCTGTTGTTATTTGATACTTCAACCATTGTAACATACCTTGCCACAGAGCTTGGGAATATAAGCATTAAAAGTATAAGTGGTCATGTGTTTCTTCAATATCTCTCCCACATAATATGCAAGACTGATTAATTTGAATTTCCCATTAAGCTAATCTGTCAACTGTTGTCAAACGCCTATGCATTGCCATCCATAAAATGTATTTCTGTTTTGGGAGTATTCCAGTCACCATCAATAATGTTTTCCATCGAACCTTGGGGGATTATGGGGTGGTATGAATATATGCTTTCCTGATGCTAAATTTCCCATTTTGAGTACAGGTTTGCATCAATCCGCCCAGATTTCACCCTAGCCCACGCCCTAACCCGTCAGGCCGACTCGACCCGTCCTTAAATATACACACAACACAGAGCCCTAATCTCCCAAGAGCTCTAATGATACCTCAGTATTCACTCGCCTTCCTCAACTAAAATTAGACCTTAAATCACTCAGAATCCATGGCGAGTGAGCCCCAATCTCTACCACGTGTTTCCCCTTTCTATCCTCCTGCCATATGGTAACCGTTTTTGACACCAAAGATTCCCCCTCCCCCTTCAGTCGCCCGATTTTGAACCATAACACGCGATCGGAAGGTTCTGGAGGATGATCGTTGGATGAGTGTGAGGCATTGGATTGATTTCATTCAATCCGAGCCCCTCATATTTTATAACTTAATTACTAAAATAAATCTTGTAGTTTATTTTAGGCGCATTAAATTAATACAATTACGGGTATGGTTCTGGTGACGTGGTAATAAAATATACAAATCTTTTTTATTAAAATAATTTGAGGTGTGTCATACATAAATAAAATCCATAACATATAGCCCTCACAAAATTAGTTTAGAAAATACTTTTGCACTCTCGTAGTTTTTCTTTATGCGTGTCAATTAAATAAACGAAAAAGACCTAAAAATGCCACTCAATTTTCAGAAATGGTCTATCCATGTCATCCGTTAAAAAATACTCATTTCATGCCACTGTCGTTAAAGAAATGGATCATCCATGCCATTATTGACTAACGACAGTGACATGGATGAGCCAAATAAAAATTGAGCGATTAGTCAATAATGGCATGGATGAGCCATTTCTTTAATGACAGCGGCATGTAAATATCAATTTTTTAACGAATAGTATGGAATTATTTCTGAAAGTTGAGTGGAAATTTTAAGCGTTCTCCATTTAATAAATTATCAGAGCTACGGGTACGGTTCCCGTGAAGTCGTAGTAATGCTTAATTTCAAAACTCCAGGGGTACATTTATGTGACCCAACCATAATTTAATTTTGTTAATAAAATAAACATGTCGTAGATAGTGGGTACGGTTTCTATGACATGATTCGCAATGTGTAATCAAATAATTAGTAGTATAATAATTGGATTATTTAAAGCGGTTTAAAAGGAATAATAATGCATGTAGGTTTCAAAAATGTTTTAAAATCAAATAAATATGCCAATAATAACAGTTGAGCAAACGTACTAAAACCACATAACCCAAAAATGCCTAACACCTTCTCTCAGTTTAACAGAGTTCCTTACCAGGATTTTATGTGTTCGTGGACTGTAAAACTGAGTCAATCTTTCCTCGATTCAGGATCTGAACCGGTGACTTGAGACATCATCAATTATCCTAAGTGGCGACTCTAAGTTTTAATAAATAATTTATTTCGATTGTCACTTAAATTGGAAAAAATTCTTCTATACCCCTTTCGGGATAGTAAAAAGGAGGTATGACAGCTCCGGCGATTCTGCTAGGAAGGAGAACCCAGAATCTCCGGTTCAGAGTTCAGAATTTGAGCTTATAATAATTGTTATAATTGACTTTATTTATTATCTGATTTTTATTACATGCTTGGGCCTAATGTGCTAAATGTAGCTTTAATATTATTTGAATTGTATATAAACTGCTACGAATGTGCACATACGGCTGGAAGTGGCCCGGTTCGGAACCGGAACCGGACCGGAACCGCGGTTCTGATGGTTCCGGCGGTTCCGGTTCCGGGTCTGGCGATTCCCCGGAACCGTGATGGAGCGGTTCCACCCGCTAGAACCGCGGAACCGGAACCGCCAGAACCGGAACCGGAACCGAACCGGTTCAGGCGATTCCAACCGGTTCCAAACGGTTCCGCAACGTTTGAAATTTTTTATAGAAAAAAAAAATTTAAAATTCGGACCGTTGCAGAACCGATTGGAACCGTTTGGACCCGTATGGAACCGGACAGGTTCAGGCGGTTCCATCCGGTTCCAAACGGTTCCAACCGGTTCCCAACAGTCCGGATTTTTAAAATAAAAAAATTTCAAACGGCTCTTTTTCAAAATTAGCCGTTTGGAATTTTCAAAAATAGCCATTTAACCCCTTTAATTTAACCCCAAACTTTATATAATTACACAATTTCCCATTTCTCAACTATAAATACCCCCTCATTCTTTCATTTTAATTCACCAATTCATCAATATATCTCAATCTCTCCCAAGCTCTCTTTCAATCTTTCTAGTGCAAGTGCTTAATTTATTGTTGCAATTTCGTGAAACATTGTGAAGTTGTTGAATTGAAGTTTTCAAGTGTTCGATTTCAACGATTTTCAATTTTCAAGAAGTTGTTCGTCAATCCGGTAAACTCGTTTCAACTCTTACGTGATTGGAATATTTTTGTGTGTTGTTACTTTACTTAATTATAATTAATATGGCATTTTCATTGAAAAATATATTCGGAAAAGGAAAAAATAAAACCGGCGAAAGTAGTCGCCAAAATACTACCCCTCCCCCGGCTCCCCGACCTAGAAAAGATAAACAAGTTGAAACTAGTAGCCAACCTAGAAATACTAATGAAAACTTCAGAATACTTGATTGTAATCACCCATGTTTTCAATTTAGCGATGTTGATTTTCTACATGATGTAGCAGTCGGTGATAGAATAGATGATGATATTATGAATATGCTTTATCCTAATGCACCAATATTAGAGGGAAATGAGGATGATGATGATGACGAAACCCAAGCTCCGGTAGATTTAGATGATACACCTACTAGTCCTGCTACTAATGAACCGGAACACCCACCCGTACAAACTCCCACTTTTAGTAGACAACCTCCTAAACGTTCAGAAACTTCATTAGTTTGGCAATTTTTTATTCAACTAAGAGAACAAAATAAGGCTAACTGTAAATCTTGTGGGAAATTACTTGTGCATAGGTATACTGGAGATCGTAGCGGCACAGGTAATTTAGTTAAACATATAAAATTACACCCTAGCGATAAGGCTAGATATATCCAATTGAAAGCGCAACAAGAGGGGAGGACAAGTCCTGAAACAATTGTTAACCCAAGTACTGGTTCTAATCTAGTTCAACCAGGAATAAACACAGTCACCGGAGGTATATTGTATTACGATCCAAATAAGGATCGTGAAGAACTAGCTAAAATGATTACTGTTATCTGTTTGCCTTATTCTTTTGCTTCTAATCCTGCTTGGATTCATTATATTAGAAGAGTATTTAATCCTACATATAAAGGTTGGCCTCGCGCCACAGTTAAGGCCGACATTTATAAATACAAGCATGAATATGAACAATACTTGCGTTATTTATTTACCCATATAAGTAATCGTATGTCTATTACAACTGATATTGGTAAAAGTGGAAATGATTGTGATTATCTAACCGTAACCAGTCATTGGATAGATGAAGACTGGACAATGCAAAAACGCATTAATGCATATAGAATTATTATTTCACGGCACACGGGTAAGTTTATTGCTAGCACTGTTTCATATGTATGTAGATATTTTTGTTTTAGTGATAAAATAATGTCAATTTCCATGGATAACGCTAGTAGCAACACTAATGCAATAGGTATTTTAAGTAGAACACTTAATCCTGCTTTTACAAATATTTTCCATGTTAGATGTATATGTCATATTTATCATTTAATTGTTGGTGATGGTATGAGAATTTTAAACATAGAAATTGAAAAGGTTAAATTCGCTCTTAATTGGCTTTTTTATTCAAACCGTAGAAGTAGACTTAGAGAATATTTTAAAAAATGTGACGAATATGGCCTTAGAGAAAGAAAGGTACCTAAACCTTGCCCGACTAGGTGGAACTACATTTACGAAAGTTTAGTAGTGGCGTACGAATATAGAAACCCAATTAACGCTACTTATAATTCTCGGGATTGTGGAGAGGAAGATAATGACATGTTAACTAATCAAGATTGGACTAACGTTAAAATTCTGTTAGATTTTTTAGAACATTTTCATGTGGCTACAAATGCTTTATCTGGCCAATGCTATCCAACTATTTCTAACTGTTTAGTATATATTGCCGCACTTGCTAATTTATTTGTTGATTTTACCGAGGGAGGGAAAATTTATGAATATGCAATAACAGAAATGAAAAAGAAGTTTAAAAAATATTTTTTTCCAATCCCTCCTATATATGGTGTGTCTGCTATGCTAAATTCTACTATAAAATTAGGAGAACCTCACTTTTGGTATTCTAGTATTTATCAAGCTTTAGATCTTGATGAAGAAGAAATGGCTACACTATCTGATGCGCAAGCATCAATTAAAGTGAATGCTCAAACTGTTTATAATGCTTATAAACAGGCGTTAGAGCATGCTAGGCCAAATACTCCAACCCCAACTTCGTCCACATCACAGGCGTCTAAAAGAGCTGCTGGCTTAACAGCTCTTAAATCGTGGACTGAGTTTAGGGGTACTCAAGGGGAAAATGTAGATGATATTTCCCATCTAAATGAGCTTCAAGTTTATTTGTCGCAGGGATTAGAGAATGAGAATCCAAACGGCTCTTTCGACCTTTTGGATTGGTGGAAGACAAGGGAAAAGCATTTTCCCGTTCTTGCAAGGATGGCTCGGGATGTTCTGTCGATTCAAGCGTCAACTGTTGCATCGGAGAGTGTTTTTAGTCAAGCAAGACTACAAATAGGTGATCATAGAACGTCGATGTGGGACAGCTTGGAAACATCAGTGCTATTCCGAGAATGGATCCGCTCTGAAAAAAGGAACTTTGGGCTAGCTGAATCTCAACCAGAAATAGATGAGTGCTATGAAGAAATGCTAGCAGAACTTGCTCAGGAAGCAACTTCACCCGGAAGTGGAGATGAACAAGCTTCATTTCCACCACCGCCAACACAACCACCTCCAAACCTTGAAGGTTTTATGAGATTTGTTAGAAATAATGCATAAATTATTATGTAACTTGTACATTGGCATGTCTTCTTTTAGTTTTTTTTTCTTTTAATGGTGGTATTAGTACCATGTTGTGCTCATTCCATTGGGGAAAGGAAGACTAAGAAAGATATGCCATTTTGGTCAATAAATATGCTTTTTATCATATCCTTGAATATCTTTGTCTCAATATCTTTTTGTCTTTACTTCTATATCAATCCTTGAATATTTATATAACATATAATATATAACATACAACACATAATACTAATGACAACATTCTTTTATCAATATGTACTACTTATATAAAATTTATACTAATTACTAACTACTACACAATATATACTACTTAAATACAATATATACTACTTATATACAATATATACACCACTTATACACAATATATACTAATTACCAAACATAATATATACTATAATTAATAACATAGTACACCATATAAAAATATATTCTACAATATACTAATCACTAATATATAAGATATTGATTTAAAATAAATAATAAATAACTCGGAACCGCCGGGAACCTCCTGGAACCACCAGAACCGCGGTTCCGGAACCGCCAGAACCGGAACCCGGCGGTTCCGGAACCGTATGGTAGCGGTTCCGGCTCCGGAACCGCCAGAACCGGAACAGCCAGAACCGGAACCGCAGACCCAAATAGACCCAGAACCGGAACCGGATACAGCCTTATGAGGAGCCAGAGTGGCAGTTGCGATGTTATGGGGGAGAGAGTGGATGAGTGGAGTCAGAGCGAGGAATACAGTAGGAAAGGTTAAAAAGAGTTAAAAAAAATATTTTTTAATAGGAAAGTTATTTTCTTTTAATTGAAAAAAATAAGTTCATTAATAAAATATTTTTCAAAATATTTAAGTCGTTCAATACACACATAGTAAGGTAATATCACAATAATTAAAAATTAATCTTAGAGGAATTTCCTAAAAAAATCATATTGTTGGTTTTGTGCAAGTTCCGTTCACCTGAAACAAGAACAAGCTCACTTGTTAATACTTATCCAATCTATTAAACAAGGACGAAGTACTAGTTAAAAACATTGATCACCTACACTTAACAAATAATAGGGTAAAAATAACTACTGTCGTTTATATTAATAAGTTATTGAATCCACTAAACATAAGAGAAGTTTCTCTAGTATAACGATAAAAGTGATTCAAAAATTATTTTAGATCAAAATTTCACATTCTTGTATTTTTGTAAATGTCCTACCTAAAATTTCTAATGTCGCACAATACAATATTAAATGATGCTAATATAGAGGGATATTTAAAACGCACCCTGATACCACTAGGAGTATTCCACCAGCGTTGACCATTGTCATTAATAGTACCAAAACCATTGATGAAGAGACCAAAAACACCTGTAAAATATATCCAACTAACATTTTCGCAACCTTTCCATTCCTTTGGATCCTCTGGCGCTACAATCAATCCTGATACCTGCAAACCAAGTGCTAAGTTAAGAAAATAATGTTATTTTTATCGATACATGAAGTATTTCACGTATTGCTCAGGTCTGGAAAGGATCACACTCAAGAGGTGTGATAGACAGACTCCCTAATGTAAGTATCTATGGCTGCATTTACACCTTAAACATATGACTTATAGGTCAGACGGGGATAATTTTACCATTAATTTTACCCAAAGAAAAAAATGCTACTTCATGAAATCACAAGCCTGTTGTGATATATCTTTGGCATAATTTCAGAGACACGCCCTCATGTTTTGGTTAGTAAGACTAATTTCTCTTGTGATTTATGATGTCACTCTTACCTCCTTATAGTATAAATTTTTTTGTAACAATTTTTTTAATCTACTTCTCATTAATATCAAAGAACTAATATCTTACCTAATTTGTCCTTTTCTAATATTAAACTCTTCTAATTAATTAATTATATGAAAATCTTTTTCAGCAAGTTCTTTAACAATGAAAAACATAATACCCTTGTGAAAAAAAAACTAATTTGTACGCTAGGCTTATGCCCTGTCAATTTTCAGTGCCGCTCTCAATTCTATAACAGAAAATGTTGTCGTTAAACAAATTAAAAGCTAATTTATGCCTTTCCATCTTTCCAGAAAATGATTGTCTAATTATTGTGTTTATAAAGTTTCTTTGTAATCTCAATGTCGCATGACGTACTCAAACATATAAATTTATTCCATATGCATATCGTTTAATAAAACAAAAGCTTATTGAAAAATGGTAAATTAGTCAACTTGTAATTTTTATATTAAAAAAAATAAGTTAAAAAGTTGATACAAAAATCAAAATACGAGAGAAAAAATGTGATATCATAAAATCATTATGGAATTTAGTGTCACAAAAGCGAAACCTAAGCGAAAATCTTTGAAATTATCCCTTTTTAAGAACTAGTTCGTTTTTATTATTGGACTTCATACACATATATAGGGAAGAGAAAATGAAGCAAACTTACTTGTAGATGAATATTGGAGGATTTGCAAGGTCCTTCGAATGTAATAGGTCGTAGTAAAAATGACTTTTTACTTGGTATAACAATTGACGGATTTCTACTATCACCCTTACACGCAGCTGTCCAAGTTTGTTTGAATGCCTATAAAAATTGATTTTATATATATATATATATATATATATATATATATATATATATATATAAAATCTCTTAAACAACTGAATTAACGGGAAATCTCTTGGTTGGAATTTGTTCTCCATTCATTATGACCTTCCAAAGATGAAAACTATTTGATTGTACAAATATTCTCATCCTCTCCTTCCAGTATGTATAATTTGTACCATCGAATAGCGGTGGTCGGGTGGAGCATTGTCCTTCACCTACTCCTGCAAAAGAATCACGAGTAGAAGCCATGGATGTTTCTCTCAAACGGTTAAGTCTTCAGAGAGTTGGGCTCTGATACCAATTGTTAGATAATACGCTTAACGCTAGAGGGGGGGGTGAATAGCGTTTTAATAAAATTAGCGTAAACTTGCGAAATTTAAAAATTGCAGGAAATAAATAAGTGCGATAAGTAAATAAATTAGAACAAACGCACCGATATATCCTGGTTCACCACAACCCGTGGCTAGTCCAGTCCCCGAGAGACTCTCTCGAGATTTTCACTAACTTGTTAAGCTTACGGGTGCTTAACAAACCGTTACAACTTGAGGACACAAGCCTCAACAACCTTTGCTCGGAGATACAACACTCCAAGACTTCAACCAAGGAAACACAAGTTCCTTCTTACAACACAAGGGACTAACACTTCCCTTCAAGTGTACAAAAACACTTAGCACTCAAACAAGACACTCCTTTAAGAGTAGATATGAGTAAAAAGAATACGCTCAAGATCGCAACAACTTTTGACAAGAATTTGGCTCTCAAAAGCTTATGTAATGAATATAAAATGATAAGCAATAAAGTATGCAAGCTTTAGCAATTGTATGATCAGTTGTTGTATGTTGTTGTTACTTAAAAGACTGAATTGAAGCTGTATTTATAGTTGAAAAACCTTGTATTACCGTTGCCTAATTGCCAATAAAGAGTTGCTGAAATTACTCAATGACAATCGATTGTCAAGTTACCACAATCGATTGTTTGTTAGTTCTTCCAAAAATCAATCCCAGATTTTACGCATAACAATCGATTATATAAGATCAATAATCGATTACTGGCAACGTTCAAAAAATCCTTTCCAGATTTTACGTAAAACAATCGATTGTCAACAATCTACAATCGATTACTCAGCAACGTTCAAAAAATCCTTTCCAGATTTTATTTAAAACAATCGATTATAGGAATTCAATAATCGATTACCTGACGGTATTTGAAAATATTTTGGCAACGGTCAGTTATACAATCGATTATACTAAGTTAACAATCGATTATATATCAGTCTTGAAAAATCAATTTAGGCACTGCCTCTTGACAATCGATTGTCATAAGTTCACAATCGATTATTTAATAACTTTGAAAAAGTCTGGAAGACACTGCCTCAACACAATCGATTGTCATAAGTTCACAATCGATTATTTTGTGACTTTGAAAAATCTGATGGACACTGTCTCTTCACAATCGATTGTCATAAGGTTCACAATCGATTGTCATGCAGATTTGAAAAATCTGATGCTCACTGCCTTAACACAATCGATTGTCATTAGTTCACAATCGATTGTCAAGCAGCTGACTTAAACATAATCGATTATCATAAGTACATAATCGATTATCTTAGTCCAGATTTTAGAGGCGTGTTTAAAAATCATTTTGACAAAAGTAAATATGCATTATTTAAAATCATTTTGCTCTAAATTAAATATGCATGATTTGTTAAAAGTATTTTTACGAGAGAAGCCAAGTCTTGAGTTAAAGTTGTCGGATCAAGATCACAATTAAATACCGACTCATATAAAACTTAATCTCGATCTTTGTCTTGTGCTTGAATCTTGTTATATATCAATTTCGCGCTTGTGCTTGGACCTCATCATATGTCAATTTGCGCATAGTTTGTCATTCATCAAAACCTACAAATATGAACACACGTTTAGTATAATGCCTTGAGAACGTGTTTCCAACAATTTCCCCCTTTTTGATAATGGCAAACTTTAAGCGGGATATGCATATTAGGCAATTCATAATGACGATTCAAGACAAGTAACGATATGCAACAAGTATATAGATATGCAATTTGTTCCCCCTCAATATATGAATTCCCCCTCAATTTATGCCGATAAGTATTGAGTGAGAGTGCATACCCGTTATCTTCCCCCTTTTGCCATTAGCAAAAAAATATAGAATAATCAAAAAACTTGTTTATTTAAAAAAACGGTTACATAACGGGAACAATAAAACATAGAACAATAAAATGGAAAAACAAATAAAGAAATTAATCATCATCATTTCCCGCCTCATCATCTGGCACTGCTTCATAGGGAACAAGACCAGCATATGGATAATGAACATGGTCAAAATATCCATGGATCTCATGTGTCAATTGACCGACAGAGGTGGTCAATGAAGCAATTTGGTCGGAAATGGATTGAAGAGAAGGTTCCTGAGGCTGACGCGATCGACGAGTTGGAGGAGGAGCAGGAGCTACATGATCGGCGTCATGGGGAAAGGAGGATTCTGAAATTTCCCACTTCTTGGTGCTCTTTTTGAGAGGACCGATGGAAGTGTTGAATCCGGAAGCTTCCAGAAAATTCATAATAAGGAGGGCATAGGGAAGAGGTCTATCATCTCCTATGGCATCACGCATGTGAATTTTGACGAACTTACACCAATTGATGTGAGCTCCGGTTATAATGGCATGCATGAGCTTAGTGTCCTCTTGGGAAAGAGTGGTATGATTATGCTTCCGAGGCTTGAGGACTCGGGTGATGAAATAGAAAATCAAACAATATTCGGGGAGCATTCCCGTGATAGTAGGGCGCCGAGTAGATAGATTAGGATCATAAGATGTAAGACCTATTTGGTTTAGGAGAGTTTTCTCATCAAATAAGGCGCCAGCCTCTCTAATGTAGCGAGTAATGTTTTCTCCACGTCGAGGAAGATGGGCAATGGAATGCAAGTTTTCATTGGACAAAAGAATTTGAACACCATTAATATTTGACACAAGCTCACTATCGTCATCCTCATGAAGGTTTGAGTAAAACGCTTGAATCAATGGAGGATTAATATAAGGATAGGTAAGATATAAGAAGTCAAGAAGTTGATATTCCTTAAGCATGTTTGCAGCAGGGGCATATGATTCAAGATACTTGCTTGTTGAAAAGCGAGGAGAAAGAATGTCACGCTTTTCGAATTTTGTCAAAAATCTAGTAAGCTCGGTTTCAGTATTGAATTGTCAAATAGACCCATCTTGATAAGGGAAAGTTGGAGGTGGAGGAGCAGAAGAAAATGCACCTTGTCTACCTGAACGGGAACGTTTAGAGTGTCTGCCCGATATTTTCAAAAAGTAGTAATGAACTTTGTAAGAAACTTGGAAGATTTTTTGAAAGTTTGGGAGCAAAGATTGATGCTTGAGTGAATAAAATTGAAGACTTATGATGCCTATTTATAATGGGAAGAATGGCATTTCATTTATGATGAACATCTGCAGAAATTTATGAGCCAAAACAGTCAGAAACGGTAAAAATAAATTGCACAGACCGTTAGACAATCGATTGTTGACACGGAATAATCGATTGTTGAGCAGATTTTGACTTGAACTCGAAACTGACACAAAATCGATTGCAGGGCCCAAACGGTAACAAATATTTGAATTTCTGACAAAAAATAATCGATTGTTGAATTATGATAATCGATTGTTGTAATACAGTGAGCACGGTGATTTTCAGACTCGGAAAATAATCGATTATATTTATGAAACAATCGATTGTTTTAGGAAAGCAGTACTAAATGGCTGAGACGGTAATCGATTATACAGTTAAAAAATTGATTATTAAACACAAATGCATAATAGGCATCAAATATAAATAATCGATTAGTGATACTTGCTAATCGATTGTCCGCACAGTAAAATAATTGATTATTTGCTGTAACAATCGATTGTTCTATGCCATTTCTTTATAATTCCCCCTGCCTTTAGGCCGATACCTGTAAAAGAGAATTAGATGTCTCTGACGCTCAAGTTAGTAATTTGTAGCGAAATAATGCAATGAGAACGTGATCTCTTAAGAAGTGTGTCCTGAGGTGTTCTTATGAGAGTTTCGAGTACTTACCTTTTCTCTGACGTCGCCAATTACCTGTTCGAGAGGGTAATCTTTGATTGTCCTCCACTCGTTAGGCATTTTCGTTTCTTTCTCCAATTGTGGCGTTTCCTCCGTTGATTGTTCCAAGATTTCATCTTGAATTTCCTTAGGAGTTTCTTCTTGTACTTTGTCTTTTAAGCTATTTAAAATACCTGCAAGATCAGAACAAGAATCCTCTCTCGCCAAGCGAGCATTACTTTCGGAAAACACAATATGAGGGGATTCCTCCACAGTTTGGGTTCTGTTATTAAATACCCTATATGCTTTGCTATGTGAAGAATACCCAATAAAAATTCCCTCATCGGATTTGACATCAAATTTTCCCAATTGATCTTTTCCATTGTTATGAATAAAATATTTACAACCGAATACTCTAAAATGGGAGATATTTGGTTTCCTTCCCTTGTAGAGTTCATAAGGGGTTTTCATGAGTATTGGCCTTGTGACTACTCTATTTAAAATGTAGCATGCGGTACTCACGGCATCCGCCCAAAAATATTTGGGAATCTTAGCCTCTTCGAGCATGGTTCTAGCCATCTCTTCGAGACACCTATTTTTCCTTTCCACCACCCCATTTTGATGGGGTGTTCGTGGAGCGGAAAAGGTATGCTCGATACCGAGTTCGTCACAAAAGTCCGCAAAGAGATTGTGATCAAACTCTCCCCCATGATCACTTCTAATTGAAGTGACGGTTGTTTCCTTTTCGTTTTGAATACGTTTAAGAAAATATTTAAAATTCTGAAAAGTATCACTTTTATGGGCAAGAAATAAAGTCCAAGTAAATCTGGAATCAACAATAACAAAGGCATAACGATTTCTACCAAGACTTTCAATGCGAGATGGTCCAAACAAATCCATGTGAAGCAATTGCAATGGTCTAGTAGTTGAAACAATGTTTTTCGATTTAAAAGATGCTTTTGTTTGCTTCCCTTTTTGACAAGAATCACAAAAAGAGTCATTTTCAAATTTCAAATTTGGAAAACCAACGACTAATTTTTGTGAAACCAATTTGTTCAAAAGATGCATGTTGAAGTGAGCTACTCTACGATGCCATAACCAAGAATCATCCTCTTTGCTCATTAAACAATTTACATATTTGGGTGAAGAATTTGCAAGATCAACCATATAAATGTTATCCATTCTAAAACCACGAAGGATAATTTTAAAATCGCTACGTCTAAAAACTAAGCATTCATCCGAATCAAATAAAACAAGATTTCCCTTGTCACATAATTGACTTATGCTCAAGAGATTATGTTTTAAACCTTTCACAAGTAATATATGCTTAATGGAAGAAATTTCATCCTTACCGACCGATCCGATGCCGATAATCATTCCTTTGTTGTTATCACCAAAAATAACACTTCCCCCTTCCTTGTGTTCTAGTTGAAGGAATTTGGATTCGTCTCCCGTCATGTGCTTGGAGCATCCACTATCAAGGTACCACAGTACACTTGATCCCTTCAAACATACCTACAAAACAAATTAATGAGTTTTAGGTACCCATGCCATTTTGGGTCCTTGGGGGTTAGGCAAATCATAGTGATGTGATTGAGTGTTATGTCTATGTCGTGTAAAACAAGCAGGAGCAATATGTCCAATTCGTCTACAATAATGACAAGTCACGTTAGGATTATTCATCCTTCTAGGTTGATAGTAAATGGACGGACGAAATTCATTTGCTCTATTCTTGACAATATAACTATTGCGCAAATCATGAAAAACATTTCTTCTACCATTTGTTCTAGGATATGCATCATTCCTAGAATAGTTGTTTCTAGGTTGGAAGTCATTTCTAGGTGTTCTAAAAGGTTCAAAACTCTTTCTAATGTTTGGCCTAGAATGTGCATTATTTCTAGCATGATTATTTCTAGGTTGCGATTGATGAAAACCCTTTCTAGGTTTGTTGTATCTAGGATGAGCATTTGTTTTATTTATCCTAGGTTGAGCCTTAGGTGGTTGGGGGTTGGCTTCAACTTTCTCTTAGGCTCGTTTCTAAAACCTATGCCATGCTTGGTCGACTCCAAATTAACAAGCACTTCATTCAAATTTTTATGAGAAGAGTTAAACTTATCTAAGGTGCCCTTAAGCCTTTCTACTTCATTTTTGAGATGCATGCAAGAAGTACAATTTCTAGAACTTTCAGGCTTGTCGGCGCTTCTCTTGCCAAAAAATTTGTTTTCCTCTTTCAACTTCTCATTTTCTAAAATCAGTTTTTCCAATTCCTTTTCTTTAAGAGAGAGTTGTTTTTGAAAATCTTTTTCTTTTAAAGAAGCATTTTCTTTTATACTCTTAACAGTTTTTGAAGCTCTAATAAATTCGCTATACAACTCATCAAAAGCATTTTGCATTTCTTCAAGGGAAAAGAAATTTTTGGAAGAAATTTGACATACCTCTTCTTTGTTGTCTTCTTGTGCCATAAGACAAAGATTTACGGCTTCGTCTTCTTCCTCACTTGACTCGTCACCGGAGTCGCCTCCCCAAGATATGTATGCTCTTTGCTTCTTGAAGGGTTTCTTCTCCTTTTTAGCATTTGGGCAATTTGATTTAATGTGCCCGGTTTCTCTGCACTCATAGCACTTTATTTGATCTCCTTGCTTTTTGCCCTTTCGTTCATACTCTTTTCGCATGAACTTTTGAAATTTCTTGATAACGAGTCCGAACTCGTTGTCTCCGTCCTCATCATTTTGAGGTTGGCTTGTGCTTGCCTTGAGAGCAATTCTTTGCTTCCTTTGATCATCAACAAGAGGGTTAAGTATAGTAGATTCATAAGTTTTAAGATTACCTCTTAATGCGTCGATGGTGACATTTGTAATGCCAATGGATTCTTGAATCGCGTCGGCCTTGGATCGCCATTCCGGAGTGAGACTTCGGAGAATTTATCGGACAAGTTCCTTATCCGTGAAGGTCTTCTTAAGAACATGTAAATCATTTACGATTTTTGAAAATCGTTCAAACATCTCGTCGACCTTTTCGCCTTCCTTCATGTGAAACAATTCATATGCATGGGTTAGGAAATCAATTTTAGCTTCCCTTACCTGGTCCGTACCTTCGTACGTAATTTCCAGCTTGTCCCACATTTGCTTCGCCGTTGTGCAACAAGATATCTTCCTGTAATCATCAGCATTTACAGCACAATATAATAAATTAATAGCTTTAGAATTATTTTGCACCTTTCGAATATCATCCGCATCGTATTCATCTTCGGACTCTGGGACCCATTCATTTTCGACCTTCTTGGTTGGAATTTGTTCTCCAATCATTATGACCTTCCAAAGATGAAAACTATTTGATTGTACAAATATTCTCATCCTCTCCTTCCAGTATGTATAATTTGTACCATCGAATAGCGGTGGTCGGGTGGAGCATTGTCCTTCACCTATTCCTGCAAAAGAATCACGAGTAGAAGCCATGGATGTTTCTCTCAAACGGTTAAGTCTTCAGAGAGTTGGGCTCTGATACCAATTGTTAGATAATACGCTTAACGCTAGAGGGGGGGGGGGGTGAATAGCGTTTTAATAAAATTAGCGTAAACTTGCGGAATTTAAAAATTGCAGGAAATAAATATGTGCGATAAGTAAATAAATTAGAACAAACGCACCGATATATCCTGGTTCACCACAATCCGTGGCTAGTCCAGTCCCCGAGAGACTCTCTCGAGATTTCCACTAACTTGTTAAGCTTACGGGTGCTTAACAAACCGTTACAACTTGAGGACACAAGCCTCAACAACCTTTGCTCGGAGATACAACACTCCAAGACTTCAACCAAGGAAACACAAGGGACTAACACTTCCCTTCAAGTGTACAAAAACACTTAGCACTCAAACAAGACACTCCTTTAAGAGTAGATATGAGTAAAAAGAATACGCTCAAGATCGCAACAACTTTTGACAAGAATTTGGCTCTCAAAAGCTTATGTAATGAATATAAAATGATAAGCAATAAAGTATGCAAGCTTTAGCAATTGTATGATCAGTTGTTGTATGTTGTTGTTACTTAAAAGATTGAATTGAAGCTGTATTTATAGTTGAAAAACCTTGTATTACCGTTGCCTAATTGCCAATTAAGAGTTGCTGAAATTACTCAGTGACAATCGATTGTCAAGTTACCACAATCGATTGTTTGTCAGTTCTTCCAAAAATCAATCCCAGATTTTACACATAACAATCGATTATATAAGATCAATAATCGATTACTGGCAACATTCAAAAAATCCTTTCCAGATTTTACGTGAAACAATCGATTGTCAACAATCTACAATCGATTACTCAGCAACGTTCAAAAAATCCTTTACAGATTTTAATTAAAACAATCGATTATAGGAAATCAATAATCGATTACCTGACGGTATTTGAAAATATTTTGGCAACGGTCAGTTATACAATCGATTATACTAAGTTAACAATCGATTATATATCAGTCTTGAAAAATCAATTTAGGCACTGCCTCTTGACAATCGATTGTCATAAGTTCACAATCGATTATTTAATAACTTTGAAAAAGTCTGGAAGACACTGCCTCAACACAATCGATTGTCATAAGTTCACAATCGATTATTTTGTGACTTTGAAAAATCTGATGGACACTGTCTCTTCACAATCGATTGTCATAAGGTTCACAATCGATTGTCATGCAGATTTGAAAAATCTGATGCTCACTGCCTTAACACAATCGATTGTCATTAGTTCACAATCGATTGTCAAGCAGCTGACTTAAACATAATCGATTATCATAAGTACATAATCGATTATCTTAGTCCAGATTTTAGAGACGTGTTTAAAAATCATTTTGACTAAAGTAAATATGCATTATTTAAAATCATTTTGCTCTAAATTAAATATGCATGATTTGTTAAAAGTATTTTTACGAGAGAAGCCAAGTCTTGAGTTTAAGTTGTCGGATCAAGATCACAATTAAATACCGACTCATATAAAACTTAATCTCGATCTTTGTCTTGTGCTTGAATCTTGTTATATATCAATTTCGCGCTTGTGCTTGGACCTCATCATATGTCAATTTGCGCATAGTTTGTCATTCATCAAAACTTACAAATATGAACACACGTTTAGTATAATGCCTTGAGAACGTGTTTCCAACATTAGAATGTGAATGAGTTTATTTTAATTATGTGAGTCTTAAGTTACGCCAATGGGACGATGACACATGGAAATTAATTACGTTTATTTTTTTGCTTAACATGGTTTTTGAAAGTTGTATGACGTAAAGTATTTGTGACAAAAAATTTTGGTTGTCTGAAAATAAAACTTTGATGATATTTGTAGTCATTATTCAAATAGAGTGCAAGGTCAAAAAAGGATGAGAAAAACAAGAGGAACATGAACCCACACGCTAGGGAGGGGGAGGGGGGAAGGGGGTAGGGAGAGATTTTTTGAGATGGGGGTGTTATTGTACCAACTCTAATAGTCTAGGGGGCAGTTTTGAGCTTTTTTCGTTATGACACATGATAATTAATTAATTTATTTTATCTAACATGGCCGTTAGTCGTAAGGGCGTTCTTGAGCCAAAAAGATAACGGTGAGGGAAATTTTTTTGAAAATAGGTGGACAGAGGGCGATATTGTACCAACTCCAATTGTCTAGGGGTAGTTTTGACCCTTTTGCGTAAATTAAAACATGAGATTTTTACTTATGTATACCATATGGCAAACCTTATTACCAAAAATGTTCAATATTTGGTATTTACCAGCCTAGACCATAGTTTGTTTACAAAAATTGTTTCAAACAAAAAATAGGTGAATTCTACCCTAAAAAGCGACAATTTTGTAGCAATCAGATTTAATGTGATTCTATCACCATTAATTTTAAAATTTAATACGGAAGAAAATCCATTTCAGTGTAATTCTCTCCTTCTCCATAAATTTTCCACCATTGATAGCCATTAAAAAGCTTGAAAGCTTTGAATTCAAATTTAGATTTTCTAAAATCATTATTTGTTTGGATTGGGTATTGTTGTAAATAATTCGAAATAAGTTTAGGAGTTTATATCTCAATTTTGAGGGGTTTTGGTGAAGATTAGACTTGGTTTTGACTGAATTTCAGATTGAAATTCGTCGAAGAAGAAGAAGACATATTTTTCCAGAAATTTTAGTTAAATTATAGTTAAATTGTTGAATTGTAGATAAAATATAGATAAATTGTATATAAATTGCAGATTGGGAAGACTAAAACTTCTACAAGTCTTCTATAATTATGTCGAAAATGCCAATTATGCTACAATTGAAAATCTCTTGGATTGGATGTTGTTGTAAATAATTCGAAATATGTTTAGGAGTTTATATCTCAATTTTGAGGGGTTTTGGTGAAGATTAGACTTGGTTTTGACTGAATTTCAGATTGAAACTCGTCGAAGAAAAAGAAGACATATTTTTCCAGAAATTGTAGTTAAATTGTAGAATTGTGGAATAATTGTAGATAAAATGTAGATAATTTGTAGATAAATTATAGATTGGGAAGACTAAAACTTCTACAAGTCTTTTACAATTATGTCAAAAATGCCAATTATGCTACAATTGAAATGAGAATTGGAATATTAAAATTCAATATATTCAGTTTGTAGATACAATTTCTACAAATAAACTACAAATCAGTTTAAGTATTGTATAAAGTTGTATTGTTATATTTATACTACAATTTTGTGTCAAAAAAGTTTAAGCATACCAAAATTCAATTTACTTTTTCTTGATTACTTACCTAACATATGTATTTTACCAAGTTAGCCAGAGAAATCCACTGATAATATTTTTAAATACATAATGCCTTTGGTTTAGGGTAACTATATATCCTATTAAGTAAAATTATCATAATGCTATTAGTACGGACGTCGGTTGCATTTAAGCCAAGGACTTGTTTCTTTAATTTTTCACCATTATTGATAAAGCTCGTAAGAATTTTCTATTGGAGCCAAGGATTTCATTTATCGTGGAAAAGATTTATTTCTGATTTTATCTTAATTATTTAATAAGAAAGTTTTTTCTTTTCCTTATTTTGGCAAACAATTCATTTAGTTTCCGTAACGAGTCCTTAACATTTACACAGAAGAGAACTTGCTCTATATTCCTCTTTGGTATTTTTTATTAAAAAAACTCTATTTTAATTTGTTTATTTTCAGTAGAAACGGTATAGCTTACACATTAAAATTCTAATTATACAATTACAGTTTTGAATTGCTTCCCAAGAATTATAATTAGATTAAATCATGCCTAGAATAAATGAAACAATAATTATACTCTTAATTTAAATTATGGTACATAAATTGAAATCTGGTATGTTTAAATGTAATAAACACAAATCTTAAACATGGAAAATAATAAGGTTTGCTATATGGTATAAATAGATAAAAATCTCTTAAAATATTGAGCTCACCATTCAAGTTAAATCGACTGAAAAGAAACTCGTGTTATAAATAGAACCCTATTTAAGGTGAATGTCTATATTTAGAGAGATTCTATGGTTTACTACTTGGTGGCTAAGTCACCACCTCCCTATAAATAAAGGGGTTCTACTCCATTGTAAACCACCCCAAAGTATCAATAAGAATACTCATCTCTCTACTTTTCTCTCTATTGTTCTTGTTCTTATATTATTTCATAACACGTTATCAGCACGAGTCTCTAACCAATTGAATTTAATATTCAGCAATTGTCGCTCTCAGAATCTCGAGTTGCAATCAGATTCACCCACTCTAATTCGTGTTCCGTCGTTTGGGTTTTTCTATTCGAGTGAAACGAGATTTGTGATATTTTGGTTTCTGAAATTCTTCAATTTTTTTTCTTTCTCGTTGTTTTCTTTTTGAAGGTGAATTTCCAAGCAAAAGAGTGTAATAACGATTGCTACAGCTCTATATGAGAATTTCTATACGGAAAAATAGAAGAGATGGTATCATCATAAAATAATGCAACGGGATGGAAACTCAAGAGGTATATTTGATATCACAAGATTTATTGGTATACCTTAAAGGTAAGTAATTTACTTTTCCCTTTCAAATTCTTGAAATTCTACGATTTGATTTCATATACAAACATAGACAACAAAGTTTGATTATAACTCTAATGGAGTTTGTAAGGAATTATAACCACGTGAAGTGGTAAAAGTTCTATGTCTTGTCATGATTAAATTCATGTATGATTGTGGGCAAAGAATTGAAAATCCGTTCCATTGAATTTGCTTCATTCTCATTCCCTTTAGAGAATGTGATAGCAGTATGTGATAAGTCTGAAAGAAGATAAAATTATTACCGTGAAGGTATCAATGGATGTGAACGTGGCAATAGACGGAATTATAATCGTCATCATTGTGATAATGAGAATAATAAAGATTCTCAAAATAATCTTTCACTTTATGAGTAATATTTGACATGAGATTATATATAGCACATACAGATGATTATGATCCATTCCCTGAAGTGAATGTGATAATTGTAATAAAGCCCGTAAGTATGAACACGCTCTCGATGTAATTTTGTTTTATGTCTGACATTATGAAAAGAAAGTTCGTTGCCCTTGAAATTTCGGGCAAGAACTATATGACATGGGTGTTGGATGCTGAAATCCATTTGGATGCAATGGGTCTTGGAGACGCCATTAAAGATAGAAATAATGCATCCACCCAAGACTATGCTAAGGCCTTGATTTTCTTGCGCCATCACCTTGATGAAGGTTTGAAACTGTGCTAAGGCCTTGATTTTCTTGCGCCATCACCTTGATGAAGGTTTGAAACTGTGCTAAGGCCTTGATTTTCTTGCGCCATCACCTTGATGAAGGTTTGAAAATTGAATATATCACAGTCAAAGATCCACCTATCTTGTGGAATGGCTTAAAGGAGAGATATGACAACCTGAAGTTGGTCACTCTGCCACAAGCACGATGCAATGAGAATCCAAAAGCAAATAGTTCATAAACTATATATTTTCGTTGCGGTGGAAAAGGGCACTGGGCGAAAATTTACCGTGTACCAAGACATTTGGTTGAGCTTTATCAAGCATCTCTAAAAGGTAAATGCCCTGAAACCAATTCTGTCTCTGACGACAATTTTGACATCACCCACTTGGATGTGGCAGACTTCTTTGAGCACCCTGAGGGGAAAATAGACCACTTAATTGGTGATGGATCTGTGATGAAGGAAGATAGAATTGTTTGATTTTATTTTACTTATTTATTAGTTAGTGAATAAACTAATAGTCATTAGTATCAGCTCGTATTAGTTTGCTTATGATATAATGTTAGTATTAGTTCTTTAGAATGTTTCAATATGCTTAAATTTCAAAGATATTTTTATTTTCCAGTAGAGTTAATCGACTAACCTAACAGTTAGTCAATTATCTAATATTTCGCATTAAAACTGGATTTTTCCGCAAGGCAAGATAGTCGACTATCTGATTTAGATAGTCGACTAACCTGATGAATGTTTACTAAGTTAGTCGACTATCAACTTAGTTAGTCGACTAACTAATATTTCGCATTAAAACTGGACTTTTCCGCTAGGCAAGATAGTCGACTATCTGATTTAGATAGTCGACTAACCTGATGACTGCTTCCCAAGATAGTCGACTATCAACTAAGTTAGTCGAATAACCTCAGCAGATTTTGAAAATATTGTTTAATTATGAAGCAAAGGATTAAATTTGTTTATTCTCATGTTCGTATGTCTCTTTTGATTAATTGATTCATGTACCACACATACGATATTCAAAGAGAAGAAATATTACTCTCATTTAAGTATGTGTAAGGCAGATGTTACTACAATTTCTGGTAGTAGTAAATTGATTAAAGGCTCCAGAAGGGCAACTATAACTCTGCCTAAAGGAACAACATTTTAGAGAATGCAATGTTCTCCTCCAAGTCTAAAAGGAACTTGTTGAGTTTTAAAGATATCATTCAAAATGGATATTATATTGAGACAATAGATGAGAATAATCTTGAATTCCTCATTTACTCATGAAAACGAGGCTGCCCACTTCGGTTTGGGGTCACGCCATTTCGCATGCAACAATGCTAGTTCGTCTCAGAACGACGAATTATCACAAATATTCCCCGTTGCAATGAGTTTTGGGTCATGAACCTAATATATCCCACTTAAGAATTTTTTGGATGTGCAGTATATGTGCCTGTAGCACTGCCATATTGCACCAAAATGGGTCTGCAAAGAAGGTTAGGAATATATGTTGAGTTTGAATCGCCCTCCATTATTCGCTACCTCGAAACATTGACAGGGGATTTGTTCACTGCACGATTTGCAGACTGTCAATTCGATGAGACACTTTTCCCAAAATTAGGGGGAGAAGTTGGTGAAACCAAACGGGAAATTTTATGGAAAAATGCATCATTATCTTATCTTGATCCACATACCTCTATTTGTGAAAAAGAGGTGAAAAATATTATCCATTTGCAAAGAATAGCAAATCGAATGCCAGACGCATTTACATATTTGAAAAGGATAACAAAATCACATATCCACGCAGTGAATGTGACAACATCTGATTCACGAATACATATTCATTATTGGAAGAATATGAACATGAAATTGGTATTGAATATACCACACTCACCCCTAGAAGGAGGTTTGAGATGATATATGAAAATAATGTCATTGTTATGGCATGAATAGTCATTGGTCACGTACCTATTGTACGCCAAAATAATTTGTCAATGTGATTATCAAAGGACGATAATAATGCAAGAAACATATCTTGCATATAATTTTGACATGACCATAATGGTATAACTTTCTCTTTAAAAGAGATATTCACCACATGGATGTTGATGAATTTGTGGTAGTATATAATTAATTGAAAGCTCTAGAAGAGCCAATTATTACTATGTTGGAGAAATACAATTGATTACCAATAAGGTATTGTGTTGTAGTAAGTCTCAAAGAAACTTATTCAGTTTCCAAAGTATATGCGAAAGCGATTGATTATAATGAGACTATAAATAAAGGAAAGATTTGATATCTTCTATTACTACAACTTGTAGCGGGATAATCTGTATGTGAAAAACTACCCGCTTTATTCTCCAGTTTGTACTACACAAGAATACCACAATAAAGTGGACGTTTATTGATATAAAAACCCATATCATAATAAACTTGAAGTTTATTGATAATTGCACATGTCATGGTGTAAATTTGAAGTTTATCAATATTGATAATTTATTCAGTTGGCATTCGGGTTAGCCATATCATTTTAAGTATGATGTGCAGTAATAGAGAATTCACATGGGTAAATATTAAAGAACTAGAAAGTTCTTTACGAATTCTCTTGTATTACTTGTTCTCATTAATTAATTGACCAACTAAAGAGTTCGGGTTGAATCCCATAAATTCTGGAAATATCAAAGGTGAATATGGGCCCATTCACCTGCCATGTATACCACATATGATGCATCTATGATATGGTTACATGTGCGATTGTTATTAACCCGCAGCCTGGCCGGTGCTTGCGAGGTAAATTGCTCAGTAATATAACTTCATGCATAATTTCCAGATTTTCTATTCAAGATAGTTCATCTTGATAAGTTGGTTTATATCATAGTTGGTTTAGCAAGATAATTATTGAGTACCTCCACTTAATAGCTAAACTGTTTCTTATGAGAACAAAGTTATATATATCAGTTTGATATACGTTGTATACGAGAGTATATTATATTCTCCCCTCACAAGTGGTTCAGGGTCAGGAACCAAATAATTTCATCTTATTATTATTGATGTGCGGTGTATATTTTCATTAACACCATAATGCACAAAGATGGACTCTCAAAGTTGAGGAAACA
The DNA here is from genome assembly GCA_034376525.1 of Nicotiana benthamiana. Lineage (NCBI taxonomy): Eukaryota > Viridiplantae > Streptophyta > Magnoliopsida > Solanales > Solanaceae > Nicotiana > Nicotiana benthamiana. The sequence goes on from CM067329.1 coordinate 22,242,935, forward strand.
AGTTAGCTTTTCTAACATGAGGGGGAGACATGATAAACACTTGAGAAAAGGTTACATGGGATGAATTATCATTTATATATATAGATCCTCGAATATCATAATATGAACCTGAAGTTCATAAAAGGATACTTCAATTGCAACATATTGCAAAGCATGCTATAGGCATTTGCTGACCCAAAGAAAGTAACTATATTCTCACTGCAAATGCTCATATTAAGTCCTAGAAGGACAAAGTCTTTGATATGCTTGAAGCGTATAGACAAATCGGTTTCAAAAGGAACTTCTTAATAAAGAAGATGAGCAAATGATCAAAGTGATCATAATAAGGAGGCAAGTGATCTAGAAGATCACATGACATAACACTTCATAAAATCTCATGAGAGATTCAGGTACCTGAATGTATGAATGAAGAGATCTCCATGTTATGTCTTTATGAAAATTTATTGGAACCGATATATAATGTTCGTCGACGACATCTATGATAGCCCTAAATATCGATGAGGATCTTATGTTTGTCGAATACAAACAAAAATATTAGCTAAATGGAAGAGATACAATTCAAGCCGAATTGATTCCATATGAAAGACATGTAGTTTTGGACATGTAGTTCAATTACTTGAAAGTATAAAGTCAATGGTATGTGTAATCAGTTTTCGATATCTTATTTGTTTAGCATGACATGAAAACTTGATATGCATCTAAAGTCTATTATATGGCTTATATGACTTAATTTATATGTCAATCCATGAAAGATTGAAGTTGCTTGAAGCATATACAATTCTTGGTCCTGAAGTACCACATCCTAAGTGCATCTTGTGTACATATGTATCTTGCTATAACTATAAGCATGATGGCATCGAGAATGCCTCTATGGAGATATTTAAGAGTCATTCCACGACATTATATGAAGATGTTCATATCTATCAAGAATGATAATTTCAAGGTGCGGAATATTTATTCAAATCAATATGGCTGATTTATTTATCAAATCTCTACAAAAGATCGTTTTGAAGATGGTGCACAAGATTTGAATGCAAATGCTCAAGGATGTGAATTGATGCTCTTTTCAGGGGGAGTTAATGCGCGTTGCACTCTTTTTCCCTTACAAGGTTTTGTCCCACTGGGTTTTCCTTGCAAGGTTTTTAACGAGGCAACCAATAGGCGCATTTGTAAATATGTGTACTCTTTTTCCTTTTCTATAACTTTTTCCCATTGGGTTTTATTTAGTTAAGGTTTTAACGAGGCACATTATTGAATAGACATTCAAGGGGGAGTGTTATAAATAGAACCCTATTTAAGGTGAATGTCTATATTTAGAGAGATTCTAGGGTTTACTACTTGGTGGCTAAGTCACCACCTCCCTATAAACAAAGGGGTTCTATTCCATTGTAAACCACCCCAAAGTATCAATAAGAATACTCCTCTCTCTACTTTTCTCTCTATTGTTCTTGTTCTTATATTATTTCATAACAACTCGTTCTTTTTTTCTTTTTTTCTTTTTTTTTCTCTATGTCATTTTTGTTCGGAGGAGGGACGGATTTATACGATTCTGATCATTGCATTAATTATGGGAAATGAATTTCAGAAATCTACCAAATATTCATTGAAATCCTCCTTAAGTACGACCCTCACTATAGATGAGTTAGGAATTAATTCTTCTAAATCCTCATTAATACTAACAGATTGCTCTCAACTGACACTAACAAATCTCTCTTCAAAATTAAGTAATTTTGGACGAGTGAAAATCTTTTTGATTCCCAACTTTAATTTAAAAATCAAACTCCTCCTCCACCATTAAACAATAGATATTCTACTCCTCGAAACTCAATTTTATTTCTTAAATACCTATTTTATCCTCAACCTTATCAAACTTGATCTCTATTTTTTTCTACTTTTTAATATGATGATAATTTTCTTAATCTATGTTATGAATTGACGTAGTGAAATAATTCTTTTTTAAAATTTAAAAAATGAAAAACGATAAACAATCATATATAATTTAATAAAATTGAATAATAAAATAAATCGGCACAATTAAATTCGAATAATAAATATCTTAATAGTATATAAAAGATAGCGCAGTAATATAAAAAAAATTAAAAACAGAGTTAACTTTATAACAAAATTCCTGAAAGATTACTTATTTATACTTTGGATGTTCTTTAAATTACAATATAAATGTATTTTATTAATGAATATATATATATATATATATATACATACACACACACACACGTAACAATAAAAAGCAAACATAAATATTGTTATAAATTTATAAAAGTACTATTGTAGTTAAATTTATTAAACTTTAATAATAAAATTCATATAAGATATTTAGATAAGTGTTTTACCAATTTAAATATTTAAACAATTATATGCATAGAGGATTAATTGAAAATATCAATGAGTAAAATAGACAATGCATATGATAATAGGAGTAGAGTGACTACTGTTTAATGTTGGAGGAGGAGTTTGATTTTTAAGGCAAAGTTGGGGGATGAAAATGATTTTCACCCAATTTTGGACCAATGTTTCATTAAATGATATTTAGGAAAAATAGCAATTTTGGTCCCTCAACTATTTCTATATTCTAGTTTTACTCCTTGTTCAGCATACTAACCTTTAATTAAAGAAAATGTGCACTTCTAGTCCAGTTTTAACATAACTAGTGGTCTAATACAGTTTTTGGCACTAAAGGGGGAAATAAAAGGGAAAATGACACTGTATCCAGTACTTCTAATCCAGTATATAACACATTTTGAATGCTATATATAAATTTTTAATACTTTTAGGCTACCAAATATAAACAGTTTATTTATATATATATTTTTTTAAGACTTTCAGCCTACCAATTATAAATAATTTTTGACGCAAGATAAAAGTGCAACAAGTCCAAAACCATACCGGAGTACGCCAACAAACCATACAAGGCACTAGTGACGGAATTTGAAATTTTACTCCCACCACTCAATGATCAATTGAAATGCTTTTGGTAGACCAATGTAAATGATTTTACTACGAAAAAGGAATAATGAGGTTAACCTATTGTGGCGGGATCAAAGACTTGAAAGTGAAAGGAAAAAGAACAGCGCGTAACCAGGAATTTGAGTAATAAACCTATGTCAAGAAAATTCAATAGTTTATATGATATAACAAAGGAGGATTCGGTTAAACATGATCGACGCTGCTGCTGGCCTTAATTTTTATAAAAAGTAAAAAGAGAAACAGTGTCATGTGCCATGTGATATATCTCACAAAAAATACTACATATTCACTCTTACCCATTTTAAGTTAATGAGTTTTATTAGGCGCAAAGCTAAAAAGAAAAAAAGAAGGAATTTAGAATTTACGATCTTAAATATGATATAATATTTTATGTGTCTAAAAACTTATGTTATGAAGAGTAAATTTTAAATTTACATTATTTTAGATATGTGCAAACATATTTGAAGGCATTTTATAAGTTCTATGAGCTTATTTTCATGTAGACACTTTAACTGATTATAAAGTAAATATCCGACCTAGTTCTCCCATTGCGTGTAATATGCTTCTGGAAACGAACATTGACTACCATTCTAATCATAATAACCACTCATGTTTAAGGTTTTGTGTTTATTACATTTAAGCATACAAACTTTTAATTTATGTACCATAATTCTATTTAAGTCTTTAATTATAGCCTCATTAATTGTAGGCATGATTTTTGGAACGTGTATCTTCTCAGACTAATCTCCACACGCTTCTCTCTCTTTCTATCAAAACCTACGATTTACTCCCCTGTTTTAATTACCCTCCCCCCCCCCCCCCCCCCCACGTTTTTTATCAAAACCGATTTCTCTCTCTGGTTGAAGCTCTTCCACCATTATCGAAACTTCCCTAAATTTCAGTTCGAGAATTTCTTCTCAATCCACCACAGTTTCAATCCCTAAAATTGTATCCAAGTCAGAAATGGTGAAAAAAGCAAATACTCCAAAAAAACGACTATTACCCGATATTCCGTCTTTTGATTTGGGTGTTTTAACACCTAATTCACCACCAAAAATCAACAATCTCTCCATGCAAGTGAAAAAAATAGAGGTCCTGCATCTCCAAGACAAATTCGTGCTGTAATGCGAAGCAAGCATTTGCACGATGTTGATGCTACCGGTGTAGAAAAAGAAGTCGACAAACAACGTAAGCGTAAGGGGAAAAACTTGATGGTAGATGATAATGATTTTGTAGAATATTCACCCAAACTTCAAACTACGAAAAAACAAAAGGTGTCTCCTTCCCCCTCAAAACAAAAAAAAAAAGAAGAAACCCTCAAAAAAATCTACAAAATTGATTCCTCAAAAAATTTCAATGAAGGTAAACATTTTTTATTTCTCCTCACTATTTTGTAGTTTAATTTTTTTTGCCAAAAAATATTCTGCAAGTGTGTTTTTGGTGTTTAAGTTTTTTTTTGGCAAAATGTAATATTGACTCAATTTAGTAGATTATTTGTCGCAATTTTTGTAGTTTTATTTGGAACTGTAATTAAAAGACAATTATAAATGTAGTTACATTGTAGTTGATTTGAAGTCTGCAAAGTAAATTGTAGCTATGCTTTTTGTATTGCAACTTGTATAGCTGCTACATTTAACTTCATGCTCAATAAATTTATAGTTACAGTGTACTTGATTTATAGTGTTATTTGGAACGGTGATACCATAATTCTATAAATGTAGTTAGAGTGTAGTTGATTTGTAGTCTGCAAGGTAAATTGTAGCTATGTTTTTTGTATTGCAACTTGTATAGCTGCTACATTTAACTTCATGCTCAATAAATTTATAGTTACAGTGTAGTTGATTTGTAGTATGCAATTTTGTAGTGTTATTTGGAACTGTGATACCATAATTCTATGAATGTAGTTAGAGTGTAGTTGATTTGTAGTCTGCAAGGTAAATTGTAGCTATGCTTTTTGTATTGCAACTTGTATAGCTGCTACATTTAACTTCATGCTCAATAAATTTATAGTTACAGTGTAGTTGATTTGTAGTCTGCAATTTTGTAGTGTTATTTGGAACTGTGGTTAAAAGACAGTGTATAAATGTAGTTACATTGTAGTTGATTTGTAGTCTGCAAAGTAAATTGTAGCTATGCTTTTTGCAAAATAACTTGTAGTTAGAATGTAGTTTAAATGTAGTCTGCTACAGTGTAATACAATGGATGGTTGCTGAGATTCCACAATAAAAGAAAGGCTCACTGTAAAAAACTAATCTCCCTTTCTATATGTTTAATTAAATTTTTTTTATCGTTGGTATATGATGAAAAATTCTCATATTCTGCAGGGATTGTGGTGTATTTGTGGCTGCTTTTGCGGAGTATATTAGCAATGATGATTTGTCTATCCCAAAGGAAGATCTTACTGATATTGATAAACACCGTAGACGCTATGGAGCTCTATGTGGGACTACGCCACAAAGAAGCTAACAGATGGTTCAATTAGTGAGACTGAGGTTACTGGCAGACTTGCAAGGAGGAAGGGTGCACCGGCAAAGAATGAGAGGACTAAAGTTCAACGAAAGAAGAAGTAGACTATTCTGTTCATATTTGGTAGTTGAATTGGAAAACAATGTAATCATTAAGTCATTTTGGTTGTAATCAACAATTTTTCTTGAATACATTATACTCGAGTATTCGAGCTATCTAATAGCATATTTGCCGTAACAATTTTGTCTTATAATTTCACTTTACTGTTGGAGTTATTTTTATATAATATCTTCAGTTTCCATTTAATATGTTTATATAACTGTCAATTCTTACACGGCATAAAGGTGAAATGTATATAGGTCTCAGATAAATAATTTAGCCATCCCTCATCACAATTGTTGTACACATTAGCTTCTTTCCTGATGCATACTTTATTCCCCACTGTTTTTCAGCATCCCAACCTTGTATATTCCTTTGTATACCTATTCATTGTAGCAACTTACTCCATATACTTGATGAGTAGTTGCATTGAAAAAATAAGTGTTCATGACTTTCAGCTACCCTTTCACATAATGAGCATGCTAAACTTATTGATATTCCGATCCTAGTAATCTCTCTCTCGTATACAACTTTTTCATTATTTATCTACAATGACTATAATTTAACTACAATTGTATATAACTACAAACTGAACTAGATATAACTACAATTGCATATAACTACAAATTGGAACAACAATGCTACCAACTACTGTTGCAGTACATTTGTGCTGTATGAATGTTTCGTCCATTCGGCAGCATGTGTGTTTTCGCCTAAAATTTCTTATATTGAACAATGAAGAATCATGAATTGACGTTGCCTATAAATGCCATTTGCAGTTTTCAGCTACACATACAAGCCAGTAGATACAAAAAAAATACATTATTCAGACATATTTATTAAACACTACAATTAACTACAAACTGACTACAATTTAACTACAATTGCATATAACTACAAAATTGAACTACATATAACTAAAATTCCATATAACTACAATTGCATATAACTACATTGAACTACAGTTTAACTACAAATTCCCATTAGGTGATTCCGAGTACTACATTTAGAACACACTTACAGTACATTATAACTACAATCTGCCAACAGTTTACATTCATTGTTTTCTTTATTAACATCAGACATTTTCCATATAGCTTTTACAAAAGTTTAACTATAGAATAAAAATGAAAAGAATTGATGCTTGATGGAATACATAAAAATTTAAATAGTGCAAACACTCAAATATATGATTATACTTCTTTATTATCGTCAAAACGTAGAACAGTTACACAATAAATTCCGATAATTTGGGCTCACTAACATTTATTTTGAATAACTATTCTAGCTACATGATATTCATTTCTTTTTCGGCGTATTCTTGCAAGTTCTTTTGTTATGCCCTTCACCTCCACAATTGCCACATGGCACCTTGTACTTCTTTGAGTTTATTTCATCAAATGTTTTATATCTTTCCTTGTGAGGTCTACCTGGCTGCCTTTTATCTCCCGCCGGTGGCTTTACTACCTCATCCAAAATATGTTATGGAACATCCCATTTGGCTTCATCAGGAAGAGGATTAACTGGCATTTCATATGTAAGAAGAAGGCTCTTCGTTGTGTGATACGGAGAGCAATAGTTGTCAGGCCTTTCATTCTTATGCCTTAATGCTGCCAAAGTATGGGCACATGGAAGTTCATCAAGTTGGAATTGTCCACAGCTACATTTCTTGTTTTCTAGACATATAATGTACCGCTTCACACCATCTAACACAATATGTATATGATCTGTTGAAGCCCTCACCTACAATTCAAGACCAAACAGAAAATAATAATACATCAATCAGTTAACTAGGTTAGCAACAATCAGTTAACTACAAATCAGCTACAAACAAACTATATATAAACGATAACTACATTTACCCACAATTTGACGACATTTTAACTACAAAATGGAAACACTGCAGCTACTACTATTTTTGTTTTTTTTCCTACACCAAACAAGAATATATTACCTTTAGTTTCTGGGATAATGTATTGTTATCTTCCAATTCTTTGTTGAATTTGTGACCAAGGAATGTGAAAGTACCATTTGCCTTCAATAACTTTTCTTTTGTCCAACGTTCTAGAATAGCATCATATACTCAAATAGATCAAATATTGGCAGCTCTCTTGCCTCTTTTGTTACAGCGTTCAACGACTCTGCAATGTTTGATGTCATAGTAAAAGTTCTATTCACCGTTGTGTGTACTCTTGACCATCTATGATAGCCAATATCATATAGGTAAGACGATACACTTGGGCCTACCTCTTCAATCTTCATCATCCTTTCATTGAATTCATCCAGAGTATATGACCGTGCTGTAGCAAAGTACAATTCATGTAATTGTAGATGTGCCTTCTTGAATTTTGACCTTATATTGTTTATATATGCCACATGCAAAAGTAGTGTGCCATGCCCGGATAGACAACTGATGTTGCCTTCGATATACTCTCATGCCTATCTGAGACAACACATATTGAAGGTCTTTCACCATATGCCTCCTTGAATTATTGAAAGAACCACTTCCAAGACGCGTCGTTTTCAGAATCAACAACAGCATATGCCAATGGCAAAATAAAACCTACAATTTGTAGTCTTAAAATAAGATTAACTATTAAATACAAATATATATTGAGAATTTAGGCAATTTAAGTACATTGATTTATATAAATACTACCTAACTACAATATAACTACCATTTACCTACATTGTTTAAACTGTCTACAAAATAACTACAAAACTATTGCATCTAGTACCTGCTGCATCCATGGTGCTTGCTGTCAGCATAATACCCCTATATGCTGATTTTAAGAATGTCACATCAACCACTACTATCGGCCTACAATGTTGCCAACCATTTATTGATGTACAAAGAGCAACAAATGCATACAAGAAGCAATCATCTGCTGCCTTCTTCAATTTAAAAACAGAACCGGGATAATTCTTCTCAAGAATATAAAAATATTTTGGTAATATGTTGTACGAGTCACACGGATTCCCTCTCAAAAACTGTAATGCTTTTTCCTTTGCTCTCCATGCTTGCATGTAGCTTAGGTTCACTCCATGTTTGGATAACATGTCAGTTTGTATGTCCTTTGGCGTGTAAACAGTCTTAGGATCACAATACTTTGGAACGACAATGCTACCAACTACTGTTGCAATACATTTGCGCTGTATGAATGTTTCGTCCATTCGGTAGCATGTGTGTTGTCGGCTAAAACTTCTTATCTTGAACAATGAAGAATCATGAATTGACGTTGCCTTGAAATGCCATTTGCAGTTCTCAGCTACACATACAAGCCAGTAGCTACAAAAAAATACAATTTTCAGACATATTTATTGAACAATACAATTAACTACAAACTGACTACAATTTAAGTACAACTGTATAAACAAACCTATCTTGAATAATACAGTAATTTTTCAAATCCATAGCTAACTACATACCTTCTATTACTTGATCTTTTCACTCTGAACTGGAACTTGTGCATAACTGCATAATTCTTCATTGCAACAGCTATTGTTTACTTGTCCTGGTACACTTGTCCTTCTTCAATACATGTTTGCGTAGATTCAATTATTATTTCACTTTGATATTCCTCTATAGCTGGTGAGGATGGAATTTCTAGTAACCTTATTGATCCTGAAGAACCTGCAGACAATAAATTTACAAATGTAGTAACTATGTAGGTAAATTTGAAAGCAACATCGCTGTGTCATTTCCAGTACTATATCATCATTGTAGTTTAATTGTAGATACATGTTGTTAAATTGTAGATTACTAGGTAACACAAAACCTCTTAGCATTGTCGAATCAAACATACCGTACTGATGCTTTCATTGGTGATTCCCAATTCCATATTGAAATCTCTTACGCTAATACATAAGGGATACGAACCTAAGTTTTTATTCTCTTTTTTCGTTTCCATATATACACGAACACCCATATCATTCCTAATCTCCAATGGAGGACAATTATCCTTCACAATGTATTTTACTTCTACAATTTTATCCGATGCATCAATCGATAATTGTTCTGCAATTGTAGATTGTAGAATTCTGTAGCTTGCACTATCATCTACCAAATTGGCAAAATCTTGGAATCTGCCATAGTTATCCCAATAACCATTAGATTTCAGCATTATTGGGATTTTTGACATAATTTTGTGTAGTTCATAGAAAAACAGACGAAGAACGGATTTAGATTCGTCTATTTTTGTACTGATGACGACGAACAATTGTATTCGACAATACGACAATTTTTGTACTGATTTCGACGAATAGATGTATTCAACAATTAGAGAATTTTTGTACTGATCGACGAAGAACAGATTTACATTCGACAATTTGTGTGATGATGTAGACGAAGATTTGGCCAGATTGTAGAATTTCGGTACTGATGTAGAAGAACTGTATTCAAAAATTTGAAAGTTCTACAATTTAATTGAGTATCATGCTGGGTTAAGATTTTTCGGTACTGATGTAGAAGAATGAGAGAATTTCGATACTGATGGCTAGGTATGAGAGAATCACGCTGGGTTAAGATTTTTTCCGTTTTCAAGCTCTCATTTAATTGAGACAGAATCAAATTATGGTCTGATAGCTAAAAAAGTAGCGCTATTTTAGGATAGAAATTCAGCTATTTTTGGTTTGGTACAATTTTTGTAAACAAAACATGGTATAGGCGGGTAAATACCAAACCATACACAATTTTGGTAATAAGGCTTGCTATATGGTATATATAGGTAAAAATTCCTTCTAGAGCTTCAACAGGCCTTTGGACAAAATTTGTTGGATATTTGTATCTATACCTGCTTTTTAGGTCACGTTTTAACTTATATCTGTTTTGCAAAAAATTTGCAATTGCACCCATTTTTTCGCATAACTTCAACAGACGATGCTGAAGTAGCAAAGATAACCACGAAAAACTTTAGCATTCTAGTAGGCAGGTCTGAATTATCAAGTGTGCTGAAATTTTTATTTGTAATTGCTGAACTTAAGCATAATAGCTGAAGCTTTATTTTTTATTTGCTAAAATTTTTGTTTGTAATTGCACTAATAAGTTGAAATTTTTGTTCTAGATTCTTTAGTTTAGTCATAAAGCTTCTTCAGAAACTTCAGCAGAAGATATTTAGTTAATTTGTAAAAACTTCAGCACTATATAAGCTGAAATATTTTTAAAGACTTTCTCACATACCAGATAAATAACTAGATTTCCAACAATATGTAAATCATAAATTTTGTAAACAATAAACATAAAAAGAACAGAATTATCTGTTGGAAACACGTTCTCAATGCAATATACTAAAACGTGTGTTCTTTTGTGTAGGTTTTGATGAATGACAAACGAAGCGAAAATTGATATATGACGAAGTTCAAGAAACAAGCGCACAATTGATATACAACGAGATTCAAGCTCAAGACAAAGTTTTATAAGTTTAATTGAGTCATTCTTATTTGTGATCTTGATCCTACAACTTGACTCGTAACATGGTTTCTCTCATAAAACTATTTTCCAAAATCGTGCATATTTAATTTAACGTCAAATGATTTTAAATCATGCATATTTACAGTAGTCAAAATAATTTTTAGACATGCTTTAAAAATCTAGACAAAGATAATCGATTATGTACTTATGATAATCGATTGTTTTTTAAGCCAAGACTGCATGACAATCGATTGTGAACTAATGACAATCGATTGTGAGTAAGACAGTGAGCATCAGGTTTTCCAAACCTGCATGACAATCGATTGTGAACAAATGACAATCGATTGTGACTGAGGCAGTGTCCATCAAAGTTTTTCAAAACTCAGAATAATCGATTGTGAAGCTAATGACAATCGATTGTGAAGAGACAGTGTCCTTCAGATTTTTCAAAGTCACAAAATAATCGATTGTGAACTTATGACAATCGATTGTGTTGAGGCAGTGACTTCCACACTTTTTCAAAACTATTAAATAATCGATTGTGAGTATATAACAATCGATTGTCAAGAGGCAGTGTCTAAAATGATTTTCAAAAACTGATAAGTAATCGATTGTTGACTTTGTGCAATCGATTGTGAAGCTGACCATTGTCGTAATGTTTTCAAATACCGTCATGTAATCGATTATTGATTCTGTATAATCGATTGTTGTGATTAAAATCCGGAAAAGATTTTTTGAACGTTATTGGGTAATCGATTATTGATTTGGTATAATCGATTGTTGTGATTAAAATTCGGAAAAGATTTTTTGAACGTCATTGGGTAATCGATTATTGATTTGGTATAATCGATTGTTTTGATTAAAATCCGGAAAAGATTTTTTGAACGTTGCTGAGTAATCGATTGTTGATTCTGGACAATCGATTGTTTGTGGTAAAATCTGGAAAGGATTTTTTGAACGTTGCCAGTAATCGATTATGGATTGTAAGTAATCGATTATCAAGCGTAAAATCTGGGATTGAATTTTGATTTGACTGGCAGACAATCGATTGTTAGGGTTTGACAATCGATTGTCAATGAGTAAAATCAGCAACTCTTAATTGGCAATTAGGCAACGGTAATGCCAAGTTTTTCAACTATAAATACAGCTTCATTTCAGTGTATTAAACACAACAACATACTAAGACTGATCATTACATTGCTATAAGCTTGCATACTTTTGTTTATCATTTTATATTCAATTTGTTAGAAAATACGCTTAACACTAGAGGAGGGTGAATAGCGTTATAATAAAATTTAGCGTAAACTTGCGAAAATTAAAACTTGCAGGAAATAATTAAGTGCGTTAAATAAATAAAAGGAAAGAACGCACCGATATATTCTGGTTCACCACAACACGTGGCTAGTCCAGTCCCCGAGAGACTCTCTCGAGATTTTCCACTAACTCTGTTAAGCTTCCGGGTGCTTAACAAACCGTTACAACTTGAGGACACAAGCCTCAACACTTTTGCTCGGAGATACCACACTCCAAGACTTCAACCAAGGAAACACAAGTTCCTTACAACAAGAGAATTACAATTCTCTTACAAGTGTACAAAAATACTTAAACGCTCAAACAAAATACTCCTTTATGAGTAGATATGAGTAAAAGAAGTAACTCTGGATCACAACAACTTTGAACAAGAATATGGCTCTCAAAAGCTTTATGAAATTGAATATAAAATGATAAACAAAAGTATGCAAACTTATAGCAATGTAATGATCAGTTGTAGTATGTTGTTGTGTTTAAAACACTGAAATGAAGCTGTATTTATAGTTGAAAAACTTGGCATTACCGTTGCCTAATTGCCAATTAAGAGTTGCTGATTTTACTCACTGACAATCGATTGTCAAACCCCAACAATCGATTGTCTGCCAGTCAGATCAAAATTCAATCCCAGATTATGCGCTTGACAATCGATTACTTACAATCCATAATCGATTACTGGCAATGTTCAAAAAATCCTTTCCAGATTTTACCACAAACAATCGATTGTTCAGAATCAACAATCGATTACTCAGCAACGTTCAAAAAATCTTTTCCGGATTTTAATCAAAACAATCGATTATACAAAATCAATAATCGATTATCAAATAACGTTCAAAAAATCTTTTCCGGATTTTAATCAAAACAATCGATTATACAGAATCAATAATCGATTACCTGACGGTATTTGAAAACTTTACGACAACGGTCAGCTTCACAATCGATTGCACAAAGTCAACAATCGATTACTTATTATTTTTGAAAAAAGTCTGGAAGTCACTGCCTCAACACAATCGATTGTCATAAGTCCACAATCGATTATTGTGTGACTTTGAAAAATCTGAAGGACACTGTCTCTTCACAATCGATTGTCATTAGCCTCACAATCGATTATTCTGAGTGTTGAAAAACTTTGATGGACACTGCCTCAGCACAATCGATTGTCTTAAGGTTCACAATCGATTGTCATGCAGGTTTGAAAAAACCTGATGTTCACTGCCTTTACACAATCGATTGTCATTAGTTCACAATCGATTGTCATGCAGTCTTGGCTCAACATAATCGATTATCATAAGTACATAATCGATTATCTTAGTCCAGTTTTCAGAGGCATGTATGAAAATCATTTTGACTAATGTAAATATGCATGATTTAAAATCATTTACCATTAAATTAAATATGCATGATTTTGGAAAATAGTTTTATGAGAGAAGCCATGTTACGAGTCAAGTTGTAGGATCAAGATCACAATTAAGAATGACTCAATTAAACTATAAAACTTGTCTTGAGCTTGAATCGCGATGTATATCAATTGTGCGCTTGTTTCTTGAACTTCGTCATATATTAATTTTCGCTTCGTTTGTCATTCATCAAAACCTATACAAAAGAACACACGCTTTAGTATATTGCATTGAGAACGTGTTTCCAACACAATTTCATAAAGCTTTTGAGAGCCATATTCTTGTCCAAAGTTGTTGTGATCTAGAGCTTACTTCTTTTACTCATACCTACTCATAAAGGAGTATTTTGTTTGAGTGTTTAGTGTTTTATACACTTGTAAGAGAATTGTGATTCTCTTGTTGTAAGGAACTTGTGTTTCGTTGGTTGAAGTCTTGGAGTGTTGTATCTCCGAGCAAAGGTGTTAAGGCTTTTGTCCTTAAGTTGTAAAGGTTTGTTGAGCACCCGTAAGCTTAACAAGTTAGTGGAAAATCTCGAGAGAGTCTCTCGGGGACTGGACTAGCCACGTGTTGTGGTGAACCAGAATATATCGGCGTGTTCTTTCCTTTTTGTTTATTTAACGCACTTATTTATTTCCTGCAAATTTTAATTTCCGCAAGTTTACGCTAAATTTTATTATAACGCTATTCACCCCCCTTCTAGCGTTAAGCGTATTTTCTAACATTATCATCGTCCACTAACTTAAGTACGTAATAATATTCATTAATTATTGTCTACTAACTTAGGTAATTATTCAGAATTATTTTTAAATAATCTAATAAGTATATATATACAACATCATTCCATAAATTAAAGTTTCATAGCAACACCAACAGCAATAACAACAACAAAAAAGAGGAGAAAAGGAGCTAAAATTATTTAAAATGTAAGTGCAAATTAAAGAAGAGTGACTAAAATTATTTAAAATGTAAGTATAAATTAAAACTTTTTTAAAAAACAAGTATGAGTTAAATGGAATGTGTAATTTTTACAAATTTGCTAGTCAAGTGATTTGGTCAAAGTCAAACAGGAACCACCGAACTACATGGCCTGGTGATTCTGAATGTGTCATTTATCGTAGATAGCTTTTCATTTAATTCTAATCGATCTGGTGAAGAGTAAAAACAGCAATAACTAACGACCTTTTGATATTGGAATTATCATCACTCGATATAAAGTCAAAACTATGTCGGTTAGCATTTAACTTGCTTAAAAATAAAGACATATTATAAGCTCATTTGGATTGGCTATAAAAAAGTAACTTTTTTACGTAAATAGCTTTTAAGCGAAAAAGTAATAAGTTAGAATTGTCCAACTTATTACTTTTAACTTATTTTAAGCAGTTTTTTAATTATTTTAAACACCTTTTGACTTTGCCAAATATTGAAAAAAAACTAAAAAGAGCTTAAAAGTAATTTTGCCCCAGCTTAAAAGTCAATCCAAACACCCTCTATATTAGGGGTGTGCACTCGAATCAGTTTATCGATAAATCGAATTGATTATTTGTTATCGAAATCAAAAAAATCTAAATCTTATTGAAACGATAACGACAAGCATATGTACAAATCGATAATTGATAAGTAATTATCGATAAGGTCAAAATCGAATCGATAAATCGAATGCATACCCCACACTGCAGACACTTATTAAATGAGTAATTACCTATTTGCATAAATTAATATAGCATACAAAATGTATATATATTCCGCTACTATTTTGGAATCGACTATACAATATTATTTTACATAATCTATTCTTTTTCTTACCCTAAATCCCTTACCCTGTTATTCTTCTACCACATTTAAGGAATAATTATATTTAAAGATCAAGGAAATGAATTTCAAATTAATGAAAAACAAAATTAGCCATATGTTCTGTTTTTTTATACCATTGGAGTATTGATAGCATACATTTAATACCTTATTTTAGTTTTGTTGCCCGTGCTTGTTGACATAATTTTTATATTATAAATGATATCCATCTTATTTTAGCTTCTTTTTGTCCATATTAATTAGGCGTGTTTTAGCGATATACCTTTCGTAAAATCGCGCCAATTTTTTTATTGGTGTAATCAATAACCGAATTGATAAACCCCCAAATCAATAAATCGAAATCGAAAAGATCAAAACCTTATTGAAAGAATAATGATAAGCATATGTACAAATCGATAATCGACAAGAGCTTATCGATAAAAGTCAAAATCGAGTGCACGTCACTATATTATACAATGTCACAAGAAATTGACCAAAGGAACAAGGCAAGATCGTTTTTGCAATACACTAATTGACATTAACAGTTAAACAGCATTTTCAACATGAATTCTTTAAGAAATAGAAAGCTAGCTTAAAGAGCATATATTGTAAGTCAATTTAACCAAACGCACAACTACCAAGTCAACAAAGATGGATAATTACAAGGACGCTAAAACATCACTTATCAAGATAAATAACTCCCAACACAACGTGAAGCAAAAGCCAGAATATGGAAACAGGCAGACTTAGCAGAAACCCAGAACCTATATAATGCTTCAACCTGTCTTGAGCTTTCCTCCGCATGGTCGATTATGGTACTAACAGCCGAAAATTCACCAAAGTGAAACTAAAAATTGCATGCCTGTTAATACTAAACCAAAAATTCCAAATTGATATTCCCAATGAATTTCTGCAACTGCAGATTATACCAAGCTGCCACACCATTTTGCAGAGGCACGATTTCGGAGGAAGATAATTCTAGAAACTTTGAACAGAGTAGCCACAATAACATTAGCTAGCAGCAGTACGAAGAATAACTAAAGCAGAATAATCCATTTGGGTATTAGCTACAATACTCGGTATCACAATGTTAAGACATTTCCATGCTAATGCATGAACAGCATAGGTTCGACAAAGGTACAGGAAATCCAGAAGTGCCAAAGCAGAGGGGAAGTCTCCCCGCAATTCTTCAAATTAACTGGTTCAATATTCAACCATATTGCATAACGCAGAAACCTCACCGCCACTCCCAGTCTTCTGGCAAATCTTCAACATTTGCAGAAGGCCTCAACCCACTAAGATGGCACTGTATACACGAGATATGCTAGTGTGAGCTCCCGTAAAAAATTGATCAAATACCCAACAAATAAATGAACCACAAGACCACATCCAAGAGTGTCTCAAAAGCAATAGAATTTTAACATGAATTATGATTCTATTTTTGCGTCTTATGATTCTATTTTTGTACCATTACTGTACCATATCACGAACCACTTCAGGAAACATACTCCTAAAGAAGTCATGCAAATCCTAGTACGCACCGAGAGTTTCCAGGATATGGAGTACGAAATATACTTGAAAAAATTCTTTTTTTATGAGCGAGCGATTCACTGTTCCAATCCCGAATGGATTTGGACCACGCCTCTACGCTCTCCACTAAAATACCAAAGCATTCAAACTTGTGATGTGTACCAATCACATGTCCTGCAATGTACTAGCTTTCCTTGGGAATTGTACGAAGAAGTTCCTTTTCTCATTGCCATTGCAGGTATGTTCACAATCAGATTCGCAACAAGAAGAAAAAGCAAACATCGAAAAAAGCCAACAAAACTTCAGAAGTAAACATCAAGAACATACTGTATGTAGAAGTATCAATCTGCTCAGGAAGTTCTTTAATATCCACTTCAAACCTCTCCTGAACCTACAGTAGGTGTAAGCATAAGGAACTGATGTTAATACGGATGGCATTATAAATCATAATACAGCCAAAAAGAGAAAGAAAGTGGAGGTCTGACTCTCAACCTGATTGAGAACATCAGAATCTGATGCAGAGGACACAAATGTTATGGCAAGGCCTTTGGTTCCAAATCTACCAGCTCTTCCCACCTATCATTATCATTCAAGATTAAACAATAAGACTACTTTTGGACAAGATCAGATTTCAGAACTTGAAAAAAATGAGTTCCAGGACAGATAGGACATACTCTGTGAAGGTAAGTATCTGCAGAATCTGGCATGTCATAGTTAATGACAATGTTCACCCTTTCAATGTCTATGCCTCTCCCAACCAAATCAGTCGCCACAAGAATTCTCTTGTGTCCTTCCTTAAAACCCTTGTAGCGTGTCAGTCTATCAAGCAGACAAGGGAAGAATTAGCTTACATAACATGCAAATAAAAGACGTTAACAGCAGCACAACATGATTACTGATCCCCTCTAATACACAAACACAGTAGCCTTCAAGAAATCAGATGAAATGCATGCACAAGCAAATAACTCCAAAGGGAAGAAAGTAAGATTTGAAAAGATGGGCAAAAGCATTAAAGAAAAATGCTACTTAACCTTGTTATTCTAACACAACCAATACCACAAACCTAAGGGGGGAAATGGAATCTTGTCTAGGAACTGATAATCTCGTTGATACTAGACTTCTCATGGTCACAGATAATTATTAAAATCATTATTCACATTGAGTAAACACTGAGGGGTCGTTTGGTAGGAAGTATCAGGGAAAACAATACATGTATTGGCTTTGGCATTATTAATCCTTTATTTGATAGTATTTTTCAAATTTCAATCTAGTTATAAACCCTATACATAGCAAACTATGGCATTGCAATATCATGGTTTTTAATACATGGATAAGCATGTAACAAATTGTCCTTTCAAAACCTTTTCCAAAGTTTTGCAACGCAGGTTACATGGAGGGTCTTTTTTATAAACAAACAATTTTTTTTTTTATTATGCAATGGATGTTATTTTTAATACACCAAACCAAATAAACGATAAGAAATAATCTCAGCATAAGCAATCCCAGTAAAACTAAGCCCAACATTACTAATACCAACACTACTAATACACCCTACTCAGTATTATTCCTATACACCCTACAAACGACCCTCGAGTCCATAAGCAGTTAACATCAAAAGAAGTTGAACCAGAAGTCAGACAGACCTTTCTTCCTGAGTCATGCCAGAGTGGATGCAGATAGCTGGAAAATTACACTCCACAAGTAACTTATTCAACTCTGCAGCTCTGCTCACACTCTTGACAAAAATAACAACTTGGTTGAAGTCCAAAGCATCCAACAGGTCATTCAGTTTCCGGTTTTTCTCAGTTTCGCTCAATTTGATGTAGTGCTGCCATCAAATAGAACCAACTTCAGGAAGATTGTGATAAGTAATGAAATGACAGCAAAACATTAGGCTTCAAAAATGTACCTGTACAAGTCCATGCAGGGTCAATTTGGCCTCATCGTCAACATAAATTTCCATTGGCTGAAAGGAATAAACGTGATAGTAAAGGATATTAGGAGCTTCGTGAGCCAAGGGAATCTGATTACCAAATGAACGATGGATGAAGATCCTCCATCTGTGAATTTTCTCCTTGCAGCTTAAGAGTAAAAGCACCCAACTAGTCCCCCATGCTCAACGTGTCTTTACCCAGTGCTTACCCAAAAGCTTCCAGTATGACTCCAAGCGTCAACCTCCCAGATTAACCCTTCTCCACTAACATCCCCACCATCCTGACATCCATTTCCATACTAAAAATCTTTCCCACCCCTCTTTACATCATTAACTAGGGGACAAGAACATGGAAGAAAAAAGATGACACACAAACCCAAGAAAACATAGACCTACAACCTTAATGGAAAAAATTAGCTGCAAATTCACAGCTTTTACAGCTACCAGCTCCAAAGACACCTCATTTTTGTTCAGTTCCCCAGTAAAATTAAGTTTAGACAATGGTTATACCAAAAAAAATACACTATAATCTCCTGCAGAAAGCTGAAATAATGGAAAATGGTAGAGACTTCTAAAATCAAGAACTGGTCACAGGACATTACATCTTGCATGAATTTCTTGCAAACTGGGCGAATCTCCTTGCTGAGAGTTGCAGAAAACATCATGACTTGCTTGTCATGAGGAGTCATTTTGAAGATTTCCTGCACATCTCTCCTCATGTCTGTGCATGCAAACAGATGCACTTAAAAAAAGTATTGCCAAAAAGTAAAGATGACAGTAATTCTAGCAGCAAAAGTTATGTAACAAAAAGCTAGGTAAGACATACCAAGTGATTCAAGCATCTTGTCACATTCATCTAGTATAAAATGCCTCACATTCCTCAAAGACAGGTCCTTGTCTCTTGCCAATGCAAGTACTCTTCCAGGAGTTCCAACGACAATATGCGGACACTCATTCTTCAGCAGCTCTTTGTGGAGTTTGATGTTGACACCACCGTAGAAAACAGCAACCTTGATATCAGGCAGATATGTGCTGAACCTCTCAAACTCATGACAGATCTGCAGATAGTGTAGTTAGTAAATTAAACATCTTTTTTGTCAGGTTAGCAAATTAGACATCATTTAACCTTCGTATGAATGAAAAACAGAAAACTTGCAGATCAGAATACATGCCTGATAAGCTAATTCCCTAGTGTGACAGAGAACCAGGGCAGCAACCTGACCAGCAACAGGTTCAATCTGTTGCAGAGTTGAAAGAACAAAAACAGCGGTTTTGCCCATTCCAGATTTAGCTTGGCAAATCACATCCATTCCAAGAATAGCTTGTGGAATACACTCATGTTGCACTGATGAAGAACCAAATACATTGGAGCCAACGAGACCTCAGTTTCAGTTTAAAAATTTTACCATTATACATCTCCAAAATACTAGTGGTAGGAATAATTTACCTGAAAACAGAAGATAGAAAGAAGTTGTCAAGAACAACCTAGAAGGAAGAATTTTATGTTCTAAGGAGAACAAAAAATGAGAATAACAATAATGATGACGATAACAACAATAACAATAGCAAAAACAACGATAACAACAACAACAACAACAACAACAACAACAACAACAATAATAATAATAATAATAATAATAATAATAATAATAATAATAAAAGATAACTTGCATAAGCACACTAAATAAAACCTATGTTGAAGAACAACAACTACCACCCAGTATAGTCCCACAAAGTGGGGTCTGGGGAGGGTAATATGTAGACGGGCCTTACCCCTACCCAAAAGGGCAGAGAGGCTGTTTCCAATCGACCCTCGGCTCAGTGAAGGAAAGAAAACAAAACAAAAACAAAAGAGCATTAGTAACTCCAGCAGAAATTACATAAATAATTATCTAAACATAAGAACCATAAATAAAATGGCATGCAATAATATCAGACAATAACTGCCATAAAAAACTACCATAAGGTAGACACAATCCAATACACAAATCATGTATGGATAGCCCTGCCAAGCCTCATCCAACCCCGGGTGAGGAGTACGAAAAACTCTAGGAGCCCCTATCCTACAACCTGATACTAGACCTCCAGACTTTCCTATCAAGGGTCATGCCCTTAGAAACCCGCATTCTAGCCATGTCATGCCTAATCACCTCTCCCCAATACCTCTTAGGCCTCCCTCTGCCTCGTCGTACGCCGACCATCGCCAGCCGCTCACAACTCCTCACCGGTGCATCAGGACTTCTCCTACGCACATTCCCGAACCACCTCAGCCTCGCTTCTCGCATCTTCTCATCCACCGGGGCCACCCCCACCTTCTCTCAATAACTTCATTCTTAATCTTATCTAACTTGGTGAGCCCGCACATCCACCTGAGCATCCTTATCTCCGCAACCTTCATTCTCTGAGCATGAGAGTTCTTCACTGGCCAGCACTCTGCCACATACAACATGGTAGAACCACAGCTCTATAAAATTTCCCCTTGAGTTTCTGTGGAACTTTCTTGTCACACAGGACTCCTGATGCAAGCCTCCACTTTGACCACCCGCTCCTATACGATGAGTGACGTCCCCGTCAATCTCTCCGTCCCCCTGAATCACCGACCCAAGATATCTTACACTGTCCCTCTTGGCGATGGCCTCAGATCCAATCATCACGTCCCTGCCTATTTTGCTCGGCTCGAAGCTAAACTTGCACTCCAGGTATTCTGTCTTAGATCTGCTTATTTTTAAACCCTTAGACTCGAGAGTCTGTCCCCATACTTCTAACCTCTCAATAACACCGACCCTCGCCTCGTCTATCAGGACTATGTCATCAACAAATAGCATACACCAAGGCACATCCCCTTGAATATGTCGGGTTAGAGCATCCATCACCAAGGCAAACAAGAGAGGGCTAAGCGCTGATCCTTGATGGAGCCCCATAACCACTGGAAAATGGTTTGAGTCGCCATCCACCGTCGTAACACTAATCTTAGCTCCATTGTACATGTCCTTAATTACTCTGATGTAGGCTTCCGGCACGCTCTTCGCCTCCAAGCACCTCCATAGCACCTCCCTTGGGACCTTGTCATACGCCTTCTCCAAGTCGATAAGCAGCATGTGCAAGTCCTTCTTCTTATCCCTGAACTGCTCCACCAGCCTCCTAACAAGGTGGATAGCTTCTGTAGTGGAGCGACCCGGCATGAAATCGAACTGGTTCACAGATATAAATGTCATCCCCTCACCCTCGTCTCGACCACCCGCCCCCAAACCTTCATGGTGTGACTTATTAATTTGATACTCCTATAGTTGTTGCAGCACTGGATGTCCCCTTTGTTCTTGTACAAGGGCACCACTGTACTCCACCTCCCCTTTGTTCTTAAACAGATGTTGAACCTAAAAGGAAAAATTGAGACAACTCCCTAGTATAGTAGAAAGCTCTTACAAAGAGCTTATGAACTGATTCCAGAACCTACAATAGTTTCTCTCCGTGTCTCAATACATAGAAAACTACAAGCTCAACGTAAAATAGAGGACAGAGCCCACAAGTGCATAAAGGTGAAAACATGCTAAAATAAAAGGTTCAATTGGAAAATTGGACCGGACAAACAAAGCTAAAATGCCAATATTTTTTATGACCCTCCTCTTACTCGAACGAACATTACTCTTACTCAAAAGAAAATTATGAACTTCTTACAACTAGCAAAGAAGCATGTTGGATTGAATATCTAAATGTTCAAATGGGCAAAAGAAGAAAATTAGAGAAACACAGTCCAGCCAGGTTTTTCCTTTTGAGCGCGTGCAGAGGGGGGTTGTTTGAATTGACAGCAAAAATAGTTTGTATTACAACATTGGCAAGACACTTAACAACCAAAAGCCATAATAAAGCCTCAGCACGAAACTATCCCACATATGGCTACTCTATATCCCCTTGTGAGTATCATCTTGCACTGATAAATTGTCAATTTAGGGAAATTGAGATTCCTTCAAAACTAGGGGAGTTTAAAATCTAACACCAACCCATTCACAAGTTAAACAAGCCAAAAGGATACAATTCTGCATCTACTGATTTTTTAATTAAAAGGAATTGGACACGGCATAGAACGTATATGATCCATGTTATCAAAGCTTTTTTCTTCTACTCAGCACAAAAGATCCCACCCTCCTTTCTTACTTGATTCTAAGGAAAGAGGAAACAAAGCACGGAATATGTTATGTACTCAACCACAAATCCTAAATCTTTGTACTTACCCACATACCAACGGTAGCATTATTTTGGTGAGAAAACAGAAGCAAACATGTATTTATTTTTACACACTTATTAGCTTATTGCGACTCCAAGGCGACTGGTGGTGGAATGACGTAGTCAAACGCAAAGCGGAGGGGAAGAAGGTAGCGTATTCGAAGTTGGCGGGGAGCACAAGCGAGGAAGAGAGGAGAGCGAATAGCAAGAGGTACAAAGTGGTTAAGACGAAGGCAAAGCCGGCAGTCACGAGGAAAGTCGGCGATCATGGAGGCTAAGAAAGCGTTTAGTCGTCTATACGAGAAATTGGGGGAGAAAGGCGGGGACAAAAAGTTATTTCGGCTAGCTAAAGCAAGGGAGAAGAAGGCCCGGGATCTGGACCAAGTAAGGTGCATCAAAGACAAGAATGGTAGAGTATTGATGGGGGAGTCTCAGATTAAGCAGAGATGGCAGACATACTTCTATGATCTTCTAAACGAGGATGCAGACCGGGATATAGCGTTGGGGGCCTTGGGGCATTGGGAAAGTCTTCGAGATTTTAGGTATTGCAAGCGCATTAAGATGGAGGAGGTCGTGAGGGCTTTGCGTAAGATAAGTAGGGGTAGAGCGACTGGACCAGATGAAATTCAGGTCGAGTTCTGGAAGTGTGTGCATAGAGCAAGATTAGAGTGGCTAACTGGGTTGTTCAAAGTAATTTTAGGACGAAGAAGATGCTGGATGAGTGGAGGTCGAGTATAGTGGTACCATTGTACAAGAACAAAGGTGATATCCAGTGTTGTAATAATTATATGGGTATTAAGTTACTTAGTCATACCATGAAAGTATGGGAGAGGGTGGTGGAGGCGAGGGTGAGGAAGACGACGTCTATTTCCGACAGTCAGTTTGGGTTCATGTCAGGCTGCTCCACTATGGAAGTTGTCCACTTTATTAAGAGGCTAGTGGAACAGTACAAGGATAAAAACTTCTCCACATGGTGTTTATTGACTTGGAGAAAGGGTACGACAAGGTTCCTAGAAAGGTGCTTTGGAGATGTCTTAAGGCAAAGGATGTGCCAGTAGCCTACATAAGAGCGATCAAATACATATATGATGGAGCTAAGACTAAGGTTAGGATTGTGGAGGGCAACTCGGAGCATTTTTCTGTTGTAATGGGATTACACCAAGGCTCTGTGCTTAGCCTATTCTTATTTGCCTTGGTGATGGATGCATTGACACACCATATTAAAAGGGATATGCCATGGTGTATGTTATTTGCTGATGATATAGTTCTAATTGATGATACGAGGGTCGGCGAGAGATTGGAGGTTTGGAGAAAGACCATCGAGTCTAAGGGTTTCAAATTGAGCAAGTCTAAGACAGTACCTAGAGTGTAAGTTCAGCATTGTGTCAAGGGAAGTAGGCAGGGATATAAGGCTTGGGCCACAGGTCATCCCGAAGAGAGATAGCTTCAAGTACCTTGGGTCGATGATTCAGGGGGACAGAAAGATCGACGAGGACGTCACTAATCGCATAGGGGCGGGCTAGATGAAATGGAGGCTTGCTCCGGAGTTTTGTGTGACAAGAAAGTGTCACTGGCACTCAAAGGTAAGTTTTATAAAGGTGTGGTTAGACCGGCCATGTTGTACATGGCAGAGTGTTGGCCAGTTAAGACCTCCCATATCCAGAGGATGAAGGTAGTAGAGATGAGGATGCTAAGGTGGATGTGCGGGCACACTAGGATAAACAAGATTAAAAATGAAGATATTCGGAAGAAGGTGGGCGTGGCCCCTGTGGATGACAAGATGCGGGAAGCGAGGCTTAGATAGTTCGAGCACGTGCAAAGGAGAAGCCTTGATGAGTCGGTAAGGAGGTATGAGCAGTTGGCCGTGGTAGATACGAGAAGTGTTAAAGGGAGGCTTAAGAATTATTGGGAAGAGGTGATCAGGCAGGAAATGATACGACTGCAAATTTCCGAGGACATGGCCCTTAATAGGAAGGTCTGGAGGTCAAGCATTAGGGTTATAGGTAAAAGGGTAGTAAGATTTTCTTACTTCATACTGGAGGTGAGGCGAGGGTGGATTAGGATTGATCTTAGATGGCTTGCAATTTATGTTGAACTCACACTATACTTGTTTATCTTAGCAACGAGCCTTAGATACGGGTTACTGTTATTGCGTGCCATTCTATATGTTAGTTGTTATGCTTCCGTTATTATAACGATTTCTACTGGAGTTACTAACGAACTGTCTTTTCCTTGCTTTTTTTATTTTCGTCTTTTTAAGCCGAGGGTGTATCGGAAACAACCTCTCTACCCTATCAGGGTAGGGTTGGGGTGAGGTCTGCATACACATTACCCTCCCCAGACCCCACTTGTTGTTCTACTAGAAAGCTGTGGTAGAAAACGGTGAAGGCTCATATGGAATAACTATTAGACCACTTAGGATTTTAATGGATTAGGTGCTTCTTTGCACCTAAAAAAGTGACTCCATATGGAATAGCTGTTTGGAGACAAATTTCTAGCCTATGGGGAAATTTAACATGTTTGTTGGCTTGAGGGTGCTTACTGGGTAAAAATATCAGACTGGGGAAAGATAATTGGGATGGTTCTGTTTGCTCAAAATTTAATTTCCCAAACTCAAAAGATTGGCCAATAATCCATAAACCCTCTTAGCTGATATAATTACTCATACAGATTGGGACTTCCAGTTTACAAGGAACATCTTTGACAAAGAAATGCACGAGGTTGATATATTTACTCATTAGATGCAATCAGTAGTGCTATGGCCCAAAAAAGAAGATAGTCTACTCTGGAAAGCTAGTAAGTGTTGCTCAGCTGGTGCAAGCACAAAAGTGGCCTTGGAAGATGGTCGGGAACACTACAGTCCCAGCAAAAGTGGCCTGTTTTGGTAGACTAGTAGCCCACGAAGCATGTCTGACTCAAGAAAAATTGATGAAAAAGGGTTG
Organism: Nicotiana benthamiana; assembly: GCA_034376525.1. Classification (NCBI taxonomy): domain Eukaryota; kingdom Viridiplantae; phylum Streptophyta; class Magnoliopsida; order Solanales; family Solanaceae; genus Nicotiana; species Nicotiana benthamiana. Next base: position 22,269,014 of record CM067329.1, read on the forward strand.
AATGTGCAGCAAATGCCACTTGTGTGAGAAAGCTTGTGAATTGCGGACCACATCTTCTGCTTAATGAATTTACTTGGCAGATGTGGTCCACGTTCATGGCTAACTTTGGCATCCTTTGGGCAAGTCCTAAGAAGATAAGGAATATATTAGAGTGCTGGAAAACTGCACGTCCAGAAGCATCCTTACAGATGATTTGGAGAGATATTCCTCTTACCATAGCTTGGACGATATGGAAAGAAAGAAATAATAGGTGTTTCGAAAGCAAAAAGGAGAAGCTGCAATGTGTGAGATATAGTTGTCTATATTATTTGTACTATTGGAAAGATGGAAATGTTGTTATGGATTTTCATAATATGTTGGACATGCTAGACCACTTAGGATTTCAATGTTCTTAAGCCAGCACTATCTCTGTATTTTCAGAGTATCGGCTTGATAATATTCTTAGTAAAATCTCCACCTTATCAAAAAAAGAAGGTAAAGACTACAGGAAGAGAATGCTTAGAACAGGCCACCGCAAATAAGTTCTAAGGATTTTATTATCAATTTTTTACAGGAAAGCACTGAAATCAACAATTTTAGCTAGGAAGGAAAACATGTCCATGTACAAGATAACTTGCCTTCGGAAGGATGCTCAAACCCAGAGTCCACAATAGCCCGCAATAGCTCTGGCTTTAGAAGAAAATCTCTGAAACCCGAACTGTGAATACCAACATAACCCCTGCATCCACCAAAAAAGACCATAATATTAATAATTGATTCAAAGTATACAAAATTTCAAGCTTGACAAAGCAGATCAAAGGGAAACCCCCTTAGTACTGATTGAGAACATACAACAAAAAAATGGGTTTGAAAAATGTCACATAGACATTAGACTATCTCAGCACCATGGAAATATTTATAGAGCAAACACAACAACAACAACAAAAATTGTCAAAAAGACATAGATAAAGAATGTACATCAATCAATCAATCATTTAAGCCTCCGGCCAAACTAGTCAGAAATAACTATCTGAATCCTTGATATTTCAATCTACTCAGACCTGCTTCTTTCAATACTAATGCTTAACCTCTAAATATATAGAAAATGAACTGCCTCTACTGCGGCTCAATCACAAACTATATTTCTATTCCACTCTATTTAGGCAAGTTTGATTCCATAAAAATAAACAGACACAAAACACATGAAAAGGTCATAAAAACCTCTAAATACTAATGCTTAACCTCTAAATATATAGAAAATGAACTGCCTCTACTGCGGCTCAATCACAAACTATATTTCTATTCCACTCTATTTAGGCAAGTTTGATTCCATAAAAATAAACAGACACAAAACACATGAAAAGGTCATAAAAACCTCTAATTCTTAATTACACACATATCAATAACACAGACAAACAAAAATATTGGCGATACAGGCTTATTTCAAGCAGAAAAAAACAGAATACCAAAAAGATGTAATTTTTAGGCAGCAAAAAGTTCTCAAGCGTGTAGCTCACGCATCATAAAATACGAAAAACAAAAGCATAAAAGCATAAATTTCAATACCTAACTAGGTAGGGCCAAACCATAACGCATGAACATAGGCTTCATAACTATTTGACAAAATACTACTAAGAAATACAACAAACCATAAAAAACATTGACGTAAGCTTAAAATTAAAGAAAATAGTTTCCACTGTAAACAAGTTAGAAAAACAGAAATATATATAATATCGGCGTGAAGATCTCACTTCTTGGCGGTCTCGCCGTTGACTTTCCCGGTGACGGAGTCAGGGAGTTTTTCATCATCTTCTTCATAGTCGAGAAGCTCCTCTTCATATGCATCGTTCTCCTTGTTCTCTCCCATTCTTTTGCTACGAGCTATTACCACAAAAAAGGCCAGATCCAATCACAAAAATATCAGTAATTTAAAATCGAAGTAAACTATTAAGTAAAATATGGATAAATGCGTACAAAAATCGGAGATTTGAGAGGAAAGTTGCTTTCACATTACAGAATCACAGAGAAAAGTTGGATCTTGGTCGGGGAAATTAGGGCTAGGGTTTCAGAAGCGTCTGCAGAAAAAATGTTAGGACAAAAATAGGGAAACTAAAAATCGTATGCGGGAGCAGAGAGAGTGATAGGGTTTTGTGATAGTGGGGCAGGTTATAAATGACGAGATGCTGAAAACTTTGTTGACGAGTTTATTCTTAGCTTCTTTTACTAATTGATAGCAAAGTCGGCTTAAACTATGGGGATATTTTGGATATTTTAAATATTTAATATCTCTCCTTCTGAAAAAAGTCCTTTTCCTTTTCCGTTGATGGAGATTCCCTTTTGACCTTAGTATAATTTGCTATTCTAAGCCTTTATATTTGTAAATAACGAAGAGAAGATTCGCTTAGACTAAGAAAAAGAGCAACCGTAACACAAGAAAGTGATCCTTTTTTTTGGGCTAATATAGAAAAACTCGTGGTAAATCTTCATAAACGAAGCAAAAAGATTCCATTTGACTTTCAACAAAGCATCTCATAGTAAACTTTTACAACTCAAGAAACAAATTGTATTCAACTCTTATTCCGAGTTTCAATAATAATAATTTGAGTTAATCTCAATTGAAAGTCCATATTTTTATTATATATTCAATGAAGTAGGAGCTTGCTTTCTATTTGGTGGTGTACTTTTATCTCTCGCCTCTCGAGATCTTACATGAAAGACACTTGCAAGAACCTTTCTAGATTGAGTGGCGATTCTAACAAATATATTACGTGTCTCAAGCTTAAAACTCGGAAGAAAATCCCTCTAAGGCTCCCATGTCATGAAGTTAGAAATTCTCCGAAAATAAAAGGTTTGTAAGAATTGCATTTACGATTGCGTTCTTGTATATTTTTTGTTATCATTCTTGCTTTTATTATTTTCAATATTTCTTCTTCACTATTATTTTTATTTATTAAACCTATTTTTAAAATGTCTTCTTGAGCCAAAGGTCTAATGAAAACAGTTTATTTACCTCCACAAGATAGGGAGAAGATTTACAATACACTATACTTTCTACTCAACATATGAGAATATATCGGATATATTATTATTGTTTCTTGTATAATTTTTGTGTGACATGATAATGAACTTGAGTACAATCAAGTTATTACTTGGCTCCCATGAGTTACTAGATATAAGCTATCATTTTACCCCCAAAAAAAAGGATTGAATAATTTGGTCTTTTTACTTACTTATGATGAGACATTTGACACCTTAATTAAATTTGAGTATCCTTATATTCTAGCGATAGTTATCTATAATGGCATTTCTAGCAATGTGCCACATAACAATTTGTCGATATTGTTGTGAGTGCGGTATTTTGTGGCCCCATCAGTTTTCATGCTCGAAAAATGTAAATCTAACTTCTTAATGAACCAAAAATATTATTAAGTCATTTTTCTATTTTTCCTTCTGAGAGTATGTTTGTCGTATTGCCTACATAAAATAACTCATGTGAATAATTATTTGTACACAGCTAGTACATGAATTGTCCTACGTAACCACGAGACTTCTAGCAACTTATTGATCGTAATACAAAATTCATTATAGAAATGACGAACTTATTCTCAACTTATGCATTTAGATCAAGTTTTCTCAAATCTTGCACCAAAATTGGAGGTTTTTATGTTAAAAGAATTCTAATTTGAGTAACTTTTTCAATTACCAAAAACTTGATTTTTTGCCTAACTTCTTACTTGTAAATGAAATAAACAGTAAACAAGAACAACAATTTTTACATGAAAAATCACCCGACTCAAAGGTACAAAAAATTACGGCCTACCAAGTAGGATTTTAACTTCGACTTCAGTAGAACAAATGAGTCAAATGTACTGATTGCAAAACTTGTAAACCAATACCCACACACTTCTCTTACTTCTACTACTTGAATGAAGTACAAGCTACTCTAACTTGAACACTCAAATAATGACTCTGACTGACTTATTTTGAATGACACCAGAATAAAACTCAATCTCCTAATACAAATGGACTAACAGACTTAAGAAGAATACTGACTTTCACTCCACACTAATGATTAGCTTGAGTGTTAAACTGGAAATGTTGTATCATGTTCTTTAGTTAATATGCAAAAAGATAATCTTCTCAGTCCATAAGGAAAGTATTTAATTTTTCAGAAATTTTTTAGATCTTTGAGAGTCCTACATGTTGTCAACTTCTTGTTTGGCATCAATGTTAAAGTTCCACAGACTCCACAAATCTTGTAACAACTGTCTATCAATTATGCGGGCAGATATCCTTGGGCAATAATCATTATCGCATCAAGAGTCGTTTCCAGCAATATCGGACTATAGTAACTTTATGTAAAAGTTATTGCCTTGTAAGAACCTTCAACAACTACCTTGAGGACCTGGTTCTTAGCACTCGTTTGGCAACTGCCTTGAGGACCTGTTTCTTAGCACAGGTTCACTTGACACACTTGTTAATCAACAAAATCTCAATTCTCAACAAATGCTCTCTTTGTTATGATGAAAAACTTTGTGCTCATGTACCAAGTAATCGCATTCATAAACATACACAGTACATCACAGTTGAGAACAATAACAGATTATGAGCAACACAAACACTTGAACAAACATAGTGCATCCCCCCAACTCTATCTTCTCCTTTTTGGCATTATAAAAATAATTATTGTATAGCCTATGCAATAGTTAATGCAAGATTCATGGCCATTGAGGCTACAACACCAAGCACATGAAACATCACGACAATGAACTATGTAAGAAGTAGGTGCAACATAAGAGAGATCATTAAGTAGTGTCAAATTAAGGCTAGGGCCTTGAACTAAAACATTAAAACAAAATAAATAAAAATTGCCTACAAAATACTCAAAAACTAGACTAGAAAGACAAAACACAACACGACTAAGCGAACAAAAAACAGACAGGAGACACTGGTAAAGGACCAGAATCAGGGGTGAGAGGTGGAGGAGGTCAAGGCTTTTACAAAAGCGGCAATCTATTGAGTGTGATCCTCTATGTCTATTTTAAGATCCTCTTCCTCTATGTCTCTTTCAAGCTCCTTCCTAAGCTATTTGGTTTCCTTCTCAGCTCACCATTGTCCTTCTCGAGCTTAGCATTTTCTTCTAAAGCTAACTCCAACCTTTTAGAGAGTTCAGCAGTTATGCTGTTTCGAGGAAAAATGGCAGAATCAATTAGCACTTTAGCCTTGATCTCAGCATATCCACACTTCTTGAAAGGGTCAAAATCCATAACATTATTGTGATTCCAAAACTTCAGCTCAGACAAGGATATATTGAGCTTGTCAAACAACTCAGTTAGGATAAAGCCATAAGGCATACATGCTTAGACTTGGAAGTGTCTGCAACCCTTACCATATGTTGAATCATCGAGTTAGGAAGATTTATGGCTCTACCTGTATCCAGTAGATTCATTACAACCATATCAAGCAAGGTTCCCCTATTCCTTCTCTCATATCTCGAGAATGCAAGAGTTCACAAAGTAAAACAACAGTTTGTAAAAAATGTCATGTAAATCTTGTACACCTTTGGGGGAGCATCCAGCTCAAATTTCTGGGAGAACTTTCTGGTAACCACAATGCATATGGCCACATCATTGTCAATACCAAGCCACTTATTCTTCAAATAGTTGTCGACTCTCATGGAAGGAATAGTAAGTAGCAGACCAAGCTCTTCAGCATCAAACTTCATCCCAAACCCTCTCACATAACTCTTTAGTACCTTGCCATCAAACTAAAAATTTGCATAAAACTCAACCATTGTAGGCATACATACAGGGGGAAAGGCTTTAACAAATATATCTATCTATCCCTGCAGATCAAGATTTTTTACCAACATGCATGCCTTTTTCATCAGTGTTAGCAAGTATCTTCGAATTCAACCTTCTTCTGTTTTGAACTCAATCAACCTATCAACTACCCCAGACTTAGCTATTTTCTTTTTCCTCTTACTGGTATTTTGAGAGGTGATAGTTGCTTTGGTGGGTTTAGCAGTAGTTTTCTTCATTGGTGGTTTTACGACACTTAGACGATGATTTTGCATTTGAAAAGGTTTGGTTAGGCTTAGTCATGATAGTGAGAGGATAGTGAATTTGTTTTGGTTCTTGCTTAGGGTTTGAGATGAAAATTGAGATTTCAGAGAAGTACCAACAAAGGGCCTTTAAAGAGAGTAATCCTGATTTGAATATAAGAGAGAGGGTAATTGATTTGAGTTCTAACGTGACTCTAATAATAGTTATTTTTTACAGCTAGACTCTAAAAATTAATTGAAATCTAACTACACTAGGATTCTCCTTAGATCCTTGATTTTGATAACAACTAGGAGCGGTGCTAACTAGATTAGGAAGTCTAAGAGTAACAGTAATTTCAGTTGTTAGGTTCCAATAATTTTAGACAAGATGGCATGTACCTAAGTCCAAAAACCAACTCTTTTGCAACTCTTTAGTCATTTATGCAATAAAGCTTCTAGCATGATAAGTTAATATCATCAAGTATAATCATTAGTTAAACTATCTAAGTAAGTAGGTATACTTAGAACTAGCATGAGACTGAACCAATCAAGCATTTGATACCTCAACTATCTACATCTATTGACTCATTTTTCTAGCCAATCAAGGGTTCAACCTAGTCAGAGGCATTGATTAATTCAAGTTCTATTTTTTTTCTTTGGTAGTGCAACCTACTAAGTGCCTTAGTAAAAATTGAGTTTTATAGAAATTTATTGACATATTCCCTTTTTCAACATTGTCTTTGAAAAAATGATGTATGATATTAATGTGTTCGGTTCTCTTATGCCGATATGTATTTTTAGCGATATTTACTACACTGGTGTTGCCACAAAAAATAGGAACACATTAATATAAATATCATGTTCCCTAGTTTCTATCTTATCCGTAGTAATTGAACACAACAAGATGTTGTTGCTATATATGCTGCTTCAGCTGTACATAGGGCCACTAAGTTTTGCTTCTTTGTTTCCCAAGACACCAGGGATGAACCAAAAAAAATATGATGTTCTTGTAGTATTTTTCCTGTCAACATGAAAACCAGCACAGGTGGCGAGTGCAAAACATAACACAAAATTATTGCTCGCTAGTCAAAGATGATATAGTTTAATTATCATCTCCACAGAGATTGGATTTGAAGCATTTGACTACAATACAGAAAAATTAATACTTTCATTTGATGATTATCAATTATGATTAATTACTAAAAAAATAAGCAATTAACCACAAAATACAACAGATGAGTAACGGGAAATCAATTAGAGAAACATGGGTAATTAACTAGACAAGTGCAAGATAATTGACCGGGGAGCCAATTTTTGAGTTAGTTCAATCTATATATTGTTGATTCTCACAAATTTAACAGATAATCAGATTACACTTGAGGTTAATGTTTCTCTTTCGATTAAACGTTAAATTCAGTAATTAATCCAATTAAAGAATGATAAATAATTACAACGAATGAAATAGTGGTTATGATCTAAAAGGTAATTTATCACAAATATTTTTCTATTTTCTAACTTGATTAATAATTAAAGAGGCCCTTTTGATGACCTACTTGAATCATGAATTTAAACTAGAGCATAAGACGTAAATAAATTCAATATCAAGCTCCTCTTTCGATTAAGCAAAATAAAAATAACTTCACAACATGAATTAAAACTCCATCAATTAATTCCAAAAATTATCAGGAATCAAATCCATAATCAAGTTATCAAATCATTGTATTTGTCAACACCCTAATGGAAATTACTCCATAGCAATGGAAACAATTATCTCAATGAATTTTAAAAACATAAAAAATATCAATGCTAATGATTCAATATAAACTCCCGTATTGCACCGATCGTTGATTGAAATCTTGATGAATTCTTGTGTCTCTTGCCTTAGTTGCTTCTCAAATCCTTCGTAGGTTAAAAGTCCCTTCAAATATGTATTTTCGGTGTATTTTGCGCCCTATTGGAACAGGTTCGAACGAAACTACTCTTTCCTAGCCGAAATAGGAAAAACTCCAAGAAACTTGTATAGGTGTGCTACACCGTACATCGCGCTTGTGAGGATATTCAGAGAGCAGACTTTTTGATAGGCCGCCACTTTTACATAGTCGTAATGTGTCATGCGGTACAACAATGTTTTTTTCTCAGAGTAAATATTTTCCTCCACTTTTGACATCCTTACTTGGTCCTCGACCCCCGAATGTGATCCCGATTTAATTTCTTGGACTTCTACTCAGACTTCAAAGATCCAACTTGTTCAATTTAGCTCCAAATTAACTTTTAAACTCGGGATCACTTCTAACAAGTTATAAAACACATCATAAGTATAATTCACTATCATTTAACTCAAACACACGTAAAATACAGTAATTATAGTATAATACTATTGTTAAAACACGATTTTCTAGCCTACCATCAATACTCAACATCATCATAACCAACTAAGTCAAAGTTTAACCTCTTGGATACCACATACACAAATCATGAGTTTCCTTAAGATATTTGAGTATTAACTTGACTGCCTTTAAATGAGACATCTTGGGATTAACCTGAAATATTGCATATAGACCAACACTAAATACAATATCGGCCTTCTTGTAATGAGATACAACAAATGCCAATCATTCTTCTATATAGTTTTTGCTCCACACCTTTTCCCTCTTTATTTAGATTCAACATTGTTGCAATGGATATAGGGGTATCAATTGACTTTGAATAATCCATGTTGAATTTCTTCAAGAGTACTTTGATGTATTTTTGCTAGCGAATCATGGTTTCAGTAAGTGTCTACTTGATCTACAGTCCAAGAAAAAAAATTCAATTCATCCATTATGCTCATTTCAAACTAATTGCCCATCATTTCATTAAATTCTTTGTACATTTCTTCATTATAAGCTCTAAAAAGATAATATCATCCGCACATACCTGCACAATTAGAAGATTCTTTCCCTTGTGCTTTAGAAATAATGTGGTTCTCACCTTAACCCTCACAAAGTTATTGGGTAAAAGTATCTTTGTGAGTCTCTCATATGAGGCTCTTGGAGACTAATTTAGTCCATATAATGCCTTGTCCAATTTGAAACATGGTTGGAGAACTTTTCACTTTCGAAACCAGTAGGCTGTTTATAAAATACTTCCTATTTTAAGTAACCATTTAGGAATACACTGTTCACATCCATCTAATACAGAGTGAATTCCATATGTGCAACAAAAGCTATTAATATTCTAATAGTGTCATTTCTGGCTACAAAAGCAAATGTCTCATTATTGTCAATTCCTTCTTCTTGATTGTATCTCTGAACCACCAGTCTGGCATTATTCGTTGTAATATTTCCTTGCTCATCCAGCCTGTTCCTAAATACCCATCTAGTACCTATAATATTTCTATTTTTGGGTCTTTACACCAGATGCCGGACCTTGCTTCTCTCAAATTAATTCAGCTCATCTTGTATGGCCATTGACCAATGAGGGTGTTTTAGGGCTTCCTTTATGTTTTTAGGCTCAATCCATGAGAGAAATGTAGTGAGTGCACATAGGTTTATCAAAGATGATCGTGTTTATACTCCTGCATTTGGATCAGAGATGATATTCTCCAGGGGGTGTGATATTTTATGTTTTTATAGCCTAACTTGTATACCCTAAGATGGTTCAAGAAAGGAGTGACCCAAAGGACTAGTGCCAATGGATACAACTTCACCTGACTGAGTATTAGTCAATGTAATTCCCTCTTTTTTATGTTCTTCCTCAGCACTTTCATCTCCTTCTTGATTACATGATTCCCTTTTAGGTTGTTCAAATTTTCTAGAAGTTCCTTCATAGAAGCTCCCTATATCATTGTTTTCATCCAGCAAACCTTTCTCAGCCATATGTTAGACTCATCAAAAAATAAAGAATATTTTCTTCATGCATATAGTTCTTTTATTAATTACTTTGTATACTTTACTATGTGGTGAATGACCCATGTTAACTCTATCACCCCTTCTGTCATCAAAAATTACCTAGAGATTCTTTGCTATTGTTGCACAAAATATTTACACCCAAAATCTCTTAGATAAGTGATGTTGGGCTTTCTTCCTCAAAGTAACTCATAGGGAATCTTCTCAAAAACGGGTCTGAGTAAACACCTGTTTAATAAGTGGCAAGCAATATTAACTGCCTCATCCCAAAAGTTTTTAGGCAAACCACTAGCAATCAATATTGTAACGACCCGATTGGTCATTTTGAGCTCTAGCACGTCGTTCAGCAGTCTAGGGGCATGAACATTTTGGAGTGCCATTTTCATAGCAGTCTAAGGGCATGAACATTTTGGAATGCCATTTTCATCACCAAGCATGAGGTAATGATTTCTGCTAAGGTTTATATATGGATTTAGACTTGGAAAATTGTAGAAAACTTGGGGTTTGAGGGAAAACCTAGAAAATTAGTATTCTTGGAATTTGACCACTATTTTGGGTATAGAATTTAGAGAAAATCATATATTTGAGTTTGTGAGGCTATGGATAATGTTTATCTTCAATTTTTTTTTGATTCTGGGCACATGGGCCCCGGGGCATTTTTGTCAACTTTTTGATCGGGGCTAGGAATTGTTACAAATTGGATTATAATGAGTACCTTTGCATATATTAATAGGTTTACATAATTATTGGCTAGTTTTGGAGCGTTGTGTATCTATTCGAGTCTTCGAAAAGGCGCAAAATCGGTCATGGATCTTCGGAGCGAGATGAGTCTCCTTTCTAACCTTGTAAGAGGGAATTGTCTGCATAGGTGAATTAATTGGTTATGTGCTCCTATTTGTGGGGGCTACATAATCACAAGGTGATGAGAGTCCGTCCGTAGGTACTATTATGTTTAAGTCCGGGTAGTCTAGGACCCAAAAGCATGCTATACTTGGAATACTTGTACTCTTATTGATAGATCGAATTGCTTAAACCACATAGAATGTAATAAATACATTGAGAAAAGGATTTGACCTCTTTTTTTAAATCACTAAAGAGAAAGTGGATTTTATTTGAATAATTATTCCCGATAAATTATTAATTTTCTATTTGAGCATATATTTTATATGCACCTGCATCGCATGTATGATTCGCGAGAAGGGTGATTGTTTATTTTATGTTGACCGCGTCGCATGGATAGTTCGCGAGCGGGGCAATAGATGCATCTATTGTTCGAGCCATTCGACCCTTGGCAGTGCACATTTTACTTTTATGTGCCGTACGTCCCACGGTGGTTATTTGCGCATGCTGGTATTATTTCCTTGAACTTATTAAAGTTGCTATTGCCTCTTCATGGCTTGAGAATATTTGAAAAATAATGAAAAAGGAGATTTTGGAAATTTCCTATAAAAGGAATAATTGTTTACGTGTTTCCTTCTATTTGGTAAAAATCATGTTTGTAGAAATTCACGATTTAATGTATTATAGACATTATTATTGGACCACTAGTAAGTATCGAAGTCGACCATCTCGTCTCTACTACACTTCTGTATATTTTTATTGCACAGGTTTATGCATGGCTAGAGACTTATTGGCATAGCATCATGGTTGTCAAGGAGACTAGGTGAGCTGTATTTCCTCGAGGCGACCCGCAGCTAGTATAGTCTCTCTCAGGATCCTGCTTACTTTTTGTCCAATTGTATTCCGGACAGCTGTTGTACTTTATTCATTTTCTTTATATTTTATTCTTAGAAATTGCTCATGTACTTGTGACACCAGGTTTTGGGATGTATTTGGGTTTATTCAGAAATTTTAAAAGCTGTTTAAATACTTCATTATTCATTCAGATGAATATACTGAGTATTGTTAATTGCATAAAAGAAGTATTTTCAAAATTATTAAAACAAGAATTTAATTAAGTATTTCAGTTGGCTTGCCTGACAGTGATGTCTAATGCCACCACGACCCTTAGTAGATTTTGGGTCGTGACAACATAGTCCTACCTATATCTTATAGAGATATGTTCTTTATTTTCACAACACCATTTTTTGTGGAGTGTTGGGGGTGTAGAGAAGTTATGTTCTATGCCATGAATTCTACAAAATTCAAGGAATTTAGATGGTTCAAACTCAGTCCTGTGATTTGTTCTTATACTTGATAAAACACTCCCTAGTTTCTGCTAGATCTGTCTGACAAACACACAAAATACATCAAAGGTTTCATCCTCAGATGCTAGAAATAAGGTCCATGTGTACCTAGAGAAGTCATCAACAATCACAAACATATCTTTCCAAACCCAGTCCTGTGATTTGTTCTTATACTTGATAAAACTTTCCCTAGTTTCTGTTAAATCATTCTGACAAACACATAAAATACATCAAAGGTTTCATCCTCAGATGCTAGAAATAAGGTCTATGTGTACCTAGAGAAGTCATCAACAATCATAATCACATTTTCCCTCCCCTGCTCTTAACTCTCATTGGTCCACATAGGTCCACGCGAAAAGGTTTCAGGGGTTTGGAAGTACTGCCAACTTTATTAGATTTAAATGATGACTTTACATGTTTATCTCTAATATAGGCATCACAGACTTTGTCTGATATGAACTCAACTTTTGGTAGCCAAACATAGCTAGGTCCAGTTCATCATTGTCAGACTCATCTTCTTCGGACGCCTTAAGAACCAAGGCATTATCCCTCTTTGATTCCTTCTTCATACTTCCAACTTTCTCATCTCATGAGATTTTAAGTTTCCAATCAACTCGTCCAATGAAATCTTATCCAACTCATTTGCTTCATGAATAGTTGTGACTTTTGATTCCCATGGAGTAGGGAGAATCCTTAGAACCTGACTAACCAGTTCTTTAATAGTGAATACCTTTCCTAGTGACTTCTCTTCATTTGTTATTAAGTGAACCTAGTCATCATCTCCTGAATAGGTTCAGATTCCTTCATAGAGAAGAGATCATGGATCCTCATGATCAACTCATTCCTTGATCTCTTCACTTGATTTTTTCCTTTATGAGAAGTTTGAAGTGCATTTTGGATCTCCTTTGCATTAGAGCATGCAAATATCCTATAGTACTCATCAAGACCAAGTCCACAGATGAGGATCTTCTCGGCCTTTGCATCCTTTTCCATCATCCTAAAGTCCGCTGCTATAAATTCAGATGGGTCTTTAGGAATAGTTTCATTTTGTCCATTTTGTTTTGTGAGAGTTATTGGTCCTCGATTTACTATTGTCCATTATTCGTAATCCTCAGCCTTTAGAAAATCCTTCATTCTTACCTTCCATGGACTGTAGTATTTTTCGTTGAACAGAGGTGGTCTAGTAGTTGATTGTCCTTCATTAATTCCAAGTGGATCACTCATTTTCTTCCACGATCTGTCTAGGTGTTAACCACATTTGCAAGAATCCACTTTAATACCAACTGTTAATTTGAGTGCCTTCCAAAATTACTAAAGAACTCGGTTCTTTGCCTAACTTCTTACTCGTAAATGAAATAAATAGTAAACAAGAACAACAACTTTTACGTGAAAAATTACCCAGCGGAAAGGTGCAAAAGATTCTGACCTACCATGTAGGATTTTAACTTCAACTTCACTAAAATAAACGAGTCAAATGTACTGATTACAAGACTTATAAACCAATACAAACACGCTTCTCCTACTTCTACTACTACGAATTACAAGCTACTCTAACTTTCACACTTAAATAATGAGTCTAGCTGACTTGTTTTGAATGACGTCATAATATAACTCAATCTCCTAATACACATGAACTAACAGACTCAAGAAGAATACTGACGTTCAATACTAGTGATTATCAACTTGAATGTTAAACTGGAATACTATATGTCGTTCTTTAGTTGATTTTCAAAAGGATAATCTTCATAGTCCATAAGAAAAATATTTAACTTCCCATAACTTTTTGAGATCTTTTAGAGTCCTACATGTTGTCAAATTCTTGTTTGGCAGCAATCCTAAAGTTCCACAAACTCCATAAGTCTTGTAACTATTGTCTATAAACTAGGCGGCAGATATTCTAGGGCAAAAATCCTTATCGCATCAAGTGTTTTTTCTAGCAATATATGACTATAATAAATTTATGTAAAAGTAACTTCCTTGTAAGAACCTTCAACAACTACCTTGAGGACCTAGTTCTTAGCAAGTGTTTAGCAGGTACATCGAGGGCCTGGTTCTTAGCACACGTTCACTCGACATGCATGTGAATCATCAAAACCCCAATTCTCAATAAGAATATCAATATATATTAAGGTTGAGTAAACACTATCTTTGTAATTGAACATTGATGGATAGAGTTATCCCGTGTTCCTAATGGTTGGAGATAATTGTACCTCATGAAATTAATCGAGATATGCGTAAAATATACCGAACACCATGGCTATATGGAGGAAAAAGGTTATATAACAAATTATTTTCTAACTGATCTCTGCTATTGTGTTTTCTTTTCTTTATACGTTTTTATATAATAGAATTTCTCTTGTCCGTGGATATAGTTTAGTTAACCAAACTAATGTAAATATGTATCGGTAATATCTTTACCGTGTTCTTAAGCTTCAAAGTGTATATTGAAAAAAAATGGACCAATTAAATTATCTGCTATAGTATGTATTTCATTTTCTATTTCCTATAAAGAAGGTTGTGTAACACCTCGTAAATTTGAATCGGTTGTGGATGTATTAAATGAGTATTAATGGTAATCAAATTTTTATGATAATAAGTATACGAGGCATATCATAAGTGATTTAGGGTCTAAGGAGAGACTTAAGTCTAAGCTAAGTTGGAAAACTACAAAAAAGACTAAAATTCCAAATGGGTAAGCATAAGACCATATTTTCGACGATCATATCTACATAAATATGAGGTGTTAGATTATGAAAAACATATAAAATTAAATTCCTTTGAATCTAGTTTCTAACGCTTAAAACCGTTCGCCATTTGGACTTTCCTACAAGAAGTTATGGCCAAATTGCCAAAGACTGGTGGAGGATTGTGCGGATGCGAAACATCCGAGGCCGCATCAGAAAAGAGGGGATGGCAGTGAATTGCTGCCATAGCATCTGAGCTCCTGAGCGCAGAACTGCTCAGATGCGAAGCATCCACGTTTGCGTATGAAATCTAGGCTTATAAACACAATTTTGGGATTCATTTTTGCCCATTTTGTTTTGGAAGACTTTTAGGATTTTCCTCCACTCTCTCAAGACCTCCAACCCGTCCCATCTTCAAGGTATGCAATACCCATTATCTTGGTGTGAATTCCATCATTTCTACACCAGTATTGATGAAATATACACATAAAATACTTATTTCTTCAAGAACTCAAAAGTGGGTTTTACAAGATTTCTTCCAAAAGGATAATACTACACCTTTAGACTTAAGGGAATATAAGTATGAATAAGTAATAAAACTCTTGTTATGGTGATTTGAGGCCATAAGTTCCCAATTTAATTACATCTATGGTAGAGATTGAAAGATGAATATTTGATGAAATTTATAGGTTGGGTACGGATGGATGGTCATATATGTGATGTTGGAAGTTATAAATTGGTTAATCATGATGGTGGGATAAATTGTTGATGAATGATGGTAATTAGATGAACTAACTATATGGTGATGAGATGTAGAGATTTATGCCTACAATGTGTTTGATAATATGCCTAAATGGATTAAGTTATGGAATTTGTCACTAATATTGGTTCCATTGGATGTTCTATTGTAGATTGAAGGTTGTTAGTATTCTGGATCATTGTAGTATCACTAAGGAGTGAAATTGAGGTATGTGAGGTTAACTCTCTATGTTTGGGAATGCTAATGATTCTCCTACACTATGTTTCTTTTACCACGTTACTAATTGACTCAGAAATATAGTTTAGCCTAGTTCCTTGAATGGTTGTAGAACTTCTATGTTTTAGCTTCATAACTCGGTCATGACTTTCATTCGGAACATTGTGAGCTCAGTGCGTATTCGATATATACTTGGGTTTGATGCCCTCGAGTCTTAGTATAGATTACTCTGTATGTCATATATAGTTGAAATTTTAGTGTTCATAATCAGTTCAAGAGTACATGTCTCAGTCTAGTCCTATTCAGTATTCCAGTATTATGTAACTAAGTGTATCCAGTATTCGAGTATCATATAACTCAATGTAATTCAGTATTTCACTATCATGTATTGCAGTATGATTCTCCATTACTGATTTTAAATTCTTGAATGTTGAACACCTGCATTTGGACTTGAGATCACAGTTTATGCTTTATGTATCTTTGGGCCTGAGGTTGTAATTTATGCTATGAGGCTGGAGTTATATATACATATATTTGGGCCCAAGCCCGCAGTTTGTGCGCACACACACACACACACACACACACACACACACACACACACACACACACACACATATATATATATATATATATATATATATATATATATATATATATATATATATATATATATTGGGCTTGAGGCCGCAGTTAAATATTCAGATAAACAGGTTGTTCATCATACAGAAGAGGGAGTATTCTTATCTTTACTTCCTTTGTTCAGTTCAATTATCAGTTATCATTTCACTTACCATATATCAGTTCAGTTATTAGTTATTAGTTATTATTTCAGTTTCCGTATTTATCATTTCAGTTATCAATTATCAATTCTCAGTTATCAGCTTATTTAAAGTTTCAACATTTATAATTCTCTTTTTCAGTTACTTTACATGTCAATGCAATTCAAATATACTGATGTCCCTTTTGCCCAGGGCCTGCATTTCACGATGCATGTAATGATTTACAAGTTGAGAGTTTAGAGTGCTAGGATTCTCGTACCAGCTATTTGGTGATCCCCACTTCGTTCAAGGCTTTGTCATTACTTTACAGCCTTTCAGTACTTATAGACAATCAGTGTTTTCAGCTTCATTAGACGCTTCATATACTAGAGTAACAGTTAGACAGAGTCACAAGCTTTTCATGTTAAGCAATGTTGGCTACAGATATGTTTTAGACTTGTATTAGTGTTTCCACACTTTGATTTTTATCACTCAGGCTTTCAGTATATCAACATGTGTTAGTCTATCTGTCACACTTAGTATGTTATGATATCACATGTTTATTCAGCCAGCCAGTTGGTTCGCTCGGTCACATGTAGTCAGGCACCGGGTGCCGTGTTACGTCCAGGTGCAGGTTTGAGGCGTGACAGGTTGTTAATTAATGTATACGTCTTTTGATTGTAATTCATGTAATAGTTCTGATTCCATTTATGTTCTTTTAAGATTTATAAAAATATTAGATGATTGTATGCACTCTTATTAATAGGTTGTGAATCTGAACTCCAAGAACATGCAGGTTCTGGAGTAACTTTGAGTAATTAATAATGGAACACCAATGAAAATATAAATTTCTCTCCGTAGTTTCTTCCAGAAACCTACGCTCTGAGAGTTGAATAGAGAAGATATTGAAACAGAATAGGAATGATAATTCCTAGTAGGAACAGTTTTGAAGTGGTTATTCTTGCTTGCCCACCTAAAATATTCTAGTGAACTTTCACATTTGCATAGTTCTAAAAAATTAAGGGGGAAGCAGAAGAATGGAAAATTGAAGGAAATCATCGGTCAGATCTTTTCAGGGCAAGCTTTTATTTTGATTCAACCTTTTGACATGACCATTTAACGTACAAAGACACTATCAGTGGAAAACTATCAACCATTAAACTTTCTTATCTCCAATCTTCCCTTATTTTGAGTACGGGAAGTATGAACACACAAGATCTGACATAATTAAAATTTATATCTATATAGTAACTGTTGTGAGGCCCTGTAAAAATTTCTACTCAAAACTCGAGTCTCATAGTGCCAAGTTAGGGTCAGGTGTTAGAAATTTTGGACCCTTGAGTTGATCTGCATTAAAATTAAAGGTATAATTTCTCAAAAAGTGCGATTTTGCAGTCGAGAATGCAGTCGTATACCAGAAATGCGGACCACATAGTCACCGTAAAGTTAGTCAGTGTGTTGTCAATTTGAGGTCAAATATGGCGATCGCAGAACCAATATGCGGACATCATAGTCGTCACTTAATTCCCTTAGGATTTTGCAAGGGGCAGTTCTGTGGTGCATTATGTGACCGCATAATGGGTATGTGCACCGCATTTGTTCCGCATACCCAGACAGTGCGTTCAGGTTTTGGGGAGCATTTTCGCAGTCCATTATGTGGAGTGCATGTCAACTTTGCGATCACATATCTGACTCGGGGCTCATATTTTCTAATTTTAAAAATCCAACCCCATCCCATTAAATATACCCCAACATACCATTTTCTATTATTTTTCACGACTTGGGGAGAGAGTGGGAGTTCTAGAGTGAGAAGGAGTAATTTCCATCAAGTCCTCTCTAAATCCTTGCCCCAAATCCTTGAAGACTGTCAGTTGCAGATACTAGGTCTTCAATCTAAGAGATAAGAACTGTACCCTTCTCAATAATTTTAAATTTTTTGTTAAAATAGCTAATTAGCAAATGTGCACATGGGTATAAGCTCATGCATATGAGATAATGAGATATGGGGAGAATGGGAACTAAAAAGACAACAATTAGGGTGTAATGTTGAAGAAATTTCTTTTAAAAAGGGACCTAAGATCATAATGCACCTTTAGTGTTTGATAATATGCCCAAACAAGCTAGAATCTGAATCACGTCTCTAATTCTCGATTCAATTTGTAACTCTTACACAATAGATTGAAGTGCTAAGAATTCCGGAATTTTGTAAGGATTAAGGAATGGTATATTGAGGTTTGTATGGCTAAAACCCCATCTTTTAGAAACTGAGCTTCATCGGTGATTGTGTGAACATGGTAAGGTTAAAGTTGAGTTATTGCATTGCTTGTTATTTTACATGAGTTGGTGCTATAACCTTATATATGTGAAAGTGTATCTCAATATAATCAACATGCTATCTTGACAACTTGAAAGGGGTAAAGATATGAATTATGTGTTGAAAACCTTAAATCGAGATTGCAGTTGAATATATTGTGCCATCTATGTGAAGTCTTATCCATACTTACAATTTAAGTTGCTCTTGTGTGCACTTACTGCCCTAAATGGCTAAGCTAGTATTGAAATTGAGAATAACATAAAATGCGTCCTAATACCAAGAATAATGTGATAAGTTGTAACCCTAAGTGCTTATTAAATGTTATATGTGAAATGAAATGACTAATGAGAAGGAAACAACGCCTTGGCAACACGACCTAGCTGTTCGAGCCGAGATCAATCTCCGCACGAGATAGCAGTGGTATTCTAAATGAAATCTGGATAAAAAGGGAAAATGGGATTGTGATCGAAGTGTATGTCTCGAATGAGGTAACCTAGCTGATCGAGTCAAGATCGAATTTCGCTCAAGATAGCAATCGGATTGGAAACAAATGATGAATAGTATGGAATGCCACAATCTGAAAGCTACGGAAAAAAGATGTCAAAGGTGTACGATTCTTTTGATTGATAATGTGGTGTTTGTTTGAAATTTGAGTTATATTTGTGAATCATATTCTTGAATAGTTCTTTATAACTAGATGGAGTTTAGTTATACATACTAGTACTATTCCATGGTACTAACATCCCTTTTTCCAGGGGCGTTACATTTTTTTAAATGAATGTAGATGGCCCTATAACGAATAGTGCCAATCGTGTGTAGCGAATAATCCCTCTTCTAATGATCTTGGTGAGCCTCTTTCTCCTCCAAGGGGCTATATTGCGTATTTTTGTGTTGTGGACTTTCATTCTTGAGGTACAGCCGGAGACTCGTTGCCGGCGTTGTTATACTTATCTTTAGTATCCTTAGAGGCTCCGTAGACATATGTGTGGGTTATGTACGGGTGTTGGATGGGTCTACGAGTTATGTTGTAATTCTAAAATTATGTTGCCTATAAACTGTAACTCTATGGGAATCTTGGAAACTAGCTTATCTACGGTTTAATGTTGTGTTTTAAAATGAACTATCAATGTAGGTGAGCTATCTTTCCTCGTCTAATGAATGTAAAAAAGTGTGGTTTACTTATTTATATCGAGTTGGGCAGGAAGTGTATGATAAGGTTTGCTTAGTTGGGTTCACTCAATTGAGCACCGATCGCGCCTCCCGAGGTTGGGGCGTGATAACTGTATGAGTCAAAATATAGCTTGGGAAGTTAGGTGTGGGAATATCGTTAAGTGAGAAAATTGTGTTTCGATTTGGATGGATAAGCCGAGGTCGGCCAAAGCCCAACAACAAGTAGTCAATGAGCAAGCCATAAAGGCCGAGGTCGAGTAGTAAAGGGTAAGAATAATGGCTAGTTTAGAATAAGATATTTTAAAGGAATATTTTCTGTATTTGTACTTTCAGTTGGTAAGGGGTATGTCCCATATAAGCAGGAATAGGGAGAGAAAGATGGTCATGTGATATTCAGCTTGATAAGCTCTCTCTAGAAAATTTGGCTCTCAAGCAACTACAAACATTATCTTTGAAGAAGATTCGATTTGCTGTTTATTCCAAGTTTTGCCTTATCTGTCCTGATAAAATGTATGATATTCCCACGTATAGTTACCTTATATCATTGTCTGAGGGAGAATCATCCATCTCGTTTTAGATTTGGGTGAATTACTCTCTCTATTTACAACTATTAACATTTCTTATATTTATTGTTTGTCTTTATCCCCTCGTTCATCCATAACAATATCTGAAAACATCCTTTTGGCATTTAATAGCTTTAAATGCGGTCTCTAAACCATTACTATCCATAAATCTAGGATTTATTATATTTAACTAGAATTTATCCACTATCATTTATTTAATTAGTTTAACAAAAAGGCTTAGCACTTTTTGGTCAAAACAGTTTGGTGCCGTCTATAGGGACTTTCTAGTTAAAAGTTTGAGTTTTTTTAGATCTAAAAAAAACACAAAACGCACAAAACTTTGCATAACTTCGTATCTCGTTGTTTGCACAAATATGACATGGCAAGCAATGAAGAGGAAAAGAGAAAGGCGATAGCCGATCTCACTGCCAATCTCCTAAATACCTTCAATAAACTCACGGAAAGGACGTGGAGAACGTGACACCAAGCGCCTCACCTAGGCAAAATGATTCACCCCCTCATGGTAGCGTTACCGCTTCTCGTGGAAAGGGAGCCTCTACGTCCACCACGGAAGAAGCACCACCAGCGGTAAAAAAGCTACTAGAAGCATCGCTGACGAACACATTGAACAATATACTCGATAAACCTGATCAGAGGGTGAGTAGAGAGGGTGAGCAAGTCGACATCGCCACACCAACCAATGAGCAACACACCTAGCCCTCCTTGACGGGTATCACTCATTCTATTAGTGATACAGGTAATGATGCCATCACTGCCATCCTTAAAAAAGTGAAGGAGATGGAGAACGAGAACAGAGCACTCTGTGACCAAATGACAGAGCATCAAGAAAGGGTAAATAAGATACCGGGCGCCCTAAAACTCCTATCAATACAGGACGCCGGCCGGTTTGTACAACAACCGTATACCAACGAGGCCGCACCACAAGCTATACCAAAAACTTTCAAAATGCCGCCATACTTGAAACTATATGAGAGCACGACGGACCCAAAGGATCATGTGACCTACTATGTCACTATAGTGAAAGGCAACAGCCTCGCAAAAGAACACTCTTCCATATTGTTGAAGAAGTATGGAGAGACCCTAATCGAGAGGGCCCTCACTTGATACTTGCAATTACCTGCACTCTGCATAGAAACATTCGAGGAAATGGACGACAAGTTTGTCACTGCCCATGCGGGGGCCAAAAAAGCAGAGGCAAATGTGAATGACATATTTTCCATTAAGCAATCACTAGCAAAGGACTCAGGGACTTCCTCTCCCAGTTTAACATATAAGAATGACCCTTCCGAATGTATCTGAAGAAATGGTGGTAGCTTCTTTCTAGAATGGGCTAAGCAGAAGTGGGTCGTGGGCAACCAAAAAGTTGCTAACCTGACTCATGAAATACTCTCCAACCATTTAGGACGAGATACACGACGCTTACTGTGCCGAGGTAACAGCCGATGAGGATAATCTCAATGGACCTACTTAATGCCTGACTTTGGTCATAATGGAGTCTAGGAAAGATTGAAGAAATGACAACAGAAGAGATTTTGCAGGACTGCGACCTAATCGAGAAAGAGTTCAACCTTACATCAGAGGCACTCTCATGCTGCCTCCATGTCACAATCAAGGTCCATCCAGGCCTCTAACGAGAATCTAGCGAAATGAATGAGGTATGCCCCCTTATTATCAACTCACAAATTTTGTCTTGCCCACTCAGAAATAGTCTATATATTGGAAAAACTTGGCCCAAAGGCAAAATAGCCACAAAGATGAAGTCTGACCCAAGCACCAGAAAGTCAAATGCCCTGTGCGAATTCCACCAGGAACGGGGGTCACAAGACCGAGGGCTGCATCTCCCTTAGACATGAGGTCATGAACATGCTTCACCAAGGACACATAAAAGAATTGATGAGTGATTGAGGGAGGGTTAACTTGACCCGAGGGTGAGAAAAACCTCATGTATCATCTTCAATAAGTCGGATACCCATGATTTGGTCTTTCTCAACACCATTGTTATTACTTTACATGTTTTTGATACAAATGTAATACGTATCATGGTTGATAATGGTACTGATGTAATACGTGTCATTACTTTCTCGAGTTCTCACCCAAATGAAGCTCGAGGACAGGATAGTGCCACGTTGTATCATGCTACCAGGTTTTAACAATGCAGTTGAGCATACATCTGGAGAAATCATGCTGCCTGTCTTGGCTAGCGGCGTCACCGTGGAGACCATGTTCCACATCATGGACCAAGATATGACGTACAATGCTATCATAGGCCGACCATGGATACACTCCATGAAAGTCGTCCCCTCCAACTTGTACCAAGTCATTAAATTTCCCATTCTCTAGGGTGTATTTTGCATCCGGGGAGAGAATTCTACCGCATCGCCCAAGACTATACGTATCGCCCAAGACTATACGTACAACCAATAGTTGAAACGAAAAATCAAGGAAGCATAACAATTAACGAAGTCAAGGTCAAATGGTGATAAAAGGAAAGACGTCATCATTGACACTGAAGTCATAGAAGCCACGGGGTCAACCATAAAGGACCTCGATCCCGTCCAACTAGATGACGGCGACCACAACAAGAAAGCTTTCATTGGCCATAAACTCCAAGGTCCAAGTAAATTTCATCAATTCTTAAAAATAACATGGACCTATTTTTTTTCCATGCAGACATGCCAGGTATCCCAAAGGAGATAGCAACTCACAAGTTTAACGTCGACCTATTTTACCCCAAGTAAGGAAAATCAAACAAAAGTTCAACTCTGCAATAAATGGCGCAGTTCGTGAAGAGGTCGAGAAATTTTAGTGAACGGTTCTATTAGAGAATAGAAGTACCCTCAGTGGGTTTCCAATGTTGTCATGGTGAAAAAGAAGAACGGTAAGTGGAGAATGTACGTGGACTTCACAGATCTGAACAAAGCCTACCCAAAAGACTTGTTCCCGCTACCCCACATCGACCTACTCATCGACGCCACAACCAGGCATGAACTGTTGTGTTTCTTGGATGCCTACTAGGGATACAACCAAATCCTCATGGAGGAAGAGGACCAGGAATAAACCACCTTCATCACCCATCACGAGACGTACTGCTACAGAGTGATGCCATTTGGGTTAAATAATGTGGGGGCAACATACCAGAGGCTGGTGACCAATATGTTCAAAGATCAACTCAGCAAGATCATGGAAGTTTATATAAACGACATGTTTGTCAAGTCAAAGAGAAAGGAAGACCATATCAACCACCTGAGGGAAGCATTCGACATACTCAAAAGGTACAACATGAAATTAACCCCGAAAAATATGCTTTCAGCATGACATCTGGAAAATCCTTGGCTTCTAGTATCACAACGAGGCATCAAGTTCAATCCCGACCAAATCAAGGCCATATAAAGAATCCCAAAAAATGTAACCAGCAAAGTAAGTGCAAAAGCTGACTGGCTGGATAACCACCCTGTCTATATTCATCTCGCGGTCTTCCGATAGGTTCTTCAATTTTTTTGGCGTACTGAAAAAGGATAACATACTCCAATGGAATTCTAAGTGCGTCAACATCTTAATGCCTACTTGTCCTCGCCATTGGAATATTCTCTGTATTTGTACATGAGGGGGAAATATGGGGCATGTGATATTCTTCTCGATAAACTCTCTCTAGAAAAATTGAATCTGAAGCAACTACAAATATTATCTTTGTACAAGATCAATTTGCTGTTAATTCCAAGCTTTCCCACATCAGATCCGATAAAGTGTGTGATATTCCCACACTTGATTACCTTACATCATTATCAAAGGGAGAATCATCTACCTCGTTATAAATTTGGGTGAATTAATCTCTCTATTTATAGTTATTGCCCTTTATTATATTTATTGCTTATCTTTATCCCCTCATTCATCTATAACAATATCTGAAACATCCTTTCGGCACTTTAATAGCTTTAAATATGATCTCTAAACCATTACTATCCACAAATCTAATATTTATTATATTTAACTAGAATTTATTCATTATCATTTATTTAATTAGTTTAACAAAGAGGCTTAATACTTTTTGGTCGAACAGTAACAATAGAGAAGAGAGAATTAAATTTATTAAATAGTGGAATAGCTGAAGTGTGACACTCTTGGACTTTTTGTATCAATATCTTATAAAGCACCAGAGCTTTTCATTCCAGTAAAAGTTATAGTAATATAACTTAGTAATGACGTGGAGATTCATTTCTGAAGGGGTAGTATTTTGAGTGGGCTCTGCCCTCAAGCAAACATGTATTTCTTGGTAGGACAGTGTAAATACTGAATTGTCGTGTCGAAATTAAATTTTGGTATTTGATATTCGATACTTTAGTATTTAGTATGATATTTGATTTAATTTATTAAAAAAAAATATTGGTATTAGATATGATACTTGATATTTTAAAATAAAATACCGAAATATTGATATCATATCGAAATATATATTATATAATACAAACACATATTATTAATTATACATAAATATAAAAAAAATTTTAAAATTTTACTTTCTTTATTCTCTAAGTTCATCAATTAACTCTAACAAGTAACAAGACATTTCTAATGATCAAATTTATTATTTTATGTGTAGTTTTTTTCTCTCTAGGTTGATATTTGCTAGTTTGGACAAAACTTTTGTTAACAAACATCTTTAATTTTGTACTTTTGATTACTTTAGTTAAGAATATTACACTCTATGACTCTATACACTAGTTAGTATTTAAACCGAATAAATCAAAGTTGTCAAACCGAAGAAACTAAACCGAAAGGAGAAAAGCCGAACGATACCGAATTTAATTAGGTACGGTGTTGGAATATCATTTCTTAAGAAACTGAATACCGAAAATACCAAACCAAAATATCTAAGTACCTTACCGTACCGACCAACAGACGCCCTACTTCTAGGTACTTCGTGGTAATACTAAAGTTGGTTTGGTGCAACTTTTAGAGACTTGCTTAGTTGCTTAGCTTCTTTCTATGCATACCTACTAAATATGCTAAAAGCATTAGGTATTTGGTATTTCTCGGTACTTTTGTTAATGTGCCTAAGTCATGCATCCTGATTGTTGAGTTGATCAAGTAATCATAATACTCTTCCCTTTGACTACAAACTTATTTTATTGTGTTGGAATGCTACATAAATTGGTGGCTCTCTAAACATTGTAGCAACTGAGTTTCTCTAGGGCTATATGTTGCGGCACAATGAATCCGCAACTTAATTATTGCTGTTTTTCCACACAGTTGATGTTTTATCTATTGTGGCCTAATTTAGAATTGTCAGTAGATTATTCAGGACCTAGAACTTTCTTGGTGGCCAGGGACGGATTTAGGAAGGTAGAGAGGTTTATTTGAACCCCTTCACCGAAAATTATATTATATACATAAGGTAAAATTCAATTTGTACCTCTATATTTATAACTTCAATTTGTACCTCTATATACATAAGGTAAAATTCAATTGAATCCACTTAACACAGCCTCATAGCATAACTTAGTGGTCACGAGGTTCAAACCCTTGGTAAAGTCACTTGTTCAAATCTCACTAGCCACAATCTCTTCTAATATTTCAATTTTTACATTTTATGAATCCCCTTAATGAAAGTTCAGTCTTCGACGCTGTCGATTAGTGGCTACTAGTAATCATGCACAAAGGGACATGAACCAGGGGTATTTCAATTCATATTTCAAGCTTAAAGATTAAATCACTTAAATTTCTCAGTTTCCAAAATGAGCACCCACTTGAAGATTTAGACTTTCTTGGTTAATATACTTGGTCATTTCTAGTCTAAAGTGCTTGAAAGATTATTATTGTTTCTACTATTAGGTTCCTCCCCCCCACCAAATTTATTCATATCTTTAGTTTATGCTTGGCTGGAGTTTTTTTAGTTTGTTTAGAAATGTGTATATAAGTTGAAATATAGAGCTTTTAGTGTTAGAAACCTCAAGTCATTGAAAAAGGAAAAGTAATATGTTCAAACTGAACAATTAGGATTAAGATATAGTCGTTGCTGTTATGTTTTATTGTTTCTTAAAATGGCAGAGGGAATCTTTTAGTGCAACTGTTCAAGAAATCCCAAATCTACCAGGATCAAAGTTTTAATATAATTTTAAGGCACTTACAATTATATTCTTTTTGTTATAAAATAGAAGATTCTTACA
Organism: Nicotiana benthamiana; assembly: GCA_034376525.1. Lineage (NCBI taxonomy): Eukaryota > Viridiplantae > Streptophyta > Magnoliopsida > Solanales > Solanaceae > Nicotiana > Nicotiana benthamiana. Next base: position 22,295,759 of record CM067329.1, read on the forward strand.
CTTCTATTTAAGGTGAATGTCTTTAATGTACTTAATTAGAGAGATTTTAGAGTTCTATTAGTGGTAGCTAAATCTTCCTCTCCCCTATAAATAGAGGTGCCCCCTACCATTGTAAATCATCCCTTGAAACCCCTCTCAACTCAATAAGAAGAACTCTCTCTACTCTTCTCTCTATTGCTATTGTTCTTGTTCTATTGTTCTTGTCTTTTGCTTTAGTTTATAACACGTTATCAGCACGAGACTCTACCGTCTCAAGAACCATTCTCGAGAAATCTGAGGTATTTCCCTCTTCCTAATTTAATTTTCGATTGTCTTAACTTTTGTTTGTGCAAGGTTTTGCTTCAAAGAAAGAATGAAGAAAGAAGGAAAAGAAAAAGAAAAAAAAAAAGGGGACAAACGAAAAAAGGAAAAGAAACGGAAAAAGAACAATGAGACAAAGGAGAAAAGAACGAAAAAGATTGAAAAGAGAAAGAAAGAAAGGAAAGAAAGAAAGGAGAAAACATTGAAAATAGATTTGGTATACCTTAAAGGTAAGTAATTTACTTTTCCTTTTCAAATTCTTGGAATTCTATAAATTTTATATACAAAGTTTGATTATAACTCTAATAGAGTTTGTGAGAAATTATAACCACACGAAGTGGTAAAATCTCCATGTCCTGCCATGATTAAATTCATGTATGATTGTGGACGTGACAAAGAATTCCGTCCCATTGAATTTGCTCCATTCCCTTTAGAGAATGTGGAAGCAGTATATGATAAGTCTGAAAGAAGACTAATTACCATGAAGGTATCAATGAATGTGGACGTGACAAAGAATTCCGTCCAATTGAATTTGCTCCATTCCCTTTAGAGAATGTGGTAGCAGCTTGCGTAAAGCACATGATTTTGATCCATTCCCTGAAGTGAATGTGATAATCGTAATAAGAGCCCGTAAGTATGAACACGCTCTTGATGTAATTGTGTCATATGAAAAGAAAGTTCGTTGCCCTCGAAATTTCGGACAAGAACTATATGACATGGGTGTTGGATGATGAGATCCACTTAGATGCTATGGGTCTTGGAGACGCCATTAAAGACAGAAAAAGTGCATCCACCCAAAGCTATGCTAAGGCCTTGATTTTCTTGCGCCATCACCTTGATGAAGGTTTGAAACTATGCTAAGGCCTTGATTTTCTTGCGCCATTACCTTAATGAAGGTTTGAAACTGTATGAAGGCCTTGATTTTCTTGCGCCATCACCTTGATGAAAGTTTGAAGATTGAATATCTCAACATCAAGGATTCACCCATCTTGTGGAAAGGCTTAAAGAAGAGAGATGACAACATGAAGTTGGTCACTCTGCCACAAGCACGATACGATAAGAATCCGAAAGCAAATAGTTTATAAACTATATATTATCGTTGCGGTGGAAACGGGCACTGGTCAAAGGATTGCCGTATGGTTGACCTTTACCAAGCATCTCGAAAGAGTAAACGCCCCATAACGAATTTTGTCTCTGACGACAACTTGAATGTGGCAGACTTCTTTGAGCAACCCGATGGGAAGATAGACCACCTAATCGATGATGGATCGGTGATGAAAGAAGATGGAGCTGTTTGATTTATTTGTATTAGTTAATGAATAAACTAATAGTCATTAGTATTAGCTCGTATTAGCTAGTTCATGATATGATGTTTGTATTAGTTCTCAATATGCTCAAATATCAATAATATCTTTACTTTCCAGTAGAGGTAATCGACTAGCCTGAAAAACTAGTCGGTTATCTCATATTTCGCATAAAACTGCAAAACAATCGATTGTCAATGATCAACAATCGATTGTCTCTAAAACGAATTTTTCAGAAGTGATCAACAATCGATTGTCAAATATTTGACAATCGATTGTCTTATCCAGTGAGGTCCGGAATTTTTCAAAAATGACCAACAATCAATTGTCTATATCTAACAATCGATTGTCTTAAACAGTGTGATCTGAAGTTTTTCAAAAATAACAAATAATCGATTGTGTATGTCTAACAATCGATTGTCTATGTTCAAACAATCGATTGTGTGTATTTAATAATCGATTGTCTTATGAAAAACACTGAAATTTTCAAACTGCATAGTAATTGATTATGGACAACATATCTTATTTTATTTGTCAACTGTTAGTAGCAGATTTTGAAAATATTATGTGACACAAAAGGAATTGAACTTGCTTATTCTTATGTTCCTGTATTTCTTTTGTATGTCATACCATGGAAAGTAAATTGATCGAAGGCTCCGGAAGAGCCATTGTAACTCTGCCCAAGGGCACGACGTTAATCATAGAGAATGCTATGTTCTCCTCCAAGTCTATGAGAAACTTGTTGAGTTTTAAAGATGTACGCCGGAATGGCTACAATATTGAGACAATGGATGAAGATAATCTCGAATATCTCGTCCTCACTTCAAAGAATGTCTCCGGCCAAAAGAGGGTTATTGAGAAATTCCCGTCTTTATCTTGTGGCCTGTATTGGACAAGAATTAGTGCAATTGAGGCACATTCAACAGTAAATCTAAAGAATACTGAGTCCAATACATTTGTACTTTGGCATGATCGACTGGGTCACCCAGGATCAACCATGATGAGACGGATTATAGAAAGCTCATATGGGCATCCGTTAAAGAATTTCAAAATTCTTTCAAGTAATGAATGTCCTTGCACTTCGTGTTATCAAGGCAAGCTGATTATCAGACCATCCCCAACAAAGGTTGGGACTGAGTCACCCCAGTTTCTGGAACGTATACAAGGGGACATTTGTGGACCTATTCACCCACCTAGTGGGTAGTTTAGGTATTTCATGGTCTTGATAGACGCATCCTGTAGATGGTCTAATGTGTGCTTGTTGTCATCACGCAACCTTGCATTTGCAAAGTTAATGGATAATAGATGAGAATAATCTTGAATTCTTCATGAAAACGAGGCTGCCCATTTCGGTTTGGGTTCACGCCATTTTGCATGCAGCAATGCTACTTTGTCGGCTGCCCGCTTCGGCTTAGGGTCACGCCATTTCGCATGCAGCAATGCTAGTTCGTCTCTGACTGACGAATTATCACAAATATTCCCTATTGCAATTGGTTTTGGGTCATGAACCCAATATATCCCATTTAAGAAGCTTTGGATGCGCAGTATAGGTGCCTGTAGCACCGCCATCCCGCACCGAAATGGGTTTGCAAAGAAGGTTAGGAATATATGTTGAGTATGAATCGTCCTCCATTATTCGCTACCTCGAAACATTGACAGGAGATTTGTTCACTGCACTATTTGCAGACTGTCAATTTGATGAGACACTTTTCCCAAAATTAGGGGGAGAAGTCGGTGAAACCAAATGGGAAATTTTGTGGAAAAATGTATCATTATCTCATCTTGATCCACATACCTCTATTTGAAAGAAAGAGGTACAAAAGACTATCCATTTGCAAAGAATAGCAAATCAAATGCCTGACGCATTTACGGACTTGAAGAGGATAACGAAATCCCACATTCACGCGGAAAATGTTCCGATCCGTATTGAAGTCCCTATTGGACAAATATCTAGTGTCATATCCAATGAGTCAAATGCACGCCAGAAGCGTGGCAGACCATTAGCTTCCAAAGATCGAAATCCTAGAAAGAGGAAAAAGAACGATCTAAATGACACTATGAAAGAATCACATGAGGACGCTCATGATTTGATTAATTCCGAGATTCACGAAGAATCTATTGAGCCTGAGACTCTTGAAAATACGGAATGCAAGAATGTGAGGATCTCGAACCTCAGTCTGTGGTAGTACAAAATTAATTGAGAGCTCTCGAAGAGCCAATTATTACTATGTTGGAGAAACACAATTGAGTATTGTGCTGTAGTAAGACTCAAAGAAACTTATTTAGTTTCCAAAAGTACACGCGAAGGCGATTGATGATATTGAGACTATAAATAAAGGAAGGCTTTGATTCTCCTATTACTACAACTTGTAGCGGGGTAATTTGTATATGAAAAGCTACCCGCTTTGTTCTCCAGTTTGTACTACACAAACGAAAGAATGCCACAATAAAGTGGATATCTATTGGTATAAAACCCATGTCATAATAAACCCGAAGTTTATTGATAAGTGCACATGTCATGGTGTAAATTTGAAATTTACCAATATTGATAATTTATTCAGTTGACATTCGTGTTAGCCATCTCATTTGAAGTATGATGTGCAAATTCACATAGGTGAATATCAAAGAACTAGAAGTTCTTGTTCTCATTAATGAACTGACCAACTAAAGAGTCCGGGTTGAAGCCCATAAATTCTGGAAATATGAAAGGTGAGTATGGGCCCATTCACCTGCCATGTATACCACATATGATGCATCTATGATATGGTTACATGCGCCATTGTTATTAACCCGCAGCCTGGCAGTGCTTGCGAGGTAAATCGCTCAGTAATCTAACTTCGAGCATAGTTTCCAGATTCTCTACTCAAGACAGTTCATCTTGATAAGTTGGTTTATATCAAAGTTGGTTTAGCAAGATAATCATTGAGTGCTTCCACTTAATAGCTAAACTGTTCCTTATGAGAACGAAGTTGTATATATCAGTTTGATATAAGTTGTATACGAGAGTATATTCTCCCCTCACAAGTGGTTCAAGGTCAGGAACCAAATAATTTCATCTTATTACTAAGGTGCTGTGTATATTGACATAATGCACAAAGATGATTTCCCAAAGTTGAGGAAACATGTTAGCTTTACTAACATGAGGGGGAGACATGATAAACATTTGAGAAAGTGTTACATGGGATGAATTTTCATTTGTATATGTATATCCCCGAATATCATGATATGAACCTGTAGTTCATAAAAAGGAAATGCAATTGCAACATATTGCAAAGCATGCTATACGCATTTGCTGACTCAAAGAAAGCAACTAAATGGAAGAGATACAATTCAAGAAGAATTGATTCCATATGAAAGACATGTAGCTTTGAACCTATAGTTCATATGCTTGAAAGTGTAAAGGCAAAGGTATGTATAGTCAATTTTCGATATCTTATTTGTTTAGCATGACATGAAACTTTGATATGCAGCTAAAGTCTATTATATGACTTACATGACTTAACTTGAAAGATTTAAGTTGCTTGAAGCATATGCAATTCTTGGTCCTGAAGTACCACATCCTAAGTACAATTTGTGTACATATGTATATTGCTATAACTATAAGCATGATGGCATTGAGAATGCATCTATGGAGATATTGAAGAGCTATTCCGCGACATTATATGAAGATGTTCATATCTATCAAGAATGATGATTTCAAGGTGCGGAAAATTTATTCAAGTCAATATGGTTGATTTATTTATCAAGCATCTACCAAAGATCGTTTTGAAGATGATGCACAAGATTGGAATGCAAATGCTGAAGGATATAAAATGATGTACTCATTAGGGGGAGTCAATGCGCGTTGCACTCTTTTTCCCTTACAAGGTTTTGTCCCACTGGGATTTCCTTGCAAGGTTTTTAACGAGGCAACCAATAGGCGCATATTCAAACATGTGTACTCTTTTTCCTTACTTTAATTTTTTCCCATTGGGTTTTGGTTTTAAGGTTTTATGAGGCACATCATTGAATAGACATTCAAGGGGGAGTGTTATGAAATAGAAGATTCTTACACTTCTATTTAAGGTGAATGTCTTTAATGTACTTAATTAGAGAGATTTTAGAGTTCTATTAGTGGTAGCTAAATCTTCCTCTCCCCTATAAATAGAGGTGCCCCCTACCATTGTAAATCATCCCTTGAAACCCCTCTCAACTCAATAAGAAGAACTCTCTCTACTCTTCTCTCTATTGCTATTGTTCTTGTTCTATTGTTCTTGTCTTTTGCTTTAGTTTATAACACTTTTCCTCTAATTATTGTGTCTTAATTAATTGTTTATTTCATATTTTGCAATAACAACCCCACCGGTCATTTTGAAGCATTTGCACTTGGTTCGGGGGTTTGAGTAACTTCATATGGTGTATTACAACTTGCGTTTTATGGTCGGTTTTGGTACTCGAGTTGTTCGGAATTTATTTGGAACAATGATTCTTAAATAGGAAGCTTTAAGTTAGAAGAGTTGAAAAAGTTTGACTTTAGTGTATTTGACCTCGGATCGAAGTTTTTATGATTTAGTTAGGTTCAAATGGTGATATTGGATATGGGTGTATGCCCGAATTTATATTTGGATATTTTTATAAGGTTTCGGCTCTATTTGGCGAAAGTTGGTAATTTGAAGGTTTTGAAAGTTCATAGATCTGATCGGAAGCTGACTTTGGTGATATCGGGTTCAGATTCTTGTGCTAGGAGTTAGCATATATTTGTTATATTATTTAACGTGTGTGCAAAATTTAAGGTCATGTCGAGTTGGTTTGATATGGCTCGACTCGAGTTTAGGAAGTTGAAGGTTCGAAAGTTGATTAGATTTTATTGAGGTGCGATTTCGTGGTTTTGATGTTATTGTGTATAATTTGAGGCCTCGAGTAGGTCCATGTTATATTTTAAGATTTGTTGGTATATCGTACCGAGAGGCTTGGATGAGTTTCAGACGTGTTTCAGAGCATTTTGGGACATATTGGTTAATGTTGGTTTTTGGTAGGGAGCTAGTGTGGTAGCACCCGCGGAGTTATGGGCGCAGGTATGGTGTTTGCAAATGCGAACAAGTCAGTGCAAGAGCAAAACAAGTCTAGAAGAGGGAAGACTATAGAAGCGGAATGTTGGACACATATGCGCGTTCGCAGGAGCGGATCATCGTTCGCAAAAGCGGGATGACATATTAGCAGGGAATTTGCACAGGAGAAGGAAATTGCTCACACATGTGATGTCACAGAAGCGGAAAAGTGCCCTCAAGTGCAAGAGGTCGGGTCTTCAGTGAATTTCATAGAAGTGGAGATTGGGTCGCAGGAGCGACACCAAAAAATGGCAGATGGTTCGCATACGCAAAGATACCCTGGCGTATTGTATTAATTCTATCTTTGTTAATTATATCCCATTTAGAAATTTGGAGCCCGGGTTTGAGTAATTTTAGAGGGGGATTTCACCACATGAATTGGAATACATATTTTTCCCTCGCTTTTGATTATATTACATGATTTTATTTTCGATTTTGACATTGTATTGGTGAATTTAAAAGAAAAATTGGGGATTTTTTCTAATCTTTTGTAAAGTGAGTAATTGGGTCTTGAACATCGATCCAGAGTTGGATTTGAGTAAAATTAGCATAGTCGGACTCGTATTCGAATGGGTTATCAGAATTTATGAGTTTTATCAGGTTTCGGAATGTGGGCTTGGGTTTACTTTTTAGTTGACTTTGAGTATTTGATTAAAGATTCAACCTTTATCATTTCAGTTTGATTCCTTAGGCATTATGTTGATGTTTTGGAGTTTTTTTGGATAACTTCGAGCCATTAAAGTCGATTCGCGCGAGATAGCACTTTAGATTATTATTTTGTCTTGCTTAAGATAAGTATCTTACATACACTTGGTTGAGGCACTACTTGCTTGAGTTATTTGTGATAGCTATGTGCTATAGGTCCGTATATGTGTGGGGTTGAGCCCATATGCGAGCACCGGGGTGTTTATCCATGTTCGAAGCAGGGCTTAGGCTATGATATGCCTTGAATTAATGGTTAAGCTTTATGGTGTGATTTTTCTCATATTTGTAACCATGCCGTGAACTATTTAATCCATGTTTAAGGTTACATAGAGGTTAATCTCTGGATTGAACATGATAATTGCTACTTTCGTTATGAAATTTTCCGATTTGAGCTATAGTAGCACACTTTTCACATGCATAAACCTTACTATGTCATTTATACTAGTAAGGAAGTATGAAATCTGACATTCATTGATCATATATATGTATTCTTGTATATTTGCTTCTGTGTGATATAATTTGGATTGGATGCCCGTGATCTCACCGGGCTGATTGTGTTGTTATGCCTATGACCATGCCGGGCGAATTATGTTGTTATGCATGTGACTATGCTGGATGAATTATGATATAGCATGTGACCATAACGAGAAGATTCGTGATATTGATCCTATGACCATGCCAGATGAATTATTATACTATGCTTGTGACTATACCGGGCTGATAACATGCTCTCGTCTCTGATGCGTGTGGATATAGATCCACCCCCCTAGGTCACCCTCTTATGTTTCTTTCTTGATGGGTGTACATGAAGATTGTAAGAAACAAAAGGGTTTCTCATTGATGTCTGGTTTGGTTTAGTTAGTGACCCGGAAAGTCGTGATGTGATTTTTATTTGGATCGGATTGCGCGCCTCAATAAATTGATATTTGTTTATTTAATTTCTTCGTTATTCACAATATTCCTTGGTTGTTTACCTGATTTATTTACATATCTTACCTATATGCTGAATTGTTGATTGGGCAGAGTACATTAAAGAAATTATGCGCACCATGGTGGTCTTATCTGTTGTTTTATGAATCAACCATATTGTTGTTCTGTATTTTTTGGAAGTTTTGAATTGTATAGATGATTAGAGAGCATCATTTATAATTCTTGCTTCTATTAACTCGTCAACGTTGGTTATGGTACTTATTGGGTACATGAGATCGATTTTACTCATACAACACTTTTGCATATTGCGTGCATATCTTGGAGTTGATGCTGTTGTGCATGACGGCAACTGATATTAAAGATGTACCTGCTTTCCGAATTTAACTACCATTTGCCCTTGGTTGTTTTAGATTTGAATTCTATTTATGTCATTTACAAGAAAATGTATTATTTATTTCATGTCAGTTTTGTAAACTTAAGTCTTAGTGGATTAAGATATAGTCATTGCTGTTGCATTTTATTTTTTCTTAGAATGGCTGAGGGGATCTTTCAGTGCAATTGTGCAAGCAATCACAAATCTACCCGAATCAAAGTTTTAAGATAAATACTTTACTTTGTTGCATGTGGGATTGCAAAGACAGACTAATATGCTGGCACTTACAATTATATTTTCGTCCTCCTATTATTGTGTCTTAATTAATTATTTATTTCATATTTTGCAATAATGACCCGATCGATCATTTTGAAGCATTTTCACTTTGTTCGAAGGTTTGAGTAACTTCATATGGTGTATTCTGACTTGCGTGTATGGCCGATTTTGGTATTCGAGTTGTTCGAAATTGATTTGGAACAATGACTCTTAAATAGGAAGCTTTAAGTTAGAAGAAGTGAACAAGTTTGACTTTAGTGTATTTGACCTTAGAATCAAAGTTTTATGATTTAATTTGGTTTGAATGGTGATTTTGGATATAGGTGTATGCCAGAATTTACATTTGGATATTTCTATAAGGTTTCGAATCTATTTGGCGAAAGTTGGCAATTTGAAGGTTTTGAAAGTCATAGATTTGATCAGAAGTTGACTTTGATGATATCGGATTCAGATTCTTATTGCAGGAGTTAGCATATATTTGTTATATCTTTTGGAACTTGTATGCAAAATTTGAGGTCATGTCGAGTTGATTTGATATGGCTCAGCACGAGTTTTGGAAGTTGAAGGTACAAAAGTTGATTAATTTGATTTGAGGTGCGATTCATGATTTTAATTTCATTGTGTATAATATGAGGCCTCGAGTAGGTCCGTGTTTTATTTTAAGACTAGTTGGTATATTCGTCCCCAGAGGCTTAGATGAGTTCCGGATGGGTTTCGGAGCATTTTGGGACATATTGGTTGATGTTGGTTTTTGGCAAGGATCTGGTGTGGTAGCACATGCGGAGTTATAGGCACAGGTACGGTGTCTGCAATGCGGATAAGTGGAGTCAAGAGCAAAAAAAGTTTGGAAGAGGGAAGACCGCAGAAGCGGAATGTTGGGCACATCTGTGCGTTCGCTGGAGCGGATCATCGATCGCAATAGCGGGTTAGCAGGATTTTGCGCAGGAGAAGGAGCACACCTGGAATGTCACAGAAGCATAAAAGTGCCCGCAATTGCGGGAGGTCGGGCCTTTAGTGAATTCCGTAGAAGTGAAGATTGGGTCGCATAAACAACACTGCAGAAGTGGCTGCTGGTTCGCATATGCAAAAATTCCTCGACATATTGTATTAATTCGAGGATTGTTAATTTTATCCCATTTGGAAATTTGGAGCTCGGTTTTGAGCAATTTTAGAAGGGGGTTTCACCATATGATCTAGAATAAGTATTTTTGCCTCGGGTTTGATTACATTATATGATACTATCTTCAATTTTGACATTGTATTGGTGAATCTAAAAGAAAAGTTGGGCACTTTTGCCTAAACGTTTGTAAAGTGAGTAATTAGGTCTTGAACATCAACCCAGAGTTGGATTTGAGTGAAATTAATGTAGTTGGACTCGTATTCGAATGGGTTGTCAGAATTTATGAGTTTTGTCAGGTTTCGTGTTGCGGGCCCGAGTTTATTTTTTGGTTGAATTTGAGTATTTGATTAAGATTTGACCTTTATCATTTGAGTTTGAATCCTTAGGCATTGTTTTGATGTTTTTTAGTTGTTTTGGATAATTTCGAGCCATTGAAGTCGATTCGTGCGGGATGACATTTTTAGAGTATTATTTTGGCTTGCTTGAGATACGTACCTTACCTAAATTGGTTGAGGCACTACTTGGCTGAGTTATTAATGATAGCCACGTGGTATAGGTGCACATATGTGTGGGGTTGACCCCATGTGCGAGTACCGGGGTATTTATCCATGTTCGAAGTAGTGCTTAGGCTATAATATCCCTTGAATTAATGGCTAAGCTTTCATGGTGTGATGTTTCTCATATTTATAACCATATTGTGAACTATTTGATTCATGTTTGAGGTTACATAGAGGTTAATCTCTGGATTGAAGATGATAATTGCTACTTCCGTGATGAAATTTGCCAATTTGAGCTATAGTAGCACACTTTACACATGCATACACCTTAGTATGTCATTTATACCAGTACGGAAGTATGAAATCTGACATTCATTGATCATATAAGTGTATTCTTGTATATTTTCTTCCGTGTATGTCACAATCCGGATTTCCCACCATCGGAATCTTGATGGCACCTAACCTTTAGAATGCCAGGCAATCCAACAAATAAAGATCTAACACGCTAATCACTAACCAAGATAGTATTTACCAATAATTTAAACTAAACAAATAAGAAGTGCGAATGTTTTTATAATAGTTTAAAGCACTAATACACGACTACCCAATGATCTAGTATCACAATCCACAAACGTCTTGGTTTAAAGAAAATACATTTCTTCTCGAAATGAAAGAAAAAAAGGAAACTACGATAGAGGGAAGTGGACTCGAGTTGGGTTGCTGCGAACACCGACAGATCTACCTTGGGTTTCTTGATGGACTAAAGGTAGCAACCTAACTTTGATCAACGAGGTCCAATACCAAAATCTGCATAGAAAGTGCAGAGTGCAGTATCAGTACAACCGACCTTTTGTACTGGTAAGTGCCGAGTCTAACTTTGGCAAAGTAGTGACGAGGCTAGGACACGACAAGTAACATGAACCTGTGCAGTTAAATTATATACGATAAAATAACAACAATCGGAAGCTAAACAAATAATAATGAGTAGGGGAAAACACACTGAGGGGTTTGCAAAAAAATAAGAATCACAATAGGATAGAATTTAATCAGCTAGTACACCTTGAACTAGTAACAACAAGTACAGTAACGGAAAATGCACGACATCACCCTTCATGCTTTTACGTTCAATCTCACCATATAAATCATATAAGAATGGAAAGATATCACCTTTCGTGCTTTTGCTCTCGTACTCACTAGGGGTGTTCATAAAAAATCGAAAAATTGAGCTAAACCGATAACCGAACCAAACCGATAAAAAAGCTGATACTTTTTAGGTTTAGTTTGGTTTTGATTTTGAATTTTATAAACCGATCAAATTTTGTTTGATTTTGGTTTTTAATAAAAAATAACCGAAAAAACTGAACCAAACCGACTATAAAAGTAGCTATTTAAATTTATTATTACACATATATATTATATAAAGTTTCTAAGAATTTATGGTATATATTAGTCATTTGTATTTAAGTCTTTTTCTTTGCTATTATAATAATCTAATTCTTTACCTTTACATGCTAGTTTGATTGGTAATTTTCTTTTGACAACTAAATTTTTTTATTTTACGTTAGACATAATCAATTTTTAATTTAGTACTTCAAATTTTCATCACTATTTGATTCAATTATCATTAATATCTTGGTAAATGATATATTTCTCAAGAACAATTGATTTGATAATGTTACGTTGAAAAGGTAGTCACCGAAATATGCGTTTGGTAGTGTATGCCTCCTATTTACAGAAACCCGATAAATAATCGAAAAATGACAATAATCGAATCGATAAAAAATCGACTTGATTTAGTTTGGTTTGGTTCCAATATTCAAAAAACTGTCTTACTTGGTTTGGTTTCTTTTAAGAAAAAAAGTAGACCCAAACCGAACCATGAACACCCCTAATCCTCACCATAAGAAATAATAGAAACTGCACGGCATCACCCTTTGTTCATTAACTCTGTCATGACATGGCACGACATCATCCTTCATGCATTATCAACATCAGAATATAGCACGGCATCACCCTTTGGCATTAACACTCACTCACAATATCGTCCACGGCATCACCCTTCGTGCTTTACACTCTTCCTCACCCAAACAACAGAACAATAACAACCAAGCAAGGGAATCATCAATAACCAACCTCGTTTCAATATTTAACTTTATAATATAAATCTCAACTTGAGCCAATACTAAACCAATATCCAATATCAGGAAAACATAATAAAACTTGTATAACATAAGAATAACCAGTTTAAGCATGAACAATGCGTATAGAGAAATACAATAGTCACAAGTATAAAATTCACTGCATGTACTTAATCCCTCAAGCTAAGGTTAGCGACAACACTTACCTCGATTTCACTGTCTACTCAAGCCCCAAACACCACTTTTTCCTTAGTTTTCACTCCCAATCCACTCGCATCTAATCATAATTAACTTAATAATATCAATTATCGCTAAAGAAATCAATTTCAATGCATAATTACAAGTTTTCCAACAATTCCCAAAGAAGTCAAAGACCAACCAGGCCCCACTTGGTCAAAACTCGTGGATTGAACCAAAATATATTCACCCACGTTCCCAAATGTGTAATTAGTTTCAAAATCCGACCCCAAATCGAGGTCTAAATTCCCACATGTGCAAATTCCCAATTCCTTCTAAAATCCATAATTTTACCATGAAAGAACAAGATTTAGAGCTAAACATCTAGTGGGTGTTGATGGAAATTGAAGGAAATGAGGTTAAGAACACAAACCTATGATTGGTGTTGAAATCCCTCTTCGAAATCGCTCATAGGTCGAGTTTTTATGAAATAGTTGTGAGTTTTTTTGAAGAATCCTGTGATGGTTATGTTTTTAAAAGACTGGACAGGCCTTCACCGCACTCACGAGAAGCCTGTCGCGTTTGAAATATGCAACGACCAAAGGTATTCTCGTTAGCGAGATACTCTTCGCATTCGCGAAGGCTTATTCCCACCAGTCTATGCGTTCGCGAGCCACTTGTCGCGTTCGTGAAGAGTATAGGTCACTTCCCCTCCCCTAGGTCCCATACTTATATGTTTGCAAGGGCTTAGTCGCGTCCGTGAAGGGGGGAATATCCCTCCCCTCATTTTACCTTCCGCGTTTGCGAGACTACCTACAAGCACATGAAGAAGGGCATAACAGAACAACTGCTGTAGCGAAAATACCAAAATTTCTAAGTTTAACACATCCTGTAGCCTATTCGAAACTCACCCGACCCTCGAGGATCCAAACCAAATATGCACGCAAGTCTAAAAACATCATACAGACTTTCTTGTGTGATCAAATCGCCAAAATAACACGTAGAACTACAAATTTTGCATCAAATTGCATGAAATTTTCAAGAAAGTTCAAAAGTTATATTTTCTCAACCAAGGGTCCGAATTACGTCAAATTAGTCCCATTCCTCACCAAAATTTCACAAACTTAGCGGACCTGTATTAGAACCACAATACGGACACGGTTTCAATAAAATCAATTATTAAACCAATTCTTAAAACCTTTATATTTCTAGTTTAATAATTTTCTTCAAAAAATTATTTCTTGGGTTGGGGACCTTAGAATTTGCTTCCAGGCATATGCCTAAGTCCTATATTTTTCTATGGACCATCTGCGGGACCGTCAAATTACGGGTTCGGGTCTGCTTACTCAAAATATTGACCGAAGTCAACTAAAATCAACTTTTCAAGGCAAAACTCAATATTTTCTCAAATTTTTACATAAAATTTAACCGAAAACGTGCAAACATCACACACAAATCGAGGAGAAAGAGAATGAGGGTTTGAATGCATTCAAACCCTGAATTGGGTTCTAAAACATGAGATAACCTTTCGAGTCATCATGGTGTGATGTAATTTGGATTGGATGACCGTGATCACACAGGCTGATTGTATTATTATGCCTATGACCACACTGGGCAAATAGTGTTGTTATGTATATGACTATGCTAGATGGATTATGATATAGCATGTGACTATGCCGAGAAGATTCGTGATATTGAGCCTATGACCATGCCAGACGGATTATGATATTGAGCTTGTGACCACATCTGGCTGATACCATATTGAATTGTTTGTGATGCGTGTGGATATGGATCCACCCCCTCCCCCCCTTAGGTCACCTTCTCAAGTTTCTCTATTAATGGGTGTACATGCGGATTGTAAGAAACCGACGGGTTTTTGGTTGATGTGATCTCTAGAGAGCTGGTTATTGGTTTAGTTTGGTTAGTGATATTCTTATTTTGGGCTAGAGAGACGTGACTTGATTTTTAATTTGATCGAATTGCGCGCCGCATTGGATTGATATTTGATTATTGCATTTCTTCTTTACTCACATTATTCCTTGGATGTTTACCTGATTTATTTACATATCTCCATATATACTGGATTTTTGATTGAGCATAATACATTAAAGAAATTATGCGTACCAAGGTGGTCTTATCTGTTATTTTATGATTCATTCATATTTTTGTTCTATACTTGTTGGAAATTTTGAATTGTACAGGACATTAGCGAGCATCATTTATAATTCTTGCTTCTATTTCCTCGTTGAGGCTAGTTATGGAACTTATTGGGTAATGTGATCGGTTGTACTCATACAACACTTCTGCATATTACATGCATATCTTGGAGCTGATGCTGTTGTGTATGGCAGGAGCCGATATTAAAGATTTACCTACCTTCAGGATTTAACAACCACTTGTCCTTGGTAGTTTTAGATTTGAATTCTTTATGTACATTACAAGCAAATGTATTATTTATTTCATGTCAGCTTTGTAAACTTAAGTCTTAGTGGCTCATGACTTGTACTGCTCATCCTTGAGATTTTGTATATAAGTTTAGATATTATACTCTTTGGTTATTATTATTCTCATTTGAGTTCTGTTGAATGTTATTTGCCTTAACTAGCAGGTTGGGTTTTATGCCATCACGACTAAATGAATTTGGGTCATGACAAGTTAGTATCGGAGATCTAGGTTCATAGGTTCTACTGGTCATGAGCAAGTGTCTATTAATGTCTTGTGGGTCGGTAATATGATGTCCATACCTATCTTCGAGAGGCTACATGGCATAAAATATCCTATCTTTCTTTCCTTATCGTGCAATATTGATTTAACTTAAAGTGTATCTCCTTGACTTTCTTCCACTCACTCGTAATCTATGTTGAGAAATCCGTATCAATTGTGCATAACGACCTATGATGGTGGGGATGAGGTGCAAGATGTGCCTCTATGTTGTGGTGCTAGTCCAGTCTAGAGAAGTTGAGGTCAATTTCAGACCGCAACTTGGGCTCGATGATTTCGCTTGAGTGAGTATGTACTTTTCGACTCATATGTCTGATAGTGTCCCTAGGAGTGGGATTGATGGCTTAGTGAGTGGTCGGATAACTATACGGTGAGTATGATGTGCTTGCCGGATGTGTTTAGATGGCTTGGATGTGACAAGAAGAGTTTTCTTGGGATGTGAAAAAGGCTATTGGGTGCTTGATTTCTATCTTGATATGTTGTACAGACTCTAGTTTTGAGTGTGTAGAGATATCTTTCATGTTGTTCATGTGTGGGATGAAGTAGAGACTTATTTCTTATTGTCGAGTTTAGACTCGGAAAGATTTAGTGATCGCATAGTGATTGTGACCATGGTAGGGCGTATAGAGATGCTAGTTTGAGGTTAAGCATGCGGGTTATCACCTGCGAGATAGTCTATGGATGTGTGATTTTATGATATTTTATGGAGAGTTTCTGTCTACCAGTGGGTTATATATGTTGCACTTTAAATTTGGATCACTTGAGAAAGTTGACTTGACTGTCATGAGGATGAATGTGAGTTTAGTAGATGATTTAGGATATTTGTATGATTTGTGTTATGTGAGCTTTGAAAGGATTTAATTGAATTGCAGTGCGGGATTATGGTAGTAATGGAGTAAGGATATTGTGAGTTATCAGATGTTGTGTTCTATGGATTTGAACCAAGTGGGGAATATTCTATCAACGATCAGATTGCATGGTTATGTATTATATTATTTCAGTTTGAGGCATATTTGAGGATCAGTTATGACTTGAAAAGGTTATGCTTGAGGATGACTTAGAGCAAGGAAATTTCTGGATGCATGATGTATTACACTTTATAGATATATAGAAACCTTGGAATGATTTGGGTTTGTTATTCGTGATGGATGTAATGTGCTAAGAAAAGAGGTCACTTAGTTGCCTGAATGTGGGGTTACTTCTTTGAGTGTTGGTGTGCTAATGGAGCACATGTTGTTCGTCTTTTTTGAGCGGTGCAATTGAGATTAGAGAAAAATGGATGACTTTCATGAAGGTGTTAATGGGTTCAAGATTCATAGGTAGTATTTGAGGAATTTTTGAATTTGTTAAAAGCTAAGATATGAGATTTGCATTGGATGGTGTTAGGACTCACGACGTTTTTGTATCATTATAGATTCCACATTTTATATAAGTGAGGTTAAGGAAACTACTTTAGATTCATATAAGGTCTCTTAAGAGTGGGTATCTCAGATGCAATATTTTTGAGAGCTTAAGTGGGAATATAACGACTTATGGTTTTTAGGACAACGTGGTTTCATGTTAGAATATCTTATGGTGGGTGTTGGGTTAATGATCATAGTGTGCTTTCAAGGAGAAATTTGACAACTATAAGGGTTCTCGTAGGCAGGTTGTTCCTTGTTGCGGATGGTAAAGGTATGTTAGGAGTCTGACAAATGGTTATATGTGTTATGGATAGGTCATTGTGGGTTTTTCTTAGGTTATTTGCCTATTTTGAGAGGATTTTAATTGATCTGGAGTTCACCAGTAAGCCTAATAAGGATATGTATTCTACACCAGGTCAAATTTATTTACTCAGCACATCTATTGTTGAAGGATGTGTCACCGGGTAAAGTTGGATTTATTCTTTTCGATATGTACCATGTATTGCTCTTCTATTCTACAGTGGGTTGTGAGGTTGACTATTTACACACATGATACAATTCTGTTTGGGTCTTGTAGCAGAATTCAAGCGAGATTGCTTTAGGATATTGTATGCTAGTTGTGCTTTGGTTGTGGACTTCCCGTTTGTGGTATATCGTGCCATCCATTTTTCCATAGTTATACACATGCACTTCGCGTGGTTGTTGTTGTTATGTATATGGTTATTAGTTATGAGTTTCATGGCTTGTGCTATTTCATGTGTATCGATGCTTGGATTGGGTCACGCTTCTCAATGAAGTTATATTGGGATATGAACCTTTGTGCTTATTTCGTGTGCTTTGTTTCTCCTTCCAAGATGGGTTCATGGCATTGTGCTTTGTGGTGATATCGGTTGAGCTTGCGGAACACTCTATCATTTGATTTTCTCCATTATTAGGAGCATTTGAGTTGTTGCTTGTTAGGTCCATGAATTGCATGGTATATGGCTCTAAGTAGTATGGATACGACATGTCGGGCAAGCATCTCGTATTGGACGAGATGAAGTTTTGAACTTGAAATTAATACTATCGAATTTGGATAAGGTATGCTTGGAAGAATAATATGAGATTTCATCCTATATTTGGCAATGGTTCTTATCAAGCTTCCATGACTTATTTATCTGATGAGTGCTTATGAGTATTTGAGTGTTTCTGTCATTATTGATAGTGTACAATGGTTCAGATTAAGGTTTTAGTTAAGATGAGGTTGTTACCGGCGCCAAGTTTGTTATTGAGTAACTAATGTGGTAAGAAGTTATTGCTATAAGTATCTGAGTCATGTGGTATATCATGTGATTATATTATGGGTTATGGTGATGGCTTAGTACATATTATTTAGACTTATAAAGTGTACGGATGCGATAATAAGGTCTTATAATGAGTTCTTGATATTGGGGATTTGGATTTTAAGGTTTATGGACTAAGGTTAAAGTAAGGATATTCAATTAGGTTGTGTTGTCAGGCTTATATGGACATGGGTATGTATATGGTGAGTTGATTCAGTGATTTTATGTCTTTATTACAACTACTGGCATGATCGATGATGAATGTATATTTAAGGGGGGGGGGGATTATAATGACCCGATCAATTGTTTTGGAGAATTTGCACTTTGTTTGGGGGTTTAAGGTGTATTATGACTTGTGCGTATGGTCGGTTTTGGTCGTCGAGTTTTTTGGAATTGATTTGGAAGAACGATTCTAAGAATATGAAGTTTTAAGTTGGAAGAGTTGACCAAGTTTGACTTTGGTGTATTTGACTCGGATCAGAGTTTTAATGGTTTCGTTCGGTCAAGATGGTGATTTTCGACTTGGGCATATGCTAAGATTTACATTTGGACGTTTCTATAAGGTATCAGTTCTATTTGTCAAAAGTTGACAATTTGAAGGTTTGGAAAGTTTATAGATTCAAAAGAAAGTTGACTTTGATGATATTGAGTTTAGATATTCTTCCAAGATTTGTCATAGGTTTGCTATGTCATTTGGAACTTGTGTGAAAAAGAGGTCATTCTGAGTTGATATGATATGGTCTGACGCAGGTTTTGGAAGTTGAAAGTTTGAAAGTTCATTAAGTTTTATTTGACGTGTAATTCATGATTTTGATGTAATTATATGTGATTTGAGGCCTCGAGTAGGTTCGTATTATGTTTTGGAACTTGTTGTAAATGCCGGACGGGTTCTCAAAAGGTTGGGTGAGTTTCATATGGGTTTCGAAGCATTTTGGGACATGTTGGTTAATGCTGGGTTTTGACAGGGATCTGGTGTTGTCGCACCTGCGGAGTTATTGGCGCATGTGTAGTGTTCGCAAATGCAGAAAAGTTAATGCAGGAGTTAAACAAGTCTGGATGAGAGAAGACCGCAGAAGCGAATGCTGGGGGCATCTGCATGTCCGCAAGAGGATTGAATATCAATTTTGGACTCTTTTGGAGGGGATTGTCACCAAATGGATTGGGATAAGTATTTTTGACTTGCTTTTGATTATATTACATGATTCTATCTTTGATTCTGGCATTTTATTGGTGAATCTAAAAGAGAAACTGGGGTCTTTTTGCCTAAACTATTCTAAAGTGAATAATTGAGGGTTTGAACATTAATTCAGAGTCGGTTTGAGTAAAATTAGTATAGTTGTACTTATATTCGAATGGATTGTCAGAATTTGTGAGTTTTATCGGGTTCCAGAGTGCGTGACGTATTTGACCTTTTGGTTAACATTGAATATTTTATTAAAGATTCGACTTTTATCGTTTGGGTTTGATTCCTTAGGTATTATTTGATATTTTGTGTTGCTTTTTGCTAGTTTCGAGCCGTTCAGAGGTTGATTCGCGCGTGATGGCATTTCTAGAGTATTATTTTTTCTTGCTTGAGGTAAGTATCTTATCTAAATTTAGTTGAGGCTCTAGTTGCTTGAGTTATTTGTGATAGCTACATGCTATAAATCCGCATATGTGTGGGGCTGAGTACAATATTACCTAATTTCAAGGCATGGATAAATACCCTGGTTGTTTACAATATTCCTTGGCTTTTTACTTAATTTATTTTCATATTTTCCCTGTATGCTGGATTTTTGATTGAGCATCATACATTAAAGGAATTATGCGCACCAAGGTGGTCTTATTTGTAATTTAATGATTCGTTCATATTTCTGTTCTATACTTGTTGGAAATTATAAACTGTATAAGTTATTAGCAAGTATCATTATAATTCTTTACTTGTATTACCTCGCCGAGGTTAGTTATGATACTTAATGACTATGTGGTACTCGTTGTACTCTTACTACACTTCTGCATCTTGCTTGTTGATCTTGGAGCTTATGTTGCCGTGTATGGCAGGAGTTGATATTGAAGATGTACTTGCCTTTCAAATTTAGCTACCATATGTCCTTGGTAGTTTTAGAGTTCAATTCTGTTTAGGTACATTCCAAGCAAATGTATTATTTATTTCATATCAGTTTAGTAAACCTAAGCCTTACTCTCTCATAACTTGTACTATCATTCCTTGGGGTTTTATATAGAAGTTTAGATATTTTACTCTTTGTGTTATGACTTATACTGTTAGCTACTTAGTCTATATTTGTACTGAGAGTTTGTTAGTTAATAGTTGGTTAGCAGTTAGTTAGTTAGGGTGTGTTGGTAGCGCACTATTAGTTAAGTTAATTAATAATTAGCGAGTTAGATTGTGGAGCTTTATATATAATTACATGCACGGTTGCTAATAAAATGAAGCAGTCATTTTAGCTGAAAATGCTCTCTTCTTCTTCTCTGTAGAAGCTTCCTCCACTGGAGGACCTGTCGAGCTTGAGACTTCAAGTGTAGATTAGCATTGTTTTTGGCATGGTGTCAGAGTAGGAGCTACTAATAATCTATGCAAGTTCATCCGTGTAATCAACAGCATCCTCGAGTCTATCGATCCTTCATTTACTGAGTGATTTTTTGAAATTGGATCCTATAATGGAAGGAACAACAATCTCCTATACACATCCATTATACCTTGGTCCATCTAACACTCCTGGCATTGTTCTAATCTCTGTGAAGTTAACAGGATCTAAGAACTATGGTCTTTGGAGCAGGATGATGAAGATCGTGTTATTGGGAAAAGAAAGCTAGGATTTGTGACTGGCACCTACTCAAAGGAGTCATGTGAGATAGAACAACATGAACAGTGGGAAATGTATCATGCAATTGTTCTCTCATGGCTCATGAACACAGAGTCAACGAAACTCCTTAGTAGAATTGCATATGGTTCAAATGCTCATTGGTCTAGGAAGATCTAAGAGAACGATTTGACAAGGTCAATGGCAAGAGGATTTTTCAGATTCACATAGCTATTGCTCTGTCTCTACTTCACCAAGTTGAAAGGTTTGTGGAATGCGTATGATACCATGGTGTCTGCTTCTAATTTGAGAGAGTATGCTGAACACATACAACAACAAAGGTTCCTACAATTTCTAAGTGACCTATATGACTCTTATGATCAGGCTAGGATACAATTTTTTCTAAAATCCAATGAGTCATCTCTTAATCAGGCATATGCTATGGTAATTGAAGATGACTCTGAGTGCTCCTCTTCTGGTTTGAGCTCTTTCAAATAAAAATTGATCCGATGGCAATGCAAGTTGGCAAGGGTCAAGGTTACATGGGAAAGAAGCCCTTTATGTAATGTGAGCATTGTGGGCTTAGAGGTCACACAAAGGAAAACTACTATAAAATCATAGGATATGTTAAGATTTTAAAGGAAAGAAGAAGCTTAAAAATAACAACTTTAGTGGACAACCTTGTAGAAGTAATGTCAATTTTGGAGGACAAGATGGAATTCAACAATCTATCATTGTTATGAATAATGTATGTGGAAATGCTGGAAGTGCTGATGTTTAGTCCAAAGTTCTTCAGCAAATGCTAATTTACAAACTACTTTGGCTAGAAAAGGACCATACTCCACTAAGGACTAATACAAACAAATCGTAGGACTGCTATGCAAAGACAGCGCTGATGCCTAAGCTAATATGGCAGGTATTGCTACTTGCTTAATGACTAATAGTTTGGCAAATGAATAGATTGTCGACTTAGGTGCTACACATCACATAGCAGCAACTGAAAGCTTATTGAAAGATAGAGCTACTAAGAAGGTTTCTAAGGATAATGTACATCTGTCTATAGGAGATAAGGTTACAGTCTCGTATGTTGGTGAATCATGTTTATTTGGTACTGAGTCCATTATTGATATGTTGTTTATACTTGACTTCAAATTCAATTTTTTGTTAGTGTCCAAGTTAACTAGGCGGCTCTCATGTTCAGTCGATTTCTTCCTTGACTTTATTTTGTTTCAGGACCATTATAGTGGCAGGGTGAAGGGGATTGGTAAGGAAAATGCTGGACTATACATTTTGAGAGAAACAATTGACAAAAATAAGGTCAAGACTTAGAGGTTGGATGTTGCAGTAAGTGGAGAAGACTGCAGGCTATGGCGTATGACGCTTGGACACCTCTCGCCAACTGCTATGAAGAGTATGAACTTAGAAAGTGTTGTAGATAATTAAGTGTTGAATACGTGTCATGTTTCCCACTAGCTAAGCAAACTAGACTAGTGTTTCCTTCTAGCAAATCTAGAACTGATTTCCTTTTTGCTCTTGTTTATATGGAATTTTGGGGCCTTTATAATATTGCCACCTTTGATAAGAAATGCTATTTCTTAACTATTGTAGATGATTTAAGTCGTTATACATGGATTGATCTACTACAACTTAAATCAGAGGTCGTGGTTGCTATTAAGAACTTTCTCTTGATGATGAATAATCAGTTTGGGACTATGGTGAAGATAGTAAGATCTGTCAATGGAACAATTTTTTTTAATTCTTAGTGTAAATCACTCTTGCAAGATCTAGGAGTAATACATCAGAGTAGTTCCTCACATAATCAACAACATAATGATGTTGTGGATAGGAAACATAGACATATATTAGTGGTTGTAAGAGCTTTAAAATTTCAGTCCAAAATGCCTATTAAGTACCTGGGCATTTGTGTTACAACTGTTGTGTAATTGATTAATAGGTTACCATTTGTAGCCATCAAACGAAAGAGCCCCTCTAAAGTGCTACACTCTAAATGTCCATCTCTAAAACACTTGAGGGTAATAAGATGCCTATGTTTTGCAACCATTGTACCTAAAGGTGAGAAATTTGCTGCAAGAGCTAGACTTGCAGTTCTTATGGGTTATTCTGAGAGACAGAAGGTCTATCTACTGGTGGAATTGGATTGCAAACAATTTTTGTGAGTATGGATGTGGTTTTTAAGGAATCAGAATTTCTTTTGCTGCAAGATTAGACACAAATCAATCCTGGTTACTTGGCATGCCTGATAATGTACAATGTCAGGAAGTGCAAGAAGTGCAGATACCTACCATATCAACTCACACACCTAATACACTTGATGACCTTGAACCTGAAGAATCACTCACCGAAGATGATGAACTTGAACAGAGACAACACAAGATATGGCACCATAAGTAGCAGAAACACCACCATCAATTGCCAAAAGTTCTTTTAGGGAGTCCAAAGAGCCTATTTGGATGAAAGACTACATAGCACCAAGAAAAGCTTCCAAAGATATCCTTTGGCAAATTATCACTCATGTAATAATGTCACTACAACTTACTGGAATTACTTGTCTAAATTTTCTATCCTGGCAGAACCACAAATTTTCAGGAAAGAAACTAAAGACACTGGATGATTCAAGCTATGCAACAAAAAATCCAAGCTCTAGAAGAAAATCACACCTGTTAAGTTGTTGATTTACCTGTAGGAAAGAACATTGTGGGCTCTAAGTGGGTATATAAGATCAAATATCATACCGGTTGTGAGGTTGAAAGGTTCAAGGCTATATTAGTTTCCAAAGGTTACTCTTATGATAATTTATATGAGTTCACCAACCTATAGAGTACCAGGTCCTCTATGAGTTTCCACTGAGAATACTAATAAAACAGTAAGTAAATAAAACATGGAATTTTACGTAGGAAAATCCCTGCTCAAGGAGAGAAAAAATAACGACCTACACTGGTAGGATTTCAACTTCACTATGAGAAACTTTTCGATTACAACCTATGCAATATATGAATTATACTCTTAATCTCTTACTAACTCGTAATACACCTATTACAAGACACTTTGCAATATAACTATTCCAAAGACTTCAACTCATGACTAGCTCTAGTCACGACACAAACACAAAAAGGTTTATGGTTTTAGAAAGGGGTTCCTAAGCAATGCTTCCACAAGAAATTTAGAAATTACACTTAAAAACAATTACAAAGTTACAACTCATCTAAGGATAACAAAATACTACATTTAGGAACTGGCTTGTAGTAACATTTTATCTCTGTTTTTTGAAGCTCTTGAGAATTGAATTCGTTGTCCCTGAAGGCTTGAATGCTTGAAGTGAATTCTCAAGAGTTAAAATGATGTTTTTGTAATAATCTTGTTAATACACCTTTCATGACATCACCCGAATGATGTAGGCACTTGGTTGGTCAAATGAAAAGTGACTGCAAAACTGCTAGACTATGTGCGTTGTTTCTATGGTAGCCACTTTCTGTTGTACACAGTTGACTTTCATACTGTTGTTAGGGACATATAAGGAATCAGATCCTTGTCTTATTTCTCTATTTTCTACACTTGCAGCAGTTCATATTAGCTGGAGTTCTGGCTGGAATCCGTCCATTAGCAATGTGTACCAAGTGTCTCAGGTTCCCTATTTAGTTTTTGACAGTAAGTTTTTTAGATCATCAAAACATAATGCAAACACATTGAAAAACCATCAATTTCCTCCTTTTGATGATGACAAACTTAGATATTGATAACATATATTTAGAGTAGAAATAACCAGATGCTTAAGTTCCCCCTGACTTTATGCTTCCCCCTTAATCAGATCCTTGTTTCAATTATACTTTCCCCTTTTGGCATCATTAAAAATACAAGTAGGGAAACGTCATAAAGAAGTCTAGCCTAGCCAACTCATGCCACATATGTGCACAACATGATAGAAGAGAGAAACAGAGAACACAAGCAATTAGATATCAAAAGAGGATATCTTTTATAGATAAAACATATGCATTTTCTTATAAAGCTATGATCTGGACTGTTGAAATCGGAAGCAGTACTAGTACATCCCATCCACATCTAAACAAAAGAAGAAAACATAACTACCAAGTCATGAAAACAAAAATAGACAATCCAAAAACTGGTCACTGAAAGGGTTTCTTGGGCACTAGGAGTAGAGGGCTTGGAAGTTGCATCAAGAGTTTGGAGAACTAGGTCTAGTCAGACGTTTGCCGACTTTTGTTCATTGAGCAGTTCTGCTTTCAGGTTCTCCACTTGTGCCTTGAGCTCAACATTTTCTTTTGTCAAGCGAACCACTTCCTTGTTTGACTCTAGCTCTCTTTGGACCTGCTGACCTTCCAAGATATCATTCCTAGCCTTCACCTTCGAGTCTCCTCAGTTGCGCTATTTTGAGCATTGATGAGCTGAGAGATTTTTTATTTACTACATGACCCCCCATTCTTCTCGATGCACTCACATTCTTCTAAAGTTTTTTGAGAGAAGGTGTGCTTCTTGGTTCTTATCTTGCCTTGCTCCACATGCACCTTATAAACTTAAACACTTGAATAAGTAGAAACCCATATGGAAGACCATGATTGCCATCCTGAAGGTTGCTACCTTCTGCATATGTTCGATCATGATAGCAGGGAAGTTCACTGGTGTAAATCCATCAAGTTTCTCCATTAAAAACAATTCAGACTTGGAAGTCATTGACCTCCTCTCAGCACTGGGTAATAGAACTTTGTTCACCAACTCGAAGAGCAACTGATAAACGAGGAGTAATGTCTTCTTATGAACCTAATACTTCTTTTGGTTCGCATAATCCTTCACCACAACATTTTGGAAGTTTGACCCACACATATATTTCATAGTAGACACACCGACTGTAGGGACTTTACGAATATCCCCAAGAAAACCCACATCAAATATGATATCCAACCTATTGACCAATGTACAAATATGGTACGTATAAACGGGAAAGAGGTCAGCATAGAAGTGCGACCCATCAGAACCTTTTGGTGCCTTAATCGTTCTGAAGTAGAAGTAGTTTCACTCCTTATGTTTTCCACAAAAACAGGTTCCTTAACGGGTTCCAACTTTCTCTTTCCAGACTTCATACCACTTGATTTTTTTCCCTTGGACTTGGCCAACACATCCTCATTAGAAACAGAGGGTTCACTCACAACATCTTTCAATTTTGAACTGGGGGTTGCAACATCCTCCACTAAAGCAGATTACTTCTTCTTCAAGGACCTTCTCACTAAGGAACTGGGTTCCTTTGTTATTTATTCTTCAACTTCCACCATAGGGACATCCTTATCACACACTATTTCATTGTCTTTCACCAGTCTTATCTTTTTATTCTTATTGCTCTTTCTGCTATTTTGAAGGGCAGAGTCATAAGCTACCTTTGCTTGAAGCCTATTGGTAGGTCGCTTAGTAGAAGGACTCAGGAGTGATCACTAATTTTCGCTTGACTATAAATGCATCAAGAGGAGTGTTGTCTTGATCCTCCTCATCGCTAGACCTCATCTTAGGGACAAAAATGTACAATGGCTCAACAACAAAGTGTGGAGAAGGTGCAAGAGCAGAACTAACATAGGAGTGAGAACCCTGACCTGTTTCCTCCAGAGAGGGGTCAAGTTCCTCACAAGAGGGCCCAATAGTTTCTACTGGTATGGAGCCTTCAATAGTCACCATGGCTTCTTCTCCCACCAGTTCTTGTGGCTCGTTCCTCTAAAACTTTGGTACACCGGAAATTAACTGATGTAGTACTGCATCGATAGATACAACAAAGATGGTCACAATATTTTCATCCTCGATAGGCTACATGTCCACCACAGAATCTGAAGCAACGATGACAGAAACCTGTATGACCTTAGGACTTTTACCCAATTCTTCACTTGTCCCTTGATCATTGGAAATCTCAGAAGATAGCGAAGAAGGATCAACAACTTTAGGGGTTTACGAGATAGTCGCCTTAAAATTTAAGGGTGACAAGAAATTTGGGTTAGGGGTGATTTCACTGATGAGGACAGAAATGGTTACATAGGACTCATTTAGGATAGAGACTCAATAATTTTTTTAGGGTTTGTAATGATTGATGCTGGAATTTTTGAGTTTTTGTCATCCATTGAAGAGATAGGTAGAAAATTCTTTGAAGAAGTTCTAATAAGGGACTGTGGTTGTGAAGAATGGAGAGGGTTTTAAACGAGAGAAGATAATTATGAAGAAGAGATAAGAACCTATTCTGAAATGGCAGTTGTGCTTGGAGAGTTGCAATATTTCATAGGGAGAGGGAATGATTTAAAGTGAAAAGACGTGACAGTAGAGTCTGAAAAGGTGGATGACATGGGAGTTGATATTTGTACCTTCACAAGACGTGTATTAAAGAATGCACCGAAATACTAACCTTTGGTACGAGAACCAGAATCTTGACCTGTCTTTGAAAATTTCAATCCTCCTTTATTACCCATGCAATGCATCTAGAACTTCTATAATCATCATATGTATTTACCTACAATGATATTGATGTGTGTTATACTTGGTCAGAAAATATTTTAGCTAATTTTACTTGAAGGTGATTTTCATAGCCAACATATGAGAATCAGGTTTTCAATTAGGCTTCAATAGCTCCAACTTCACCTTATTTCTTTTAAAATGTT
The DNA here is from genome assembly GCA_034376525.1 of Nicotiana benthamiana. Lineage (NCBI taxonomy): Eukaryota > Viridiplantae > Streptophyta > Magnoliopsida > Solanales > Solanaceae > Nicotiana > Nicotiana benthamiana. The sequence goes on from CM067329.1 coordinate 22,323,575, forward strand.
CCCTACTAAATACTTTGATGAAGATATCTGCAATTTAGTTTTCTGTGCTGCAGAACTTTATACAGATCAACCCCTTCTCCATATTGTCCCTCATAAAATGGTGTCTCACGTCAATGTGCTTGGTTCTTTTGTGTTGAATTAGATTCTTAGACAAGTTGAGTGCACCTGTGTTATCACATAGTAGAGGAACACAATCAGTAAATACCCCAAAATCCTCCAATTGCTATTTAATACATAGGAGCTAAGCACGATAGGAGGCAATAACTACATATTATGCTTTGGCTATTGAAAGAGCCACTGATTTTTTCTTTCTACTACCCCAAGAGATGAAACATGATTCTAGAAAGTGAGCCTTTCCATAAGTGCTTTTCCTGTACATAAGATAACCTACATAGTCAGCATTAGCATACCCAGTAAAATTAAAATTGTCACCTGAGGGGTAATAAAGGATCATGTCATGTGTTCCTTTAAGGTATCTCAAAATTCTTTTGACAGCCTTCAAATGAGATTACTTGGGATTTGATCGAAACTTTGCAAATAACCCTACAATGAATACAATATTAGGTCTGCTGGTAGTGAGATAGAGAAGAGACCCAATAATGCCTCCATACATAGTTTGATTCACCAGAGATCAAGTTTCATCCATATATAGTCGAGTAGCCGTAGCCATGGGAGTGTGTATCACTTTTGATACTTCCATATCAAACCTATTCAAGAGCTCCTTGATGTATTTCTGTTGACAAATGAATGTACCCTTCGTGGATTGCTTCACCTGAAGACCCAAAAAGAAATTCAGCCCCCCCATTATGCTCATTTCAAATTCATTTCCCATGAGTTTTTCAAATTCTTCACATAAAGAATCAGCTGTATCCCCAAAAATGATATCATCAACATAAACCCGAATAATGAGCAAGTTCCTTCCCCATTTCTTCAACAATAAGGTGTTGTCAATTTTTCCTCTGTAAAACCATTTCTTGAGAGGAACTTTGACAGCCTCTCATACCAAGCTCGAGGAGGCTGCTTCAACCCATACAATGCCTTGTCCAATTCAATCACATATTCAGGGTGTTCATGACATTCAAACCCTGGAGGTTGCTTTACATAGACTTCTTCCTTAAGAAATCTATTCATAAATATACTTTTGACTTTCATTTGGAATAGAGTGAATTCCATTTGAGAAACAAAAGCGATTAAAATTCTATTAGCTGCTATGCGAGCAACCAGAGCAAACGTCTCATCATAATTAACTCCTTTTTCCTGATTGTAACCTTGAACCACTAGCCTAGCCTTGTTCCTTATAGTGTTTCCATGTCCATCAAGCTTATTCTTGAATACCCACCTGGTTCCTATAATGGTTCGATCTGAGGGTCTTAAGTACCAGGCGCCATATATTGTTCCTTTCGAACTGATGCAACTCATCTTGCATGGTTGTAATCTAGCATGTATCTTTCAGGTCTTCCTTGATACTTTTGGGTTCTATTTGGGAAAGAAAAGCTGATAAGGCAAGTGAATTTTTGGATTTTTATCTGGTTTGCACTCTAGAGTCTAGAGGGGTAATTATATTGTTAAGAGGATGTGAGCTTTTGAGTTGCCAGTTGGGCATTTGAGGTTCATTTATAGAGGAGCTGGGTATATCTAACTGGTTCCCTTGTGTTCTTCTCTCAGGTACTTGTGGAGTACCCTACACTACATCAACCACTCTTTCTTCAACGTTAGTAGTTGTAATTGAGGTACCTGGTTCCCTTGGGGGAAAGACAACATTTTCTCCACCTGGCTCCTTCACTTGGCTCATTATGTCTGCCTTTACATTTGTCATGTCGATAACTTCACCTGGAACCAGTAAGGGCTCTCTATCTTGATCATCTTTGGTACTTTTCTCACATAAGGGATAAGACTCGTCAAAGATTGCATGAACACTTTCATCAACACATTGAGTCCGCTTGTTGTATATCTTGTAAGATTTGCTTTGAGAAGAATACCCCAGAAAGATTCCTTCATCCCTCTTGGCATCAAATTTTCCAAGCTGATCCTTTCCATTGTTGAGAATACAGCATTTGCACCCAAATGTTCTTAGGCGAGTCAGCTTGGGTTTCCTTCCAATCAACAGCTCATAGGGGGTTTTGTTTAGGAGAGATCTGATCATGCACCTGTTCACCAAGTAGCAAGCAGTATTGACAGCTTCAGCCCATAAGTTCTTTGCAATCCCACCGTCGATCAACATTGTTCTTGTCATTTCTTCTAGAGTTCTATTCTTCCTTTCCATAAATCCATTTTCCTGAGGAGTTCTTGGGGCTGAGAAGTTGTGGATGATGCCATTTTCATTACAGAAGTCATCATATTTGGCATTGTCAAATTCTGTTCCATGATCTGATCTAATACATGCAACTTTAGACTCCATCTTCACCTGAATTTTCTTCATAGAGGCTACAAACCCTCAAAGATTTCATCTTTCGTTCTAAGAAACAGAGTCCATGTGAATTTGGAGTAGTCATCCACTATCACAAAGATGTACTCCCTCCATTTCATATTGAATGACCTACTTTTCTTTTTGGTCTGTTCCAAAATTAATGACACATTTCTAAATTTGATAATCATTCAACTTTAGAATCTTTATTTTACCCTTTTTTCCCTTAATGAGAAGCTTTTATAGCCACACAAATGGTATGGCCTCAAAAACTTTTTACCCCTTAGACTTTTAAGACCACAAGTTTCAAAAGTCTTCTTTTTTTCTTAAACTCCATGTTGAGTCAAACTATGTCAAACAACATGAAACAGAGGGAGTATCTTTTTCCTCCCCTGCTTTGCACTCTTATAGGGACAAACAAATCCATATGAAGAATATCAAGTGTATTTGAGGTGGTGACATACTTTTTGGGATTGAACAAGGATTTCACATGCTTCCCTCTAGCACAAGCATTATAGACTTTCTGTTCTTTGAATTTTGACATTGGAAGACCACAGACCAGGTCCTTCTGAATCAATTTATTCAAAAGAGAGAAGCTTGTGTGCCTCAGTCTTCTATACCAGAGTTCAGCAACATCATCAACAACTTTCAAGCAACTCAGATCACTACTTTTATAGACTCGAAATCAACAATATAGATGTTCTTGTATCTCTTGGCCACAAGTGTCACTTCACCAGTTACCAGATTAGTAACTGTGCATATCTTGGACAATAACTCCACCTTGTGTCCCTTATCACAGATCTGAGAAATGCTTAAGAGACTGTACATAAGACCATTGACATAGTACACATTCTCAATTGAGTGAGTGAGTGATTTTCCTACTTTTCCAACTCCGAGAATGTACCATTTTTTCCCATTGCCAAAGGATATACTCCCTCATTGTAGGGATTTTAGAGAAAGGAAGTCCATGGTGTTCCCAGTTATGTGCTTTGAAAATCCACTATCCATGAACCATTATTGACTGCTTTTCACTATTCTCTACACTAGGAAATCAAGAGTTAGTTTTAGGAATCCAGACAATGGGTCCCTTGTAATAAGCAATAGGATGAATAAGATTTCTCTTGGTCCATGCATGTAACATGCATTTTTTATGGGTGGCAACTGGTCCCTTTTTAGCTAACACTTTGTTTTTTTTGAATGGACTGACCCCTGGCTTGGCAATTTTCCTTGAAATGCCCATTGCTCCCACAATAGTTACAAAGTTAGTTATGTGGTATAGTAACATACTTTCTATGAGAGTTTTAGGGAGTTATCTCCCTTTGAAACCCTATTCCTTGCCTATTTCCACCATTGTTGACATACATAGTAGTAATAGCTTCTGAGGACTAGGTCCTCTTAAGGGACTTTTCAATTTTCTCTTTCCAGTTTAGTTTGGAGATGCTTGTTTTTCTCAAGTTCAACACACAATATGGTTTTCACATCTTTCAACTCGTTTTCAAGCTTAATATGTGTCTCACTAGCTACCTCCTTTCCTTCCTTAGAATTTTCAGGCCCAGACTCAGTCCCTAGTCCCTCTATTATTTCCCTTAGGTCTGCAATCACTATGAAGTCAATCTCAGTCACTCTCTTCACTAAGGCCTCTTTTTCTTTGCTGAAGTTATCAATGGTTTTATTATAGTCAACAACTATAACCACTAAGTCATCTCTTGCATGTTCTATGTTGGCTATTTTTTTAGTTAAAACATTTTTTTCTTTCTCCAAATCACATATGGTTTCCTTCAGATCAACTACGCACACTACCAGATCATCTCTAGTTTTTTCAGCTTCTCCTAACTCTAAGGTCTAGGCATCTTTATCTTCTACTAGACTATGATAGGCATTCAATTAGAATATTTGGCTAATGATTTGAGTTTCTTAGGAGAGATTCTCTAGACATCCCTAATATTTAACGCATCATTGTCATCATCTTCACCATCATCTGATTGTGTCATCAAAGCGAACATTGAATCATATTTATTTCTTTCACTTTCAACTGCCATTATGGAACTATCACCTGCATCAGTTTCTCCCCCAAAATCGCTTGAGGAATCTCTCCATGCTGCAAGAACTTGCTTCACGGCATTGTGAACAACATTCTTCCTCTTGAAACGTTTGTCAGGCACATGGTTCCTTTTGGCTACTTTATCAGAGTTGTACTTGAAATGTTCTTGCTTCAGGAGAGGGCAATATTTGATGAAATACCAAAAGGTTTGCTTGATAGGAATAACCCGCTCTGATACCAATTAATAGTTTATATGAGTCCACCAAACTATAGTGTACCAGGTCCATTATGAGCTTCCACTAAGAATACTAATAAAACAGTGAGGGGTCGTTTGGTTGGAATACCTATTATACCGGTATAGGTTATACCGGTATAAGTTATATTGGGATAAATTATGCTCGGAGTAGTTATGCTGGGATTGTTGTTTATTTACCGTTTGGTATATCGTATTAAGAATGACAATTACATAATTTATAAAAAGAAGGTATAAGTTATATCAGTGCTAATTATCCCACCTTCTATAAAGTATAAGTTATGCCGGTGTAAAAATTAACGCAGGGATAACTTATACTCGATTTGCTAACCAAACATAATATTAAGATGGTATTAAATTTTATATCACCCCTATACCTTCTTATACATGCCAAACCACCCGTAAGTAAATAAAGTGAGCACGTGATTTTTGCCTCACTCGAAATATTCCTATCGAACTCTTAAAATTAGGAATTTTCTTTTATTATTTGAATTTTTAGGAATGAATTGCGTGATTTTGTATTTATTTATATTTTTTTCGCATTTTAAACTGATATAATATAAAAATCGCATATTCGCATTTAGAACTTAATTTTTACATTTTATTAGTTAATTAATGTTGAAAAATAAGGAAAAAGCAACAAAATGTCACTTTTACATTTGTTAAGTTTTCTGTTCAAATTTAGGATTTATGTTATTTTTAGAAGTTAATTAGTTTGTGTGTAGAATTAAAATTAGGGTTTGTCTATTTTTATTTTTACTTGTCAAAATCTGGAAAAATAAAATAAAAGGAGAATTAATTAAAAAAAAAGATATATTAAAAAAGAAAAAAAGAGAATAAAGAAAATAATAATTTTAGTCTTATAAGGAGGCCTGAATTGAGCCTTTTTACACCTACATGTCCAGCCCAAGCCCCTCAAACCAACCCATTAACCCACCACATACCCGATCCAAATGGGCGACGCTCAAAATGACGTCGTTTCTTCATGATCAATCAGGGCCGTTGATGATATTTGATCAACGGAAGTGAATCTCCTAGGTTATAAACTATATAAATGTCCAAACGCCCCACCCCTCCAAACCATCTCTCATACACCCCTAACATTTCAGATGTAACACCATCAACCTCTACCCTCTTTCCGCCGTCGGCTGGAAATCATCGCCGCCGGTGGCGAGTTTCCAATGAACCCTAAATTAACACCCTTTGCTCCACTCCTCCTCCTCTTTCAACCCCACCATCTGCTTCCTTCAAATACGTCCCAATCTCGTCGAATAAGGCTCCAAAGTTCGGCAGCTCCACCGTTCACGACGGCGGCCAACCACCAAACACCCCAAACTTTACACCATGGAATCCTCTCCCCTTCTCCTTTCCAAATCCAAACTCCTTCCCTTTCAAAACCCAACCAAGCGAGTCAAATATCTGATCAAAGTAGACCAGCCAACCCCAAAGTCAGTTAAACACAACAAAATTAACACCATACACTCTCCTTACACCCTCATCCTAAATCCACAACCCTCAATCTTCGAATCCTCCCCGTTCATTTCAAATCCTAAATAAAATTGACCCAGAACCCTAATCGCTCAAGTTTGGAGGCTTTTTGATTTTGGGCTCTAATTGACCTTAAGCTGTTTCTCGTATAGAACACATGATTTAGGACAATTTAACCCCAAATAATGCCAATAAATCTGCCAGTGTTCGAGTTGAGCCATAAATTTCGAGGTATTTTAGTTCTTACTTCCTTCTCTGTTTTCATCCGTGATTCTTATTTTCATTTTTGTTCTGTTGTTATCTTTGTGATTAATTTAGGGTTTTGATTTAGGTTTCTGATTTCTTTTACCATATAGTTTAGTTTTCTTAGTAATTTGAATTGCTTGATTTGATTCCATGTTTGTCTGCTGCTTTGCATTTTTCTGATTTTGTTCGTTTATACTTCGTAATTAGTTTCAGCTTGCTTTCAATTGATTAGTTTAATGTTAGTTCTATGATACATTTAAGATTCCTTAGAGTTAACTTCAGTTTGATTATCTAGATTACTTAGTTTAAATTTTAATAATTATTTGGTTACAGCTGGGTAATTTCTTGTTCATAAGCTAATTAACTGTAGTTAGTTTGACTAAAGTGAAAGGAAACTGAAGTATAATTGTGTATGTTAAGTAATTCTGGGAAAGTGTAAAGGGTAATATAGGTAATTCAGCATGAGAAATCTGTAGGAACTAGAACATAAATCCCTGGAAGCTTCTAGAATAGGGGTCAAAATTGAAATTCGGACTTTTAGTTTATATAACTTGGATAGCAAGCTAAGAATTTGGGGACTAGTTGGTTAAATCTGGAAGATAAAAGAGGACTAAAGGGGTAAAGAAGAAGAAAGGGGGTTGCCATACAGCTTTAGATATAAAGAGGGACTCCAATGCCTTGATGGACAAGTTTTTTAGGCTGAAAAATCTTGAAAATTCCTAAAAGAATTCCAGGAGCTCTAAAATTTCTGGCAGTTTTAAAATTCCAATGGTTTTCAAATTTGAAAAATTCCCCCAAAAATCTTCCACAAGCTCAAACCTCTGAAATTTTGGAAATTCAAAAACCCAAAAAAAGATTGTCATTCAAGCAAATCTGAAGAGTTCTTCCTCCTTTAGATCTTAGTTCATTCAAAAATACAAAACAAAAAGCAAAAATACAAAAGAAAAAACAAAAAAACTGTTACATTGATTTTCCCTAGATCATTTTCGAATTCCAGCACTTAATTCAACTCTCCCTCTTATTTAGGATCCAAAACAGCTTGTATTTCACTATTTCTATTCAATATTTGAGATTTCAAAACATCTGGAGTCGCCTGTGAATTATCTGACTTGTTCGAAGTTGGATGTTGGTTATTTGCTAATCGTGTTGACTATAGGGTTCATTCCTGGTCATTTTTGGTGCTGTGTTGGCTTTTAAATTGTTCTACTGCTACTGTAATTTGCTGTTTTCCATCTGCTGCTGTTAATCTCACATTTTCCTTCTTATTCGCAACCTCTAGGTACTTTTCTTTTTGACTCAAGTGATATGGAAAGCTGAATCCACACGGATGAGCAATATTTGGATCAAGTGATAAAGAGCTGTCTATTTTTGCATGAAATCTTACAAGAGTTATTTTGTTTTGACATTCAACCATGATACTCATTTAAATAGTTACATGTTTGTATCAATTTGGACTATAGAAACTATTCATTGACTATAGCTTCAACAATTTCAATTTTTAATTCTTCTGCGGATTTGGGGTTTAGGATAGAGTAAATGGTGATTAGAAGTGATATTTGAAATATGAACTTATGTGTTTACACTATTGGAAAACCAAGTAGATCTTGGTATTAAGAATTTTTAAATTCGAACTTCAGATTCAGCAGGGACTCTTACTATAATCTAACAAATGTGTAGTTTAAGTTCCATTTGTGATGTTCAATTTTAAGTTCTGATTACTGTAATTCAGTATTTGATCTCTTTACCTGTTTTGAAGAAACTCATTTAGCCTAAACGTGATTGGAACCAAAGGATTTGGAACAAATAGATCTATAGCCTTGCGTCGATGGGTTTAATTATTAAAAATAAGACCAATGATTGCTTGGGCCTGTTAGTTGATTAGAGTCGAATTGGTTTGGGCCCAGCCTCTGTTGACGTATGGTTTAGTCTTAATCTGGGACTGCCTTTTCATGTGGGCTTGAATGAAGGCCCATTTTTTGGACAGCCTTTCATAAGCGTTGAGGCTACCTGTGTAAAACCCCTAAACTTGAGCTTGATTTTGACAATCTTCAGTAATGGTGTATTGACAGTACTAGTGAATTAGGACATTTTTTAGAGAGAATACTTGATAGAATAATAGTTAGCTTTAGAATTGGCCTTTAAATAATTAATTGAGGCACGCTATGCCGAATAAAATAACAACTGCATGGCGCTCGATTTAGCCGTTTAGCAAATTTTCACGGCCTCTCGCAGAGTTAATAATGCGTAGCTACCTTAGGCGCGTGTTTAATAATATTAGTTTCCTAAATTCGGGTGCACATTTATGTGACCCAAATCCAAATCTCAACGAAGTTGAAATATGTCAAAAACCACGGGTGCATTTATGTGACGTGGTTCGATGCATGTTTTAACGACATTGTGATTCTCTTTAAAAATAATAATAAAAGCGGCTAAGAATTAAAATTTGTACATAGGTTCATAATTGTTTGAAATCAAATTATCAAGCCAAGTATGACAATTGAGCGACCGTGCTGTAACCCCGGAACTCGGGAATGCCTAATACCTTCTCCCGGGTTAACAAAATTCCTTACTCAGATTTCTGGTTCGCAGATTGTTAAACAAAGTCATTCTTTTTCTCGATTCGGGATTTAAACCGGTAACTTGGGACACCAATGATTATCCCATGTGCCGACTCTGAAATCTCTTAAATAATTGAATCTCGTTTCGATTATCCTTTAATTGAAAAAACTCCCTTATCTACACCTTTTGTGGGGTTGTAGTAGCCAAAAGGAGGTGTGACAGCTCTAGCGACTCTGCTGGGGATCGAACCCTGAATCTCTTGTTCAGGGTTCAAGAATTCGAGCTTAGAATAATTGTTGTATTTGGCTTTGTTTATTAGCTGATTTTATTAGATGTTTGGGCTGGATGTGCTAAATGTTGCCTTTTACCGCTTTGATATTATCTGAACTGTATATAAATTGCCGCGAAACACTTATCTTCTCACTTCTGGGGATGTGCTTGCTGGTCGAGACTCCCTATTCTGTTAGTGTCATACCTGAAAATAAGAAAGAGGCTCGGACAAGTTACAAAGCCGGATGGCCTTTTGGTTACCGGTATGTAGCCCCCTTCTTGACTCGAATCGTTCGCTCGGGTGCACAGTCTAGGCCCTATACCAAGGTTTTAAACCTAGAATAACTCAACCACATGCCAGAGCCCTAGTAGGAACGCTTATTTGCATCATGCGTTTTGACTTAGGGGACTCAACACAGGTGTTGGGTCCGTCTAGGACATATGTACCTAAAGATGGACCATCCTGATGCATTTTGCGTGCTACTTTTGCATTTATTCCGGAATTGCATGCTGACCAGCTTATGAATATTGGGAAAAGAATCAACGGTGTAAGGGCAAAGAGAGTAATCGCCTGTTTTGAAAAACCAGTATCCCAATAGTGCCGAAACGCTGCCGAATTTTTGAAAAAAATGAGGAAAAAGAGAAAGGGGAAAAGGATTTATCTTCAAAAAGTAGTTTGTTTTACTTTCCAATGGAAAAGAAAAAAACAGTCATGTTTGCAAGAATAGTTTGTTTTAAAAATAATTTATTTATTTGTCTATGAAATATTAAAAAAAGGGAAAAAGAGTCTTGTTTTCAAAATAGTTTGTTTTAAAAATAGCTTATTTATTCGCCAATGAAAAAGAAAAGAAAAAAGAGTATTGTTTTCAAAAGAATAGTTCGTTTTATTTGCCCGATTTATGCTAGTTTGATTCTCACAGGGTGTGAGATACGTAGGCAACCCCCCATCTGGCCCAACTTCATCTTACCAAAAGAACCAAGTTTTGTTGTGAATAATAAAGCAGCTCTGTCAAAATTAGCCGAGTGCCTCCAAAAAGGCGCCAGAAGGCTGTTTTTGCAAAAATAGCCGCCTTAGGCCAGTAGTAGGCTAAGCCTTAAAATCTTCCTCTGGAATGCTGAAAGGTCGTGCTTGCGATGCCGGGATTTAATTTTTGGAATAAACATTTGAAAAATCAATTTTGTTTTTGAGTCCAATAAATCTTGATTTCACTTAATCAACCTAATAAATGTGTATAATGAGCACGAATCAGCACTTGCCAATAACATTCATGAACAAAATTCCCCTGGAGCTACACATGTGGTGGAATGTCCTGGGTGAGGTAGGGCAAAACAGGGTCAATTCACATTTGGGAAGACTTATCGGGATGTTAAAGGTTAACCCGATGGGAGACATCATAAAGGCATTAATCACATTCTGGTACCCAGCTCACAATGCATTCTGTTTCTCGGATTTGGAACTCATGCCGACCTTGGAAGAAATAACTGGATATATTGGGGCCCCTACGATTCCCCTGAGGCATTAGTACTTGATCGCGCCAAGAGCCATCGCCGTACACAATTCTTGGACTCTTTAAAAATCAGCAGGAAGGTTCACAATCCACACATATTAACCAGATTTTGTACCCTGCAGTTTATATATCAGAGGTATGGGCACATAAGGGGATTTAATGACCTGGAAAACCATATTTGTAGCAAAAGGAATCAACTCAAATGGGAGGAACACCGATGTTTCACATTCATGGTATTCTTCTTGGGTCTTTTGGTGTTTCCGCGGAAGGACGGAAATATTGATATACGGATAGCAGGGGTTGTCAGCACTTTAATAACTCAGGCCAAGAGCGCCCTCGCTCCTATAATATTATCCAAAATCTTCCGTGTTGTCACTGCCTGTAAAGCAGGGAAGACTTCTTCGAAGGATGTAACCTGTTGTTACAAATATGGATGATCGAACACTAATGCCATCGGCCTCAATTCATGAATTATGGGTCACCAACAAAGAGCTTCATAGAGGAATTCTACAACAGGGTTGATGGGTTTAGATTACCCGATGGTGCTACAGAATAGGTGTCACGTCTTCGGGCTGTCAGCAAACCAAATAGAGTGGACGTTCGGGTGGCTCCCCGTGGATGAAATCGTGTATATCCCAGTCACCAGACCTCATTTCCTTCTGATGGGTCTATGAAGCATCCAACCCTATGCTCCGTACAGAGTGCTAAGACAATTAGGGAGGTGACAAATGATTCCCAGGGACGAGAATATTAGTCGTCACATGGTGGAGATTAGTCCCAATGGTCAATTTCCCGAAGCCGTCGTCCGTCAAATTTGGAGCGAATGACAATACTTGACGGCATGCACTCGAGTATGTGACATATCTAAAGGCAAGGTTGCACCAGGGTACCTTGCTTGGTACAAGAAAGAAATAGAGTTCCTAAGACCAGCTAAGAGGCCACACCTCTAAGAATTTTCTGAAACATCACAAGAACAATGGGACTGGCTAGCCAAGGAAAATGAGTATAGGGATGCGACAAGAAAATTGGAAAAACAAGTCAAAGGCCTTAAATTTGAAAATGGTTTGCAAGCTGCTGCAGATGAGGGGGAAAAGAAAATATTAAGCAAAGAACACGAAGCATTACGAGCCCAAATCCAGAAAATGAAAATACGTGGAAAATCCCCCCGGGAGCGCGAAGGATGAAAATCTCATAGACAATTTAAGTCGAAAAATAACAGAATATGGGTTTGACTTGAATAAAGTAGAAGGTGAGCTATCTAGGGCTCAAAAACCATTGGTCAAGAATACAGAGGAACGAGCCCGCATGATTGAGCAATTAAAGGAAAAGCATAGCGATGAGGTTGCTGGATTGAAAAGGAAGGTCATCATGGTTGAAAACAAAGTGGCCAAGGAAGCCAGGGACTTCAAAGCCGAGAGAGAACATTGATATGCTGCAATAGCACGGTTGGAGATGGATTTGCAGCAATTCCAAAAACGGAATCGGGTAGTCGAATGAACCATGGAGGCAAGGGCCAAGCAAATTGGGCTACTATTGCAAGAAAAGGGTGCTATAAGGGAAAGAGTACAGATGATCGCAGACTACATCACCACAAAGTGCAGCCACTGCGAGGATATGACAAGATCCATGTTCTTTGCCACTACCATGACCTTTGTTCATCAAGTAATGAAAGACCTCCATCACCTCCAAGGGGATTTGGCACGCAAGCCTGCAACAAGGCCGAACGATGCCTCACAGGTCCTAGGAGCAATTGAAGCCCTAATGTATTCAAGATTTCTTGAGATTGTATTTTCCTTAAAGTCTGTCAGTTTGTCTTGGAGTCTGTATTTTCTTTTGCGCAAGTTTAGTTGTTCTTCGAGTCTGTAGTTCATCTTTCATTAGAGTTTGTTAGTTGCTTGTTTAAATCTGTCAGTTTTTCGAGTCCGTGTAACTAAAGTTTGTTATTATGAAAATGGAAAATTCCAAAATATTTTATGCTTCACTTTTTATTTTCTAGAACTATGCTCAGCCTGATTTATGCGGGTCATGATACGTAGGCAATCTACATAGGATTCGACCATAACCGAATGAAGAAGGAGAAAAGAGAAAAGAAATGAAAGGGGAAAGAATAGGAGAGAAAAGAAGAGGAAAAGCAAGGACATAAACAAGAAAACAAAATAGGAGAGAATAAAGCTAAAAAAGAGGGCATTGCGAATGAAGAAAATAAAATCCGGGATGACGCAAGCGACCGATGCATGTAGAAATCGATCATAGTTTAGGTGCATTCACCCCCAATATGTGGCCGCTTACATGTCAAAACCTAACCATTGATATGTTTTTGGTGTTTTTCTTCCAGACTAGACAAGTGGTTAGTACTTGCGACCTTCTGGAAACTCACTCCTACAACATACAGTCTAAGAGCAAGCAAGTCATGGCCAATCAGGAAATCGATATCAGCACTATTGACCCCTCGAAAGAAGTAGAGGAATTGGATGTTAATGCCATGAAGAAGGAAATCTACAAACTGAAACATCAAATGGCTAAGATGTACCAGGCATGGGCATGAGGACAGCCACCCCCAACCTATCCTGCTAATCCAACCTTCATCTCGCCACTTGCCCAAGCTCCTGACCAGTCCACCACTGATCCACCCTTAAGTTTCCCTATCTACTCACAACACCAGGGTACGACCTCTCAACCACCACCAGCTCCACTACCCAAAGTCGCTCCTCACCCCCTACCAATTGCTCCCATCTATGTGGTACCTCCCCCTCTCGCACTCTATTGATCGTCAAGTGAACCCTTTCTTAAAGCATATGACCATCAATGTTATCCATCAGAACCTGCTTACAAAGCCTATGCTACTTATCCTATGCTCCTCGTCTAAAAATCCCTAAGGGAGTTGAAAAGCCAATCAAAAATTCTGAGCAGGAGGAGGTGCTCAGAAAGGTCAGAAGTTTAGAACAATCATTCAGGGACATGCAGGGGTTAGATGTCCAAGTGAGCGTGGCGTTTAAGGACCTTTGTCTATTTCCAGACGTGCAGTTGCCTCCAGGTTTCAAGATGCCTAAATTTGACTTATATGATGGACATGGTGATCCAGTCGCGCATCTAAGAGGGTTTTGCAGCAAAATGATAGGATCGGGGAAAAAGATGAGTTGCTAATGGCGTACTTTAGCCAGAGTTTAAGTGGGTCGGCGCTGGAGTGATACACTCGGCAAGATCACAATCGGTGGTATACTTGGGATGACCTGGCACAAGTGTTTACTTGTCACTTTAAATATAATCTCTAAATTGTCTCGGATCAACTAGCTTTGACAAAACTAGATAAGAGACACAACGAGGCCTTCAGGGAACACGGTTTCCGGTGGAGAGAACAAGTAGCCAGAGTTGATCTTCCAATGAAGGAGAGTGAGATGGTTGACTATTTTCTACAAGCTCTAGAACTTACCTATTTCAGGCATTTGGTGTCAGCAGTAGGTAAATCTTTCAACGAAGTAGTAAATATGGGAAGTATGGTCGAGGAGGCCTCAAATCCAATTAGATCATGAGCTACTCTGCAATCAAGGAAACCACTCAGGCCATCCAGGGTGGAGCTGGGGGAACATTTGGAAAGAAGAAGAAGGAGAAAGTAGCAACAGTGGATTCGGGAACTTGGTTCAGGCCTCGGGCTCCATCCCATTACACTCAACCCCGTCCTCACCACCAAACATACCCACACACTCCACACGGCCCACCACAACATTACTATCTACCATTAGAACCTCGCTTCTTAGTCCATCACGCACAAGCGTACACCCAACCTCCTGCCCACACACAATGGCATGTGCCAACCCCACAAAATACCTATCTAACTCCACAAAATCATTACCCACATCCAAGAGCTTACCAACAACCCCCGAAACTCGCCTTTCGAGCCAATCTAGTCCTGATAAATAAAAGGGTGCAGAAGAAGAAGACTTTCACTCCACTAGGAGAATGTTACACTAGTTTATTCCACAGGCTGCAACAATTGGATATGTTGAGACCAATTGAAGCAAAATTGCCAAATCCTCCCCCGAAGAACCTAGATTATTGTGTTAGCTATGAATACTGTTTCGGTGCTCCGGGGCATGATACCGAAAAGTATTGGCATTTGAAGAATGCTATCCAGGAACTTATCGACTCCCACCGGATTGAAGTGCAGACCCCATAGGCACCCAACATTAACCAAACCCCACTGCCGGCCCATTGTGAGACCAACATGATTGACATTGTGGAGAAAGGGGGAAAGTCCAAAAGGCCCTTACAGAAAGTAATGATGATCAAATCCAGTGAAGTTAAGCCAACTGAGAATATGAGCAGTGAGAAGCCAATGATCGAGGCAAAAGGAAGAAGCAGCAAACTGTCATAGTTCAAGGGAGCTCATCATGCATGGTTGAACAAAAATAGGAATAGGCAAAAGTGATAGTACACGGGGAAGCTAGAGAACCTATCGTAGTTGTGGAAGGTGTTCGCATAGAGCCTATCATTGTGAAACCAGTAATCCAGCCGCCGGTCGTCAACACCAAAGCCGTTCCTTGGAGATATGAACAAGCAATAGTGATGTACAAAGGGAAGGAAGTTAGGGAAGAGGTTTGTGAAGCCCGGGGTTTAACTCGATCAGGGAGATACTTAGCCCCTGAGGAGTTGAGGAAAAGCAGGATCCCTAAGGATAACCCAGAATCAGTGAAGAAGGCTGTATTGGAGGAAGAGGTAGAAGAATTCTTGAAGAAAAAGAAGATGCATGACTACTCCATCATATAGCAATTGAGGAAGACACCAACTCAGATCTCCTTATTGTCCCTACTAATCTATTTAGACGAACATCGTCGGGCGCTGATGAATATTTTGAACGAAGCCCACGTCCCTCACAAGATAACAGTGAATCATTTGGAGAAGATTGTAAACAAGATATTCGAGGTAAATAGGGTCACCTTCTCTGACGATGAACTGCCCATGAAGGGCACTGAGCACAACCGGGCCCTTTATTTGACTGTGAAATGTGAAGATGCTGTGGTCACCCGGGTTCTAGTTGACAACGGGTCCAGTAAATATTTGTCCACTCTCTACATTAATCAAGCTGAAGGTGGAGAATGAAAAGGTCCACAAGAATAAAAATTTTGTTCGGGGGTTCGATGGCGGAGGCAAAGACTCGGTAGGGGATATAGTGCTGGAAGTAACAATAGGGCATGTTGAGTTCACCATGGAATCTCAAGTGCTGGACGTGGTAGTTTCTTATAAATGTTGTTGGGCAGGCTTTGGATTCACGAAGCCAAGGAAGTGCCATCTACTTTGCACCAGATGGTCAAATTTGAATGGTACATGCAAGAGATTGTGGTGCACGGTGAAGATAATCAATGTGTTTCAAGTGATGCTATCGTACCTTTTATTGAATCTGAAGATAGCAAAGGGCCATAAGTCTACTAAGGTATTTGACATGGTGTCAGTTGAGAATATCTGGGAAGGTGAGGTTGTCATAACTCCAAAGGTAGATACCGCGTCAGTCATGGTGGATTCGAAAATGTTGAAGAATGGTTTCATGCTAGGCAAGGGGTTGGGTGCTTCTCTACAAGGCATCGTGCAACCAGTGTCCCTCCCCAAAAATTTGGACACTTTTGGTCTAGGGTTCAAGCCTACTGCTGCAGACATAAGACAAAACAGGAAGCTAAAGCAGAGGGCCCGGGCTCTCCCAAAGCCCATTGCAAGGTTGTCCAAATCATTTGTCAATCCCAGTACTAGCAATTGCTCCGTGCCAAGGATTCCCTGTCCGCTGATCGACGAGGATGAGGATTTGGATAAGGGATTTGAAAGGCTGTTCAATGAGGTAAATATGGTTGAGGCAGGAAAAGGATCAAGCATGGAAGATGTGCAATTTGTGGAAGCATGCACAAAAGTCAATAACTGGGAAGCCACTCCTCTTCCCACCTAGAGGTAGTCGTAGTAGTCGGCTTTAATTTTTTTTTTTCAATCTAGTTTGGATTAGCTTCAGAGTTGTTAATTCAGTTGTTCTTTCCGTCCGTTTGGATGTGTAAACTCTGTTATCTTTCAATTCTAATGAAATGCAATTTCCTTTCCGGTAATGGTGATAATTCCCATTTTTCTTTACTTCTCTTTCTTTTCTCTTTTGTACAGTTATTTTTATGCTAGTTCCAATGATCTGACATGCATAAGGACTCTTCGACCCAGTCTTAAAAATTGGTCTAGTTCAGAAATAGTAATACAGGAAATAGAACATTAGGATGAGCCAGAATACGACGAGGAAGGGGCATGAAATGAAATTAGTAAAGAGTTGAGCCAATTTGAGGAGAAACCCAGACCGAATTTGAGCGATACAGAGGCGGTCAATTTAGGAAGCCCGGATAATGTCATAGAAACAAAAATAAGTGTCCATCTAGAATCACAACTTAGGAAAGAAATAATTGAAGTACTGCTTGAGTACAAAGATGTCTTTGCATAGTCCTACGATGATATGCCCGGATTGAGCACTAACTTGGTGGTTCAAAAATTGCCCACTGACCCAACCTGTCCTCCTATCAAATAAAAGTTGAGGAAGTTCAAAACTGATGTGAGAGTAAAAATCAAAGAGGAAGCGACCAAGCAGCTTGAGGCAAAAGTTATACGAGTTACACGATATCCCACCTGGTTAGCTAACGTTGTGCCTGTGCCAAAGAAGGATGGAAAAATGTGTCGATTACCGTGACCTCAATAAAGCAAGCCTGATGGACAACTTCCCCCTGCCAAAGTCGTTCGTGGATTGTTACGCAGGTTACCACCAGGTCTTAATGGATGAAGAATAAAACAACATTCATCACGCCATAGGGGACATATTTCTATAGGGTCATGCCTTTTGGTTTGAAGAACTCCAGGGCGACATACATGAGGGCAATGACAACCATTTTTCACGATATGATACATAAGGAAATTGAGGTCTATGTGGATGATGTGATAGTGAAGTCCAGAAAGCAATCCGATCATGTTAAAGACATGAGGAAATTCTTCCAGAGACTCCGTAGGTATGACCTCAAACTCAATCCGGCAAAATGCGCATTTGGGGTCCCCTTAGGGAAGCTTCTAGGGTTCATAGTCAACCGATGAAGCATTGAACTATATCCATCGAAGATCAAAGATACACAGGAACTACCGCCACCGAGGAATAAAACAGAGGTAATGAGCATATTGGGAAGATTGAATTACATCAATCGGTTCATTGCTCAACTCACAACTATATGCGAGCCCATCTTTAAGCTACTAAAAAAAGGACGCTGCGGTGAAATGGACATGAGAGTTCCAAGAGGCTTTTGATAAGATAAAGGACTATTTGTTGAACCCACCGGTGTTGGTCCTTTCAGAACCAGGAAGGCCCTTAACCTTATGTTTGACAGTCTTAGACAACTCATTTGGATGTGTGTTGGGTCAGCACAACGTCACCGGGAGGAAAGAGCAGGCCATATACTACCTCATCAAGAAATTCACGGCCTATGAGGTTAAGTATACTCATCTTGAAAGGACATGTTGTGCCTTGATGTCGGTAGTCCAGAAGTTAAAACATTACTTGTCAGCATATACCACTTATCTCATTTCACGTCTGGACCCGTTGAAGTACATTTTCCAGAAGCCGATTTCCACAGGAAGGATTGCAAAATGGCAAATCTTGCTTACTGAGTTTGACATTGTTTATGTGACTAGGACCGCAATGAAAGCACAAGCATTGGCTGATCATTTAGCTGAGCATCCAATATATGAAGAATATGAGCCCTTGAACACATACTTCTCGGACGAGGAAGTAATGCATATTGATGAAATGGAACAGGATGAGAAGTCGGGATGGAAATTATTCTTTGACGGGGTCGCTAACATGAAAGGCGTCATAGGAGCAGTTCTCATTTCTGTAAAAAGGCATCACTACCCAGTCACAGCTCAACTCCGCTTTTATTGCACCAACAACTTGGCAGAATATGAGGCATGTATTTTGGGTCTGAGATTAGCAGTAGACATGGGTGTCCAGGAAGTCTTGGTCTTGGAAGACTCGGATCTTCTGGTACACCAAATTCAAGGGGAGTGGGAAACAAGAGATCTAAAACTCATACCATACTGGCAATGCTTGCATGATCTTTGTCAAAGATTCTGGTCAATAGAGTTTAGGCACATTCCCAGGATTCACAATGAGGTGGTTGATGCCTTGGATACTTTGGCGTCAATGTTACATCATCTGGACAAGGCTTATATTGACTCGATACAAATCTGGGTCCATGATCTGCATACTTATTGCAACATGGTGGAAGAAGAGCTTGACAGTGAGCCTTGGTTCCATGACATCAAAGAATATATCAGGAGGGATGTGTACCCGGTGCAAGCTACAACTGACAAGAAGACAACAATCTGTCGTTTGTCAAAGGGGATTTTTCTTCAGCGGGGGAATATAATACAAAAGGACGCATGATCTTGGTTTGTTAAGATGCGTAGATGCTGGGCATGCGACAACTATCACGAATGAGGTGCATGATGGAGTCTGCGGGCCACACATGAGCAGATATGTTTTTGCAAATAAGATTCTCCGGGAAGAATATTATTGGCTCACCATGGAGTGGGATTGTATCAGCTTTGTGCGCAAATGTCACCAATGTCAGGTGCATGGAGACTTAATTCACTCCCCACCGCCTGAATTGCACACGATTTCTACACCATGATTTCGTTGCTTGGGGCATGGACATCATCGGGCCCATCGAGCCAGCAACTTTAATGGACACAGGTTTCCTGGTTGCTATTGACTATTTCACCAAATAGGTTGAAGCCAAAACCTTCAAGGCAGTGACCAAGAATGGCGTGGTCGACTTTGTACATCCAAATATCATTTGTCGATTTGGAATCCCTTAGACTCTCATAACTGATAATGGGGCAAATCTCAACAGTCGCTTGATGAAAGAGATATCTCAGCAGTTTAATATCACACATCGGAATTAAACCCCGTACTACCCCAAGGCGAACGGAGCGGTCGAGGCAGCCAATAATAACATAAAGAAGATACTTCGTAAAATGGTGGAAGGGTCCAGTCAGTGGCATGAGAGGTTACCCTTTGCATTGTTAGGCTTTCGCACTACCGTTCTCACCTCCGTAGGGGCAACCCCATACTTGTTGGTATATGGCACAGAAGCAGTAATCCTGGCTGAAATTTAAATCCCCTCCCTTCGGATCGCGGTTGAAGCAGGAATCGATAACGAAGAATGGCTCAAAACTTGTTTGGAGCAGTTGAGTTTGATTGATGAGAAAATACTGGCAGCGGTGTGTCACGACCAGTTGTATCAATAGAGGATGACCAGAACATATAACAAGAAAGCGCATTAAAGAAAATTTGAAGTGGGTCAATTAGTGTTGAAACGCATCCACCCTCACCAGGCCGAGGCAAAAGGCAAGTGCGCTCCAAACTAGCAAGGACCGTTTGTCGTGTCAATAGTGATGTCCAATGGGGCATTGTATTTAACAGATGTGGAAGGAAAATGTGTAGAAATGGCTATCAACTCATATGCAGTCAAAAGATATTATGTATGATTCTCTTTTGTTTGAACCATTGTCTATTCTTGGTGTTTGTTTGTACTTCGCATGTTTTATAGATTGAATGACGAAGGTATTTTATTCAGCTATCTAAACACTTTACCCTTTGTTAAACCCTTTGACCTTCAGTTATTTTTTCTTTCATATCCCCTCTTTCGGAATCAATAACGAAAGTCAGAAACGCAATTATAAAATGGCGGTGAACAGATAATAAAGAAACGAGAAAGTAAAGAAAAACAAAGGAATAAAAGAAAATAAATAAAGAAAAAAAAAATCAAAGAAAAAGAAAATAGAGAAAGTAAAAAAAGAGAAAGAAAAGAAAAAGAAAAGAAAAGAAAGGAAAAGAAAAAGAAAAAAGAAGAAAAAGGGAAAAGTAAGAAAAGTAGCAGAAAGAGAGGAGGAAAAGGAAATCAAACAATAGTGAACATAAGGAATCAGTAGGAACTACATTTGACCTGATTCCTTTATAGGATGCGTAGGCAGCCTCACGGCTTGGTCATATTCCAATAAATCCAAAATACCCAAGCAAGAAACTAGGGCAGAAATTGCGTTGGTTTGGATTCCGAAAGTTGTAAATCTTGAACCCATAAAAGAGATTTTGAGCCTTCCATACCCCTTCTTTCTAACCCTATCCAAAATCCCACACTACAGTCCAAATAAAGACATTCTAATCAATCTATAAGAAATGCCGGGGCAAGCAAAGAGAGATAAACCACACCTCGGGACGACACTCTAGTTCCGGCAGAAGATAATAAAAATGAGAGGGTCTTATTGGTGAAAACCCTTGTGGGCACCATAAGGCGATGCGAGTTGAGAGAAATAAAAATGAGAGAGTCTCATTGGTGAAAATCCTCACGGGCACCATAAGGCGAAGGTAAGGCAAAAACAACAACTCGAAAGGGCCCGTTGGTGGAAATCAATTCAGAACACCGTATCGAGCAAAGCTAAGGTTTGGTTGAAGGAATTGGGCTAGAAATAGTCATAACAACAAAAGCATGGCAATTGAAGGCCGGTCATCGGGACAGACTGGTTCGACTAGGCCGAAGTGCATGTGATGATCGTGAAAACCAGCTACTCTTCCTCAGATAAGTTTCCTTTCTCTTCCTTTCAACAGTCAGTGAATGCGGGATTCTTTACCCTAAATACAATTCTGAGTCATTGCATTTCATTTTCTTTCGAGTCTCTAAAGTCTATTTTTAATCAAGAGGGAGAAATTTCAAAGCCTATAATCAGCTCCCAAAGGGACGAAGTGCATGACACCCAAAAACGTAACAAAGGCAGCAAAGTTTAAAACAACAATGGGAGGGATTCACAAGAGCTTCAATGATAAAATTGATGGAAGATACAAGAGTTGTCAAAGTGAAGGAGCACCAAACAAATGTGGGGATGCAAAGTAAAACCATAAAGGTTCTGGGGTCAGTCAAGCATAGCACATTGACCGGGTAATCTCAGAAAGGATGCAAGGATTTTTGCAAAAAGAGTCAAAAGCGCAACACAAAGATGGGAAAGGTCACAAGGGATAACCAAGCATAATACATTGCCTCAACAACCATCAGGGAAGGACGTAAAGAATTCTAGCAAAGGGTTAGAAATGCAACACAAAGATGAGGAGCAGAGTGAAGATACATGGGTCAGACGGTTAGCCAAGCGTAATACATTGACTTGGAAATCTCGATAAAGATGCAAGGATTCTGGCAAAAGGGCTAGCAATGTAACACAATAATAGGGAGCAAAGTGAAGCCGTAAAGGTTCAATGATCAGCTGAGCAGCTCAAGCAACTCATCATCAACATGGAAAATGGAACACAACATAACACGACAGTGGGAACACCGCTTTCAACAAGAGCTGCAAGCTAACCACCACTTTTCAAACTGACAAGTTCTCTTTGATTGACACAGGGGCAGAAAATCCTAGAAGAGCTTAAGGGGGGCCATCCACAGGGAAAGGCAGGCACATGGCAGGTATTATCAAAATCTCAAGGCCCACCTGGAAGTGAGACTCAATTAAAACTCAAAAGGAACATAGTCCGTCATAAATATCCTCCCCAGCAAAGAGAGCAATGGGACAAACTTTATTAGCAACCTCCAATAGAAAAAACCGAGAGTAAAAGAGACATGCAATTTGAAATTCTCAAGACCTCCTTGGAAATGCAATTTGACAGACGCATGTGACATGGCAGGCACAAATACCTTCCCAGATAAGATTCACCAAAACCCTCCTAAGCAATGATCACTAGCAGAAACAACAACAAGTTAGAGTTGGCATTTAAGCAGGAACCCTCAGGATCCTCCTGGAAAATGAGACTTATTTAAAGGTAAGAGGTAGTCATGGATAACAAAGAGCATAAAGTGACTTGCATATGATTCAGTTAGAGGTTATCAGGAACCTCTTGGAAAATAGGACTTAGCCTAGAACATAAATAGCCGGGTAACATGGGCAGGCTCAAAATATTTCACAACAAAAGTCAACAAGAGTCGTCAGGACTCGCCTTGATAATGGGATTTAATAATAGGAGTTGTCAGGACCCCCTGGATAATGGGACGTAGCTCTAAATATTAACCCTTAGTAGACACATTTGGTCATCTAATTAACAGTTGTCAGGACCCGCCTGGATAATGGGAAGTAGTTTTAATCACCAGTCACCAGCAGATATAACTCATAACAAGACATAGTGGAAAATAATACCTTTTGAGAAAACACAACATAATTTTAAAGTGGTCACCAGTTAAGAGTGGTAAGGACCCTCCTGGATAATGGGACTTAGCCTTAGAGATATATGGTAAGCAGATTTGATTAACACTCACAGATCCGCCTAGCACTAAACTGGGGCAGAAAGAATTTTTTGTGTTTTGTTTGTTTTGTCGTGATCAGGTACACAGGCAGCAGTTTTAGGAATATTTTTTAATTTTCAAGTTTTAGTAATCAGGCACCCACCTGTCAGAATAAGGGAATATTTTTCAAGTTTCAAGTTTTGATAATCAGGCGCCCACCTATCAGAACAATGGAATATTTTTCAAGTTTTATGTTTTGGTAATCATGCGTCCACCTGTCAAAACAAGGGAATATTTTTCAAGTTTCAAGTTTTGGTAATCAGGCACCCACCTGTCAGAACAAGGGAATATTTTTCAAGTTTCAAGTTTTTGTAATCAGGCGCCCACCTGTCAGAACAAGGGAGTATTTTTCAAGTTTTAAGTCTTGGTAATCAGGCGCTCACCTATAGAACAAGGGAATATTTTGCAAGATTCAAGCCTGGCAATCAGGCGCCCACCTATAGAACAAAGAAATACACTTCAAGTCCAGCGATTCGGCATCAGACATAGAAAGAGAGAAAACAAGAAGTCAACAAGGCAACAAGGAGTTTACAGGGGAAATATCAGTCAACAAGGCAATGAAGAGTTTACAAGAAGAAACACAAGGCAGCAAGGCAATAAAGATCAAGAGAAAGATTGAAGACGTAGATAGGTTCTTTTGTATTCCATAGTTCATAGCTTAGTTTAGCTTCTTCATTTTTCACAAGGTGTAATAAGGGGGTCTAGCAGTAGTAGTAGCAGCATCAGTGAAATCACAGCTCTTGGTAGTCCCAGCTACCAAAACACTCCAGAACTACACTAACCTGATTCCTTTATAGCCAAGGATATGTAGGCAACCTTTGAAGCAGGTTCGGTCATACAGTTTTCAAACATGCTTCTCATGGAATGCCAAGCAGGCAAAAATCCCTCAGTTGCTCATTTATCTTTGCCCGGAAATCCTTCGTGTCTCCAAGCAAAGAGAGCAGCTGTAAGCACGTGATTTTTGCCTCGCTCAAAATATTCCTATAGAACTCTTAAAATTAGGATTCTTCTTTTATTATTTTAATTTTTAGGACTTAATTGCATGATTTTGTGTTTATTTGCATTTTTTGTGCATTCTAATTGATATAATACAAAAATAGCATGTTTGCATTTAGAACTTAATTTTTACTTTTTATTAGTTAATTAGTGTTTAAAAATAAGGAAAAAAGCAACAAAGTAGTCACTTTTATATTTGTTAGCTTTTTTTTCAAATTTAGGATTTAGGTTATTTTTAGAAGTTAATCAGTTTGTGTGTAGAATTTAAATTGGGGGTTGTCAATTTTTATTTTTACTTGTCAAAATATGGAAAAGTAAAATAAAAGGAGAATTAATTAAAAAATAAAAGAAGAGAGAATAAAGCAAATATTATTTTGGTCTTATTAGGAGGCCTGAATTGGTCCACTTTATACCTAGATGTCCAGCCCAGACCCTCAAACCAACCCATTAACTCACCGCAAACCCGGTCCAAATGGGCGACGCTCAAAACAACGTCATTTCTTTATGACCAATCAGGGCCGTTGATGATATTTGACCAATGAACGTGAACTGCCTAGGTTATTAACTATATAAATGTCCAAACACCCCTCACCCCTCCAAACCATCACACATACACCCCTAACATTTTTTATATAATTCCACCGACCTCCACCATCATTTCGTCGACCGCCGCTGGCCGAAAATTGTCGTCGTAGCCGGCGAGTCTCCAATGAACCCCAAATTAACACCCTTTGCTCCCCTCCTCCTCCTCCTCTTTCTAACCCCACCATACGCTTCCTTCAAATGTGTCCCAATATCGTCGAATAAGGCTCCAAAGTTCAGCAGCTCTGCCGTTCACGGTGCCGGCCTGCCACCAAACACCCCAAACTTTACACCATGGAATCCACTCCCCTTCTCCTTTCCAAATCCAAACCCCTTCCCTTTTAAAACCCAACCAGGCGAGTCAAATATCCGATCAAAGCGGACCAGCCAACCCCAAAGTCAGTCAAACACAACCAAATTAACACCATACACTCTCCTTACACCCATCATCCTAAATCCGCAACCCTCAATCTTCGAATGCTCCCCGTTCATATCAAATCCTAAAACGAAACTTGAACCAGAACCCTAATCGCTCAAGTTTGGGGGCCTTTTGATTTTATGCTCTAATAGCCCTTAATCTTGTGTTTACTCATAGAGAACACATGATTAAGGACGGTTTAACCCCAAATAATGCCAAGAATGCTGCCTGTGTTCGAGTTGAGTCATAAATTTTGAGGTATTTTTTTCTTACTTCATTCTCTGTTTTCATCCGTGATTCTTATTTTCATTTTTGTTCTGTTGATATCTTTGTGATTAGTTTAGGGTTTTGATTCAGGTTTCTGATATCTTTTACGATATAGTTTAGTTTTATTAGTAATTTGAATTGTTTGATTTGATTCCATGTTTGTCTGCTGCTTTGCATTTTTCTAATTTTGTTCATTTATTCTTTGTAATTAGTTTCATCTTTCTTTCAATTGATTAGTTTAATGTTAGTTCTATGATACATTTAAGATTCCTTAGAGTTTAATTTCATTTTGATTATGTAGATTAGTTAGTTTGAATTTTAATTATTATTTGGTTACAACTGGGTAATTTCTAGTTCATAAGCTAATTAACTATAGTTAGTTTGACTAAAGTGAAAGTAAACTGAAGTATAATTGTGTAGGTTAAGTAATTAACGGAAAGGGTAATATGGGTAATTCAGCATGAGAAATTTGTAGTAACCAAAATAGAAATCCCAAGAAGCTTCTAGAATATGGGTCAAAATTGAAATTCAGACTTTTAGTATTTATAACTTGGATAGCAAGCTAAGAATTTTCGGACTGATTGCTTAAATCTGGAAGATAAAAGAGGACTAAAGGTGTAAACAAGAAGAAAAGGGGCTGCCCTAAAGCGTTAGATATAAAAATGGACTCCAATTCCTTTATGGACAAGGTTGTTAGGCTAAAAATCTTGAAAATTCCTAAAAGACTTCCAGGAGCTTTAAAAATTCCGGCAATTTTAAAATTCCAAAGGTTTTCTGAAAAATTCCCCCAAAAAGCTTCCACAAGCTCAAACCTTTGAAATTTTGAAAATCGAAAATCCAAAAATCCAAAAAACATTGTCATTCAAGCAAATCTAAATTCCTCCTTTAGATCTTAGTTCGTTCAAAAATACAAAACATAAAGCAAAAATACAAAAAAACAAAAAAAAAACTCTTACATTGATTTCCCCAGGATCATTTTCGAATTCCAGCACTTAATTCAACTCTCCAGCTTATTTAGGATCCAAAACAACTTGTATTTCACCATTTCTATTCAATATTGAGATTTCAAAACATCTAGAGTCGCCTGTGAATTATCTGACTTGTTCAAAGTTGGTTGTTGGTTAATGTTGACTATTGGGTTCATTCCTCGTCATTTTTGGTGCTGTGTTAGGTTTTAAATTTGTCTACAGCTGCTGTAATTTGTTGTTTGCCACCAGCTGCTGTTAATCTCACCTTTTCCTTCTTATTCGCAACCTCCAGGTGCTTTTCTTTTTGACTCGAGTGATATGGAAAGGTGAATCCACATGTATGAGCAATATTTGGATCAAGTGATAAAGAGCTGTCTATTTTTTCATGAAATCTTACAAGAGTTATTTTGTTTTGACATTCAACCATGATACTCATTTAAATAATTACATGTTTGTATCAATTTGGACTGTAGAAACTATTCGTTGACTGTAGAAACAATTTCAGTTTTTGATTCTTCTACGGATTTGAGGTTTAGGATAGAGTAAATGATGATTAGAAGTGAAGTTTGAAATATGAACCTATGTGTTTACTTGTAAAATCAAGTAGCTCTTGGTATTAAGAATTTTTAAATTTGAACTTCAGATTCAGTAGGGACTCTTGCTATAATCTAACGAATGTGTAGTTTAAGTTCCATTTGTGATGTTCCATTTTAAGTTCTGATTGTCGTAATTCAGTCTTTGATCTCTTTAAATATTTTGAAGAAACTCATTTAGCCTAAACGTGATTAGAACCAAAGGATTTGGAACCAATAGATCTATAGCCTTGCGTCGATGGGTTTAATTGTTAAAAACAAGACCAATGACTCCTTGGGCCTGTTAGCAGATTAGAGTCGAATTGGTTTGGGCCCAGACTCGGTTGACGTATGATTTAGTCCTAATTCGGGACTGCCTTTTCATGTGGGCTTGAACAAAGGCCCATGTTTTGTACAGCCTTTCATAAGCGTTGAGGCTGCCTATGTAAAACCCCTGAACTGGAAGCTCGATTTTGACAATCTTCAGTAATGGTGTATTGAAAATACTAATTAGGACCCTTTTTAGGGAAAATACTTGATAGACTAATAGTTTGCTTTAGAATTGGACTTTAAATAATAAATTGAGGCACGCTATGTCGAACAAAATAACAATTGCATGGCCCTTAATTTAATCTTAAAATTATACTTAGAACTCGAGATGAGCCGTTTAGTGAATTTTCACGGCCTCTTGCAGAGTTAATAATGCGTAGCTGCTTTATGCGCGTGTTTAATAATATTACTTTCCTAAATTCGAGTGCATATTTAAGTGACCCAAATCCAAATCTCAACGAAGTTGAAATATGTCAAAAACCACGGGTGCATTTATGTGACGTGGTTCGATGCATGTTTTAACGACGTTATAATTCTCTATAAAAATAATAATAATAATAACGGCTAAAAATTAAAATTTGCACATAGGTTCATAATTGTTTGAAATCAAATAATCAAGCCAAGTATGACAATTGAGCGACTGTGCTGGAACCACGTAACTCGGAAATGCATAATACCTTCTCCCGGGTTAACAGAATTCCTTACTCAGATTTCTGGTTTGCAGATTGTAAAGCAGGTTCATTCTTTTCCTCAATTTTGGATTTAAACCGGTGACTTGGGACACTGATGATTATCCCAAGTGGCGACTCTGAAATCTCTTAAATAATTGAATTCCATTTCGATTGTCCTTTAATTAAAAAAAATCCCCTACCTACACCATATCTGGGGTGTAGTAGCCAAAAAGAGGCGTAACAAATAAGATGGGGAATTTTATATGGAAAAAACCTTGCTCAAAGGGATAAAAAATCACGACCTACACTGGTAGGATTTCAACTTCACTATGAGCAACTTTTAGATTACAACCTATGCAATCTAGAAATTGAACCCTTAATCCCTCACTAACTCATAATACACCTTTGATAAGACACTTTGCGATACACCTATTACAAAGACTTCAACTCATGACTAACTCTAGTAACGATACAAACAAAAAGGGTTTATAGTTTATAAAGAGGTTCCTAAGCAACACTTCTAGCTAAACAATTTAGAAATTACAATGAAGATAAATTGTAAAGTTACAATTCAACTAAGGACAACAAAATACTAGATTTAGGAACTGGTCCATAGTAGCGTTTTAACTTTGTTCTTTGAAGCTCTTGAGAATTGAATTCGCTGTCTCTGAAGGCTTGCATGCTTGCAGTGAATTATCAAGAGTTCAAGTGATGTTTTGTTGTACTCTTGTTAATGCGCCTTTGATGACATCACTTGAATGATGTAAGCACTTGGTTAGTCAAAGGATAAGTGCACTATGTATACTATTACTATGGCAGTCACTTTCTAGTTGTGCACAGTTGACTTTCATATTGATGTCAGGGAAACACAAGGAATCAGGTCCCTTTCTTATTTCTCTACTTTCTAAACTTGCAATAGTTACATTAGATGGAGTTCTGGCTGGAATCTGTCCATTAGCAACGTGTACCAAGTGTGTCAGGTTCCCTATCTGGTTCTTGACAGTAAGTTTGTTGGATCATCAAAACATAAGGTAAAAACATTAAAAACCCATCAGGCCAGCAAGAGGGTCTTGATTATCATGATACTTTCTCCCATGTGGCCAAGATGATCACAATAAGGTTTGTGATAGCACTAATAGTATCCAGAGGTTGGTATCTGTAACAAATTTATGTATACAATGATTTCTTACAAGGTGATCTCTGTGAAGAAGTGTACATAGAACTGGCTGAAGGTTTTAGAAGCACGGGGAGCAAAAGGTTTCCAAGTTACTCAAATATCTATATGGGCTTATGCAAGCCTCTAGGAAATGGAACATCAAATTGACAAAGGCACGGCTTGAAACGGGATTTGGTCAGAGTAGTTATGGCTATTCCTTATTCAACTAGGGGGCATAGTGGTTATTGTGGTATATGTAGATGCTCTGCTCATTACAGGTAGTAATGCAGAATTGATCATTGAAGCCAAGCAGGTGCTCCATCAGAAATTCAAGCTAGCGGATTTAGGGGAACTCAAATACTTCTTGGAACAAAAGAGTATTTATGGTATATTGATGAGAACAAAAGAGTCAAAGACTAGTATATATATTCTCTTATGCTTTTAAGAAAGTGGTACACTGTATAGCTAGTTGAGTTGTTTCTTAAAATATATAATTGCAGTAGTAAACTCTATCACGTTTCTTAAATTAAAAGAAATAAATATGACGACTCTCTCTCTCTGGGAGTAAATTTTTTAATAGGTAGCACAGCAGTCAGTCAATAAGAAGACGTTTTTGTGTGTCGTCTCATGTACAATTAGTGCACTCTACAGGGACACGTGTTAAATATAGCAAGACGGACGCTTAGTATGTGTGATGTGTCACTTTCTTGTTCCACATTCAATCACCACACGAATGAGGCAATGTTAACCTATAAGGTAACGAAATCTTAATATAACATATTTTAATAACTTACATGTCTTATTTTCAACATTATTAGTTTCACTTATATTTCTGTGTAAATATTATTTTATGTATATTTCATAAAATTTCGGAATAGTTGTAACTTTATCTTCCTAAAAATTGTTGGTTATCTAGTGAGTTTGAAAGTGTTAACAGAAATTCATTGATTAATGATCTAGACAGAGGTTTACAATGTCTTAAGCTGTTTTATCCGTAATAAGGTTTTGGGTTGGATGTTTAAATTCTTTGGCATGATATTAGGTAAAAATAGTATATATTAGCCATTTTTTGAATTGATTATTTTAAAAATAATTAATATTTATAAAGTCATTAAAAAAGAATTACTATTTTACTGTAATAGGAAAATTTCAGTATAATATATTGTTGATCAGTGTGTTAAAAAAAATAATAAATCTAAACAAAATTGAAGAAGGCTTGAGGCATGAGAACGACTTTTCTTAAAGAAGATATTGTCCGTATACAAATTGGGGAATACAAACAATCTTCTTCAGGATACAACAAGCCAAGAATATACTGCAGATTTTTCTATATCAACTTTGTTGGAAGAACTTCTATTTATAGGCAACCATCGGACCTTTTCAAAAAGATATGTTCGTTCATAAAAAGACGCATATGCAAATAAATTTAAAATAAAACAGATTTAATTGTAGAAATAAATAATATATATAATTATATATATATATATATATATATATATATATATATATATATATATATATATATAAAGAGTATTTGATATTAATAAATATAATATATAATATATATGTATTTGAACACATATAAGAGTATGTGTTCTAAATTAAACACATAAAAGGACAAGGACTTAAAAGGCACACAAAGTGGCCTTGCACCACCGATGTGGGACAAGCCCACTTTTCCAACATATATAACAAGCTATCTTTAAATCCCCCACTACTTTGTTATATTTCTCATAATATTATGCATAGAGAGTATCTTATTTTGATTTGAATTTTCATTAGTGTAAATATCTTAAAGTCTTGACGAAGTTATTGGTACTTTAAAAGGTTTGAACCACAACTCCTTGTGTCAAAATCGAAAATAACACACGCACCATATTATACAGTGGCTAAGAAAATCCAGTATTTGCTTTAGCACGTTTATGGAAATGTGCTCATCCTAACTTCATGAATATTTAAAAGATCAACCCCTTAAACCTTGCTTGAAGCGGCACCACTTTAATATTTATATAGGTGAAATTAGCTACAATGTTCCTGTTACTACAAAAATTTATTAATTTCATTAAGATTTAATTCAACATCTTCGTGTAATAGTTTGCACCATAAAGTTTGTTATTTTTCCCTAGTTATTTCAGATATTTAATAACTTCTTGACTCCTCCAATAACAATACATAGTACATTGGAATTAGGCTCTGAAAGAAGATAAATGTTTAAGC
This sequence comes from Nicotiana benthamiana, assembly GCA_034376525.1. Lineage (NCBI taxonomy): Eukaryota > Viridiplantae > Streptophyta > Magnoliopsida > Solanales > Solanaceae > Nicotiana > Nicotiana benthamiana. The sequence goes on from CM067329.1 coordinate 22,354,901, forward strand.
AATACAAAGCAACTTGTTATTACCTCATTGAACTTATTTTATTATAGTGTATACTAACTCAAAGTTGGGTTCCTGGAGCTTGTATTCAACTTAGAGGTTTTAACCTCATTCCCTCACAAGTTTGTTGTACTACATTTCTCGTCAATGGTTTGGTGGATTTGCCAAATTCTTATTCGATCTCACATACACAATAGTTATATTTTCGTTTGTGACTAATTCTCTTATATAATCGTGCCTCAGGCTTATATGCCTTGATGTCCCATTATATATCTTATTGTGAGACACACACATGATAGTCTCACTATCATAAAAGACAGAAATGGTTGGCATAGGTTATGGCCACAAATTTATATCTAATAACATGTTCATCAACCATTCCGCTTCTTTCCCAGCAACTGCTCAAGTAAATACATTTGTCAGCATGATTATGTATGAATCCATTTGAAAGTACAACATTATCAAACCTTTTATGCCATTGTTTAGGTGCTTGTTTCAAACCATAGAGAGACTTAATCAATTTACATACTTTCTTGTATTTTCTGGAAGAATAAAACCTTCAGGTTATTGCATATAAATCTCTTCACAAAGGTTTCCGTTTTAATAAGGTCGTTTTAACATCCATTTGATGCATATACAAGTTATATATAGAAGACAACGATAAAAGCACCCCTAATGGACGTTATTCTTGTTATAGGAGCATAAGTATCAAAATAGTCTATGCCTTATTTTTGAATGAAACCTTTTGCTACTAATCTTGCTTTGGAGGTTTGGATAGAACCGTGTGTATTATACTTCCTCTGAAACATCCATTTACAACTTATCGGTTTTAATCCATTTGGAAGATCAACAAAACCCAAGTATTGTTGGACATATTCATTTCATCATTAATAGCCTCTTTCCAAAAGGCAGCATCTCGAGAAGCCATAGCTTATTGAAATATCTTCGGGTCTTCTTCAACATTTAACAAGATAGGAATTTGATTACAAATATTTTTTCAATCTCCTTCTACAAGAAAGACTAAAGTCCGTAAAGAGATAAAATCAGAACCAAGACAATTTTCTTTCCTTATTCTTTTACACTTTCTTAGTTCTATTTGTATATTGTCACTTTTATTTTTACTTGTAGTAGATTCGGAATATGACAATCTATATGTATTATTATCACTTTCATTTGATTCAGTCATTTCCTCATCAACAGTGTTATTTAGAAATTTATTTTCAATAAATTAAACATGAATAGATTCTATCATAACAGTAGATTCTAGATCTAATAATCTATATGCCTTAGAATTTTGAGCATATCCAACAAAAACACTTTTAATTCCTCGAAGACCTAGTTTTATTCTTTGGTAAGCATGAACTCTATAGAATAATATACACCCCCACACTTTAAAATAATCTTAATTAGGTTTTCTATTTTTTGATGTATTAAACCATTCTCTTCACAAAACTTATTAAATTCAGAGGAAAAATATTCTCCACCTATATCAATACGAAGAATCTTAATCTTAGTATTCTTTTAATTTTCCACAACAAATTTATATTCTTTAAACTTCTGAAATGCTTCATCTTTTGTTCTAAGCAAGTAAATATATGTTAATCTAGGATAATCATAAAAATAATAAAATATCTCTTGCCTCGTCTGGTTAACTTTTCATTTAGTTCACATAAATTAGAATGTACTTAGTGTAACAATTCACTAAATCTTTCAGTTTTACGAAAATGTTTCTTAGTCATTTTTGCTTGAACATATTTCACATTTTTTTCACATTATCATGCTTGCAAGAAATATATCCATTTTCGGACATATAATTTAACGAACCAAATTTAAATGTCTGTCACGACCCTAGTTCACCAATCGTGAACATGTCATGACGGCACCCAGTCTTCGCGACTAGGTAAGCCTGACACATTGCGAAAATTCGACAGTCTTTGCGGAAGCAATAATATAAGACATAAATGATGTAAGATAATGTATAGAGTGCCGCCTGGCACATACATATTATTCAATATAACATAAAAACCTCCAGACCCGGAAACCCACAGGCAACACAGGCTAAGAGTAAACATACTATAGTTCTCTAACATCCTGAAGTATCTAAATCAAATGAGAATGCAAAAGAAAACTATAAACTACAGGTAGAATAGAGGAAGGCTCGTCGGCTCTGTGGACATGACAGATGCATACCTCAAGCCTCCAAAGCAACTCCAAATCCCTAATAGAGCGCCTGACCACATGTACCTGGATCTGAGCAACAAAGTGTGCAGAAGAGTAGCATGAGTACACCATAGTGGTACTCAGTAAGTGCCAAGCCTAACCTTGATGGAGTAGTGACGACGAAGATCGAGGCCCTACTGAGAAGTAGATAAGAAATAATGAAAAAAAAAATAAACAGTAGGGAGGAAATAAATCTGAATATATAACAAGACAGTGATTAAAAACAGAGCGGCTACAATTACCAACTACAAACACAACGGAAATCACTTTGCAAACAGGATCTCTACATGGAGCTCCGGGAATCGAACCCCCAGTCCACCTTATCAATATCCGAGAATCTCTGGGAATTTAACCCCCAGTCCTTCATACCAATTTCATAGGATCTCCGGGAATTGAACCTGCAGTCCTTTATACCAATAACAGAGGATCTCCGAAAATTGAACCCGCAGTTTTTTATATCAATATCAGGGGATCTACGGGAATTGAACTCGCAGTCCTTTATACTAATAACAGAGGATCTTTGGGAATTGAACCCGCATTTCTTTATATCAATATCAAGGGATCTCGGGGAATTGAACCCGCAGTCCTTTATGCCAATAACAGAGGATCTCTGGGAATTGAACATGCAGTCCTTTATATCAATATCATGGGTATCTCCCGGGAATTGAACCCGTAGTCCATCATACTAATAACAGGGGGATCTCCGGGGAATTGAATCCGTTGTCTCAAACGTAAACACTTCACAACAAGTCAATATTTAACAGAAAGAAATCAAATATAACAACAATGTAAAGGTCTAGGTCTAGCATGCCCACAAAGAGGTCAGGTATTTGCAATTTAGTCAGATAGAGCAAATAAATTACTAACATGCTTTTCCTAAGCTAAGCAAGTAGAATCACATTTTTTACAGTTAAATACACGAAGAAACACAATCTAAATAAGTCGAGTAAGGTGAATTTTCAGCAATTAGCACAAGTACACACCCGTTACCTCGCGCACGAGGCCTTTAAACAATAATTAATATATCCTAAGGGGAGAGATCCCACACACAAGGTTAGACAAGCCACTTACCTCGAATTGGTACAAAATCGCTAAGAAACAATGCCCTTGCCACGAGTATCCGTCTTCGAGTGGCCCAAATCTATTCAAACCAATTACATTACGTAAATAACATCGAAAGTAACTAATTACACTGTTAAAATTAAAGCTAAGGCGCGAAAATAGGTGCAATGACCAAAATGTCCCTCAATTCAACGTCTTGGAATCGAATAATTTTCACATTTTCAGAAACCTCGTACTCTCAAGAGTCTAACCATATAAAAATATCCAAAATCAGAGGTCAAATGCCCCTTCAAATCATCAAAGTTAGGTCTAAGAACTTTACCCCAATTTTCATTCAAAAATCGAAGTTGAATGTTGAATTTGAGATTAGATTAATGGGTTTTAGTCATAGAAGAGTAGAGAATCGTTACCCAGTGTTTTCCTTTGAAAGCCTTCGAAATTGATCCCCAATCCGAGCTCCCTAACCTTGAGTTTTGGTATAAATAGAAGAAGGGTTCGTTTTGAAATGTTTATATTCTGCCCAGTGATTTGCTCTATGCGATCGCGTGAAATGGAATGCGATCGCGTAGAAGAAATTCTGAAGGCCGTGAAAATGAACTATGCGAACGCATCCAAAGGAGTGTGATCGCAGAGACGAACCAAATGGGGATATGCGATCGCGTTCAAGACTTTGTGATCGCGTATAAGAAATTGGGCTTGATGCCCAGGTCCTAAATTACTCTATGCGAACGCGGGTAAGGGGATGCGATCGTAGTGTATGAGGGAACAAAGGTATGCAATCACAGAAGGTTTAATGCGATCGCATTGACGGAAAACAGGCCCAGCTCTAAGGACCCTATGCGATCGCAGGGATAAGATCTGCGTACACATTATCCTCCCCAAATTTTAATATGAGATTTTATTGAATTATTATTTTTGTTGAGTGAGATTACGCGCCCACAATTTGTGCACATGTCAATTAATAAGAACCCTCACACAACTTAACAACTTGTGCCTCACATAATAAAATTTCTCTAGGTTGGTCAGTCAGAATAAAGTTAATATAAAGGCTAATCATATCAGCATGGCTGCTTTACAGTTGTCATGGCACTACTAATAATTAAACTAATGGAGGCTGCGGTTAGCAGGATAATGAACTAAGTATATTTTTATTAATAAACTAATGAAAGAATCACCTTTATCACAATCATTAGCACAGTACTAGTCAAAGTATTATTTGGAGCATCTGCCTTTAGATTCTGAACAAGGACTCTGAATTGCAGACGTTGTTGTAAGAAATATTAAAACATATACTGTACATAAAAGGACCATTGTTTTCTTCATCTCTATTTTTCCTTTTTTTTTCCTTTAATTTTTAGGTTCTCTTTATTTTCAACTAGACCTCATTTAAAGAGTGATTTCACTTTGTTTATAGCTCCTCTGTGGCAATATACCTCTTGATTTTTAAACTAAATTTAAGGGCATATCAACAGCAATTGAAAATTATTTAATAGGCATTTGGACATAGTTTTTAGTCGAAATTTTTCAAAAGAATTTTTTAAATGTATCGAAAAATAATTTTTGAAAGTTGAAATTGTATTTGAACATGTATCTTACTTAGGAAAAAAGAACTGGCTCAAATCAATTTTGGAACTTGAAAATTTTTCTCCAATTTCTTTCAACAACTAATCAAATTTCATGAGCAATATTTCTTTTTAAAAAAAATCAATGTCCAAACGGAAACTTAGTCCTTCTTTATTTCAAATTAAATGTCTTAATTTGAGAAGAAAAAGTTGATTTTCGTGGATACTGAATGTGTGGAAGCTTTTTTAGAAAGTAGATATTTCATTCAGCACAATCTAGTAAACAATGGCAATTCAATTTGGAACAAAGAAAGTACTGATTAAGAGAATATGTGAAGATGACGCAAAGTGAAGATAACACCAAATTTATTTATTTTTTTGGTGAAATTAACTTCTTTTTTTTTTTTTTGGGTTTTCACCGGATATTCTGTACTTATACTAGGACCCGATTAAATCTAAGTTCGCTTAAAATACTCCCTCCCCAACGAGACTCCATATCAGAACTCGAACCCAAACTTTTTCTAGCATAAAATAAGTCCAACCTCTTCTTGTCGATATAAATAGAAAAATATTGAATAAAGTAACGAAACTTTTAAATTTTAGGAAATGGAATTGGAGCATTTGTATCTATACCCGTTTTTTATGTCATATTTTAACTTGTATTTGCTTAGCAAAAAATATTGCAAGTGTACCCGCTTTTTCGTATAACTTAAGCAAACGGGGTTGAAGTAGCAAAGGCAATCACGCAAAACTTCAGCATTGTAGTAGCCGGGCCAGAAGTTCAGCTCTAGAGCTGAAGTTTTTGTTTTGTAACTGGAAACTTTAGCTCTAGCGTTGAAGTTTTTGTGTTGTAACCGGGAAACTTCAGCTTTTTGTGTTGTAACTGGGAAATTTCAGGATTAGAGCTGAAGTTTTAGTGTTGTAACTAGAAAACTTCAGCTCTAAGCTAGCTTGATATTTCTAAGCTAGCTTCAAATTGATATTTTGTTAGATAGCCACTATAACTTTGGTGATTCTTGTTGAGATTTTTAGTCATATAGTATTTGTTCATGCTTATGAAAATAATTTATCTGATAGTAGTAGCCTGTTGCAGTTTGCTAGAAGCCCTCCAACTCGTTGTTTCTCATTATCGTGTATCACCATTTTGTCTAGTAGAGAAATATCTCTAAATGAAAAAAACATCAGAAAGAGAAAGATTAAATGCACAAAGAACTTGGATACCAACTCTTACAAAAATTTAGTTTCTTCCGGTGAGGTACTAAAGAGGGGGAGAAAGTGAGTTGAAGTTGTTTAAAAAGTAAATATAAGTTCAAAAGTTTCAAATAAATAAATATAAATTAAATAAGGACGACCAAATAAGACGCTCCGTAAATTTTTAGAATGGAGTTATATTTGACAGAAGGCCAAAACGGAAATGAAACGATTCATATATTGGTTTTCCTAAAAGAACAGAAAAACTAACTATAACGAAGACAATAAACGTATAGCCTTATTTGAAGTGTAATATATTTGAAGAATTTTCATTTAAGGTGTATATAACTTTAACAAAATTAAAAGGGGAAAATGAATGTTCAGTACATCTTCTATCGCTCAACTTGTGAGTTATCTATCACTTTTCAATAGTCAATTACATCAATTTTAACTAAAATCTTAAATAACTTTTTACAATTTAAATTAATTTTTGTCATGTTATTTTTAGAATCTACTAGGTCTAAATTCATTATCAAAAGTGAAAGTGACAAATCTATTATTATTATTATTATTATTACTATATTTATTATTAAAAGCGCGAACGCCCTTAAAAAATGATGTTCGTCTTTTTTCTTCTTTAAAAATAAGTCCTTAGTAAAAGCACAAAAGGTGTCATACCAACAACCTCAAACGGGCCACTCCATATTCACTTTAACTTTCTCGAACATATCCATAATCGAGAATTGAAAAACAATACAAGATCACCTTCTTTAAACTCCTTATCCTGAATGTACTTGTCATGGAGGTACTTTATCTTCTCCTTGTATAAGAATGAGCTTGTATATGCATGGTACCGGAACTCATCTAGCTCATTCAATTGTGCCACCCTTAAGTTTGCGTGCGACATCCCACTAAAGGTTCAACTTCTTCAAAGCCCACATGACCTTATGCTCAAGTTCCACCGGAAGATGACAAGCTTTCTCAAACACCAACCGGTATGGAGACATTCCAATCGGTGTATTGTAAGCCGTCCTATAAGTCCATAAAGCATCATCAAGTTTCTTTGACCAATACGTCTAGTTGGCATTCACTGTCTTTGACAAAATACTCTTTATTTTTCGGTTGGAGACCTCCACTTGACTACTTGCTTGAGGATGATAGAGAGTTGTAATCTTGCGAATGACACCATACTTGGTGAGTAAGGTGTTGAAAGTCTTGTTGCAAAAAATGCGAACCTCCATCACTTATGATAGCCCTTGGAGTATCAATTCTTGTAAAGATGTTCTTCTTCAAAATCACCACCATACTTCTCGCTTCATTTGTTGGTCAAAGCAACAGCCTCAACCCATTTAGACACATAATCAACCGCGAATAGGATGTAGGTGTTTCCACAAGAGCTCACAAACGGCCCCATAAAGTCAATGCCTCACACACCAAAAATGTCAATCTCCAAGATGGTGGTGAGGGCATTTCATTTTTCTTTGAGATTCCACCGGCCCTTTGGCATTCATCACAATGCTTGACAAGCTCACTTGTATCCTTATAGAGAGTGGGCCAATTGAAAACCGCAACTTAACACTTTGGTCGTCGTTCTTGCTCCACCATGGTGAGCACAATAAGGTGAAGAATGACAAACCCCATGAATATCCACATGTTCCTCCTCCGATACACATCTCCTAATCACTACATCCTTACAAATCAGAAAAAGGTATTGTTCATCCTAATATTAGTCTTGACAATCCCGTTTAAGATTCTTTCTTTGTTTTTAAGAGAACTCATCCGAAATAATAGCACTCACAAGATAAGTTTCCAAATCCATGAACCAAGGCACCTCCTTCATAGAAATAGCCTAGAGTTGCTCATCGGGGAAGGAGTTGTGATTTCAAGTCTATCATGCAGCCTCCCCTCCTCCTCCAAACGAGACAAGTGGTCTGCCACTTGGTTTTCACTTCCTTTCCTGTCTTGATGTCAATGTCAAACTCTTGCAATAGACGTGCCCATCTCATCAAAAGGCCTTTAGAATCTTTCTTGATCAAGAGATAGCAAAGTGCCTTATGACCCGTATGAACAATCACTTTTGCACCCATAAAGTACGGGCAAAACTTTTCTATAGCAAATACAATAGCAAGAAGATCTTTCTCTGTAAAAACATAGTTGACTTAGGCATTATTCATGGTCTTGCTTGCATAATAGACCAGATGAAAGATCTTGTTGATGCATTTCCCCAAAATGGTTCCCACCGCTACATCACTTGAATCACACATAAGCTCGGAAGGAACACTCCAATTTAGAGCGGTAATAATGGGAGTAGTATTCAACTCGAGCTTTAGAAACTAGAAGGCTCTCATGCAATCATCATTGAAATGGAACTTGGCATCTTTCTCCAAAAGCTTGCACAACAGGTTTACCACTTTAGACTAGTCCTTGATGAATCGCCGATGAAATCTCGTGTGGCCTAAGATAATTCACATACCTTTGACCGAAGTTAGAGGTGGAAGTTTAGAAATCACACCAATCGTTTCCTTGTCGACTTCAATTACATTCTTTGAGATTTCGTGGACAAGCACAACAACCATGAAATGACACTTCTCCTGATTGAGCACCAAGTTAGTTTCTTCATATCTTGCCAGAACTTTGTCCAAATTTTCTAGATAATCATCAAAAGAGTGCTCAACCACAGAAAAATCATCCATGAAGACTTCAAGAAAATCCTCCACCATGTCCGTGAAAATAGCCATCATACACTTTTGAAAAGTCATTGGTGCATTGCATAACACAAATGGCATCCGCGAGAATGCAAAAGTACCATAAGTACATGTGAAAGTAGTCTTCTCTTAATCCTTCGAAGCAATAAGAATGTTATTGTAGCTGGAATACCCATCAAGGAAATAATAGAAAGCACTACCGACTAATTTATCAAGCATTTGATCTAGGAAGGAAAGTGGGAAATGATCCTTCCTTGTGACTTTGTTAAGCTTGTGATAGTCCATTCACGCTCTCCACCCAGTCACTGTTCTTGTAGGAATCAACTCATTCTTTTCATTGGTGACCACCGTCATGCCCCCTTTCTTTGGGACACATTGAATCAAAGAATTCCACGAACTATCAAAAATGAGGTTGGGGTACACAACCCCGGCATCCAACCACTTGATGACTTATTTCTTGACAACCTCTTATATGGCTTCATTGAGTCTCCTTTGATGTTCAATAGATAGTTTTGCACCTTACTCCAAATTAATCCTGTGCATGCAAAATGCGGGGTTTATCCCTCGAATATCCGCCAAAGCCTATCCAATATCTTTCTTCCTCTTTTGTAACACCACCAAAGTAGAATCTACCTGTATATTTGACAAACAAGATGAAAGAATAACATGTAAAGTAGAAAAAGAGCCAAGAAATTCATACTGAAGATGTGGAGGCAATGACTTCAACTCCAAAATGAGAGGCTCTTCAATTGAAGGCTTTGCTGGATGAGTGGTTATATTCTCAAGATCTAAGGATAATTTGCGAGCTCATAAGCATACGACCCCATTCCTTGCAGAGCATTCATATATTCCACATAACCCTCCATTTCTTAATTATCACAATTGAGCACATCAAGATTCATCACCGATACTTGTTTCATCAAATAATCACATCAGTCACCAAATCCACAAACGAACAAACTTTATTGCTATTTGGTTGCCTCACAGATTTGCCCACATGGAAAACCACATTTTTATCACCCATCCGGAAAGTGAGCTCACCGTATTCCATATCGACAAGAGCCTTCCCTGTAGCAAGGAAAAGTTGACCCAAAATAATTGCTCTCTTCATGATATGATCCGCCATTTGCAACCTCATAGATGTGGGTCTTGGTTACCTAATCCCCGAAGTTTTGAAAACCGAGTAGGGCATTCATATAAAGCTTTAGAAAATTTAGAATTCTTAATGGTACAAGGGATTGTGAAAGCATCGAGATCTTCCAATTTAGGAGTCATTGAGTGCACAATTGCACTCACTTGATGAGCCATCTTTGTAGTTGCACAATTCATCGACCTCTTCTTTGTCACCAAGTCCTTCATAAACTTTTCATAACCGGGCATTTTCTCCAAAGCCTCAACCAATGGAAAATTGATAGATAGACTCTTCATAATGCCAATGAACTTTTTGAAATGGTTCTCGCCATTTTGCTTGGCAAGCCTTTGAGAGTATGAAGGAGAAGGAGGAGGAGGAGGCCTAGGCATTGGTGTATTAGCCTTTGGCAGTACCGCTTCCGGTATCTCAACAATGTGCTTCCTAGATGGGTTCACTTTCTCATGAATATCCTCCACATTGTCATTAATATCAATTATCACCTCATCATTTGCTTGCACTTTATTTTCCAGGATCTCATATTCTTGTATCACTTTCTCATCATCCACAAGTTTCGTTTGATTTGAGATGGTTTCATCCCCACCTTTTCCACTCCTTGTATTAAGGTCCATGGCATGCCCCGTTTTGTTCCCACCCTTTGTTTCACCACCATATCACTTTGTAGTGTCTCCTTAGGACGAGTGTTCAAAACTTGCGAGATTTTCCCCAATTGAACTTCAAAATTGTGAATTGAAGTGTTGTGAGAGGATAGTTGAGAATTAGAGTCGACATTCTTCATCATCACTTGTTTAAACATGTTCTCAATTCGTCTCATTTCATTATTAGAAGCACTCGGACCTTGGGAAGGATATGGAGGTGGGTTGCTCGATTGTTGAATCATCGAGGAACTTTGAAAACCTAACCCCGATTGTTGTTGTTATTGCATCCTCCTTGGTTGTTTCCTCCCCAATAGCATTGATTATTCCACTCCAATTTCCTTGATTATTTTGACAATTCCAATTACCTTGACTGTTCCGATTCCTTTGGTTGTTACCACCATTCTAATTACCGTGGATGTTTGAATTCAAATTCCCTTGATTTCCTTGAGGTCGCAATTGTTGTTGATTTGGGCCTTGATTCTTGTTTCTTTTTCTCTGGAAATTGTTCACATATTGTACTTCCTCTTCTTGTTCATTGTAAGACTCATCTTGATCAAACCTACTATCATCTTGCATATAATTTTTCATACGATTTTGCACTTGAGAACCCTTTTGCTTCTCATATTTACCTTCATACTAACTCCCTCCCTTGAATTAACTTGCTTAGGACCTTGCACTTGTTAAAGTTGAGATTTGGCTACTTGAATCATTGTGGTGGTCAACTCGATAATTGTTTTCCCGTGATCATGTAATTCTTTATTCAAATGATCACATTTGGGTCACCTTAAAGAACGTTTTCTCTACTTTGCCGTGCCGATGAAGTATCCGCCATTTCATCTAGAATCTCACAAGATTTCGCATACAGCGTTGTCATGAAATTTCCACTGACAAGTTAGTTGATAATGCATTGATTGTTATTGATCCCCCTATAGAAAGTTTATTGAATCATAACCTTCATCATGTCATTGTCCGGACACTCCTTCACCATAGTACGGTATCTCTCCCATATCTCATGCAAATGCTCATTGGATTCTTGTTTGAACGTTGGGCATAAATATTCGGAGCACAACACTCTTTCTCTGTCAGTGCTAATGCTGATGTTCGGCTTGTTAATGCATTAGCAATCACCATTGGAACAGCCTGGTTTCCGTTTTCATTAGTCATTTCTGTAAAATAATTACACGAGTAAACATTAAAATCGGGTAGATTTTAATCTCCAACGGGGTAAACCACAAAGATTTTAAACTTCAAAATAGTGAATACAACACAATACAGAATACAAAATTAAATCCCTTAAGATTGTTATTAATATGTATTTGTAAACTAATTCTAAAAAAAAAATAGAATAACAAATAAATAGAAAATATAAAGAAACAATAGTTAATCAGAGTCCATTGAATTCACATTATTTCCTTAAGGAATTTAATCCCCTCCTAGTACCCAAGGTTATAGATTATTTCCTCCCCGGATAGAACGAATTACACACTGGTGTAGTGGTATTTCAAACTCCAGTGTTTCGGTGAACACAAAGTTCTGTAGCAAATTACACTTATGATTGTTTTCTTTGAAGTTAAAACAATGTAGAAGAAGTAGGAAAAACTCAGAAATTTGTATGGAAATTTTGAGAGAATGAACTTGTATTTATAGCCAATGTTGGATTAAAATATGAAGATCCACAACTCTTCAGAATCGCTATTTATGCAAAATGGCCACAACATAAATGTCATAACATAAGTGGATATTTACTCGACAATAAAGAGGGAAAATTGAAGAGTGTAGTTTAATTTTCAGTTACGTAATTTAAAAAAGGAAAATTGATTGGATTTAATATTAATATTTATTTTATATTAGTATTCTGCTACGAAAATGAATATTTGATAATATTTCTGTTAATATTTTACTATTAACAAATAAATTTGGTCCAAAAAATTAATCATTCAATCGATCATCTGACCAAATTCAAATCAAAATCCAAATCCGAAGCCGAAGCCAATATTCTTATTAAAATGAATATTTAATAACATTTATGTTAATAATTTACTATTAACAAATAAATTTGGTCCAAAAAGTAATCAATTAATCGATCATTTGACCAAATCCAAATCCAAATCCAAATCCGAAGTCGAGCCGAGCCGAGCGAGCGAGCGACGATGACGGCGCGAGGCTTGACTTCTTCTCAGCTCTTTAAGAGCTAGAAGAAGTGCAATTGTTTATATACCCATAAAAATTCTCTTGCTCTTCCAATATGGGATAATATTCCGTTATCAAGGTGGAAAACTTAAAATTTTCGTATTCCTCTATTTACCATTCACCATCTTTTAAGTATTTAATATACTTAGAACCCCAACAGCTTTGGTGAAAGTACTTTGGAGAAACAATATTGTGGAACAAATGACTCGGGAAGCTGAAGAAGACATGAAGTCTAGGTATCCTCATTTGTTTCCTCTTCCAGAGAAGGATCCGACTGAGACATCATAGCCTTAAGGTACGAGTATGGATTCTTATGTTAATTATTTTCATTGGTCATGTGAGGCCATTGTCGTGATTGATGATTGTGGCAATATGTAATAATTGAGTTTTCTACATGAAGGGTTGATAGTAGTACTGTTATAAAGGCGAATCTGCCAAAATTTATATAGATCCTAGGGAGTTAAACATTTGAGGACAAATGTTTCTAGAGGGGGTTAAACATTTGAGGACAAATGTTTCTAGGGGGGGGGGGGGGGGGGACGATGTTACATTTCGCGTTTTCATACGTTAATGTTTCGTCGAAAGTTAATCGACGTAGACTTTGGGATGAGATTGTTTTTGAGATTATAAACATTTATGTTATTTATAACTGGTAATAAGTAAGTGATGTGAGTGTTAGAAGGTAGACGAATCAAAGAAAACTAGCTTCATTAAAAGCTGTCAATTTAGGATACGGTCCAAGCTATAATATCCAGTACTTATGGACTAACGCCATACAAGGTACCACATGGCCATGGTAGTAAGTTGTACAAGGTATGTTAAATGTGAATAGTATTTTAAGTAATTTGATATAATTCTTAATTATATGAATAATTATATAATTATTAATTTTTAAAGGGAGATCAACTAAGTAATTAAAATATTTGGATAGCTTAATAAGCCTCCCAACGTGGCAGCCGATAAAATCTTGATCAAAGCCCAATAAATGACTCATAATTCATGTAGCAAAATGGAATATTTAGAGAGTTTTGTGGCTAAGCCATCACATAAGTGGGGCCTACATCCACTAAGATTAAATACCTGTCTAAATCACTTAAGGGAGATGCTTGTACATCTACAATGTAAGGAAGGAAAGCTTCAGCAAATTCATAAGAGATTATATTTTGTAATAGCAGCGTGAGATGCAATTGTAAAAGAGTACGATACAATTTTTTTCAAGAACATCATATGGTATTTTTTCTACTGCGATCTACCGTTACATGTTTTTCGTAAAAAGACGTGTGTTAGAGGGAATGTCAAGAGAACCAACTTGAATATGTTAAGGCTATCACTTCTTTCCTTTTGGCATGATCCATACTATACAAATTAAACAAGCAAATGCACAACTTTTATAAATAAATCTATCCATAGAAGTACTAGAGATGCCTATGTTCTTGATTCCCACGTGTCTTATTATATCTTCTGTTCATGGGTCTTAGAAAAATACGTAGTTGATAAAGCTTATCCGAAGACATATTGATCTTATGACATTCTGAGAAATCTTATTAACGTACTTGTTATGCATTTCATTCATTTATACATGTACATTAACTCATGACCAGATATCGTTATGTATGCGTATATTATATGTGTATAGGATATAGGAAAAGGTTACGGCGTTATATATGCACCACCGCCTGATCAGTTGGTATACGTTGATGATTTCATCCACAGAGGCCGAGATGATATGATAAGATGCCGTCAGAGAATTGATGATGTTATGTACACCTATACTAGGCATGATACGCCATTTATACACACATGCATGGCATTATGAATGTTTCAAGATTCACAAATTTATTTAGACATACATGTGGAATTCTTTACTCCATGTTTCCTTTATGTCCTTTATGTACTGATTTCATGCCTTTCATACTCAGTACATTTTTCGTACTGACACCCATATTTATCAGGCCCTACATTTCATGCCCGCATGTGCAGGTAGACAAGCTGACTGTCTCCCTTCCTAGGATCCTTGATAAGCAAGAGTTGGTGTGCTCCATTTGATCCAGAGCTACTTTGGAATTTGGTATGATATGCTTATATACATATATGGGTATGACGGAGCCCAGTCTCGTACGTTGTACAGTTGTATACTCTATTAGAGGTCTGTAGACAGTCATGTATAATTGGATGTGGCTTTGTTGGCTTCCAGTTTTGGATATATAGTTGTCTATAGCAGCCTTGCCGGCTCGCCCCTACTGTATTTCGCATGTATATGTATATATGTCTTTTGAACATATTTTTCTTACATATATTATTCATATAATTCAACAGATTATTGACAGATACTATTCATGACATACCCTTAATTCATGTTTATATCGTATATGCATGCTTAGGTGTGTTCGACAGGTAAAACTTGGGCACTCGTCATGGACTATCGATTTGGATCGTGACACTTATCCCATTCCCTCTCATCTCCCTATTCCATGAGGACCCCTCCGAAGACATGACCTTACTCTACCATCATTTAATATAACCACTATGATCAAAACACACTAAGACCTCGAGAGTACAGTCTGAAACTAAAAGACACAAAAGTAGGGAAAGCACAGGTACTAAGAAAGATAATAGCAGCAAGATAAAGTGACCAAGAACTCTAAACAATGCTAATAGGCCCAAAAGCAACTACAAGAGGAGTAAGAAATACAAACGGATTTTTTCCTAACCATACCATATATGAAACCTTATTATCAAATTTGTGCATAATATGTATATTACCCGCCCAGTTCACAGTTTTCCTATAATTTATATACCATTCGTTTATTATGGCTGAATCTTCCATTACTAGCGCACGAAAAATCAGGAAGAGAATCTGGGATTGATTTATTCTATATTAAATTCTCTCGAAGCATGCGTAATTTTAAAACGGAAAGGAGACTTCTATTTTTCATCTTCATCTTCATATGTTCTTCCGTATATTTTTCACCATCGATAGCCATTAAAAAGCTTGAAAGCTTTGAATTCAAATTTGGATTTTCAAAAATCATTATTTGTTTTGATTGGGTGTTGTTGAAATAATCAGAAATATGGTTTGTAGTTTATATCTCAATTTTGAGAGATTTTGGTGAAGATTAGACTTGGTTTTGACTGAATTTCAGATTGAAATTTCAGAAATTGTTGATAAATTGTAGATTGGGAAGGCTAAAGCTTCCACAAATCTTCTACAATTATATCGAAAATGCTAATTATGCTACAATTGAAATTGGAATTGGGATATTAAAATTCAATATATCCAATTTGTAGATATATTGTAGATAAATTGTAGATTATTTGTATTCTGATTGTAGATGCATTATTTTCTGTTTTCACAAATCCAAAACGACTAAAGCTTCTATAAAATCTTCTGTAAAAAACAGCCTACAATTTATCTCCAATTTTCCTACAATTTATCTACAATTTCTTGAAATGTGTCTTCTTCTTCTTCCTCGAGTTTCAATTGACTGTGTTAACCAGTAACCTTAAGCCACTGCCCAAAAAAACAAAAAAAAAGAGGTTAATGAAAATGATGGTACATTGATGTTTTGTACGTGTAAATAGAGAATTGGTAAATAGTAGCGGAAAATTTACAGCAGCAGAGACTGGTGATGGGAATGAAATTTTAGCACAAGTAGCTAAGTTAAGGTTTTTTGGGAAGTAAATGAGAACTAATCTGAAAATTATTGATGCTATTGTCCATCTTCGGAGGGAGGGGGTTTCCTATATTAGCGCCTAATATAAATGCACTATTAATTATATTACTAATTTAAATTATGATATATAAATAGTAATTTGGTATACTGAAATATAATTAATATAAATCTTAAACATTAAAGACAAGAAGATTTCATATATTGTACATAAAGTAAAAATGTCGAATATGAACGAAGGAACAAATAAACAAATGATCCAAACGAAAAACGAACGAAACTGTTATGAAATAATGTAAGAACAAGAACAATATAGAGAGAAGTAGAGAGAGGAGTATTCTTATTGATACTTTGGGATGATTTACAATGGGGTAAGACCCCTCTATTTATAGGGATAGAAAAGACTTAGCCTCAAAGTAAAACTCTAGAATCTCTCTAAATATAGACATTCACCTTAAATAGAATTCTATTTATAACACTCCCCCTTGAATGTCTATTCAATAATGTGCCTCGTTAAAACCTTAACTAAAACAAAACCCAATGGGAAAAAATATAAAGAAAAGGAAAAAGAGTACACATGTTTGAATATGCGCCTATTGGTTGCCTCGTTAAAAACCTTGCAAGGAAAACCCAGTGGGACAAAACCTTGTAAGGGAAAAAGAGTGCAACGCGCATTAACTCCCCCTGAAAAGAGCATCAGTTCACATCCTTGAGCATTTGCATTCCAATCTTGTGCACCATCTTCAAAACGATCTTTTGTAGAGATTTGATAAATAAATCAACCATATTGACTTGAATAAATATTCCGCACCTTGAAATTATCATTCTTGATAGATATGAACATCTTCATATAATGTCGTGGAATGACTCTTCAATATCTCCATAGAGGTATTCTCGATGCCATCATGCTTAGAGTTATAGCAAGATACATATGTACACAAATTGCACTTAGGATGTGGTACTTCAGGACCAAGAATTGTATATGCTTCAAGCAACTTCAATCTTTCATGGATTGACATATAAGTTAAGTCATATAAGCCATATAATAGACTTTAGATGCATATCAAGTTTTCATGTCATGCTAAACAAATAAGATATCGAAAACTGATTACACATACCATTGACTTTATACTTCCAAGTATTTGAACTACATGTCTTTCATATGGAATCAATTCTGCTTGAATTTTATCTCTTCCATTTATGATCACTTTGATCATTTGCTCATCTTCTTTATTAAGAAGTTCCTTTTGAAACCGATTTGCCTATACGCCTTAAGCGTATCAAAGACTTTGTCCTTCTGGGACTTAATATGAGCATTTGCAGTGAGAATATAGTTACTTTCTTTGGGTCAGCAAATGCGTATAGCATGCTTTGCAATATTTTGCAATTGAATTATCCTTTTATGAACTTCAGGTTCATATTATGATATTCGAGGATCTATATATACAAATGATAATTCATCCCATGTAACCTTTTCTCAAGTGTTTATCATGTCTCCCCCTCATGTTAGAAAAGCTAACTTATTTCCTCAACTTTGAGAGTCCATCTTTGTGCATTATGGTGTTAATGAAAATATACACCGCACATCAATAATAAGATGGAGTTATTTGGTTCCTGACCCTGAACCACTTGTGAGGGGAGAATATAATATACTCTCGTATACAACATATATCAAACTGATATATATAACTTTGTTCTCATAAGAAACAGTTTAGCTATTAAGTGGAGGCACTCAATAATTATCTTGCTAGACCAACTATGATATAAACCAACTATCAAGATGAACTATCATGAATAGAAAATCTGGAAATTATGCTCGAAGTTATATTACTGAGCAATTTACCTCGCAAGCACCGGTCAGGCTGCGGGTTAATAACAATCGCACATGTAACCATATCATAGATGCATCATATGTGGTATACATGGCAGGTGAATGGGCCCATATTCACCTTTGATATTTCCAGAATTTATGGGATTCAACCCAAACTCTTTAGTTGGTCAATCAATTAATGAGAACAAGTAATATAAGAGAATTCGTAAAGAACTTCCTAGTTCTTTAATATTTACCCATGTGAATTCTCTATTACTGCACATCATACTTAAAATGAGATGGCTAACCCGAATGCCAACTGAATAAATTATCAATATTGATAAACTTCAAATTTACACCATGACATGTGCAATTATCAATAAACTTCAAGTTTATTATGGTATGAGTTTTTATACCAATAAATATCCACTTTATTGTGGCATTCTTTTGTTTGTGTAGTACAAACTGGAGAATAAAGCGGGTAGCTTTTCATATACAAATTATCCCGCTACAAGTTCTAGTAATAGAAGATATCAAATCTTTCCTTTATTTATAGTCTCAATATAATCAATCGCTTTCGCATATACTTTGGAAACTGAATAAGTTTCTTTGAGACTTACTACCACACAATACCTTATTGGTAATCAATTGCGTTTCTCCAACATAGTAATAATTGGCTCTTCTAGAGCTCTCAATTAATTTTGTACTACCACAGATTCATCAACATCCATGTGGTGAATATCTCTTTTAAAGAGAAAGTTATACCATTATGGTCATGGTCAAAATTATATGCAAGATATGTTTCTTGCATTATCGTTGTCCTTTAATAGTCATATTTCCAAAATATTTTGGCGTCAATAGGTACGTGACCAACGATCATTCATGCCATAACAATGACATTATTTTCATATATCATCTCAAACCTCCTTCCAGGGGTGAGTGTGGTATATTCAATACCAATGCGTCTGGCATTCGATTTGCTATTCTTTGCAAATGGATAATATTTTGCACCTCTTTTTCACAAATAGAGGTATGTGGATCAAGATGAGATACTGATGCATTTTTCCACAAAATTTCCCGTTTGGTTTCACCAACTTCTCCCCCTAATTTTGGGAAAAGTGTCTCATCGAATTGACAGTCTGCAAATCGTGCAGTGAACAAATCCCCTGTCAATGTTTCGAGGTAGCGAATAATGGAGGGCAATTCAAACTCAACATATATTCCTAACCTTCTTTGCAATACCCATTTTGGTGCAATATGGCGGTGCTACAGGCACATATACTGCACATCCACAAATTCTTAAGTGGGATATATTAGGTTCATGACCCAAAACTAATTGCAACGGGGAATATTTGTGATAATTCGTCAGTCAGAGACGAACTAGCATTGCTGCATGCAAAATGGCGTGACCCTAAACCGAAGTGGGCAGCCTCGTTTTCATGAGTAAATGAGGTATTCAAGATTATACTCATGTAGTGTCTCAATCTGATATCCATTTTGAATGATATCTTTAATACTCAACAAGTTCCTTTTAGACTTGGAGGAGAACATTGCATTCTCTAAAATGTCGTTCCTTTCGGCAGAGTTATAGTTGCTCTTCCGGAGCCTTTAATCAATTTATTACTACCAGAAATTGTAGTAACATCTGCCTTACACATACTTAAATGAGAGTATTATCTCTTCTCTTTGAATATCGTATGTGTGGTACATGAATCAATTAATCAAAAGAGATATACGAACATGAGAATAAACAAATTTAATCCGTTGCTTTCACATTTAAGCAATATTTTCAAAATCCGCTGAGGTTAGTTGACTAACTAAATCAGATAGTCGATTATATGTTTTCCATAATCGATTACTTTGCAGTTTGAAAATTTCAGTTTAAGCATTGTCTCAATGTAATCGATTGTTAAACATACATAATCGATTATTTCTTAATATAATCGATTATTTGCTATTTTGAAAAACTTCAGATCACATTGTCTTAATATAATCGATTGTTAAACATACATAATCGATTATTTGCTATTTTGAAAAACTTCAGATCACACTGTCTTAATATAATCGATTGTTAACAAGTATATAATCGATTGTTTTGCAGTTTTAATGCAAAATATTAGATAATCGACTAACTGTTAGGTTAGTCGATTAACTCTACTGAAAAATAAAAATATCTTTGAAATTTAAGCATATTGAAACATTCTAAAGAACTAATACTAACATTATATCATAAACTAACTAATACGAGCTGATATTAATGACTATTAGTTTATTCACTAACTAATACAAATAAAATCAAACAATTCCATCTTCATTCATCACAGATCCATCACCGATTAAGTGGTCTATTTTCCCATCAGGGTGCTCAAAGAGGTCTGCCACATCCAAGTGGGTGATGTCAAAATTGTCGTCAGAGACAAAATTTGTTTCAGGGCCTTTACTCTTTAGAGATGCTTGATAAAGCTCAACCAAATGTCTTGGTACACGGCAAAATTTTCGCCCAATGCCCTTTTCCACCGCAACGATAGCATATAGTTTCTGAACTATTTGCTTTTGGATTCTTATCATATCGTGCTTGTGGCAGAGTGACCAACTTCAAGTTGTCATATCTCTCCTTTAAGCCATTCCACAAGATAGGTGGATCTTTGACTGTGATATATTCAATTTTCAAACCTTCATCAAGGTGATGGCGCAAGAAAATCAAGGCCTTAGCATAGTCTTGGGTGGATGCATTATTTCTGTCTTTAATGGCGTCTCCAGGACCCATTGCATCCAAATGGATTTCAGCATCCAACACCCATGTCATATAGTTCTTGCCCGAAATTTCAAGGGCAACGAACTTTCTTTTCATAATGTCAGACATGAAACAAAATTACATCAAGAGCGTGTTCATACTTACGGGCTTTATTACAATTATCACATTCACTTCAGGGAATGGATTATAATCATCTGTATGTGCTATACACAATCTCATGTCAAATATTACTTTCATAAAGTGAAAGATTATTTTGAGAATCTTTATTATTCTCATTATCATAATGATGACGATTATAATTCCGTCTATTGCCACGTCCATATCCATTGATACCTTCACGGTAATAATTTTGTCTTCTTTCAGACTTATCACATACTGCTACCACATTCTCTAAAGGGAATGGAGCAAATTCAATTGGACGGATTTTTTTAATTCTTTGCCCACAATCATACATGAATTTGATCATGGCAAGGCATAGAAATTTTACCACTTCATGTGAGTGTAATTTCTTACAAACTCCATTAGAGTTATAATCAAACTTTGTTGTCTTTGTTTGTATATGAAATCAAATCGTAGAATTTCAAGAATTTGAAAGGGAAAAGTAAATTACTTACCTTTAAGGTATACCAATAAATGTTGTGATATCAAATATACCTCTTGAGTTTCCATCCCGTTGCATTACTTTATAATGATACTCTTCTATTTTTCCGTATAGAAATTCTAGCCGGATGAATATCTGGAGCAGAGACAGGCCGAAGCTGATCATTGTCTGACACCGAATTGCAATTGCTGTGTATCCACGGAAAGATTGTCCATTCACCAGCAGCTTGGGCATGATTAAGAATAAAACTAGAGCAGATCATCATGTAGTATGAGAACTCGTTTCCCTCTCCAGTATGAACGAAGCAGTTATGGATGTACTGTTGTGGTGGAACTGCCACCATTGGTTGTGGAATCATGGAATTTGCAGGTTGCATATTGTTTAAACCCGTGATGGTTAGAGACTCGTGCTGATAACGTGTTATGAAATAATATAAGAACAAGAACAATATATAGAGAAGTAGAGAGAGGAGTATTCTTATTGATACTTTGGGATGATTTACA
Source organism: Nicotiana benthamiana (assembly GCA_034376525.1). Classification (NCBI taxonomy): domain Eukaryota; kingdom Viridiplantae; phylum Streptophyta; class Magnoliopsida; order Solanales; family Solanaceae; genus Nicotiana; species Nicotiana benthamiana. The sequence goes on from CM067329.1 coordinate 22,376,956, forward strand.
ATGGGGTAAGACCCCTCTATTTATAGGGATAGAAAAGACTTAGCCTCAAAGTAAAACTCTAGAATCTCTCTAAATATAGACATTCACCTTAAATAGAGTTCTATTTATAACAGAAACAAATAAATCACGGATGAAGCACAATAATTAATAGAGAATACACTAAGAGAAAATAACAGATTTAAACAAAATCTAACGAAATGGAGTTTAACCAAACAAGAACGTAGAATCTGGAACTGTCGTCGAAGATCTTCCGAAGCTGTTGGGCGTCGACTTAAGAAGCTTAGAAGACGGGTCTGGTGGTTCCCACATGCCGGCGACTAGTCCAAATCTCGTCAGAGTCGGGCTGCCTTGATTCACACCTGAAAAGAGAAGGAAGTGCACCCACACGCACACACAAGTCGGGGCAAGGGTACGAGAGGAAGAGAGAACGGCCAGAAAGAGTAGAGATGGCAGTCGTTCGGCATCCCGCCTGCAGTGAAAGCGAACAACGACTTGAAGAAAGAAAAAAAAGAAAAAGAGAGATAAAAGATGAGAGGGATGTGGGGTGGAAGAAATGGGGGAGAACGACAAGAAGGAGTGTCATAACCGGCGTCCCAGCGGCAGTGAAGACGAAAACTATAGGAGGCAAAAAGAAAAAAGAAAAAAAGAGAAAAGGGGAGAGCAGGATGTAGGGAGGGGTAAGTGGGGATTTGGGGTGGGAGAACCGGGGGAGAGGGGACTTACCTTTCGGGTGGGGGTGGTCGCTGGTAGCTATATTGTTCGTCGGCTGTTAAATGGCCGCTAGGGCTTGGTCAAAGAGAGAGGACGTGAGAGGGGAGAGAGAGAAAGCTTTTTCCTAATTAATTATCTAAATAGAATTAACAATCATCATTTCTAAAAACAATCGTCGACGATATAAGCTTAAATGAATAAAGCTTAAATTGAAAGCTAGTCATTGACGATTTTTTATCCAGATCTTCCATATATATAAACTTAAACTCACACTAACCACGATATAAGATTAAAAAGTTGCTTAAAACAAAAGAAAAGGTAAACGTGAGTTTAAGTGCAACTGAAGAAAGGGAAAGAAGAAAGAAACATATAACCAGAATTTTCAAAAATAAACAACACAACCTATAAACATTCTCTTTAAGTCTTCTTTTACCAACTCTTTTGTACGAAACTAAATAAACTCTATTTTTTAGTGAATTTCTTGAAAGAAAGATAAAACGATTATTGCACAAGACATATAGACAGAGAGGCTGTTTTCAAATAGACCACCGGCATCTTTCCCTCCAAAAGCTTTCCACCTTGCTCTTGGGGAGAATCGAACTCACAACCTCTCGATTGGAAGTGGGGGTTGCTTACCATCAAAGAAACCCCCTTATCTATTGCACCACATTGCTCTTGGGGAGACTCGAACTCACAACCTCTCGATTGGAAGTGGGGAGACTCGAACTCACAACCTCTCGATTGGAAGTGGGGGTTGCTTACCATCAAAGCAACCCCCTTATCTATTGCACCACCTTGCTCTTGGGGAGACTCGAACTCACAACCTCTCGATTGGAAGTGGGGGTTGCTTACCATCAAAGCAACCCCCTTATCTATTGCACAAGTGATAAGAATGGACCTTGAGCCTAACTCAACTCCAAAAGCTAGCTTATGAAGTGAGGATTGCCAAAGCCATATAAGGAGACCAAGGACCTCAAATCCCTCCGATGTGGGACAACTCAACCACCCCCCTCACGCCCAGATCTCTGGAGCGTGGACAACATAAATGGGGGCCCAACATCGGTAACAATAATTGGGATGGGTCTGGCTCTGATACCATGTTAAGAATGGACCTTGGGCCTAACTCAACCCCAAAAGCTAGCTTATGAAGTGAGGATTGCCCAAGCCATATAAGGAGACCAAAGACCTCAAATCCCTCTGATGTGGGACAACTCAACAAGAGATATATCCATAATATTAGTGAATGCAGCACATATAAGAAAATGGAAAATCTACCCACTATAATCGCTCTCCAAACTAATGGTTAAAAATTATTGTTCGTATACATATATATATATATTATACATTAATAGTATATATTATTAAAGGAATAATAAGAAAATACGCATGACTTCGCATCGTAACAAAAAATTACCCATGTTTTTAATTTTTTCCTTAGCCCATATTGTACATATTCTAAAAGTATTAGCAAATTTAAAATATATGTTTTTACAATTATTGCTTCTAACATTTATGGAGTTAAATATGTGTTCTCACAACGAGTGCTTTCACTTTTTCTTCTTCTCACATCTTCTACATATGCTTCAAGAGGCCGTATATTTTTTGTTTTCCCCTTTTTGCAATGTGAGAAAATTATTGAAGAGTGAAAGCCCACCATTAAAGGCCATTCAAAGCTTCACTTTCAAAAATAGGATTTTTTAAGTTTGTAAGTTGTTTAAATTGGTTATTGATCCAATTGATTGAAAACGTCAAAAGGAGTTCAAATTTAAATTTGAAGTGATTTGGAGTTGATTTGAGCAAGATTTGAGTTAAATTTAAAAAAAGACGCAAGGTAAAAGACGAAGTCTATTTTTGTATAATTTTATATAATCTTGTATAATACTATATAAACACATCTTATACACTATTATATATCTTTATACAAGCGTCTAACCAATTTTTTTCACGATTTTCAATTATAATTCTTGTCTAAAACCAGTGCAAATCTCCATTAAATGACTTCAAGTTTTGTATACGACCTCCTTATACTATTTCTAACAAGTCTAAATAACACTCACTCTAAAATTCTCATAAAATCAAACTCAAAATTTAAACGTACATATTTAAGCTTGTTAAAAATCTAATTTTCACGACCCAAATGGATTTGGTTTGTTAAACTAATATTTGAGTCACAGTTAATGATTCAAAAATTAACTTAAAAGCTTGAACAATATTTTTTAGAATTAAATAGTAATTTCGAGAATCTATTGGAGTTGAATGTTAGATATTAGTCTAATATTTTTAGGCTAATTGATTGCAAATTAAATTATGAGCTATAAATTAAAAAGTAAAGAGTCCAATTATTTTTACGTGAAATTTTCCCTACATTATTTGCATATTAATAAATCATAATAATTATTTTTGATTGATCGGTAAAATGTGCTAAAAGCACTGGTACAAGCCTACATATTAAGTGGATACACACAAACTCAATACCTTTAATTCATAATAGTAGATTTGATAGAGACTTTTTCCTTTTTATATTATATATAAAATATTATTATTAAAAATATGCATAGTTTTATATTTATCCGTTATATTTATAATTTTTCTATAATTATTATATCATTCATTTGCTTTTGACTGGTAAAGATATCGTGGAAGAAAATTCCTCATTCATAAAAGATTATAATAAAATAAGTACAGCTGTGGCTGCAAATTAGATATTATAATTGCATGGTTGTTCCTTATTTATCTTGAACTAATCCATATACATTTTAAATCAACACAAGAAATTTTTGTTAATTCTTTCTTCATCCATGTTTTTTTTTCTTTATTGACTTTATGAAGATGAAAATGAAAAGGAAAAGATGCTGAACAATTACTTTATATTGACTTTATGAAATTGAGCATTACAATCAACATCTCGGAACAATTAACTTTATTTATATCTTTATCATTAGTAAAAGTAATTTAGAAAATTTACGAAATCATCAATAATTTGTCAGATCATTAATACAGAAAATTATCCAAATATCATAATGTATATATCCGACTTCTCTCTACATCTCTTTTTATTTCTCAGTCGCAAATTTCAGTAATACAAAGCAAATGAAAAGAGAGCAGCAATTCCACCATTGACAGCCATTTAAAAGCTTTAAAGCTTTGAATTCAAATTTGGATTTTCAAAAATCATTATTTATTTGGATTGGGTATTGTGAAAAATAATTGAAAATATGGTTTGGAGTTTATATCTCAATTTTGAGGGGTTTTGGTGAAGATTAGACTTGGTTTTGACTGAATTTCAGACTGAAACTCAAAAAAGAAGAGGAAGAAGAAGAAGAAGAAGAAGAAGAAGAAGAAGAAGAAGAAGAAGAAGAAGAAGAAGAAGAAGAAGAAGAAGAAGAAGAAGGCATTGCAGAATTATAGATAAATTGTAGATTATTTGTATTCTGATTGTAGGTACTTTATTTTCTATTTCCACAAATAAAAAATGGCTAAAACTTCTACAAATCTTCTGAAAAAATGCAATTATATCAAAAATCCCAATTATACGACAATTGAATGGGAATTGGAATATAAAAATTCAATGTACCTAGTTTGCAGATATTTTGTAGATCAATTGTAGATTATTTGTATTCATATTGTAGATGTTTTGTTTTCTGTTTTCACAAATCAAAAATGACTAAAACTTCTACAAATCTTCTCCAGAAAATGCAATTATGTCGAAAATCCCAATTAAGCTACAATCGAATGGGAATTGGGATATTAAAATTCAATATAATCAGTTTGTAAATATTTTATAGATGAATTATAGATTATTTATATTCTAATTGTAGATGCATTATTTTCTGTTTTCACAAATTCAAAACGACTAAAACTTCTACAAAATCTTCTGTAAAAAACGCAATTATATCAAAAATCGGGTATACAAACCTATATAGTTCAATTGTGCAATTCACTTTGTTGAATAAAATTAAGGTTCGCCTTATATACGTTCCTTGAAAGTATTCATTAAACATTCAAACTTAAAATATTATATAGACAAAAGAGAGTAATTAAAACACTAAACGATATCTATCGCAAAAAAAAAAATGTAATCAATATGTCTAATAAATTGGTGAAAGGATTGTTTTCCTCTGATTTTAAATGAACTTACGTTACCATTTAGAGTAAAATATAATATATCCCCAAGTTCGGATTAATTATCCCAGCATTAAATAATCCCAAACGGAACTCAGATAATGATCAATTGCGCCATCAATTTGAATTTCTACTTATATTGGGACTCTATAAATACAATATCATCATTCTTAGATCATCATCAATGGTAATATCACAGCTTCACATTAACCTGTTAATGCTAAAACAAACATAAGCACACAATATTTAGCTTCTAAATTAGTTATTGTCGTATTCTAGCAATCAAGATACACTATGGTATTTCAACACAAATGAACCCCTTAAAATATACTATAGTATAGAATTTGTAATTTGGTATACTAAATATAATTATATCAAACCTTAAATATTGATGGTAATAAGATTTTTTATATGGTATAAAAATGTAAGAATTTCGATCTTATATTATCATATAAACAGGAGCGGCCCGGCGAATTTTGTAGCCTAAGCCAAACTTTTTAAGGGGCCTTAAACTTTTTTAAAAAATTATTTATTTAAAGTCTATTTTTTTTAGCTTTTATTAGATACAAAGTTATTAATGATTTTGTTATAATCAGTAACTCCTAACAAATATTTCTCAACTAACAATATAACTAGTCAAGTTATTCTTTCTTGTTATATTTTGTTGTTCTTAGGTAAGACTTTATCATTTTTAATTTTGATAACTTTATTCCTGAAGTAACAGTGGCACGATTTATTAACATAATTCCATAAGAAATTTAGGCATTTGAAAAAGAGTTAAATTTTTTTATTTGAGTAAATGTATCAATTAAACCGTTATCTTTTAATTGTACTATTTTTCTTAATACTTTTAATTCAGAAAATAAATTTAAACCATCAATATTGAATTGATTATTATGCTTTAAGGAACATTCAAGATTAAGACAATTTTTATTCAAATTTCCAACATCTATACTACCAACTAGAAAACCAAAAATATATTCATATTGCTTTACATTGTTCAAATCTATTTTGAAGTGAAAAAATAGCTTTGTCTATTATGTATAAAAGTAATCAACTCTAAAGGACCCTCCGAAAGATTTTGAATTTCATTATCAGCATTCATATCAAATTGTTACTTCCTATATATCACACATTTTTTACAAAATTCATGTTTGATATTCATTTTAAGTGTAATTTTATTGGTAGAGATCATCACAGTTGCAAATCATTCTTCTCTACATTTGTTAAAGAAAAAAATTAATCTTTTCAATTTACATAACTTTTTTTGAACTTATACATTATCTATTAGATGTAACATAAAATGACGCCTCCACAAATATAAGGTCATAAACGATTGCTTTACTTGCTTTACGGAAGGATCGCCCCTATATATAAAAAAAAGTATATCTTCATAAGTATAAATCTAGCGAGGGAACTAATTGATCTCTCAGTCTTTAATTAGAAATCTCGAATTTAACTTTTAAAAATGACTAAGTTAAAATTTCAACTTTAATGAACTTTACATGGTAGAAAACCAGATTAATTAGAGCCCAAAGCCATATTGAACGCCCTAAAAGAAATAGAAGTAGGTATGTATTTATATAAAAACCTTAAAAGGAGGAGGAACAATAGGAAAAAGGGGTTGATGTAATATATATATATATATATATATATATGAAGAGAGATTTCACAAATATTTTCCTCCTTTCGTTTTCTGGGGTTTGAAGGGGGAAGAACAGAGTCACACCTGTGTTACTCATTTTTCATCCTTCACAAAAAAACCCCACTTCATTGCATATATCGCCTACAATATTCTCCAAATTTATTATCAAAATCTCTTCTTCTCCAAAGCATTAATTTTTTAAATTTCCTTTCTCGTTCTATTTATTCCCTTCTAGAAAATCGAATCTTTAGTCATTACCCCCACTTTTCAAGAATGGGTAATAATCGATTATTTTCCTTACTTTTCACTCCCAAAATTGTGTGCTGACATGCAATCTTAGGATTTGCTTATGTTCTGAATTTTTTTTCATTAAAAATTAAAAACAAAAAAGGGGTCTTTTGGTGGCGAGATTTAGAGTGATGGGTAGAAAGGAAATGCAAGTGTTGGAGTGTAAAAGAGATGTGAATTTGTGTAATTCTCAGTTGGGGTTTCAGTGGAGTCTCCAAGATTCAAACTTTGTTCCTGTTGGTGGTTTATTTGCATCAGTTGGTCAGATGGGAAGTATGGGTTTTGGTGTTTCATCACCTAATAATTCGAATTCCCGGGACGAAAATGGTGGATTTAAGTTACCTTATTTTGATTTGTATATGAAGTATTTGTCAATCCCTGAGACTGTAGGCAATGGAGAAGAGGAAGAGGGGGTTGTGAAGAAGAAGAAGAAGAAGAAGAAGAAAGGTGGGTTTAAGATTAAGTTTAAGGTGGCAAATCCTTCATTAAGGAGGTTAATTAGTGGTGCAATTGCCGGGGCGATATCTAGGACAGCTGTAGCTCCATTGGAGACAATAAGGACTCATTTGATGGTTGGAAGTAGTGGACATTCTTCTACTGAGGTGTTCAATAATATTATGAATACTGAAGGATGGACTGGATTATTTAGGGGTAACTTGGTTAATGTGATTCGAGTTGCGCCTAGCAAAGCTGTAGAGGTAAATTTAAATTTTCCCCTCTTTTTTTATTTATTTGGTACTCATTTGTAAACTTGAGTTTGAGGCTTTTTTTGTGCTACTAATGTTTGTCAGTGATATAAATGATCTCATATGAAGTTTGGTATTTGTTGTTTAATGGATATGTTACGCAGCTTATGATCCATCCTTTGAATCCCCACTAAGTCGAAAATTTGCTTTGATTTCAACCTTTATGCTGCTGTGACATGAGCTGTCATCATTCAGGCAATGACTGTTCGTTTTAGTTGAAACAAATTGAAGTAGATATATGGTCCTTGTTTCTCTATTAATGTTAGGTTTAGGGAGAAAAGTCCCCCTTTTACGCCTCACCAATATTTCCTGATGTTAGTATTGTCTTTGCTATTGCTTTTATTTATGGCCGTGGCTGCATTTGGCTATGTGATAACTTATTTGGCCTCCTCCTTTCTCTATGTATGTTGGAGTTAACCTGCTTCGTGACCACATCCTTCTTATTTTGAGAGATTTGTATTATAGGATTAAACATCACGCGATGCTACTTTCTTTTTTCTTTTTTTAACTATTGGTCCCTTGATCAGTGGATCAGGAACAAGATAGGATTTTCTTACACTTTTCTTTGGTAACGAACTCTCTGGAAGTTAAGCAAGTATTATCTGTCGCATTATTTTCCCGACTTGATTGATTGATTAGCTTTGCATGTAAGTAATTACTTTATCCAAGAAACCATTAGCAATGCTTCTTTCAGAGAATTATATGCATTATGACTTCAGGAACGCTTAATTTGTGCCTTTGATATTTACTTGTTTGGCCTCTTTTTCTTTTTTGGGTATATTTGAGTTAACCTGCTATTTTGGATTGCTGGTTCAAAATTAAGCAAAATGGTTAATGGGGATTTCATATAGCTAACCCCAACAAGCTTGGGATTGAGGCATAGTAATAGTAGTAGTTCAGTTGTTATTGTTGGAGTAAATGTGCTTGTTAATGGAAAGCATTTTCATTTTTAGGGATTTGGTTTAGGATAAACAGAGCGGGTAGTCTTTTTTGTTCTCTTATATTTTGGTACTACTAATGAGTCTAGGGAAGACTATAGGATTAGGTGACACTTTTCTTTGGTAGTGAATTGCTTAAAGTTAAAGCAAATGTTATGTATTCAATTGTTTTTCTATTCTAACTGATTTGCTATGCCAGTAAGTCTTTGTTGAGCTACCAGTAACAAGTCAAAAAATTAGTTTAATATCCTTGCTGCTCTTCTGATGTAGTGTTCTACTTTTCTATTCTGTGGAATTTTCACAGTTCTTATTGGTGTATGATTGGTATGCATCAGAATACTTTATTTTACTTCAGAGCAACTATTTTTTATTTCCTTCTTTGTGAGGAAATGGAAATGAGAGAGATGTGAGAATTATTTTTGTTTAGCTTGTCCTTTAACAGTGGCTCATTACTTCACATGAAGGTAATTATTACAGCCCCTCATCTCTTTACGCACCTTAGCGATCTCAGTATATAGGTGACTGTTGAATAGATTTTGGGTAAAACCTGCAAGTATTTCCGACTCTGCTTTCTTGTCTAACTGGTTTGACGTTCCCTTACCCTCTGTCTTACTTTGTCTTTCTTCTTCTCACCCCAGTTAAATGTAAAGATGGAATTTTGATCATAAGAATCATTGTATCGCTGGTTTCTCGGATTACTGAAGTTGGGAACTTGAATGGTTGCAACTTGCGTTGGTTTGATTTAGGGTGGTGAAGGATCAGCTCTGAGAAGCTTGAATGGTTTCTAGTGAGCTTTTGCCTAACTTATCTGTGCTTTATGATGGATAAAGTTTGAGCAACATAGTAATTCCACTATGCGTGAACATTGGTGGCTTTTCGTACATGAATTAATTGTTAGTACTTAATCTTTGAGTCATACCTTCCCCGATGGTTTTAATGCAATGTTTCTTATCACTGGCTGATATCTTTTTGTATTTCTTTCTTACTGCAGCTTTTTGCATATGATACTGTTAACAAGAACTTGTCACCCAAACCTGGGGAGCAACCCAAAATTCCAATTCCTGCTTCATTATTTGCAGGAGCCTGTGCCGGAGTCAGCTCTACCTTACTGACATATCCTCTCGAGCTAGTCAAGACTCGATTGACAATTCAGGTAAAAACGAAAGTTGCTGTTGATAGCTTGAAGGTATTCCTCTGGAACTTTATATGAAAATAGTACTTGAATTATTGACCTTTGTTATCTGCAGAGAGAAGTTTACGATGGTTTATTTGATGCATTCGTAAAAATATTGAAAGAGGGTGGGCCTGGTGAGCTCTATAGAGGCCTCACTCCTAGTCTTATTGGAGTCATTCCCTATGCTGCCACAAACTACTTTGCCTATGATACATTGCGGAAAGCTTACAGAAAGATTTTCAAAGAAGAAAAGATCGGAAACATAGAGACACTTCTGATTGGATCAGCAGCAGGTGCTATATCTAGCAGTGCAACGTTTCCTTTAGAGGTGGCTCGTAAACATATGCAGGTGGGCGCTGTTAGTGGAAGAGTGGTTTACAGGAATGTAATTCATGCTCTTGCCAGTATACTTGAAAAGGAGGGGATTCAGGGGTTGTATAAAGGCCTCGGTCCGAGCTGCATGAAGTTAGTTCCTGCAGCAGGAATATCTTTCATGTGTTATGAAGCATGCAAAAGGATATTGATAGAGGCTGAGAATGAAGAATAAAGAAGCTCCTTACGTGATAGGGTCATAGAGCAATTCAAGAATAGGGAAAAGATAGGGGACATCTTCTTTATACAATTGAGTTAATTTTTATTGCTCCTTTTTTCCGGATGCTCGGAATTTTGTTTTGGATTGAGCCTGGTTTGTCAGGTGAGAATTGATAAAATCTCAAGAACAGTGGATACTGGTTTTGGTATATCTTTTTCCATTATTGAGTCAAGATAATGAAATGCAGTTTGATGATAAGTCATCGCCATTACCGTTCGATTGATAAGCTGTTTCAGCCAGTATAGAATGTATTAGGTGAGGATGAGAATCTTGCTCTGCTACGTTCCAGTTGCTATGTATTACTATGCTCGTGCCACTAATGTTGGATCGAAGGTGTTCTCAAATTTACATAAGGTAAATGAGGGTCCAATTTATTCGCCAGCCAAATTGCAAAGTCTAGAGCTTTCATTGATGTCAAGATTAAGCCCCACCACTAATACATTGTACTCGATGGTCGAAAATTTCTCTGAGAAGAAAGAGACTAGATTGAGACGAGAAAACAGCCAATGTGAGGTCTATTGGAATGCGCAATCCTATGTTCATAAGTGAGGTTTCATTGATTATTGGTCATTTGGCCAATATTTAATATAATTCTGGACGAAGATGAGCTTAAGTAAAGCAACGTCGATAGTTAAGATTCATATAACAAAGATGTATTTCATAAATCACTATACTTTAGAGCCTAGTAACTATAGTTTGCCTAATTACTACTCGTGGCTACTGTTTAATTATTGTTAGCTTGTATCACTTGTATCCAAACGCTCAACGAATACAACATGTGTCAACCGTACTTGTTCGGGCAACAAAATACAACCTATATTAACTGTATTCTTTTCCGGAATTATATTCATTCGCACAACGAATACATGTATCAACCGTGTACAATAGTGTATACATAAGATGCTACATGTGTCGACTGTATTCATTTGCGCAACGAATACAACTACGGCGAAATACAAAAATATAGAAAGATAAACGCTCTTGTTTAAAGTCAAACTCAAGATTTCTGCTAATTAAGCTCGCCCTCCCTCTAACCAACTGAGGTACGAGAATTTGTTGCTCTCGTGTTTCATTCCAAAACAATTAATCTCTTGTTTCATGGATTTGCTTTAAAATTCAAATATAATTACAAATAGTAAATTTGTTAAAAGTATAGCTACGAACGACAAATACAATGTAAATGTTTGATGTGTCGCAAAACTTTCCCCATAAGAAGAGGAAACCGCAATAACTAACTATTAGGAATTTGAACAAAGTTGGCGTTGATTGTAGTGAATGAACAATGCATTTGTAATGAGAATGTCTCAATTCAATAGCATCAAAACAGATTAACAATTCCAAAAACAATTCAGAAGCAGGCAGATAAATTTGGATTATAAATTATGATATCATCTCTTTGAAGGTCTACAATATAGCACGATACTGCACAATGACAACAAATTTAAAATTCTTCACATCTAAGTTACAGGACTTGCATGAACATCTGATACATGCCACAAGGGTATGCAAAAAACAATAAGGCAGACAAAAATCCGATAAGAGTTCGATGTTTTTCGTGCATCAGACTCCTGACTAAGAGTGGTACAACATGAGTTATGCCTTGGGCGTCTTTCAGCGTCTTAGTTTTCTTATATACAATAAGGAAAGCATTGGCTAACATCTTACTTTAAAAACAAAATGATGACCATAAGAAGTTTACTAGCAGTTGACGCCACATTGACCTCTTGCAGCAGTCTTTGCAGCATCTGATGTGAAGGGATCGATGCGCACCCAAAGCAATGAGAATATGGACGCAAGGAGAACCGCCCAGACAATGACAATGGTAGGAGTACGATTCTGTCGTCCCAACAAACCTTTGAGGAAAGGATACAAGTGGACAATGACCCAAATGGCAAAGAACAACTTTCCGAATAAAGGACCCCATGATTGATATCCACTGTTTATGGCATATGAAACACCAGCCACGATTCCTACAAGGTTCAAAATAAGGATTGTTGTTGGAGGAATGAGCAGAGACGTCCATTTGAACACATAAAGCTCCGCAAAATCTCCATCCTCATCGGATGCCTTTGAAGTGACTGTAAAGTTGGTATCAATCCCAGCAAGCACTTTCAGGAGACCTTGGAAGACTGCAAACAAGTGAGCCGATGTACCACCAATGACCCAGAACTGTTCATTTCTCCACCAGTCCTCAATACTCACACCACTCCACCTAAGCTCCAATATACCCGTGGCGAAAATGGAAAGGAAGAGAAGAATGAACCATATGCCGGCATAGTTGCTTATCTGCAGGTAATCGAGAATCATTTATAAACATACACAATACTTCAGATGTATTTGGAAATATACATACAGCCAAAGGGATCTAGACCATTACTACATCCAAGCTTGATCACTAAGGAATAGTATAAATACATCTAGAGGGATGAACACACAATCCCATTCAAAGTAAAGCTAACCATTATATTAAAATCAGAAGAGCAAAATAGTTCTCAGAAAAGACACAGAAAATTTGCAACATTGGAAAATTTTAGCAAGCTAAGAGGAGAATTCAAGGAAGAGGAAACAAATTGTATCAATTACTTCCAGTTCCCTATTTTCAACTTTTTGATTCTTTACACCAGTTCCTCCCCACCAAACCAGGGACTCAGTTCAATAGCTATCGGAGTGCGAAGTTAGTATAATCAGCCCTTTCTAATTGGACAAGTACTATTTCTGACACGAGTCAAACGCACAAAGCAATCTGAATAGAACTTTTGACTTACCTCAGGAATGATAAATTTTCCTGTCAGAAGACAGATGGCAGGAAGGGTACAGTAGGCAAGCAAAGGTAAAGATGTGATAGGATAGACAATGGTGTTGATATATGCTATTCTCTCCAGAAGCATCAATCTGCCGCTGTACCCATACCATATTGGGCAATGCCTACTCAACAGGATTTCAACAGAACCTAAGGCCCACCGAAGCACCTGGTTTAAACGATCAGAAAGATTGATAGGGGCAGACCCTTTAAATGCTGGCCGAGGAGGCATGCAATATAAGGAATACCATCCTCGTGCATGCATCTTAAACCCAGTCAAAATATCTTCAGTGACAGATCCATAGATCCACCCAATCTGATAAGAAAAAAACAAAGCTTAATAAGGGCTTTTACAACAACAACAACTACCCAGTATACTCCCACCAGGTGGGGTCTAATAAGGGCTTTTGTGCCACAATAAAATCAATAGAGCCACGCAAAACACACATCTTAGAGATAGCAGAATGATACTCAGTTCTGTACCTCTTTGCCCCATTCAGTCTTGTCCTCGTAGCCACAGCTAATAACATGGATTGCTTCTTTAAGAAGAGTTGCAGGATTAGTGGATGGAGGAATGCCTCCTTGTTCCATAAAGGTGGCAGCAATAAACACTGGTGATTGACCAAACCGCTTCTCCAAGCTCTTCTGTGACATAAGCAGCGACTTCTCCTCATCATATCCTTCAAACCCAAGGAAAACAGTCAACAAACAACATCATGATGAAGGTGAATATACATCTAGCAACCTCAGATATGACATGTAACACAGGCTGAGAAGTTGGAATGATTGTAAAAATTGGTTTCTAAGATTTTTTTGGCAAGCGTGGTGTCCGCACCACCTTGCCCGTGCACCCGAACTGATTCCAAGGGGTACACGGTACCTCTCACCACCACCAGTACCAGGTAACTTTGTTCATCAAGGTTTGGACAAATGAGAGGCTGTTTTTGGCTTGTGTCTCCCTTATGGTAGTTATGTATGGTAGTTACTGTATGATATTATTGCATGCTATTTTATTTATGTTTCTTATGTTTAGATAATTATTTACGCTATTTCTGCTGGAGTTGCTAATGCTCTTTTGTTTTTGTTTTTCCTTTCCTTTACTGAGCCGAGGGTCGATTGGAAACAGCCTCTCTGCCCTTTCGGGTAGGGGTAAGGCTCGTCTACCTATTACCCTCCCCAGACCCCACTTTGTGGGACTATACTGGGTAGTTGTTGTTGTTATTTGAACCTAAGACCTCATGGTTGTCAACCCACTTTATTGACCACTACGCCACACCCTTGAGTGTTAGTTAAGATAATCAAATAAGTTAAACTGATTTTTTCAAGTCATACTGCTGAATGAAGGATCAATGGAGAAATATCATAAAAAGGTTATCTCAGTTTAGTTCCCATCCCTCCAGATATCTGATAGAAAGAACCTTAGAATATGTCAACATCGGTCAAAAGTTTAAATACTTCTCCAGTATATCCTGCTTAGTGTATCCCTGAGAAGTTAGATGTTTTAAAATGACACTGTAGAATACGCAATTTACCACAGAGGAAGGACAGATTTTTCAGGGATATTGATACTAAGGACGTACCTTCAACACCTTCTTCAATGTCTTCCATATTAAAAATCGGGATGGTGGATTTAGTTCTTTTGGCAGCCCTCTTCTTATCAATGTATTTCTTGTTTCCGCTCCTTCCCTTCTTCCTTGACCCACAACAGCTCTTCACAATGATGTTTGGTTCCAAATCAGCCTCAGTTAAAACAGGATCATACCCATAGAGGGCCTGCCTGTTAAAACAACACCCAGTTCCGACGTACATAGGACCCTGAAGACCATCCAACCCTTTCAAGTTGATCTGCAAAAAACGAACATGATGAAATGAGCACGCATTGGAACCAATTTAAACATGACTCACATACCAGAGGAGGTTGATAAGCAATCTGGAGGGTATGTGACACTTACATCAAAGAACACAATGTTGCGGTTAGCATATCGATCGTGCAAGTCAATGCCATCAAATCGTTGAGGGAACTGAACATAACATGTCTTCTTTCCAAGAACAGGATCCATGTAGAAACACATAGCTTCTTTAAGTGCTTTGCTATTGTTGAAGTAGTGATCACAGTCGACATTCAAAATATATGCTCCATTGGTAAGAACTGCAGAAACACGAATCTGCAGAAAAATGAAAGGTATAGCTTAAATAAAATGAAATATCACACAAGCTAAAATTATCAGATGGCACAAGGAGAACAACATGATCAATGTGTTAAAGTGACATTCTGCATCACAGCAACCATGAGGTGTACAAAAAAGAACTGTTCAACTTGACAGCATGCTCAATAAAAATGGAATATCACTTATTGTGATTATCAGTGGCCTACCAAAGCATTCATAGCTCCAGCTTTCTTGTGGTGCTGAAAACCTGGTCGCTTCTCACGAGAAACATAAACCAGACGAGGAAGTTCATTTCCATCAGTATCAAGACCCCCGCTGTGCCCCAAAAAGACCTATTATCCAATCCGAAGCAAATAATTAAAAATAGGACGAGGTGAATAGTGCATGAACTCTGACATAGATTAGAGACATAAAGCGGACCTGGATCATTCCTGGATGATCCCTAGGGTTATTTCCAGGCCAAGGTGTTCCATCTTGCATTGTCCAACCTTCTTCGGGCATCTTTTGTGCTTTTGCAACAAGGATATTGATCCGTATTTTAAATTCTTCATATTCCCTCTGCACAGTCAAAATTGTCAGATTCTTATTATTGTTTTGATTGGTGTAAAGGTTCAGGACTATTTCAGAGAAAAAAGAATTTTGGCAGTGGTATCAACATAAATCCTAATAATGGAGAGGCCTGAGGTTCCCAACTCGCAGAACTTTGCGAATGATTTATTGTAAATTAGCGTTCAGGTTAAGTAATCTCGACAACTACTTGTCCCGAAAAAATAAGAATGCATTAACTCAGCCTTCCAAAATCCTATAAAAATGATTGAATTTACCTAATGGAGCACTTGCTGAAATAAAACTAAACTACCATCAAAAGTCTATTCTAAGGTGTGATGCCTAATACCAATACCATCAAGTAAATGAGATGCACTCGGTCCCCATTGCTAAATTCAAAACATTTAAAATTCATGAGTACCTTCATTGCCCTGCGCTCTTTCACAAAAGAAGGCTGAACCTTGTCCTTCAAATAATCTATCTTTTGAGCAAAATAAAATTCAGGTGCCCGAGGCTCAATATTGAACTTCTTACAGAAGGGAACCCATTTCCTTGCAAACTCGGCGGTCTCAGAAAGGGCTTCAAATGTTAGCATTGCTGAACCATCATCTGAAACATAGCAAGAGACCTTGTCGACAGCATAATCCACAGCAAGAATAGACAACACCGTGTTAGCAGTAATGAGTGGAGGTTCTTTCATGGGATCCACTGTACTGACGAAAACATCAACAGGTGCAAGCTGCGAAGGCTCCCCTTCTCTATCATATCTGAAAAAGCAAGAAAGAATTTCAAGACCTTAAACTACATTACACGGATATGAAATCTAGTACTTATCCTGAAAGGACGCAAAAGGAAACCTTTCACTAATCAAAAAGTTTCTTGCCTAAGAGTATCTTAGCAACTAACCTCACCGCCAGTCTGTCAAGGAATGTCTCACGATTGATCGGTGACCATTTCGGAAACTGATCGAGAAGCCAGGACAAGGCAAACCAAACCTCACATATAACTGATACTAGCCACAGAGGATATGCATCATTCACTGGATGAGTTAGCCGGTATTGCAAGAAAAAGCCCAAGATGACCAACCGCAAAATGATTACAACCCGATATGGGGTAAGGTGGGATGAAGGTATAGGCACCACGCGGCTCAGAGGCTGGCGAGCATCATCAGCCCTGTCAATGAGAAAACCAGTAAGTAAAATAGATTTGAGTATCTATTTTTCATGCAGCATTTTGAAGATGAAACAACAAGAAAGCTGTATTAGATAACCAATAAAGATTGACTAATAAACAAAGAACAAAAAAGTAAAACAAAAAAGAAAATTTTTCTAACTTTTCACATCCCAGACTAAGTAATACAAGATTTTTAGCAGTGAGGGTGAGATGTATATCAGTGCTGAAGTAAACAGAAATTCTACAAGACTCAAAATAGCTCACAGTACAAAACTTCCCTACAAAAGGAGTGAAAGTTTGATTCGGTCAACTATCATATATCGTATTGTTCCCTAAAAAATCCAATTATACAATAAGATGCTCACATTTGTAGCTCTTCTCCATTTGATCCTGTCCCTTCGATGTCTCCCCCTTTCCCTTCTGTGTATCTGCTTGACGTTTGCACCATATTTTTCTCCTGTTTAAGTTTCCAGCCTTCTACCCTCTCCTTCCAGTCAACACTTCCAAGCCCATAAGAATTCAAGTCCTTTGAGGGGTCCACAATTCTTACAGGAACTGCAAAAAGAATATGAAATCATCAGAAGTTAAAAAGGAAGAATAAAAGTATTTAATTCACCATTACAGTTATATAAAGAATATATTCAAATAGGCCCGTACCGGGCTGCCTTGGATCAACATAAGACAGGGATGCATGCTTATCTCCAGGGCCTAAGGGTCCTGACATACTTCTTACAGATTGCGTATCAGTCATGGACCTAGGAATCTCACCAGAAACCTAAGATAAGCAGAAAGAATTTGTTAGACAGAAAAAGTAAAAGTTACTATTTACCGATCAGAAAAAAATCCAATCAACTGCGCTTCAACCCCATATAGGGATGTAACATGAGGACTTCATATGAAGTTCTTTTACAACAGACTAATGAAACAAAAATACAGACAAAGCAACAAGAATGACGACGTAAACACATCTATCACTCACTTGCTGCCCGTTAGTGAGAAGAGGGATTGGTTGCTGAGATTCATGTCTAGAGGATGAAGAGAGACCAGCATCTTCACCCTGCCATTGCTGTCTGGCTTTGCTGTTTCCTTGAGCATAATTGAACTCATTGTCAATGTCATCAACATCTTCCTCATCATCATCTCCATCTACTCGTGGACTCCCTAATACATGGACCAACAAGCAATGAATTAGAATCACAAGCTCAGTTTTGAAACAAAAATGAAACCAAAAGAAAAAAGATGTGAAACTCACCCATGTGCCTCTTGTATCTGGTCTTGCATTGGGGGCATGCTTGATTTCCATCTTTGCGCTCATACTCATAACAAGCCCGGCAAACAGGAAAGGCACACTCATTACAAGCAACGAAAAGATCATCACTAGCAGTCAACCCAACAGTATCACCACAAATTTGGCATATTTGATTATCGAGAGGCTTCAAGGCTTTCGGCTGCACCATAGTGTTCACTTTAATTAACAGGAATTTAGATTAACAAACAAAGACACACAAACTTACTCAAGCTTCAATCTAGAAAAGTGCATGAGAGTAAGAAGCGCGCGGGCGGGCGGGGGCATTTACTCATATGGAAGGAGGGTACAGGAAATTACAGTGAATTCTTCCGTTTCAGCAAGAAATTCCTTTTCAAGTAAAGGAATATTAATTATACTTTTTTTTTAAAGTACGGACATTAGTTGCTCCTTTCAAAGGTGATAATTCATTTTTTATAATCATTTTTGCTTCATGCCCTGAAAATTTTGCCTCCTTATATTTGTCAATAAAAGTAATTCTAAGAAATTGCACTTGAGTCCATCCAAAAGCAAATGGATGAAATGTGCAGCTCTAAACGAAACATATCGCGAATACTGCTATTTTATTCGATAACCGATCACGTAAGAAAATCTAAGAAATAATTCATAATCATAGTCTTGAATTGAATATGTGGATCTAACAGAAGTTCAGAATTGAATATCTTTCTCCAAAAAGCAACAATCAAATTACTACATTAGGATGACACCAGAATTGACAGCAATAGGCAAACCCCTAAGATCTGTTGTACCAATGAAGTACATCTTTAAACAACAGAATCCAGATGAAATCAACATCAACTTCATATATGAAACTGGGGAGGGGGAACTGTCAAAAGACATGTTATATTATAGAGAGCCAATACTGTCAACATAAAAATCACAACCAAAAGAAAGCAATATATAGAAGCATATCAAGAAATTAAAAGCAATATTAACATCGATATACTTCCAAGTCCATGAGAAAAAACCCAGTCTTGGACTAATAACTCACTCTACTTTCAAGTCTTCAACCAAGACCCAATGCAAAATACAAACTTCAACCAAATTTACAAAACCCAATTGCTTAAGTAACTAAATCCATCACTTTGAAATCCAAATTAATGAAAAGATAAAAAACTGTCAGAAATCTTAATACCACACTATCACAGAATCAGATCTAAGAACCTACATTGACCAAAGAACTCACTCCACTTCAATCAAGACCTGATGCAAAGCACAAACTTCAAGCAAATTCACAAACCCAGGATTAAGGAAAAGATCAAAAAATTACCAGAAATCTCAATACCACACTATCACAGAGTCAAAATCTAAAACCCACATTGAATAAAAAACTGAAACACACAGCTAAAGAACATTCCACTATCCAGACTGAAGCAAAGCACAATCTTCAAGCTAAAAAACCAAATTGAGCACTTTAAAGTCCAGATTGATGAAAAAATTCAAACTTTATCAGAAATCTCACTAAACTTTAACACATAAGTTCAGATTGATGAAATGATCCATAATTTATCAGAGATCTCACTATCACATTATCACCAATCAGATCTAAACACCACTAAATAAATAAATAAAAAGAGATTTTAAAATTTTAGAAGTGATAAACCACAAGGGTAATATTCAAGAAACATACCCCACTATCAGAATCATGGCGAATCCGAACCAACTCATTTCTCTTGTGAGATCCAGCTACCATACCAGCACTTGCCTCCATTTCTCTTCCTCAAGAAACAGAGGGATACTACAACTATAGCACAATTTACACCCCACTACAGCTTGATGAATCTTGATTCACTTTTGGATATTGAACAGATTAGCAGAAATGACAAAGGGGTTATGGAAATGGGAATTAGCTGTGCATTTTTCTTAGCTTCTTTAGCCAAAATCAACTGGCCATCACTGTGGTATACCCTCTCTACTTCTCCTTCCTTGTGTGGTTTGCTTTGTCTTTTTATCATTTCCTTGGGAAATTTTGTTTTGATTCAATGAACTATTTTTTTATATACATTATTAGGATTTTTAACTGGCTTGACCGGTTACCAAGAGTCGGCTTTGGGTTGGTTTAGAGGCATAGGCTGTTAGATTTGTATAGCTGGCTGATTCTAAACTAAAACAAGAGAAAGTTACATAAAATGTGGAGTTTTCTTTCACATTTTTATTTTTATTATTTCCGATTTGGAGTGACTTCTAACCTGAACTATTTATTCGCAATGCATGTGTCATGTTTCCCCTTCCAAGAAGCAAGTATTCATAAAACTTCGAAAATTAAAATCATATTAAAAACTAAATTAAATCGATCAAAAAAATTAATATTTTTTGATTTAGTTTGATCTGGTTTTGATTTTAAAATTTAAAAATCGATCATATTTTATTTGGTTTTGATTTTAATTAAAAAAATAAATATATAAATAGCTATTTTAAATTTATTATTACTCCTACATATATATATATATATATATATATATATATATATATATATATATGTATACTTTTATCAAAGTTTAATTTTTTTATAATAAATATTAATCATTTGTACTTTTAATATAGTTTTTTACATTCTAGTTTAATTGGTAATTTTCTTTTGTTAAGTATAAAATCTATTTTATGTTAAAAATAATATATTGTTAATTGAGTCCTTAAATTATTCATCACTATTTAATTCAATTATCATCAATATATCTTAGTAAATAATAGATTTCTCAAAGGGCAATTGATTTGATAGTATTACATTAAAAATGTGCCCGCTGAAATGTGCGTTTGGTAGTGTATATCTTATGTTTAAGAAAAAATTGAAAAATAACCGAAAAATAAAAAACAGATATAAACCGAATCGAAAAAAACTGATTTAATTGGTTTGGTTTAGTTCTAATATTTAAAAAATCGACTTATTTGGTTTAATTTTTTTTGGGAAAAGAATCAATTCAAACTGAACCATAAACATTCCTACTAAGTGGTATCTGTTTAAGATAATATACGTTTTACATTTTTATAATTTTTATTTTATTTTTAATAACACTTTCTTGTAAGATTACAAGATACAGAAATATTTTTGATATGTTGTAAAATGTTACATTTTGTTTAAGATTATAAGATTCAAAAACTTTATTGATATTTTTAAAATTTATGTCCAATCAACTAGCATATGGTAAACACTTACTCATGATTACAGTAAGAATTACAGTGATTTAATTCCAGCAGTTAAAAATTACAGTAATAATTTATTTACTCATGATTAACCTAAAAATCTCCAAAAAGACACGATTCTTGTGTTTATAGTTTAACATAAATAATGAGTATGATTATATTTTATCTAAAATAAAACGGAACGAGTAATTCGTTAACAACATTTTTGTGTAATCATTATGTAATTAGAATATACAATTTAGAAACATATTCTATAGGAAAAAAAGAAAAATATCTTCTTGCACTACTAAACGATGATGAAACTTACTTTATACTTTTTGATAAAAATATTTATTTTTAATGTATAAGCTACACGTTTCAAATAGTTGAACACGGAGTGATGGAAAGAAATAGTGTAACGCGGAGTAATTTATTGTACATATATCTTGAAATCATTTCATCTCATGATTAAAGTAATTAATTATTTACAGATGTGGCATGAATCCATTTGATTTATAATGGAGGTGGGATTTGCACTTTTTCACTGTGTCCAATCAACTGACAATTTGCCGAGAAATTTAGTGAAGTGTGTGAATTTTGAGAAAGATTGTGGAACTGTTGAGCTACAAGACTATTTGGTTTCAAATCCCATACACATGCATTGAGTTTTTACTGTATATTTAGTGTATGTTAATTGTATATCAGGTATACTTTGCAGTTGGACCAATCTGTATAGTTCAGCCCATTTTGGCTTTATTTTCCGGGTTTGTTTTCTGGCCCATTTTTGTGTAATTATATACCTGACTTTCTGTAAACAGAAGAGTCAGTCGGATATTTTTCCATCTGTGAATCAATATTATTTCTCTCTCTAAAAGCTCTCTGGAAGCTTCTGCCTAACCGACTCTCTCTCATCTTGTTCTTCGATTTCGTCTAGATTTCTTGATGTTTTCATGGTATCAGAGTCTAGACGATGATCCGAGTATACTTTTCCGCATCTTGTTATCTTGGTTGAAGTCTCATTTGAAATTTTTGGGGGTGTTTCTGACGTATTTGGTCGATGACGATTCCGATCAAAATCGGATGTTGATCTGAGACTTTCATCGTGATATCTGGGTATATATTCTTCACTCGAACGTTTTGGGTGATTTTTCGGTGACTTTTGGGTGATTTCCCGGTGGCTCTTCAGATTCTAGGGTTTCTGGTGGTTGAACCTAGGTTTTACTGCTATCCGGTGGCTCGATCCTCACTCAGTGGATGTTTTGGGTGACTTTCCGACATCCCTGACCCTATTTCCAGTAAGGTTTTCGGCGGTTGGACCTAGGGTTTTGAACCTAGGGTTTCTTATCTGACGATTGAAGGTCGTTCTTCTCCGGTTGCGAAGAAGGAGGGTAACTGTATCCTTGTTCTACGCGTTGTATGTTTTGCATGTGGGTTTTGAGACTGTTTTTTTTATTTCAAACTGATTGTTGTTCATGGCTTCTAATATGAATGCTAGTACCTCCTCAGTGGACCCTACCAG
The DNA here is from genome assembly GCA_034376525.1 of Nicotiana benthamiana. Lineage (NCBI taxonomy): Eukaryota > Viridiplantae > Streptophyta > Magnoliopsida > Solanales > Solanaceae > Nicotiana > Nicotiana benthamiana. The sequence goes on from CM067329.1 coordinate 22,399,804, forward strand.
TCCCCTTTTTATCTACTCCTCTAATGTTCCTGGAGTCTCTCTTGTGTCCACTCCCTTCTCGGGCAGTGGCTATGGGGGTTGGAGGAGGAAGATGATTGTCGCGTTATCTGCTAAAATCAAAATCGGTTTTGTTGATGGCACCTGTCCCCGGCCAGTCACTAATGTGAATCAGCAAAGACTATGGGACAGATGCAATAATATGGTGATTTCCTGGTTGACTACCTCCCTCTCCCCTCAAATTGCTGAAAGTGTGCAGTATTATGATACTGCACAAAAAAATTTATGGTCCCAGCTTCAGGCCAGATATGGCACTGCCAACAGGACCAAAATCTTTGAATTAAAAAGAGAGCTTTCTCACACATCTCAAGGGTCCCTAGATGTAGCTTCATATTTCAATAAACTTAAAGGTCTATGGGATGAATTAGAATCAATGTGTACAAATCATGGGCAGAGATGTGTTTGTGCTGCCAAAGATGGTATAATTCAGGAAAATGATGAAAATAAGGTGTTTCAGTTTCTAATGGGCCTTAATGAAGCATACATGGGGGTAAGGAGTAACCTATTGATGATGCAGTCACCTCCAACCCTTGACATGTCTATTATATGGTCCTCAATGATGAGAAGCAGAGACAAGTCCAGTCCCCTTCTCAATTTAATCCAGACTCAATGTCTCTCAATGTCCACACAAATAGACATTCAGTTGGATTCAATAAGGCAACAGTGCCTAATCCTTCTCCTGCTTTCAGACAGAGAGTCAATTTTGACCAAGCTAGAGGGCCTTTATTCTGTAGATATTGCAAAAAATCTGGGCACTTAATTGATAAGTGTTTCAAGATTCATGGGTTTCCACAAAGTACAACATTTAACAAGGGGAGGAGATATGCTGCTGCTCATCTAACTGCTGGTGTGGATTCCCCTTCTTCTGATGGACATGTATCTATTCCCCTAGGGAATCCTCCTGAAAGCCATCATTCTGTTACAAACATAGATGTCCAGAGTTCTGAGATACCAGGGTTGAGCAGACAACAGTATGACCAATTGATGAGCTTGTTACTACATACCTAGTTAGGGGACTCCACTACTCAGACTCCTCCTCCCATGTATGCTGCCAATTTTGCTGGTACTATGCTAACTGAGAGCCCTGCTTCTGACTCCAAATTTTGCATGTTAACTCACATTAGTTCTGCTACCTGGATAATTGACTTAGGAGTATCTAACCATATTACTTTTAATAAATATTTACTCTTTAATCTCATACCTTTAACTGTACCCTATCTTGTTACTCTTCCCAATGGATATAAAGTGAAAGTGACATGTACAGGATCTTTTGCATTAAATCCATTCATCACTCTTCATAATGTCCTACTTGTTCCTTCTTTCAAACATAACTTGATTTCTGTCCACAAGTTAGTGCAACACTTGCGTTGTATAGTACTGTTCACTGCAACTTCCTGTTTAATTCACTTGTTACAGGCCCCTTCTCTGGGGATGCCTCTGGATCTTGGTAAAGAGGAGGCTGGTCTGTACAAGATTGTTTGGGTGCCACCTTCATCTTCTTCTAATTGTGGTTCTTCTGTTTCTGTATGCTCTTCTTCTTCTAACTCTCGTAAACATGCCTATTCTAGTAATCAAGCTGTTGGTTTGCCTTTGAATGTAAACAGTTCCATATGTAATAATACTGTTACCACAGACATGAATTACATTTGGCATTTAAGGTTGGGGCATATACACTTTGTGAACATGAAACACATTTCTGCTTCACCTTTTTCATTTGCTTCTAAACAGCCTTTTCAATGCTCTACCTGTCCTATGGCCAGGCAAACTAGGCTTCCCTTTCCTGAAAGCACTACTAGTATATCTAAACCTTTTCAGTTGATTCATGTTGATACTTGGGGACCTTATCATACCCCCACCTCTTCTGGTTCATTTTCTCACAATAGTTGATGACTTTTCTAGGGCAACCTGGACACATTTGTTAGGGTCTAAAGGCAATGCTTTCTGCATGCTTCAATCTTTTCTTTGTATGGTCAAGACCCAATTCAATGCAACTGTACAAACTGTTAGGAGCGACAATGCTTTAGAATTGGGATCTAGCATTGTTGGTACATCCTTTTTTAACCAACATGGCATCATACACCAAACCACTTGTCCACATACTCCCCAACAAAATGGTGTTGTTGAGAGGAAACATAGAACTCTTCTTGAAACCTGTAGAGCTTTACTTCCAGTCTGGTTTACCCATTTCTTTCTGGGGTGATTGTCTATTAACTGCTACCTATCTTATTAACAGAATACCCTCCAAGCTCCTTCATGGTAAATCCCCTTATGAAATCTTACATAGTAAGGCACCCACTTACTCTCATTTAAAGGCTTTTGGCTGCCTTGCCTATGTTTCTGTCCCCATTCCTCAAAGGGACAAGTTAAAGCCTAGGGCCATTCTTGTGTTTTCCTAGGGTATCCTTTTGCTAAAAAGGGCTATAAACTATATGATCTTAGTTTCAAAAAGTGTTTTGTGTCCAGGGATGTTATCTTTCATGAAACTTCTTTTCCTTTCACATCTGCCTCTTCTGTCACCTCTGTTCCTCCTGCTTTCCCTTCCTCTTTTCCTTCTATTCCTCCTATTGATCATTCCTCTTCTAACCAAGAATTCTCTGTTCCAATCTCTTCCTCTCCACCTCTATCTCCTGTTCCAGATTCTCGTTCTTCAAATCCAATTTCCAGTTCTCCTTTCAACCCTGACATCTCCCCTCCTGATTTACCTTCTTCCACATCAACTGATGTTCCCAGGAAATCTGGCAGACAACACAATCCTCCTTCTTATCTTAAGGATTATGTTTGTAACCTTACTGCTTTCTCTGGGTCTTCTTCTTCTCCTCTGGAGACTGAACCCCTTTACTGCTCTCAAGCTGCATCAGTTCTAGTATGGCAGGATGCCATGAGAAAGGAGTTTGATGCTATGGATGCTAACTGCACTTGGGACATTGTTCCTCTTCCTTCTGGTAAGAAACACATTGGCTGCAAATGGGTTTATAAGATCAAGTATAAGGCTGATGGTAGTGTTGAAAGACACAAAGCCAGCCTTGTTATTAGAGGGGATACTCAAGTTGAAGGGGTGGATTTTACTGACACTTTTTCTCCTATGGTTAAAATGTCCACTGTGAAGTGTCTTATTGCAGTGGCTATTAAGAAGCATTGGAACTTTTTCAACTTGATGTTAACAATGCATTCTTGCATGGTGATTTGGATGAGGAGGTTTATATGAAGCTTCCCCCAGGTTTATCTGTTTCTGTATCTTCTTCTGACTCTGTTTCTTCTCCATCTCCTCCTCTTGTATGTCCCTATATGGGTTGAGGCAGGCATCCAGACAATGGTATGCCAAGTTGTCCTCTGGCCTTTACTCCAGAGGCTATAGTCATTCCATGAATGATTATTCTCTGTTTATCAAGGCCAGCCTGGCTGTTTGGTTATTGTAGCAGTCTATGTGGATGACATTATCATCACTGGGGATGACAATGATGAGCTATCTGCCCTGAAGCTGTTTTTGGATGATCAGTTCAGGATCAAAGACCTTGGGTCTTTGCATTATTTTCTGGGCATTGAGATGTCTGTCGTTCCTCGTGGGATGCTCCTCAATCAGCATAAATATATTTCTGACCTGTTGCACCAGTTTGACTGTATGAATGTTTCTTCTGTTGTTTGCCCTTTGGATCTTAATGTGAAACTGCATGCTGATTCTGGTGACATTCTTTCCTCTCCTGAACAATATAGAAGTATTGTTGGTAAGCTCTTATTCCTGACTCACACCAGGCCTGACATCTGCTTTGCAGTTCAGCATCTGAGTCAATACTTGAAGTGTCCCAGAGTCCCAGATATGACTGCTGCTTTACATGTTCTCAGATATCTACAAAGGTCTATGCATTTGGGTTTATTCTATTCTGACAGCTCTGATTTGTCTGTCCATGCTTATTCTGACAGTGATTGGGCTGCCTGTCAAGATACTCGCAGGTCTGTGACTGGGTTTTGTATTCTTTTAGGTGGCTGCTTGATTAGTTGGAAATCTATGAAACAACCTGTTGTCTCTTTATCTTCTGATGAAGCTGAGTATAGGGCTCTCAGTAAGGTAGTTGCTGAACTATCTTGGCTTTCCCGATTGCTAACTGACCTTGGTATCTCTGTTTCTCTCCCTTTTTCTATTTTCTGTGACAATCAGGCTGCTATACATATTGCCAAAAACCCTGTTTTTCACGAGAGGACTAAACATATCGAAGTAGATTGCCATTTTGTGCGTGATTTATTGGCTGCTGGGCTCATTACTCTATCCCATGTTTCTACCTCTCGTCACCTGGCTGATCTTCTCACAAAACCACTCCCTAGCACCATTCTTCATCCTTTTTTGTCCAAGTTGAAGGTGGTTTCCCCCTCCAACTTGAGGGGGATGTTGAGCTACAAGACTATTTGGTTTCAAATCCCATACACATGCATTGAGTTTTTACTGTATATTTAGTGTATGTTAATTGTATATCAGGTATACTTTGCAGTTGGACCAATCTGTATAGTTCAGCCCATTTTGGCTTTATTTTCCGGGTTTGTTTTCTGGCCCATTTTTGTGTAATTATATACCTGACCCTATGTAAACAGAAGAGTCAGTCGGTATTTTTCCATATGTGAATCAATATTATTTATCTCTCTAAAAGCTCTCTGGAAACTTCTGCCTAACCGACTCTCTCTCATCTTGTTTTTTGATTTCGTCTAGATTTCTTGATGTTTTCATCAAAAGGTGGAAGTGACTAGTTAAGACTCCTTGGCTCTGGACAGGCTGTACTTTGCAGTTTACTGGCTACTCCCGGTTTCCCTCCCCGACAAGCGAAGTAGCTGTCGGTGGCAACTGTCCATTTCACTCTGTTTAAGCATTTGCTGGTTTTTACAAAATAAAATAAAAGAATTTATGTCATGTTTGTGTCTAATTACATATGCACCCTTGCACCTCACACCGACAGCCTCAAATTGTATTTCTTTTTGCTGCAAATTCTGTTAATTAATATACCAAAAATTAAATGTTAAATTCATTTTTCCCTTCAGTTAAATAAGAGCCCTTTATATCGAACTCACAAACATTAAGAACTTTTTGTTTTAAACTTATTATTTACTTTATTTGTAATCCGTCTCAAAATATATTACTTCATCTGTACGTTTGAGGGACAGGAAAAATATTTTAAGAATTCGAAGAATGATATGTGACTGGATAAGTAATTTTAGTCTTTTTTCCTTATTGAGGCCCTCTTGCTTCTTGGTTAACAAAGAAAAATTTCTTGTCTTTAAGAAGCTTTCTAGAATTAGAATATGCTTAATTAAATGCCACTGTTCAAACATGAAATTAGAATCAAACAGCATCAATAACGAGAATATATCTATAAAATTCTACAAGTGAAAGCTAAGGAGGGTTTACCCATTGTTTACCCATACTCTATCCCTACCTTTTCAAGGTATATTCAAATATAGTATTGAAAAATAATTTTCATAAAACACAAGAGGCGTCTGTGGAATATTTCTTTTATAGATTTATAGTATGTATATATGGTCCAAGAAAAATTCTTATTATGTGATTAAAACACATACTGCAAGTTATTGTTTGTCTTAACTGATGTCATGCAAAGTATTTATGAAACATTTATTGTTACGTACAATTTCTAATTTTCCCCTTGTTCGTTTGTTTTTATTTTCTCCTAACAATATTAGGCTGCGTGAAAGTATATTGAATTCTCCATGACATGCGTGAGTAGTTAAAATTTTTGAAAACGGTAGATAGAAAGTTTGACGAGAAAATGGGTTAGGTCCTTTGTCAAATCTTGTAGCTATTAGATATTTATTAACTTCCCTCGTCATGAGATTAACAAAACTAAAATTAAGTCAGTTGATAGGGCATCACCATCACATTTCTATTTGAACCGAGTAGTTATTGTAGTGGTTCACTATCTTTTTAGAAAACGTCAAATATAAGATACGTACTATAAAATAGAGGTGTATACAGTTAAAATCGAATTTTCCTAATTTTGTATGATTAATCGAAATCGGGGTGGCAGATCAAGGTTCGGCCTCACTTTGTATTGAACCATGGCAAGGACTCATGAATCAATGAACAATATATCAAGATCGAGACAAGCCGTTATCGAGACCGAAGCGGAATAGAGATCAAGCGAGATCGAAGGAAGCCTGCTAAGTCAAATAATAGAAAGTCGAGATATCTGTGATTGGGTAAGGATCGTGGCGGAAATCTCTGTTGAGATGAGAGATTATATGGCTTCCAAGCCAAAGCATAAGTGACATAAACTTGTATATCCATTGTATATTCATTGTATATTTACTGTATACTCATGGTATACCTTGTAATGGGCTATGATGATTGCTGCTGCTGGACTGTGTATCTGAGCCCACATTTATTTAGTTTTGGGCCGTCTCACCCGACCCGACCCAATAGTGAATTGTATATATAGTATAGGGGCAGATATTTTTACACACGGACTTCATTTTGTGTTTAATAAAATTTTCTCTAGATCTTCTCGATCCTTCTCTCAACTACCCCTTTCTCTCTCTTATTTCTCTCACTATATTATTCATGTTCTTTAGCTTAATCCTCAGGTTTCCTGGTATCAGAGCCAGATAATCTTCGGATCGTTCTCGGTTGCGTGTTATCGATCTTGTTCGAAGCTTTTGCTGAAGCTTTTCCTATGGTTATCGGTGAGAGATACTGTTTGGAGATTTTTCAACGATTGTTGAGCGGATAATCGGAGTTTTCCTGTCATTCGAGGTTCCGATCTTGTATCAGCGGGTGTTTTGGGTAATTTTCCGGCATCCCTATGTTTATTCCGAAGAGTTCTTCAAATTCTAGGGTTTTCCGACTTTTGGACCTAGACCTTTGGTGTTATCCGATGACTTTCTCTTTGCTTGATGGACGCTTTGGGTGATTTTCCGACGTCTGTGACTTTATTCCGGTGAGTTTTAGAACCTAGGGTTTCCGGTGTTGGACCTAGGGTTTCTCTGTTGATTGAAGGCCGATCTTCTCCGGTCGCGAAGAAGGAGGGTAACCCTGTCCTTATTTTGAATATTGTATGCTTTGTATGTAAGTATCTGGTACCGTTATACTTTGCTTGTCGAAACTGTTTTTTTCTCTCAAGCTGGTTCATTAGTCATGGCCTCTAATACGACTGTTGGTACCTCCTCGGTAGACTCTACCTGCCCCCTTTTTGTCTACTCCTCTTATGTCCCTGGCGTCTCTCTTGTCCCCACTCCCTTCTCAGTCAGTGGTTATGGGGGTTGGAGGGGAAAGATGATTGTTGCCTTATCTGCTAAATACAAAATTAGTTTTGTTGATGGCACGTGTTCCCGGCCAGCCACTAATGTGGCTCAACAAAGGTTATGGGACATGTACAATAATATGGTTATTTCATGGTTAACTGCCTCCCTCTCCCCTGAAATTGCTGAAAGTGTACAGTATTCTGATACTGCACAAAGTATATGGTCCCAACTTCAGGCCAGATATGACACTGCAAATAGGACCAAAATTTTTGAATTGAAAAGAGAGCTTTCTCAAACCTCTCAAGGGTCTCTAGATGTAGCTTCATACTTTAATAAACTCAAAGGTCTCTGGGATGAACTAGAATCAATGTGTGTCAATCATGGCCAAAGATGTGTTTGTGCTGCTAAAGATGGTATAATACAGGAAAATGATGACAATAAGGTATTTCAGTTTCTAATGGGCCTTAATGAAGCATACATGGGGGTAAGGAGTAACCTTTTGATGATGCAGCCACCTCCAACCCTTGACAGTGTCTATAATTTGGTCCTCAATGATGAGAAGCAAAGACAAGTCCAGTCTCCTTCTCACTTTAATCCAGACTCTGTGTCTTTTAATGCCTATGCTACTAGGCATTCAGTTGGATTTAATAAGGCCACAGTGCCTAATCCTTCTCCTCCTTTCAGACAAAGAGTCAATTTTGATCAAACCAGAGGGCCTTTATTCTGCAGATACTGTAAAAAATCTGGACACTTAATTGATAAGTGTTTCAATATCCATGGGTATCCACAAAATACAAATTTTAACAAGGGGAGGAGACCTGCTGCTGCTCATCTTACTTCTGGTGTGGATTTGCCTCATTCTGAATCACATATGTCTGTTCCCCAAGGGAATCCTCCTGAGAGTCATCAATCTGTTCCAAGAATAGATGGCCAGAGTTCTGTGATACCAGGGTTGAGCAGACAACATTATAATCAATTGATGAACTTATTACAACAGACCCAGTTAGGGGACTCCACTCCTCTGACTCCTCCTCCCATGTATGCTGCTAACTTTGCTGGTACTATGCTAACTGAGAGCCCTATTTCTGATTCCAAACTCTGCATGCTTACCCATATTAATTCTGTCACCCTGGATCATAGATTCAGGTGCATCTAATCATATGACACATGATAAACAGTTACTTTCTAACATAACACCTTTAACTGTGCCCTATCTTGTCACTCTTCCTAATGGCTATAAAGTGAAAGTAACATGCACAGGTTCTTTTGCACTAAATCAGTTCATCACTCTTCATAGTGTGCTGCTTGTCCCTTCTTTTAAACACAACTTGATTTCTGTCCACAAGTTAGTGAAGCAGTTACATTGTGTAGTTTTATTCACTGAAAATTCATGCTTCCTCCACATGATACATGACCCTTCTCAGAGGAGACCTCTGGATCTTGGTAGAGAATCTGCTGGCCTATATAAACTGGCCTGGTTTCTCCTTCCCCTTCTTCCTCTATTAGTTGTTCCTCTACTTCTGCTTGTTCTGTGCCTACTTCTTGTAATGATGACTTTTTGTCTGATAACAAGGCTGTTCTCTTGCCTCACATATACATAGTTCTATCTGTAAAAATGTTGCTACAACTGACATGAATTACATTTGGCACTTAAGACTTTCCCATACTTCATTTGCAAATATGAAACATATTTCTGGTTTGTCTTTTCCTTTTGTTTCCAAACAACCTTTCCCTTGTTCTGTCTGTCCTATGGCAAAACAGACTAGACTCCCCTTTCCTGATAGTTCTATTAATATCTCTAGACCCTTTCAATTAATTCATGTGGATACTTGGGGGCCTTATCATACTCCAACTTCTTCTGGTTGTAGATATTTTCTTACAATAGTTGATGATTTCTCTAGGGCAACCTGGATACACTTAATGGGTTCCAAAAGCAATGCTTTTTCTCTACTTAAGTCATTCCTTTCTATGGTTAAAACCCAATTTGATGTTGTGGTTCAAACTGTTAGAAGTGACAATGCTTTAGAATTGGGTTCTAGCATTGAGGGTAGATCTTTCTTTAGTAGTTAGGGGATCATTCATCAAACCACCTGGTCTCATTCCCCTCAACAGAATGGTGTTGTTGAGAGAAAACATAGAACCCTCCTTGAAACATGTAGAGCTTTACTTTTTCAATCTGGGTTGCCTGTGTCCTTCTGGGGGGAATGTTTGTTGACTGCCACTTACCTCCTTAATACCATCCAGATTACTTCACAATAAGTCTCCTAATGAAATTTTGCATGGAATAGCCCCAACCTACTCTCATTTGAGAGCATTTGGGTGCCTTGCCTATGCTACTGCCCAATCCCTCAAAGGGACAAATTAAAACCAAGAGCCATTTCTTGTGTTTTCCTGGGTTATCCTTTTGCCAAGAAGGGTTATAGATTGTATGATATGGCTTCCAAGAAATGTTTGATTTCCAGGGATGTTATATTCCATGAAACCTGTTTTCCTTTTAAAACTGCATCCTCTTCTGCTCATCCTTCTATTTTTTCCTTTCCTTCTGTTCCCCATGCAGAACTTTCTAATGATCCAGATTCTTCTATTCACCTCTCCTCTCCTCTTCCTCCTACATCTGTTCAGATACCTCATCATACTGAATCTGCTACACCTTCTTCTTTCAATCCTGAATCTGCCACACCTCCTTCTTTCAATCCTGGTATCTCCCCTCCTGTTTTGGCCTCTTCCCCTTCTATTCCTGCTCCGAGAAAATCTTTAAGACAGCATAATCCTCTCTCTTACCTTAAGGATTATGTCTGTCAACTTCCTGCCTTCTCTGGACCATCTTCCTCTTCTTTGGAATCTGAACCTCTATATTACTCTCAGGCTGCATCTGTTCCAGCATGGCAGGATGCCATGAGAAAGGAGTTTGATGCTTTGGACACAAACCATACTTGGGATGTTGTCCCTCTTCCTCCTGGTAAGAAACCCATTGGTTGTAAATGGGTTTATAAAATCAAATACAAGGCTGATAGATGTGTTGAGAGGTATAAAGCTAGGCTTGTTATTAGAGGTGATACTCAGGTTGAAGGTATTGATTTCACTGACACCTTTTCTCCTGTGGTTAAAATGTGCACTGTTAAGTGTCTTATTGCTGTGGCTGTGAAAAATCATTAGAATTTATTTCAACTAGATGTTAACAATGCTTTCTTACATGGTGATTTGGATGAGGAGGTCTATATGAAGCTCCCTCCAGGTTTGACTGTTTCTGCTCCTGACTCTGTTTCTACCTCCTCTGCCTCTACTTCTGCAAATTAAACAAATCCCTGTATGGGCTCAGACAGGCATCCAGACAATGGTATGCCAAGTTGTCTTTTGCCCTATATTCTAGAGGCTATTGACATTCTTTGAATGATTATTCCCTATTCATCAAAGGTACACCAGGGTCCCTTGTAATTGTATCTGTCTATGTGGATGATATTATTCTTACTGGGGATGACTGTGATGAAATTGGTGCTTTGAAACTGTTTCTGGATGATCAGTTCAAAAATAAGGACCTAGGGTCCTTACATTACTTTTTAGGCATAGAGATATCAGCTGTTCCTGGTGGGATGATCCTTAATCAGCATAAATATATTTCTGACCTGCTGCAACAGTTTGACTGTGTCAATGTCTCTTCTGTTATTTGTCCTTTGGACATTAATGCAAAATTACATGCTGATTCTGGTGACCTTTTGCCTTCTCCTGATCAGTATAGGAGTCTTGTTGCTAAACTCTTATTTCTGACTCATACTAGGCGTGACATCTGTTTTGCTGTGAAACATCTGAGTCAGTTTCTCAAATGCCCCAGACTTCCACATATGACTGCTGCCCTTCATGTGTTGAGATATCTTAAAGGTACCCCTTCTATGTTTCTCTTTTATTCTGTCTGCACTGATTTCTCTATTGTTGGTTATTCTGATAGTGACTGGGCTGCATGCCCTGATACAAGAAGATCTGTTACTGGGTTCTGTATTATTCTGGGTGGTTGCCTGATTAGTTGGAAGTCTAAGAAGCAACCAGTGGTTTCTTTATCTTCTACTGAAGCTGAATACAGGGCCCTCAGTAAGGTTGTTACAGAATTGTCTTGGTTTTCTCGTTTATTTCTTGATCTTGGAGTTTCTGTTTCTCTTCCTTTTTCTGTGTATTGTGACAGCCAGGCTGCTATTCATATAGCTAAGAATCATGTTTTTCATGAACGGACTAAACACATTGAAGTGGATTGTCACTTTGTGCGCGATCAGCTCCAGAATGGCCTCATTCACCTATTTCATGTCCCTACTTCTCGTCAGCTGGCTGACCTTCTGACAAAGCCTTTGCATGGCACTGTGCTTCATCCCTTGTTGCTCAAGTTGCAGGTGGTCTCCCCCTCCAACTTGTGGGGGGGTGTTGAGATGAGAGATTATATGGCTTCCAAGCCAAAGCATAAGTGACATAAACTTGTATATCCATTGTATATTCATTGTATATTTACTGTATACTCATGGTATACCTTGTAATGGGCTATGATGATTGATGCTGCTGGACTGTGTATCTGAGCCCACATTTATTTAGTTTTGGGCCGGCTCACCCGACCCGACCCAATAGTGAATTGTATATATAGTATCGGGGCAGATATTTTTACACACGGACTTCATTTTGTGTTTAATAAAATTTTCTCTGGATCTTATCGATCCTTCTCTCAACTACCCCTTTCTCTCTCTTATTTCTCTCACTATATTCTTCATGTTCTTCAGCTTAATCTTCAGGTTTTCAATCTCGGCACGTATCAAGTCAAGACCAATTATGTAGCCAATCATAGAAATTTCTTCTGTATGTACCATAAGTAGAATTCATCTACTATATAAAGGGGTTACAATCATTTTGTAAATATCATACTCACCCATAACAAAGCAATATATTACATTTTCTTTCTTTAGCTTTATTGTTCAATTCATACTTTTCAATTGCACTTTCATTCGGTCGAGGCCGACTTAACTTGAGGACCAAGCTGCACTTTATATTGGTTTGCTTTATTTTACAGTTAATTTCTAAAAGTAATTCCCATATTTCTCAGTTTGTGCCAAGTGAAGCCACACATGCTTAAAACCACTAACAAATTTAATTGTTATCCAATTTTAAGGGTAAAACAGTTTGGCGCCCACAAATGGACTAAGGGTAATAGTGATCGCCCTATACAAATTTTCGTAATAGGCACTATTTAATACATTGACAATAATCTCAGCCACCACAGCGAAAATGAGAATATTACACTAGGAAATGTTGTACCCCTTGCAAGCCTCGATAGAGTTCTAGCTGCAGATCCAATCAGCGTCAATTCACACGTAGCCATCAATGAAAATTTGGCCGTCGACCCTGAAAGTAGCATTCGCGGGGGGTATCCGATCATCTATTCATAACGCACACGACGGTGAAGATGGTAGGATCAGCCTACGAGTGATCTACAAAATATTGTAGGCTGAACAAGCAGCATAGTCTAGCTTCAACGAGGGCTCCTTCTGGGTCAGTTTATTCTAACAGGCCCATGGATAGAGTTAAAAGGGATATCGACCGAGAGCCAAGGTTGTATAGGGACCGATACCGATCATATAATGGAAACTGTAGAGGCACCGGATCTGGACGAACTCTGCACGAAATGAGACGATAAATGATATAGGTCAAGGTTCACCGGGACTCATGAGCAAGAGTGGTTTCGACAGGGATGCTAGGACCAAAGAAGCGCCTCGATTGTCAGAATATAACTCCAGCGTAGATGCATCCGCCATCGAATCAACCATCAGTCATATTTATGACGACCCAAAGGGTCATCACTTGTGGTTTACTCATTCTGTATTTTGAGGCCTTGAAAACCTCATTTAGGGTTGCCTCGATCTACATGCGCAGTCCGGATGCGTAACCGAAAAGCTTAAAATAAGAATTTTGTGTAAAAAAAATAACGAATTTTGATATCAATATGATTAAAGTTGACTTTGGTCAACATTTTAGGTAAACGGACTCGAACTCGTAATTTAGCGGTCTCGGAGGGTCCCTAGAAATATATGAGACTTGGGTGTATGCCCGGAATCAAATTTCGAGGCCCCAAGTCCGAGAAATGAATTTTTATGTGAAATTATTTCCTTAAAATAATTACAGAAATTGGAAAATGAGATTGATTAAAAGACTGCAGTATCGGGTTCGTATTTTCGTTCCGACGCCTGGTACATGTCTCATATGTGATCTAAGCACTTTAAAGTTTGGTTGAAAACGGGCGTCATCTAACGTATCTCGGAATTAATATGGAAAATTTGTGTTTCATGGAAGAATTGAAAGAAATCTTAAGCCTTGGGGCTTGATTCTATGTATCTAATGTTATTTTGGCGATTTGATCGCACGAGTTAGTTTGTATGATGCTTTCAAAGTGGTGTGTATGTTTGATTTAGATCCCCGAGGGTTCGGGTGAGTTTCCAGTTGGTTCCATGAGGCCTTAGACTTAACCACCAGATGTTTTTAGGTTAGGGAAGATGCTGCAGGCTCCAGCGCGGATGCATCCACCTTAGCGCGGCCCGCAGTGGAAGTCGCGCGGCCGTGGTCATCCTCGCACGGCCCACTCTGCAATCTTCAGAGGACCAGTGATCTTCAGTTTCCCCAGCGCGACCGTGGTCGTCTTTGTGCGGCCTGCGCTTGAAGCCGCACGGCGCAACCATTTCTGTGCGGCCCGCGTGGCCAGCTTCAGAAAGCCAGCAAGTCTTCCTTTCTACCAGCGCGACCGGAGTCCTTTTTGCACGGTCCGCGCTGAGCGAATTCGGGAGTATAAATGCACGGGATTTTCAGTCATTTTCTCACTTTTCATAAAAACCAAAAACATAGGAGGCGATTTTTCAAGCACTTCTTCTTCTTCAAAACATTTAGTAAGTGAACTCTAAATTATTTTCTTCACTCCTTAATATCTTTTAACATGAGTTCAACTCCAAATCAAAGATTTTAATAGGAAACTTGGGAATTTCCGGTAGAACCTATATTTTTTAAAATTGAGGGTTTTGGACCTTAATTCAAGGTCTGATCCCAAAATAAATCATATATTTTAGTTCACGGGAGAATGGGTAGCTGAATTTTGGTTTGAACCTCGGGTTTTGATCATGCGGACCCGGGGGCATTTTTGGAATTTTTGGGCAAAACTTTTGGAAACTCATTTTTATGCATTCAAATTGATTTCAATAGTAATTATTAATCTAATAAAGTGATTTGTGACTAGATTGGAGCGGTTTATTGGTGGAAGCAAGGGGTAAAGCCATATTTGAGGTTTGAATCGAGTTTGAAGCATCGAGGTAAGTGTTCGGCTTACCCTAGCTTGAGGGATTAGGAGTTGATTCGTATTTGTTACATGTGTGTGTTATGTATGATGTATGGGTATGGTGACGGGTATCCATATGTTGGTGTCAAGAATGACCATGGGTCTTAAATTGTTAGCTGTAAATTCTTAATTGATCCTATAAAAGCCTTGATTGATAAATCCTTTATATTGAGCATTTTAGTTTTTTGTGCCGAGAATAACTTGATTATGATTGGTTATAGCTGACTCTCCCTTGATGGGATATTTGAATTGTTGTTATTGTATTCGCTCACCGGGAAGTAATTACATTGTCTTGTTCCCCTGCCGAGATTATTTTGTGTATTGTGTTGGATCAAAATGGGATTGGGTGGTATGCCTACCATAAGATATTGATGAAATGGAATCAAGTGGTACGCCTACCATGATATATTGATGAAATGGGATCGGTTGATACGCCTACAACGAGATATTAATGAAATGAGATCGGGTGGTACGCTTACCACAAGATATTGATGAAATGGAATCGGGTGGTACGCCTACCACGAGATATTGATGAAATGGGATTGGGTGGTACGCCTACCAGAAGATATTGATGAAATGGGATCGGGTGGTACGCCTACCACAAGATATTGAGGAAGTGGGATCGGGTGGTACGCTTACCATGAGACATTCAAAAATGGGATCGATTTGCACACCTCTAACGAGATGGACTTTTAAATGGAAGTTGTTTTATGTACTCTTATTCGTGTTGGTAGCTGTGGGTCCTATGTCAGTTCTGAGTATTTTATTCAATTTGCTACCCCGGAGCATGTTTCGTCTCCCTAGTTTACTTGTTATTTCCTGTTGCTTCCTTCGCCATACATTATGTACTTGTACATGTTTATCTGGAATCTGGTCTTAGCCTCGTCATTACTACGCTGGGGTTAGGCCAGGAACTTACCAGCATATGGGGTCAGTTGTGCTGATGCTACACTATGAACTCATGTGCAAATATCAGAGCAGCTTTTGAGTAGCATCAGTAGATTGGGAGTAGACCTCCATACCAAAGACACCGAGGTAGTCTTGCTCATGTCCGCAGGCACGGAGTCTCCTCTATCTTTATTTCAGTTTTTTATCCTTGTATCGGAACAAATAGATTGTGAGCTCTTTCCGCCTATTGTTTGTAGTAAATCTTAGAAGTTCGTGAGTATTGTGACACCAAATCTTGGGTGGAGTTTTGTATTGGGATTCCGCACTTCCTTTCCGTTATTTCCATTAGAGACTTACTTTTTTATCATTAAATTCTTCGCTCTTTATAAAATTTATTGATGTTTGCTAAAGAGGTAATTAATAAATGTCTTGCCTAGCTCCTCATAGTAGGCGCCATCACGATTCCCGAGGGTGGACAATTCGGGCCGTGACAAGTTGGTATCAGATCACTAGGTCACATAGGTCTCACAACTCAAGGAAAAACTTAGTAGAGTCTGAGGGATGGGTATAGAGACGTCTATAATTATCCCCCAGAGGCTACCGAGTTAGGAAAGTTACACATTGGTTATTTCTTGTAGTGCGGTTCTGTTACTCAAATACTAATTGTCTTTACACTTTGTTCTTTGCAGATGGAGAGAACACACGCTTCCTTATCCTTCAATAAGCACTCCGAGCCCCAGGCAGCCCCCGCTAGGGGCAGAGTGCAAGGCTGAGGCCGTGCCAGAGGCCGAGGTAGGGGCAGAGCCCAACCCCGAGCAGCATCACCAGTGGCGAAGCCTCATGTGGATTTCATCGAGGAGGTTCCGGCCCCAGCTCTAGCAGTTTCAGTGGGTCCATCTCAGATCCCAGAGGGGTTCATAGCCATCCTAGTTCTTGAGGATGCTCTAATCTGGTTAGTGGGTCTTATGGAGAGCGTCACCCGGGCAGGGTTGCTTCCTGTAGCACCATCTGTCTCTCAGGATAGAGGAGGGTCCTAGACTTCTGCTACCCGTACGGTACGCCGGAGCAAGTAGCTCCCCAGGTTCAGATTCCAGTGGTTCATCCAGCTATGGCAGTTCAGCCGGGGGTGGTTGTTCAGACCGGCGGTGGAGCAGCTATGTCCGCAGATGCCTTGTGGAGGTTGATAGGTTCACCAAGCTCTTCACTATTACCTTCAGCAGTGCACCCACCGATGACCCTCCGGATTATTTGGATAGGTGCCACGAGGTTCTTCGGAACATGAGTATTGTTAAGTCCAATGGGGTGGATTTTGCTGCATTTCGCCTATCTGGATCGGCCAAGACTTGGTGGAGGGATTTCTGTTTAGCTAGACCAGTTGGGTCTCCAGCCTTGACTTGGGAGCAGTTCACACACACGTTTCTGGAGAAGTTTCTCCCTGTCACATAGTGTGAGGCCTATCAGACGCACTTCAAGCGTCTCCATTAGGGGTCCTTGTCAGTTACCCAGTACTAGACTAGGTTTATTGAGTTGTCTCACCATGCTATTGTCATACTCCCCACTGAGAGGGAGAGAGTGAGGCGGTTTATTGATGGACTCATCCAGCCTATTTGTCTCTAGATGGCCAGTCAGGCGAGGAGTGATATCACTATTCAGGAGGCAGTCAATGTGGCTCGGAGGATTGAGATGGTATTGCCACAGGGGGTGGTTATAGAACAGAAAAGAGACCCCGTCAGTCAGGCCAATTTAGTGGTGCCTCATCCGGGGGAAGAGATTTATACGATAAGGCTCATCCTCCTAGACCCTTCCAGTTAGCACTCCAGTTTTCTCAAGGCACTCCAGGCGGTCGTGGTTCTCAGCTGCATTATTCTGATCAGCATCCTTGTAGTGCACCATCAACACCTATCAGTGCACCGCCGCTCCAGAGTTTCCAGGGTCGCCTGTCCCATCAACCGAGAGCTTGTTTCACTTGTGGCGACTCGAGGCACATTTCTAGGTATTGTCCTCGAGCTTTGGGCAATCCTTCACAGCAGGATTCCCGAGCCATGGTACAGGCACCAGATGCTCCACAGCATGCCCAGCCGGCTAGGGGCAGGGTTAGAGGTGCTAGAGGTGGAGGTAGAGGTCTTAGAGGTGGATCTCAGGCCACCAAGGGTGGAGGCTAGCCAGCAGCCGGCCGCCTTAGAGATGTGGTTCAAGGAGGTGGGGCCCAGCCCCGGTGTTATGCTTTTCTGGCCAGGCCAGAGGCTGAATCTTCAGATGCAGTTATTACAGGTATAATTCTCGTTTGTGATAGAGACGCCTCAGTGCAATTTGACCCTGGGTATACGTATTCGTATGTGTCATCCTATTTTGCACCCTACTTGGTCATGCCTATTGATTGTTTGAGTATTCCTGTTTATGTATCTACACCGGTGGGTGATTCTATAGTGGTCAACCGAGTTCATCGTTCCTGTGTTGTAGTGTTTGAAGATATTGAGACTCGTGTCGATTTGTTTCTTTTAGACATGGTCGACTTTGATCTCATATTAGGGATGGATTGGTTTTCCCCGTATCATGCAATCTTGGATTGCCATGCCAAGACCGTATCCTTAACGTTATCAGATTTGGCCCATTTAGAGTGGAGAAGGACTCTTGGTCATTCCACTCGCAGTGTTATCTCATATGTAAAGGCTCGACATATGGTTGAGAAGGGGTGTTTGGCTTATTTGATTTATGTACATGATTCTAGTGCTGAGGTCCCCTCTATTGATTCTGTTCCCATTTTACGGGAGTTTCCCAAGGTTTTCCCATTAGACCTGTGGGGTATGTTGCCCGATAGGGATATCGACTTTTGTATTGATCTGGCTCCGGGAACTCAGCCCATTCCATTCTGTCGTACCGCATGGCCCCGCCCGAGTTGAAGGAGTTAAAGGACCAGTTGCAGGATTTTCTGGAGAAGGGTTTCATTAGATCTAGTGTTTCTCCGTGGGGTGCGCCGGTGTTATTAGTCAAGAAGAAGGACGGATCGATGAAGATGTGCATAGATTACCGGCAAGGTATCAATTAAGAATAAGTATCCACTGTCGAGGACTAATGATTTGTTCGGCCAGCTTCAGGTTGCAAGGGTGCTTTCAAAGATAGACTTGAGATCTGGCTACCATCAGTTGAGGATTAGGGCATCCGATATCCCCAAGACAGCCTTCAGTACGTGGTACGGGCATTATGAATTCCTAGTCATGTTATTTGGGTTGGCCAATGCCCCAGCCGCTTTCATAGAGTTAATGGAACGAGTGTTCAGACCATATTTGGATATGTTCGTGATAGTCTTTATTGATGATATTTTGGTGTACTTCCGCAGCCAGGAGGAGCACGAGCGGCACCTCAGAGTGGTTTTTCAGGCTCTGAATGATAGCCAGTTATATGCGAAGTTCTCGAAGTGCGAGTTCTGGTTGAGTTCGGTAGCATTTCTAGGTCACGTCGTTTTGGCAGAGGGTATTCAGGTGGACCCGAAGAAAATTGAGGCAGTCAAGAACTGGTCTCGACCAGGTTCAGCTATAGAGATTCGGAGTTTCTTGGGGTTAGAAGGCTATTACCATTGCTTCTTGGAAGGGCTCTCATCTATTGCGGCCCGTTGACCAGGTTGACCAAGAAGAGTGCTCAGTTCAAATGGTCAAACGAGCTTTCAGAAGCTCAAGACATCTCCGACTACGGCACCGGTATTGGTTTTGCCCATAGGTTCAGGGCCTTATGCAGTCTATTGTGATGCTTCCTGTATTGGGCTTATGCGGTATTGATGCAGGATGACAGAGTCATTACCTATGCTTCGAGGAGGTTGAAGGTCCTCGAGAAGAATTATCCAGTTCATAATTTGGAGTTGGCAGCCATTGTTCATGCCTTCAAGATTTGGAGGCATTATCTATATGGTGTAACGTGTGAGGTGTACACAGATCACAAGAGTCTTCAGTATCTATTCAAGCAGAAGGAGTTGAATCTGAGGCAGAAAAGGTGGTTGGAGTTGCTGAAAGATTTTGATCTTACTATCTTGTATCACCCAGGGAAGGCTAACATAGTGGCTGATGCATTGAGTAGGAAGTCAGCCAGCATGGGTAGCCTTGCTTATATTCCGGTCAGTCAGAGACCGTTTGCTTTGGATGTTCAAGCCTTGGCCAATCGATTCGTGAGATTGGATATTTCTGAGCCTAGCTGAGTGTTAGCTTGCAGCGTCTCTTGTTCTTCATTGTTGGAGCGCATCCGTGAATGACAGTTTGATAATCCCCATTTGTGTGTCCGGAGAGACACGGTACATCGTGGAGGTGCCAAGCAGGTGACCTTAGGAGATGATGGTGTCTTAAGATTGCATGGGCGAGTTTGAGTGCCCAATGTTGATGGTACTCGAGAGTTGATATTAGCGGAGGCCCATAATTTTCGGAATTCTATTCACCTGGGTGCCGCGAAGATGTATCAGGATCTGAGGCAGCACTATTGGTGGCGCAGAATGAAGAAAAATATTGTCGCATATATGGCTCGATGTTTGAACTGTCAGCAGGTTAAGTATGAGCGTTAGAGGCCTGTTGGACTGTTTCAGAGGATTGATCTTCCCGAGTGGAAGTGGGAGATGATTACTATGGATTTTGTTACAGGACTCCCGTTGAACCGGAAGAAGTTTTATACAGTTTGGGTCATTGTGGACAGACTGACCAAGTCAGCACATTGTTTTCCTGTTGCAGCCACTTATTCATCTGAGAGGTTAGCTGACGTCTATATTAGAGAGATTGTTCGCCTTTAAGGGGTGCCGTTACCTGTCATTTTGGCGAGGTACGCAGTTTACCTCGCGCTTCTGGAGAGCCATTCAGCGAGAGCTGGGCACCCATGTTGAGCTGAGCACAACATTTCACTTCAGACGGACGGGGAGTCCGATCGGGCCATTCAGATATTGGAGGATATGCTTCGAGCATGTGTTATTGATTTTGGAGGCTCGTGGGACAAATTTTTACCATTAGCAAAGTTTGCCTACAACAACACCTACTAGTCAAGCATCCAGATGTCTCCTTATGAGGCGTTGTATGGTAGGCGATGTCGGTCTCCAATTGGATGGTTTGAGCCGGGAGAGGCTCGGCTATTGGGTACAGATATAGTTCAAGAGGCCTTGGATAAGGTCAAGTCCATTCAGGAAAGGCTTGGGACGGATCATTCCAGGAAGAAGAGTTATTCAACTCGCAGGGTTCAAGATGCGGCTTTCATGGTTGGTGAGCGTGTATTGCTCCGAGTGTCGCCTATGAAGGGCGGGATGATATTTGGGAAGAAGGGCAAGCTTAGCCCTAGGTTTATTGGCCCATTTGAGATCCTCGATCGTATGGGAGAGGTGGATTATACACTTGCCCTGCCGCCTAGATTGTCAACTGTGTATCCAGTGTTTCATATTTCTATGCTCCGGAAGTATAACGGCGATCCATCACACGTGTTGGATTTCAGCTCTGTCCAGTTGGACAAGGACCTGTCTTATGAGGAGGAGCCAGTGGCTATTTTAGACCGGCAGGTTCGACAGTTAAGGTCGAAAAGTTTTCCTTCTGTGCGTGTTTAGTGGAGAGGTCAGCCTCCTGAAGCATCGACTTGGGAGTCCGAGTCCGATATGCGGAGACGATATCCTTATCTTTTTTCCGACTCAGATACTTCTTTCATTTGTCCGTTCGAGGATGAACAATTATTTTAGAGGTGGAGAATGTGACGACCCAAATGGTCATCACCTATGTTTTTACTCATTCTGTATTTTCGAGTCCTTGAAAATCCCATTTAGGGTTGCCTCGATCTGCGTGTGCAGTCCGGACGTATAACAGAAAAGCTTAAAATAAGAATTTTGTGTAAAAAGAAAGATGAATTTTTATATTAATATGATTAAAGTTGACTCTGGTCATAATTTTGCGTAAATGGACCTGAACTCGTAATTTGGCGGTCCCGGAGTGGTGTGTATTTTTTGGTTTGGAGCCCCGAGGGTTCGAGTGAGTTTCGAGTTGGTTCCAGGAGGCCAAATACTTAAACACCAGATGTGATAAAGTCAGGGAAGAGGCTACATGCTCCACGGCGACTGCGTCCGCCTCAGCGCGACCTGCAGTGGAAGCCGCGTGGCCGCGTTCGTCCTCGCACGGCCCGAGCTGCAATCTTCAGAGGACCAGTGATCTTCAGTTTCCCCCAACGCGGCTGGGGTCATCTTTGTGCGGCCCGCGCTAGAGGCTGCCCGGCCGCGGCCATTTTTGTGCGGCCCGCGTGGCCAACTTCAGAAAGCCAGCAAGTCTTCCTTTCCACCAGCGCGGTCGCGGTCCTTTTTGTGTGGTCCGCGCTAGGCGAGTCCGGGAGTATAAATGCACGGGATTTTCAGTTATTTTCTCACTTTAAAAAAAAAAAAAACCAAAAACGTAGGAGGCGATATTTCAAGAAGTTATTCTTCAAAACGTTTAGTAAGTGATTTCTAAACTATTTTCTTCACTCCTTAACATCTTTCAACATGATTTCAACTCCAAATCAAAGATTTTAATGGAAAACTTGGAAATTTCGGGTAGAACCTAGGTTTTCTAAAATTGGGGGGTTTGGACCTCAATTTGAGGTCTGATTCCAAATTAAATCATATATTTGAGTTCACGGGAGAATGAGTAATCAGGTTTTGGTTCGAACCTCGGGTTTTGATTATGTGGACCGGGGATGTTTTTGAAAGTTTTGGGCAAAACTTTTGGAAACCCATTTTTATGCATTCAAATTGATTTCAATAGTAGCTATTAATGTAATAAAGTGATTTGTGACTAGATTCGAGCGGTTTATTGGTGGAAGCAAGGGGTAAAGCCATATTTAAGGTTTGAATCGAGTTTAAAGCATCGAGGTAACTGTTCGGCTTAACCCTAGCTTGAGGGATTAGGAGTTAAGTCGTATTTGTTACATCTGTATGTTGTGTACGATGTATAAGTATGGTGACGGGTATCTATATGTTGGTGTTGAGCATGACCCGTGGGTCTTAAAATGTTAGCTGTAAATTCTTAATTGCTCCTATAAAAGCCTTGATTGATAAATCCTTGATATTGAGCATCGGTTTTTTTGCCGAGAAGAACTTGATTAGGATTGGTTATAGCTGACTCTCCCTTGCCGTGATATTTGAATTGTTTGTTATTGTATTCCCTCGCCAGGAAGTTATTACATTGTCTTGTTCCCTTGCTGGGATTATTTTGTGTATTGTGTTGGATCAAAATGGGATCAGGTGGTACGCCTACCACAAGATATTTATGAAATGGGATCGGGTGGTATGCCTACAACGAGATATTGATGAAATGGGATCGGATGGTATGCCTACCACGAGATATTGATGAAACGAGATCGGGTGCACGCCTACCATAAGATATTGATGAAATGGGATTGGTCAAAATACAAGAAATAGAAGATTAAACACTCAAAAATTATTAAATATTTTTTAGAAAAAAAATTCTAGGAAACCCTAGTCATAGAATTCAAAAACTTGAAGTGTGCTTAAAATCAATCATTAGTAGAGGAATAAGAGGAACTTAAATAAAAAATCAAAGGAACTCAAAAATATTTTCAGGTATGCAGAGATTCAAATTGTAGATAGCAAAGAGATCAAAATATAGTGCTAAAATCGGTTGATAGTAAAGAAACAAGATATCTTTAAAGCAAAGTCATAGACAAACTCATAGCCCTTCTTAGTCTACAAAGATTGGACAGATTCATGTCCAAAGGTTATGGTTTAGAGGAGAAAGAGAGAGGTGCAAAAAACATGGTTTTCAACCATGAAATTTTAGTAGGAATCACTCGCAAACCATGGACGAATACTTGAAGAGCTTTGAACGAGATCTGGACCAGATCTCTTCTAGTTCCTTCCACAAAAACCACATAATCGAACAATCAAAGGGATATGAGATAAGTAGAGGCTTCGTACAACCATGGGATGCCATAGATCGGATATGAATTAAAGGATTAGGGCTTGATTTAGTTGACGATGATTAGGGCTAGGGAGTTTGTTTCAGAGAGAACTAGATAGGAAGGGATTCAAGGGCGGTGGTGTGTGATAAATGGTTAGGTTTAAGGGTCGTTTGAAACTAAAAAAGGAAAGGGTGGATTGTGGTCATTGATCACTGCGATCGACAACCAAGATTGAAAGAGTTTTAGGGGTGGATCGGGTCAGGAGGATGGGTATTGATCCTGGGTACGTTTAACTTTAAAAATTGGGTTGGGTATTAGGTCAAAATTAAGGCTAAAATTGAAATAAAAAACAAGGCGAGATTTTAAATAGACACTTTTAATAATTAACAACTTTATAAAAATAATAAATTAATACCAAAATATCTTTGTGTACTAAAATAATTTAAAATAGTTATTTGACATTTTAAAAATATAAAATACCATTTTATGCATAAATAATGTAATTATACGTTAACAACAACAACAACAACAACAACAACAACAACAACTACCCAGTATATTCCCACCAGGTGGGGTCTGGGGAGGGTAATATGTAGACGAGCCTTACCCCTGCCCGAAAGGGCAGAGAGGCTGTTTCCAATCGACCCTCGGCGTATAGGATAAAAAAAAGGGAAAGCTGCATTAAGAAAACAAAGGTAAAATTAGAGATACAAGCAAGACAAAACAAAATAATAAAGCATAAGTACTCCCGCAAAAATAACGTAAATAATTATGAAAGCATAAGCAACATAAATACAGTCGCATGCAATAATAACAAGCAGTAACTACCATACTAAAACACTAATCACCTATGAGCCCCTAGCCTACAATCTTGATTCTAGACCTCCAGACTCCCCTCTCAAGGGTCATGTCCTCGGTGACCTGCATTCTGGTCATGTCCTGCCTAATCACCTCTCCCCAATGCTTCTTAGGCCTCCCTCTCCCTCGCCGACCACCAACAATCTCCAGCCGCTCGCAGCTCCTCACCGGGGCATCGGGGCCCCTCCTCCGAACATGCCCGAACCACCTCAGCCTCGCTTCCCGCATCTTCTCGTCCACCGGGGCCACCCCTACCTTCTGACGAATAACTTCATTCTTGATCTTATCCAGCCTGGTGTGCCCACACATCCACCTAAGCATCCTCATCTCTGCAACCTTCATTCGCTGAACATGCGAGTTCTTCACGGGCCAGCACTCCGCCCCATACAACATCGCAGGTCTAACCACGGCTCTGTAGAATTTCCCCTTGAGTTTGTGTGGAATTTTCTTGTCACACATGACCCCTGAAGCGAGCCTCCACTTAGACCACCCCGCTCCTATCCGATGGGTGACGTCCCCGTCAATCTCTCCGTCCCCCTGGATCACAGACCCAAGATATCTGACACTGTCCCTCTTGGCGATGGCCTGAGAACCAAGCATCACTTCCCTGCCTACCCCACTCGGCTCGTCGCCAAACTTGCACTCCAGATATTCTGTCTTAGATCTGCTTATTTTGAAACCCTTAGACTCAATGGTCTGTCTCCATATCTCTAACCTTCCCACTATTATTGCAAATATGTGCAATTTAGTTTATAAATATAAATGCAATTATAAATAATGCATTAAAAATATTTAAACTATTGTGATGACATAATAAATTTAAATGACTAAATCATCATAGAAGTAATTTGAAAGATAATTATTGGATATTTTATAAATAAAAAGAGGAGAAATAAATTGATTTGGAGCATTTAAAATTACATAAAAATGCTTATACATTCTTATAACTGCATATGTACTATTTTAAAAGTATATATATGTAAAAAATATATATGAGAAAAAATTGGGTATCAACAGCTGTCCATCTTTACCCGAAAAAGATGAAAGAGTTTTTGGGTGAAAAAATGATGGCCCAATTTTGACCGGGCGGAATATTTTGAAAGGCAGAGGCCGAACTCAGGTCTTAAGTTTCCTACATATCCCTATTCTTACACGAATCAAGCCATGTGTAGTCCTGAATTTATTGGCGGAATATACCGATGAAATCATCGCAAGAACGGACATGAGATGCAAGAGTGCTATGGTGAGCGGCTAAAGTTTGAGACATTTTAAGGAACTAGAGAGAGGTCACTCCTGCTAGGATAGAGGTTGCTTGTTGGTCACTTGCAAATGAAAAGATGTTGTCGACATATATTTGCGCAAAAATTTAAATATGATTGAGATTCCCTTTGGACCAGGAAGGTTGTCTTTGGATGGTTAACGATGACATCCTTGGATCATGATGTCCTCGTCCATGAAGCGTATGATAAGGGATTCATGGGCGATGAAATTATGTTCTCGGACCATGAAGATGGTGCCTCCGAACTATGACACCTTTGAATAATGATATGCAAATTTGAGGGATCCTCAGGCCATGACATTGTGTTTTCAGCTATGAATAATTCATTTTAGACTACGACGCCTTTGGATAGGTTGGCGATTTTCAGCGCATGAGGTGCGATAATATGATGCTACCAAGACAATGCTTAGTATTGTGAAATGAAGGGTAAAGCTAGCCTGATTGAAGAACAAATAGGTAGTGCTAGAAATATAGTAATATTTATGCAAAGATGGACAGTGCCTAGTCCCAAGCGAATGTTGAGACAAGGGTTAGCCTCATACAAATATGGAGGCAAAGATTAGCCTCATGCAATTATGGGGAAAGGGATTAGCCTCATGCATGTATAGAGGCAGATATTAGCCTCATGAACTATGGAAGCAGGGACTAGCCTCATGCATGTATAGAGGCAGGGATTAGCCTCCTGCAGGTATGGAGGCAAGGATTAGCCTAATGCAAATGGGAGGCAAGGATTAGCCTCATGCAATGATGGAGGCAGGGATTAGCCTCATGCAGATCAGGGAGGCAAGAATTAGCCTTGTGTAGATAAGGGAGGCAGGAATAAGCCTTATGCAGGTATGGAGGCAAAGATTAGCCTCAAGCAATTATGGAGGCAAAGATTATCCTCATGAAGATAGAGGAGGCAGGGATTAGCCTCATGCAAGTATGGACGCAAGGATTAGCCTCATACAATTATGGAGGCAGGATTAGCCTCGTGAGGGGAGGTAGGGATTAGCCTCATGCAAGTGTGCATGCAAGGATTGCCCTCATGCAATTATGGAGGTAGAGATTAGTCTCATGCAATTACAGAGACATGGATTAGCTTCATACAAATATGGGAGACATGGATTAGCCTTATGCAAGTATGGAGGCAGGGATTATCCTCATGCAGGTATGCGGGACAAGGATTGGTCCCATGCAAAGAGCGAGTAGCAAATAAGAGTAGTATATGTCATAGCTGAAGATATATTTGTTAGAAATAACGCTCTACGCTAGAGGGGGGGTGAATAGCGTATTAATAAAATTAAGCGTTTTCTTGCGGAATTTAAACTTTGCAGGAAATAAACAAATGCAGTAAAAATAAATTACACCACGATATATACTGGTTGGCCACACTTTGTGGTTAGTCCAGTCCCCGAGAGACTCTCTCGAGATTTCCACTAACAACCTTGTCAAGCTTAAGGTGCCCAACAAACCTTTACACTTGAGACTTGAATCACACAAATCTCAAACACTTGCTCGGAGGCTCCTCACCTCAAAGACTTCAATTTGCTCGGAGGTTCCTCACCTCAAAGACTTCAATTTGCTCGGAGGTTCCTCACCTCAAAGACTTCAATTTGCTCGGAGGTTCCTCACCTCAAAGACTTCAATTTGCTCGGAGGTTCCTCACCTCAAAGACTTCAATTTGCTCGGAGGTTCCTCACCTCAAAGACTTCAATTGCTCGGGGATACAATCCCAAAGACTTCACTTGCTCGGGGATACAATCCCAAAGACTTCACTTGTTAAGCTTCCGGGTGCCTAACGAACCTTTACAACTTGAGAACTTGATACAATACAAGCCTCAACCAACCCGCTTAAGGAAACCTATCCCTAAGACTTTACAAGAAGAAATATAACACTTCTTCTTACTACAAGTGTTTAACAAGAACACTCTTTTACTCACTTTACAAGAACTCTCTTAAAGAGTGGATTATGAGTACAAAATATATGGCTCAAGAACACAACAACTTAATCAATAATCTTGGCTCTCAAAAACACAATGTAAGATATGAAATTTGAATCACAAGAATGTAATGTATGCTTTGTAATTTTTCTGCAGTGTTGTTGTGTTTAAAAAATGATTTTCAGAGAGTGTTTTATAGAGAAAATGGAGCAATAGACCGTTGCTTTTAGTTCCAGAAAACACTCCTGAAAATCTGCCTGACAATCGATTGTTGATATTACACAATCGATTGTTGAAGCAAAATTTCAACAGACAGATTCCTTAAAATCTGGTTAAAAAGATTTCTGTTGAATTTAAAAAGAATGATAATCGATTGTTAACTTTAGACAATCGATTGTTGTTCAAATATCCAAAATATTTCTGGCAACTTTTTGACTAAAAGATTGAGTAAAGATTATACCATAAATAGATAAAGCCGTTGGAAGAAGTCCGTTTGGAAATATCACTAAGCACAATCGATTGTTAAATAGTGACAATCGATTGTTCTTCATTTTTGAAGATTTTGAAAACATTCTGTAAGTTGTCCAAAAATTTGAGACTAAGTATAAAATCTGACAATCGATTGTTGAACAGTGACAATCGATTGTTGCTTCAAAAATGATTTCAAACGAAGTTTCTGTCTCAAGACAACATTTTAAAAACTAAGTATAGAACTTGACAATCGATTGTTTCTTCAAGACAATCGATTGTTAAACCCAATTTTCTCAAAACGAGTTTAAAAATCATTTTGGCAAATATGCAACTTATTTCTTTAAAAACTTATGATGCATGATTTTATGAAAATCATTTTAGGTGAGAGCCAATATTAGAAATAAGTCGTTGAGTCAAGATTACAAATTAAGACCTACTCAACAGTGGATTTCATCTTCTATTCTTGAACGCGTACTATCCATCTTGTACTTGGACTGTTATTGTTCCATCACCGATGCTTGCCTCAATGTTTGGCATTTATCAAAACCTACATGAATCAACACACGTTAGTTTGAGAACGTGTTTCCAACAATTTCCCCCTTTTTGATAATGGCAAACATGTATCGGGATATGCATAATAATAACAGTTCAAGATAATTCAATATGCATCATAGACATGTTCATGTTTCATAAGATATTTCCCTTCAAATGATGATACCCTCTAAATGTATAACAAGGTGCCTGGGAAATATATTATGCATGCATAGCCCGTTTATTTTCCCCCTTTTGACATTAACAAAAAAGTGGCTAGATAACAAGTCTAATAATAGCATGCTAGTTCAACAAATGTCAACATATTCGATTATTATACGGGATAATCGAATAGTTTGCACTGGAAAGAAATTCCCCCTAAATATAAGATTCCCCCTGAATTTATGCAACACATTCAAAGAAAGCATGTAAGTATGCATAATGGAAATAGGAGAGATATTGCAGATGAAAATCAACTTTTCATTAAATAGATAAAATATTACATAGGCCATTTAATGAAAAAAATACAAGAAAATAGTTAATCCTCGTTATCATCATCTTCGTCCATGTTTTGCGGCGGTGCCTCAAATGGGACAAGATTGCCATATTGATAGTTGATATGGTCAAAATATCCTAGGACATAGCGGGACAAAGTGTCAACTTTTGTTTCAATACGGGTAAGATGATTTACTATCTCCGCATTTGGATCTTGATTTTGAGGCGGATTTTGTGGAGGATTTTGAGGAGGTTGATTATCATGATCGCCACCACTGTGAAATGAAGATTCAGAAATTTCCCAGTGTTTGGTCCGATTTTTAAGTGGACCATTTGCCGTGATAATGCCGGCGGATTCAAGAAAATGCATGACAAGAAGTGCATATGGAAGATGTTTGTCTTCGGCGAGAGCATCACACATGTGAAGCTTGATTAATTTACAATAATTTAATCGAGCTCCGGAAGAAATGGCATGCATGAGTTTACAATCTTCTTGGGAGATAGTGGTGTGACTGCTTTTTCGGGGCTTGAGAACTCGGGTGATGAAATAGAATATCAACCGATAGTTCGGATCCATTCCCGTGATCGTAGGACGACGAGAAGTGAGACGTGGATCATAGTTAACAAGACCAGCTTGACGAAGAAAGGAGGTTTCGTCAAATAATTCTCCTTCTATTCCAACATATTGAGAAATGTCTTCTCCATCATTTGGGAGATAGGCAATGGTGTTTAGGGATTCATCAGAAATGATAATTTTAACACCATTTACAAAGGTGACAAGATCACCTTGATCGTTCTGGCGGAGATTTGAATAGAATGCCCGAACGAGTGTAGCATTTATAAAGTCAAAAGAAAGGAGAAGGAAGTTTAGAAGATTGCATTGCTGAAGAAAGTGTACAGCAAGACTAAAATTTTCAAGATACCTCATTGTGGAAAAACGAGGAGGAAGAATATCCCGTTTTTCGAATCTTGTAACAAAGCGACTTAGTGAAGCTTCGCTTCTGAAGAATAACACATCTCCATCTTGGTATGGAAACAGTCCGGGAGTAGGAGGAGCAGAGGCAGAGGCATCTTGCTTAGAAGCTCTAGATTTTCTTGGCATTTTGATTGAAAGAGACTTGAGAAGACAAAGAATTTGCAAGGAGAGCTTTTGATAGAATTTGAAGACTTAGACTTGATTTTGTTGTGATATGAATGAAGAATACATCTCTATTTATAGAGTGGGAGAGGACATGGTATTCATGGCTGAATTGAAGACTCAAAAACGGTCAGATTTTAAGAAGACCGCTGGAGACAATCGATTGTTTGCTGGAGACAATCGATTGTTGAACAGATATGCCTGTTGGAATTCTGAAAAGAAAACTGACAATCGATTAAAGGGGTGTCAGCAGAGCAGAACGGTAAGAATTTTTGAATTAATACCGTCTGACAATCGATTGTGTGATAGAGACAATCGATTGTGTCAAGTTTGACACTCAGAATTTGGCTTGAAACAGAATGTTTTTGAAATTTCAGAAAATCACTGACAATCGATTGTTGAATTTGACAATCGATTGTGTACTGGGCAAAAAAAATGGTCTAAGTCCTGAAAATTGATTTTGGAAGTATGGTAATCAATTTTGAATATATTATAATCAATTTTGGAATTATGACACTTGATTATGAATGAAACAACGTCATCAACACATGGTGGAAGATAATGATTCTTCGGATGAAAACGTTTTTATGAAAATAGATTTTCCATCATGAATACATATAATCAACACCAATTGTTATAAATACCAATTTAGAAAATCAAAACTCAATACAATTTATGCACTTAATCAATTAT
Organism: Nicotiana benthamiana; assembly: GCA_034376525.1. NCBI lineage: Eukaryota > Viridiplantae > Streptophyta > Magnoliopsida > Solanales > Solanaceae > Nicotiana > Nicotiana benthamiana. Next base: position 22,430,616 of record CM067329.1, read on the forward strand.
GCAATTTATCAAAATAACATTCATATCAATACTTGTGACATATAATACCAATTCAACTAGCTAAAGGGTAGAGTAAGGAACGATCATACCCGGTTTGTCTTGATGTCATCCTCCATCGTTGACATCTCAATTTGCTAGAGATTGAATTGAATGCTTCATGCGAGCACATTAGCATTTCCAACACTTAATCAAGTGAAGCCATTTCCGATATATATATATAAACAATTTATCACCATAATAACAATTCAAAACCCAAACAGATATTTGTTAAGAAAATATCATCAATAAAATTTATGCAATCAATTCTTTCAAAGCACAAGTTCCCTCTTACTTGTAACAAATTGCCTAAAACATTTCTTCTTTTGATAAGAAGATTGTATTAAGGCTAATTCCTTTTACCATATTCACAAAAGAATAGGAAGGATATTGAGGAATATAAAATATGACGACTTCTATAAATTTATCAATTTTATAAAAAAAAACTATTGTTATTTTGAAAGGCATTTGTCAAAACATATATCGCATGCTGTTTCAAATAGATAGTCAAATCATGAATCAACCATCTTATCACCTGTTTAAGCAAAACACATCAATTTGACATTTTACAGGAAATACCGATTGTTACACAAGCAATGAAAAATCCATTTGACGGAGAGCATAACAAATGCATCAAATGTTATTTTATTAACAGTGATGCACAAGGTTATTTTCAGTAATCCATATTGCAACAAATGTCAAATATTTCCATTAAGCGCATTTGCAATAATGAGAACCAAAACAAAGCATGATTCAAGGAGAATTGATACGGATGGTTAACAAAGACATATCAACACATACAATTGGGCATGATAAAAATGAAAGCCTAGCCTTTAAAAAAAATTTCAAGAGCGTTTATGCCTATTTTGAACTGACACGATGCTAAAAGATAGCTGTTGAGTTCAGAATTCAGAATGGTAACAAATCTTTGAGATTTTTACCGATTGACAATCGATTGTTGAAAGGGGACAATCGATTGTTGAACTATTTGACACTTAGTTCCTGAAAAATCTGCAAGAAGCAGAGAGTTTTTGAGAACTCAGAAAAACACGAACAATCGATTGTGCCTGTGAACAATCGATTGTGGACTAGACCAAAAAGGTTTTAAGTTCTGAAAATCGATTATGAGAGTATGCTAAAGGCATTTATCAAACCATATATTAAAACATGATTTAAAACACTTTGCTGTTTAAAAAAAATTGTCAAGACATAATTCAACTAAACATGATTTAGTAGGTACTCATTCAATGCACAAATCAACATTTGTCAAAGCATGGATCAAGCATTTAAATAGTTGATACTAGTAATCAAAAATGAATTTTCAGCATGTCAATCAACAAGTATAGTCAACAAGAAGTTTCACAAATTGATTCTTACAATTAACGCATGTCAACGTTTTTCAGGGTGAGAATCAAGTTGACAACTTATATGTTAATAACACCAGCTGCCATATATCAACAAATCTGTCAACATTAATAACTTGCACATATTTGGTTTTATCAAAAAGAATAGCTAACCGAAATTCCTCTCGATGCCTTTGGGTGTCGTGCTTGGTGCATCTACTACAATTTTGTAGTCTTCAAGCACACCTGCAAAAATACCTACGGAGAGGTTTTTGGTACCCATATCTTTTTGGGTCCTTTGGGGTTAGGCAAATAATAATTATAACCAAAAGATAAATCCCTATGTTTAGCAAAACACACGGGTGCAATGTGACCTATCCGATTGCAATAATGGCATACTACGTTCGGATTGTGCCAATGCCTAGGTTGCGCCAAATACATTCTAGGTGATCTAGAGTCATTCCTAGAGGCGTTGAGAATCCTAGAGTCATTTCTAGGTTGTCTAACGTAGTTCGTTCTAGGCTTATCAACAATAGTCCTAGTATTGATTCTAGGCGATGTAAAGTGATTAACTCTAGATTCATTATTCCAATTTCTAGAGTTGTATCTAGGTGATCTAAAGGCGTTAGTTTTAGACTTGTTTTCATACATCCTAGCGTAATGTCTAGGTGGTCTAAAGGAATTTGTCCTAGACTCATTTACAACCCTAGAGTTATTTCTAGGTGGAGCAGTAAAATTTCTAATGGGATTTCTGCTTTTATGCCGTTGATTTCTCTTCGACGTTTCCTTTTCTTCAATAACCTTAGGGACATCTATACTTCGTGATTCTAAAGTTTTCCTAAGTTCTGCGTTTTCTAACTTCAAAGAATCGCAGGAAGTACAAGTAGAGCATTTATCAACATAAGAAGCTTCATGCATAGTCTTAACGACTTGTCTAAGTTCTACACTATCATTTTGCAAAAACTGATTTTCTTTTACAAGATTCTCGTTATCAAGAGACAGATTTTCAAAAATTTTTTGTTTTAAAGAAAGTTGATTTTTGAAATCTTTTTCTTTCAATAAGAGACGTTCTTCAAAATCTTTTTCTTTTAAAGAGAGATTTTTCTGAAAATCTAATTCTTGCTGGGAAAGTGATTTCTTCAAATCTCTAATCATTTTGACAGCATTACAAAATTCACCATACAAGTCTTCATATGCATTTTGTAATTCTTCGAACGAGTGAGAGTTAGAGATACTTACCTCTTCTTCGTTGTTTCCATCAAATATTGGAGGCATGGTGTAGCAGTTTCCTTCACCGATTCCTGCAAAAGAATCATGAGTAGAAGCCATGGATGGTTCTCTCAAACTGTTAAGTTTTTCAGAGAGTATGGCTCTGATACCAATTGTTAGAAATAACGCTCTACGCTAGAGGGGGGGTGAATAGCGTATTAATAAAATTAAGCGTTTTCTTGCGGAATTTAAACTTTGCAGGAAATAAACAAATGCAGTAAAAATAAATTACACCACGATATATACTGGTTGGCCACACTTTGTGGTTAGTCCAGTCCCCGAGAGACTCTCTCGAGATTTCCACTAACAACCTTGTCAAGCTTAAGGTGCCCAACAAACCTTTACACTTGAGACTTGAATCACACAAATCTCAAACACTTGCTCGGAGGCTCCTCACCTCAAAGACTTCAATTTGCTCGGAGGTTCCTCACCTCAAAGACTTCAATTTGCTCGGAGGTTCCTCACCTCAAAGACTTCAATTTGCTCGGAGGTTCCTCACCTCAAAGACTTCAATTTGCTCGGAGGTTCCTCACCTCAAAGACTTCAATTTGCTCGGAGGTTCCTCACCTCAAAGACTTCAATTGCTCGGGGATACAATCCCAAAGACTTCACTTGCTCGGGGATACAATCCCAAAGACTTCACTTGTTAAGCTTCCGGGTGCCTAACGAACCTTTACAACTTGAGAACTTGATACAATACAAGCCTCAACCAACCCGCTTAAGGAAACCTATCCCTAAGACTTTACAAGAAGAAATATAACACTTCTTCTTACTACAAGTGTTTAACAAGAACACTCTTTTACTCACTTTACAAGAACTCTCTTAAAGAGTGGATTATGAGTACAAAATATATGGCTCAAGAACACAACAACTTAATCAATAATCTTGGCTCTCAAAAACACAATGTAAGATATGAAATTTGAATCACAAGAATGTAATGTATGCTTTGTAATTTTTCTGCAGTGTTGTTGTGTTTAAAAAATGATTTTCAGAGAGTGTTTTATAGAGAAAATGGAGCAATAGACCGTTGCTTTTAGTTCCAGAAAACACTCCTGAAAATCTGCCTGACAATCGATTGTTGATATTACACAATCGATTGTTGAAGCAAAATTTCAACAGACAGATTCCTTAAAATCTGGTTAAAAAGATTTCTGTTGAATTTAAAAAGAATGATAATCGATTGTTAACTTTAGACAATCGATTGTTGTTCAAATATCCAAAATATTTCTGGCAACTTTTTGACTAAAAGATTGAGTAAAGATTATACCATAAATAGATAAAGCCGTTGGAAGAAGTCCGTTTGGAAATATCAGTGAGCACAATCGATTGTTAAATAGTGACAATCGATTGTTCTTCATTTTTGAAGATTTTGAAAACATTCTGTAAGTTGTCCAAAAATTTGAGACTAAGTATAAAATCTGACAATCGATTGTTGAACAGTGACAATTGATTGTTGCTTCAAAAATGATTTCAAACGAAGTTTCTGTCTCAAGACAACATTTTAAAAACTAAGTATAGAACTTGACAATCGATTGTTTCTTCAAGACAATCGATTGTTAAACCCAATTTTCTCAAAACGAGTTTAAAAATCATTTTGGCAAATATGCAACTTATTTCTTTAAAAACTTATGATGCATGATTTTATGAAAATCATTTTAGGTGAGAGCCAATATTAGAAATAAGTCGTTGAGTCAAGATTACAAATTAAGACCTACTCAACAGTGGATTTCATCTTCTATTCTTGAACGCGTACTATCCATCTTGTACTTGGACTGTTATTGTTCCATCACCGATGCTTGCCTCAATGTTTGGCATTTATCAAAACCTACATGAATCAACACACGTTAGTTTGAGAACGTGTTTCCAACAATATTCGGTGTCTGAGGGTCTGATTGATAGTGATCTTGTTACGTGTATATACTTGCGGACGCTATTGCTACATCAGATGTGCCTGCGTTCAAAGAAAAATTGTAAGTTCTGCGAGGGGGAGGTTGGTTCGTGTTTTTGCACGATGGTCTTGCTTTGCTCTATTCTGGAGGCCTTCTCGAGTTTCCCTCGGTAACACCTAACTGTTACGAAAATAGAGCTTTCGAAAGTATACAATTATTGATAGAAAATAGAGTCATTTTGGAAATAAATTGGTATATCAAGTTATTTTTAGACAAACTAGTGACTGTAACACATTTAAGAGATATTGCAGCTTTCTTGTGTTAGAATTTTGAGGGTCTTCGTCAAAATTCTGTCCCTGTTTGGTAGATGATCGTATGACCGTTTCCAGATAATGGGCCTTGCTGAACCTTCTTTGGAATTTTTAGAATCCTTCTCAAAATTCTGCCTAAGTTTCTTAATCGATTTCTGACCATCTGACACAGGTTGGTGTTGGCTGGACTTGCTCTGAAATTTTCAGGGATAGTGATCGATCGAAATCGAAGGAAACCTGCTACGTCGAATAACAGAAAGTCGAGATATCCATGATCGAGCAAGGATCGTGGCAGAAATCTAGGCACGTATCAAGTCGAGACCAATTATTTAGCCAATCATGAAATTTCCTTTTTGTATTTAGGATTGTACAATAAGCAGAATTGATCTACTATATAAAGGGGGTTATAATCATTTTTTAAACATCATACTCACGTACAACAAAGCAATATATTATATTTCGTCTATTGTTCAGTTCATACATTTCAATTACACGTTCATTCGGTCGAGAGCGATCTAGCTCGAGAACCAAGCTGCACTTTATATTAGTTTGCTTAATTTTATAGTTAATTTCTAACACTAATTCTCATATTTCTCAGTTCGTTCCAAGTGAAACTACATATCCTTAAAATCAGTTAAAAACTTAATTGTTATCCAATTTTAAGGGTAAACAAAAAGCAAATTTAAAAAAAAAAAAGAAAAAAAGATGTGCAATCTTGAATAGAATCAGACAATATCATGGTATAAAATTATAGTCACAAAAAACAGAAGAAGATGTATTTGATAAAAAGATAGATTTTGCCAAGTTAAATGAAAGTAGAAACTGCTGATGTAGTTTATGATCTTAACACTTGTCATGTGCTTTAATTTACACATTAATCCTAAATCCCGTGCACTTTCTTCATTATTCAGGGAGCACTTAATTAAAGTAACCAGTTCAGAACAACTTTTTCAGTGTTCTGCCATCAATGAGCAGTAGATGACTTATCCTTTAATTGTCACTGAAGGAAGCGCTATGATTCCATTTTTGGTTAAGGAGTATAGCTTAATAGAGTAGGATACTTGGCCAAACTTCTCCAACATCAAACTATTATATTTTTTTCACACAAAATATTTTTTTTTCAAAGTTAAAATGTTTGGTCAAATTTTTTTTTTAAAAAAAATATTCTTGATAAAAACAGAAGTAGTTTTGGAGAAATTAAAAAAATTGATTCTCCCCAAAAAAATATTTTTTGAAAAATAATTTTAAGAAGAATACCATTAAAAATTATTTTTTTAAAATTTGGTCAAATATTAATTTTTGATCAAAAATACTTTCTAAATTAATTAATTAAATAAAAATTATTTTTTATTTTAAAAAAGAAACACTTTTCAAAATAAAGTGAGCTTTTGCGCGCCAGGCTATTCCTTTTGTTACTAGTTGTTTTTGCTTGGGCCGGCCAAAGGAGGAGAAGAGGTAAGATTCAACTAGACAAGCGTAAACTAGAATTCAAAAATAGCCAGATATATAGGTGATCATTTAAAAAAAGTCACAGTTTTAAAAGTAATAGAAATTTAGCAATTTTTTATTTAAAGATAAATTTGAACGAAAATATTATTAAAATTTCGAAAAAATACTTCAACATAATATACTGGACTTCCAGTATAATATACCGGTGTAACATAATATGCTGGAAATTCATACACATGTGCTCCATTCTCCAGTATATTATGCTGAAACTTTCTGCATGTTAGAGTTCTAGCACAATATATTGAAAGTTCATATATGTGTGCACCGATCTCCAGTATATTATGCTGGAACTTTTTGTGTTACAATAAAATAGTAATATTTTCAATGACTTTATAATTGTCGGCTATTTTTTGAATGATTAGTCTGAAAACTGGCTAGCCCGTACTGTTTTTATTTGGATACAAGAGATCTGCACAAATTAAATAGGCTATTCCAATGCTATTCCATCCTATTCAAGAAAGAATGAACTTATTTTTTTTAAATCCGTTTAAAAAAGAATAGACCCACTTAAGTTGAATTCACCCCTTATTCATTTAATAGAACAAAGCTTACATCATTTAAGTTGCTAAATTTCGAACCTAAAATTTATTACTTTTAATTTGAATTCACCCCTTATTCATTCATTAACATTGGTCAAACAACTCTTCCTCTTCTCCTCATTCTAGTGTAAAACAAAGTAGATATTAGACGATTGTTTTCATTTCACTTGTAGTTTTACTGAGAAACGAATGCCATGCCGTCGATAAATAAAACTATAGATAAATGAACAAACTTATTCGGACTGCAGTTGCTTGTACATACTTTTTCAAAGCAGCTAGCACATCAATTTTAAAGGAAACCTTTGCCTGATATGAATTGTCAACTCTTTATCAAGATGGTGATTTGACGGTAAACCTTCTCTAATATATAGCTGTAATCCTTCAATTTCTGCTTAATATAATCTAGAACACCTTAAGAGTAGACTAAATAATCAAAATCAGAACAAGACAATCCACCCACAAACAAGCATATATTGTCGAATCCAGGATTAAGAGATTCTTTCTGCAATGCCCACATAGGATCAAAACAACAATGATCGCATTTCCAGTCTTTGTAATGGATGATTCTACCTATCATATTTTATTTCCTCCCTTCTTGTGCACCTGCTGTTGTGTTCTTCAATATCTGCAGATTAACCAAACAAGTCAAAAGTCACAAAAATATAAACAATTTTCTTCTTCTCCTATTGAAACTGAAGTTTTAATAGAAGTAAGGTTGTGTGGTATCAAACAAGCACAACTATGAAACTTAACAGGAGAATTGACTTAGGTAGCAGTACCAAAGAGAATGATTGTGATGGGTTTGAATGAAGCAAAATAGACAGTTAAATTCAAATAGCCGACCTCAACTTACACGGGATTGAGACGTAACTGTTGTTGCACCAAAGAGTATATAACTGGTCTTTACATTGGTTCGAGTGGATTTCCTTCCACTGTAGAGGCTTTATTACCTGGCTAAAGGCAATTCTTTCTCTAAACAAGAAATAACTGCTCACCTAGACAAGAGAGTGGACCTAGATAACTGGACTTAAGTAATCCAGTATTAGTTAATTGATTTTTAGAATTAAACAAGGCATGCATCAACATGGATTGTATGGGAGCAAAAACAAGGGATTCATGATTGTCTATGAACCTCTATAAATTCCATGCCTCATCTTACCAGAATTGATCAACTAAACTTGACTCAAGGTAAGTGACCTCCTACCCTAATTCAGATCAGCACAACCTACGAGATCAGACAATAGGTTAATGCTGAAAAAGGAACCGATGGCGTTAGACAATAGAATAATGGTCACACCAATGAAACCAGGCCAGTCGAAATCCTGGAATAAGAAGCTAAAGATTTCAGCGCGGGGGGTCAATGCATCAGATAATATCTCACTGACCAACTGTCATACTCCTTCTATAGAACAATTTGAATTTCTCCACACCAGCAATCTTACTGTTGGAATGATTAAGCAGCATTTGAAACGCTTTTTGCCTGGTCTTTGGAAATTCCTATGTTAGTCAGCTGCATCTGCTACTACTAAAAATAGTTAAGCCAGAGTTCCAACGACGAATGGTTTAACCGTGCTAAACCTAAGGGTAACAGTTACATAGCATTGCATTCCTTACGATGTCTTTATTGATATTCGCAGCAAGAGTTAAGACTTAATTCATTCTTGTTTAAAGTCTGAAACCACAGCTAACTTGAAAGAGAGATAGCAGAAGTAAGTTCAGAAGAGAACAGGTAAGCACCAATCTCACTGGCAAGATACAGAAAGTATTAAGAAAGGGCGAGTATGAAATGACACTGCTAATTAAGAAAAGAAGAGGCTGAAGAATGTGTATAGATTCAAGAGATGACATTAGCTCAAAATTAAAAAAATAACTAGTGTTATCGGTTCATGCAACAGTGACAAGCCATTAATAGCTGTTTGCAGTAATATCTGCCAAAAAAGAATGTAATATCTGCAGTTTCCAAGTGACATGAATTGGTTTCCGAGATTTACTACAAGGCAATAACTAAGAATAAGAAGCTGGCTTCACATCGCGTGGATGATTAAGCAATTCCTCACATTTCTTGCAAGCATATATACTACTATTAAAGAACTCCAGATCTATGATTTTAACATAGTTAAGAGTTCATCTTTAGAACTCTAATTCTACCTATTACAGGCTACATTTGCTGATACTGATAGTTTTGTATTTACACTGCTTTAAACAAAAAGAATACCCAAAAATACATTTAAAATGAGCAAAAGAAAGAAAAGCAGATCCACATGATATGTCAACATAACTCAACATTTAAAGGAATGGGAAATGGCACATGTCAAAGGAATGAAATGATGGTATAGTACTTAACTAGAATGATGGATTATTATTGGTTGGTTAAAAGTTGAAAATGGCATCGGAAGCAATGAAAAGGAAGCAACAAGTAGTAAGAGTAACAAGAAAATTTACATGTCTGAGCATCTGGTTCTCATTTTGCAAAGTGGATAACCTCTCTTCAAGTTCTGCATTCTTTGTTTCCAATTCTTTCACCCTTGCTTCTAGATCTATCAAGTATGCTTTCTTCCTTTCCCTTGCTTGCTGTGCTGACACTCTATTTCTCAACAACCTTGTCTCACCCAACATTGCCCACACAAAAAGTACAAGATTAACCAGAAGTACTAAAATACACTTACACTTCAAAAAATTTTGACACTATAAATATACTTTAACCTGTTACATTGTATTAATCAACATGCAACATGCCATTTATCAGAGATAGGTATGAGTATGGAAGCCCATAACAGTGACACGTCAAGTGGGTTCAGAAATGACAAGTCGACATACCTACGTGGCATGACATTATTGGTCAAAAGGATTAAAAAGAACCATTTTTTTAGTTTTTACCTTTTTAGCCTCTTGTTTTCTTTGTCAGCTGGACTTCTTCCTCTCTTCCTTTGAGTACCAGCTGAAGGCTGAGCTTGACCGGTGGCGGAAGTGCCATCTCTACCAGAAGCTGAGGTGGTTCCGGTGGCTTCTCCGCCCATCTCCGGCACTCTTCTGATCTCATCATCACTCTCCATACCTTCACAAAACACTAAACAACCTCAAAAAAAAAAAAAAAAAATTTACTAACATTCTTTCATCCCCAAGAACCTAACTTCCTCAAAATCTCGACCTTACCAATACCCACAATCCAAAATCACACAGTCTTCTAAAACCACCATAAAAACTCCAAAATTGACTTTAAAAGCTGAGTTTTTCTTTCCAAAAGTATAACATCATAAGTGCAAGTTCAACACTTCAAAATTTGAGTTGGATGAGTAAATGGGAAAAAAGGAACTTTCTTTGACTTCAGAAACTTCACTTCAACATTATTCCTATCCAAAATTTAATACCTTTATTCCTTTCTCGAAAATAAATGACAGCCAATGTCCAAAATCACACATTTCTCGCAAAAACCCACCTCAGGACCTCCAAATTTTAATACCTTTATCAGCAAGAAATTTCAAAAACAGGCTAAAGATTAAATTTTCATTTTGAAAAAAGGAAAATAAGAGAGGAAGAATAACCTTCTTTGATTTCAAAATGGAGAGCAGAGCTAGAAGATCTCTCACTACTTGAAGGTATAGAACTAGCAGCAATGGAACTGGTCGCTTGTTCTTGCATTTTCAAAGACAAAAACGTACTAAATAAAAAGGTTTTCTTTTTAAGATAGTCTGAAGAGTATGAATATACAGATATTTATCTGACACTGCGAGAAAAAAAATAGCGGGACATGAATGTTAACAGTACTAAAGCAAAGAAGAGTGGGGGAGAGAGTAAGCAAGTTGATGGAATAATAACCGTTGGATCATTTTTGATCTGACGGATATAAAGTAATGATCGTGGATGCTTTTGGAGCCACAAGGTTTTGGCTTAATCAAAGGTTGATATGTGAATATCGTGGAGGAATATTAGCCTTTAGATTTTGATATAACTAAAGGTTTGGATTAATTGATTGAATTAGGTACAATGGATTGGGACCACCTATTTGCTGGCTAAAATAAAAGTGCTATTGGTTTCTGGACTTTCGAGCCAAACTTGCTTTTACTTTTTTGCCCATAATAGATATTTCTCTACTCCTCGTATTCATACGCAAAAAATTATACTAAATATTGAATTTAAGTTTTATTCACATTTGGTTCGTGGAATATCTTTGGAGAAATTATGATGCTAGGATTATTTGGTGAAAAATATATAGAGTTTTTCAATAGTTAATAATCATGTGAAGATTGTTACGAGGAAAGTATTGATCATAATAAGCAGAGTTGCTAAGCAGAGATTACCTAATTTAAGGGTAATTTTTGCTTTAATTATTTTTATTCATACATTGTTAATATTATAGTTTTATTATTTCGCATAAAATATACATAGATTTGTTTATAACTTATACGAGTGTTAATATGAGGAGCATAATATATCACTAACTAAATGCTTCATTCGTTATGCATAGTTTTCTACAACTAATCAAATGTCACATCACTATATGGAAATTTTCTTTTGGGATTACACTTGTTCATGCTATCAACCAAAATCTTAACGTAGAAAGAATTTTCAATATCACACTGCGTGAAAGTCAATTAACATATATATTTTCTAAGTTTACTTTTACTTATTTATTATACTAAAAAATATAATTTTACTTTTATTTATTTATTATATCAAATCAAGAGACATACAATTTTTTTTCTTATTTTATTTTTATCATTAATTATTTATTCCCCAGATTATTTTCTAAGACTTTTGAAAATATTGTCATTATTATAGTTAAAATTATAAAATAAATACTTTGTTTTTTTAAAGTGTGTACAAAATTAAAAATAAATGGAAATATTATTCATAGTAAATGTGGATTAGTAACTAAAGTGAACGGAAGTAATATTCATAGTAAATGTGGATTAATAACTTACAAAATAAGTGACATACTACAACTTGTTAAACCACGTAGATATTGCCAAAATATATTTATTAATGTACGAGATCGTTTGATTGGAATACGATTTATATTGATATAAATTATATTAAAATAAGTTATGCTGGACTTATTATTTATTCATTATTTAATATGTTGTATTAAGTATGACAATTATATAATTTGTAAGAAGAAGATATAAATTATACAAGTGCTAATTACCCCACCTTCTAGAAAATATAAATTATTTTAATATTAAAATTAATACCAAAATAATTTATATCTAATTTGCTAACCAAATAAAATATTAAAATAATATCAAATATTTATATCAACCTTATCCCTTTGTTATACCTCATATCAAATCTATTCATTATAAGTTGATCAAGGTCCTTATTATGACAAAGTAGCTATATCTCCTTTTTTTTGTCGACGTGGCAGAAAGTGACATATATGTACAGAGGAATCCACCCAGACGAGGGGCTGAAGAAATAGGCACCATACCTTAGTTGTTTTTACATACGATGCACTTGTGGTGTGCAAGGTTTTATCTCGTAAAAATATCTTTTTGCGGTACTTACTCGATGTTTGATATTTATGTTAAATATTAATTAATTTAAATTTACATCACATAAAATCATTAAAATCGAAATTATTATTTATTAAAATAATTTTCATTCTTACAGTTTGAATTTAAGACTTTTAGTTATGGGTGAAGGGAGTTTACCACTAACTCTTGATGATAACATAAAGATATCCCATAAGTAGATAATTTGGAGGAAGCTTATTAGTTGCGCTTGATACTTACCTTATTAGACAAAACTACGTATGCCATAAGGTTTATTTTTCTCTCATTTTATTATATCATTAGGTTAATAATTTTAATAAGTAGTAACTATTATTTTTTTGATACATATATGATAAATAGGTCAAAACGATACGGCATAGCCATTTTGATGGGGTGATTATTCAGTATTTATTAAGTTATTAAAAAATAATCACTATTTAAGGCGGAAATAAAATTTGAACAAAAATAATATCTAGGCAAAATACGAAAAAATCCTGCTAGATTATGAAACTCATGCATATATACTTACATCATATTATATTGAAGCTCTAACACATTATAAGTTCTAGCACATTAGGTTGGAATCTTATATATAAAACATTTGAACTATAGCATATTATGTTGGAATTTTTCAAAAATTTCATGGTGTTCTCATTCAGATTCTAATTTACACATGAAAAAATAGTTAAATTTTAATTACTTTTAAAATTATAAATAATTTTTATTTACCAATTGTAAATCTGACTATTTCTATTTAAAAATTCCAGAAAATAATGATCGCTCGTGCTACCTAGTTAAAACTCTCTGTAAATGATCATAAAGGTAAACCATCATCCCCGTCAGAAATTTGTAGCTAAATTGTGACAGAACATCGTGTTCGGTACAAATTCCATTCACATTGATGAATGTCATAAGATCGTCAAAAATCCGTTACAAATTTTTGACGTACTTGTCCATCATAAATATTTCGTCACAAATTTGTGTTTGCTTATAGTGTGTGTTCTAACAGAATAATAACTACGGCAGTCATAAGCTTTGTACCGCTTCGACTTTAATTTGGCCGATGTCAATAGATGACTATGGGATTTCTTTTTTTTTTTTTGTTAGCAAACCAGAAATATTTATATTAAAACTACGTAATGTTTAGTACATTACAATCATATTCTTTTATCTCTTAAGATACATTAATTTTCTAAATTTACTAATACATCACACGCATCATAAGTTAGGTACTTAAAAATATATATATTGTTCTTCTTGTTCATTCCTCATAGAAGATTCAACATAAGAGGGAGGTTGTACAAAGAGTTTTTTCACTTTTGTTTGAGTATTTGCCTCCTTGCCACATTATTCTCTTGCATGAATACATGCGGAGGATCACTTTCTTCTCCTGATGCATTAATAACTTGTATTCATTAATAACATTATTATATAGTCTATTTCAATGTGATATAGAATTGATTACTTCTGTGCAGTCTGTTTCTATTTCCGGTGAAAACATTCTCCATTCATGAGTTGTCTGAAGCCCTTCAAGAAGTGCCTTAGTTTCTGCTTCTAATGATCCATTTGCACATGTAAATTTTATAAAGCCAACCACCCAACTTTCTTTTGTATTATGGAATACACCTCCCATGGTGCTCTTTTGATACCTACTCTTGAAACTAGCATCAATATTTAATTTAAACCAGACTTGTGGAGATTTGTGCCATTTTACTTTGAAGGAAATTTTCTTTAGAGCGACAAAGTTATTTTCAGTAAGAAGAGTGAATTCAGTTGCCTTTTTGTTAATAAGGTTTATGTTAATGGTATTGTTTGTATTGTTTTGGTTATTAATATGCCTAATTACCCATATATGCCAGATGACAAATGGAAAGAAAGAATCCATTTCATATACTTACTTCTTAATGAGCAATCAAAATCTTTTAGTGGGAGAAGTCAGTGATCGCATGTTGGATTATAGAAATTAGGCCATCCTATATTCTCCCAAAAGGATTTGGTGGTTTTGCAATGAAAGAAAATATGGGTGATGGTATCCTCTTCTTTCGATTCACAAATAAAGCACAAGGGGTCTATATTAATACCTATATTAACTAGGTATTTTCTGCATAGAACCTATTATGAAGGCATTGCTATAAGAAGAATTTTCTGCATAGCTCTTTTGCCTGGACTGAGCTGTACGAAGCCTATCCTGAATGATCCTGACCTTGCCTAAGGCCTCCTAGACCAGATACGTACCCAACAACCGATCCTCTCCCGGCTCAAACCATCTAACCGGAGATCAACATCGCCTACCATATAAAGCCTCATAAGAAGCCATCCGGATGCTGGACTGGTAGTTGTTGTTGTAGGAAAACTCAACTAAAGGCAAAAACTGATCCCATGAACTTCTAAAGTCAGTAACACAAGCTCGAAGCATATCCTCCAATATCTGAATAGTCCTCTCGGACTGACCACCTATCTAGGGATGAAATCATGTGCTCAACTCAGCCCGTGTGCCTCGAAGACACGAAATTCGATTAAAAACAGGTGATGATCCTTTGGGTCATCACAGGTACTCCAATGTACTTACCAATTTCTACAAGTTCTAGAAAATCAATTAAATGACTATGTGGGTCTTTACTTGTATGACCAGAGAAGATACCAGATTGTTGAATTATCTGAATCAGGTCGGTCCTGATTTTAAAATTGTTGGTTGTCACTGGGGACTTCCTAACACTAGATTCACAGTTGAAACGATCAGGTCTAGCATAATCCCTAAGGATTATGTTTGCTGGCCTTGGTGCCACTTCATCAAATTGCTCCTCTACATGGACCAGTGGTGGGATTCCAAGTGGATTAATGTCCTCTGCTTCTTGGTTTTTCATTTCTTCACAAGTTGCTCCTTGAGAAGACGATGTTTGATCTTCCCTGCGCAATCGAAGAAATCTTTCAATTTCAGGATCGTAATTAGCCAACTCTTTTATAGAAGAGTTGGTCATAAACTACTTAAAATTTCGAGGGAAAAAAACTTAATATTAATCTCTAGTGTAGTACTAGTAATAAATAACTAAAGTAAAGTAAATTTTAAAGATAATATAAATAGTTAGTGAAGAAAAATAAATACTACAATATTTAGATAATAATAATAGTAAAAAAATGTTGGTAATTAAGAATTTCATTAATCACCAATGAAATAAAATTACAAAACCATGGTCCAGCTTTAACTCAGCTGACCATCTCTAATATAACAATTTAACTGTATCTAATGTCCTAACTACCTAACTATACTAGATTTGAAGGTGTTGTAAGTGGTTTGCAATTCGAGGGGTACCTCTAACATTACAAGTGTATACTATATCTCTCAAAAGGGCTTCATTGCAGCGAAATGTGTTATTGTAGATTCTTGAGTTCCTTTCTAGCCAGATAGTATATGCAAACTCAGCAGCTACCATTTTGAAGATGGCTACTCGACATGTTCTACCTTTGGCTTTACTTATGAGCCACTGCAGTTTCTGGTTCCAGGCAGTAAGGTGAGGGTAAGTCTCCTGCAGCCAGTGCATTGTTTTCCCTCATAGTTCAGCAGTGACTGGACAGAATAGTAGCAAATGATCTCTGGTCTCTGGATGGTTTTGGCATAAGATACAGTGTTGATCAACACTCATTCCCCAACTTTGTAATCTATCTTTTGTTGGTTATCTATCTTGTAAGAACATCCATAGATTGAATGTTGCCTTTTGTCTTGCATAGTTCTGTATGATCAAATTCTTCCATGGGACTCTGGGCAGGTCTTGAAGCTGTAAATGGTATAGTTGTCTAACTGAGCAAACCTGCTCCTTCCAGTGATGAAACCTCTGCAAAACTTCTCTAGACTGTATGATCTTTCTGACCATCCAGCTTGCCTGTGCAGGAATTGGCATGGTTTCAATAAGTTTGTTTTTGATGTAGTATACAGTGATCCACCTTATCCACAGTTTGTCCTTTTTATGACCTAGATTCCTGCATGTCTTTGCAATGACATCTTTATTCCAGAGCCTGAGATTAGTAAGATTCATCCCTCATGCTGATTTTGGGGTACACATTCTGTCCCAGGAGATATATGCTTTCCTAGTGATAGAGTTCAACCCATACCAAATGAAGCTCCTACAAATGGTTTCTATCATCTTCAGGACTTTAACAGGGAATATGAACAATTGTGCCTAGTAATCTTGGATACCAAAAATGACAGATTGGACCAGTTGGATTCTCCCAGTATAAGACAATTTTTTGGCAGTCCATGAGGTGATCTTGGCAGTGATCCTCTCCACCAGAGGTTGCCATTGGAGCAATGTGATCTTCTTGGTGGACATGGGGACACCTAGGTACTTGAATGGTAACTCACCTTGCTCATAGCCAAGGTGGTCGATAATCTGTTTCTGAACATCCAGTGCATTTAGTTCTTCATCTATTTATTCTGTTTCTTCTTTAATTATGTCTAGCTAAACCCATTACCTCTAATAAAAAAGAATATAAAATAATGAAACCATCAAGTGAGCGTCACTAGTAATACTAACAACGAATTGAAATGGTATAATATTATTAAATTATAAATAAAAGTTGTACTTGTGAATAATAGTGATCAATAAGAACAACATTGTAGAAGTACCATTACTACTACTACTGCTGCTACTACTACTACTAGTAATAATAATATTATTACAAAAAAAATATGCGATGATATAAAAGAATAATATTTAATAACAAACTATATTGAAAAATAAAAAAGAAGTACGTCGAAGTATTGGTAATGAGAAAAAAAATGATACAATATTATTACACTAAATATAATGAAGGAAAGCTAATGATAGCAATAATAGGAAGAAGTACTAATATGTTTTTTTTTCTTTTTAAAGTGCTATTACAAAAAGAAAATGATAATATTAATATGGCAGTAGTAGTTATAGTACTACTTAGTAATTAGTGATAATAGTAACAGATAAATACCAATAATAAAGTCTCAAATTAGTAACAAAATATTTAATCTGAAGTAGATGTACGTCAATCTCCGGTAACGATGCCAAAAATTTGACGAGGCCAATGTGTATAGGATTTTCCTGCTCGTGCTTTGTCAAATTCTAGTATAGTTTATGATATCGTCCCATAGAAATTGAAAAATCTATTCTACAGACTTATAATATTTTAGCTACTATTTGAAAGAACCAGATTGATGAAAAGTTTGTGAAATTAAAACTTG
Source organism: Nicotiana benthamiana (assembly GCA_034376525.1). NCBI lineage: Eukaryota > Viridiplantae > Streptophyta > Magnoliopsida > Solanales > Solanaceae > Nicotiana > Nicotiana benthamiana. The sequence goes on from CM067329.1 coordinate 22,448,213, forward strand.
TTAAATGCTTAACAAAATTAAATAACTTTCGAAAGATTTGTAATTTTAAAAAGAGTGGGGAATCATTGAATTCACTTGATAATATATTATAATAAAATCTCAATTTTTACATGTATTCTCTAAGAAAAAATTACTTATTGCTAATACAATTATATTTAGCTCACTAAGAAGTAGTCAATTAATAATACTCTGCGAGGTTATATGATTAATTGAGTTAAAAATAATGATGGTTTAACCGAAATATTTTTCTTCCCTGAATTGTGCTAAAAGATAGTAAACATTTCGTCAGAATATTTTTACTAAATCAATACTCCTGCGACTACAATTCCTCCGTGAGAATTAAAATTGAGGCAAGCAAGATTACCGACTTTTAATAATAGCTTACTAATAATTACTCTCACTTCACTATTTTATTCAATAGTTACTATATATTTATTTTGCTCTATGAGAATTACAAAATTAATATGAGAGTAACTTAAATATAAAATATATAGAAGTGATAACAATGATTAGTTAAAAAATATTATTATAGCACAATATAAAAGATAAATGAAAAGTTTCAAACCAAGAATGTATTAAAACTAATATACATACATACATATATATATATATACACATATACATATGTATATATATATACATATACATAATATATATATATATATATATATATATATATATATATATATATATATATATATATATATATATATATATATATATATATATATATATATATATATATATATATATATATATATATATATATTGATATATATATATCAAGCTTCTTCAACTATACCAACAAAAAAATTTGTTCCATTATGAAGTAAGAAAACAATTAATTTAAGAACAAAGTACTTATGAAGAAATATGATTCTTCTAAAAGAAAAACAACTAGTAAAAAATACTAAAGAAAAGAGAGACCAAAGAGTGGTTTCTTTCAACAAGACTGTGAGCATATGATTTTTACCCGGTTGAAACAAGCTCCTACAGGACTCTCAAAGTTTAAGATTTTCTTTAAAATATTTATTCTTGGATTTTAATTTTTAGAATTTAATTGCATGTGCATGTTCATTAATTCATGTTTAAATTGTTAGGATTTAATTTTTAAATAAATTTACTTTACAAATTGAAAAAAACATATATATATATATATATATATATATATATATATATATATATATATATATATATATATTCGGCATTTTTAATTATTTTTGGTTTAATTTCAACTTGTTGCATTTTATTTGTGTTAATTAGGAGTTTTTGGTTTTTAAATAAAATTAGGAGTTAATTAAAATAAAAGACAAAAAAAGGGAATAAAATAAAAATACATATATATACACAGCCACTCAGGCTGGCTATAATTGGGCCAGACCTGAGTGGCCCAAACCTTTTCCCCTTCTAAAAACACACAGCCCCAACCCAAATAACCGATCCCAGTCCGGTCCACTTAAGGACCAATCCAAACGACACCGTTTAAAGACCAATCATCACAGCCGTCGATCCTGTCCTCATCCAACGGTCCTAAAGCTTGCCCCAATCTTGGATATATATTTCCAAACACCTCTAATACAGTTAGAGACCAAACCCCCTTCCTCGTACCATCTTCTCAGACATAACACCACCCTCAACCACCTTTTGACCACCAGTCTACCACCTTAACGCCACCGCCAGAAATCGCCTCACGGCGGCGGCCAGTAACCAAACCTCCCCAGATGTACACAACAAACCATCACAACCTCCTCCATCCCATATGGTGGTTATTTCCCGTCGAACAAGTCTCCTCCATCTCGAATATTCAAAATAAGGTCGTCGGAACCACCGTCTCCGGAGACCTTATTCCAATCTTCCCTAGCTTTACACCATAGGGTCATTAGAACCTCCCCTACCCCGTCCTGCATCCCACTCCCTTTGAACACCTCCCCACTGGCTCAAATATTCACAGAAATGTCATCGGAACCCCCACTCCGGAGACCCAATTCCAAACCCCTCCAAACTTACACCCCTGAAACAAATCAGTCTCATCTTTCCAACCATATGTGTCACATCTTTCGAATCTTCCTGAGAAGTGTCGATGATTAGTTTGAAATTCCACCCTAAAACTCAAACCCTATTAGAACTTGGTCAAACTCCTCCCAGGCAACCCTTGGCCTTTCCTCTCCCCAACCATGCCACCCACGGCTCCCAAATAGCCCTAATCACCGAAGAAACTTAGATCTGAGACCTCACTGGGGTCTCAGAATCATAAAAGCCCTTGCCTGAACTCCTAAACCTGCTATAAATCTTACCAGTGTCCTATGAGGTTACAAAACCTCTACAAAAGTCAGGAACCAACGGAATGGTCCCAAGAGGATTTTGCATTAAAAAAAAAGCTAAGTATTCTGCCCTTGCTTGTATATATTTGCTTCATCTTTGATTAATTGTTTTGATTTCCTGTTTGTTTTATACAATTTCGTAATGAAATAGGTTCAGTAGATATATGCCCATTAGTTTGAAGTCCCTTCGTTTTGATTTCTTTTGGCTGTTTGTTTGTTTGTCCACAATATCGTCTGAAATAGGTCCAAATATTCACATGCCTTTGTTTGTCGCTGGTCTAGAAATCTCTTCGTCTGGTTTGACATCCTGTTAATATTAACTTTTGAGCAGTGTGATTCTTATAATTTGTTGAACTTCATCTCATGATCTTCATTTGTTTTACTCACTGATATTCTGATTGGTTTGGTTATTTGTTTATGCTACTGAGTGCCTAATTCTTATTTCACAATATCTTTGGTCTTCAGTACTTATGCATAATTAAGTTGTTCTTTCTTGCTGAATCCTTACGTGCTTCCTAATTTTTTTTCATGAACTAAGTGTTCACTCCTTGCTATGTGCTTTTCATTTTCAAGTATTGCTGAATACTTTGATTGAGCTATTTCTGAATAGTTAAGTGTTAATAGATATATTCATTCTTTTGATTATTTTGATCCTTTGTTTTGATAATCCAGAATAAGTTTTGTGTGCTGAAAGTCTACATTAAGGCACTTGTTTTAAAACCTGGTAGTTTTGGCTGATTTGAACTTTCATAAGCCTGTTAGTCCAAGATTGAAATGTGACCCAAACTTGATTGACCTGGGTCAATTGTAACTAAACTAGGGTCAAGGAATAGTTGAGGTTAAAAACTTCAGGTGGGTAGTTTAGGAAAGGAAGTAGGGTTATAAGAGGGATTTGAACCTTAAAAAATCTGATAATAATCCCTAGAACATTATAGTAAGGGGACTAAAACACAATTTCTGCCTCAAACTTGAGGCACAAGTCAGGAAATGAAGGACTATTTAGGAAAAGTGCAAAACTGAAGCAAGGACCAAAAGAAAAACAAGAGAAAAGCTGATGCCCTAAGGCTCCATTATAAAAGAAACCACCTGAGCACATTTTAAAGGATCTAGAACTTTTCCTTTGAATCCTAGAGAATACATCTTAGCATCTTGTTATATATGTGAGAAACTATCAGTGCTGTTTTTGATAATTTTTGAGATTTAATTTTCTCAAAAAATTTTGCTGAAACCCTGGGTATGCTGTTCGATTGGTTAGCTGTTTTGCTTGACTGGCTCATTATATTTACTCATAGGCTCCTCATTTTTGCTGAATTACAGGTACATTTCATTGCTCATTTGATGTATTGAAGCTCAAGTATAAAGTATTCCTAAGTGTGAAGATTTGAGTTCATTAGCTTATGCTAAACCCTCACTCTGTTTTCCCCCCTTTTTCTTCGAATATATGTAATAATAAGATAACTATTTTGTTGTATTTATGCACTTGAACTGATTCATTTTCATAATAATTGGACATTAGAGACTGACTTACCCTGTAATAACTGGACATTCAAACTATTTTTGAGTGTGTAAAATCGATAGTGCTGTTAGCTAATGTATGGCTGTTCTAGGTGATTATTCCCTGTTTTGTTTAGAAGTAAAGGACTTAGGAAATGTTAGCTCAATAATTATTCAAAATCCAAACATTGTGTATTGTTTTAGTTTGTTTAGGCTTCAACACATTGACCATGTTTTGTTTCAGATCTATAAGTTGTGATAAAAATCATAATTGAATTTTGAAAGTTAGATTCATATACTCTGACTAACGAGTATATGAATCATTTGGTTCAGATCTAATACTAAAAATTGATATAAAAATAATTATTAGTATTTTATCTGTGAATGTGTAGATATTTAATTTTGTGTATAATTTCAAACCAAAGAAACGTTATTGAGAATTGGACTCTTTCGTCCAAATCAACACTGAGCTCATTCGAGAGGCCCAGTAAGTACCAGGAAACTGTAACACTACGTGTTTCTGGGCTGAGTGATTAAAAGACCCAAGCTGGCCATAATAGCTGCTATTCGCAGCCTAAACAATATGTGCTCCTGGGCTGGCCCAAACTTGAATTAGTGTATGCAATTAGCCATGAATGAGGCTAAGATGCGCGTATTGTTTTCCCAAATACACTACTTATGTATAAATAATTAGTGCGCTTAAACACATCAATAATGGAGAACTTTGTATAGGCTAGAATGTCCTTATAAAATAAAATAAGCCACGTTAACACAATCAAATACCATGCAATGGCTCTTTAATTCATTAAGACACATAGAAAATAGGAAGTGTCGTTTATCGAATTTCACGGCCTTCTATGAATTTGGAAGACGTAGGTGCTATAGGCGCGAAGTTGTTAATAAAAAATACCTTCCCAACTCGGGTGCGCATTTGTGTGACCCAAATTCCATTCTCAATGGAATTGAAATATGTCTAAAACCGCGGGTACATTTGTGTGACGCTATTCACGACAGTTTTAATAACATTGCAAATTTCCTAATATATGTTAAAAGCGATTGATAATCTCAAATTTCAGGATTAACAGGTATAGAAAATCATATTTTTAAGCCACTTATAATAAGTTTGAATGATCGTGCTAGAACCACGGAATCCGGGGGTGCCTAACACCTTTCCTCGGGTCAACAAAATTCCTTACTCAAGAATTTCTGGTTCGCAGATTCCAATCGGGCAGTCGAAATTTCCTATATTTGGGATTTTAAATAAACCGGTGGCTTGGGACACCAAAAGCCAAACCTATCCCAAGTGGTGACTCTTGAAATAAATAAGTAATGCCATCTCGAATAATGTCACTTTAATTGGAAAAACTCCTATACACGTGTCATCTTTTGGGATAACCACATGCAGGCAGAAAAAGGAGCTGTGACAGCTCTAGCGACTCCGCTGGGGATCAAACCCAGAATCTCTGGTTCAGGGTTCAAGAATTCGAGCTTAAAATAACTGTTATATTTAGCTTCTTTTGATTTGCTTACCTGTTTTGTGCTAAATGCCGCATGTTTTACCGCTTTGATATTATCTGAACTGTATATATAAACGGTGACGAAACCCTTCACTTCTAACCTCCGAGAATGTGCTTACTGGTTGAGACTCCCTACTCTGTTAGTGTCTTACCCTAAAATAAGAAATAGACCGGACAAGTTACAAAGCCGGACGATCTCGCGGGTCCCCGGTACGTAGCCCCCTCCTCGACTCGAGTTATCCATTCAGGTACACAGTCTAGACCCTATACCGAGGCTCTCAACTTAGCATAACAAACTTCATGCCGGATCCCTAGTAGGAACGTTTATTTGCGTCATGTATTTTACTTAGGGGACTCAACACAGGGGTTGGGTCCGTCTAGGACAGGTGACCCGAAATAAAAGACAATCTTGATTCATTTCTACTTGCGCATTTATTGCCTTGGATTCGCATGTCGACCAACTTGTAAACAAAGGGAATAAATTTGAGAAAATAGCAGTGCTAGGGTAGTCACTTTTTAAAACCAATCTCGAACAACGCCGAAGTGCTGCCAGATTTTTCAATAAAGAAAAGAAAAGAAAACAACGAAAACAACAAACACCAAATTTTGGAGTTTTAATAATGTCTGGGGGTTTTGATAAATTATTTTGGCCGGGTCCAATCCTTGTTTTTTCAAATTTGTCAAATGCCAGTGTTATTTTTCTTGCTTTGAAAAGAGTCTGGTGGTGCCATTTTTGCGATAAGAGCTGAATGTTACTACAAGGGATACCAGAAGGCTGATCTTGCACAAATGGCTACCTCTAAATTTTATTCGGGCTGGTAAGCAAGCACAACCTCAGAAACCTTCTCGCGGAAGTGTTAAAGGGGCGTATTTGCAAAGCCGGTCCTAGTTTTTAAAAAATAAAAAATGTCAATTTTAAATGTTTTGAGATACTAATTTGCCCTAATAAATGTGCAGAATGAGCATGATAATGAACAAAATTCCTTTGGAACTGCGGCTGTGGTGGAATGACCTCGGAGAAGCAGGACAGAAAAAGGTCAACGCAAATTTGGGGGGTCTCACTAGTTTGTTGAAAATCAACCCCAGGGGAAACATCATAAAGGCCTTGATCACTTTCTGGGACCCAAACCACAACGTCTTCCACTTCTCAGATTTTGAGTTAACCCCGACTTTAGAAGAAATGTCCGAATATATAGGGACCCATTCAATCCCTTTGAGGCATCAATATTCGATCACACCTAGAGCCCTCGCTGTGCACAAATTTCTGGATATTTTGAAAATTAGTAGAAAGATTCACAACCCTGACTTGTCGGCTGGTTTTTGCACTCTGCAGTTTATATACCAGAGGTATGGCCACGTCGGAGGATTCACCAACTCCGAAAACCTTATTTGTAGCAAGGGTAATTGGCTCAAGTGGGAGGAGCATCGATGTTTCGCATTCATGGTGTCTTTCTTGGGTCTTTTAGTATTCCCGTGAAAGGATGGGAACATCGACATACGGATAGCAAGGGTCGTTAGTACTTTGATGACTCAGGCAAGGAGTACTCTTGCTCCAATGATCCTGTCTGATATCTTCCGAGCCCTTACCATTTGTAAAGCAGGAGGGGATTTTTTTGAAGGTTGTAACTTGCTATTGCAAATCTGGATGATTGAGTATTTATGTCGCAGGCCGCGGTTCATGAATTGTGGGCTGCCAACAAAAGGTTAAATAGAAGAATTTGACAATAGGGTGAATGGGTTTAAATTACCAGAGGGTGTCGCAGAGTGGGCGTCACATCTCCGGGTTATTTCTGCAAATCAAATACAATGGACACTCTGTTGGATCTCTGTGGACGAAGTTGTGTATATGCCCGCAACAGAACCACATTTTCTCTTGATGGGCCTTAGAAGCATCCAGCCTTATGCCCCGCATCGGGTCTTGAGACAACTCGGAAGATGCCAGATAGTGCCAAAAGACGAAGATCTCAGCATCCGGGTCGTCGAAATTGGGCCTGGTAGTCAGTTCCCCGAAGCAATGGTTCGCAAAATTTTGGAATGAATGCCAATATTTAGCCGCTGACACTTGTGTACAGGACCCTGCCAAAGGTGAAGAGTCTCCGGGGTACCTTGCTTGGTACATGAGAGAAATTAAGCACGAAAGACCATCCAAAAGGCCTCATTTCCAAGAGTTTGCTGGAACATCACAAGAGTAGTGAGATTGGTTAGCAAAAGAAAATGAATACCGTGCTACTATAGGAAGGCTAGAAAAGAAAATTCAAGAATTGCAATTCGAAAATAGCCAGCAAACTGCTGCTATCGAGGGAGAAAAGAAGGTACTGGTAAAATAAAATAAAACCTTGCGAGCCCAGATCCAGAAATGGAAGACAACCACAAGAAATCCTCCGAGAAGTACAAAAGATGAAAAGCTCATAGAGAACCTGCGTCAAAAAGTAACCGAATACGGTTTTGACCTGAATAAGGCAGAGGGTGAATTGTCTAGAGCTCGGAAACAATTAATAAAGTGCTGAAGAAAGGGCATGCATACTGGAACAGTTAAAAGAGGGAAGCGGCGATGAGAGCGCTGGTTTAAAATAGAGGGTTGTCATAGCTGAAAGCAAAATGGTCAAGCAAGCCAGAGATTTCAAAGCTGAGAGGGAGCATTGCTATGCGGTAATAGCGGGCTTGGAAAGAGATTTACGACAGTTTCAAAAGCTAAATCAGGCAGCAGAATGGACTTTAGAAGCACGGGCGGAACAATTAGGGCGTCTGCTACAAGAAAAAGGGGTTATCAGAGAAAAGGCGCGGGCAATTGCAGACCATATTACCACTAAATGCAATCACCGTGAGGACATGGAAAAATCTATGTTTTTTGCCGCTGCTATGACATTTGGCCGACCAAGTAATGGAAGATCTCCACTATCTCCAAGAAAGTCTAGCACGCAAACCCGCGACAAGGCCGAATGATGACCCGCAAGCCCCAAAAGCATTTGAAGTGTTAATGTACTCATAGATTTGTATTTTTCTGGAAAAAGAGTCTGTTTGTTTTCCTTTCGAGTCTGTAAGGTTATTAAGTCCCAGTCTGGTAGTTGCTTTTTGCCTTTGTAATCAAACTTAGATATTTATCAAAATCAAAATCCCAAAAATATTTTGCTGTGTACTTCAACTTTTATTTCCATGAACTACGCTCGGTACGATTCATGCAAAGTCATGATACGTAGGCAATCTCTATAGGATTCTACCATATTCTTTAAAAAGACTAAAAAATGAAGAATAAGAGGTCGGAAATAAAAAGAAGTTGGAATAAATGCCGGGATGACACGTGCGGCTATGGCAAGCATATAGAAACCCATTATATACCTAGGTGTATCATGCTCAACGTGTGATTTCCTGTTTGTCATCTACAGCGAACTAACTACGTTTTCTAGAATTATAGTCCAGGTGTTTAGAACAGTGGTTGGTTTTGCGGTAATCTGGATTCACACGAATACTTAACTCGGTCAAAGGGAAATACAGAGATGTCGACTGAGATGACTCTACCCACCTTCCCTATTCCAGAAGACAGTCTAATCACATGAGTACCAGCCTCTGAATCTGTAGCGGACGAAGAGAACAGGATTCTGCGGCTCCGGGTCATGGAAATGTGGGATGCATGGACCAATGGGTAGGAACCTCCCAGCGCTATCCCTGGATTTCCCGAGCTATTTCCAAGGTCAGGGGGTACCTCTACTATTCCTATCAGTCACCCGAGTATTCTCTTGGGGCAGCCCACCATCTCAACCAATTTTGTTGGGGAGCCCTCTGAAACCTACCCTCCAATGTTTGCATCCTGGCCAGTTCCCAATATCTTTACGACTCCTCCGTGCGCATCTACTACACAGCCTGCAGTACCAAGGCCCATGTTTGACCCCGCAGCCTTTACATTCAAACTCCTAACTACCAAAATGAGCCTCCCCCATACCCTACATACAGCTACCCTCAGCCAACATATGAACTTACCCCTATGCCAGACAAAACTTCCAAAGCACCCGAGCAGGATGAAATCACAAGGAGAATGAAGAGTCTTGAGCAAAGCCTGAAGAATATACAAGGACTAAGCAGATAGAAAAGTGTAGCCTATTCAGACCTATGCATGTTCCCCCATGTCCATCTTCCTTTGGGGTTTAAAATGCCAAAATTTGAGAAATATGATGGTCATGGCGACCCCATCGCCCATCTGAAAAAGTATTGCAATCAATTACGTGGGGTCGGCGGGAAGGAAGAACTCCTGATGGCGTATTTGGGGAGAGTTTAGTGGGTATTGCATCCAAATGCTACATAGATCAAGATATTACCCAATGGCACATATGTGATGACCTTGCCCGGAACTTTGTACGACAATTCCAGTACAACATCGACATTGCCCCAGATAGGAATTCCCTAGCCAACCCGAAGAAGAAACCCCCTGAAAGCTTCAGAGAGTATGATATTAAATGGCGAGAGCAAGCATCAAAAGTGAAGTCTCCCATGGACGAAACCAAGATGGTCACCGTCTTTTTGCAAGCACAAGAGGCAGACTATTTTCAGAACATGATGTCCGCAATGGGCAAACCATTCGCAGAAGCAATAAAGATTGGGGAGAGGGGGAGAATGGCCTCAAAACAGGGAGGATTCTAAGTCAATATGCCATAAGGGCCACGTCCCAAGCCATACAAGGAGGGGCAGGAGGAATTTCAAGGAACAAGAAGAAAGATGAAGCATCCATGGCAGCCTCCGGGATGAGGAAACACCATACTCACAGGCATGCATTCTCTGAAAGAGCATCTCAACATTACTATCCTCACCGAGACATGCACTATGTCCCGCAACCCTACACAGTTATGAACGCTCAACCCTTTGCCCGACCTCAACAGGAGAACAATAGAAATCAAGCTCCAAGAAATCAACTTCCTCAGAATCATTACAATCCCCGCCCTCAGCAAAATAATTATCATCCCAGGGAGCCACACCGGAGGCAGAATTTCACCCTAATAGGAGAGTCCTACGCCACCCTGTTCCCAAAGCTAGTCCATATGGGTCTCCTCCAGCCTGTACCCTCAAACAGATAGAATCCTGAATCACCTTCTTACCAAAGGGGCGTGCGATGTGCTTACCACTCTGGGGCAGAGGGACATGATACTGAAAATTGTTGGACCTTAAAACGAGTAGTGGAGGACTTGATTGATCAAAAGAAGATAGTTCTAAGAGACGACGAAGTCCCAAATGTAACTGATAACCCGTTGACGCCCCACAACAACGGGCCGGTCATCAGAATGATCTACGTGGACAAAGAATTTGATCCTGCTTTGAAAGCCATCATAGCCATCACCGAGTCAGATAGAAAACCAAAAGTCTCCCCAAAGAATATGGAATAAAAAAAAATGAATGAAGTCAAATGTCCTAAAGTAGAAAATAAGGCTGAGGTTGAAGCTGAGACAACCCCTACCAAAGAAACAATATTGTACATTCCACGAGGACACAAAGAAAAGCATCCCACTTTAAGCCCTCCAAAAAGGTTCGAGCTGAACAAAACCATGGATGTGCCTAAGAAGGCCTATGTGGTACGAGGATCGATTAAACCACCGGTGCTAAATGAGACCGTGGTTATTGGTCGCGTGCCACAGAAGCCCATGACCAACCCTTCAGCCGTCCCTTGGAATTATCAGGAAACCGTTGTTACATTAAAGGGCAAAGAAGTCCTCGGAGAGGCCCAAAAGGGGTGTCCCACAGAGAAATACTTAGACATGGAAGAAGTGAACGTCGCTACCAAACGGCGGTTCCTGCCAAAGAGGCCAGTGAATGCTGAGGAAGCAGAAGCCTTTTTCCAGAAAATGAAAATGCCGGAGTATGAAGTGGTAGATCAGCTCCGAAAATACCCTGAGTAGATTTAATTATTGTCACTCTTGATGAAATCTCCTGAGCATCAACAGGTGTTGGCCAAGACATTGAATTAAGCTTATGTTCCAGCCGAGACCTCTGTAGAGTAACTAGAGAAGATGGCAGAGAGATTCTTCACTGTTGACCAGATATCGTTCAGTAAGAATAACTTACCCCCGGAGGGAGTTGCTCACAACAAGGCTTTGCACCTCACTGTCAAATGTGAGAGATATTATGTCAAGAGAGTGATGGTCGACGGAGGTTCCGGAGTAGACATATGTCCACTATCTACATTGCATAGAATGGAGATCGGGACATGGAGGATTTATTCTAACAACATATGTGTCCGAGCCTTCGATGGAATAAAAGGCATACCGTAGGTGAAATCGATTTGGTGCTCACCATTGGTCCCGTCGACTTCGAAGTAATATTCCAGGTGTTGGACATGGACACCTCCTACAACTACCTCCTAGGAAGGCCGTTGATTCATGCAGCAGGGGCAATGCCTTTGACCCTACACCAAATGCTAAAATTTTAGTACAAAAATCAAGAGATTGTAGTTCATGGAGAGGAGAACTATCGATTTACTGGGCCCCTCTGTTCCCTAGAAGCCAAGGAGAGTGAACACATAGTCTATCAAGCTTTCGAAGTCGTAGTAGCCGATCAACATAAAGAGCGCAAGCCACTCCCTCAACCTTTCCTGTCAAATGCTTCAATTATGGTAGCGAAGGAAATGACGTACCAAGACTTCAAGCCAGGCAAGGGACTCGGAAGCTCCCTACAAGGCATAACCGAGCCGGTCGCCTTTCCTGCCACAGAAAAGTTCTTTGGATTGGGCTGTCATACGACCTTCGAAGATATCACATGGGCCAATCACAGAAAGCGCCAAGGACGGGCCTTACCACGACCCCTACCTCACTAGTTCAAAACCTTTATAAAACCAAATTACAGTGAAGAGGAGGAAGAAGAAACCTTCACGGCAGAAGAAATTGATGAGATTTGCGTGGCTATGAGGGAGTTGCTATGAAGTAAACATCGTCCAACCAGGGGAAGGTTCAAGCATCATTGATGTGTTGTATATGGGGCCAGATGCTAAACTTCAAAATTGGAAGGCCACGCTTTTTCCGGTTAGGCGGGAGACCCGGTAGTCTCGCCTTGCTACCTCTTCCCACATCACAAGCTATTTCTGGGTGTAGCTCGATTGTTTGTTTTCCTTTTAGCACTTTAAAATCTCGATTGTAAACCCTGTTATCTTTCAAGTTCGAAGAAATAAAATCAATCTTTTGTCATTCACACTTCCTGTCTCTGATTTTTGTCTTTCTTTATTTTTCATCTTTTTTTTTCAGTCCCAATAACGCGACTTTAAATAAAACGACATGCTCGCGGACTTCTTGCCATGGCTCAAACTCGCTGCCTATCTATGAAATAACGAACCAGAGACCGAAATAAAATGAAGAAGAGGCTATTAGGGAAATCACTCGAGATTTGGAACACTTTGAGAACAAACCTAAGCCTAACTTAACTGATATTGAACCGGTTAACCTGGGCAATCTCGATGAAATCAAAGAAACTAAAATAAGCATCCATGTAAACAAAGAGATACGGGATTCATTGGTTCAACTCATGTTGGAATTCAAAGACGTATTTGGTTGGTCCTATGACGACATTCCTGGTCTGAGTTGTTAGAAAATACGGTTAACGCTAGAGGGGGGGGGGTGAATAGCGTTATAATAAAATTTAGCGTAAACTTGCGGAAATTATAATTTGCAGGAAGTAAATAAGTGCGATAAATAATAACTTACACACAGATATATCCTGGTTTACCACAACGTGTGGCTAGTCCAGTCCCCGAGAGACTCTCTCGAGATTTTCCACTAACTTGTCAAGCTTCCGGGTGCTTAACAAACCTTTACAACTTGAGGACGCAAGCCTCAACACCTTTGCTCGGAGTTACAACACTCCAAGACTTCAACCAAGGAAACACAAGTTCCTTACAACAAGAGAATCACAATTCTCTTCCAAGTGTACAAACACTAAAACACTCAAACAATATACTCCTTTATGAGTAGGTATGAGTAAAAGAAATAAGCTCTAGATCACAACAACTTTGGACAAGAATATGGCTCTCAAAATCTTTATGAAATTGAATATAAAATGATAAACAAAAGTATGCAAGCTTATAGCAATGTAATGATTAGTTGTAGTATGTTGTTGTGTTTAAAACACTGAAATGAAGCTGTATTTATAGTTGAAAAACTTGGCATTACCGTTGCCTAATTGCCAATTAAGAGTTGCTGATTTTACTCACTGACAATCGATTGTCAAACCCCAACAATCGATTGTCTGCCAGTCAGTCCAAAATTCAATCCCAGATTTTACGCTTGATAATCGATTACTTACAATCCATAATCGATTACTGGCAACGTTCAAAAAATCCTTTCCATATTTTACCACAAACAATCGATTGTCCAGAATCAACAATCGATTACTCAGCAACGTTCAAAAAATCTTTTCCGGATTTTAATCAAAACAATCAATTTTATAGAATCAATAATCGATTACCCAATAACGTTCAAAAAATCTTTTCCGGATTTTAATCAAAACAATCGATTATACAGAATCAATAATCGATTACCTGATGGTATTTGAAAACTTTACGACAACGGTCAGCTTCACAATCGATTGCACAAAGTCAACAATCGATTACTTATCAGTTTATGAAAAATATTTTAGACACTGTCTCTTTGACAATCGATTGTCCAATGTAACAATCGATTATTTAATAAATTTGAAAATCACTGGAAGACACTGTCTCAACATAATCGATTACCATTAGTTCATAATCGATTATTCTGAGTTTTGAAAAACTTTGATGGACACTGCCTCAGTCACAATCGATTGTCATTAGTTCACAATCGATTGTCATGCAGGTTTGAAAAACCTGATGCTCACTGTCTTACTCACAATCGATTGTCATTAGTTCACAATCGATTGTCATGCAGTCTTGGCTTAAAACAATCGATTATCATAAGTACATAATCGATTATCTTAGTCCAGATTTTTAAGGCATGTCTAAAAATTATTTTGACTACTGTAAATATGCATGATTTAAAATCTTTTGACATTAAATTAAATATGCATGATTTTGGAAAATAGTTTTATGAGAGAAGCCATGTTACGAGTCAAGTTGTAGGATCAAGATCACAATTAAGAATGACTCAATTAAACTATAAAACTTTGTCTTGAGCTTGAATCTCGTTTATATCAATTGTGCGCTTGTTTCTTGAACTTCGTCATATATCAATTTTCGCTTCGTTTGTCATTCATCAAAACCTATACAAAAGAACACACGTTTTAGTATATTGCATTGAGAACGTGTTTCTAACAATTTCCCCCTTTTTGATAATGGCAAACATTAAGCGGGATATGCAAGACAAGCAATTTATATTGACGATTCAAGACAAGTATATACATGCAACAAGTATGTAATTTGTTCCCCCTCAATTTGAGAATTCCCCCTCAATTTAAGCTTATAATTTGAGAGTGCATCATACCCGTTATCTTCCCCCTTTTGCCATTAGCAAAAATAATAATAAGATGCCAAAGATGAAATAAACCTTATTTATTTATTTAAAGAATTACAGCAACAGGGAAGACAATACAACATATAAAAACAAACTTAAAAGAACTATATTATTCATTCATCATCTTCCGCCTCATCATCCGGCGCTGCTTCATATGGAACAAGACCCGCATATGGATAATGAACGTGGTCAAAATATCCATAGATCTCGTGAGTTAATTGACCGAAAGAAGAGGTCAATGAAGCAATTTGGTCGGAAATGAATTGGAGGGAAGGCTCTTGAGGCGGAGGAGTTCAACGGGTTGGAGGAGGAGCAGGCGTTGTATGATCACCGTCATGATGAAAGGAGGATTCTGAAATTTCCCACTTCTTGGTACTCTTTTTGAGAGGACCGTTGGAAGTGATGAATCCGGAGGCTTCAAGAAAGTTCATGATGAGGAGAGCATAAGGAAGAGGCCTATCATCTCCGATAGCGTCACGCATGTGAATCTTGACGAGCCGACACCAATTGATGTTAGCTCCGGTTATTATGGCATGCATGAGCTTGGTGTCCTCTTGGGAAATGGTAGCATGGTTATGCTTACGAGGCTTGAGGACTCGGGTGATGAAATAGAAAATCAATCGATAATTGGGATCCATTCTCGTAATTGTAGGACGACGGGAAGAAAGATTTGGATCATAAGAAGTAATACCGGTTTGATGTAGGAGGGCTGTTTCATCAAAAAGGGCTCCGGCCTCTCCGGTGTACCGAAAAATGTCTTCACCATTACGAGGAAGATGGGCAATGGTATGGAGGTTTTCTTCGGAGATAAGAATTTGAACACCGTTTATAATTGTCACAAGATCACCGTCATCATCCTCATGAAGGTTGGAGTAAAATGCTTGAATTAAAGTAGTATTGATGTATGGATGGGTAAGAAGTAAGAAGTCAAGAAGTTGACAATTTTTTGAGTATATTTGCAGCAGGGCCATAAGATTCAAGATACTTGTTGGTTGAAAAACGGGGAGGAAGAATGTCGCGCTTTTCAAATTTTGTTAAAAATCAAGTAAGCTCGATGTCAGAATTAAAATAAAGAACGGAACCATCTTGGTAAGGATACTTTGGAGCAGCAGAGGAGGATGCACCATGCCTAGCAGAACGGGAACGTTTAGAGTGACGGCCCGACATTTTAACTAAGTATTGCTGGAATTTGCAAGAGTTTTGATAGTTTGAGAGCTAAAATTGATGCTTGAGTGAGTAAAAATGAACATATATGGAGCCTATTTATAGAGGGGAGAAAGGCATTTCATTAATGGAAGAAATCTGCAAAAAAAAAAAATTGAAAGCTGAAACAGTCAGAAACGGTTAAAAATAAATTTTACTGACCGTTGGACAATCGATTGTTGGAGTGAGATAATCGATTGTCATTAAGATTTGACTGAATCTCGGAACTGACACAAATCGATTGCAGAACCAAACGGTAACAATTTTGAATTTCTGACATGAAATAATCAATTGTCAAAATATGGTAATCGATTGTTTTGTTCCAGTGATCACAGTGATTTTCTGACTCGAAAAATAATCGATTATATATATGGAACAATCGATTGTTGTAGAAAAGCAGTACTGAATGGCTGAGACGGTAATCGATTAAACAGCTAAAAAATCGATTGTTAAACAAAACTTCATAATAAGCATAAACTATAAATGATCGATTAGTGATACTTGCTAATCGATTTTCTGCACAGTAAAATAATCGATTATTTGCTGTAACAATCGATTGTTTTGTGCCATTTCTTTATAGTTCCCCCTACCTTTTGGGCGATACCTGCAAAATAGAATTAAACGTCTCCGACGCTCAAGTCAGTAATTAAAATATAAATACAACCTAAAATGTATGCATTTAGATCAACGTTTACCCTCATTCATTACTTCATTTGGACATGATTTATATTTAGCACAACATTAAACGCTAAATATTTTAACAAGTCTACTAGCAATAAGGTAAAGTGAGGAACGATCATACCTGTGTAGTTCTTGGTATTGCTCGTCTTACCTTTCACATTTCTGTCAAGATGGTCATCTAAATTCATTAAAGTGACCATTGGTTTGGTGTTGCTCTTTTCGAATTGATTTGGCAACTCCTTGCGACATTTAGATGGACAAATGAAAGTTCCCTCTTTCATTTGCTTAATTTGCAGCTCCAAGAAGAAATTAAGCTTGTCTATCAATGATATCTCAAATGCGATTTACAGATTCCTTGCATGATACTTATTAGTTGCTCCAAAGTAATACAAATATTTTCTAAGATATCATTTTCCACAAGATTTGGAATGCAAGATATTAGTGGCATGAGAGTTTAAAGAAAATAACATTGCCAATATAGAGAGTTGTTTTGAAATTCTGTCATCAAAAAGATACTAAACTTCATGCAATCTATTTCCCCTTAATCAGAAATTTATCAAGACATACCAACAAGACATAGATATACCAATTGTTATAAAACAATGATAAACCCATTTGTTGGATGACATAACAAGTGTACCAAAAGTTATTTTATTAACAGTGATACAAATTGTTATTTTTAGTAAAGCATATTATAGACGAGTGTTGACTGTTAACAGATCAACCATACATCGAATTTTGAAGAACAAACCAACCATTATCCAGACCAAAGGATGTGTTCATCAAGAGACAATTTTTAACAGAAGGATTTTTGTCAAATGTTAGAAACATGAGACATCTCAATTATTTTTCAAAGCTGATGATAGCATTCATCAAAAACGTGAGTGAAAACTCTTTGAAGAATATGCTAATAGATGATACACACCACACGGTATACTAACAGTTATTTAGACCACAGATAGCAATTATCAAATCATGAATGAAATGATTTTATCAAGCTAACTGTTAATACATATCAACAGTTTTGATCTTTTAAAAGCAGATAACTAACAAGTAAACTAATTGACACCAATTGTCATTTAACAACACGCTTTCAACATATGAATCAACAAAGCTAATTGATATTGATTGTTGACAAGGATATCTCAATTGTTAACGCACATCAACTATTACGACTAAGCTTATCAAAGATTCAACAATAAGGGAACCAAATTAACAACAAATAAGTTAATATTGGTTCCTAGCACATATTTTTGTCAAAAAGGATAACTAACCGAAATTTCCTCTTGATGCAATGAGGTGTCGTGCTCGGTGCATCTACTACAATACTGTAGCCTTTCAAGCACACCTGCAAAACAGATTAATGATCTTTTGGTACCCATGCCATTTTGGGTCCTTGAGGGTTAGGCATATCATAATGATGCGATTGAGTGATATGTCTATGTCGTGTAAAACATGCAGGGGCAATATGACCAATGCGTCTACAATAATGACAAGTCACGTTGGGGTTATGCATCCTTCTAGGTTCATAGTAACTTGACGGACGAAAAAGGTTTACTCTATTTTCAGCATTATGACTATTGCGTGCTTTATGAACATCATTTCTCCTACTATGAGCAGCATTTCTAGAATAATTATTTCTACGTTGGAAATCATTTCTAGGTGCTCTGAAGGGTTTAAAAATCCTTCTAGTATTTGGCCTATAATATGCATCATTTCTAGGGTAGTTATTTCTAGGTGGTAAGTCATTGCTAGGTCTTCTAAAATGTTCAACATTTGGTCTAGCATGCATATTTGTTCTAGGATTGCTATTTCTAGGATAAGTATTTGTTTTATTAATCCTAGGTTGAGCCTTAGGTGGTTGGGGTTTGGCTTCAACCTTTTCTTTAGGCTCATTCTTAAAGCCTATGCCATGCTTGGTTGACTTCAAATTATCAAGAACATCATTCAAATTTTTGTGCGAAGAATTAAACTTATCTAATGTGCCTTTAAGCCTTTCTACTTCATTTTTGAGATGCAAGCAAGACGTACACTTTCTAATAGAGCTTTCGGGCTTATTGGCGCTTCTTTTTCCGAAAAACTTGTTTTCCTCTTTCAACTTCTCATTTTCTAAAACCAGTTTTTCAAAATCTTTTTCTTTTAGAGAGAGTTGTTTTTGAAAATCTTTTTCTTGCAACGACAGAGTTTTCTGCAAATCTTTAATAGTCTTGGAAGCATCAACAAACTCACTATGTAATTTATTATAAGCATTTTGCATTCTTCAAGCGAGTGAGAGTTTGACGTACTTACCTCTTCTTCTTCGTTTGCCATGAGACATTGGCCAGTTGATTAGTCATATGAGCTGTCCGCTTTTTGAGGCATGGTTTCATACATTTCCTCCAGCTTATCCCACATCTCTTTGGCGGTTTTGTAGTGGGAAATTTTCTGATAGTCTTCTTGATTCAAGGCGCTATACAACATATTTATTGCATTAGTGTTGTATTCACTTACCTTGGCTTTCCCAACTTTTGTTGTCATTTGATCACCATGCTTGATGATTTGCCATAGATAAAAGTTGTTGGCTGTGATGAAAATTCTCATCCGATCTTTCCAATATAAGTAATTATTTCCATCAAATATTGGGGGCAACATGTTAAAATCACCTTCACCTATTCCTGCAAAAGAGTCACGAGTAGAAGCCATGGATGGTTCTCTCAAACTGTTAAGTCTTCAGAGAGTTGGGCTCTGATACCAATTGTTAGAAAATACGCTTAACGCTAGAGGGGGGTTGATTAGCGTTATAATAAAATTTAGCGTAGACTTGCGGAAATTATAATTTGCAGGAAGTAAATAAGTGCGATAAATAATAACTTACACACAGATATATCCTGGTTTACCACAACGTGTGGCTAGTCCAGTCCCCGAGAGACTCTCTCGAGATTTTCCACTAACTTGTCAAGCTTCCGGGTGCTTAACAAACCTTTACAACTTGAGGACGCAAGCCTCAACACCTTTGCTCGGAGTTACAACACTCCAAGACTTCAACCAAGGAAACACAAGTTCCTTACAACAAGAGAATCACAATTCTCTTCCAAGTGTACAAACACTAAAACACTCAAACAATATACTCCTTTATGAGTAGGTATGAGTAAAAGAAATAAGCTCTAGATCACAATAACTTTGGACAAGAATATGGCTCTCAAAAGCTTTATGAAATTGAATATAAAATGATAAACAAAAGTATGCAAGCTTATAGCAATGTAATGATTAGTTGTAGTATGTTATTGTGTTTAAAACACTGAAATGAAGCTGTATTTATAGTTGAAAAACTTGGCATTACCGTTGCGTAATTGCCAATTAAGAGTTGCTGATTTTACTCACTGACAATCGATTGTCAAACCCCAACAATCGATTGTCTGCCAGTCAGTCCAAAATTCAATCCCAGATTTTACGCTTGATAATCGATTACTTACAATCCATAATCGATTACTGGCAACGTTCAAAAAATCCTTTCCATATTTTACCACAAACAATCGATTGTCCAGAATCAACAATCGATTACTCAGCAACGTTCAAAAAATCTTTTCCGGATTTTAATCAAAACAATCGATTTTACAGAATCAATAATCGATTACCCAATAACGTTCAAAAAATCTTTTCCGGATTTTAATCAAAACAATCGATTATACAGAATCAATAATCGATTACCTGATGGTATTTGAAAACTTTACGACAACGGTCAGCTTCACAATCGATTGCACAAAGCAACAATCGATTACTTATCAGTTTTTGAAAAACATTTTAGACACTGTCTCTTTGACAATCGATTGTCCAATGTAACAATCGATTATTTAATAAATTTGAAAATCACTGGAAGACAGTGTCTCAACATAGTCGATTACCATTAGTTCATAATCGATTATTCTGAGTTTTGAAAAACTTTGATGGACACTGCCTCAGCCACAATCGATTGTCATTAGTTCACAATCGATTGTCATGCAGGTTTGAAAAACCTGATGCTCACTGTCTTACTCACAATCGATTGTCATTAGTTCACAATCGATTGTCATGCAGTCTTGGCTTAAAACAATCGATTATCATAAGTACATAATCGATTATCTTAGTCCAGATTTTTAAGGCATGTCTAAAAATTATTTTGACTACTGTAAATATGCATGATTTAAAATCATTTGACATTAAATTAAATATGCATGATTTTGGAAAATAGTTTTATGAGAGAAGCCATGTTACGAGTCAAGTTGTAGGATCAAGATAACAATTAAGAATGACTCAATTAAACTATGAAACTTTGTCTTGAGCTTGAATCTCGTTGTATATCAATTGTGCGCTTGTTTCTTGAACTTCGTCATATATCAATTTTCGCTTCGTTTGTCATTCATCAAAACCTATACAAAAGAACACACGTTTTAGTATATTGCATTGAGAACGTGTTTCCAACATGAGTATGGATTTGGTGGTTCATAAGTTGCCTACATACCTCGAATGCTATCCATTACAACAAAAGCAAAGAAAGTTCAAGTCTGATGTCAGTGATAATATCAAAGAGGAAATTACAAAACAACTTGAAGCAGGGGTAATCCGGGTAGTGCGGTATGCCACTTGGATAGATAGTGTGGTCCCAGTGCCGAAGAAGGGCGGGAAAACTTGAGTGTGTATGGATTATAGAGATTTGAACAAGGCGAGTCCCAAGGATAATTTCTCTCTGCCCAACATCCACATCCTTGTTGATAATTTTGCCAAACACGAGATTCAATCCTTTGTAGATTGCTATGCAGGATACCACCAAGCGTTGATGGATGAGGAAGATGCTGAGAAAACCGCTTTCACCACACCTTGGGGAACATATTGTTATAGAGCTATGCCTTTTGGATTGAAAAACACCGGGACAACATACATGAGGGCTATGACCACCATCTTCCACGGCATGATGCATAAAGAAATAGAGGTATACGTGGAAGACTTGATTATCAAATCCAAGACTTAAGGTGATCATGTAAAGGATTTGAGGAAATTCTTCGAAAGGCTTCACAAATATAATTTGAAACTAAATCCAGCAAAATGCGCATTTGGAGTCTCGTCGGGCAAACTTTTGGGGTTCATCGTCAGCTGTTGTGGCATCGAATTGGATCCAACCAAGATCAAATCCATTCGAGTCCTACCTCCGCCAAGGACCAAAAAGGATGTGATGAGTCTAGTGGGAAGATTAAATTGCATCAGCCGGTTCATCGCCCAGTTGACTTCAAAATGTGAGCCCATATTTAAGATACTGAAGAAAGATGTGGCAGCTAAGTGGACAGTCGAGTGTCAGGAAGCTTTTGATAAAATCAAACAATACTTGCTTAATCCACCAGTTTTAGTTCCGCCGGAACCAGGAAGGCCATTGTTTCTCTATCAGACGGTCTTGGAAGGCTCTTTCGGTTGTATTCTCGGGCAGCATGATGCCACAAGAAAGCAAGAGCAGGCCATTTATTATCTGAGCAAAAATTTTACCGGCGATGAGGCCAAGTACACATTGTTAGAGAGAACGTGTTGCGCCTTGACATGGATAGGTAAGAAATTAAGGCATTATCTGCAAGCCCATACCATGTGCCTCATAACTAGGCTAGATCCACTAAGGTACATATTCCAAAAACCAATGCCCACAGGGCGACTGGCTAAATGGTAGATCCTACTCACCGAGTTCGACATTGTTTACGTCACTCGTACGGCGATGAAAGCACATGCATTGGCAGATCATTTGGTAGAGAATCCCGATTATGATGAATATCAGCCTCTGAACACTTACTCCCCTGACAAAGAAGTAAACTCATTAGAAGTAGCAGCTGAGGACACCCCCGTCAGGAAAATGTTCTTCGACGGAGCAGCAAACGCAAAGGGCGTAGGGATCGGGGCAATCTTAATCTCACCTATAGGCCAGCATTATCCAACTATAGCCTGACTTCGTTTCTTCTGCACCAATAATACCGCTGAATATGAGGCTTGCATTATGGGCATGAACATGTCTATTAACCAAGATGTCGAAAAGTTGCTAATCATGGGGGATTCTAATCTAATCATTCGACAAGCTCAAGGAGAATGGGAGACAAGTGACATTAAGATCCTCCCATATAGACAGCATGTCGAAGACCTCAGCAAATGGTTCAGGTTGGTATAGTTCAGGTACATTCCCTGTTGCCACAATGAGTTAGCAGATGCACTGGCAACTTTGGCTTCCATGTTGCCATACCCTGGGAATGCTTATGTTGATCCTTTACAAATCCAAATCAAAGAAAGACATGGGTATTGCAATGTAACCGAAGCAGAGCCTAGCCCAAAGCATTGGTATTACGACATGTTGAGATTCCTAAAAACACAGGAGTACCCTGAGCAAGCCACCGGAGAACAAAAGAAAACCATCTGATGGCATGCGAGCGATTTCTTCTTAAGTGGTGACACTTTGTATAAAAGAACTCCAGATCTTAACTTGTTCACATGTGTGGATGTCGAAGAAGCCAGGAGAATTATGCACGAAGTACATGAGGACGTGTGTGGGCCCCATATGAATGGCTATGTAATGGCAAAGAAGATACTATGAGCTGGCTATTATTGGATAACCATGGAGAAAGACTGCTTAGCTTTGTTCAAAAATGTCATCAATGCCAGGTGCACGGTGATCTGATTCATGCACCACTAAATGAGCTGTATCCTATGTCAGAACCCTGGCCATTTACCGCCTGGGTTATGGGTGTCATTGGGCCGATCGAGCCAAAATCCTCAAATGGGCACAGATTTATATTGGTCGCTATTGATTATTTCACAAAATGGGTTGAGGCCATCACCCTCAAGTCTGTTACCAAGATAGTGGTAGTGGATTTTGTGCATTCCAACATCATCTGTCGCTTTGGGATTCCCGCTATCATCATTATTTAAAATGCAACTAACTTAAACAGTCGGCTGATGGGAGAGATATGTGAACAATTCAAGATAACACATAGAAATTCCACTCCCTATCGACCGACCTAAAGCTAATGGTACGGTCGAAGCAGCCAACAAGAACATCAAGAAATTCTTGAGGAAAATTATTCAAAGCTCGAAGCAATGGCATGAAAAGGTGCCTTTCGCACTGATGGGATATCGTACCACAGTACGTACATCTTAGGAGCAACTCCCTATTTGCTGGTCTATGGAACTGAGGCTGTTATACCTGCCGAGGTGGAAAGCCCTTAGCTCCGAGTGATTGTCGAAGCAGAAATCGAAGATAGTGAATGGGTCAAAACCCGTTTGGATCAATTGGCATTAATTGATGAAAAACGAATGGCCGCGGTATGCCATGGGCAGTTGTACCAACAAAGAATGCCCCGTGCCTACAACAAGAAAGTGCGCCCTAGGAATTTCAAATTCAGGCAGTTGGTCTTGAGACGGATACTTCCCCATCATCAGGAAGCCAAAGGAAAATTCGCCCCAAATTGGAAAGGTCCATATATCATCAGAAAGATATTGCCTAGAAGAGCCTTTTACTTGGGTGACGTTGAAGGGGACGAGCCCGAGGCAGCGGTAAAGAGGTATTATGTTTGAACTCCCTACAGCAATGACCCCCACAGATTGAGATGCCGAAGGTTTCGCTATCCCGCTATCCCCTCCCTTTTGTAACCCGGAAATGGTGTTAAAAAAAAAGAAAAAGAAAAGAAAATGCAAAAACAAAAAGAGAGAGAAAGAAACTGAAAGAGAAAAAAAAAGAATACAAACAAAATTAGTTTAGGACCAAGTTTCCTGAACTACATCTGATTTCCGAAAGGATACGTAGCCAGCCTCTCCCTGAGATTCAGCCACATCGAAATAAAAAAACCATTTACCCAAGAAAATCAAAACTGGGGTAGAAATGTATTGGTTTGGTTACAAATCAGACCGAATGGTTGTAAAGTTATAGATCTCCGGGGACGAAAAAATACCGTTCTTGGAATTCGGTACCAATCAAATTTGTGAGAGAAATAAATGAGAGAGTCTTAATGGTGAAAACCTCCGAGCACTATAAGGTGACGACGAGCAGAGAAAAACAAAAATGAGAGAGTCCGTTTAGCAAAAATGCGAAAAGAGCGCTATCGGGCGACAGGAGAAGAGAAATGAGAGAGGCCGATTGGAGAAAACCTGCAAAGGCGTCGTCGGCCGAAGATAGGAAATATGGATGCCCAGGCTTGAACATGTTTCTTTCAATTTGGAAAGTTGAAGTCAGAAAGCAGAAATGGATTTTGGCCGGGTATCCAGTCCAAGAAGCATGTCATCACCATTTAAAGCCGGCTCGTATTTCCAGATAAGTTCCCTCTTTTCCTTCAGAGTGCATACCTCTCTAAATTCATACTTCACTCATTTCCACTTTAATTTCCTCACTATTCCTTAAATAAAGGTAGGAGGGCCGGCTTCGTGGTTTTCTCCTGGCAAGAATTATGGGAATGAACGACATCTTCAAGTACGCTTGGCCAATACCATTTGATCATGACAGTTAATGTCCCAAAAATAAAGAAATAAAAGAAAGGAAATTCAAAGTCAAAGAGGTATGAAGTTGAAGAAAAATCGGGGTTTTAAACCGAATAGGATGTTGATTCTTATCAAAAGTCCCAAAAGCAAGCCCAAAATCAAAGGCGGGACAAAACTCACAGCCCAAGGCCCAAGAAACAAGGACCAATCCCAAATGAGGACCCTCTGGCCAATTAACAAATCAAGGATTGAAAGCCAAGGGTTCGCTTTTGAATACAAAGGAAGTCGAAATCAAGCGTGACAAGGCCGCAAAACCAATCAGTGTTCAAACTAATAGTTTGTTTTGTTTCTAAACTAAAATAGACGCAGGTGCAACCTAGAAAAGCAAAAGGAACATAGGGCCAAAAACAACCAAAGGATAGGTAGAAGGGCCAAAGATGGTGGTGCGTCATTGACCAAAGGGAAGTTTTCTTTTCATTTTTCTGCAAACTCGCTAATAAGCATCATAGCACGAGATCCCAGTCCCTAGTTCCCCTTTGTACAACTTGTGGATTTCCTAGGCATTACCTAAGGATCGCATTCCATCCCTCTCTAGCATAAAGTCTCTTTCTCTCACATCCCATCATCAATGAGGAAGTTTCCCTCCACATCCCAGTATAACATGAGGATTTTCTCCCTACACTTTCCACTCCCCATCATAGTCTAGAAGTTAACACTCCCCTACCCTTAGCATAACCTAAAGGTGGTTCCTTTCCTCCTCTATCCCAAACACAGTCAAAAGAATCTCTGAGGGCCTCCACTGCCTCGTAGATCTTGCTAGCATAACCTAGAATTTTTCATTCATCCCGGCGTAACCCATGGATTCCCCTGGAATAACCCAGGATCTCTTTCCAATGCGGGCATAACTCGCG
This sequence comes from Nicotiana benthamiana, assembly GCA_034376525.1. Classification (NCBI taxonomy): domain Eukaryota; kingdom Viridiplantae; phylum Streptophyta; class Magnoliopsida; order Solanales; family Solanaceae; genus Nicotiana; species Nicotiana benthamiana. The sequence goes on from CM067329.1 coordinate 22,474,246, forward strand.
GATTTCCCTAGCATAACCTAGGATTTTTCACTCATCCCGGCATAAGCTGTGGATTCCCCCGACATAAGTCAGTATCTCCTTTCATCCCGGCATAAGCCGTGGATTCCCCTTGCATAACCTAGGACTTTTCATTCATCTCGGCATAACCCGTGGATTCCCCTGGCATAACCCAGGATCTCTTTCCAATCCTGGTATAACCCGTGGATTCCCCTAGCACCATCTAGGATTTTTCACTCATCCCGGCATAACCCGTGGATTCCCCTGACATAACTCAGGATCTCCTCTGGCATAACCCATGGATTCCTCTAGCATAACCTAGGACTTCTCATTCATCCCGGCATAACCCGTAGATTCCCCTAGCATAACCTAGGATTTTTCACTCATCCCAGCATAACCTGTAGATTCCCCTGACATAACTCAGGATCTCTTTTTGTCACGGCATAACCCGTGGATTCCCCTAGCATAACTTAGGATTTTTTATTCATCCCGTCATAGCCCGCGGATCCCCCTGGCATAACCCAGGAATTTCTTCAAAACCCATCCTTAGTAGGAACTTTCCTATCCCGGCATAACCCGCGGATCTTTTCATTCCATCCCCACAGAGACCTTTTCATTCCCATCCTCACATAACCCGAGGATTTTCATCTTATCCCCAGCAGGATCCCTTTCCATTCCCCAGCATAACCTGGTGATTTTTCCAAGGGATACACAATTCTGATTTTGATTGTTTTCAATGAAGAGTAGCATAGATGTGTGTTGCAATAACTCACGAAATTTTCCAGTGAAAACTAGGGAAGAAAATTTCGTTCATTTGCTTGTGTTGCTGCCTCAGTTCACCTTAAGGCACAAGATTCAGCATGATTGAAAGCATGAGTGTCAATTCAAAACAGAAGAAAAGAAAAAAAGACAAAGGAAGTGAACTCAAAGTGATGAGGCAGACAAAGACACAGACTGCTCAAAATATAATCAAAGTCACAAGCTCCGCATGTCCTGCTTTATTTCAAAGATGATTTCCGAGCCAATGATTGCAGCCAACGAGCATTAAGATTCCGATCGGAGCTTGCCGCAAAAGATAGTCGAGACTCAAGATCAAGCTTTAAGAGACTCATAGATAGGAATCTTGTAACTTGTAGTTGATAGGTTTAGCTAGCTTAGATTTTGATTTTATTTTGGTGTAATAAGGATCTTAGCAAGCAGAAACAACAACAACAGTAGCCAATCACAGTCTCCTGGTAGTCCCAGCTACAAAAACTTCCAGAACTACACTGACATGATTCCTTTATTTGCAAGGATATGTAGGCAACATTTGAAGCACGGTTCGGTCAGAAATTTTTCGAAAATGCTTCACCTGGAGTATTTAATCGGACGAAAATCGCTCATATTTGCTCATTTGTCTTTCCATAAAAACTCTTCATGTTCCCGCGCAAAGAGGGGCAGTTGTGAGCACATGATTTTTACCCGGTTAAAACAAGCTCCTACAAGACTCTCAAAGATTAGGATTTTCTTTAAAATATTTATTCTAGGATTTTAGTTTTTAGAATTTAATTGCATGCGCGTGTTCATTCATGCATGTTTAAGTTTTTTAGGATTTAATTGTTAAATAAGTTTATTTTACAAATTGAAAAAAACATAAAAAATATTTCCGGCATTTTTATTATTTTTGGCTTAATTTCAACTTGTTGCATTTTATTTGTGTTAATTAGGAGTTTTTGGTTTTTAAATAAAATTAGGAGTTAATTAAAATAAAAGACAAAAAAAAGGGAATAAAATAAAAATACATATATATACACAGCCACTCATGCTGGCCACAATTGGGCCAGACCTGAGTGGCCCAATCCTTTTCCCCTTCTAAAAACATACAGCCCCAGCCCAAATAACCAGTCCCAGTCCGGTCCACATATGGACCAATCCAAACGACACCTTTTAGAGACAAATCATCACAATCGTCGATCATGTCCCCATCTAACGGTCCTAAAGCCTGCCCCAATCTTTGATATATAAGTCTGAATACCTCTAATACACCCAGAGACCAAACCCTCCCCCTTCGTCGTACCATCTTCTCTGACATAACACCACCGTCGACCACCTTTTGACCGCCCCTTGACCCCTAGTGTACCACATTAACATCACCGCCGGAAATCGCCTCACGGCAGAGGCCGGTAACCAAACCTCCCCAGATTTACACCACCAAACCGTCACAACCTCCTCTATCCCATCCGGTGGTTAGTTCCCATGGAACAAGTCCCCTACCGTCTCGAATATTCAAAATAAGGTCGTCAGAACCACTGTCTCCGGCGACCTTATTCCAATCTTCCCCAGCTTTACACCATAGGGTCATTAGAACCTCCCCTTCCGCGTCCTGCATTCCACTCCCTTCGAAAACCTTCCCATCGGCCCAAATATTCAAAGAAAGGTCGTCGGAACCCCTATCTTCGGAGACCCAATTCCAAACCCCTCCAAACTTACACCCCTGAAACAACTCAGTCTCCTCTTTCCAACCATATGTGTCATACCTTTCGAATCTGCCTGAAACGTGTCGAATATTAGTTTGAAATTCCACCCTAAAACTCAAACCCTATTAAACCTTGGTCAAACTCCTCCCTAGCAACCCTTGGCCTTTCCCCTCCCCAACCATGCCACCCCGGCTCCCAAATAACCCCAATCGCTGAAGAAACTTAGATCTTAGACCTCACTGGGGTCTCAGAATCATAAAAGCCATTGCCTGAAGTTCTAAGCCTATTATACATCGTACCAGTGTCCTATGAGGTTAGAAAACCTCTATAAAAGTCAGGAACCAACTGAATGGTCCCAAGTGGATTTTGCATTAAAAAAGCTAAGTATTTTGCCCTTTCTTGTATATATTTGATTCATCTTTGATTAATTATTTTTATTTCCTGTTTGTTTTCTACAATTTCATAATAAAATGGGTTCGGTAGATATATGCCCAATAGTTTGAAGTCACTTCGTTTTGGTTTCTTTTGGTTGTTTGTTTGTTTGTCCGTAATCTCGTCTAAAATAGGTCTAAATATTCATATGCCTTTTTTTTGCACTGGTCTGGAAATATCTTCGTCTGGTTTGACATCCTGTTAATATTAACTTTTGAGCAGTGTGATTCTTATAATTTGTTGAACTTCATCTTATGATCTTCATTTGTTTTACTCCCTGATATTCCGATTGGTTTGGTTATTTGTTTATGCTACTGAGTGACTGATTCTTATTTCACAGTATCTTTGGTCTTTAGTACTTATGCATAATTAAGCTGTTCTTTCTTGATGAACCCTTACTTGCTTCCTAATTTTTTTCATGAACTAAGTGTTCACTCATTGCTATGTGCTTTTCATTTTCAAGTATTGCTGAGTACTTTGATTGAGCTATTTCTGAAAACTTAAGTGTTAATTAATATATTCATTCTTCTGGTTATTTTGATCTTTTGTTTTGATAATCCGGAATAATGTTTGTGTGCTGAAAGTCTACATTAAGGCACTTGTTTTAAAACCTGGTAGTTTTGGCTGATTTTAAACTTTCATAAGCCTGTTAGTCCAAGATTGAAATGTGACCCAAACTTGATTGACCTGGGTCAATCGTAACTAAACTAGGGTCAAGGAATAGTCGAGGTTAAAAACTTCAGGTGGGAAATATAGGAAACGAAGTAGGGGTATAAGAGGGATTTGAACCTTAAAAAATCTGATAATAATCCCCAGAACCTTCTAGTAAGGGGACTAAAATGTAATTTCTGCCTCAAACTTGAGGCACAAGTAAGGAAATGAAGGACCATTTAGGAAAAGTGCAAAACTGAAGCGAGGACAAAAAAAACAAGAGAAATGCTGATCCTAAGGCTCCATTATAAAAGAAATCACCTGAGCACATTTTAAAGGATCCGGAACTTTTCCTTTGAATCATAGAGATAAAAATACATCTTAGCATCTTGTTATATCTATAAGAAACTATCAGTGTTGAAACCCTGGGTATACTGTTCGATTGGTTAGTTGTTTTGCTTAACTGACTCATTACATTTACTCATAGGCTCCTTCTTTTTGCTGAATTACAGGTACATTTCATTGCTCATTTGATGTATTGAAGCTCAAGTATAAAGTATTCCTTAGTGTGAAGATTTGAGTTCATTAGCTTATTCTAAACCCTCACCCTATTTTCCCCCTTTTAGTTCGAATATATGTAATAATAGGATAACTATTTTGATGTATTTAGGCACTTGAACTGATTCATATTCGTAATAATTGGACATTAGAGACTCGCTTATCTTGTAATAACTGGAAATTCGAACTATTTTTAAGTATGTACAGTCGATAGTGCTGTTAGCTAATGTATGACTATTCTTGGTGATTTTTCCCTGTTTTGTTTTGAAGTAAAGGACTTTGGAAATGTTAGCTCATTAATTATTCGAAATTCAAACATTGTATATTGTTTTAGTTCGTTTAGGCTTCAACACATTAGCCATGTTTTGTTTTAGATCTATAAGTTGTGATAAAAATCGTAATTGAATTTTGAAAGTTATATTCATATACTCTAACTGACGAGTATATGAATCATTTGGTTCAGATCTAATACTAAAAATTGATATAAAAATGATTGTTAGTGTTTTCTTTGTGAATGTGTAGATATTTAATTTTGTGTATAATTTCAAACCAAAGAAACATTATTGAGAATTGGACTCTTTCGTCCAAATCAACACTGGGCTCATTCGAGAGGCCCAGTAAGCACCAGGAAACTGTAACACTACGTGTTTCTGGGCTAAGTGACTAAAAGGCCCAAGCCAGCCACAATAGCGGCCATTTGCAACCTAAACAATATGTGCTCGTGGGCTGGGCCAAACTTGAATCAGTGTATGCAATTAGCCATGAATGAGGCTAAGATGCGCGTATTGTTTTCCCAAATACAGTGCTTATGTATAAATAGTTAGTGCGCTTAAGCACATCAATAATGGAGAACTTAGTATAAGCTAGAATGTCCTTATAAAATAAAATAAGCTACGTTAACACAATCAAATACCATGCGATGGCTCTTTAATTCATTAAGACACATAGAAAATAGGAAGTGTCGTATAGCGAATTTCACGGCCTTCTATGAATTTGGAACGTAGTTGCTATAGGCGCAAAGTTGTTAATAAAAAACCTTCCTAAACTCGGGTGCACATTTATGTGACCCAAATCCCATTCTCAATGAAATTGAAATATGTCTAAAAACGCGGGTGCATTTATGTGACGCGATTCGCGACTTGTTTTAATAACATTGCAAATTTCCTAAAAGATGTTAAAAACGGTTGATAATCTAAAATTGTTGGATTAACAGGTATATCAAATCATATTTTAAGCCACTTATAATAAGTTTGAGTGACCATGCTAGAACCACGGGATCCGCAGGTGCCTAACACCTTCCCTCGAGTCAATAGAATTCCTTACTCAAGAATTTCTGGTTCGCAGACTCCACTCGGGCAGTCGAAATTTCCTCGATTTGGGATTTTAAATAAATGGTGGCTTGGGACACCAAAATCCAAACCCATCCCAAGTGGCTACTCTTGAAATAAATAAGTAATCTCATCTCGAATAATGTCACTTTAATTGGAAAAACTCCTATACATGTGTCATCTTTCAGGATAACCACGTGTAGGCAGAAAAAGGAGGTGTGACAAAGACTCTATATCTTCTTCCAACAAGCACTCTCTATTTATAGAGTTTTTTCCGCTGAAGATTCTCCATAGTTGCAACTATGAAAATTGTAGTTGCAACTATAGTATTATCAATTGGACTTCCTTTTGCTGAGAAAGGCTATAGTTTCAACTATAATTCTTTATTTGCAACTATGGTGATTTCTTCCTGATTATATATATATATATATATATATATATATACACATACGTTTTTTTAATTAAAACATTTTTTTCAAAACATATTTGGTCTTTGTATGATAGAATATTGATTCAAAATAACTTCCTTCATCATGCCAAATGATTATTCTTTTAAACTTCACCAAATCTTTTACCTTGCTTCTGATTTTACTTTTGAAAAGAATTAAAATTGCATACTTTTTCTCTTGAATCTTTCAGAATTGATAACTTTATCATCACAAGTTTTGAATACTACAATTCTTTTTTCATAAGCTTGCTCTTCATGTTAATCTCCACTAATATAGATTCACCACTGATTTTTTAAAATCTACTTTGGACTTTTTCTTGGCTTATAATGTCAGGCTTCAGACTGGTAGGATAAAGATATTTTTGTAGTGACTTTTCTTCTTCCAGCTTGGAGCAAATGTTCCTTGATACTAATTATTTTATTTTTTATTTTTCTTTTTTGTTTGTGTATATGCTTTCATCAACATAAAGAGATATAAGAATATACACACATTTATACATTATATATCTCTTTTTTTTCTTTTTTTTTCCTGTGCCTTGCACCATCTTTCTTTTCTTTTTCTAACAAACATTACTTATCATGGCCAGTAGAAGTAATAATTATAATAGTACTATACATCTCTTTTTTTTGTTTTCTCTTGTGGGGTTATTGACCATGGTGTTTTTAAAAAAAATAGGATAAAGGCTCAAAGATAGGTTCTAAGAGATAAAGACTTTTTATTCTTTTTCCTTTTATGAGAGAATAAACGAAAAGAGGCTCAAAAGTGTATCAAAGAAAGCCTAATTTCATTTTTCAAGAATCAGTGTCATCATGTATATCGCTTCGAGAACATTTAGAGCAAGTTCTAGAAAAATTATTGAGTATACCTTCTTGTGATAATAATTTTTCTCAATTTCCTTGATCTTGTGAGTTGAAGATGCTAGTTGTGTCTTCACAAAATTAAAGTCAAAGGCATGGAACTGATATGATAATGAAGAAAAGACTTAATATTTGAGCACAATAGAAATGATTTATTTTACTAATTTAAAACCTACAGCGACACAATCATTAAGAAGAAAAAATTTACTATAATATTGTAGAATATATATATATATATATATATATATATATATATATATATATATATATATATATATATATATATATATATATATATATATATATATATATATATATATATATATATATATATATATTGTAAATACATAAAGTACTAAAGAAATTTACAGTCACAGAAGAAAGCTTGAAAGAAACTGCGACTACCCATATTCTATGTGCAATAGACGGGACTAGCTTTTAGAAATTATCAATCATGGGGTCCAGGTTTTGATATAAACTAGAAAATTTACCAAGCCAATAATTAATTTATACAATTAGATGGTTAACCAACCAGTAACTTAGGCATACCGACAACCATAGAGTTACTCCTATATAGATGGCTCTGTTTTTGCAGAAGCCCTCATGGGATGTCCCGATTGTACAATAATCAAGATATTAAGCAGATCAATTGGTTAAGCATTTATTCATACAAATTATATTGTGATTATGATGCTCCATTGCTTCATCCTCAATGGCTACGGGTAAGAAAATTATAGTTCTGAGTTTAATATCGTCAACTCGACTTATTAACAACCGAATATATTAGGCTATCAAGGTTACTAATGATTGTTGCTCAAAATAGCCTCAAAAATACATCTTTAACCTGTGACCATTTACCTTAAATTTGTCTTCTCCATTGATCTGTTGAATTTCAATTATCCCATATGGAGTAACATTTGTAACATTATAAGGACTTGTCCACCTGAATTTTAATTTTCCTGGAAATAACTTCAGCCTGTTATTGTAAAGAAGTACTTGATCTCCAATTTTAAAACTTTTTTGTCGGATCAAATTGTAATGCCATATTTTTGTTTTTTCTTTCTGGCATTTTCATAAGCTTCCAACCTCAGTTCTTCCAATTCATTAACCTGAAAAAAATCTTTTTTTACCAGCAGAGGTTAATTCAAAGTTTAATGCTTTCAATACCCAAAAATCTTTGTGTTCTAATTCAACTGACAAATGGCAAGCCTTTCCAAAGACTAATTTATACGGGAATGTTCCAATTGGCATTTTAAACACTGTTTGGTATGCCCATAATGCATCATCTAATTTTATGGAGCAGTCTTGTCTTGAAATTCCAACCGTCTTTTCAAGAATTCTTTTCAACTCGCGATTGGAAACTTCAACTTGCCCAAGTGTTTGAGCATGATATGATGTTCTGGTTTTGTGAGTCACACCATATTTTGATAGCAAAGCAAAAAATTGCCTATTCATGAAATGAGTTCCTTGATCACTAATGATGACTCGAGGTGTGCCAAATCTAGTAAAAAATATGTTTTTATAGAAAATTACACACTGTATGAGCATCATTCTTCCTTGTGGGGATTGCTTCAACTCATCTTGATTTATAATCCACAGCCACAAGGATATATTCAAATGAATGAGAAGAAGGAAAATGACCCATGAAATCTATTCCCCAGACATCAAATATTTCACATACATGTATTGATTGTAATGGCATCCCATCTCTCTTAGTGATATTACCTATTTTCTGACATCTGTCACATTGTGCAACATATGCTCGGGCATCTTTGAAGAGTGTTGGCCAGAAAAAACCCAGCCTCTAATACATTAAATGCCGTATGGTTTGCAACATAATGACCTCCAATTGCTCCATCATGGCAGTGATACAAAATTTTGGTCATCTCTTCTTCAGGTACAGACCTCCTGATGATATTATCTGCACAAATTTTAAACAAGTAAGGTTCATTCCAAAAATAATACTTAACATAAAAAATAAGCTTTTTTCTCTGCTGGTAAGAGAGATCTTAGGGTGTCCATCTTCTAACCAAGTAGTTAGCAATATCTGCGAACCGGGGTGGTTGAGTAACAACAAAGTCAACTGAAAAATATGTTCATCAGGAATTCTTCTTTTATCTCGATGAACTCAAGGGGAAGGTATTCTAGTCTAGACAAATGGTCAACTACCTGATTTTCTGTTACTTTTTTGTCTTTTATCTCAAGGTCAAATTCTTGTAGAAGTAAAATCTATCTTAACAATCTAGGTCGAGCATCTTTTTTGACCAAGAGGTATTTTAAAGCTGCATGGTCAGTAGTCACCTTTGTTCCTATCAAATAAGAACAAAATTTATCAAATCCAAATACTTCTGCTAGTAGCTCTTTTTCTTTTGTGGAATAATTCAGTTGAGCCTCATTTAGTGTTCTATTGGCGTAGTAAATGGGACGAAAATTCTTATCCTTTCTTTGGCCTAAAACAGCTCCAACTGCCGTATCACTAGCATCACACATAACCTCAAAAGGTTGACTCCATTAAGGGGACACAACTACATGGGCAGTTGATAATTTCTCCTTATGGGTGTCAAAAACTATCATACAATCACCTGAAAAATCAAACTTAACATCTTTCGTCAAGAGGTTAGTCACAAGTTTTGAAATCTTTGAAAAATCCTTTATGAACCGTATGTAAAAACCTCCATGACCTAGTAAATTTCTAATGCCTTTAACAGTTGTGGGAGGGGGTAATCCTACTATAAGATTAATTTTAGCCTTATCAACTTCTATCCCATTAGCAACGATTTTATATCCTAAAATAATTCCCTCTGTAACCATAAAATGACATTTTCCCCAATTCAGAATCAAGTTTGTCTCTTTACATCTCTTAAGAACTAAAGTCAAGTGGTAAAGACAATCTTCAAATGTTTTGCCAAAGAGTATAAAATCATCCATAATAATTTCAAGAAATTTTTCAGTCATGTCAGAAAAAATTGCAACGCAGAAATATAGCAGGGGCATTGCACAGACCAAATGGAATTCTCCTATAGGAATATGTGCCATGAGGACATGTGAAAGTTGTGTTATCTTGATCTTCGGGTGCAATTGGTATTTTGTTATACCCTGAATAGCTATCAAGAAAACAGTAAAAACTATATCTTGCAATTCTCTCCAACATTTGATCAATAAATGGTAAAGGAAAATGATCTTTTCTGGTAGCATTATTGGGGCGTCTATAATCAATACAGATTCTCCATCCTGTAAAAATCCTTGTAGGTATGAGTTCATTATATTTATTCTTTATACTGCAGTACCTCCTTTCTTTGGTACTACCTGAACTGGACTTACCCAATGGCTATTTGAAATTGGGTAAATAATACCTGCCGCTAGAAGCTTGACAATCTCCTTTTTCTTTAATTCTTGCATTGCATAATTCAACCTCCTTTGGGGTTGGATTATTGGCTTGTAGCTATCTTCCATGAGGATTCTATGCGTACAAATTGCTGGATTAATCCCTTTGATATCCTCTACAGTCCATCCTAAAGCTCCTTTGTGTGCTTTTAAGACTTGAATTAGTCTTTTTCTTGTTTTGCAGTCAAAGAAGATGAAATAATTACTGGAAATAATTCTTGCTCAAGATAAACATATTTTAAATGAGAAGGAAGAACTTTGAGTTCAATTTTTGGTTGAACTTCTTCTGATTGCATCTCCTTATCCTCAGAATCGTTTTCCAATATTTCAGCTTCTCTCCTAATTGTGGGATCGTCGTCTTGTGCGATGCCTGATTGGTCAAACATCATTCCATTGAGTCTGAAATTAATTGATCATCTTTGAATTCATCTGCAATATCACTAATCATGTCAATAGAAAACATGAAGATGATGCCTCATCCCCTAAAAATCTTAGTATCTTTTGCATATAAAAAATGACTCTTTCTTCATCAACTCTCAAGATTAGTTGTCCTTGATGAACATCTATGATTTCTCTTCCTGTAGAAAGAAATGGTCTACCCAAAATTATCGGTTCATCAGAACATTCTTTCATTTCAAGTACTATAAAATTTACAAGGAAAACAAATTTTATCTACTCTTACAAGCGCATTTTCAATTATTCCCTTAGCTTTCTTAGTACTTTGATCAACAAACTGAAGGGAAACACTTATGTCCTTCATTTTAGCAAGATCCAATTTTCTAAAGATAGAAAATGACATCAAATTTATTGAAGCTCCAGAATCGCAAAGTGCTTTTTCAAAATATACACCTCCCAAAGTGCAAGGAATGATAAAACTACCAGGATCACCAAGTTTTTGTGGTAGCTTATTTTGAAGTGTAACACTGTATTTCAGTAAGTATTACCACAGAAACTTCTTCCGATTGCCTTTTGCTTGACAAAATTTATTTTAAAATTTTAGCATATGAAGGCATTTGTAATAGAGCATCAGCAAAAGGAATATTACTATGAATATGTTTCAAGATTTCCAAAATTTTTGCATATTGACCATCAAGATTTTATCGTTTTATTTTTTGTGGAAAAGGAATTGTCACAGGTAGGGCAACCATTTATTCAAAAAAAGTTTCTTCCTTATTCTTTACTTCTTTCTCCTTTGATGGTTCAAATGGTTTTTCAAAATTCTTACCCTTGTCTACCTCTTGTTCTGTCTGGTTTTTTTCTTGTCTCCCTGCGTATGGTTCATTAAGTTCCTTACCTAACCATAAAGTGATGACCGTAAGGTTCGCTTTTGGATTTTTCTCTGTATTTCTTCGTAAGGGGCACTGAATCTTTTCTGACATAAGAGCTGCCAATTAGCTTAACTGAATTTCCAGATATTTGAGGGATGGATTTGGCTTTCCATCTTTTCATCAGTGACCTTAATATACTTGTACAAAAGGTCATCAAGACTTGGATGAGCTTTTTGGGACCTCTGCTGGTATGACCCTGCTTGTTGATATGATTATGTTTGCTGATAAGGTATGTAACTTGGTTGCCCATGATTTTGACTCTAGTATCCCGACGGACCTTGTACTTGTTGTTTCTGGAAGCTTTGATAATTTTCTGCACTATTTGAATTACTCCACTGAAATCCTGGGTGCTTCTGTGCCATTGGACTCCAAAAAGGATATGGCATGTAACCAATGACATTAACCTGTTCATCCGTTTGATTGGTTTCTTGACATTCATGGTTCTGGTGATTTCCTCTACACATGTCACAAGCCTCAGATTGGTTTGTTTATTGTGTATTTACCTAAAAAGATTCAAACTTTTGTGCCAAAGAAACAATCTTTTGTGTTAGTGTATTCAAATCATCAACTTGATTTACCGTAGCAACCTTTTTAACGATTACATGCTCAGATGGCCATTGGATAGCAGTCTTAGAAATTTCATTCAACAGTTTCAATGCTTCTTTTGTGGTTTTTCCCATTAGAGAACCTCCCACAGCTACATCTATCACATTTCTAGTAGAGGGTATTAACCCGTGATAAAAAATATACAATTGCATATGTTCAGGAATGTCATAGTGTGGGCATTTCTTAACATTGGTTTTAATCTTTCCCAAGCTTGATAAACTGAGTCAGTGTCAGGCTGCAAAAACTTCTAGTAATATGGTCCCATGTCGTAATAGACCCTTGAGGCAAACTTCACAACCAAGTCTTGGAATCTCCCTTTAAAGAAAAAGGAAATAGCCTTAACTTGATAGTTTCAGGAGGTACTGTCACGACCTGGATTTTCTACCCTCGGGAGTTGTGATGGCACCTACTAAAGGGGAGCTAGGCAAGCCAAACCTTAATCACTTTTTCATTACAATATACTCCTTTTTAACAATTACCAGAAATAGAATGAAACAATGGAAATAAATATACAAATAAGCGAAAGTCTTTAATTAAAGGAACTGGTTAAAATGCAGAAATCCAATATGATCTTGTACCCAAGACTGGTGTCACAATACTCACGAACTATTAAGAGTACTATATACAATCGTCTGAAAGAAAATATAACTGTTTGTCTCGAATAAAATGAGATAATAAACTAAAATAAAGGATAGAGGAGACGCTGGGCATGCAGACGACTGCAGGGTTACCTCGGTGTCTCGGTGAACTAAAGGCTGGATCCCGATCTAATAATGGTGCTCAAATGATGCCCGGCACCTGGATCTGTGCAAAAGAGCACAGAGTGTAGCATCAACACAACCGATCCCATGTGCTGGTAAGTGTCTAGTCTAACCCCGACGTAGTAGTGACGAGGCTAGTCTAGACTACCATGCAAACCTGTGCAGGTACGTAATACATTGCAGAAAAATAAACAAGTAATGAGCTGTTATAAGTGATCGGGGTACGTGCTTTCGGGAAAAGTATCAACCTAACAGAAACCAAATAGATATACGAAAGAATAATACAACATCAAAAAGAATCCAATAACACTATTGCTGCTGCACACAACCCGATCCCTTATCAATTAACTCTGTTACAGCTTGCAACCCGATCTATATACATATAGCTATTGTAGCGTACAACTCGATCCAAATATGATATTGTTACGGCGTGCAACCCGATCTAATATAATATCTGTTGCCTCGTGCAACCCGATCCAATATAATATCTATTGGGGCGTGCAACACGGTCCAATATAATATCTAAATATACAACATACATTGATTATGACAACACCCCCGACAATGGATTAACCATAAATATGCTAACCCAACAAGGGAACTCAACAGTACAAGTATATACATCCCAGCAAGGGAGAATATCAACAAAACGTCCCGGTAAGGGAATAAACCAGTAACTCTTTCTTTCATTTTCATCTCATAGTTCACATTATCACATGAGCATGCTCCAAGTGTTTAATTATCTCATATACCTTCATAACGTGTATTACAACTCGAGCCAATGCTCCTCGAAGTTTAAAGATCACAATCCCCTGCACACGCTCTTTACAACATATAGAAATCATCAATTAAGCATGGAAGTTACCACAAAGATCAAAATATTCACAATATAATGACTGATGGTCATGCTAGACACCAATGTATAGATATTCGTCGCAATACCTATACATCGCACTCCACAATAAATAAGTATCATGTAAGACTCAACATCTATTCCCTCAAGTTAAGGTTAGACCAGACACTTACCTCAATGCCTTGATTACAACTCAAGTCTCAATTATGACGTTACCCCTCGGTTTCACCATTAATTCGCCCGAATCTAGTCACATATTACTAAATTACATCAATAAATACTAAATGAATCAATTTAAATGCATAAAAATGAATTTTCCAAAGTTTTGCCCAAAAAGTCCAAAAATTCCCTCGGGCCCATGTGGTCAAAACCCGAGGTTCAAACCAAAATCCGGTTACCCATTCCCCCACGAACCCAAATATGTAATTTGTATTGAAATCAGACCTTATATTGAGGTCCAAATCCTCAATTTAGAAAAACCTAGGTTCTACCCAAAACCCCCCAATTTCACCCATGGAAATATTTGATTTTAAGTTGAAAACATGTTAAATGATATTAAGAAGTGAAGAAAATGAGTTATAAATCACTTACCAATTGTTTTGGAGAAGAAGAGCTGTTTGGAAAATCATCTCTTATGTTTTGGGGTTTTGAAAAGTGTAAAATAGCTGAAATTTATGTGTATTTATACCCTTCTGAAGTTCCCTGTACGGATCGTGAGAAAAGGACCGCGACCGCATAGGCTTTCTGAAGACCTGCAAATCATTGCCTAATGCATACCGCTTCAAGCCAACTGCGGCCGCACAACACCTACTGCGGACCGTGCTAAGGAGACCGCGGCAGCACGCGGTATCTCGCGGGCCACGCAGGAGGGTTCAGAGACTTGTCAATTTCCTGAGCCTCCAACAACTGATCTTTTTAAGCCTAAGGCATCCCGGAACCTACTCGAAGCTCACCCGAGCCCTCCAAACTCTAATCCAAGTATACGCACAACCATAAAAACATCTTATGAACATATTCGTGTGATCCAATTACCAATATAACATCATGAACATCGAATTGGACCTTGCCTAAGGCCTCCTAGACCAGATCCTTACCCAATAACCAAGCCTCTCCTGGCTCAACCATCTAACGGGAGATCAACATCGTCTACCATATAAAGCTTCATAAGGAGCCATCTGGATGCTCGGCTGGTAGCTGTTGTAGTAGGCAAACTATGCTAAAGGAAAAAAATGATCCCATGAACCTCCAAAGTTAAATAATACAAGCTTAGAGCATATCCTCCAATATCTGAGTCCACTCGGACTGCCCATCCGTCTGAGGATGAAATGTTGTACTTAACTCCACCTGGGTGCCTAACTCTCACTGAACAGCTCTCCAGACACGCGAGGTAAACTGTGTACCTCGGTTTGAAAAGATAGATACCAGCACACCATGAAGGCTAACAATCTCCGGAAATATAGATCTCAACTAACCTCTCGAATGAATAGGAGACTGCCAGATGAATGAAATGCGCTGACTTGGTCAGCCTATCAACAATGACCCAAACTGCATTGAACTTCTTCCGAGTCAACGGAAGTCCAATAACGAAGTCCATAGTGATTTCCTCCCACTTCCACCCGGGAAGTTCAATCCTATAACATAAATGACTAGGCCTCTGATGCTCATACTTAACCTGCTGACAATTCAAACACCGCTTCACATATGTCACAATGTCCTTCTTCATTATACGCCACCAATAATGTTGCCGCAAATCCAAATATATCTTTGCGGCGCCCGCATGAATAGAGTACCGAGAACTATGGGCCTCCTCTAAAATCAACTCTCAAAGCCCATCCATATTGGGCACACAAACTCGCCCCTAAAATCTCAAGACTCCATTAGCATCTAATGTAACCTGCTTGGCACCACTTCGCTGCACCGTGTCTCTAAGGACACACAAATGGGGATCATCAAACTGCCAATCATGGATACGCTCGAATAATAAAGAACGAGCGATCATGAAATCTAACACCTGACTAGGCTGAAAAATATCCAACCTCACAAATCGATTGGCCAAGGACCGAACATCCAAAGCAAGCAGCCTCTGACTGACCAGAATATAAGCAAGACTGCCCATGCTGGCCGACTTCCTACTCAAAGCATCTGCCACAACATTGGCCTTCTCGAATGATATAAGGTAGTGATATCATAATCCTTCAACAACTCCAACCACCTCATCTGCCTCACATTCAACTCCTTTTGCTTGAACAAGTATTGAAGATTCTTGTGATCAGTGTACACCACACATGCCACGCCGTATATATAATGCCTCCAGATCTTCAATGCATGAACAATGGCTGCCAGCTGTAGATCATGAACATGATAATTCTTCTCATGAATCTTTAATTGCCTCGAAGCATAGGCAATGACCTTGCTATCCTGCATCAACACTGCACCAAGCCCAATATAGAAAGCTTCACAGTAGACTGTATAAGGCCCTGAACTTGTGGGAAAAACCAATACAGGTGCCGTAGTCAGAGCTATCTTAAGCTTTTGAAAGCTCGCCTCACACTCATCCCACCATCTAAATTGGGCAACCTTCTGGGTTAATCTGGTCATTGGGGCTGCAATAGATGCGAACCCCTCCACGAACCGATGATAGTAGCCTACCGATCCCAGAAAACTCCATATCTCTGTAGCTGATGCTGGTCTAGGCTAGTTCTTGACTGCCTCGATCTTCTTTGGGCCTACCTGAATACCCTCTGCTGATACAAGATGACCCAGAAATGCAACTGAACTCAGCCAGAACTTACACTTCAAGAACTTAGTATATAATCGCAAAGTTTGAAGAACCACTCTAAGGTGCTGCTTGTGCTCCTCCTGGCTGTGGGAGTATACCAATATATCATCAATGAATACTATCACGAGTGAGTCCAAATAAGGCCTGAACACTTGGTTCATAAATTCCATGAAAGCTGCTGGGGCATTTGTCAACCAGAATGACATAACCAAGAACTCATAATTCCCATATCGAGTGCGGAAAGCTGTCTTAAGGACATCGGATGCCCTAATCCTCAACTGATGGTAGCCAGATCGTAAGTCAATCTTGGAAAATACTCTGGTACCCTGAAGCTAGTCGAAGAAATCATCAATCCTTGGTAGTAGGTACTTATTCTTGATCATTACCTTATTCAATTGCCGGTAATCAATACACACTCTCATTGACCCATCCTTCTTTTTCACAAATAACACTGGCGCACCCCAAGGTAAGACAGTGAGTCTAAAGAAACCCTTCTCAAGAAAAACCTACAACTGTTCCTTTAACTCTTTCAACTCAGGCAGGGCCATATGATATGGTGGGATAGAAATGGGCTGAGTGCCCGGAACCAGATCAATGCAGAAATCAATATCCCTATCGGGTGGCATACCCGGCAGATTTGAAGTAAAAACATCAGTGATCGCAGAAACAACAGGCACAAAATCAGTAGAGAAACCCAAGCACTGGAATCCCGAACATAGGCTAAATAGGCCAAACACCCCTTCACAACCATACACCAAGCCTTCACATATGATATAACACAGCGGTTAGAATGACCTAGAGTCTCTCTCCACTCTAAACGAGGCATACCCGATAAAGATAAGGTCACAGTCTTGGCATGGCTGTCCAAGATAGCGTGATAGGGTGATAACCAGTCCAACCCCATTATAATATCAAAGTCAAGCATATCTAAAAGCAACAAATCTACATGAGTCTCAAGATCCCCAATCACCACAACACAAGAATGATGGACTCGATCGGCCACAATGGGGTCACCCACTAGTGTAGACACATAAACAGGAATACCAAATGCATCACTAGGCATGATCAAGTATGGGGTAAAACAAGATGAAACATACGAATACATAGACCCTGAATCAAACAACACCGAAGTATCCCTATCATAAACCAGAATCGTACCTGTAAGAACTGCATCTGAAGCCTCTGCCTCGAGCCTGGCATCAAGAGCATAACATCGGGGCTGGGCCCTACCACTCTAATTTACCTCCCTGGGATGGACCGCTACTGGCTGGCCTCCACTTCTGGTGGTCTGAGCTCCACCTCTATGACCTCTACCTCCACCTCTAGTACCTCTACCCTCGACTCTAGCTGGCTGGAATACCTATGGAACATCTAGTGCCTGAATCATAGGGCATGGACCCTGCTGCTGTGATTGAGTACCTCTCAACCTCGGACAAGACCTCCTGATGTGACCATACTCACCACACTTACAATATCCACCCGAATATTGTGGCTGAGGAAATTGAGGCTGACCTTGGCAGCCTGAATGACCACCCTAAAAGCTCTAAAGTGGCGGTGCACTAATATGAGCTGGCGGTGCACTGAAAGGCTGTTGATCAAAATAGTGCTCATGAGAACCGCGGCCACTGGGAGCACCATGAAAAACCTGGAGGCTAACTAGAAAGGACTAGAGGTTGGCCCCTATCATACGAATCTCTACCTCCAGACGAGGCACCACTGAATCGGCCTGACTGACGGGGTCACTTGTCTACCCTATGTTTACCCCCTGTGACAATACCATCTCGATCTTCTAAGCCACATTGGCCGCCTACTGAAAGGATATCTCGCTCCCAGCCTCTCTAGCCATCTGGAGACGAATAGGCTGAATGAGTCCATCAATAGATCATCTCACTCTCTCCCTCTTAGTGGGTAGTATAACAAGAGCATGGCGATCCAAATCAATAAACCTGGTCTCGTACTGGGTTCGCATCATGGATCCCTCATGGAGACACTCAAGCTGCCTCTAGTAGGCCTCTCGCTGAGTAATAGGGAGAAACTTCTCCAGAAATACATGCGTGAACTGCTCCCAGGTCAAGGCTGGAGATCGTGCTGGTCTAGCTAAACAATAATCCCTCCATCATGTCTTGGTAGATCTAGAAAATTGAAATATAGCAAAATCAACCCCATTGGTCTGTACAATACTTATGTTCTGAAGGACCTCGTGGCAGCTGTCCAAATAATCGTGAGGATCCTCGGTAGATGCACTGCTGAAGGTAGTAGTGAAAAGCTTGGTGAACCTATCCAACCTCCATAATGCATCAGAAGACATAATTGCTCCATCACTAGCCTGGGCTACCACACTCGGCTGAGCTACTCCAACTGGCTGAGCTGCTGGATTCTGAATCTGGGAGCTACCTTCTCCGGAGTATAAGTAGCAAGAGTCTGAGCCCCACCTCCAGCCTAAGAGACGCCTAGTGCTACAGGAAGAAAAATTGCTCGGGCGACACTCTCCATAAGACCCACCAATCGGACTAGAGCATCCTGAAGAACAGGGGTTGCAATGAACCCCTCTGGGACATGAGCTGGGCCCATCAAAACTGCTGGAGTTGGGGCTAGAACCTCCTCGTCAAATTCAACCTGAGGCTCTGCCACTGGTGCTGCTGCTCGGGGTTGTGCTCTGCCCTTACCTCGGCCTCGCCCTCTGCCCCTACTAGGAGCTGCTTGGGGCTCAGATTGCTGATCAGAAGATGAGGAAACGCGTGTTCTCGCCATTTGTGAAAGAACATAGTAAAAATTCAATTAGCGTTGAGAAACTAAACCGCACGATAAGAAAGAACAAATGTAAAAGTTTTTCTAAATATGTATCCTCTGCGGGATAAATATAGACGTCTCTGTACCGATCCCTCAGATTCTACTATGCTTGTCCGTGAGTTGTGAGATCTATGCAACCCAAATCTCTGATACCAAGTTGTCACAACCTAGATTTCCCACCCTCGGTAGTCGTGATGGAGCCTACTAAAAAGGAGCTAGGCAAGCCAAACCTTAATTAATTTTTCATTACAATATACTCCTTTTTAACAACTATCAGAAATAGCATGAAACAACGAAAATAAATAAACAAATAAGTGGAAGTCATTAATCAAAGGAACTAGTTAAAACGCGAAAATCTAATATGATTCTATACCCAAGACTAGTGTCACAATACTCATGAACTATTAAGAGTACTAAATACAATCATCTGAAAGAAAATATAATTGTTTGTCTCGAATACAATGAGAGGATAGAGGAGACGCCAGCCTTGCGGACGCTTGCAGAGCTACTTTAGTGTCTCGGTGGACTGAAGGCTGGCTCTCGATCTAATACTGCTGCTCAAATGTTGCTCCGGCACTTGGATCTGTGTAAAAAAGCATAGAGTGTAGCATCAACACAATCGACCCCGTGTGCTGGTAAGTGCCTAGTCTAACCCCGGTGAAGAAGTGACGAGGCTAGACCTGACTACCATGCAAACCTGTGCAGGTAAATAATACATTGCAGAAAAATAAACAAGTAATGAGAAATTATAAGGGAGGTGGGTAAATGCTTCGGGGAATAATATCAACCTAACAGAAACCAAATATATATATGAAAGAAAAGTACAACATTTATAACAATTCAATAACACTACTGTTACGGCACGCAACCCAATCCCTTATTAATCAACTCTGTTACAACATGCCGATCCATGTACATATAGTTCTTGCGGCGTGCAATCAGCCATCCAAATATGATATTTATTGCGGGGAGCAACCAGATCCAATATAATATCTGTTGCACCGTACAACCCGATCCAATATAATTTCTGTTGCGGCTTGCAACCCGATCCAATATAATATCTAAATATACAACTTATATTGATCATGACAACAGTCCCGATAAGGGATTAACCGTAATTTATACAAACCCGACAAGGGAACTCAATAGTACAAGTATATATGTCCCGATAAGGGATAATATCAACAAAACAACAAAACGTCCCGGCAAGGGAATAAACCAGTAACTCTTTATCTTTCTTTCATTTTCATCTCATAATTCACATTATTACACGAGCCAATGCTCCAAGGGTTTAATTATCTCATATACCTTCACAACGTGTATTTCAACTCGAGCCAATGCTCCTCGAAGTTTAAAGATCACAATCCCCTTCACACGCTCTTTACAATATATAGAAATCGTCAATTAAAAATGGAAGTTACCACAAAGATCAAAATATTCACAATATAAAGACTCATGGTCATGCTAGACACCAATGTATAGATACTCGTCACCATACCTATAAATCACACTCGACAATAAACAAGTATCAAGTAAGACTCAACATTTATTCCCTCAAGTTAAGGTTAGACCAGACACTTACCTCAATGCCTTGATTACAACTCAAACTCAAGCCTCAATTATAGCTTTACCCCTCGGTTCTACCACAAATTCGCCGAATCTAGTCACATATTACTTAATTACATCAACAAACGCTAAATGAATCAATTTGAATGCATAAAAATGAATCTTCCAAAGTTTTGCCCAAATGTCCAAAAATGCCCCTGGACCCATGTGGTCAAAACCCGAGGTTCAAACCAAAACCCGGTTACCCATTCCCCCACGAACCTAAATACGTAATTTGTTTTGAAATCGGACCTCAAATTGAGGTCCAAATCCTCAATTTAGAAAAACCTAAGTTCTGCTGAAACCTCCTAATTTCACCCATGGAAATCTTTGATTTTAAGTTGAAAACATGTTAAATTAGAGTGAAGAAAATGAGTTAGAAATCCCTTACCAATCATTTTGGAGAAGAAGAGATGTTTGAAAAATCGCCTCTTATGTTTTGGGGTTGTCAAAAGTGTAAAATAACTGAAATTCACGTGTATTTATACCCCTCTGAAGTTCCCTGTGCGGACCGCGCAAAAAGGACCACAGATGCACAGGCTTTTTGAAGAGTTGCAGATCATTGCCTAGTGCAGACCGTACTAAGCCGACCGCGGCCGCACATCACCTACCGCGGACAGCGCAATGGCGACCGCGGCAGCACTAGATTTCTCGCGAGCCGCGCAAGAGGGTTTAGAGACATGTCAATTTCCTGAGCCTGCAACAGTTGATCTTTTTAAGCCTAAGGCATCTTAGAACCTACTCGAAGCTCACCCGAGCCCTTCAATCTCTAATCCAAGTATACACACAACCTCAAAAATATCTTACGAACATATTCGTGTGATCAAATTACCAATATAACATCATGAACATCGAATTGGACCTCAAGATCAATGAAAATTTTTCAAAACTCCCTTTAAGCATATATTTCACAATTAGTGTCCGAATCAGGTCAAACGACGTCCGTTTTTAACCAAACATCACACGAGTGATTCAAAATATATATGATATTTGTACCGGGTGGCGGAACTAATACGGGCCCGATACCATTACTTTCAACTTAGATTTCACTTTAATTCTCTTCAAACATTTTCATAAAGCAATTTCACTTAAAAATTTATATCTCGGGCTTGGGACCTCAAAATTTGGCTCCGGACATGCGCTTAAGTCCCATATTTTTGTACCGATCCTCTGGAATCGTCAAATTACGAGAATGGGTCCGTTTACCCAAAATATTGGCCAAAGTCAAATTTATTTATTTTGATATCAAAATTTAGCATTTTCTTCACAGAATTTCACATATAAGCAGTCCGGCTATGCGCCCGGAGTACGCATGCAAATTAAGGCAACCCTAAACAAGGTTTTCAAGGCCCCAAAGACACGAAATTCGACTAAAATAGGGGATGACCCTTTGGATCGTCACATTCTTCGCCTCTAAAAAAACTGTTCATCCTCGAAAAGACAGAAGAAAGAAGTACCTAAGTCGGGGAAATGATACGGATAACGGCTCCACATATCGGACTCGGACTCGGACTCCCACGTTGATGCCTCAGGAGGCTGACCTCTCCACTGAACACGAACAGAAGGGAAAATCTTGGATCTCAACTGACAAACCTGCTGTCTAAAATAGCTACCGGCTCTTCCTCATAAACAAGTCCTTGTCCAACCGGACAATGCTGAAATCTAACACGTGGGCTGGATCGCCCTAATACCTCCGACTCGGCAACGCAAGTGTATAAGCTACCTCTCCCACTCGTTCAAGAATCTCAAACGGGCCAATGAACCTAGGGGTGAGCTTTCCCTTCTTCCCATATCTCATCACGCCCTTCACAGGTGACACTCGGAGCAATACCCGCTCACCAACCATGAAATCCACATCTCGAGTACGATCTGCATAGCTCTTTTGCCTGGACTGAGCTGTACGAAGCTTTTCCTAAATGATTGTGACCTTGCATAAGGCCTCCTGGACCAGATCCGTACCCAACAACCGAGCCTCTCCTGACTCAAACCATCTAACCAGAGATCAACATCGTCTACCACATAAAGTCTCATAAGGAGCAATTCTGATGCTCGAATGGTAGCTGTTGTTGTAGGCAAACTCTGCTAAAGGCAAAAACTGATCCCATCCTCGAAAGTCAATAACACAAGCTCGGAGCATATCCTCCAATATCTGAATAGTCCTCTCGGACTGACCATCTGTCTAGGGATGAAATGATGTGCTTAACTCAACCCGTGTGCCTCGAAGACACAAAATTCAATTGAAAATAGGTGATTATCCTTTGGGTCGTCATAGGTACACCATTGTACTTAGCATATTCTACAAGTTCTAGAAAATCAATTAAATTACTATATGGGTCTTCACTTGTATCACCAGTACAGATACAAGATTGTTGAATTATCTTAATCAGTTCGGTCCTGATTTTAAAGTAGTTGGCTGCCACTGGGGGCTTCCTAACACTAGATTCATAGTTGAAACGATCAGGTCTAGCATAATCCTTAAGGATTGTGTTTGCTGGCCTTGGTTCCACTTCATCCAATTGCTCCTCTACATAGACCAGTGGTGGGATCCCAAGTGGATTAATGTCCTCTGCTTCTTGATTTTTCATTTCTTCACAAGTTGCTCCTTGAGAAGACGATGTATCATGTTCCCTGCGCAATCAAAGAAATCTTTTAATTTCAGGATCGTAATTAGCCAACTCTTTTATAGAAGAATGAGTCATAAACTACTTGAAGTTTCGAGAGAACAAAAACTTAACATTAATATCTAGTGTAGTACTAGTAATTAATAACTAAGCTAAAGTAAATTTTAAAAATAATACAAATAGTTAGTGAAGAAAAATAAATACCAGAATATTTAAGATAATAATAGTAATTAGACTAATAAAAAAATATAAAACAATGAAACCATCAAGTGAGCGTCACTAGTAATACTAACAACAAATTGAGATAGTATAGTATTATTAAATTATAAATAAAAGTTGTACTAGTGAATAAGTGATCAATAAGAATAAAATTATCGAAGTGCTAAATAACAATGATAAGGTCTCAAATTAGTAATAAAATATTTAATCTGAAGTAGATGTAAGCCACCAGCAACAGCACCAAAAAATTTGACGAAACTTGTTAAATATTTAACAAAATTAAACAGCTTTCGAAAGATTTGTAATTTTAAAAAGAGTTGGAAATCATCGAATTCACTTGATATTATATTATAAAAATATCTCAATTTTTACATATATTTCTCTAAGAAATAATTTCTTATTGCTAATACAATTATATTTATCTCACTAAGAAGTAGTCAATTAATAACACTCCGCGAGGTTATGTGATTAATTGAGTTAATACTAGTGACGGTTAAACCACAATATTTTTCTTCCTTGAATTGTGCTAAAATATAGTAAAAACTTCGTAATAATATTTTTAATAAATCAATACTCGTGCGACTATAATTCCTCCGTAAGAATTAAAATTAAGACAAGCAAGATTACCGACTTTTCATAATAGCTTACTAATAATTACTCTCACTTCACTATTTTATTCAATAGTTACTATATATTAATTTTGCCCTGTGAAAATTACAAATTAATATGAGAGTATCTTAAAGATAAAATACATAGAAATGATAACAATGATATATATATATATATATATATATATATATATATATATATATATATATATATATATATATATATATATATATATATATATATATATATATATATATATATATATATATATATATATAAAAAGTTTCATCAACAATCCTAATAAAAAAGATTTGTGACGACCCAAAGGGGGTCATCACCTGTTTCATTACTCATTCTGTGTCTCCGAGGCCTTGAAAACCTCATTGAGGATCCCCTCGATCTGCGTGCACAGTTTGAGCGCGTAACCGAAAAACGTAAATATAATTTTGTGCGAAAAATGATGGTCTTTGGTATTAATATGATTAAAGTTAAACTCTAGTCAATAATTTGGGTGAATGGACCCAGACCCGTGATTTGATGGTCCTGAAGGGTCTGTAGAAAAATATGGGACTTGGGCGTATGCCCGGTATCGAATTCTGAGGCCCCAAGTCCGAGAAATGAATTTTTATATGAAATTATTTCCTAAAAATAACTAAAGAAATAGAATAATGAGATTGATTAAAAGACTGTGGTATCGGGCTCGTATATGGTTCTACCACCCGCTACAAGTCTCATATGTGATTTAAGCACTTTCTGTAAAGTTTGGTCAAAACGAGCGTCATTGGACGTATTTCGGACTTAAAATGGAAAATTTGGGTTTCATGAAAGAATTGAAAGAAATCTTAAGCTTTGGGGCTTGATTCAATGTATATGATGTTATTTTGGCGATTTGATCGCACGAATTAGTCCGTATGATGATTTTGAAGCATTTTTTATGTTTGGTTTGGAGCCCCGAGGGCTCGGGTGAGTTTTGAGTAGGTTCCAGGAGGTCTTCGACTTAAGAACACCAGGTATTTCGGGTCGGGGAAAAGCTGTAGGCTCCAGCGCGGCAGCATCCGCCTTAGCGCGGCCCGCGGTGGAAACCGCACGGCAAAGATCGTCCTCGCGCGGCCTGCACTGCAAACTCCAGAGAACCTGTGACTTTTATTACACCAGCACGGCCGACCGCCTAAGCGCGGTCCGCGGTGGAAGCCACGCAGCCGCGGTCATCTTTGTGCAGCCCGCGTGGCAAGCTTCAGAGATCCAGCAAGTCTTCATCTCACCAGCGCATCCGCGGTCCTTTTTGCGCGGTGGCGTGTCTGAGAGTATAAATACACAGGATTTTTAATTATTTCTCACTTTTCGAAAAAAAACCAAAACATATGAGGCAATTTTTCAAGCAATTCTTCTTCTTCAAAACATTTGGTAAGTGATTTATAAACTATTTTCTTTACCCCTTAACATCTTTAAACATAATTTCAACTTCAATCAAAGATTTTAATGGGAAAATTTCTGGTAGAACCTTGATTTTCCGAAATTGGGGGTTTTGGACCTCAATTCGAGATTCGATTTCAAAATAAATCATATATTTGAGTTTATAGGGGAATGGGTAAATGGGTCTTGGTTCGAACTTCGAGTTTTGACCATGCGGGCCTGGGGCATTTTTGGAATTTTTGGGCAAAACTTTTGGAAACCCATTTTTATGCATTCAAATTGTTTCACTTAGCATTTGTTGATTTCTTAAGTAAATTATGACTAGATTCGAGTGGATTGGTGGAGGAATCAAGGGGTAAAGGTGTAATTGAGGCTTGAGTGAGTTCAAGACATCGAGGTAAGTGTTCGGACTAACCTTAGCTTGAGGGAATAGGAGTTGAGTCTTGTTTGCTACTAGCTAATTGTCGAGTACGGTGTATAGGCATGGTGACGAGTATCTATTCATCGGTGTCTAGTATGACCGTGAGTCCTTAAAATGTGATTATCATGATTTAGTGGTGAATTCCATGTTAAATAGAGGATTTCTATATATATTGTAAAGAACATATGAAAGATATTATGATCATATGATTTCGTGGAGTATTGGCTCGGTTGTGATACGAATTGAAAAGGTATATTATGAATTCTTTGGAGCATTGGATCAAGTGATAAAGTGAGATATGAAGTAAGAAATAAAAGAAAGCTAATGAGTTAATGGTTATTCCCTTGCTGGGATG
Source organism: Nicotiana benthamiana (assembly GCA_034376525.1). NCBI lineage: Eukaryota > Viridiplantae > Streptophyta > Magnoliopsida > Solanales > Solanaceae > Nicotiana > Nicotiana benthamiana. The sequence continues at coordinate 22,500,718 of CM067329.1, forward strand.
TTTTGCTGTTTGATTGTTATTATTGTTCCCTTGCTGGGATTCCTATTTTTGTTTGTCTAATCCCTCGCCCCATTGTTGTGACTGTTGTTTGGGTGAGGAAGAGTGATAAAGCACGAAGGGTGATGTTGTGCACGTTTGTGATATGAATACTAATGCACGAAGGAAAATTCCGTGCCATAATATGAATACTAATTCAAGGAGGAACATTCCGTGCCATAATATTATTACTAATGCACGAAGGACATTCCGTACCATGATATGAGTGTTTACGCACGAAGGGCATTTTTTCCCATCATTATGTGAGGTAAAGCACGAAGGGTGATGTCGTGTACTTTATATGATTGATTTGGTGAGAACGAGAGTAAAAGTACAAAGGATGGTGTAGTCCAATTGTTGATTTTCTTATTCTCGTTGATATTTAAATTGTACTGTTTTATTCCTTACTTATTGATTGTTGTTTCTACACTGTTATAGCCCCCATAACATGCTCCCCCCTGTTTTCTTTTTGACGGTTAAATTCTTTTATGTTGCACTCTATGGCATACATATATATTGAACTACACAGGTTTGATTGGTAGTCCGGTCCTATCCTCGTCAGTACTTCGTCGGGGTTAGGCCAGGAACTTACCAGCACATGGGGTCGATTATGCTGATGCTACACTTCTATTCTTATTTGCATATATCACAGAGTCGGAGCAGCTTTTGGTTGGCAGTACTAGGTTGGGAGCAGGCCTTCAGTCAAGAGTGAGATACCGAGGTAGCATTGCAGACGTTCGCGAGCCCGACGTCTCCTTTATCCTATTTTTAGTGGTTATCCCTTGTATTTCGAGACAAGCTCTTATCATTTCATTCTAAACATTGTATTTAGTAAACTCTTAGAAGTTTGTAAGCTACATGCCACCAGATTTTAGGGTAGCGTATTGCATTAATTTTTGGCAATTTTATCTAGTCCCTTTTAAGTTGAGTCTTGTGCTTTAATATTTTAAAGGCAAGGTTTATGTTACTTTCATGAATAATGAGGAAGGGTGAATAAGTTATCTTGCCAAGCTCCTGTCAGTAAGTGCCATCACGACTCCCAAGGGAGGGAAAATCCGGGTCGTGAAGTGTTGGTATCAGATCCCTAGGTTATATGGGTCTCAAGACTCACATAAAAACTTAGTAGAGTTTGATGGATCGGTACGGAGACGTCTGTATTTATCCCCAGAGGCTACCGAGTTAGGAAAATTTCACGTTTGTTCTTTTTTGTCATGTAGTTCTGTTACTCAAATACTGATTGTCTTTCTACTCTGTTCTTCGAAGATGGCGAGAACAACGCTTCCTCATCTTCCGATTAGCAGTCCGAGCCTCAGGCAGCCCCTGCTAGGGGCAGAGAGTGAGGTCGAGGCCATGCCAGGGGCAGAGGCAGGGGTAAAGCTCAGCCTCGAGCAGCAGCACTAGTGGCAGAGCCTCGGGTTGATTTCGACGAGGAGGTTCTGGACCTAGCTCCAGTAGTCTCGGTGGGCCCAACTCATGTCCTAGAGGGGTTCATAGCCATCCCAGTTCTTCAGGACGCTTTGGTTAGATTGATAGGCCTTATGGAAAAAGCGTCACTCAAGCAGGTTTGCTTCCGATAGCACCATCCACCTCTCAGGCTGGGGGAGGAGTTCAGACTCCTACTACACGTACTCTGGAGCAGGTTCCAGTGGCTCAGCCAGCTGTGATAGTTCAGCCGGGTATAGTGGCTGTGACCAACGATAGAGCGGGTATGTCCGCAGATACTTTATGGAAGTTGGAAAGGTTCACCAAGCTCTTCACTACCACATTCACTGGTGCTTCTTCAAAGGACCCCCAAGATTTCTTATATAGCTTCCATGAGGGTCTTCGGACTATGGGTATTGTGGAGACCAATGGGGTCCACTTTGCCACCTTTTGTCTATCTGGATTCGCCAAGACATAGTGGAGGGACCATTGCTTAGACAGACCAGCAGGGTCGCCATCTCTGACTTGGGACCAGCTCAAAGAGTTGTTCTTGGAGAATTTTCTCCCCGTTACTCAGCGAGAGGCTCTTCGCAGGCAGTTTGAGCACCTTCAGCAGGGCTCCATGACAGTTACACAGTACGAGACCCGGTTCATTTATCTAGCTCGCCATGCTATTATCATGCTACCCACTGAGAGAGCGAGAGTCTGGAAGTTTATTGATGGTTTGATTCAGCCAATTCGTCTCCAGATGACTACGGGAGCCAGGAGTAAGATCGGTTTTCCGGAGGCGGCCAATGCGGTCGCCGAGTTGAGATGGCCCTATCACAGGAAGGTGGTCATGGGTCAGATAAGAGGTCCCGTCACTTAGGCAGATTAAATGGTACCTCGTTTGGAGTTAGAGATTCTTATGGTAGAGGCCACCCTCCTCGACCCTTTCAGTCAGCTCTACAGGCCTCTCATGGTAATTAAGGGGGTAGTGGTTCTCAGCCGCATTATTATGACCAGCAGCTTTCAAGTGCACCATCAGCACCCACCAGTGCCCCACCGCTTCAGAGTTTTTGGGGCGGACATTTAGGTCGATAGGATTAGCAGCCTCAGCAGTCGAGGGCTTGTTACGCTTGTGGCATCCCGAGCCACATTGTCAGATTTTTCCCCCGAGCCTCGAGCAGTTTCCAGCAGCAGGATCCTCATCCTATGATTCAGGCACCAATGTTCCACAGGCCGCCCAGCCAGCCAGAGGCAGGGGTAGACGCCATAGAGGTGGAGGTATAGATCATAGAGGTGGAGCTCGGACCGGCAGAGGTAGAGGCCAGTCGGCAGCCGATTGTCCCAGAGATGTGGTTCAGGGATGAGGGGCCCAACCTCGGTGTTATGCTCTTCCAGCCAGGCCAAAGGCTGAATCTTCAAATGCAGTTATTACATGTACTATTTTGGTCTGTGAGAGGGATGCTTCAGTGCTATTTGACCCTGGGTCTACGTATTCGTATGTGTCGTCCTATTTTGCACCATACTTGGTCATGCCTAGTAATGCTTTGAGTATTCATGTTTATGTATCTACACTGGTGGGTGATTCTATAGTGGTCGACCGAGTTCATCGTTCCTGTGTGGTAGTGTTTGGGGGTCTTGAGACCCGTGTTGATTTATTTCTCTTAGACATGGTGGATTTCGACGTCATATTAGGGATGGATTGGTTTTCCCCGTATCATGCTATCTTGGATTGCCACGCCAAGACCGTGCCCTTGGTTTTACCAAATTTTCCCCGCTTTGAGTGGAAAGGGACCCTAGGTACCCGCAATGTTATATCATATGTGAAGGCTCGACGCATGGTCGAGAAAGGGTGTTTGGTTTATTAGGCGTATGTTCGCGAATCCAGCGCAGATGTCCTTTCTACTGATTTGGTACCCGTTGTTCGGGATTTTCCTAAGGTTTTTCCTTCATACTTGTCAGGTATGCCACCCGACATGGATATTGACTTTTGTATCAATCTGGCTCCGGGCACTCAGCCCATTTCTATTCCGCCATATCGCATGGCCCCGCCATAGTTGAAAGAGTTAAAAGTTCAGTTGCAGGATTTGTTGGAGAAGGGCTTCATTAGACCTAGCGTTTTGCCTTGGGGGGGCGCCAGTGTTATTCGTATAGAAAAAGGATGGTTCAATGAGGATGTGCATTGATTACCGGCAATTGAACAAAGTTACAATAAAGAACAAGTATCTGCTGCTGAGAATTGACGATTTGTTCGACCAACTTCAGGATGCAAAGGTGTTTTCAAAGATAGACTTGAGATCTGGCTACCACCAGTTGAGGATTAGGTCATCCAATGTCCCTAAGACAGCCTTCCGCACTCGGTACAGGCATTATGAGTTTCTAGTCATGTCATTTAGGTTGACCAATGCCAAAACCGCTTTCATGGAGTTAATGAATAGAGTGTTTAGGCCATATTTGGACATGTTCATGATAGTCTTTATTGATGATATTTTGGTGTACTCCCGCATCCAAGAGGAGCACTAGCAGCACCTCAGAGTGGTTCTTCAGACTCAGACGGATAGCCAGTTATATTTTAAGTTCTCGAAGTACGAGTTCTGGTTGAGTTCGGTTGCATTTCTAGGTCACGTCATTCCGGCAGAGGGTATTCAGGTGGACCCAAAGAAAATTGAGGCAGTCAAGAACTGGACTCGACCAGCTCCAGCTGCAGAGTTTGGAGTTTCTTGGGGTTTGCAGGATATTACCGTCGCTTCGTGGAAGGGTTCTCATCTATTGCAGCCCCATTGACCAGGTTGACCCAGAAGAGTGCTTAGTTCAAATGGTCAGACGAGTGCAAGACGAGCTTTCAGAAGCTCAAGACAGCTCTGAATACGACACCGGTATTTGTTTTGCCCATAGGTTCAGGGCCTTGTGCAGTCTATTGTGATGCTTCCCGTATTAGGCTTGGTGCAGTAATGATGCAGGATAACAGAGTCATTGCCTATGCTTCGAGACAGTTGAAGATCCACGAAAAGAATTATCCAGTTCATGATTTATAGTTGGCAGTCATTGTTCATGCTCTGAAGATTGGATGCATTATCTATATGGTGTGAAATGTGAGGTGTACACGGATCACAAGAGTCTTCAGTATCTATTCAAGCAGAAGGAGTTGAATCTGAGGCAGAGCAGGTAGTTGGAGTTGTTGAAAGATTACGATGTTACTATCTTGTATCACCCGAGGAAGGCCAACATAGCGACTAATGCATTGAGTAGGCAGTCCACCAGCATGGGTAGTCTTGCTTATATTCCGGTCAGCCAGAGACCACTTGCTTTGGATGTTTAGGCCTTGGCCAATCGACTGGTGAGATTGGATATTTCTGAGCCTAGCCGAGTGTTAGATTGCACGGTCGCTTGCTCTTCATTGCTGTTTGTGTGTCCTGAGAGACACAATACAGCATGGAGGAACTAAGCAGGTGACCTTAGGTGACGATGGTGTCTTGATATTGCAAGGGCGAGTTTGTGTGCCCGATATTGATGGCATTCGATAGTTGATCTTAGCAGAGGCCCACATTTCTTGGTATTCTATTCACCCGGGCACCGCGAAGTTGTATCAAGATCTGAGGAGCACTATTGGTGGCGCAAAATGAAGAAAGATATTGTTGCATATGTGGCTCGATGTTTGAACTGTCAGCAAGTTAAGTGTGAGCATCAGAGGCCTGGTGGACTATTTTAGAGGATTGAGCTTCCCGAGTGGAAGTGGGAGAGAATTATTATGGATTTTGTTACTGGACTCCCGTTGACACGGAAGAAGTTTGATGCATTGTGGGTCATTGCCCATAGAGTGACCAAGTAAGCACATTTTGTTCCTGTTGCAGCCACTTATTCATCCGAGAGGTTAGCTGAGATCTATATCAGAGAGCTTGTTCGCCTTCATGGGGTGCCCGTATCTATCATTTCGGACCAAGGTACGCAGTTTACCTCGCGCTTCTGGAGAGCCATTCAGCGAGAGTTGGGTACCCAGGTGGAGCTGAGCACAACATTTTATCCTCAGACGAATGGGCAGTCCGAGCGAACTATTGAGATATTGGAGGATATGCTCCGAGCCTGTGTCATTGATTTTGGATGCTCGTGGGACCAGTTTTTGTCGTTAGCAGAGTTTGCCTACAACAACAGCGACCAGTCCAGCATTCAAATGGCTCCTTATGAGGCGTTGTATGGTAGACGATATCGGTCTCCAGTCGGATAGTTTGAGCCAGGAGAACTCGGTTATTGGGTACAGATTTAGTTTAGTAGGCCTTAGACAAGGTCAAGATCATTCAGGATAGGCTTCAAATAGCTCAGTCCATATAGAAGAGCTATGCATATCGCAAGGTTCGAGACATGGCTTTCATGGTTGGTGAGCGAGTAATGCTCCGAGTGTCGCCTATGAAAGGCGTGATGATATTTGGGAAGAAAGGCAAGCTTAGCCATAGTTTCATTGGCCTATTTGAGATTCTCGATCGCGTGGGAGAGGTCGCTTATAGACTCGCCTTGACGCCTAGCTTGTCAGTTGTGCATCCGTTGTTTGACGTATCCATGCTTTGGAGGTATCACGGCGATCCAGCCACGTGTTATATTTTAGCACTGCCAAGTTAGACAAGGACCTGTCTTATGAGGAGGAGTCGGTGGCTATTCTAGACCGGCAGGTTCGACTGTTGAGGTCGAAAACTTTTCCTTTTGTGCGTATTCAGTGGAGAGGTTAGCCTCATGAGGAATCGACTTGGGAGTCCGAGTCTGATATGCGAAACCGTTAAACTCATGTATTTCCCGACTCAGGTACTTATTTGTTTTTGTCGTTCGAAGACGAACGGTTGTTTTAGAGGTGGAGAATGTGAAGACCCAAAGGGGTTCATTGCCTATTTCTTTACTCATTTCGTATCTCCAAGGCCTTGAAAACCTCATTGAGGGTTGCCTCGATCTGTGTGCGTTGTCCAGGCACGTAATCGGAAAGCTTAAATATAAATTCTATGTGAAAAATGATGAATTTTGATATTAATATGATTAAATTTGACTCATGTAAACAATTTGGGTGAACGGACTTATACCCGTAGGAAAATGTGGGACTTGAGCGTATGCCCGGAATCGAATTCCGAGGCCCCAAGTCCGAGAAATGAAATTTTATGTGAAATTGTTTCCTAAAAATAACTAAAGAAATTGGAAAAAGAGATTGATTAAAATACTGTGGTATCGGGCTCGCATATGGTTCCAACGCCCAGTACAAGTCTCATATGTGATTTAAGCACTTTCTATAAAGTTTTGTTGAAAACGTACGTCATTGGATGTATTTCGGACTTAAGATGGAAAATTTGGATTTCATGAAAGAATTAAAGAAATCTTAAGCTTTGGGGCTTGATTTTATGTATATGATGTTATTTTGGAGATTTGATCGCACGAGTTAGTCCATATAATGTTTTTGAAATGTTGTGCTTGTTTGGTTTGGAGCCCCGAGGGCTCGGGTGAGAGTAGATTCCAGGAGGTCTTAGACTTAAGAACACCAGGTATTTCAGGTCAGGGAAAAAGCTGCAGGCTCAAGCGTGGCCACATCCGCCTTAATACGGCCCACGGTGGAAGCCGCATGGCCGCGGTCGTCCTTGAGCGGCCCGCGCTGCAATCTCTAGAGAACCAACGAATTTCATTCCACCAGCGGAGGCGGAGGCCGCCTAAGCGCGGTCCACAGTGGAAGCCGCGCGGCCGTTGTCGTCTTTGTGCGGCCCGCGTGGCAAGATTCAGAGAGCTAGCAAGTCTTTATCTCACCAGCGCGACCGCGGTCCTTTTTGCGCGGTCCGCGCTGGGCGCGTCTGAGAGTATAAATACACGATATTTTCAGTTATTTCTCACTTTTCAAAAAAGAAAAACCAAAACATAGGAGGTGATTTTTCAAGCATCAAAATGTTTCGTAAGTGATTTCTAAACTATTTTCTTCACTTCTTAATATATTTTAACATGATTTCAACTTCAATAAAAGATTTTAATGGGGAAATTTGGGAATTTCGGGTAGAAACTAGGTTTTCTAAAATTGGGGGTTTTGGACCTCAATTCGAGGTCTGATTTCAAAATAAATCATATATTTGAGTTCATTGAGGAATGGATAAATGGGTCTTGTTCTAATCTCAGGTTTTGACCATGCGGGCCCGGGGGCATTTTTGGAATTTTGGGCAAAACTTTTGGAAACCCATTTTTATGCTTTCAAATTGTTTCACTTAGAATTTGTTTATGTATTTAAGTAAATTGTGACTAGATTCGAGCGGATTGGTGGAGGAATCGAGGGGTAGAGCTGTAATTGAGGCTTGAGTGAGTTCAAGACATCGAGATAAGTGTTTGGTCTAACCTTAGCTTGAGGGAATAAGAGTTGCGTCTTGTTTGTTACTTGCTAATTGTCGAGTACGGTGTATAGGCATGGTGACGAGTATCAATACATCGGTGTCTAGTATGACCATGAGTCCTTAACATGTGATTATCATGATTTAGTGGTTAATTCCATGTTAAATGGAGGATTTCTATATATATTGTAAAGAACATGTGAACGACATTATGATCATTTGGTTTCGTGGAGTATTGGCTCGGTTGTGATACGAATTGAAAAGGTATATGGGACTATGAATTCTTTGTAGCATTGGCTCAAGTGATAAAGTGAGATATGAAGTAAAAGAAAGCTAATGAGATAATGGTTATTCCCTTGCTGGGAAGTTTTGCTGTTTGATTGTTGTTATTGTTCCCTTGCTGGGATTCCTATTTTTGTTTGCCTAATCCCTCGCCCATTGTTGTGACTATTGTTTGGGTGAGGAAGAGTGATAAAACACGTAGGGTGATGTTGTGCACATTTGTGATATGAATACTAATGCACGAAGGAACATTCCATGCCATAATATGAATACTAATGCACGGAGGAACATTTCGTGCCATAATATGATTACTAATGCACGAAGGGACATTCTGTGCCATGATATGAGTGTTTACGCACGAAGGTTTATTCCATGCCATCATTATGTGAGGTAAAGCACGAAGGGTGATTCCGTGCACTTTATATGATTGATTTGGTAAGAATGAGAGTAAAAGTACGAAGGGCGGTGCCGTGCAACTGTTGATTTTCTTATTCTCGTTGATATTTAAGTTTTGCAGTTTCATTCCTTATTTATTGATTGTAGTGTCTGTATTGTTATAGCCCCTACAACATGCTCTCGTCCCTGTTTTCTTTTTGACGGTTAAATTCTTTTGTGTTGTACTCTATGGCATATATATATATTTATATATATATATATATATATATATATATATATATATATATATATATATATATATATATATATATATATATATATATATATATATATATATTGAACTGCACATGTTTGATTGGTAGTCCGGTCCTAGCCTCGTCACTACTTCGCTGAGGTTAGGCCAAACACTTACCAGCACATGAGATCGGTTGTGCTGATGCTAATCTTCTGTGCTTATTTGCACAGATCACAGAGTTGGAGCAGCTTTTGGTCAGCAGCAGTAGGTGGGAGTAGGCCTTCAGTCTAGAGTGAGATACCGAGGTTTCCTTACAGACATTCGCGGGTCTGTCATCTCCTTTATCCCGTTTTTAGTGGTTATCCGTTGTATTTCGGGACAAACTCTTATCATTTCATCCTAAGCATTGTATTTAATAAACTCTTAGAAGTTCGTGAGCTATGTGACACCAGATTTTGGGGTAGCGTATTGTGTTAACTTCGACAATTTTATCTAGTCCCTTTTAAGTTGAGTCTTCTGCTTTAATATTTTAAATGCAAGGTTTATGTTACTATCATGAATTAGGAGGAAGGGTGAATAATTTGGCTTTCCTAGCTCCTATCAGTAGGTGCAATCACGACTCCCGAGGATTGGAAAATCCGGGTCATGACAAGATTACTCCATTATGAAGTAAGAAAAAAAACTAATTTAGGAACAAAGTACTTGTGAAGAAATATTATTCTTCTAAAAGAAATACAACTAGTAGAAAATACTAAAGAAAAGAGAGAACAAAGATGTTATGCCCCGCAATATTACGTCGATATTACGCTTTGCAGTATTAAGCTACGATAGTGTTGCAACCAACAATATTATATTACCTATGGATTTATGCTATTTATAATAAGCGATGAATAAGTGTTATGAAGCATAAAGGGGTACACGGATTAGCGAAAATGATTTTTTTTGAAGTGGTCAATTTGGAATAAAATACGGGTCGAATGATAATACCCGATAATTATGAACTAGTACCATGCAAGGTACCATATGACCATAATAGTATAATATATAAAGTATATTAAAAATAAGTAGAATTTTAAGTAACATGGAGCAATTCTTAAATTATGCAGGTAATAGATTAATTACCGAGTAACGAAACATTACCCGATTAGCTAATAAGTGGATAAAACTAATAAAATCATCTCCTCCCTAAAACGTGGCAGTAGCATACTCTTGATGCAAATGACCAAGTAGTTAGATGATACTTTATGACGGCTGGGTACGTTTTTACCGAGTCCTCTATGAGGTCAGGTACGATATGATGATGATGATGCCTATAGAGGCAAATGTTTAAAAGTTTATATATATATACACACACATATATATATGTATTATGGAGGCCGGGTACGATATGATGATGATGATGATGCCTACAGAATATATATATATATATATATATATATATATATATATATATATATATATATATATATATATATATATATATATATATATATATATATGTATATGTATGTATTATGCATTTCATGTCAGTAGTCCCCAGAGGCACTCAGATGTTACATGTTGTATCTCCTATATATCTCTTAACATTACTGTTCTTGTTTATGCTTCCATGCCTTACATACTCGGTACTTTATTTGTACTAGTGTCCCTTTTTTCTGGGGACTGCGTTTCACACTCACAGGTCCCGATAGATAGGTCGACATTCCTGCAAGTAGGCTATCAACTCAACGGAAGGTGTTGGTGCACTTCACTTGCTCCAGAGTTGCCTATTTGATCAGTATACTTTGGGTATGTATTGATTGGTATGGTGGAGCCCTGTCCCGACCTTTATGATATTGGGTACTCTTAGAGGCTTGTAGATAGATGTCAGGTTTATGGATACTTTTATGGCTTTGTTGGGCTTTGTTTTGAGTTTACAAATGGTCATGTCGGCCTTATAGGCCCGTATGTCACATGAATAAGTTTGCATATCATGTTGGATTGTCATATATTGAGCATTCCCTTATGTTTTATTCTTGTTATCTCATGATGGATTTTCTGGCTCACTTACCCATTATAGTATGATAAGAAAGATATGTTACATTGGTACTCGGTCGAGTAAGGCGCCGAGTGCCTGTCGTGGCCCTTTGGTTTGGGTCATGACAAAAGAGTGATTTCTTCCTACAAGACTCTATATGTTCTTCCAACATGCACTCTCTATTTATAGAGTTTTTTTGGCCTAAGATTCTTCATAGTTGTAACTATGAAAATTGTAGTTGCAACTATGAAAATTGTAGTTGTAACTATAGTCTTATCAATTGGACTTCCTTTTGTAGAGAAATGCTATAGTTTCAACTATAGTTCTCTAGCTGCAACTATGGCAATTTTATTCATGATTCCCAATTGCTATCGTCGCAACTATGGTGCTTTAGTCCATTTGCTTCTTCATTCCCAGTTGATACTCAATTCCCACTTTTTTTTGTTTCTTTTCTTCGATTTTCATATGCTCTTTCTCCCGCGAAGTATGTTAGAAAGTACGGGAGAATATGATATATTTATTCATATTTTATTTAAAATATTTAATATTTACATATAAAAACATATGAATAAATTATATTCATTTCCGGACCTTACCCCTATCCTGGGGTAGAGAGGCTGTTTCCAAATCGACTCCCGACATCCTTCCCTCCAAGAATTTCCCTCCTTGCTCTTGGGGAGACTCGAACTCACAACCTCTTGGCTGGAAGTGGAGGTTGCTTGCCATCAGAGCAACACCTTTTGTCCACTAATCAAGAGGGGTCCGTCAATCAAATTTCTGAGATTTTTTATATTGGAAATTCAACTTGTATTCTATATGTTCAAATTTGTTTGGTTGTGGGGTGACTATGTAATCCCTTTTGAACATAACTCCCACCCCTTTAAGACGCCTTCCAAATGAAGGAATGATTAAATTTAGCAGTACTCACCGATATTATGGGATTTTTGTTTTCTCATTTTACATAATTGTTGATTTTAATTTAAAAGTCTCGATACTTCTCTTTACTTTCTCTCTCTAAAATAGCGACGAAAAACGCTTATTGACGGTGACCTAACGTGCGCCTATGCCGGCATAGGTAGGGGGAGACCTAAGAGAGTGATCCAAATCACAAGTATGAGTAAGGAATCAACAATTGGTCGAACGAAGAAGATCGATGACATGAAAAGTTGTCGAGGCCATTTTTTTTTTGGTAATTAAATTTTTGTATTAATCACTAATGATATTCCTTTACAAAATCATAGTTCAGCTAAACATAGCTGACTATCACAGAGATAAACTAGCTAACATCTACTGTTACTATACCTATATTTCTAATTACAGTAGAGAATGTTGAAGCTGTAGGCTAACTTTAGGGGGACTCCGAACATGACAGACATATGCAATATTTCTAAGTAGTTGACCACTAGAACAAGATATATTCTTAAACAACCTTGAATTTCTCTCTAGCCAAATGGTATAGAACATTTCTGCTATGATCATTTTGACAGTGTGAGCTCGACTAGTTTTCCCTTTAGCTTTGGCAATGATGCAATGAATATACTGCTCCCAGTTCTGATAATTAGGTCGAGCTACTCCAATCCATAGCATTGTTTGATGCCTCGGTAGGGTGGCAAAGGGACAAGAGAAGAAGAGGTGATCTCTGGTCTCCATTCCATTGGAATAGTTGCAGAGCACTTCTGAGATGTGGCCACCTTTGCATGGAGTGAATTCAGCTAGATCCACTTCAATTGACAAAGGTGAACAAATCCAAAGTGTGAAACTACTAGAGAAAGTCCCAATTGCAGATAATATAGAGTTCAAAAAGGTGATACAGAGGAAGGAGGTTCTAGCCATGGCAAGTGAAGCTCAAATTTCTGAAAAACCAATAGAGGAACAAAAGAAGGAGTGAGTGAACCTATCTGTTGGGAACAATTTGGCATCTAGAGGTATGAACATCAAATTTATTGCTCTGATAGTAAAAAATGGTGAAAAAATAGTTGAACTAGTCTCAACTGAGGTTGATCGTGAAACGATGAAATGGCAACATGCAATTGTGTTGTATGTTGTGGGTGATTCCCCTTCAATTGGTATGCTGGATCGATTTATTGCCACACAGTGGAACTTTATTAGCAAACCAAAATATATTTCTATAATAATGGCTATTTTGTTGTCAAGCTTAATAGCATGGAAGATAGGGATGCTGTGCTAATGTCTGGACCATTTATGATAAGAAACAAGCCTATAATTGTCAAAGTTTGGTCACCTAATTTTGATTTCAGTAAGGAAGTGTTGCAGGCAATACCTATTATGGTAAAACTTCCCAACTTGCTGCTGAATTGCTGTAGTATGGACTCTCTTAGTAGATTAGGAGTACCTCTGCATGCAGATAAGTGCACCTTAAAATTGAAAGGAATTCCTATGCAAGATTTGGTTGAATGGATGTTACAAAGGATAAGCCTATAGTGCTAAAAGTTATGGATCCTAAGGGTAAAGTTTTTGAACAACATATTGACTATGATTAGATTCCTCAGTATTGTCACGCCTGTCTCTATGTTGGCATAGTTGCAGGAATGTTCAGAAAGCTATAGAAGGAAAACAAAAATAACAAAAAGCAAAAATTGAATGGAGAAGAACAACAGAACCAAGCAGGGTTGAAAAAGAAGAAAGTGTTCCAACTGGCAATGTAATACATGCAAACAAGATAGGGGATACTGAGAATGAGAAACTATCAGAATGGGAGCTAAAAGTGGTACGGAAGCATTAGGAGTGATACTGACATTAATATGGTGAATGGCTTCAGTCCACTTAACTTCGAAATAGGAGATACAAACATGGAGAAAGGGCAATGTAGTTACTAGGGGGATACTGGGGATCCTAAGTCCAGACAACCAAGTAAATGAAACTTATAGCTTGGAATGTGAGGGGTGTAAATGAAGTCTATAAATAAAAGAAAAAGATAAAGGAGTTTATTGTAAATAATGATATATCATTGATAGCTATTCTAGAAAATAGAGTACATGTCTGCTAGCAGAGTTATTCTTAAAATTTCAGTAAACTAGAAATGGTGTGAAAACTATGCATATCGCTCAAAAGGAAGAATATGGATTATGTGGGATCCAAACAGGCAGGAATTCGAAGCTACTAATATGAGTTCTCAGGCTATTCATGGAATCCTTAGCATTCCTCAATTACATCTAAAACTACACCTGACAGTAGTTTATGGTTTACATACTATCGAGGCAATGAAGGAGCTATGGGAAGAGTTGAAAGGGTAAAATATGTATCTTCAAAGTCCATGTCTAGTCTTTAGGGATTTCAGTGCTATAACTAATTGAGAATAAATGCTATTTGGCAACCCGGTCCAAGATAATGAAGTAAGGGATTTTAATTATTTTATACAAACTAGTGGCATGACAGAATTACGAGCAATAGGAAGGAAATATACTTGGTCAAATGGTCACATCTGGAGCAGGATGCCCTTGTGAATGCTGAACGGTTGATGACAATGGCTGCTACTGAAGTAATGATCTTAAATCTTAGGATTTCAGACCATACTCCTTTGTGTGTCCTATTACTAAATGATGTGCAAAAAATTTCCAAAGCCTTTTAGATTCTTGAACTGCCTTGTAGATCACACAGATTTCCTAAAAGTGGTGGCTAATACCTGGTACAAATCTACAATAAAGCAGCACATCCAAAACATGGTGTAAGCTCAAGGAAATAAAGAAAGAATTGAGACAACTGAATCATGCAGAATTCAGGAATAAAGGGGAGAATAAGCAGTTCTATAGGAAGGAGCTGCAAGACATACAAACACAAAAGGGCCGTCACACTCAACCAGATTTTCTATTTGAAGAAGAGAAAGAAGTGAAGATCAAACTAGAGAAATGGAGCCTAGTGGAGGAGAGTATCCTAAAGTAGAAATCTAGAAATAAATGGCTAGAACTAGGTGATGAGAACAATGCCTACATCTTTGCTAGCTTAAGGAGCAAACAGACTTAGAACATAATTACAAGCCTTTGTGATTCTAATGGAAACATTATTCACCAGCTAGAAGACATTGCTATAGAAGTAACTAGTTTCTACAAATTACTACTAGGGAGTGCTGCTAACCAGCTTCCAGCAATTGACCCCGAGGTAATGAAACGTGGAAAAGTCCTTAATTGACACCAACAACTGCAGCTAGTGTCATAGGTTACTAAGGAAGAAGTATTTCAAGCCCTTATGAGTAGTGAAGATCATAAAGCTCCTGGATGTGATGGTTTCAATGCACTCTTTTTCAAAAAAGCTTGGAGTGTGATTGGAAACAAGGTTACTGAAGCAGTCCTCCAATCCTTCATTGATGGAGATCTATACAAAGTTATAAACTGCACAACGATTACATTAATCCCAAAGATCAAGAACCCCAAAAAAATATCAGAATTCAGATCAATAGCATGATGTACTATGCTATATAAGCTGATTTCTAAAATACTTACTACTAGGATACAAGGGATAAAGGACAGTCTGGTGGACAAACGTTAATCTGCCTTTGTTCCAGTTAGATTAATCACAGAAAATATCATCTTGAGCTATGAATTGGTGAAGGGATATGATAGGAAAAGTATCACCTCTAGATGTATGCTAAAAATAGATATGAGAAAGCTTATGACTCAATAGAATGGCCATATGTTGAGCAAGTCCTACAATACCTCCAGTTCCCAACAAAGTTTATCAAATGGATTATGTGTTGCATCTCAACAGTATCCTACTCAATTCTACTCTATGGAGAGCCATTACCACCTTTCCCAACTAAGAAAAGTCTTAAGGCAAGGAGACCTCTTTCCTCATTCCTTTTTGTGCTTGCCATGGAATACCTTAATAGAAGTTTGAAGGGTATCAGTGAAGATAAAAAGTTCAAATTTCACCCTAGATGTAAAAAGATGCAGATTATTCAACTTGGATTTGCAGATGACCTCTTATTATTTTGTAAAGGAGAACTAGAGTCCATCACTATGCTGGTTCGGTGCTTCCAAAAGTTCTCACAAGTGCTTGGATTGAGTGCCAATACTGAGAAAAGCTCAGTGTACTTTGGTGGTGTCCATCAGAAGATCCAACAACAAATCCTTTAGGCTACCCAATTTGGTAAGGGAGAGCAACCTTTTAGGTACTTAGGCATTCCTCTGAGTACAAAAAGGTTGTCTATTATTCAATGCAAACCTCTAATAGACATGATGCTGGCTAGAATATAATCATGAACCAATAGCTACTCATCATATGGTGGAATAATCCAACTTGTGAAATCTGTGTTGTATGCTATTCAAGTATACTGGTCCCAAGTGTTTGTGCTACCAAAAAAAATTGTTCAGATGATAGAAGCCACTTGCAGAAGCTTTGTGTGGACTGGAGGCAGTGATCTTCGCAAGAAAGCTCTGATTGCTTGGGATAGATTATGCCTTCCTAAAGCAGTAGGGGAACTAAATATTGTAGACATCTATACATAGAATTGGGCTGCTATTGGTAAACTACTATGGAACAAATGCAGAAAGAAAGATTGCCTACGGGTAAAGTGGATCCATGTTTACTATACCAAGGTAGGGGAAGTATGGAAGACTAAGACTACCCAAGCCTCATGGATGGTACAGAAAAAGCAAAAAGCATGTTTGAAAAGATAGATCTCCATGAAACAGATGTAGCTGCTATGACCAACTACTCAATAAAGGATACATATGGAGCCTGCTGTGGGGAATTTTCAAAAGCACCTTGGAGAAGAATGGTCTGCAACAATAATGGCTAGCCTAAATGGACATTCATCTTACTCTTGGCTCTTCACAGAAGACTGCAAACTAAGGAGAGGATAGCATGCTGTGCTAATCTAGACGATATGGACTGTGTGATGTGCAAGCAAGAAAATGAAGATATTGACTATTTACTATTTTAGTGCATGTATGCTAAACAGGTGTGTTCAAAGCTCCTAGCATGGCAAAGCATAAAAGAGAAGTGTGGAACTGGAAGCATAAAGTGCAATGGGCTATAGAAAATGCTACAGGAAAACTGCTCGACATGAGGTATACAGAATGACATTAGCTGGTGGAATGTATTACATATGGCAGGAAAAGAATGCGAGAATCTTCAAAAAAAAGCAGCAAATTTGCAGATCAAGTGGTTAAGCAACTACAACAACAACAACAACAACCCAGTATAATCCCACTCAGTGGGATCTGGGGAGGGTAGTGTGTACGCAGAACTTACCCCTATCCTGAGGTAGAGAGGCTGTTTCCAAATAGACCCCCGACATCCTTCCCTCCAAGAACTTCCCACCTTGCTCTTGGGGAGACTCGAACTCACAACCTCTCGGTTGAAAATGGGGGTTGCTTACCTCAGAGTAACCCTTCTTGTCTAAAGTGGTTAAGCAACTGATAAAAGAAATCCATGTTAGAGCCTGCAGACTTAGTGGATTAGATAGATATATGAAAGATTTGAACTTTTATCCTTAGAAAGTAAAGCTCTGTAGACAAAGTTGAATAGAGATAGTATGCATCAAGTTTGGGACCTTATGTTCAAACTGCTGATTCCAGATGGTAACGTGTAACTGAATTTGTGATGATGTAAAATATAATATAATTACCAAAGAAAACATTTAAAAGTCTTGGCGTAATTTGACACTTTTATAACTGTGCATACATTTTATTATGATCAATATTTTAGGTTTAACATTAAAAGGAAAAGCTACACGCTTGCTTTGGTCAAATTCATTTCTTTTATTGATTCATAATTTCCAAATTACCCATCATGTAAATGGGCAAAACCCATTGAGGAAATTAAAACCTTTTCCAAATCTAATGGGTTTCCACGTGGCAAAATTTATTTAGGAAATATTACCAATTTGTAAAACTGTTTCCATATCGAAATAGGTTTCCAGATAAATGTCTATCTCTCGTAGGTTGTTCTGGATTAAGTCGCTAATTTTCTGTCATCGGGCTTGCTGTTTTCAACAACTCAAGCACCCGACTTTATTCTCTTTGGGGTGTGTTTGCTGTGTAGATAAATATTTTCTAGTTTTTCTACGTTTGATTGGCTTAAATATTTTGAAAAATATTTTTTTTATTAACTCAACAACAATAACAATCCAGTATAATTTCACTCAGTAGGATCTGGGGAGGGTAGTATGCACGCAGACCTTACCCCTACCCTGAGATAGAAAGACTATTTTCCTCATTAACTCATTTTTCTTTAATTGGAGGAAAATATTTTCCCTATCAAAAGGAGAAAAAATATTTTCCAAAACTCCTTCTCAACCTTCTCTACCATATTCCTTATCCTAACCAATCCATCCCATACCCACCCCCACCCCCACCCCCACCCCCAAAGGAAAAAAAATTTATTTAAAAAAAAAAAGAATTTTGTTTTTTTCCCTGCATCCCTCTCTACCCTGCAAACCCCACCCCGCCCTACCACCACCCCCTATCCCAATCTCGCACAAGAAATATTTTTTTTCTAATTTTCAAATTTCTGTTTTTCTTCAGCACCCCCACCCTCTCGCACCCTCCCTACTCCTGCACAAGAATTTATTTATTTTTTACTTTTTTGTAATTTTTAAATTTTTATTTTTTTTGCACCCCACCCTACCCCTCCCCGGAAACACAGTTTTCTAATATATTTCCAGTTTTGCTTTTTTCATCTTTCGATTTACAGGTTCAAAATTTTACAAGTTCCAATGTTATGAGTTCGGAGATTTATATGTTTCAAAGTTTATCAGTTTAGAAATTATAAAGTTTACAAGTTCGAAATTTTACGGTTTTAAAAGTTTAGCGGTTAAGAAGTTTATGAAATTTGTGGGTTCGAAAATTTATAGCTTCATGTTTATTGTATCAAAATTATTTATAAGTACTCTTGAGAAAAATATTTTCCTTGATTTGCCTACCAAACACCAAAAAATGAAAAAGATTACTACTTGTTTTCCAAGAAAATATTTTCCAGTCATATACCAAAGACATTCTTTGTTTCTTACTCTTTTCTTACACCCGCTCATATACGAGTTTATGCATGGATTTAGAAGCACTGTTTCTAAACTATTTTGCCAATAGAGTAGAAGTCAGATATAGTTATGTTGATTAAAGCACCCTACAAAGTTTTAAGAAGCACAAAAATGAAATACTGATGATGTTGCTGAATCCGGGAAAACCAGGATCGTTGAAGGAATCGACAGTGTTGTGATGAAGATATTGACAGTACATTATGTAGAAGAAGAAGAAGAAGAAACAGTGATGACGAAGATGAAGTAATCGACAATGTTAATGGCGTAGAAGATGAAGAAATCAGCAGTAGTGGTGTTGGTGGTGCTGAGTTCTCTGTTGATGATTGCCACCACATGGAGAAGAGTTCTTCTAGGTTTCAAGAAGTTGATCAAGAAACAAGCCATATTATTGGGGGATAAAGAAACTAGACAAAATTTACTGTATCGAGTACATTAGCGACAAGGTTCAACACAAGTATGTCGATACAACAACAACAACAACCTGGTTTAATCCCACTAGTGGGATCTGATGAAGGTAATATGTAAGCAGACCTTACCCTTACCCCGAGGGGCAGGGAGGCTATTTCCAGGAGACTCTTGGCTCAAGAAAACAACAAGAGACGATACATTAGTACCATCAATAGAGTCATAATAAAATAACAACAATATAGGAAATACGAAATAGATGGGAGGTACAATAATAACCAGTAGATAAAGCCATGCATCAGTAGATAACCACTAGCATCCTAAAACTAAATCCTAACTGTCTAGCCCTACTCAGGTGCGCCGTAGAAATATTCGCAACTTGCTCCTAATCTACAACCTTAATGCTCGACCTCCACAATATCCTGTAAGAGCCATATCCTCAATAATTCTAAGTCGCATTATGTCATGCTTGATCACCTCTCCCTAATACTTCTTGGGCCGCCCTCTACCTTTCCTCGTGTCCACCGTAGCCAGTCGCTCACACCTCCTCACCGGTGCATCAATGCTCCTTCTCTGGATGTGCCCGAACTACCCGAGTCTTGCTTCACGCATCTTGCCCGACACAAGAATGTTGATAGTGATAAAGAAAAGACTATAGAGCAGGAAAGTGCCGGTACGACGATACAGAAAGCAAGAACATGAGCTATGTCACGGGATCTCCTGGGCAACCAAGAAATCTCCTGGAGGTTTAATTAAGATGAACGAGGTTATCAACAAGTATAGAAGAAAACAAGATTGTTCTCCATAGATGATCAAGAGGAGGCTTGAGGTAGGAGAGCAGCTACTGAAACAGAGCAATTGTAGTGTAATTATAAGACCAAATCAAAAGACAGCACAAAGTTCTACCGTTGCAAGACCAATGAAAAAACCAACACAAAGCATCATAGATATGAAGAGTTCGAGAATGAAGTTTGTCTCAAGTAAAAGAAAATTTGAGGAAATGGTTGCAGAGCAAAACACAGCAAAGAGAAGGACCATAATGGTAGACTTTCATGATATGCCTAAGCCTGCCAAAGATCCTTGTGCTCCCAAACGCTGCTGGATAAGAGGAGGAGATTTTGACTTTTGAGAATCACCGTTCTTCCATTTTGTATTTAAATTGTAGATAGGTATATGTCCTTTGTATATGTGAACTAATATCAGATCGTTGAAATAATAGTTACAACTTCAAAAATAGTGCTGTTCAAATGCTTGAAGGATCTAGTATTCATTACCTCCTCAGATTATTCAGTAACTAATTAAGGTCAGGATTTCATTACTGCTTCTACTACTACTACTATTACTTTACAGACCTATTTGTTTGGTTTAATGCTTTAAATATATTATTTTTATCTATTAATCTGATTCTTAGTGGACAATTCAGAATTATTATTGTGGTTTATCATCTAACTCTTAGTTTTATCCTGCTTTCACTTACACTGGTGCGTGCAATCAGGATGGGATTTGAATCTGCTAACCTACATAAATTCAAATGTCTCAGCCTTAAATAGAGCAGCTGGGCATACTTCCATAGCACAATATGTGCAAAACTTATTTAGACATACAATACGGTAAAATTCAGGAGTTTGTAAAAGCTCTACCTGCAGAACAAAAGGTAATTAGCTATTGGATTTACGATGAAATATTGACCTGCGGATGAAGATATTAATTTGATGGGATGTCCCAAGGTTAAGTTTTGACAAGAGGGATTGCTCTGATGGTAAGCAACCTCTACTTCAAACCAAGAGGTTGTGAGTTTGAGTCTCCTCAAGAGCAAGGTGGGAAGTTCTTGGAGGGAAGGATGCCGAGGGTCTATTTGGAAATAGCATCTCTACCCCAGGGTGGGGTTAAGGTCTGCGTACACACTACCCTCACCAGACCCCACTAAATGGGTTATTATACTGGGTTGTTGTTGTCCCAAGGTTAAGTTCAGCAATACATTAGAATTGAAGAACATTATATGTCAAGTGTCCCCAAGAGAAATAAAACTCAATGGATTTTCTTACTTGATAGGCCGACTAATGTCCTGGAGTTCATGTGTTAAATACTTAAATTCAATATGGAAGGATCCAAAGAAGAAACTGATGGCACTAAAAATTGTGCTAATTTTCCAAAATGAACTTGAGTTGAAGCAAATTAATGAAATAAGGTTCACTGTCTGTACTACTGTTTGTTGCAGGAAAATCAAGAAGAAGAAAAAATCCTTTACGTTTGTTCATACTACATCTAATGCAGGGTATAAGAAAAGACTCTTGGAAGACACAAAGCTGCAGTTAGAGAGGAATTTAAACCCGTCTTACTTTATTGGGCAATTATATTAAACACGTTTTGTTTTCAATAATATAAAAAGGAAAGTTTACTCAAACAAACAATAAAAGTACCCAAATACTAAACAAGAGAAAATAATAACCAGAAGAAAATGTTATATGTTTGATGATAATATAGAAGCAATCACTAAACAAGGTTCCTTCAGTTGTTGGAATTAAGACTTGTGTTAATTAGTTAAAAGTTATAGCCTAATAATGTCTTAGTTCAAGTTGTGAAAAGATATGTACAGTCCAGATTAATTTAATTGATTATGTGTATGAACAAGTGAGACTTGATATTCACCTGTGATGGATAGAGTTCTTTATAAGTAGAGACGACCAACCCCTTTCTCTAATTATCCAAAAAACCAAAATATCCCTAATTTTTTCAAAGAGAAATCCAATTTCTGTTGTTAGGCACAATTCTTTTGCTTCAAATTGGCATTGCAGATTTCTGGTTTTTCTACAAACTACGATAGATCCTTGTGGTCCAGCCTTTCCCCGGACCCCGCGCATAGCGAGAGTTTAGTGCACAGGGCTACCCGTTTTTTAGTGTTGACGGGGCAGATTTTCCCAATAGATGTAGTCATAGAGTTTTCAGATATCAGACTCAAGGAACCCAAAGAAAAAAAGGAATAGTCAAAAGATCCAAATCCCTCTCTAAGGTATTAAGAACTTGCAACTACTACTAAGAATTATATGATCAGGATAGAGTTAATTCAACACAACTGACAAACTAAAGTTGTTCACCATCTATTTGTTTGTCACCATCTTTTTTTACAAAGGGTATTGCTATTTGCTCCTGTTGTTATAGCTGCACTGAGAAATAAATAGCAAAAGGAAGCTGACGGTTGGCATGAAAGAATTCTACCATCTGAAGCACGAGAAACCAGTTTAACATACAAAAATTAGTTATTTTAGCTGGCACTTACAAGGATAGAAACTATTAAGATTTAGATGGTGCTTGGTATGGACGTCGATGATCAGGAACCCCTTCCTCAGATCGTCTGTCTTCAAACCATTTCAGAACTCTTTTCCGAGGTAAATTTGACACATGCACGATGCTGCTAATCATGGCATTCTGCATCACCACAACAGAGAGAGTATAAGGATAACACTGTTCTCTCTTTCATCCTAGGTATAGCACTTAGCAACTGTATGCAACTACATCACCAAGCAAACCACATATCCGTTCTCAATCGTACAGTTCGGAGATACATTATGAGGAGTCACGAGTCACATAAAAAGTGCAATGTTGGACTGATTTAGCAGTGGCTACTATAATCATACCAAGCGAAGTTGAAGAGAAAAAAGTACCATGTACTAATTCAGGCAATTGTGAATTCAAAAGAAAAACAACATCAAATTTACAGAGCAAAAGAGAGGAACCCTGAGATCCAACTACCTCAAAATAGTCATCTGGTGCCTGATAATAGCAATACATAACTTCAATTATATACAACAGCAACTACGCCTCAGCCCGAAACAAGTTGGTTTTTTCTTTTTTTACATTCAATTATGTGATCCAAGTATTTTAAGTTCCAAGTGATCCCTAATGATAGGGGAACTAGCACGCATTTAAACTATTAACAGAAGGGCAAAGGTATTAAGTTGATTGAATAAGAGCTGCCGATTGCAACGGTTGCCATTCTACAGCATCATTTCTTAGATTTATCGACACGGTACTAAAGTTATTACTATGTCAAATGTCTTGGGGTTTAGTTTACAGCTTGCACCAACCACTCAGTTCACCTTAAATTTAAAGTTATTGGCAATTTCTAATCAAATGCCAACCTCAAGGATAGTAGAACAAACAGATAATGTGAAATAGATGTGTCTAAATTTTCTCATCATATCCATCCTCATCCCGAACAAATAAGGAAAAGAACAGAAAAAAGATAAACAAGAAAACAACAAACAAGATATACTGGGAAACACAGATAGGGAGGACAGATGTGTTGAGATTTGAACAACGAGAGCAAGAAAGCAGATTCACTTATCCTAGATTAAACTTGGCCCCCAAACTCCAATGTCACAAGAGCCACCACTCAACATTGTTGGCTCAATAACGATCATTTTACATCCCAGACTATTGATATGTCAACAGGATATTTTTCCCGTTTCCCACACCCAAGCTCCATTGTTCAGGTGCAGAGTTAAGCAACAATATGCAGAAGCTCTCTATTCAGATATGAAATTTTACCAACATCGACTTAAAAGCATCAAACACAAATAGAGAAGCAATGGGACTCACAGTGGGCCGCTTTGATCGTCTATAAACTTGTTCAAGGGTTTCTAGTTGGACTTTCTTTATCCTCTTTTGAGCAGACCAACTACTTTGCATCACATGGACGGGTGTTTCCACCTTAGCCTCAGGCCTTGCAACATCACTTATCTCTATGGGAACAGTCTCCTGGGGTTTGCTTTCAGGCTCTATCATTCTGGGGACAGGTTCATCGGGTAAGGCATCACTCAGCAACAAAAGGTTTGGCGGAGGATTGCGAAGTAATTCAAGAACAACAGCTCTATCAAGGCATAGCTCAGCAGCAAGAGTTTTTATCTGGAAGGAAAAAGTGATTTAGAAGTTATACAGTTAGCTGCACTAGACATATTCTCTTTCAATAGGTAGCACAGTTTAAAGGAAACATTTCCACATTTTTCTGGTCTTCCAGTTCTGCTACAGGTTCCGAAACTTCCAGTCTATACTTATCAATGATATGCTTCTTTGAAAATAAGTATAGTTTTATCCAATTAACGTCAAGAATATGGTGCAAGCTAAAAGTAGATGTCCAGTTGAATGCTACATAAACAATGGAATCTGAAGAATGGAAGTACATAGGAACAGATGAGATTAGCAAGGTAAATTTTGCCCAAGCATTTGAAAACCTTAGCCACAGGGATAGATAGCACCAATGTTCTTCACACTGTGCTTAAAGCTGGAACAAGCAAAGAGCAGAGTGAACCAAAGTGGTCTTAAGGCTCAAGAATAGTGAGTGGCTGCAATGCAATTGCGGCATCAGAATTTGAGAAGACTAACATTAAGATGACAACTAACATTTGTCTTACGCCGTCCCTTTCTCAAGGCATAGCCCAGTTTCTTAAGTTGCCAGTTTTTCAATTTCACTGGCAACTCTTCATCTTTATCATCCTCATTATCATCATCTGCTACTACTTCTTCATCTTCATCCTCACTCTCAATTTTCTCATTGGCAATTGAGGCAATTTCTCCTAGTAGTTCATCATCCTTCAGTGCCTCCTCCAGTTCACGTTCCAGCTTCGCGAGGTCCTCCTCACTTATATCATCATCATTCAGAGATAGGTCATCATTTTTCAGATCTTCCTCCAGCAGCTGAAAGAGTGCCTCAAAAGCATCTTCATCTATATCACCATCTTCCTCAGTATCTTTCTTAGGTGAACTCTGACATAGGAAGCAAACAACAAACCTCAGGTTTAGTAAACAATTAAAAGGTGTGCGATACAAAAATTCAGGTGTAAAGAAGAGGGTGTCAATGATATCAAAGTTCATGAGCAAGTCTTCACCAAAAAGCAAAACACAGATATGTTTCTAACAAGCTCCTAGTGAAGGAAAATAGTTTAATATTCAAGTGAAAGATCTCAAATTATCAAACCACGTCAAACATTAAGCTTGTCTAAAACGAAAAATATTATTCATCACTTCTTCTCCTGTACATATTACCCTCCCCAGACCCCACTTTGTGGGACTATACTGGGTAGTTGTTGTTGTTCTTCTCTTGTACATACTAATTAAAACTAGAGGCAAATCACGTTCCACATCCCCAAAAAGATAAGATAGTAATTGGATTGCTATCAAAACGGGTGAAGAGACAGGGTATCTTGATGGACATTTACATGCGCAAGAAGAAGTTCAACTGTTCAAGGGACAGGGTTTACTTTGATGGTAATTCACATGCACCAGGAAAAAATACCTGCATAAAATCTATATTAAGTGAAATGGTCAACAAAACTGCACCTCGTCAACTGTAAAAGCTACAGAGTTAGTGTTACACGTATGGATCACCAGATCGCTACTCTAATCATACGGAAGAAGGTGTTCTGCACCCCTTATATAAAAGCAGCAAGCGAGTAAATCAAGTACGCCGAAACAGTTAGGCATGATTACAGAAAGACATCCAGTGGACAAGTACTTTGAGTGGTGCAACAATTGCCGTTAATTTATAAGGTGCAATTTTGTTTAAGATGTTAAACAAAAATCACGACAATGTATGATCCTTTCCCATTGCTCTCTTCAACTACATCATTGTGACACATGAAGCCTTATGCCATTGACTTGGAACTTTTTTAACTCCTTAAACAATCATATAAAATCAAAATTGCTCATGCCAACTACAACATATAAAATCAAAATTGTTCATGCCTAGTCCCCTCCCCACCCCAAGGTGGGGGGAGGGGGGGAGAGAGGACCATCAATCACGGGGCAGAGGTAGCATATAAGCTACGGGTTCGGCAGAACACAGTAACTTTTGGAGCAAACCTTGCATGTGTTAAAAGATCTACTAAGTATGTGCAAATATTAAATTTTGAACCCAGTAACTAAATCCGAAGATGAATACGAATCGGACGATATCAGAAAAGTGGAGAACAACGCTAAAGCCATCAACATGATGTACTGTGCTGTAAACCCCGATGATTATAGGAAAATATCATGTTGCACAACGGCTAAGCAAATGTGGGATAAATTGGAAATCACCTACGAAGGTAGGGACCAGGTAAAAGAAGCTAAAATAGATTTTCTAACCCATGAATATGAACTTTTTCATATGAAGGAAAATAACTCAACGTCTCAATATAAGGAGGCAAATAGCTAACATTTTCTCAACAAAGACCCAATTCTTAATTTGCAAAACTCGCGAAAAATGTATAGTAGATGAAATAGGCCATGCACAAAGTAGTACATA
The DNA here is from genome assembly GCA_034376525.1 of Nicotiana benthamiana. Lineage (NCBI taxonomy): Eukaryota > Viridiplantae > Streptophyta > Magnoliopsida > Solanales > Solanaceae > Nicotiana > Nicotiana benthamiana. The sequence goes on from CM067329.1 coordinate 22,527,109, forward strand.
CCTTTTTCTTTTTCTTGGAAGAAGTGATAGCAGAATTGGCGCTATTGCTTCGACGGCGGGAGAAACTGAGAACGGAGGAAGAGGGACGAGAGGACGAAGAGTGAAGCGGCAACACAACGTTGCTTCTGTTTCTGGGCTGACCCACAAGAAGATGATGGTCGTTGGTTGAACAGCGGAGTGTAATGGAAATGCGAAGAGTCGTGGAAGCAGAGGCCATTCTCTACTTTCTGAAAAGCTTCGAGGCTTATCTGTATTCTGTTTGAAGGGTTTAAGAAGGGGGTAATCGGCGATAATATTATTTGGAAGGGGCCCTTGTTTTTTTAAGGGTAGGATAGTAATATTTATATTACTAGTGGTAATAACAGTAGTTCTAATTCCATGATATTTATCCTAAGGTACATATCCCATATGTTCATCATGGTTATATACTTATTCTATGTCACTTAGGGCATTGTCGTTTCAAGTGGTGCTAAAATATTACATGCCAGCAAAGTATATTCCCTAATATTTTTCGTACCGTTCTTATCCTTGAAATACACATTTTCCACAAAATTAGGAAGTTTCTTCAAAAAACTAGTTATATTGTAAGTATGTTGTAATAGAGCTTTCTTGGCCAAGAGGTATGCCACCTTGTTTCCTTCTCGAAAGTTATGCTTCATTCTTATCTTCCCAAAAGGAGCCCTTCATGTTGTTGTTTAACTCAAAAATTGGTTTTAAAATAAACAATTGATTGTATTTGTTGGAAGGATTGAGTGAAGTTTGAAATACATCCAGTCCAGAGAGATGATGATAAACAGTTGTAGAGAGATAAAATTGGAAGAAATGAATCTTACGTAGTTGTCATTCACTATAGACATTGTTATATACGTCCACCTCATGACTAACCATAACACCTAACCATAATTAATCTTTAACTATCAACTCTAGTTAACTAAACCTAACTTGCAACTTACTATGTACCACTTGTAACTTACTATGTACCACTTTACAATTTACAGTATAAGGTACACTTACATCCTCGTACTAGAGAAAGCGTATGACAAGGTTCCTAGAGAAGTTCTCTGGATAAGTTTGGAAGCAAAAGTCGTGTCAGTCCCCTATATTATGGCAATTAAGGACATGTCTGATGGGACAAAGACTCGTATTAGGACAGCCGGAGGCGACTCTGAGGATTTTCCGATTGTCATGGGGTTACACCAAGGTTCTGCGCTTAGTCTGTTCTTATTCGCCCTGGTGATGGATGTGTTAACACAGAATATTCAAGGGGATGTGCCATGGTGCATGTTGTTTGCCGAAGACATAGTTCTAATTAATGAGTCGCAAGCCAATGTTACGAGAGGCTGGAGGTATGGAGACACGCTCTTGAATCTAAGGGTTTTAAGCTTAGCAGGACGAAGCATAATACCTGGAGTGCAAGTTTAGTGCTGAGCAGGGGGAAATAGGCGTGGATGTGAGGCTTGAATCACAAGTCATGCGAGTAGAGGCAGCTTCAAGTAACTTGGGTCGGTTATCCAATGGGGGAGAACGACGAGGATTTTCACACACCCCATCGGGGTAGGATAGATGAAGTGGAGGTTAGAATCTGGAGTATTGTGCGACAAGAGAGTGCCACTGATACTCAAAGGTAAGTTCTATAAAGCGATGGTTAAACCGGCCATGATATATAGGGCTGAGTGTTGGACTGTTAAGAAGTCACATATCAAGAAGATAAAGGTAGCAGAAATGAGGATGTTGAGGTGAATGTGTGGGCATATTAGGATTGATAATATTAGGAACTATAATATTCGGGAGAAGGTGTGTGTGGCTCCCATTGATGACGAGATGCGAGAAGCGAGGCTCAGATAGTTCGGGCATGTTCAGAGGAGAAGCCCACATGCTCCGGTAAGGAGGTTCAAACATCTGGTTGCGGAGGGCATGAGAAGAGGTAGGGGTGGTCTAAGAAGTACTGGGGGGAGGTGATCATGTAGGATATGGTGAGGCTTCAGATTAGCGAGGATATGGCACTTGATAGGAACATGTGGAGGTCGAATATTAAGGTTGTAGGTTAGGAGGTAGTTAAGTCTTGCCTTATATTATAACTTTGTGGGATTAGTTTGGTAGGGATACTGTTTCACTTTTGCTTTGTATCTTTCTTTTGGATTTCATATTAGTTCCTATTTTACCTATTTTTTCTTATTATTTTTGTGGAGTTACTGATTTTGTCTCCTTTCATATTTTTGTCCTCTTGAGCCGGGGGTCTTTCAAAAATAGCCTTTCTATTCTTTCAGGGTAGGGGTAAGGTCTGCATACACACTACCCTCTCCAGACCCACTAGTAGAATTTCACCTGGTTGTTATTGTTACATTCTCCTACTAACAATTTTTACACTCTCCCTCAAGTTGGTTGATGAAAGATAATTTTTTTTTTAGTAAAGGCGAAAGAATAGTTCAATTTGTATTCACTGACTGGCTGTGTGGGTGATAAAGGCATTGATCATCTCCAACTTGCATAGCATCTCACAATGTAATCATTTTTCCAAAGTGTTGGTTAGAATGCATGTAACCTGCTCCTTGCCTGGCACATGCTCTATTTTGATTAGTCCTTGATGTAGTTTTTCTCTAATGAAATAACAGTCAATCTCTATATGCTTTGTTCAATCATGATACATGAGGTTTGAGGCTATCTGTAGAGTCGCTTACTATCACACTATAGGTCCACTGGCAGTTCAACCTATACTCCTAGCTTTGTAACTGTTGGGTCCAAATGCACATGCAAGTATATACGGTAGACAAGTAAAAAAGTGATAAGAAAGTATCGTTCCTACTAGGATTTATGATCAACTCTTGTCCAATCAAAGTTATTTATAAATTTAATTCTCAAGTGATTGTGAAGAATATGATTATGATTTTTGTAACCAAATTACTATGAACTAATAAGCAAGCAAGAACATAAGATCACAAGTAAAACAAAGAAACAAATACAAAGAATTCAATGAGATGGGGATATTCCAGGGTTATAGGATTAACATCTCTACTATTGCATTTTTCTAGTTGATATAATCACTTGACTTAACTAATATGTTGATTAGTAGGGTTTATAATGCTCGTGAAGCATCGCGCATCTTCGATGCTTCGCTCGCCTATTCAAGCCAACCTATGACTATATCACTATAGAACCAATCTTGACAAGAACACATGTATTTTTCCTGTAAAAATAACCAAGTAAGGGAAGTAGAATATGTCTATCCTAATTGAGAATCTATTCTCCGATGCCTGAATTCAACAACTTACTCTATTCAATCTGTTGTGCAATATATAGTTCTCACTTTCGAGTTCAATTATAAATTTGTAGATAGTATAATATTATTAGCTACGTAATAGAATAATTAAGTGCAAGATTGAATAAACAAATTAATATGATAGAATCAAGCAAAACAATCAATCGTCAAACTACAATAGTCAAGAACTACCCATAACCCTGGAATAATGAGATTCTTATCCACTCATGTTCATAAAAATAATCAAGATATCATTTTAAAAAAAAGCTATGAATACTAATGAATGATGGAAGAATCGATGAATTTCGTGCTCCTGAATGTTCCGTACTTGTGTTATTCTCTCAAAATGGCATCTCCCCCTCCAAAATAGGTTTAGACTTGCTTTTTATATGATTTGGGGGCATTTTGGGTCGAAATAACCTTGTACAGGGCGAAGTAGGACAATTTGTCGTCACCCAGCGCTAGGGCTATGTGGGGCGCTAGTCTTGGGGCTGGGAAGTTTGTGCATCTGTAAATTGCGCTACAGGTAGAGCCCCACGCTAGCATGTGGCGCTACTTTGTGGCATTTTTTCCATTTTGTCCCATGTTTGCTTCAAATCACGCACCTTCATCCTACACATAAACATACCATGAATTAACACAGATTATTATATTACACATTCGAAATCTATGGAACATGAGTAAAATGAAAGGCAATATGCATATAAATATAAATACTTTAACCCTTATATCAACACGCCACATTTAGGTTTTTTGCTCGCTCTCAAGCAATGGAACTATAAACTACACCCCAACAATATACATTTCAACTAGGGAAGAGCAATTCAATTTTTCAAACATATACACTACCTTTGACTATGGTCGATACCGGCAATCAAGAATGAACATAAAAAGTTCACATTCTTTATGTTTTAAACATGCCCAAGTATAAACATTCAATTCAACAAATTCAAACAACCTATCCATAACTATCCTACCTCAAGAGCCAACTTGTTACCACTAAGCACCCTCAACTCGTGCACTCACGCAAAAAGAGAAGTTAACCACATTACCAATCTGTCATGAGCATATTCCCTCACCAACAAATAAAAGAGTGAACATGAAAAAGGTCCACACATTCAAATATAACTTTAAACGTAAATTAAGGACATCACACAATTGAACAAAAATCGCTCACTCTCACAAAGAAATTCGTGTGCATCTTGTGATCGTACCATAAGCTTGCCTACTGTATACATCTTGACTAATATGAGCTAGACAAATCTAGGATTAATTAAGACTTATGGGTTATGAGGTAGGCTAAAATACGGGTAGGATACATTTTAGGAACAATAAATAACTCTCTTATGCACTTTAATACACTATACTCAATAATCGAGCATGTATTCTACTCAATTAATTCACTCGCTACAAACCATACACAAAATAGCCTTTTCTTCAATTAAACTCTTCTATGTCCCTATTAGCACGCATTAGTAATATTATGAGGTGTTTTTTTAACTATCACATTATTTATAATTTTTTCCTTTGTAATTTTCTTTTCTCTTTCTCTTTCTGTTTTTTTCTACACACACTCCAACATTAAGGTTCATCAGTTAGCGATATTTTTTACAACTTTAGTGCACCTTATGGGCCCTTCCATGTGTCGGGCCCCCTTTTTTCCTTCGCAAAAATTAGGTTTATGACAACTCTTTCCTTTAAGGAAAGAGGTTTTGCAATTTTGAAGAGTCACCACCTAACGATTTTAAGTTGCGTTAGGACACCTATGAGGTTCAACTATAACTACATTTTTTATAACTAGAGATAGGGCATCCCTCAGGATCTACTAGCGTGGTTCCCCGCCAGATAGTTCTTTGTAAATTTGTGTAATTACATGTAACAAACAAGACTCAAATAAGAGGGGATTTCAAATGCACAAGTATTGGGAAAAAATAATGCAAAGTTTTGAATGAGTTAAAACTAAGCATGCTAATGAATATAAAGGGGGTCCTAGGTTTATTTGTAATATGGATCACATCAATGCAATACCTGGTAATCACTCCTCAAAAGAGGGGCTACACGTGGTATTAGCGCACCGGTTATCATGTCCATATACGCTTCCCACCTCGTTAAGGTATTAAAGCGCGGATTGGTCTCGATCCCTATTGCATACTCTTACCCGTCCCATTCCTATTAGTCCTGGAGGAGTTTAGGACTACTATTCCTATAAGTGGGAGGATATTCAGCCGACTCTTGGGGTTTCTAAAGGTAAAAGACTAAGGCGACATTCAAAACACATAGGACTGCATATTAGGGGAAACATGTAAACAAATAAGAGGCTCATATATACCTCCTCAAGCAAAGCACATAAATAGCATGACTTAAATACATTTAGGGTCAGAATTTAAAGTACTAAGACATGGGAGTTTTAGTTGTTGAAGCAGACCCATTTTTTACATAACTCAGATAAGAAGTCTAAATCAGGCATGCCTGCTGGTTGTAGCAATTACTAATTAAACAAAGGCGGATTTAGTATTATCATTATTACCTAAGACTTGCTTAAGTGTGTATTGATGATACCCTATAAGCATAGTATCTATTACTGATTCAAAATGGCAAAGCAGTAACAGTATTAGACGAGCAATTTGGATCCTATAGGTATGCTTTCTAAACCGCATTAATAAAAGTAGTAAGTTGTTTAATAGTACGAGTCAAACTATTTTTTAGCTAAATTGATTTTAGATCCTATAGGCATGATTTCTATTATAACTGATTTTTATGCCTAAAAACATGGTATCTAGGTATCCGAGGCTAGTTTTGGTCCTATAGGCATGGTATCTAATTGAACATGAAATGGAGTAGGCATGATTTATCTAATCACAAGAAAAATCCTATAAGCATGATTTCTATAAAATATTGATATTAACCTTACAGGAGTGACATCTAATTTTGAAGCTGATTTTTAACCTTGCAGATATGATGTCTGATTATAGCCATTAGACCATATAGGCATGATTTCTAATTGTGGAAGTAAATGTGCAGAACTTTATCAATAAGATCTTATGGGCAGGGTATCTAAGTGTGGAAGTAAACATGCAGAACTTTATTAATCAGATCCTATAGGCAAGATATCTAAGTATGGAAGTAAACATGCAGAACTTTATTAATCAGATCCTATAAGCAAGATATCTTCCCTTAAAACATGCACAATTACCCCATCCCTTTTTACTAACCAGCCCCAATATTTATTACAAATTATTACAAACCAAATACTAAATTACATCAGAAAAGTGTAAAATAAGAAGTCACAACCATAGGAAGCCTGATTCTGACTTCCTCTCTGAGTTATGGACAAACCACCTCAAATTCCACTTGTTTCAAAACCTTTCTCAAACCTGGGTGTGTCAAAGTTCCCTAAGGGTCTTAGGGGACTCCTGGCAATGCTTATACCCGGGTTTGCATAACCACATAGAGATGAGAGCAGTGTGGAAAGGCCAACCTTTATGTGTCCAAGTTCAGAGGGAGATTAAGGGTTCCAAGGAAAGGCTCACACAAAAGGGGCAGAACTTAGGTGCTAAGAATATAGTGAAAGTGCAGAAGATAGAGACTTATTTAAGGGGTGATTTGAAAACAGTAGTAGTGAAACTCAAACTACACAGAGTCAGTAGTTGCACAAAGGGGTCAGAGGCATTGGAAATACATTGGATGAAGCATATGACCCTATGAGGGGTCAGGTTTGGACACGCACAGCAATAGATGATGCTGGCATATCCACAAACTAGCAAGAGAACACAAACACAAAGAGGGGATGTGGGGTTTAGGATTCATACACATAGAAGAGCATTAATCAAAAATGGGAAGGGAACACATTGCCACTGCTAGTAATGTAACTTAATTGCAGAAACATAAGTAGAAGTAGACAAACATGAGAGAAATTGGAGCAATCGCAGAAACATGTTGTTTTTAATGCTTGAAAATTAACTAGGACATACCAGTAAGAAGCAAAGTGCAGAAAGAAAAGTAAGGAAACTTTCACAACCTAGAATTGGCTTTCAACCGACTAAACAAGGCAGTAGCATAAGTAGTAATAAAGAAAAGAGAGAGGTTTGAGTGAAGTGTGTGTTCTGAACTTAGATGGTTCGCGTCTTAAAGAACATAGGGGGTGGGTATTTATAGTTTATGAAAACAAGTGATAAGTAAGGTTATAAGTAAAGTCTTAACACAAACATAGAAACAATCACAAGTCAGAATCAATTAACACAAGTGATTCCCTTTAATTAAGGAATCATGGCGAGCACTAACAGGTTTCAATTAAGGAAAGAAAATCAGTTTCGGCACATATTTATTATTTCCATAAAAAGGGTAGTAAAAGAATGAAGCAAACAATCAAGTTTAAGTACGAAATAAGCTTATTTTGGAAAAGATTCAGTAAGGTAAAATATTATAGCAAAGGAAAGGAATCAATTAACTTAAACATATGAGTAAAAATTAGGGCTTGTAAAAAACCTTTTTGCAATCAGTCTCGATATCAAGATCAATCAAAGAAGATCAGTTAATATATAAATAGAGAGAACAGAAGCATCAGACATGCAAGGCCAAGCACTTTGGATAAAGAAACAACATACAATAGTAGCAAAAATAAGCATAGGATTCAGTAGTGAACAAAGTTAGATAGTTAGGGCTTACACATATTAGCCAAAACAAAGAAGAGAGTCAAAAACAAGTAAAGGTCTCACAGTAACAAGTGAGGAAACCTTTTAAGAAGCTAGGGTTTCAACAATAGTCGAGATAAAAGATAGTAAAACTCAGAATAAGATAAGTCACATAAAGGAAATAGAGTCTGAAACAAGGAACCTTTAATCAAGTCAAGTATACTTTCAAACAAACAGTCTCAGACCAAAGACCTAGGGGTTTCCACAATAATTGAGTTTAAAAGATGGTAAAACTCGGAATTAAATAAGTTAAACAAGAATGAAGAACTTAATCGAGCAAGTAAACAATTAAGCATGCAATTTCAGAACTCGGATGAGGCAAAAAGGGAACTAGGGTTTTAATATGCTGACTCAAGTAGAAGGAAAACATGACAAGTAGTTCGAACATAGTAAAATCATAAAGAAACATCAAGAATCAGAGAAGAGATTTTTTGAAAAAACTTTAAAGGAAAACCCTGATGAAGAGTCGTTTGAAAGAAAAGTTCAATAACTTTAGAGAAAACACTTAAGACATTCATAGAATGCATAGATCAGTGGTAGATCTAAAAGAATTCGGAAGGTATTAGAGATTAGGGTTTCAAAAAATCCAAAAGAAATGAGAAAGATCTCAAAAGTTAATGATCTAACCTGAAGAGTCAAGGATAACCTTGAAATGCCATATATGGCCGGAGAAAGATCTTGGATGGCTGGAGAAAGGCCATGACAATAGTCGAGCAGGACTGGACCATATTCTTTCAAGGACTAGCCATGAAACCAATAAAACAAACACCCAGAAGATATAGAAGGATGGTACATGTCTAAAATGACCACGCGAGGCCATGGATTAGGTAGATATTGGGGTCGGATTAGAGGGTGACGGTTAGGGTTCAGGTGGGGTTTCAGAGAGAATTGAGAGAAAGAGGAATTTAAGGGCGGCGTTCAATAACGAATGAGGTAGGGTAAGGGGTCGTTTAGGGTTAAAAAAGGAAGAGGTTAATATTAGCCGTTGATCTATATGATCAATAGCCAGGATTTAAAGGGGGATTGGGGTTGGGTTATTTAATCGGCTTAGGGGACATGTTTGAATGAGAATTGGGCCAGGGTGATTGGATTCAAATTGGATCATATTTAGGCTACAATTGAAATGTAATTGGGCTATTGTTTATATACCTAATTTTCCCTTTCAAAAATATAAAAATAGTAAATTAATTTTTGAAAATAAATTGAAAACGTTAAAATGATTTATAATATCTAATTGACACTTTAAAAATATAGTGCTTGATTTTATGAATATAAAAACAATAAAATCTGAAAAGAGGCTAGTATTGCAAGTACACACTTTAGCTTTGAAATTTTAACTAAATATATTTGTAAAAATATGCTAGAATTACCTTCGCTATATTTTAGCATAAAGAAGAAAATTCAATAGATGATTTGACAAAAATAGTAATTTTAGAAATGATTATGGGGTTGTACGGATAAAAATAGGGAAATAAGTTGATTGAAAACCTTAAAAATTATGGGAAAAATACTAAAACACTTGAATATATATATATATATACATATATATATATATATATATATATATATATATATATATATATATATATATATATATATATATATATATATATATATATATATATATATATATATATATATATATATATATATATATTGTATACTACAAATATATAGAGAAAAATTGGGTGTCAACAGTTGCCCCTCTTTACCCAGAAATGATGAAAGAGTTTTCGGGTAAAGATATGATGGCCAATTTTGACCGAGCAAAACGATTTGGGAAGCTTCTGGACGCAACTTGGCTTCTGAGTTGCCTATATATCCCCGGTTTTATAGGAATAAGGCTATATGTAGTTCAAGATCCGTTGGCGGAGTATGGCTACGGGTACTTTCTAATAATGGACGCGATATTTCGGGCTGGGTGAGTGGACGACTTACAGGAATGGTTAGGTTTGATGTGGTTGCGGGCACTGGAGAGGAAATGCCCCTGCCGGACAGTTGTTGCTTGCTGGTTTACCTTCAAATAAGAACAATACAGGCCTATGTTGTGCATAAATTTACGTGATGTAATTTCCCTTCGGACCGTAAATGTTGTCTTTGAACAATTAGGATTACGTCTTTAGACCATGATGTTCTGGGCCATGAAGCATATAATAAAGGATTCATATGCCATGAAATGATGTTCTCAGGCTGTGAGGATGGTGCTTCCGAATCATGGTACCTTTAAATAATGATATGCAAAAGATTAAAGGGTCCTCAGGCCATGACATGGTGTTCTTGGTCTATGAGGATGGTGCCTCCGAACGATGGTGCCTTTGGATAAGTTGGAGATATTTCAGCCCATGAAGGATGCAGTAGCATGTGGCGATCTTTCGGCTGTGCAATGTGGCGATCTTTCAGTCATGCAATGTGACGATGTTTCAGCCGTGCAATGTGGCAATGTTTCAGCCGTGCAATATAAATGTAGATAGATGTAAAGCTTAACCTCGGAAGGCAGAATGGTAACCTTATGCAAGTTAGAAGGCAGAATGGTAGTCTTATGTACTGCAAAAGCAAATAAAGGTAGAGCTTAACCTCGAAAGGCAGAATGGTAGCCTTAAGCAATTGAAAGGTAGATAGTAGCCTTATGCATTACAAATGTAGATAGAGGTAGAGCTTAACCTCGGAAAAGATAATAGTAGCCTTATGTAAGAAATAAAATAACAAATTACATAGAGTTTTCTTAGCTGATAGAAAATTGCAGTGTTGTGATTAATGGGAGCATTGTGACATGCAGAACATTACACGTGCGTGTTGATAGCAAATGTTGTCAAGTGTAATGGTTCGAAGAGTCATATTCTTGAAAAATGTTTGTTCCATGAGCATGTAGTATGTTCTAATGATTTTGCAATCTTTGTACCTGCGTCCAAATAAAAATCATGAATTTCATAAAGGGGGAAAGGTTAGTTCGTATCCCTGCTGCTTTGCTTGGCTCGTTCTGCTTTGATCTGGTGATACCATTTGTATCATTGGGTAGCGTTGCTAGACAAAGTATTTTCAATAATAAACATACCTGATTTTTTAAAAGTATGACATAAATGTATAATTAAAATAGTTTTTAGATGAACTAACGACTGTGACGTGGTTCGAGACATCGCAACCTCTCTTGCTACAAAATTTTGAGGGTCCTTCTCAAAATGCTGCTCTAGTTTGATGGGTTGACGTTTCTGGCTACTGCTCGTGCGACAACAGACTGAAATTATTTCAGAATTTTAGGGTCCTCCTTAAAATTCTGCCCCAGTTTCTAATTTCGGGGATAAATAAAAATTTAATTTGAATTGTGACTGAAACCATATTGCCTATGTATCCCTTCTTAAACGCGAATCATTTAAGGCATAGTTCAATTTACATCACATAGGGAAAGCATAAAGATTACACATAATAACACTTGAATACATCTAAATTTATTGGCTTTGGGCAGACTTCTCCGTCCATTTCTGTAAGCATGGGGTCTCCTCCTGTCAAAATGCAGTGAACCATGTATGGGCCCTTCCAGTTGGGAGAGAAATTCCCTTTGGTATCACCTAATGCAGAAAATTTTTCTTTAACACCAATTGCGCTGGTGTGAAGTGCATCGGCTTGACTCTCTAGTAAAAGGCTTTAAACATTCTGTTATGATAGAGTTGACCATGGAAAACTGCTTTCATTTTCTTTCTGTCTATAAGAGCTAGCTTCTCGTAACGACTTTTCACCCACTCTGCGTCGTTGAGCTCAGCTTCCTGTCTGATCATTAGGGAAGGAATTTTGTACTTTGGCAGGAATGACAACTTATGTACCATAAACCAGCATATAAGGGGTTGCCACCGGTTGATGTGTGGACCGTGGTGCGATACCCTGATAGAGCAAATGATAACTTCTCGTGCCACTATTTATGCTTCTCTATCATTTTCCTCAATATCTTCTTAATATTTTTGTTGGCGGCTTCTTCGGCTCCATTCATTTTAGGCCTGCAGGCTATAGAATTCTTATGTCTGATCTTGAAAATTTCACACATGGCATTTATCAAGTCATCGTTGAGATTGGAGCCATTATTAGTGATGATTGACTATGGAATATCGAATCGACAAACAATGCAGTCGCGGATAAAGTCTGGTACGATTTTCTTAGTCACTACTTTGTAAGATGCTACTTCGACCCATTTGGTGCAATAGTAGATGGATACTAGGACAAACCTGTGTCCGTTGGAAGCGGCAGACTCGATTGGTCTGATAATGTCCATTCCCCAAGTGGTGAACGACCATGGCAAGCTTGTTGTGTTGAGCTTGCTTGGAGGTACCTTTATCGTGTCTGCATGTATTTGACAACGATGGCATTTGCGGACATACTGGATACAGTTTGTTTCCATAGTCATCCAAAAGTAACCAGCCTAGAGTATCTTCTTTGCTAAGACAAAATTGTTCATTTGCGGACCATATTTCCCTGCATGAATTTACTCTAGTAGCTTGGACGCTTCTTTTGCGTCGACACATCTTAATAATCCCAAATCACGAGTTCTCCTATACAATATTCCTCCGCTATGAAAGAAGTTGTTGGAAAATCTCTGAAGTGTGCGTTTCTAAGTATGATTGGCAAGCTCCAGGTACTCTCTTTTTCCCAGATATTCCTTGATATCATGAAACCAAGGCCTTCCGTATTCTTCCTCTTCAACATGGGCACAGTAAGCTGGCTGATTGTGAAATTTTTAATGAAATGGGATTAATAGAATTCTTATCCAGATGTTGTATCATAGATGATAGGGTAGCCAATTGCATCAGCGAACTCATTCTGGATTATGGGAACATGTTGAAATTTTGTTTTCATGAACCTCTTTCTCACTTCCTGTACATGATGCAAATACGGGAGTATCTTGGAGTTCTTAGTTGCCCATTCTTTTCGTACCTAATATATGAGTAAATCTGAATCTTCGATCACCAGCAACTCTTGCACATTCATGAAAATGACCATCTTGAGCCCTAAGATACAAGCTTCGTATTCGTCCATATTGTTGGTGCAAGGAAACTTGAGTTTGGTAGACACTAGATAATGTTGACCGGTTTCTGATACTAAGACCGCTTCTATGACAACTCCTTTGGAGTTTGCTGCTCCATCAAAGAACATTCTCCAGCCGTCGTAGGATTCTGCAATGTCTTCTCCTATGAATGATACCTCTTCATCACGAAAATATGTCTTCAAGGGTTCATATTCTCCATCCATGGGGTTTTTGGCAAGGTGATCTGCCAGTGCCTATCCTTTGACCACTTTCTGAGTTATGTAAAAAATGTCAAACTCACTCAACAGGATTTGCCACTTGGCTAGCTTTCCAGTGGGCATGGGCTTCTGAAATATGTACTTCAAATGGTCCATCCTTGATATAAGGTACATAGTATAGGCACATACGTAATGTCTCAGCTTCTGAGCTACCCAAGTCAAAGCATAGCAGGTGCATTCTAAAAGAGAATACTGGGCCTCATACAGAGTGAACTTCTTGCTGAGATAATAAATATCTTGTTCCTTTCTCCCTGTTTCATCATGTTGCCCCAAAACACAGCCGAAAGCTCCATCTAACATTGCAAGGTAGAGCAGTAAAGATCTACCTGGCTCGGGAAGAACTAGGACTGGTGGTGTTGACATGTACTCCTTGATTCTATCGAAGGCCTTTTGGCAGTCATTGGTCCATTTGGTAGCGGCGCCCTTCTTTAGCATTTTAAATATTGGCTCACAGATAACTATAGACTGTGCTATGAATCGGCTGATGTAGTTCTGCCTTCCCAGAAAACTCATCACATTTTTCTTGTTCTTTGGCGATGGTAATTCTTTAATGGGTTTGTCCTTTGATGGGTCTAGTTCTATTCCTCGGTGACTCACAATAAACCCAACCAACCTTCCATTAGGAACTCCAAATACACACTATGGAGTTTCAGGTTGTACCACCGCGGTTTATTGAAAAAATTCCTCAGATCTTCTATGTGGTTAGTGGCCTTCTTGGATTTGATGATAACATCATACACATATACCTCTATCTCCTCGTGTATCATATCATAGAAATTAGTAGTCATGGACCTCATGTAGGTGGCCCTTACATTCTTCAGGCCGAATGGCATCATCTTGTAACAATACAATCCCCACGGCGTAATGAAAGTCATTTTCTCACCATCTTCCTCATCCATCCAGATATGAGGATAACCAGCAAAGCAATCTACGAATTACTGTAGCTTATACTTAGCGCAATTGTCAATCAGTATGTGTATATTTGGTAAAGGGAAGTCGTTTTTCGAACTGGCCCAGTTGAGATCCCGGTAGTCGACACAAACTCTGACCTTTCCATCTTTCTTTGGTACTAGCACAATGTTGGCTAACCATGTCAGGTACTCAACCACCCTAAGAACCTTGGCTTTGATCTTCTTGGTGATTTCTTCCTTGATTTTCAGACTCATATCAGGTTTGAGCTTTATGATTTTTTGCTTTACCGGTGGACACATTGGATTAGTTGGTAGTTTGTGAGCCACAATAGATGTACTCATACTAGTCACGTCATCATACGACCAGTCGAATATGTCCTCATACTCCTTTAAAAACTTTATGTATTCTTTTTTCTCTGATGGAGATAAGTGAATGTTGATTCATGTTTCCTTGACATTTTCTGCATCTCCCAGGTTAACAATTTTGGTTTCGTCCAGGTTGGACTTAGGTCTGTTTTCAAGGTTCTCAACTTCTTTGACAATCTCCTTAGTTATGTCATCTTCTTCTCAGTCGATATCTGTTTGTTGCATTGTCTCATTACATGTCACAGTCATTAGTTCATCAAGATAAGTAACAATAATGATGTATAGGTAAAGTAAGGAGAAAATGATATAAATAAATATTAATTCATCGAAAAAATTAAACATTCTTTGATAAATTGAATAAATGTTTTGAACATTGAAGATCTTATTACGAAAACAATATCATACAGTAAATAAAACAGTGAATAGTGCTTGTTTTAGCCTTGCTATCCCGAGGCTCGTCAGGCTTTGGTGGTCCTGATGGTCTAATTATTGAGGTATGCCCCTCTACTCATAGCTTGTATGGAAGGACCTTTCTCCCCATCTTCCTTGAGAATAACACAACAATCCATATCATTGTCCTCTAGAAACAAGTTTTTCACTGCCTCGAGGGCTTCTTCTTCATCTGTCCCACAGATGACATCAGCTTGTTTGAAAGTCTGCTCCACGTGCAGTATCAGTTGCTCTAATAGGTAGTTACGATCGCGCCATGGTGGCGACTAGCTATTGAACTCCTCCAAAGTGTATTCATATCCCAGACCGAATATAGTGCCATGATTCTTGAGTTTTATAGGCTTAAAGATCCTTTAGAGGTTATTGACGAGTCCTTTGCTAGGTTCATACCCACTCTAATTTAATATGCTATCTGTCTTGTTATCCCACCATTTGTCCTTATCGACAGCATTGGCCTACTCGATGTGGTGGTAGGTCTCTCCGCCCAGCTTTCTTCTTCCTCCGATTGCTGGAATGGTCTGGAGACTGTATATAGGATTACTGTTGTCACCGTGAATGATCACTTCCTAGTGATTCCATTCAAATTTTACCACCTGATGTAGTGTTGAAGTTACAGCCCCAGTAGCATGAATCTAGGGTTGTCCTAACAGCAAGTTGTAAGATGCTGCCACATCTATCACTTAAAAGTTGACCTCGAACCAAGTTGGTCCGATCTGCAAACACAAGTTAATCTCACCGAGGATGGACCTCTCAGACCCATCAAAAGCTTTCACATTGATTGCTCCTTCTTTTATCTCATGCAGACCTTTACCCAGATTCTTGAGTGTTACCAATAAACATATATTAAGGCTAGAACCTTCATCGATAAGGATTCTGGTGATGAAATAGTCTTTGCATTGTACAGTGATGTGTAGTGCTTTGTTGTGACCTATCCCTTCAAGCGGCAACTCGTCCTCATAAAAAGTGATCTTATTTCCTTTCAGCACTTTCCCCACCATATTGGCCACTTCCCCGCCAGTTATGTTACTTGGCACATGTGCTTCACTCAGTACCTTCAATAGAGCATTTTGTGTGTCTTGGAATTCTACAACAACGAAAGGATGGATATTTGTGCTGGTATTTTGTTTATCTGGTCGATGACTGAATACTGCTTGGCCTATATTTTCCTCCAAAGGTTATCTAGACCCGTCTTATGATGAGTGTCCGGTTGGAGGCCTGCTTTCTTGACTCAGCTAGGTGTTCAGGGTAATAGACTCTCCCAATTCTTTTCATACCCTGTGCTGAAATAGTCTCTTTGAACCTGATTTTGCCTTTCCTCCTAGCCTCGGCTGTATAATCTCAGGGTATAGCTTTCATATGGAATGACAGCATGGAGGACATCGTTACTGGGATCGGTGCGGCTATCTTTACTTCGAATGGAACATGTTTGGGTGGCAAAACTGCAACCTCAAATGGTGCTGGTGCCTTTGTTGATAGCGCTGCTTCAAACTCAAGAGGGATAAATACATCTACCTTAGTGACCTCAGACAGTTGGATCTGGACTATGATGGGGTTGATAGTAACTGTTGGTTTCTTTGGATCATCGCCTTTTATGATCAACCCGATGGATCCTTCGGGATACCAATCATCCTCTACTTCAATCATGTGAATACCCCCACCTTTATGGTCTGGTAGAGGGTTGTTGTGGATATTCGGAGCAGCTTCCTCTGCTATAATGAATTTGTTATCAGTGAGAGACTGTATCTTATCTTTTAGAAAGCAGCACTCATCGATGGTGTGCCCCTTCATGCCGGAGTGATATGCACAAGACTTGTTTGGGTTAACCCACTGAGAAGGATTCTCAGGGGTTATAGCAGGGACTTAGGTGACATAACCGGCGGCTTTGAGTCTCTCATATAGCTGATCACTGGGTTCGGCGATGGCTGTGTATTTTTTTGAAGGCCTCCAATCAAAATTAGGCCGGGGCCTAAGGAAGTTTTAGCGTGCGGGTGGTGATTGGTAATAAGATGCTTGAGGCATTGTAAGTTTGGTAGACATGAGTAGGCTGGGAGTATCTGGGTGAGGTAGGCTGATATGTGGAAGGTGGAGGTGGCTGATAAGTTGGTGGTGGAGCTTGGTAGGAGGGTGCTTGGTAATTTAGGGCTGGCTGATATATGAGTGGAGGTATTGGGTAGGTTTGGTATTTGAGAGGAGGCTTGGTCCTTTGTGCAACCATTATGACCCCTACGTCCATCTTCTTAGACACACCACCATACTGCAAGGCCTTATTAGTAGCTTGCAAGGCCTCGAAGTTTGTAGCCATACCGCTCTTAATACCTTCTTCAATTTGTTCCCCCAGTTTGATAATGTTAGAAAAATTATGATTCTCAATCACTATTAATTTGTTCGTAGTATTGCGGGTCTTGAGCCAGGACAAGAACTTGTGTATTTGTTCTTCTTCTAAGGCGGGTCTGACCTTAGCAGCTTCAGACCTCCAGCGAGTAGCATACTCGTTAAATGTTTGGGTGGGCTTCTTCTTTAGATTCTTGATATAGAACACGTCTGGCGCGTTCTCTATGTTAGACCTGAACCTGTCCATAAAATCAGATGTCATACCTACCCATCTCGACCACCTCTTAGGATCTTGGCTCATATACCAAGATAGTGCATCTTCTTTCAGACTCCTCGTGAACAGCTGCATGCGGATCCTTTCGTCTTTTCCTACCACGACCAACTTGTCACAGTATGTTATCAAATGGACCCTTAGATCACTTATACCGTCAAACATCTCGAACTTGGGAGGTTTGTACCCTTTCGGTAGTTCAATATCTGGTTGTACATAGGGATTTTCATAGTTCAACCCTTCGATCCATTTACTTCTCGATGCCTTGGATTCGGCTGGTTAGTTTCTTAAGCTCTTCAGCAAGTTTTTTATGAGTAGATCCTTTTCATTAGACTTAGGAGTGCAAGATATAGGTTGGGTGGAGAGTGGCCTGGTCTCCACATAGATGGGACTGTTTTGGTGGCCTGGTTTGTGGGTGTTGAAACGATCATTTGTGGAGTTTTGTGGTTATGGGTTGAGTAGTGGAATGTTGTTTGGAGTATGGCAATTGTTGCATAGTTCTTCGTTGGAGCAGTGGGATGATTTGGTTGCTTTTGTGGAGGTGTGTGATTTTGAATGTTGAGGAAGTTGGTGTTTTGGGTGATGAGGGAGAAGGATAGGTTGGCCAGATTCAAAACCTGGTCGAGCTCTTCTTGAAACTTCAACAATTTCAGCTCAAGTTGTGACATATTTTCATTGGGAACCCGAATATCGTGGCCATCAGTGGCCTCTACTGCTTTGTTCTCTTTTCTGATATTCAAATATTCCATTTTGCCTTTGTTCTTATTCTTAACAGGACTAAGAGGATGAGTGGGTGGAGGGCCCCTGGATCATGTGGAATATGATGATGTTGCCAGAGTGCACGAACTAACCTTTGGGGAGGGGAATAACGAAAAAACAAAAATAAAAGAAAAAGGTAAACAAGTTAGTGAGGATCATAAAAAGTATTGCAATATTTAAACACATAGTGTAGGAGTGTAAAACATGTCCTAATTTGGGAACCTCGTTCTGCCCGAGGTGGGCCTAGCGACAAGTTGATTTGGATAACTTGGAATACTAAATGCCTCATTTCATTGATAAAGATAAGAAAAATCCCAAATCGACATTAAATAAATAAGAAATAAAAGTCACTAATGGCCATTGGCCTTGTTACATTTTAAGCTAAGAAGATAAATTCCTATCTACTTGGTCCTAGAAGGACCTTTCCCTAATTTGACATCCTTGGATCCTTTGAATAGCTTCCCCAACTTGCGAAGTCCCAGCAACAGGTATGCTATGGCTAGATATCTACCTTCAGCCCCTTTAGCCTCTTGACAATCTTCAACCCTTTTAAGAAACTTTGTTTCCAGTTACACTATGCCTCGTTCTAAGTATCCGATCTTTTGTTGGTGTTGGTATCCATATCTTTCCATTCCTTGATCAGCTTTTGGTTGGACTCTTGTATTTTGCGATGTTCACTTTCGTACTCGCAGATCTTTTTGCGCAACTGGTTGTACTTGACTTGTGGTTCAGCCTTTTCGTCTATAATCTTGTAGCCTTGAACAAACTTGGCTGGCCCAAACCATCATGATTGTCTTCCAACCAACTTGAATAGAAAAGAGTGCAATTGACGTGGTATCTGTCTGGCTCTATGGTGTCTCTTCCCATCATGATCTTGCTATGCCAGATGTGTTGGGCTTGACACTTGTAAGGACTATCATCACCTTGGAAGTTGGCTCGAAAGTGTCTCATCTCATCCACCCTGGATATGACCTGCTTCCTACCAGCTTGCCTCATAACTCGCGGAGGAACATAAGGGTAGGTTCCCCATAGACCTATTAGTATCAGGAAAGGTGCGTCTCTAGATCGGACAATGAACTCCTCTGTCGGAAACCATTCGAGCATCCACTGAACTTGTTCTTCGATCAGATTATCAAATTGCTCAACCCATCCCTTAGCGTCCTCAGGATAAGTGAACATGTCAGGGATGTAATTCATTCACTTTGGATGGTGGAAAGTAATGTGATCATCCAAGCCCCTACACTGAATTTCTTGTAGATATTCGCCCATTTGGAGATGCTCCATAAGCCAAAGTTGAAGTAGCAGATTGCAGCCTTCAAAGTGTTTTTCCCCTCGTAGACATTTCTCTAAGGCTTGGTATATGTCTGAAATAATCATAGGTACAATACTGAATGTCTGCCACCAATCCTCTCATTAGGGTTTTGGTTACCGTAGCTAGCGTAGTATGAATTCTACCTTTCTCCATCGGAAACACAATCAGACCCAGGAAGCAAAATATGGAGACGAAAACCCTGTGGTGGACCTGTCCGAAGGATGTGATAGCAAACTCGCCAGAGTAGGTGCGGTAAAATCTGCTGTGACCGTACCTTTCATACAAGTAGTCAAAAGGGAAATATGAATCTTTCAAGCATGTCAATTCCGGATTCTTCTTCAAACCCATCATTTTAAGGAAGAATTTACCTTTGCGATTATCAGGCACTAGCAAGCCCGAAATTTCCCATACTAGTCCAGCAGTCCTCCTATCTTCTCCAACAAAGGTGTTATTTTAATACCCCCGAAACGGAGTATGGCTCTTTCACAATCCCAAAACAATGTGGCAGCTTCTATTATCATGTTATTGGGTTGGATTTCCAGGAGGGATGGTAGATTTCCCAGATATTTCCTGACGAGATTCTGATCACTAGAGTGTAAATCATTCCACCAGTTTAACAACCTTGGGTGGATGTTGGTGACCATGCCAAATTTGGGACTTCGTGCCTCATATTTCTGCAAGGCAAATAAGGTTGGTCCCTCCCCCACCAAACTCAATTATTTAATATCAATGATTAGCATGAAACTCTAGTTCTCCAAATAAATGCACGGAACGTGATAGCGCCCGCTTTGGGTTTAGGGAAACCCAGTAGACTTTGGATAAGGCTATCTTAAAGGATCATTATGTGGATAACATAACTGGTCCGGATAGGTTTAACCATGATGCATGCACAATTTAAATAGAGTAAGGTTTCTATATGGATATAGACTGTATCCTTGAGTGGACAACTCAAAGGGAAAGGCACGGAACTGTTGACAGCACCGGGGATCGACTAGTTTACCGCAAGTATGCCTTTGCGAATTTAGGGATTCTTCATATAGGAAGAACGCAACTACTCATTAGAGTTGCTATAGTATTTATTTTGGCACGAGTAGAATATGATATTAAGCATGATTATTTAATAAATAAAAGCATGTTAGCATGTATTACACATTAAGAAAGAGATAAATACAACAGTTTTATAATTTAAAGCAATAAAGAAGAGAAAACAAGGAAGATGTGTCAGTTTTGCTTTTCAAGAAGAAATAAATGCATAAAGGAATGAAATATATAATTGCACATAGAGAGAAGTACAAATTCACAAGAATAATCTGAATTGATAAAAGCCTAAAAACAAATCTCCAATAGAGTTACCATGGTGTCGCGTCCCCTTTTTTCCTTTGCGAAAATTGGGTTTATAACATTTGATCGGGACAACTCTTTCCTTTTAGGAAAGGAGTTTTGAAATTTTGAAGAGTTGCCACCTAATGATTTTAAGATGCGTTAGCGCACCTATAGGGTTCAACTGTAACTACATTTTTTATAATCAGAGATTAGGTAATGGCTTGTAATTATCCCAAGGGAAAGGTGTTAGGCACCCCTCAGGATCCACTTGTATGGTTTCCATCCAGATAGTCCTTTGTGAATTTCTGTAATTACATGTAACAAACAAGGCTCAAATAAGAGGGGAATTCAAATGCATAAGTGTTTGGAAAAAATAAAGCAAACTTTTGAAAGAGTTATAACTAAGTGTGCTAATGAATATAAAGGGGGTCCTGGGTTTATTTGTAATATGGATCACATCAATGCAATACCCGATAATCACTCATCAAAAGAGAGGCCACACTTGGTATTAGTGCACCGGACATCATGTCCATATCTCTCCTTCCAACCCCGTTAAAGTATTAAAGCGCGGATTGGTCTCGACCTCTATTGAATGCTATTACCCGCCCTATTCCTATCAGTCCCAGAGGAATTTAGGGCTACTATTCTAATAAGAGGGAGGATTTTAGGCTGACTCTTGGGTTTTTTAAAGGTAAAAAGACTAGGGCGACATTCAAAACACATAGGATTGCTTGGTAGGGGAAACATATAAACAACTAAGAGGCTCAAATATACCCCCTCAGGCAAAGCACATAAATAACATGACTTAAACACATTTAGGGTCAGAATTTAAAGTACTAAGACAGGGGAGTTTTAGTTGTTGAAGCATACCCATGGCGTTTGATATTCTTTTGTTGCTTCTCAAACTCTTTCCCAGTGAGGATGATTGCTCGTGTAATTCCAGCTTGCCCAATATTTTGCCCATATCTCTCTCGGGATGCACCTATTCTGTTGAAAAAGGATTTTGTGTGCCTCGCTATATTCTTCTTCCATTGATAAAATTGACACTGGAAACTTCCACCAGAATGATGCCTCTGCTTTCGCCTGGAATTTTCCATTAATAATCTTCACTGGCCTATGAAACATAAATACCTTTGCCGAGTAGGAATCATTGAAGAATTTTAACCAATATCTTCTAGGTTTGAACCATAAAAAAAATACTTTAAGAGACGGTGTAATTCTATCAAAATCCTTGAAGACGTTGCATTTGAATTCCATAAAAATATAATACTGATGGCGTAGGTACCAGAAAAACCATAATAATTCTTGTGGAAAATCCTTGGCTTGAGCTATGAATATATGGCAAAACGGATATTCTGGATTGACCTCATATGGCTTAAGAATGGATCCTCCATGTTGCTGAAAAACTTGGATACCACAGTACAAAGGAATAGAGGAAGAGACTCCAAGAAAGCAAACTATACCATAGATACGAAAGTTTCCTACAAAAGGGGATGGCTTCAACAACCCATAAGGGACGGCGTGCCAAGCTACACAAACAGTTAATTTGTTTATAGTCGCAAAATTTTTCCTACAAAAGAGGTTGGCTTGAACAACCCATAAGGGACGGCTTGCCAAGCTACACAACTCAGAAAACTTTTGTGCTATAAGCAATGTTAGCTGTTTATAACTCAAAAAACTTTCGTACTACAATAAGCTAACTTTCTTAGAGTATTATTACTCTATTTATTCATACATGGACCGGCCTTTCCATCCATTCGAAAGAAAGAACAAGAGAGAAATTTAGAAAGCACTCATATGTAGTATATGACAAAAGATTTACAAAGATAATTGAAAGATTCTAAGATGATCCTACTACTACTACTGCAAGGCCTCCTTTATATAGGGCTAGGAGGTTATTACAAGACAAACTGATATAATAAAATAAACCTATCTTACATGGAAAACTTATCTTACAAGTGGGTCTTTCTAAGCATGTGAATGACTATAGGCAAAACCACTAAAAACATCTGAAAACATGTGACAAAGGGTAAACTTTACATGGTTTAGCATGTAAAAAGCATGTGAGAGCATGTGACTCCATGTGAAACAGGGGTGTGGCATGTGACGAATCATGTGGAAGTATGTGGAAACATGTGACAACAAGTTGAAGTGGGGCCTGGATAGGAAAGGTGTGGAAATTTGTCTTGGCATGGGTAGGATATTTTTTAAGGTTTTTTGGTGGCTAATCTAGGATTATGGTTTGTTAAGAAGAGGTTTAGGTAACTATCCTTCATCAATTCTAGGGTTGTCTGCTAGGCATCTTTTCAAGGACCTAGTGTAGTAACGTCTGGAATTTAATAGCCCTTCCTTGCTATGTTCTTTCTCCTCTGGATTGAGAGATTTAATCTGCAACCTTAGTCTGGAAATGCCTTTAGTGATCTTTTCTCGGATGACTTTGTATGGCATTTGATATTCTTTTGCTGCTTCTCGAACTCTTTCCCTATAAGGATGATTGATTGTGTAATTCCAGCTTGCCCAATCTTTTGGCCATATCTCTCTCGGGATGCACCTATTCTATTGAAAAAGGATTCTTTGTGTCTCGCTATATTGTTCTTCAATTGATAAAATTGACACTGGAAATTTCCACCAGAATGATGCCTCTGCTTGCGCCTGTACTTTTCCATTAAAAATCTTCACTGGCCTATGAAACATAAATACATTTGCCATGTAGGAATCATTGAAGCACTTTAACCAATATCTTCTAGGTCGGCATAGTGGGTGTAGCGGCGGTGGGGACCGCTGGCGGCGCCGTAAGAGGCGCTGGCGCCAGCAGTGCGTCCGGTGAAGAATCGCTAATGGGAGCAACGGCAGGTACTAGCGGAGGCAGCGGAAGGACTTCTAGGATGACCGGAATGGGTACGGGTGGAGACTCGGGGTTAGACAATTTGGAGAACGGGAAGATATCTTCATGGAAGGTGACATGACGCGAGACGAAGATTTTGGACATTAAGGGATCAAAGCATAAATACGCGCTTTGAGTAGATGAGTAGCCGAAGAGGACACAGGCACGAGATTTGGGTTCCATTTTGTGTGAGGTGTAGGGCCGAAGCCAAGGGAAACATGGACAGCCGAAGACACGCAGTTTGGCAAGGTTGGGGTGCCTATGGAAGAGAGACTCAAAGGAGGAGAGCATCGGTAGATTTGTCTTGGGAAGAAGATTAATGAGGTAGACTGCTGTGGCAAAGGCATAAGGCCAGTAAATGAGAGGGACAGAGGCATAATGAAGGAGAGTGAGAGCAGTATCGACAATATGACGGTGACGGCGTTCAGCATAGCCATTGTGTTGAGGTGTATGATGAGGTGAAGTGAGATGTGAGATGCCATGGGAGGCAAGAAAAGAGCGTAAAGCTAGGAATTCACCCCCATTATCAGTGTATAGAGTAATGATTTTAGTAGAGAAGTATTTTTCGACAATGGAATTAAAAGTAGGGAAGGTTTGTAAGACATCAGAATTACGGCGTAAAGGAAAAAACCAAACGTACTTAGAAAAATGATCAACAAAAATGACATAATATATTTAAATATTTCATTAGAAATAATTGGAGAGGTCCATACATCAGAAAAAATAAGCTCCAGCGGAGCAGTAGAAGATAAACTTGACTCTAGAAAGGTAACTTATGACACTTATGAAGCTTGCAAGAGACACAAGCAAAATCAGACACACTACTGGACACTATACTGCTAGAAGACACTAAATGACGTAGGATTTTAGCTGACGGATGACCAAACCGAGAATGCTATAATGACGCAGGGAGCTTTTGTGCCGTGAGGGCGGACGGTAGACGGGAAGCCGCCGGCCAGTAGTAGGCGTCGTTCCTACTAGAGCCGCTGACGAGTGTTGCCCACGTGCGACGATCCTTCACCTGAAAATTAGTATCAAAGAAAACAACATTAACATTATTGTGACGACATAATTGAGCAACAAAGATCAAATATTTACGAATATGTGGAACACAGAGAGCCCCAGGCAATAAAAGAGATGAATAACTGAAAAGTTGGCCAGTATGTGTAATTTTTAAACCTTCACCGTTACCAATAACCACATCATCGAAACCAGTGTAAGGAGTGTGAAGAGACATGTTGGCAAGATCATTGGTTATGTGATGAGTGGCACCAGAGTCCAGGATCCAATCAGATGGAGAGTGATGGGCTGTGTGAGCAGCCGGATAAGATGATGCAGCATATGCTGGTCGCGACAGTGGTCCACCGTAAGGGGGCTGATTTGCGCCAGAAATAGGATAGGACGGACAGCGGCGCGCGGAGTGCCCAAATTCACTGCAGAGCTGGCACTTCCCATTGTACCCGCGAGATTGGCCGTTGTTGGAGTAACCACCACGGCCGGAGGATAAGCCACGGCTACCACGGCCGGGCCCACGGCCACCGAAGCGGTTACAGCCGGACGTACAGCCGGGATGCTGTCCGGCGACGAAGGCAGCCGACGGAGCCAAATCAGATTCGGCGGAGGTGGCCGGCGCACGGGCAGTAATCTGAGCCTCCATGCCTAACAGCTTGTCATGTAATTCAGCAAAAGAGATGGGAGATTCACGGGCTTGGATAGCATGAGAGAGCCCCATATACGGACATCAAGACCGTTTAGAACCTTAATGACAAGATCCTCAGAATCAACAGTAATACCCAGGAGAGATAATTCATCTACAATCACGCGAATACCGTGCATAAAATCAGTAACAGATTTAGAACCTTTTACCGGGTTATGGAGATGCTGTTTGAGAGCCATGATACGACCACGAGAAGCAGTGCCGTATGTGCGCGCGAGGATGTCCAAGGCCTCTTTAGAGGTTTCCGCAGCGGCAATAAAGGAGATGATCGTCGGTGTGATCGACGAGATGATGGCACTGAGAATAAGATTGTCCTGGCGAATCCAGTAAGGATATGCTGGATTGGGGGAAGTTACCTCCTTGTCGACGATAGCGGCTGGTGGGCACGGCTTCGATCCGTCCAAGAAGCCGAGGAGGTCGTAACCCGTAAGAAGGGTTCGAAATTGGAATTTCCACGCCAGGTAATTAGTGGAATCCAATTTAAGTGGGATCTAAGCCGATGCATTGATGGCAATCGGCTGGAGAAGATCGTTGGATGTCGTAGTGGCCATGAAGCGCGAGGCAGAGGAGGCGCTGATCGACGTCGAGAGAGAGAGGGTTGCCGGTTAGTGCAGCGGTGGCACAGAAAGACGCCGAAGAGAGGCGGTGGACCGAGAAGGTCGGTGGCGGCGGGCTGCCGATTAGTGCAGCAGCGACGGCGGCGGGGGTAGGAAAGAATTAGGGTTTCTTTGGTGATAAGCCACTGGCGTATGATACCATGTAGAGAGTTTTGGGAGAATTAATTTTCTCGTATTGCTCACAAAATTATATATAGAGTACAGAGAGGTATCAAATCCTACCAACTATAGGACTGTACAATAATGAAAGAAATCAAATCCTAACAACTGTAGGACTGTATAATAATGAAAGAATATTTTCCCAATAATAAAAAGATACACACAATATATTCTAATAATATCTATCTTCCAAATCCTGCCATAACTCATTTGCATCTTTGACATACTAAAAACTGTTAGCTAAATCTTTTGAAAGTAAGTTGAGAGTCCAGGAGGTGACCATATCTGTCACATCTTTCCCATTGATCGAATGTGGCATGAGTTGGATATGAATTCTTATCCTTCCCAGTGATAAAAGCGACCGTGTTCTTCACATATAACACCCTAAGTACTCCTCTTCTCTAGGACCTATAACCAGTCCCGTCGAAGGCCGCCAGAACCAGCATCGTCCCTGCATTCTCTGACGGATGCATGTACAACAGGCTAGATGAATCTAAGATTTTCTTATCCATTGACATGATTCAGAGATGTAGAAATCACCTTACTATCAAAAATTGACAGAGATTTACCCTTTGTTATTTTTCCTTGATAGAAAATTGAGTGAAGCTTTGACAGAAATGGACTAAATCGAGTGATTAAAATTGAATCGGAGCCTATGCTCTGATACCATGACAAAATGTTGAAGCTCAACCATGGCGACGAGCTCAGATTGAGCTTTAATGGGTGAAGAAGAATGAAGCTCGAGAAACAGATGGAAGAGAGGAAAAATGATTCTTCTTACTTCAAAATATTTGTACAATGTCTTATGTATATGCACAGCTAACTCCACTAACTACTTATTAAAATGATAGCCTAACTAATTAGAAAAATTACTTATACAAGGAATAACTTATGTAGATGTACAGTAACAACAAAGTGGCTATGTATTAAATGATCTCAATGACAGTGACAAAAAGCACACATGGATAATGGAAAACTGATCTTCATGACAAAAGTAGTCATGACAGAGCTCTTCCAACATGTTCATAGCCTATAACAACTTTGTCCATCTTATAAAAAACAGGAAATTGTGAAGTTGAGTTCATCACCAACTCAAATGCTTTGTTTACTTGCACTGGAAATTGAAGTTATAAAGTACAATAATAGTAAGTTATGATATTTTGTGTTTTGATGATTTGTCAAACAGACTTGAGGAACCAGATAAGAATCATTTGTGATCAGCTCTTTTGGCCTTGATATGATATGTTACTTCATGTTTTGATATTGGTCAAACACTCTCGAGGAATCAGATAGTGACCAAATATGGTTAGTTATATGATGTTTTACTTCTGTTTTGATGCCATCTTCAGGAACCAGATAGGGACCAGAAGTGATAGGTTCCCTTAGCCATCGTATAGCCAACTCTATATATATAAAAGTTGTTGCATTGTCTTGACTGTCAGTAGTAATGGGTGTTAAGAAGACCGGTCGGGCCGGGCCATGCTAGAGGAAAAGGGGACCGATTGATCTCGATACCGTCCAGTTACCGGTTACGATTTACCAATTTCGAGCTTAACTGGTGCTAATTGGAACCGGAACGGTTCTGGGCCGGGCTGGTCTTAGTCAAAATAAAATAAGTTTGGTAAGATATAAAATTAAACTATTAAAGTTTGAAGTTTAAACTTTAAAGTGTTAAATTTGAAATTTGAATTGTACAATTTAAAAATTGAAAGTAAGTGGCTACATAAATTATTTAATAAGACCAATATGTAAGAATCAAACTTCAAAGACTTTCATTTCATATTTTCATTGCATAATAATACTTCAAATCACTTGTCTAATAAACTAATACATTAAACATAAATAAATTTAATAAATTCATAATCAACTTAATACGAATTCCTTGAGGACGCTCAACACAATTCTTAAAATACCTCGTTAAATCAGTTGTGTCCTCCCACTTTCGATGACCATAAAGACTCGACTTCAGTTCTTGCTACTTTGCATACTTCTTCATTTATTCTATCACCTCAACGTATTCTCAAACATGTGAGCGCACTCTAGAAGCACGGGACATGATTTAACTTGAACCTAACAAAAATGATAATCACACTTCACTTGATAATTGTAACTTTGTAGTGGCTACCGTAAATAAAACTTGAAGTGTTAATTAATTGAGAACTTGAGAGCAATAATTGATTCAATAATCAATAGGAAATTGAGAGAGAATTAGAGTAAAAGAAGAGAGCAAGTTGTGAGAAAAATAAAGAAGATGGGGCCTATTTATAGATTTTAAAAAGCTAAAGATGTAATTTATCAAATTAGGGGGGAAAGGGGGCTAAAGAGGTAGGCCGAAATGGCTAAAAAGACAATAAAAAAATGGTCGTTGGAACCGAATTCCGCAATAAATTAAACACTTGATGATTTTCAAACTCTTGCAATTGAATTTCGCAAATCTGACATTACCACGAATAAATTTTAAATTGAAAGATGAGTGAAGAAAAAAGAGGGGGGGGGGGGGGGGGAGGTCTATTTATAGTTTTTCAAAGAGTTAAATTAGTAAGTAATAAAAGTGTTATTTTTAATTTAAATGCCCAAAGATAGCTATTTTTGCAATTAAGACCATTGGGCAACAGTCAAAATGGGATTTGACTGATGCCAAATGGTCAAATATTTTTGCAAAAAATAAATCAAATCTAACCATTGAATCGATCTGGGTTAGTTCGGTTCAAGCTTGACATCACATTACCGGTTTAGGCCGGTCTGCTGGTATCCAAATCTATAAAGGCACAGGCTGGTTCATTGTTCAGCTCAACCCTGCCCAACCCCTTTACCACGGGGTCGATCGGAAACCAGTCTGGGACAGTCCGAAACCGGGTCAACCCGGCCTGTTTGGCAAGTTTAAGCAGCACAACTGTAACTTGATAAGGCCAAACTAAAAGACCCTATCTCTTCTCGCATGCTCATTCATATACAGTCAGACCTCTCTATAAAAACATCCCTATATAATAACACTTCACTATAAAAGTCAAGCTTTTTCTGAACCAATTTTCATGTTATGTTATAATATATGTTCTCTATAACAGTGCTTTGCTATAACATTCAAAAATATTCGAAACAAACGAGACTGCTATGGAAAGGCTTGGTTGTATATAGAACATGAAAGGCTTGGTTGTATATAGAACATGATACAAGTTTTTGACCTAACATTTGCAAATCCAAGTGCTAGCTGCCAGAACCTTCAAGGCTCTCTCAAGAACAAAGTTGCTACAGCCTCAAAGACTAGATCCAGAGATTGAAGATTCTTAAGTCTTAAGTTTGTTGAGTCTTTGTCATTTTGTTTTTCACTTTATAATCCTACACTACTTTCAAGAAGTATCTTTGTAGGATAAATTTTAACCGTTGTTTTATTTGGTTTCTTGACTAGAGTTATTCAAGGTTTCTTACTTTGTAATAGAGTTACTGCAAAGGGGTTACAATAAAGTTATTGTAAGGGTGAGTGATTAAGAGTTTAATTCCTAGATTGCAATAGGTTGTAATATAGGAAGTTTGCTCAGTTTAATGGAGTTGAAATCCTACTAGGTTAGGTCGTAATTTTTAATCCCGTGAGCAGGGAGTTTCTACATAAATATCGCTTTTTCTTTCTTTACTGCTTGTTAACTATGGGAACTGACAGAGAACTTGGTTGGTTCTCTATATTGTTTGACATACCCCTAGTTTCGATCAATTGGTATCAATGCAGGTTTTATCTAAAAGGTTAACACCTAGAAAAGATCTTCATCATGGCTGCTCCTCCAATCTTAGAGGAAGGACAATCAACCACAGGACCTCCAAGATTCAATGAAAAGTATTATGGATGGTGAAAAACAAAGCTGGTGATCTCCATTGCACTTTCGAGGGGCTCCCCGCCTATGGTCGGCCCTAGTGGTCGAGCCTACGTCATAATTTGTGGCAGCGGGGTTCACGTGGCCCTTGCCCAATTCTTTATCTAAAATTTTCCACTCTAAGACATGAATATTGTGTGCTCGTTGCAACCCGTGGCATATTGCCTACTTTTTCTTAACCAAATACAGTGATAAAAGAACAACTCTATCTCTGTGGCTTGTATGTATGTATGGTGAAATTCCACAATAAAATGCCTTTCCTTAAGCTCTATGATGTCTGTCAATAGGATACACAAAAAACAGTTGGAGAGTAACGTGCATCTGGAAATCAGCAGCTATAAACTCAGTAATAATAATGAACAAACTATTTCTGATCACATTTACAATCTCTCCATAGGCCATATATATATATATATATATATATGAATTCTCTGCATATTCAAATACCCTTTCCATCCAACACTACTCGAATGATGAGGAGGAAACCACCCCTGAAACGTTGTAGGATCTTTGTGTTGAACTATGCGAATTCCACCAAATACTTTACTCCCAAAGTTCCATAAAATGTAAGATTGAGCTAAGGGAATTCCACCAAATGCTACAATCCCATAATCTGACATCTGGTAAGAAAGACAAGCTAGTGCAAATCCTGCAAATACATGCAAACAAGAAGCGCCAGTCAAGTCCAAAATCCAGTTTGACCTGTGGATCGATTGATTAGCGACGCATCCTTAAAGAAAGTACATTAATGTGATACCTATTTATGTCAAAGGAAGAGGAGTGTGAACATATCATAGAGGAAAAATACCAAAGGAATACTGGAAAGTTTTTCTGATCCATTGTCTTAATCGGAACTTGGAAAAGCTAATTTAGCTAAAACTGATTTGTAAGCCTCATAGGGTAGATTCTTTTTACTAAAATTGCTACATTTGAGGACGCTAAAGAACAGGAGCACAAAGTTTATATGCAATATATTGTTATACATGCAGAGCCAAGAATGTGAATAGCAAAATACCACGTTCACGATTCACCATATCAGCCAATATTGCAAGTGAACTGTGGGAGAGATGCCCAGGGTTGCAACCAATGGAGCTGTTCAACAATACACATTGCCCTAAGAAGAAAAAAGCAAGTAAAGGAATTATATACGATAAGGAAGGAGTGGAAGCACTTACTGAAAGTGGATAAATTATTGTCGTACCACAAGTAGTCAGAACAGAACACTTCCAATAAGGCTGTATCCGGTTCCGGTTCTGGGTCTATTTGGGTAAACGGTTCCGGTTCTGGCGGTTCCCGGTTCTGGCGGTTCCGGTTCTGGCGGTTCCCGGTTCTGGCGGTTCCGCTTCTGGCGGTTCCGGAGCCGGAACCGGAACCATACAGTTCCGGAACCACCCGATTCCGGTTCTGGCGGTTCCGGAACCGCGGGTCTGGCGGTTCCCGGCGGTTTTTTTTTTTTTAAATTAAATATCTTGTATAGTAGTGATTAGTATATTGTAGAATATATTTTTATATGGTGTACTATGTTTTTACTATAGCATATATTGTGTTTGGAAATTAGTATATATTCAAAATAAGTAGTGTATATTTTGTATATAAGTAGTATATGTTGTAGTAAAGTAGTATATATTGTATATAAATAATGTATATTGTGTAGTAGTTAGTATTAATAGTATTATGTGTTGTATGTTATATATTATATGTTATATAAATATTTTATATTCAAGGATTGATATAGAAGTAAAGACAAAGAAATATTGAGACAAATATATTCAAATATATGATAAAAAGCATATTTATTGACCAAAATGGCATATCTTTCTTAGTCTTCCTTCCCCCAATGGAATGAGCACAACATGGTACTAATACCACCATTAAAAGGAAAAAAACTAAAAGAAGACATGCCAATGTACAAGTTACATCATAATTTATGTATTATTTCTAACAAATCTCATAAAACCTTCAAGGTTTGGAGGTGGTTGTGTTGGCGGTGGTGGAAATGAAGCTTGTTCATCACCACTTCCGGGTGAAGATGATTCTTGAGCAATTTCTGCTAGCATTTCTTCATAGCACTCATCTATTTCGGGTTGAGATTCAGCTAGCCCAAAGTTTCTTCTTTCAGAGCGGATCCAATCTCGGAAGAGCACTGATTTTTCCAAGTTGTCCCGCATCGACGCTCTATAATCTCCTATTTGTAGTCTGGCTTGACTAAATACGCTCTCCGATGCAACAGTTGACGCTTGAATGGACAGAACATCCCGAGCCATCCTTGCAAGAACGGGAAAATGCTTTTCCCTTGTCTTCCACCAATCCAAAAGGTCGAAAGATCCGTCTGGATTATCATTCTCTAGCCCCTGCGACAAATAAACTTGAAGTTCGTTTAGATGGGAATATCATCTAAATTCTCACCTTGAGTACCCCTGAACTCCGTCCACGATTTAAGAGCTGTTAAGCCAGCAACTCTTTTAGACGATTGTGACGTGGACGAAGTAGGAGGTGGAATATTAGGCCTAGCATGCTCTAAGGCCTGTTTATAAGCATTATAAACAGTTTGAGCATTCACTGTAATTGATGCTTTCGCATCAGATAGTGTAGCCATTTCTTCTGGTGAAAGATCTAAACATTGATAAATACTAGTATACCAAAAGTTAGGACCTCCTGCTTTCATAGTAGGGTTTAACAAAGCAGATACCTATTGCAATTGTGTTGCTACTAGCGTTATCCATGGAAATTGACATTATTCTATCACTAAAACAAAAATATCTACAAACATCATAAACAGTGCTAGCAATAAACTTACCTGTGTGCCGTGAATTAATTATTCTATATGCTATAATGCGTTTTTGCATGGTCCAGTCTTCGTCTATCCAATGACTGGTCACGGTTAGATAATCACAATCATTTCCACTTCTACCAATATCAGTTGTAATAGACATACGATTACTTATATGAGTAAATAAATAGCGCAAGTACTGTTCATATTCATGCTTATATTTATAAATGTCGGCCTTAACTGTGGCGCGAGGCCAACCTTTATATGTAGGATTAAATACTCGTCTAATATATTGAATCCAAGCAGGATTAGAAGCAAAAGAATAAGGTAAACACATAACAGTAATCATTTTAGCTAATTCTTCACGATCCTTATTAGGATCGTAGTACAATATACCTCCGGTGACAGTGTTTATTCCTGGTTGAACCATGTTAGAACCAGTACTTTGGTTAATTGTAGTATCAGGACTTGACTTCCCCTCTTGTTCCGCTTTCATTTGAAAATATCTAGCCTTATCGCTAGGATGTATATATATATGTTTAGCTAAACTACCTGTTCCGCTACGATCACCCGTATACCTATGAACAAGTTCTTTACCACAAGTTTTGCATTTAGCCCTATCTTTATCTCTTATTTGAATAAAAAAATGCCAATCTAATGAAGTTTCTGTACGTTTCCGAGGTTGTCTACTAAAAGTGGGAGTTTGTACGGGTGGGTGTTCTGGGTCATTAGGAGCAGGACTAGTAGGTGTATCATCTAAATCTACCGGAGGTTGGGTTTCGTCATCATCATCACCCTCATTTCCCTCTGATATTGGTGCATTAGGATAAAGCAAATTCATAATATCATCATCTATTCTATCACCGACTGCTATATCATGTAGAAAATTAACATCGCTAAATTGAAAACACGGGTGATCACTATCAAGTATTCCTAAGTTTTCATTAGTATTTCTAGGTTGGCTACTAGTTTGAACTTGTTTATCTTTTCTAGGTCTGGGAGCCGGGGGAGGGGTAGGATTTTGGCTACTACTTTCACCGGATTTAGATGTACCTTTTCCGAACATTTTTTTCAATGAAAATGCCATACTAATTATAATTAAGGAAAATATCAACACACAACAAATATTCTTAGCACGTAAGAGTTGAAACGAGTTTACCGGATTGACGAACAACTTCTTGAAAATTGACAATCGTTGTAATTGAACACTTGAAAACTTCAATTCAACAACTTCACAATATTTCACGAATTTGCAACAAAAATTAAGCACTTGCACAGAAAGATTGTAAGAGAGCTTGAGAGAGATTGAGAGAGATTGAGTAAGATTGATGAATTGGTGAATTAAAATGAAAGAATGAGGGGGTATTTATAGTTGAGAAATGGGAAATTGTGTAATTATATAAAGTATGGGGTTAAATTAAATTTGAGGGGTCAAATGGCTAAATTTTAAAAATGCCAAACGGCTATTTCTGCAATACCAACGTTCTGATTTTCAGAATTTAAAAAAAAAAAAAATTTTAAAAAAATGGCTGTTGGGAACCGGATAGAACCGGACCGTTTCCGGCGGTTCTAAACGGTTCCAAACGGTTCCGCCAACGGTCCAAATTTAAAAAAAAAAAAATTTTTAATATCGGAACCGCTTGGAACCGTTTGGAACCGTTTAGAACCGCCTGAACCGGTCCGGTTCCGGTTCCGGTTCCACGGTTCTAAAGTGTGGAACCGGCCCGGAACCGCGAAACCGGAACCGCGGAACCGGAACCGTATAACCGGAACCGTTTAGAACCGCGGAACCGCCAGAACCGCGGTTCCGGTCACGGTTCCGGTTCGGAACCGTTATTCGTACAGCCTTAAGTTCATAGCCTAAAACAAGTTTGGTGATGCACTCAAATTCACAATTTCACCCATTTTTATTGGCTTGCACAATCTTAGCTCCGGTTATATATAGTTCCTACACTGCTCAATGCCATATTAACACCAACTTAATGAACCAACTGCACTGGGAATTCAATATATAAAGTACAACACCATCCTATGTATTAGGGATAAACATCCCGTAAAAATAATATTTATGGCAATAAAAGCGGAATGATAACATAGCGCCGAAATATGGTAATTAATAAGAATAAAAGAATGACAACGACACCAAGATTTTTATATGGAAAATCTTTTTGAATAAGGGAAAAATCATGGCCCCGAGATAAGCAACTAATATCACTATGGCAAGGAATTTTACACTTTTTAGGTCCAAGTAAAATACTCCAAAGACCACTCCAAGTAACACTTAAAAATACTTTGTAGCACTCCAAATTTATCAGTTATTAACAATAAGCTAATGTAGAAAATCACTCTATCTATGATATGTGTGCTTTGGTTGTATGAGCATGATTTTCAGGTATAGGTTTTGATGAATGACAAACAATAAAGTCAAGTGTCAAACAATGATACTATATGACAAACAATCAAATGGCGAGAAGCATATTGATGACGGAATTGCATAGACAAGCCAAAGACGAGCTCAAATGTTCAAAGACCGAAGACCCAAGGCGTAGGTCGTTAGGTAGAACCAATGTAAGAACAACGCTTAAGTTATCTCGTCTTTTGGCTCAACATTAGGTCATCATAAACATGCATAAAATATTTTATTAAATCATATTTATCATAAATATATTTTAAATACTTCAAATAAAATATTGTTAAAGTTTTCATCTTAACCAAAATGGTTTTTGAAGTAAGTTGTAAATTCTGGAGGTAAATAATCGATAATACAATAAGGCATAATCGATTATATGGTAGCCGTGGCCTAAGTGTTTGAACACTGCCACCAAACAATCGATTATCCAAATGTGTATAATCGATTATGAGATTACCGTTGCCAGCGTTTGAGATATTGTCTCAATATAATCGATTATATCAAATAAGATAATCAATTATCTGGCTGAAAATCAGCGATCCGATTTTCTGAACGTTACACACATAATCGATTATCCAGGATGAAATAATCGATTATGTGTGGGCAAAATCTGGCAGATTTTATTAACGTTACAAATAATCGATTATGTGAAATCAAATAATCGATTATATGAGCATAAAATCAGCATAATTAATTGTCAATTAAGCAACGGTTATGCAGCATTTTTCACCTCTAAAAAGAGGTCTTTTGAGCTGATTTTAAACACACAACTCCTCCATATATTGATATACATTGATCATAATTGAGCATCATTTTAGAGCTTTTGTTGAGCCATTTGAAAGACAACGTTGTGTTGTTCATAGAGCTAAATTTGTATCTCTTTATCTACTCTTTTGAGAGAGTGCTTGTTGTAAAAGAGAGAGGTGTTGGAGAAGAACATATCTTCTCATTGATTGTCGGGTTCGCTAAGTACCCTAAGTCTTAGTGGTTGAAGTCTTGTGGTGCGGTATCCACGAGCAAAGTGAAGTCTTGGGGTGCGGTATCCTCGAGCAAGGTGAAGTATTGTAGAGTGTACATCTACGAGCAATTGTAACGGTTTGTTAGGCACCCGTAAGCTTAACAAAGTTAGTGGAATCTCGAGAGAGTCTCTCGGGGACTGGACTAGCCACAGGTTGTGGTGAACCAGGATAAAATACGGTGTGTTCTTTCTTTATTATTTCAATTACCGTATTTACTTTATTCCTGCAATTTTAATTCCGCATTATTTATCAATATTCTCGTGCCTTACTATTCACCCCCCCCCCCCCCTCTTATGAACGGCATAAATCCTAACAATTGGTATCAGAGCCTAACTCTCTGAAAGCCTTAATCGGTTGAGAGCGATATATATTTTTTTGTTGAGAATGTTGAACGCAAGAACAATGAGTGAAGGACACTCTACCTTTGAGCCTCCACGATTTGATGGAACAAATTATACATATTGGAAAGAGCGGATGAGGATCTTCATCCAATCGAACAACTTTCGCTTATGGCAAATCATCAAGTACGGTGAAACGCCGACCAAGAAAGTTGGGAAAGCCATGGCTCCGAAGGAGAAGAATGAATGCAATGCCGAAGTCATCAATATGTTATATTGCGTGGTGAATCCGGATGATTATCGGAAAATTTCCTATTGCACAACCGCTAAAGAAATGTGGGATAAACTTGAAGCCATTTATGAAGGAACGCCTCAAGTCCAAAAGCATGTGACATGGGACTCGGACAGTTCATGTGATGAAACCGCCGCATTATGTCTCATGGCCAACGAAGAAGAAGAGGTAAGTACTTCTAACTCTCACTCGTTTGAAGAAATACAAAATGCATATGATGAATTATTTAGTGAATTTGTTAATGCTTCCAAAACTATCAAAGAATTGAAGAAAACACTTTCTTTGCAGAAAACACTTTCTTTGCAAGAAACAGATTTTCAGAAAACACTTTCTTTGCAAGAAAAAGATTTTGAAAAACCATCTTCTTTGAAAGAAATAGATTTTGAAAAATTGACTAGTGAAAATGAGAAGCTAAAAGAAGAAAAGAATTCTTTTGAAAATGACAATAGTGTTCTTAAAAATAAAATTGAAGTTTTAGAAAAAGAAAATAAATTTTTGGAAAATGACATTGTTGATTTTAAAAATAAGATCAAGGAATTGAATGAAGCCTCTTCAATTGATCAATGTTCCAATTGTTCTTCTTGTAGTGCCTTGAAAATGGAGAACATAGAACTTAGGAACGCACTAGAAAAACGTAGTGTTGATAATCCTAAAATTGAAGAAATTAAAAAGGATAATAAAAATGAGGTTAAACCACCTAGAAATAATTCTAGGAACTTTACTAATGAGTCTAAGATTAATTATTTTAGACCACCTAGAAACAACTCTAGGACTTTTGTTAATGAGTCTAGAATAAATAATTTTAGACCACCTAGACACAATTCTAGGAATTTTATCAATAAGTCTAGAATGAATAATTTTAGACCGCCTAGAAATGACTCTAGGAATTTCAACGCTTCTAGGAATAACGACATTAGATCACCTAGAACGCATTTGGCTCAACCTAGACATATGCACAATCCTAATGTTATATGTCATTATTGTAACCGGGTAGGACACATTGCACCCGTATGTTTTGCTAAACATAGAGATTTATGTGTTGATTATGATAATTATTATCCTAACCCCCAAGGACCCAAAAGAAGTTGGGTACCGAAAACCTATTTTTAGGTACGTTTGCAGGTGTGCTTGAAGACTACAATATCGTAGTAGATGCACCAAGCACGAAACCTTAATGCATCGAGGGGGAACGTCGGTTAGTTATCGTATTTTCGATAAAAACGTAATAGTTGATATGTGCTAACAATTGATATTATTTATTGATTCATTTCTCGATAAGTTCTTTTTTTTTTTGAATAACAATTGGTATCAATTAGTTTTGTATTAAATGATTGATTCATGTTTTGATGAATATTTTTAGTTTAAATAACAGTTGGTACATTTGAGAAAAATGACCGTTATCATGGTTAGTATGCTTTACTAACATTTGGTATTATTTGATGTTGATATGATTTTGTTGAAAACAATTGGTATCGTCAATAGTTTAAATAACATTTGGTATATTCTTTTTGCTAATGCCAAAAGGGGGAAGAATATAGGTGATATGCATGCCTTAATTGAGAGGGAATATTCAATTAAGGGGGAATTATATTGAATTGTTTGCATAAATTGTATGTTGAGATATAACATGAATTTAGGGGGAATTCAATATGCATATCTCCTGTTGTTTTTCATTATCAAAAAGGGGGAAATTGTAGAGAATCACTCTATCTACGATATGTGTGCTTTGGTTGTATGAGCTTGATTTTCAGGTATAGGTTTTGATGAACGACAAACAATAAAGTCAAGTGTCAAACAACGATACTATATGACAAACAATCAAATGGCGAGAAGCATATTGATGACGGAATTGCATAGACAAGCCAAAGACGAGCTCAAATGTTCAACGACCGAAGACCCAAGGCGTAGGTCGTTAGGTAGAACCAATGTAAGAACAACGCTTAAGTTATCTCGTCTTTTGGCTCAACATTAGGTCATCATAAACATGCATAAAATATTTTATTAAATCATATTTATCATAAATATATTTTAAATACTTCAAATAAAATGTTGTTAAAGTTTTCGTCTTAACCAAAATGGTTTATGAAGTAAGTTGTAAATTCTGGAGGTAAATAATCGATTATACAATAAGGCATAATCGATTATATGGTAGCCGTGGCCTAAGTGTTTGAACACTGCCACTAAACAATCGATTATCCAAATGTGTATAATCGATTATGAGATTACCGTTGCCAGCGTTTGAGACACTGTCTCAATATAATCGATTATATCAAATAAGATAATCGATTATCTGGCTGAAAATCAGCGATCTGATTTTCGGAATGTTACACACATAATCGATTATCCAGGATGAAATAATCGATTATGTGTGGGCAGAATATGGCAGATTTTATTAACGTTACAAATAATCGATTATGTGAAATCAAATAATCGATTATATGAGCATAAAATCAGCATAATTAATTGTCAATTAAGCAACGGTTATGCACCATTTTTCACCTATAAAAAGAGATCTTTTGAGCTGATTTTAAACACACAACTCCTCCATATATTGATATACATATTGATCATAATTGAGCATCATTTTAGAGCTTTTGTTGAGCCATTTGAAAGACAACTTTGTGTTGTTCATAGAGCTAAATTTGTATCTCTTTATCTACTCTTTTGAGAGAGTGCTTGTTGTAAAAGAGAGAGGTGTTGGAGAAGAACATATCTTCTCATTGATTGTCGGGTTCGCTAAGTACCCTAAATCTTAGTGGTTGAAGTCTTGTGGTGCGGTATCCACGAGCAAAGTGAAGTCTTGGGGTGCGGTATCCTCGAGCAAGGAGAAGTCTTGTAGAGTGTACATCTACGAGCAATTGTAACGGTTTGTTAGGCACCCGTAAGCTTAACAAAGTTAGTGGAATCTCGAGAGAGTCTCTCGGGGACTGGACTAGCCACAGGTTGTGGTGAACCAGGATAAAATACGGTGTGTTCTTTCTTTATTATTTCAATTACCGTATTTACTTTATTCCTGCAATTTTAATTCCGCATCATTTATCAATATTCTCGTGCCTCACTATTCACCCCCCCTCTAATGAACGGCATAAATCCTAACAGCTAATTCCAACATACTCTAACTATAATTCCTAAGAATAATTGTGTAAAATTAGAGTAGAGATAACATCAGAGTCACTTTGAAGGGTTGTTATTCATGAATAAGGATGTGCATCCTGAATTTCAGTTTTTCAAGATAAAAACCTAAAGTTAAGTCTTTTACTTTAAAATATCAGGACAAATTAAATAGTGGCTAAGTTTTAAATTACAACATTGAGAGTCTATCTGTGCACTTGTCCTGAAATTAGACGCCACATCCAATAACGTCATTCTCTCTTACTTTTTGACACAGTGATCTACAAAAATAAAATTTGTTTCTCTTGTCTACTCATTTATTTTTTTACCCATAAACTAATTATATTTTCTATCCATAGTGTTTTGTGAAATTTTATTTCTTTATTCTCTGATTTTTTTTTGTTTCTATGCTTCTTTTTTTTTTCTTTTCTCCTTTTCTTTTTTCTCGTTTTCTTCTCATTTTTTTCTTTTTTCCTTTTCTAATTTCATTTAACCTCTTTTTTTATATTCTTTTTCTTTTAATAGTCTAATTTCATTTACTGTTTTCACACTAAAATCGAATTGTGTACCAATTAAATATAGCTAATACAACCAAAAAATATTAACTAACATATGATACCAGTATAGTATATAGATATACCAACATGGTATACATTTATTCGTAAAGAGTTAAAAATAATTAATTCAATTATTAAACTGAAATAATATCGGTTGTCAATAGAAATTTAAAAAAATTCTAAAAGGATCTAATTGTAAGATTATACCGTTACATTATATAGCATACTTTAATTTATATTTTATTTTTTATTTTTTTAATTTTCCCCCCTACGCTTGGTAAAAGCTTAAAGCAAAGAGAAAGGGAAGTGAATTTATGAGTAACAAGTATACTATTATAGTGTACTGAAGGCACGGATCGAATTAAGGTTTTGATTGGCGTGGAAAAATACCTAAAATGTAGTTTCCTATTTCCTCTTTCCTTCAGCAAACGAAGGGGAACTAGCAAGTAAACGGTGCTTGAGCTGTAAAAAATTATACTTTGTCATAGATTAGCGACGTTAACAAGTTGGAGCAGCGGTTGAACCGAGGGACAAACCGCACGTTCATATTATTAGGGAAATAATCGGATAAATAGTAAGTCCCATACGTAGAAGTAATAAATAGTTTAAATCTTGGGCATTACCAATATAAATAGTTTACAAAAGTCAACACGGTATGTCCTTTTAACAGTAGTAAATAATTTATAATTTCAATTATTTTAATTTTACTGAAGCGTAATAAGAGTAAATCAACTTTTAATTTGTAGAACGAGTAAAATAGTGAATTAATTGAGGTAATACAGTAACGCAAATTTTTTTATATACAACAACGTTTCTTTCGAGTGGAATTCACCTCGTCCTTGCCCTCAGCAAAAGTTTCTAAGCCTTACAAATTTTTTGGCCATCCCCATTCCTTCTTATTCATAGAAATTGTAGTAGCTGCTCACAAGCTGATCGATGAAATGCCTCATAAGTGCCCAGTGCATAAAAGTTGACCGACTGACTCTGGGCCATGCAAAACAATAGAAGCAGTAGATTGAAAAAACAAATTTGGTTTAAGAATTGGGTAGGAGCCGCGCGAACGCAGGCTCCCGCTACCACAAATTATGACGTAGGCTCGACCACTTGGGCCGACCTTAGGCAGGCACCCCTCCAAAGTGCAATGGAAGTCACTAACCTAGGCCATGAGTCTTGTTGATCGCCCATTGACCCCGTCCAGGTAAGTATGTTTCGTCGTTGCTCCTTGCAATGATTTTATAACCCTCCTGATCCTCACTTTTCTTTGTTTCAACCGATGAGGGACATTTTGAATTTATTTTCCCTAATTTGGTAAGTGAAGTAAGAGCGAGCCATCCACTTTTTGTTTCTTTTCCATTATAGCACGCCTGGTGGATAATAAACAAGTTGTAAGACATCCAGTTTCCAGAAGATAGAAGTTTAGTTTAATAAGTGATGTTCATTTCCGTTCTGAATAGAAACAAAGGGAGTA
This sequence comes from Nicotiana benthamiana, assembly GCA_034376525.1. Taxonomy (NCBI): domain Eukaryota; kingdom Viridiplantae; phylum Streptophyta; class Magnoliopsida; order Solanales; family Solanaceae; genus Nicotiana; species Nicotiana benthamiana. The sequence goes on from CM067329.1 coordinate 22,569,270, forward strand.
TTATATACCTATCATTCCACTTGTTTCTTCAACTAGTACCCCTATCAAACATCTCACTGAAGGTTAAAACTAGAATTGTAGGGGATTACTCAGAAAAGAGAATCCCTCCAAAAATAGGCGTATGCCACTAAATGCAGCGCGCACACGGTATTCTTTAGTAAAAGGCGAAAGAATAGTTCGCTCTGTGCTCGCTGCGTGGCTGCGTGAACTTTGCTGCTCTTCACAGCTGCCACTTTATATGTAACAACATGTTCTTGAATACTCTTCCACTTTCCATGTGGGACTCAACTCACTCCTTTCCCTCCATCAGGTTTTATTGAAATTTGAGGCATCAAAATATTGTTCTCCTTTTTCTTCTTCAGTTGCTTCACCATTTCTTCACTTATGTTATGTGACAATCTTTGTGTTTCAAATTGAAGCGACATCTGCATTTCCTTCATCATTTTAATTCATTTAAGTCACAATTGAAGCGACATGCTAACAATCTTATTGATGAAATGTCCACAGGATGGTGTTGAACTTTATATATTTAATTTCCAGTGCAGGTTTAGTTTTTAAGCTTATAATTAGGAGCAATTAGCAGAATAAGAAACAAAGCAGCTGATTCTTTGAGTTGGCGTAAATATGCATTGAACAGTGTAAGGAACTATATGTACCTGGAGCTAAATTCATGGTTCGATGCTGCACAGTTTGGTGATGAACTCAAGTTCATAATTTCTTGTTTTTTGATAAGATGGACAAAGTTGTTATAAGCTATGGACTTATTGGAAATGTTCTGTTCTGACTACTTTTGGTATGAAAATCAGTTATCCACCATCCATATGTTGCTTTTCGCCTCTGCATCATCATATCTTACCATACCCATAACTTGTTTTCTCGTTCTCAGGGCACTGAGCATTTCTCCCACAATTCACTTGCAATGGTGGCAGATATGGTGATTTCTGGACATTGTTATTTTGCTCTCAGCATTCTTGGCACAGCACTGATAACAATATAATGCATAACAACTTTGTGCTCCTGTTCTCTGGAGTCCTCTACTACCACTAATCTAACTAGTTTGGTAAAGCTAGGGAAATGATCATCCTATCATTTGGTTCAAAAGTCAAAACGTGTGCAATTTTAGTAAATAATATATGCTGTGTGACTAAGACATCTGTTTTAGCTTTTCCAAGTTCTGATTAAGAACAATGGAGCAGAAAAACTTTCCCATATTCCTATTGGAGTTTTTCCCTTATGGTCGGGCATGTGTGTTGAAAATCTCACGGAGTTCGGCAATCCGAGGTAGGAGGTATTTTGTATGCAAAAATAGCGTAGTAAGTATATATTTCGATAATCTTTTCTGTTTTTTATCTTAATATCGGTATGAATTTGCAGTTTTTAAAATTGATTTAGTTGGATATGTTTTAAAGGTCAAAGGAGGATGTAACTACTTCAGATGGTTTGAGGAGGCATTTTCGGACCAAGCAAATAAATTATTTGGGGTTTGTTGAAGAGAGTCGAGGCCTTTGATCAAGAAAGGGACGAGTGGTTGTGCTATTGTTCTTGCGATTGTTGATGCCAACAGAATTCTAAAGTGGCTGAAGGTGGTTGATAGTGTAAAAGTAGGGATGGTTATTAGTGTTTGAGAATTTTTTGGTAGTTGCTGCCTTCTGTTGTTTGGATGTTGTTTGTGTAATTTGTGTAACAAGTTGTTGTAGGATGTTTACAAGCTATTGATGTAATTTACAATGTTTGAATCATATTTTGGTCGAATTAGTTCTAAGAAACAGTTGTTGGAATTCTCATTTGGTGCCTATTATAGAAGTTGGTAAAAGGCGAAAGAATAATTCGCTTTGTGCTCAGTGCGTGGCTGCGTGAGTTTTTCAACAGCCAGTGTTTCCTTTTTTATAATGTAATAAAGTCTGGATTTACTCTTTCTTTCCCGATGTCGTACATTCATCACTCTTTTTCCCCTCGAGGCTTCAAATTATATTTCTCTTTTCTTGTTCTTCTCCTTCTTCACCTGTCCTGCAATTACTATATGGTTGAAAATTTACATAATTCAAAATAAAAACAACTTACGCGTTTCTGCTTTATTTGTAATCTAATATTCGATTTCGCTTCAGTTTCTAGGCGGTTGTGAAGAGATATATATGGTGAGAAGCTGATTGTCGAAATGTTGCACAGAATGATTAGGACTAATTATCTTGAATTTCGGATCCAGGTTGGTTTTTAATTGTAAAATGAAGGATCCAATAGGCATAAACAGATCACAAAGCTGTTATCGGTCGTTTAAATTGCATGGTTTATGCTTACTTTAAGTAAGCCTTACAATGGCATTGAGCAGTATGAGGAACCTTATACCTCGAGCTAAGATATTGATAGCCAGCAAGTGTGGAGTGATACGGTTTTATCACTGCCAGAAGAAGTCCATGAGGAGACTTTGCCATCAGAATGGTATGAGAAAGCTTTCTCAAAATTAACAGAATTGAGCCACTTGCTTTAGTATGTGGACTTTGTTGGTGGAAAGCTAGTCAATGTTAATGACCGGGCGAGAGGACCTTTATTGGGTATCCGTCAATGCAAGAAATGTAGCAAGAGTACAAAAAGAGTATAAAATTAGAGTAAACACTCTAATTAATCCCAAACATCCCAAGAGAATAACCTCACAAGATCACTCCAAAGAAAGGGTTCACACAAGTGCTTCCCAACACGTAACTCTTATACAAAATACTCTTAATAAAAAGAAGAAACAAAAAATGAAGACTGAGGTCTTGTTGTTGTGTTGTTGGTGTTGGCGTGTTTAAAATGAACTAATGGTCTCACCTTTTATAGGCAAAAAAGTCTTGGCATCTTATGTGTAAAAGAAGAGATACAACTTGAGAAAATGATGTCCACCACAAAATGCAATATTTTTGGGTCCCTAAGAATATCTCCAACAAAGTTTACTTTGCAAGCATGCTTGTGTGAGATGGAATTCATTAGCTAAAAAAATGGCCATAATAACAATTGGATATAAGGAAACTCGCAGTTTAGTGCACAAGAAGTTGACTAAGACATTGGACCACTCATCAAAATGTGTCTTCACGCTTCTTTCTTTATTATCTTTCTGGCAGCATATGGGATATTGAAGTTAAAGTTTGTGGAGCGCTTTATAAAATTTGTCGCGGGGATAAGTTCCATCTGTGCATGAGAAGGATCTTGACATCTGATGAGCATAATGTACAGCAGAGTGGGGTAAAACAACTAAGCAGAGTTCTAGGGCTTTTCAAGTTTGTATGGGAAACGGCAGGAATGAAAGGCGACCTAGAAGTACAAGGCCATTTGTGGTTCATTGGTGCGAAGAATAAGTCACCTACCTATAGAAACAATTTGTTCTTGCTGCATTCTATTAGTTGCTGATGCGATTCTTTTCTTTGACAATGAGAACTAGAAAGGTTCCACCAGAGAATGGATGTATTCATCAATAAATGCGTATGATAGGTTCGCATGTGATCAACTATTTGCTGTCATATCATTTTCAGTATGTTAGTTATGATATGGGGGAACTTTATGTTTGAGTTACAAGACAAACATCACTTCATTAGTTTGTTACAAATTGGTTTTGCTATTTAACTTATAACCAATTATAGTGGACTTGCCTTAGTTTATGTGTTATTGGACACTTAAATGTTTGATATTCTTCCTTTTTCTCTTCAACTTGCACAAGCTGCACCAATTCTATCTTGAAAAAGGTCATTATAAGAAAAATGATTATATGAAAAGACTTGCTGCCATATTCCACCAAGTTTTGGTAACTTTGTGATGCTGCTCAATGCTGAGCTCCTTCAACGTAGTTGATCTTTGTTGGGAATTTTCCCTCCTGCATGGAGGAAGAGCCCAATTATTTTGGGCTCCTATATTTTAATTTGGACTCTTTATAATTTAAGTCCAAATGTATTGCATTTTGGCCCAAATGTTTTATGTTGGTCTTGGCCCATTCTCTAAATATTTTGCAGCTGCCAGCAGTAAAAATGCAGAAAAAAAATCAGAAATACAGTAGAGAATAGAGAAGCAGAGAATCAAAAGGCAGCAGCAAACCCTCTGTGCAGCAGCCTGGTTTTTCTTCCGGATCGGAGGTCAAACGGAGTCCGTTCGTCCTCAAATTTTAGTATGTTGTTCGTGAGACTCTCCTCTACAAGTACACGAAACAGTTTTTCATTTTGAGGCCCGGAAGGTCGGTTTTTGCTGCGTTTTTTACAGCCCTGCGATTTTGGTATTTTTCTCTATTTTGGTGAAATTGTTGGCTGTTGGTTGTTGTTTGATGATTGTATTTGCCTCTAGTATTTACTAGAGAGGAGAACTTGTTGTACCCACTTGGTTCTTGTTGATTAGTGGAAGTTTTGGATCGTTGTTGATCGGTCCCGTGGTTTTCTCCCCAATTTGGGGTTTCCACGTAAATTGCTTGTGTCTATTTATTTCCACTGTTTTACTGAATTGTTGCTGCTGTGTATCTGCTGCTGGAAATTATTTTGGAAGTTATTGTGCCTTTGTCATTCATTGTGTTTATTTGGGGAAAAAGATTGTATTGCGCTTCCGTTGTGTTTTTTTTTTTTTTTTTTGTCGTTGCTTCCCCAACAATCTTTTATATGCTGCTTGTGACGAGGATGTGATGTCTACAGTAAATAAAGGTTCAAGACTATGGGCGGGAATGACACAAATAGAATACTTTTTGTGCCACTATTCATTTCTTGATCCTGGTAACAGATGTTTTTGGGAAAAAAAGTCCAGTGCCAGAATGTTAAATCTGCTCCTGACTATCTCTAGAACTTTAGCAAATTATGGTGATAGGATGTAATCGCAATGGATGTAATAATGTCTTATCTTGTAAATAGTGAGTGCTAAAATTATGTTTGTTTAAATCAGTGCTGGTTTTCATCGTCCAATAGTCAACTAAACCATTTATTTGACATGAAGTCCTTATTGATATCAAAATTCTTAACCTAAGTATAAAATAGAACGGCTTGTTTTGAAATCAGTGGAACTGCATCTGAATACTTGGCTACTTATTATTACCTCTTTCTATGTTACGTTCTAATAATTCAGGATATAAGTTCTGACTTTTTTTTAGTTAGAAAGTCATAATTTAGAGCAGATTGATTTACTATAATTCCCCATTCCTAAGAAAGATTAATATCCAGTATTTTCTTATTCAAGGACAAAGTAATCTTATCTTTGAAATGTTAGAAAAATCATCACTATGTCTGTTTAACTATCTAACTTTTATCTCACTAACGAGAATAACTAAAATTTCTATTTTCTAGAACGAGTTAAACAATGAATTAATTGAAGTAAAACATTTATAATCTTAAATTGTTTTGGCCATACTGACAATCAGATTGATCACCCATTGATCTCGTCTTGATAAGTACACTACATCAAAGAAATATTGAGACAACTATATTCAAGTATATGATAAAAAGCATATTTATTGACCAAAATGGCATATCTTTCTTAGTCTTTCTTCCCCCAATGGAATGAGCACAACATGGTACTAATACCACCATTAAAAGGAAAAAAAACTAAAAGAAGACATGCCAATGTACAAGTTACATCATAATTTATGTATTATTTCTAACAAATCTCATAAAACCTTCAAGGTTTGGAGGTGGTTGTGTTGGCGGTGGTGGAAATGAAGCTTGTTCATCACCACTTCCGGGTGAAGATGATTCTTGAGCAATTTCTGCTAGCATTTCTTCATAGCACTCATCTATTTCGGGTTGAGATTCAGCTAGCCCAAAGTTTCTTCTTTCAGAGCGGATCCAATCTCGGAAGAGCACTGATTTTTCCAAGTTATCCCGCATCGACGCTCTATGATCTCCTATTTGTAGTCTGGCTTGACTAAATACGCTCTCCGATGCAACAGTTGACGCTTGAATGGACAGAACATCCCGAGCCATCCTTGCAAGAACGGGAAAATGCTTTTCCCTTGTCTTCCACCAATCCAAAAGGTCGAAAGATCCGTCTGGATTATCATTCTCTAGCCCCTGCGACAAATAAACTTGAAGTTCGTTTAGATGGGAAATATCATCTAAATTCTCACTTGAGTACCCCTGAACTCCGTCCACGATTTAAGAGCTGTTAAGCCAGCAACTCTTTTAGACGATTGTGACGTGGACGAAGTAGGAGTTGGAATATTAGGCCTAGCATGCTCTAAGGCCTGTTTATAAGCATTATAAATAGTTTGAGCATTCACTGTAATTGATGCTTTCGCATCAGATAGTGTAGCCATTTCTTCTGGTGAAAGATCTAAACATTGATAAATACTAGTATACCAAAAGTTAGGACCTCCTGCTTTCATAGTAGGGTTTAACAAAGCAGCCACACCAAGTTTTCTAGTTAAAATACCTATTGCAGTTATGTTGCTACTAGCGTTATCCATGGAAATTGACATTATTCTATCACTAAAACAAAAATATCTACAAACATCATAAACATTGCTAGCAATAAACTTACCTGTGTGCCGTGAATTAATTATTCTATATGCTATAATGCGTTTTTGCATGGTCCAGTCTTCGTCTATCCAATGACTGGTCACGGTTAGATAATCACAATCATTTCCACTTCTACCAATATCAGTTGTAATAGACATACGATTACTTATATGAGTAAATAAATAGCGCAAGTACTGTTCATATTCATGCTTATATTTATAAATGTCGGCCTTAACTGTGGCGCGAGGCCAACATTTATATGCAGGATTAAATACTCGTCTAATATATTGAATCCAAGCAGGATTAGAAGCAAAAGAATAAGGTAAACACATAACAGTAATCATTTTAGCTAATTCTTCACGATCCTTATTAGGATCGTAGTACAATATACCTTCGGTGACAGTGTTTATTCCTGGTTGAACCATGTTAGAACCAGTACTTTGGTTAATTGTAGTATCAGGACTTGACTTCCCCTCTTGTTCCGCTTTCATTTGAAAATATCTAGCCTTATCGCTAGGATGTATATATATATGTTTAACTAAACTACCTGTTCCGCTACGATCACCCGTATACCTATGAACAAGTTCTTTACCACAAGTTTTGCATTTAGCCCTATCTTTATCTCTTAGTTGAATAAAAAAAGCCAAACTAATAAAGTTTCTGTACGTTTCCGAGGTTGTCTACTAAAAGCTCCTCCTATGATTTTATATCCCTCCAGCGCTTGCTTTTCGTTTGTGTCTGCCGATATGCGACATCTTGTGCCTCAGCTATTCTCCTTCGAATAAATTTGTTGTTAATAGATGTTTGATTATTTCAAATTTCTGATTCTTGTCCATGAAATTCTATATAAACGTGTAATTACTGAAACTCTTTTCTTTCCTTCAATTTCAGAAAACATGCAGATAATAACAAAAAAAACAAATACATAGAAGATGAAATAAAGGAAGAATTAAACTGCATCTGGGTTTTGAGCAAAATTGTTTGGGAGTAGCTAACCGAAAGGAGACTACTCGAAATACTCAATAATAGATGGCATTTACGGAGCTGATATTAACAAAGTAAACAAGATCTGGAGTGAAACAGTCTATTAAAATATATCGTTTATCAGTATACTTTAACATAGGGGTGTACAAAGAAAACCTATAAACGCATCAACCCGATAATCCGAGTCAAATCGAGAAAAAAAACCCGACTATGGTTTGGTTTGACTTGGTTTGGTATTGGAAAAAAAAAAACCTGACCATAATAGGTTTTGGTTTGGTTTTAACTAAAGAAAGTCAAACCGAAACTAAACCAACCCGACATTACATATATGGCAATTTTAGATACATTTAATATATAAATATACTTATTGTAATGTAATTTATAAATATTTCTTTAACAAATCATAATTTTATCTTTTAAGGTATTATTTCAATGTTTGATTTAGAACTTTTGAATGCTCCAATAAGTTTTATAGCCATTAATATTAGTAAATTAAATAATGCTAGCAATCAATACTAATGCTAACAAAAGACATTCAATTCAATATTACGAACGGGAATTTCTTAAATGACTATTTTTTATTTTGCAATAATTTAGATAAAATACATAACCTATTTTTATTTTTCTTTAGCTTTTAGGCATATAACTAATACTCCCTCATTAGTCTATCTAGTTTAGCATGAATTAGTGCTTTTAGATTATGTTTATTTTTATTATGACTTTTTAATTAGCAATATTTATAGTACATAATTTATTATTTTTTATTGTTGAATATTTTAGGATAATGTCATGACTCGTGACATATCTCATATTTTGTATTATTTTCTTGAAAAATACTTTATATAGTTGTATCTTACTAGGATTGGAGAAATATTTTGAGCATACATTATATATTTTGTTCTACGAAGATTTTACCGGAAATTTTTTTTGAAAAAACCCGAATAGCCCGAAAACCCGAAAAAAACCCGAGAAAAACCGATATTGAAAAACCGAATTTATTGATTTGGTTTGGTCTTTAAATTTAATAACCCGACACAATTGGTTTGGTTTGGTAATTGTAAAATCCGAACCAACCCGGTCTATGTACACCCTAACAGTTTAACAAAATTATAACTTTCATTAGAGAAAATAAACCAGTACACACACTTATATTGCAGTCGGAGGCGAATCCACAATTCAAACTCTATGGGTTCAACATTTAAGATTCTTACCATTGAGCTTATGATATATTTACTATTTGTTGCAATTTTAGCATATTTTTATACACAAAGATTGCGGGGATCGTGACATTTGTATCAAGACAAATGTTGGATGCACATTAGTTCTAAAGGACGTGCGGCATGCACCTAATTTGCGGATGAATTTGATCTCGGGAATTGCTTTAGATTGAGATGGGTATGAGAATTATTTTGCAAATTAAAAGCGGAGACTCACCAAGGGATCATTTGTGACTGCAAAGTTGCTCGTAGCACATTATACGGGACAAATGCAGAAATATCCCTAGGTGAATTGAAGGCAGCACAAGATGAGATTTCTTCAAATTTATGGCACAAAAGAATGGGTTATAAGAGCGATAAGAAATTGTAGATTCTTGCTAAAAATCACTCATTTCTTATGCCAAAGGCACAACAGTAAAACCTTGTGACTACTGTTTATTTGGCAAGCAATATAGAGTCTCATTTAAGACATTGTCTGAAAGAAAATTGAATATACTTGATTTGGTATTTTGATGTTTGTGGTCCAATAGAAATTGAATCGATGGACGGTAAAAAATATTTTGTTACTTTTATCAATGATGCTTTATGAAAATTGTGGGTTTATATTTTGAAAAAAAAAAAGATCAGGTATTTCAAGTTTTCCAGGAGTTCCATGCTCTGGTGGAAAGGGAGAAAATCCAAAAGCTAGTGTCTCTGAAATGAAAATGAAGGTGCGTACACTTCAATGGAATTTGAAGAGTATAGTTCAAACCATGGGATCATACATGAAAAGACAATTCCTGGAACCCCATAACACAATGTTGTAGCTGGGAGAATTAACCATACCATTGTTGAGAAGGTGAGAATCATGCTCAGAATGGCTAAACTATCTAAGTCATTTTGGGGTGAACTCGTTTCAACATCCTATTACCTGATTAATAGGAGTCCATCGGTTCTATTTGAGTTTGACATCCCAAAGAGAGTTTGGACGAACAAGGATGTGTCCTACTCACATCTATATGTATTTGATTGCAGAGCTTTTGCACATGTACAAAAGGAGTAGAGAACAAAGCTGAATGTGAATTTGTTTCCTGCATATTCATCGGATATGGAGATGAAGAGTTGAGGTAAAGATTATGGGATTCTATAAAGATGAAGGTCATTAGAAACATAGATGTAATCTTCCGAGGAAGTGAAGTTGGAGTTGTAGATGATCAATCGGATAAGGCCAAGAATGGTATAATCCCTAATCTTGTTATCATTCCTTCTACTTCTACAATCCCACAAGTGCAGAAAGTAGGACCGACAAGGTTATCGAGCAGGGGAAGCAACCTGGTGGAGTTATAGAGCAGGGGGAGCAACATGATGATAATGTCGAGCAAGCGGATTACACCACTCAGGAAGAAGAAGAACCTCAACCTCTAAGGAGATAGGAGAGGCCAAGGGTAGAGTCATATATGTACCCTTCCACAAAATATATCCTTATCAGTGATGAGCGGGAGCCAGAAAGTCTAAAGGAAGTTATATCCCATCTACAAAAGAACCAGTGGATGAAAGCCATGAAAGAAGAGATGGAATCTCTACATACTAGTGGCACATACAAGCTGGTTAAAATTCCTAAGGGTAAAAGACCACTCAAATGCAAATGACTCATTAAACACCAGAAAGATGGAAATGGCAAGTTGGTCAGATACAAAGCTCGATTAGTAGTAAAAGGCTTCGAACAGAAGAAAGGTATTGATTTTGATGAAATTTTCTCACCCGTTGTCAAAACGCCTTATATTAGAACCAAAATGCCTTATATTAGAACAATCTTGAGTTTAGCAGCTAGCCTAGATCTTGAAGTGGAGCGAGCAGTTGGATATGACAACTACATTCTTCACAAAGATTTGGAAGAGAAGATCTATATGGAGCAGCAGATGGATTTAAAGTAGCCAAAAGGAAACACATGGTGTGCAAATTGAATAAGAATCTTTATGAGTTGAAGCAAGCACCAAGGCAGTGCCACAAGAAGTTTGACTCATTAAAAAAAAGTCAAACTAAAGACATATTATGATCCATTTGTATACATTAAAAGATTTTCTGACAATAATTTTACTATTTTAGTATTGTATGTAGATGACATCTTAATTGTAGGAAAAGACAAATAGTTGATAAAAGTTGAAGGGTTTGTCCAAGTCATTTGATATGAAGGATTTTGTCCGAGCGCATTAAATTTCGGGTATGAAGATGGTTCGAGAGTGAACAAGCAGAAAGTTATGGTTGTCTTAGGAGAAGTACATTGAACGTGTGCTAAAATGCTTCAGCATGAAGAATGTTAAGCCAATCAGCACCCCGCTTGCTAGTCATCTGAAGTTACGCAAGAAGATGTGTCCTACAATAGTGGAGGAAAACGAGAGCATAACCAAAATTCCTTATTTCGCTGTCGTCGGAAGTTTGATGTATTCAATTGTATGCACTAGACCTGATATTGCTCATGCAGTTGATGTTGTCGGCGGGTTTCTTGAAAATCATAGGAAAAGAATACTGGGAAGCAGTCAAGTGGATACTCAGGTACCCGAGAGGTACTGCGGTAAATTGTTTGTACTTTGGAAGATCTAATCCAATCTTGAGGGGCTATATAGATGCTGATATGGTAGGTGACATTGATAACTGAAAATCCCCAATTGGATATTTATTTACATTTCAAGAGGAATTATATCATGGCAGTGGAGGTTGCAGAAGTGTGTCGCACTCTCTATGACTGAATCGGAGTATATTGTCGCTACTGAAGCTGACAAGGAGAATGATACGGCTGAAACAACTCCTTCAAGATCTTGGATTGCGTCAGAAGGAGTATGTCATCTATTGTGACGATCAAAGTACAATAGATCTTAGCAAGAACTCCATGTACCATGCAAGGACCAAACACATCAACCTGAGATATCACTGGTTTGAGAAATGGTAGAGGATGAATATCTAAAAATCTTGAAGATTTCTACAAGTGAGAATCTCGTAGATATGTTGACCAAGGTGATACCAAGAGACCAGTTCGAATTATGCAAAAAACTTGTTGTCATGTACTCAAGCTAAAAGTCTGGTGATACCTCATTTAGGTGAATGGGTCTGCGAGAGATTTGTGGGGTCCATCTCCATAAATGAAAAAAAAAGGAAGGAAAAGTATCATATTTCATTATGACCTATTTGATTTGCAAATCTGTAAATTGCCAAATATGGTAGGCGCTCAACACTATAAAAAGAGAGCTCCGGTTCTCAATTCTATGCACCAACAAAGACACACAAGATATAAGAAAATAGTTTGTGGGGAAAATAGAGAGTGATCGATATTGTAGTGAGATGTGAATATCAATAGAGGGTTAATTCTTTTGGGTGTTGTAGTGGTTTTTGGAGTATTTTACTTGGACCTAAAAAGTGTAAAATTCCTTGCCATAGTGATATTAGTTGCTTATCTCGGGGCCATGATTTTTCCCTTATTCAAAAAGATTTTCCATATAAAAATCTTGGTGTCGTTGTCATTCTTTTATTCTTATTAATTACCATATTTCGGCGCTATGTTATCATTCCGCTTTTATTGCCATAAATATTATTTTTGCGGGATGTTTATCCCTAATACATAGGATGGTGTTGTACTTTATATATTGAATTCCCAGTGCAGGTTTAGTTTTTAAGCTTACAAGAAAGGACCAATTGGCAGAATAAAAAAACAAAGCAGTTGGTTCATTGAGTTGGTGTTAATATGGCATTGAGCAGTGTAGGAACTATATATAACCGGAGCTAAGATTGTGCAAGCCAATAAAAATGGGTGAAATTGTGAATTTGAGTGCATCACCAAACTTGTTTTAGGCTATGAACTTAAGGCTGTACGAATAACGGTTCCGAACCGGAACCGTGACCGGAACCGCGGTTCTGGCGGTTCCGCGGTTCTAAACGGTTCCGGTTCCACGGTTCCGGTTCCGCGGTTCCGGGCCGGTTCCACCCTTTAGAACCGTGGAACCGGAACCGCCAGAACCGGAACCGGACCGGTTCAGGCGGTTCTAAACGGTTCCAAACGGTTCCGATATTAAATTTTTTTTTTTTTAAATTCGGACCGTTGGCGAAACCGTTTAGAACCGCCGGAACCGGTCCGGTTCTATCCGGTTCCCAACGGCCATTTTTAAAAAAATTTTTTTTTTTCTTTTTTAAATTCTGAAAATCAGAACGTTGGTATTGCGGAAATAGCCGTTTGGCATTTTTAAAATTTAGCCATTTAACCCCTCAAATTTAATTTAACCCCAAACTTTATATAATTACACAATTTCCCATTTCTCAACTATAAATACCCTTTCATTCTTTCATTTTAATTCACCAATTCATCAATCTTATTCAATCTCTCTCAATCTCTCTCAAGCTCTCTTACAATCTTTCTGTGCAAGTGCTTAATTTTTGTTGCAAATTCGTGTAACATTGTGAAGTTGTTGAATTGAAGTTTTCAAGTGTTCAATTACAACGATTGTCAATTTTCAAGAAGTTGTTCGTCAATCCGGTAAACTCGTTTCAACTCTTACGTGCTAAGAATATTTGTTGTGTGTTGATATTTTCCTTAATTATAATTAGTATGGCATTTTCATTGAAAAAAATGTTCGGAAAAGGTACATCTAAATCCGGTGAAAGTAGTAGCCAAAATCCTACCCCTCCCCCGGCTCCCAGACCTAGAAAAGATAAACAAGTTCAAACTAGTAGCCAACCTAGAAATACTAATGAAAACTTAGGAATACTTGATAGTGATCACCCGTGTTTTCAATTTAGCGATGTTAATTTTCTACATGATATAGCAGTCGGTGATAGAATAGATGATGATATTATGAATTTGCTTTATCCTAATGCACCGATATCAGAGGGAAATGAGGGTGATGATGATGACGAAATCCAACCTCCGGTAGATTTAGATGATACACCTACTAGTCCTGCTCCTAATGACCCAGAACACCCACCCGTACAAACTCCCACTTTTAGTAGACAACCTCGGAAACGTACAGAAACTTTATTAGTTTGGCTTTTTTTATTCAACTAAGAGATAAAGATAGGGCTAAATGCAAAACTTGTGGTAAAGAACTTGTTCATAGGTATACGGGTGATCGTAGCGGAACAGGTAGTTTAGTTAAACATATATATATACATCCTAGCGATAAGGCTAGATATTTTCAAATGAAAGCGGAACAAGAGGGGAAGTCAAGTCCTGATACTACAATTAACCAAAGTACTGGTTCTAACATGGTTCAACCAGGAATAAACACTGTCACCGAAGGTATATTGTACTACGATCCTAATAAGGATCGTGAAGAATTAGCTAAAATGATTACTGTTATGTGTTTACCTTATTCTTTTGCTTCTAATCCTGCTTGGATTCAATATATTAGACGAGTATTTAATCCTGCATATAAATGTTGGCCTCGCGCCACAGTTAAGGCCGACATTTATAAATATAAGCATGAATATGAACAGTACTTGCGCTATTTATTTACTCATATAAGTAATTGTATGTCTATTACAACTGATATTGGTAGAAGTGGAAATGATTGTGATTATCTAACCGTGACCAGTCATTGGATAGACGAAGACTGGACCATGCAAAAACGCATTATAGCATATAGAATAATTAATTCACGGCACACAGGTAAGTTTATTGCTAGCAATGTTTATGATGTTTGTAGATATTTTTGTTTTAGTGATAGAATAATGTCAATTTCCATGGATAACGCTAGTAGCAACATAACTGCAATAGGTATTTTAACTAGAAAACTTGGTGTGGCTGCTTTGTTAAACCCTACTATGAAAGCAGGAGGTCCTAACTTTTGGTATACTAGTATTTATCAATGTTTAGATCTTTCACCAGAAGAAATGGCTACACTATCTGATGCGAAAGCATCAATTACAGTGAATGCTCAAACTATTTATAATGCTTATAAACAGGCCTTAGAGCATGCTAGGCCTAATATTCCAACTCCTACTTCGTCCACGTCACAATCGTCTAAAAGAGTTGCTGGCTTAACAGCTCTTAAATCGTGGACGGAGTTCAGGGGTACTCAAGTGAGAATTTAGATGATATTTCCCATCTAAACGAACTTCAAGTTTATTTGTCGCAGGGGCTAGAGAATGATAATCCAGACGGATCTTTCGACCTTTTGGATTGGTGGAAGACAAGGGAAAAGCATTTTCCCGTTCTTGCAAGGATGGCTCGGGATGTTCTGTCCATTCAAGCGTCAACTGTTGCATCGGAGAGCGTATTTAGTCAAGCCAGACTACAAATAGGAGATCATAGAGCGTCGATGCGGGATAACTTGGAAAAATCAGTGCTCTTCCGAGATTGGATCCGCTCTGAAAGAAGAAACTTTGGGCTAGCTGAATCTCAACCCGAAATAGATGAGTGCTATGAAGAAATGCTAGCAGAAATTGCTCAAGAATCATCTTCACCCGGAAGTGGTGATGAACAAGCTTCATTTCCACCACCGCCAACACAACCACCTCCAAACCTTGAAGGTTTTATGAGATTTGTTAGAAATAATACATAAATTATGATGTAACTTGTACATTGGCATGTCTTCTTTTAGTTTTTTTTCCTTTTAATGGTGGTATTAGTACCATGTTGTGCTCATTCCATTGGGGGAAGAAAGACTAAGAAAGATATGCCATTTTGGTCAATAAATATGCTTTTTATCATATACTTGAATATAGTTATCTCAATATTTCTTTGATGTAGTGTACTTATCAAGACGAGATCAATGGGTGATCAATCTGATTGTCAGTATGGCCAAAACAATTTAAGATTATAAATGTTTTACTTCAATTAATTCATTGTTTAACTCGTTCTAGAAAATAGAAATTTTAGTTATTCTCGTTAGTGAGATAAAAGTTAGATAGTTAAACAGACATAGTGATGATTTTTCTAACATTTCAAAGATAAGATTACTTTGTCCTTGAATAAGAAAATACTGGATATTAATCTTTCTTAGGAATGGGGAATTATAGTAAATCAATCTGCTCTAAATTATGACTTTCTAACTAAAAAAAAGTCAGAACTTATATCCTGAATTATTAGAACGTAACATAGAAAGAGGTAATAATAAGTAGCCAAGTATTCAGATGCAGTTCCACTGATTTCAAAACAAGCCGTTCTATTTTATACTTAGGTTAAGAATTTTGATATCAATAAGGACTTCATGTCAAATAAATGGTTTAGTTGACTATTGGACGATGAAAACCAGCACTGATTTAAACAAACATAATTTTAGCACTCACTATTTACAAGATAAGACATTATTACATCCATTGCGATTACATCCTATCACCATAATTTGCTAAAGTTCTAGAGATAGTCAGGAGCAGATTTAACATTCTGGCACTGGACTTTTTTTCCCAAAAACATCTGTTACCAGGATCAAGAAATGAATAGTGGCACAAAAAGTATTCTATTTGTGTCATTCCCGCCCATAGTCTTGAACCTTTATTTACTGTAGACATCACATCCTCGTCACAAGCAGCATATAAAAGATTGTTGGGGAAGCAACGACAAAAAAAAAAAAACACAACGGAAGCGCAATACAATCTTTTTCCCCAAATAAACACAATGAATGACAAAGGCACAATAACTTCCAAAATAATTTCCAGCAGCAGATACACAGCAGCAACAATTCAGTAAAACAGTGGAAATAAATAGACACAAGCAATTTACGTGGAAACCCCAAATTGGGGAGAAAACCACGGGACCGATCAACAACGATCCAAAACTTCCACTAATCAACAAGAACCAAGTGGGTACAACAAGTTCTCCTCTCTAGTAAATACTAGAGGCAAATACAATCATCAAACAACAACCAACAGCCAACAATTTCACCAAAATAGAGAAAAATACCAAAATCGCAGGGCTGTAAAAAACGCAGCAAAAACCGACCTTCCGGGCCTCAAAATGAAAAACTGTTTCGTGTACTTGTAGAGGAGAGTCTCACGAACAACATACTAAAATTTGAGGACGAACGGACTCCGTTTGACCTCCGATCCGGAAGAAAAACCAGGCTGCTGCACAGAGGGTTTGCTGCTGCCTTTTGATTCTCTGCTTCTCTATTCTCTACTGTATTTCTGATTTTTTTTCTGCATTTTTACTGCTGGCAGCTGCAAAATATTTAGAGAATGGGCCAAGACCAACATAAAACATTTGGGCCAAAATGCAATACATTTGGACTTAAATTATAAAGAGTCCAAATTAAAATATAGGAGCCCAAAATAATTGGGCTCTTCCTCCATGCAGGAGGGAAAATTCCCAACAAAGATCAACTACGTTGAAGGAGCTCAGCATTGAGCAGCATCACAAAGTTACCAAAACTTGGTGGAATATGGCAGCAAGTCTTTTCATATAATCATTTTTCTTATAATGACCTTTTTCAAGATAGAATTGGTGCAGCTTGTGCAAGTTGAAGAGAAAAAGGAAGAATATCAAACATTTAAGTGTCCAATAACACATAAACTAAGGCAAGTCCACTATAATTGGTTATAAGTTAAATAGCAAAACCAATTTGTAACAAACTAATGAAGTGATGTTTGTCTTGTAACTCAAACATAAAGTTCCCCCATATCATAACTAACATACTGAAAATGATATGACAGCAAATAGTTGATCACATGCGAACCTATCATACGCATTTATTGATGAATACATCCATTCTCTGGTGGAACCTTTCTAGTTCTCATTGTCAAAGAAAAGAATCGCATCAGCAACTAATAGAATGCAGCAAGAACAAATTGTTTCTATAGGTAGGTGACTTATTCTTCGCACCAATGAACCACAAATGGCCTTGTACTTCTAGGTCGCCTTTCATTCCTGCCGTTTCCCATACAAACTTGAAAAGCCCTAGAACTCTGCTTAGTTGTTTTACCCCACTCTGCTGTACATTATGCTCATCAGATGTCAAGATCCTTCTCATGCACAGATGGAACTTATCCCCGCGACAAATTTTATAAAGCGCTCCACAAACTTTAACTTCAATATCCCATATGCTGCCAGAAAGATAATAAAGAAAGAAGCGTGAAGACACATTTTGATGAGTGGTCCAATGTCTTAGTCAACTTCTTGTGCACTAAACTGCGAGTTTCCTTATATCCAATTGTTATTATGGCCATTTTTTTAGCTAATGAATTCCATCTCACACAAGCATGCTTGCAAAGTAAACTTTGTTGGAGATATTCTTAGGGACCCAAAAATATTGCATTTTGTGGTGGACATCATTTTCTCAAGTTGTATCTCTTCTTTTACACATAAGATGCCAAGACTTTTTTGCCTATAAAAGGTGAGACCATTAGTTCATTTTAAACACGCCAACACCAACAACACAACAACAAGACCTCAGTCTTCATTTTTTGTTTCTTCTTTTTATTAAGAGTATTTTGTATAAGAGTTACGTGTTGGGAAGCACTTGTGTGAACCCTTTCTTTGGAGTGATCTTGTGAGGTTATTCTCTTGGGATGTTTGGGATTAATTAGAGTGTTTACTCTAATTTTATACTCTTTTTGTACTCTTGCTACATTTCTTGCATTGACGGATACCCAATAAAGGTCCTCTCGCCCGGTCATTAACATTGACTAGCTTTCCACCAACAAAGTCCACATACTAAAGCAAGTGGCTCAATTCTGTTAATTTTGAGAAAGCTTTCTCATACCATTCTGATGGCAAAGTCTCCTCATGGACTTCTTCTGGCAGTGATAAAACCGTATCACTCCACACTTGCTGGCTATCAATATCTTAGCTCGAGGTATAAGGTTCCTCATACTGCTCAATGCCATTGTAAGGCTTACTTAAAGTAAGCATAAACCATGCAATTTAAACGACCGATAACAGCTTTGTGATCTGTTTATGCCTATTGGATCCTTCATTTTACAATTAAAAACCAACCTGGATCCGAAATTCAAGATAATTAGTCCTAATCATTCTGTGCAACATTTCGACAATCAGCTTCTCACCATATATATCTCTTCACAACCGCCTAGAAACTGAAGCGAAATCGAATATTAGATTACAAATAAAGCAGAAACGCGTAAGTTGTTTTTATTTTGAATTATGTAAATTTTCAACCATATAGTAATTGCAGGACAGGTGAAGAAGGAGAAGAACAAGAAAAGAGAAATATAATTTGAAGCCTCGAGGGGAAAAAGAGTGATGAATGTACGACATCGGGAAAGAAAGAGTAAATCCAGACTTTATTACATTATAAAAAAGGAAACACTGGCTGTTGAAAAACTCACGCAGCCACGCACTGAGCACAAAGCGAATTATTCTTTCGCCTTTTACCAACTTCTATAATAGGCACCAAATGAGAATTCCAACAACTGTTTCTTAGAACTAATTCGACCAAAATATGATTCAAACATTGTAAATTACATCAATAGCTTGTAAACATCCTACAACAACTTGTTACACAAATTACACAAACAACATCCAAACAACAGAAGGCAGCAACTACCAAAAAATTCTCAAACACTAATAACCATCCCTACTTTTACACTATCAACCACCTTCAGCCACTTTAGAATTCTGTTGGCATCAACAATCGCAAGAACAATAGCACAACCACTCGTCCCTTTCTTGATCAAAGGCCTCGACTCTCTTCAACAAACCCCAAATAATTTATTTGCTTGGTCCGAAAATGCCTCCTCAAACCATCTGAAGTAGTTACATCCTCCTTTGACCTTTAAAACATATCCAACTAAATCAATTTTAAAAACTGCAAATTCATACCGATATTAAGATAAAAAACAGAAAAGATTATCGAAATATATACTTACTACGCTATTTTTGCATACAAAATACCTCCTACCTCGGATTGCCGAACTCCGTGAGATTTTCAACACACATGCCCGACCATAAGGGAAAAACTCCAATAGGAATATGGGAAAGTTTTTCTGCTCCATTGTTCTTAATCAGAACTTGGAAAAGCTAAAACAGATGTCTTAGTCACACAGCATATATTATTTACTAAAATTGCACACGTTTTGACTTTTGAACCAAATGATAGGATGATCATTTCCCTAGCTTTACCAAACTAGTTAGATTAGTGGTAGTAGAGGACTCCAGAGAACAGGAGCACAAAGTTGTTATGCATTATATTGTTATCAGTGCTGTGCCAAGAATGCTGAGAGCAAAATAACAATGTCCAGAAATCACCATATCTGCCACCATTGCAAGTGAATTGTGGGAGAAATGCTCAGTGCCCTGAGAACGAGAAAACAAGTTATGGGTATGGTAAGATATGATGATGCAGAGGCGAAAAGCAACATATGGATGGTGGATAACTGATTTTCATACCAAAAGTAGTCAGAACAGAACATTTCCAATAAGTCCATAGCTTATAACAACTTTGTCCATCTTATCAAAAAACAAGAAATTATGAACTTGAGTTCATCACCAAACTGTGCAGCATCGAACCATGAATTTAGCTCCAGGTACATATAGTTCCTTACACTGTTCAATGCATATTTACGCCAACTCAAAGAATCAGCTGCTTTGTTTCTTATTCTGCTAATTGCTCCTAATTATAAGCTTAAAAACTAAACCTGCACTGGAAATTAAATATATAAAGTTCAACACCATCCTGTGGACATTTCATCAATAAGATTGTTAGCATGTCGCTTCAATTGTGACTTAAATGAATTAAAATGATGAAGGAAATGCAGATGTCGCTTCAATTTGAAACACAAAGATTGTCACATAACATAAGTGAAGAAATGGTGAAGCAACTGAAGAAGAAAAAGGAGAACAATATTTTGATGCCTCAAATTTCAATAAAACCTGATGGAGGGAAAGGAGTGAGTTGAGTCCCACATGGAAAGTGGAAGAGTATTCAAGAACATGTTGTTACATATAAAGTGGCAGCTGTGAAGAGCAGCAAAGTTCACGCAGCCACGCAGCGAGCACAGAGCGAACTATTCTTTCGCCTTTTACTAAAGAATACCGTGTGCGCGCTGCATTTAGTGGCATACGCCTATTTTTGGAGGGATTCTCTTTTCTGAGTAATCCCCTACAATTCTAGTTTTAACCTTCAGTGAGATGTTTGATAGGGGTACTAGTTGAAGAAACAAGTGGAATGATAGGTATATAATACTCCCTTTGTTTCTATTCAGAACGGAAATGAACATCACTTATTAAACTAAACTTCTATCTTCTGGAAACTGGATGTCTTACAACTTGTTTATTATCCACCAGGCGTGCTATAATGGAAAAGAAACAAAAAGTGGATGGCTCGCTCTTACTTCACTTACCAAATTAGGGAAAATAAATTCAAAATGTCCCTCATCGGTTGAAACAAAGAAAAGTGAGGATCAGGAGGGTTATAAAATCATTGCAAGGAGCAACGACGAAACATACTTACCTGGACGGGGTCAATGGGCGATCAACAAGACTCATGGCCTAGGTTAGTGACTTCCATTGCACTTTGGAGGGGTGCCTGCCTAAGGTCGGCCCAAGTGGTCGAGCCTACGTCATAATTTGTGGTAGCGGGAGCCTGCGTTCGCGCGGCTCCTACCCAATTCTTAAACCAAATTTGTTTTTTCAATCTACTGCTTCTATTGTTTTGCATGGCCCAGAGTCAGTCGGTCAACTTTTATGCACTGGGCACTTATGAGGCATTTCATCGATCAGCTTGTGAGCAGCTACTACAATTTCTATGAATAAGAAGGAATGGGGATGGCCAAAAAATTTGTAAGGCTTAGAAACTTTTGCTGAGGGCAAGGACGAGGTGAATTCCACTCGAAAGAAACGTTGTTGTATATAAAAAAATTTGCATTACTGTATTACCTCAATTAATTCACTATTTTACTCGTTCTACAAATTAAAAGTTGATTTACTCTTATTACGCTTCAGTAAAATTAAAATAATTGAAATTATAAATTATTTACTACTGTTAAAAGGACATACCGTGTTGACTTTTGTAAACTATTTATATTGGTAATGCCCAAGATTTAAACTATTTATTACTTCTACGTATGGGACTTACTATTTATCCGATTATTTCCCTTAATAATATGAACGTGCGGTTTGTCCCTCGGTTCAACCGCTGCTCCAACTTGTTAACGTCGCTAATCTATGACAAAGTATAATTTTTTACAGCTCAAGCACCGTTTACTTGCTAGTTCCCCTTCGTTTGCTGAAGGAAAGAGGAAATAGGAAACTACATTTTAGGTATTTTTCCACGCCAATCAAAACCTTAATTCGATCCGTGCCTTCAGTACACTATAATAGTATACTTGTTACTCATAAATTCACTTCCCTTTCTCTTTGCTTTAAGCTTTTACCAAGCGTAGGGGGGAAAATTAAAAAAATAAAAAATAAAATATAAATTAAAGTATGCTATATAATGTAACGGTATAATCTTACAATTAGATCCTTTTAGAATTTTTTTAAATTTCTATTGACAACCGATATTATTTCAGTTTAATAATTGAATTAATTATTTTTAACTCTTTACGAATAAATGTATACCATGTTGGTATATCTATATACTATACTGGTATCATATGTTAGTTAATATTTTTTGGTTGTATTAGCTATATTTAATTGGTACACAATTCGATTTTAGTGTGAAAACAGTAAATGAAATTAGACTATTAAAAGAAAAAGAATATAAAAAAAGAGGTTAAATGAAATTAGAAAAGGAAAAAAGAAAAAAATGAGAAGAAAACGAGAAAAAAGGAAAGGAGAAAAGAAAAAAAAAAGAAGCATAGAAACAAAAAAAAATCAGAGAATAAAGAAATAAAATTTCACAAAACACTATGGATAGAAAATATAATTAGTTTATGGGTAAAAAAATAAATGAGTAGACAAGAGAAACAAATTTTATTTTTGTAGATCACTGTGTCAAAAAGTAAGAGAGAATGACGTTATTGGATGTGGCGTCTAATTTCAGGACAAGTGCACAGATAGACTCTCAATGTTGTAATTTAAAACTTAGCCACTATTTAATTTGTCCTGATATTTTAAAGTAAAAGACTTAACTTTAGGTTTTTATCTTGAAAAACTGAAATTCAGGATGCACATCCTTATTCATGAATAACAACCCTTCAAAGTGACTCTGATGTTATCTCTACTCTAATTTTACACAATTATTCTTAGGAATTATAGTTAGAGTATGTTGGAATTAGCTGTTAGGATTTATGCCGTTCATTAGAGGGGGGGTGAATAGTGAGGCACGAGAATATTGATAAATGATGCGGAATTAAAATTGCAGGAATAAAGTAAATACGGTAATTGAAATAATAAAGAAAGAACACACCGTATTTTATCCTGGTTCACCACAACCTGTGGCTAGTCCAGTCCCCGAGAGACTCTCTCGAGATTCCACTAACTTTGTTAAGCTTACGGGTGCCTAACAAACCGTTACAATTGCTCGTAGATGTACACTCTACAAGACTTCTCCTTGCTCGAGGATACCGCACCCCAAGACTTCACTTTGCTCGTGGATACCGCACCACAAGACTTCAACCACTAAGATTTAGGGTACTTAGCGAACCCGACAATCAATGAGAAGATATGTTCTTCTCCAACACCTCTCTCTTTTACAACAAGCACTCTCTCAAAAGAGTAGATAAAGAGATACAAATTTAGCTCTATGAACAACACAAAGTTGTCTTTCAAATGGCTCAACAAAAGCTCTAAAATGATGCTCAATTATGATCAATATGTATATCAATATATGGAGGAGTTGTGTGTTTAAAATCAGCTCAAAAGATCTCTTTTTATAGGTGAAAAATGGTGCATAACCGTTGCTTAATTGACAATTAATTATGCTGATTTTATGCTCATATAATCGATTATTTGATTTCACATAATCGATTATTTGTAACGTTAATAAAATCTGCCATATTCTGCCCACACATAATCGATTATTTCATCCTGGATAATCGATTATGTGTGTAACATTCCGAAAATCAGATCGCTGATTTTCAGCCAGATAATCGATTATCTTATTTGATATAATCGATTATATTGAGACAGTGTCTCAAACGCTGGCAACGGTAATCTCATAATCGATTATACACATTTGGATAATCGATTGTTTAGTGGCAGTGTTCAAACACTTAGGCCACGGCTACCATATAATCGATTATGCCTTATTGTATAATCGATTATTTACCTCCAGAATTTACAACTTACTTCATAAACCATTTTGGTTAAGACGAAAACTTTAACAACATTTTATTTGAAGTATTTAAAATATATTTATGATAAATATGATTTAATAAAATATTTTATGCATGTTTATGATGACCTAATGTTGAGCCAAAAGACGAGATAACTTAAGCGTTGTTCTTACATTGGTTCTACCTAACGACCTACGCCTTGGGTCTTCGGTCGTTGAACATTTGAGCTCGTCTTTGGCTTGTCTATGCAATTCCGTCATCAATATGCTTCTCGCCATTTGATTGTTTGTCATATAGTATCGTTGTTTGACACTTGACTTTATTGTTTGTCGTTCATCAAAACCTATACCTGAAAATCAAGCTCATACAACCAAAGCACACATATCGTAGATAGAGTGATTCTCTACAATTTCCCCCTTTTTGATAATGAAAAACAACAGGAGATATGCATATTGAATTCCCCCTAAATTCATGTTATATCTCAACATACAATTTATGCAAACAATTCAATATAAACAATTCAATATAATTCCCCCTTAATTGAATATTCCCTCTCAATTAAGCCATGCATATCGCCTATATTCTTCCCCCTTTTGACATTAGCAAAAAGAATATACCAATTGTTATTTAAACTATTGACGATACCTAATTGTTATAAACAAAATCATATCAACATCAAATAATACCAAATGTTAGTAAAAGCATACTAACCATGATAACGGTCATTTTTCTCAAATGTACCAACTGTTATTTAAACTAAAAATATTCATCAAAACATGAATCAATCATTTAATACAAAACTAATTGATACCAATTGTTATTCACAAAAAAAAACTTATCGAGAAATGAATCAATAAATAATATCAATTGTTAGCACATATCAACTATTACGTTTTTATCTAAAATACGATAACTAACCGACGTTCCCCCTCGATGCATTAAGGTTTCGTGCTTGGTGCATCTACTACGATATTGTAGTCTTCAAGCACACCTGCAAACGTACCTAAAAATAGGTTTTCGGTACCCAATTTCTTTTGGGTCCTTGGGGGTTAGGATAATAATAATCATACTCAACACATAAATCTCTATGTTTAGCAAAACATACGGGTGCAATGTGTCCTACCCGGTTACAATAATGACATTTAACATTAGGATTGTGCATATGTCTAGGTTG
The DNA here is from genome assembly GCA_034376525.1 of Nicotiana benthamiana. Taxonomy (NCBI): domain Eukaryota; kingdom Viridiplantae; phylum Streptophyta; class Magnoliopsida; order Solanales; family Solanaceae; genus Nicotiana; species Nicotiana benthamiana. The sequence goes on from CM067329.1 coordinate 22,594,235, forward strand.
AGCCAAATGCGTTCTAGGTGGTCTAACGTCGTTATTCCTAGAAGCGTTGAAATTCCTAGAGTCATTTCTAGGCGGTCTAAAATTATTCATTCTAGACTTATTGATAAAATTCCTAGAATTGTGTCTAGGTGGTCTAAAATTATTTATTCTAGACTTATTAACAAAAGTCCTAGAGTTGTTTCTAGGTGGTCTAAAATATTTAATCTTAGAATCATTAATAAAGTTCCTAGAATTATTTCTAGGTGGTTTAACCTCATTATTATTATCCTTTTTAATTTCTTCAATTTTAGGATTATCAACACTACGTTTTTCTAGTGCGTTCCTAAGTTCTATGTTCTCCATTTTCAAGGCACTACAAGAAGAACAATTGGAACATTGATCAATTGAAGAGGCTTCATTCAATTCCTTGATCTTATTTTTAAAATCAACAATGTCATTTTTCAAAAATTTATTTTCTTTTTCTAAAACTTCAATTTTATTTTTGAGAACACTATTGTCATTTTCAAAAGAATTCTTTTCTTCTTTTAGCTTCTCATTTTCACTAGTCAATTTTTCAAAATCTATTTCTTTCAAAGAAGATGGTTTTTCAAAATCTTTTTCTTGCAAAGAAAGTGTTTTCTGAAAATCTATTTCTTGCAAAGAAAGTGTTTTCTGCAAAAAAAGTGTTTTCTTCAATTCTTTGATAGTTTTGGAAGCATTAACAAATTCACTATATAATTCATCATATGCATTTTGTATTTCTTCAAACTAGTGAGAGTTAGAAGTACTTACCTCTTCTTCTTCGTTGGCCATGAGACATAATGCGGCGGTTTCATCACGTGAACTGTCCTAGTCCCATGTCACATGCTTTTGGACTTGAGGCGTTCCTTCATAAATGGCTTCAAGTTTATCCCACATTTTTTTAGCGATTGTGCAATAGGAAATTTTCCGATAATCATCCGGATTCACCGCGCAATATAACATATTGATGACTTCGGCGTTGCAGCTCTTTCTAATATGTATAATTTGTTCCATCAAATCGTGGAGGCTCAAAGGTAGAGTGTCCTTCGCTCATTGTTCCTGCGTTCAACATTCTCAACAAAAAAATATATATCGCTCTCAACCGGTTAAGGCTTTTAGAGAGCTAGGCTCTGATACCAATTGTTAGGATTTATGCCGTTCACAAGAGGGGGGGTGAATAGTGAGGCACGAGAATATTGATAAATAATGCGGAATTAAAATTGCAGGAATAAAGTAAATACGGTAATTGAAATAATAAAGAAAGAACACACCGTATTTTATCCTGGTTCACCACAACCTGTGGCTAGTCCAGTCCCCGAGAGACTCTCTCGAGATTCCACTAACTTTGTTAAGCTTACGGGTGCCTAACAAACCGTTACAATTGCTCGTAGATGTACACTCTACAAGACTTCTCCTTGCTCGAGGATACCGCACCCCAAGACTTCACTTTGCTCGTGGATACCGCACCACAAGACTTCAACCACTAAGACTTAGGGTAATTAGCGAACCCGACAATCAATGAGAAGATATGTTCTTCTCCAACACCTCTCTCTTTTACAACAAGCACTCTCTCAAAAGAGTAGATAAAGAGATACAAATTTTTGCTCTATGAACAACACAAAGTTGTCTTTCAAATTGCTCAACAAAAGCTCTAAAATGATGCTCAATTATGATCAATGTATATCAATATATGGAGGAGTTGTGTGTTTAAAATCAGCTCAAAAGACCTCTTTTTATAGGTGAAAAATGGTGCATAACCGTTGCTTAATTGACAATTAATTATGCTGATTTTATGCTCATATAATCGATTATTTGATTTCACATAATCGATTATTTGTAACGTTAATAAAATCTGCCAGATTCTGCCCACACATAATCGATTATTTCATCCTGGACAATCGATTATGTGTGTAACGTTCCGAAAATCAGATCGCTGATTTTCAGCCAGATAATCGATTATCTTATTTGATATAATCGATTATATTGAGACAGTGTCTCAAACGCTGGCAACGGTAATCTCATAATCGATTATACACATTTGGATAATCGATTGTTTGGTGGCAGTGTTCAAACACTTAGGCCACGGCTACCATATAATCGATTATGCCTTATTGTGTAATCGATTATTTACCTCCAGAATTTACAACTTACTTCAAAAACTATTTTGGTTAAGACGAAAACTTTAACAACATTTTATTTGAAGTATTTAAAATATATTTATGATAAATATGATTTAATAAAATATTTTATGCATGTTTATGATGACCTAATGTTGAGCCAAAAGACGAGATAACTTAAGCGTTGTTCTTACATTGGTTCTACCTAACGACCTACGCCTTGGGTCTTCGGTCTTTGAACATTTGAGCTCGTCTTTGGCTTGTCTATGCAATTCCGTCATCAATATGCTTCTCGCCATTTGATTGTTTATCATATAGTATCGTTGTTTGACACTTGACTTTATTCTTTGTCATTCATCAAAACCTATTCCTGAAAATCATGCTCATACAACCAAAGCACACATATCATAGATAGAGTGATTTTCTACATTAGCTTATTGTTAATAACTGATAAATTTGGAGTGCTACAAAGTATTTTTAAGTGTTAATACTGTTTTTTTTAAATAAAGATTTACGCCTTTGGAACGACGTGCTGAAACTGATAACAAGCCATTGATGTGTCTGGTAAAATAAGGCCTAAGTTTTTTACACTTAATTAAAGTCTCAATGCTAATCATTCATATATCAGACATTACGTGTATTTATTTATCTTAATCGTAAAATATGTTTGTTTTTTTTCTTCACAACCATTTCATGGGTCAGAATACGTTTTATGATTAATATCAATAATATAGATTTAATTTTATTAAGATGCTACATTAACATTCATTACTAACTTTCACCATCCCCCACCATTATCAACTACCGCCACCATTACCTTCCTCAATTACAACCACAACCACCATTTTCGCCTACTATTATTAACTATGGCCACCTACCATAATCGATATCGCAACCAATCACCATTAGCTACTACTCAGAACCATCACCATCAACCAAAATCACCACCGTCTCTGGTCGGAATTCAAAAGCACCTCTATTAGCAATCACTACCACCAATTACCCAAAGAAAACTACAGGCCTTAGCAACCGCTTTCTTGCGGACCTTACGTAAAAAAATAAAATAAAATTGCAAAGAAAACAAGACACTAAGTTGCCGTGCTAACTCGCTAGTGCTAGCGCACTATGAATTCTCAGCCTCCTAATGGTATGATATTTGATATAGAATGTTATATCAATTATGTATATTAATTTTATGTTTATTATGTTTTAAATAAAAATAAATTTTATATATTTAGACAGTAAACAAACAAACAGTCTTAGTCATCTAGTATTCAGATCCTAATACACATACTAATATTCAGAAGTATATTCAAATCCAAATATCTTAATCTTAATAAACATCATGATATTCATATATGTATTCAGATTCAGACGTCTTAACCTTTAAAAAAGACAAATCAGAAAGTTAAAAACTTTACAATTATTATAAATTAAACAGTTACTTTGTAAAGAAAAGGGTGAAAAATAAATACACAATTAAGAAAAAGTTAGAAGATTTATTTTGGAACAAATATTTTGTTGAATTAAAAATTATTACTTATTAAGAATAAATTAGTAAAAATCTTGATCAAATTCCCGCAATTTGTTTTTTATAATTTTCATTAGAAAAAAAAGGTTACTTGTATGTTGCAGCCTTAGTACCCTTAAAGACAGTTCACGTAACCTGTCGTTTGTCATGATAATGAACTTTTTTCCTTCTTTATCGAAGTTTTCTTAACTGGAACTTTCATTTAATTTTTTCTCCACTATCTTCTTCTATTTTATCCGGAGCTAATCTATTTATTTAGTTATTTTTTTGTCTAGATCTATATATATTATTATAAAAATAAAAAATTTAAAGTAAATAGTTAAATTACCTAAAAATAATTAATTTGAGCAAAAAGTCTTAAACCTTTTTGTTAAACTAGTTAAGTGAATGATAATATGAAAATTTTAGTTAAATATAATAAGTTCTAGATCCAAGATTGTTTGGGAGTAACAATTTAAAAATCGCATTTAAAGCTATTTAAGGTCAAAAAGCGATTTAATAATACTCTTGTGAATAAATAAAGGAATAAAATAAGTAAGAAATATGAAAAATAACTAACAATTTAAAAATCGCATTTAAAGCTATTTAAGGTCAAAAAGCGATTTAATAATACTCTTGTGAATAAATAAAGGAATAAAATAAGTAAGAAATATGAAAAATAACAATTAATGTAAATAGAAAGAATACTTCACCCAAATATAAAATGATGTGGAAGATTCTTCCCTCTGACAATATGCTATGACTATAAACTAAAATGTAAGAAATACTTTTTGGATCATGTGAGTGAAGAGGAAAAAATAATAGATGAAATCAATCATTACGAAAAGGTATATTTTCTCATGGACAACTTCTTATAATAGTAAAGTAATTGAATGAATGAAATATCATAATTTTGGGAAAACTAATAAATGGCTTTTCTCCTTCAGTTACTCCCATCAACCAACTCCTTTAGTGTCTCTTATGACATTGATCTTAAGATCTTTCCCGAACTGATATGTTCAACCCCTCGAAACTCACCCCAGGCCCCCAGGACCTCAACCAAAAGCACCAACATATCCTAATACCTTATTCAATTGAATCTTAACCCAATGAGAAGCATAGAGTAAGGGTAAGGAGTAAACATAAAAGATGCATATGAGAGTTGTTTGCTAGTATTGACAGGGATTCTAATGACTTTATGGTGAAAAAATACTAAGCTATTTATAAGTATCAACCATTGAACACAAAAAAAGTTGTGCGATTCCAAGTACATTGCTAATAAAGTCAAAAAAGAGTTATTGCACCTTATATGAGCATCTGGAAAATTCTGGAATTTGTTAGAGAGAATTTGGGACTATATATAGGAAGAACAATTGCTTAAAAGGCCAAACAAATAGTTCTTAGAAAGTTTATGAGAATTTAAAGTTAGATTAATGTTGACAGTATTAAAGAAACAAATCCCAGTAGCTCTTGTTGGGTAAAATTAACAGGGAACTAAAACGTGTTAAGAACTTGTTTAAGTACTTTTATGTTTATTTTGATGCCTTGAAGAAATTTTGGCTAGAAGGTTATAGGAAGATCATTCGCTTTGATGGGTGCTTTCTAAAGGGCATTGCATGGGTGAACTATTGGTAGTTGTAGGAAGAAATAGGAATCATAAGATGTTTCCTATTGCATGGGCTGTTGTACTCCACGAGACCAAATATTCATGGAACTGGTTCTTTGGACACTTAATGGAAGATCTGCAGCTAGGATATGGTCAAGGTTTAACATTTATATAAGACATGCAAAAGGTAAATGTTTTGATATTCTTGCTTGTTAATAGTAGTACCTTTTTTTTTTCTTTTAATTCCTAATGTTTTATTCTGCCTACATTTTTATATAGAGACTTTTGGCAAATGTAAAAGACTTTTTCCTGATGTAGAGGTTAGGATGTTTGCAAGGCACATATGATTCAACTGGTCAAAAAAATGGAGGGGTGAAGATAGAAGAAAGCAATTCTGAAAGGGTTCAACGGCAAGATATGTCTTTAAACACAACAAAGAAGTTGAGAACACGAGGAAACTTAGCTCGCAGAATATATGTGAAAACATGATGAAGTATCCAATGGAGGCATGGTTCAGAGCTTTTTTTTCAAGAACGTTCTAGGTGTGACATGGTAGAGAATAACATGTGTGAGATATTTAATTTATGGATATTGGCTGTTAGGCGCACGAGTATTATTACCAAACTAGAAGAAATTAGGCATAAAATCATGGCTAGACATGTTGATATGATTAGGTTTGCCGAAACATAGATTTCAGATATATCACCTATGGTTAAGTTAATATTAGAAGAGAACAACGAATTAGCTAGACAGTGCAAAATTATATAGAATGGTCAGGATGGATTTGAAATCAAACAGAAAGAGTTAAGGTTTGTAGTAAATAATACATTCAAGACTTGCACTTGTAGGTTATGGAAGTTGAGAGGCATCCCATGTGAATAGGGGTGTTCATCGGGCGGATTGGGCGGCCTTTTTCTTAATGGGTTGGCTTAACGGTTATCGGCTTTTAATTGTATTCATCCATTAGCCACCCAATAAGATATCGGGCGGATCGGTATCGGGTTAGCTCTTATCGGGCGGTTTATCGGTTTAATACCTAAGGACTCAAATGTATTCTGTCCGCACAGTACACACTACGTTGTCCAATGTCCAGTTCCAGTTCTACTTCTTTTCCTATTTCAATTAAATGAAAAACAGTAAAACACTTTTTACATAAACATAAAATGCCAACAACGAAAGCATTAGGAACAAAATAATAACTTACAAAAGCTTTTATTTAATGCTTTTTAGCCAATTGTGTTGGACGTAGCGCTGTCTCGGACAGTAGCTGCACAAAATACATGCAATTAGTAGGAACGTAAAATAAACTTTCTCTAGCAACATATCATTTGGATAGGAAGTTGCATCAATTGCATTGTCACACATATTCCAAACAAAATATCATTGCTAATATTCCCAAAACTTGTTAGTTTCGTTCAGTATTTGGTTTGAAACAATAAATAGATGATTTTTGACCAAAATATCAAATGCATTATATAATATTTAAAATGAAACAGAATTCAACTTGTAGTAACCAAATACAATTGGTTTCTAAAACAACTGTATGATATAAAACTGAAGTATCATATGCCTAATTTAGGTCCAACAATAAGCATGCTAATTGTGAAAATATAGGTCAAAGTTAACATGTGTGAGACATTTGTGAGACATGGTAGAGAATAACATGTGTGAGACATTTAATTTATGGATATTGGCTATTACGCGCACGAGTATTATTACCATACTAGAAGAAATTAGGCATAAAATCATGGCTAGACATGTTGATATGATTAGGTTTGCCGAAACATAGATTTCAGATATATCACCTATGGTTAAGTTAATATTAGAAGAGAACAACGAATTAGCTAGACAGTGCAAAATTATATGGAATGGTCAGGATGGATTTGAAATCAAACAGAAAGAGTTAAGGTTTGTAGTAAATAATACATTCAAGACTTGCACTTGTAGGTTATGGAAGTTGAGAGGCATCCCATGTGAATAGGGGTGTTCATCGGGCGGATTGGGCGGCCTTTTTCTTAACGGTTTAGCTTAACGGTTATCGTCTTTTAAATATATTCATCCGTTAGCCACTCGATAAGATATCGGGCAGATTGGTATCGGGTTAGCTCTTATCGGGCGGTTACCGGGCGATTTATCAGTATAATACCTAAGGGCTCAAATGTATTCTGTCCGCACAGTACACACTACGTTGTCCAATGTCCAGTTCCATTTCTACTTCTTTTCCTATTTCAATTACATGAAAAACAGTAAAACACTTTTTACATAAACATAAAATGCCAACAACGAAAGCATTAGGAACAAAATATTAACTTACAAAAGCTTTTCTTTAATGCTTTTCAGCCAATTGTGTTGGCCGTAGCGCTGTCTCGGACAGTAGCTGCACAAAATACATGCAATTAGGAGGAGCGTAAACTAAACTTTCTCTAGCAACATATCATTTGGATAGGAAATTGCACCAATTGCATTGTCACACATATTCCAAACAAAATATCATTGCAAATATTCCCAGAAATTGTTAGTTTCGTTCTGTATTTGGTTTGAAACAATAGATAGATGATTTTTGACCAAAATATCAAACGCATTATATAATATTTAAAATGAAACAGAATTCAACTTGTAGTAACCAAATACAATTGGTTACTGAAAAAACTGTATGATATAAAACTGAAGTAGCATATGCCTAATTTAGCTCCAACAATAAGCATGCTAATTGTGAAAATATAGGTCAAAGTTAACATGTGTGAGACATTTGTGAGACATGGTAGAGAATAACATGTGTGAGACATTTAATTTATGGATATTGGCTGTTACGCGCACGAGTATTATTACCATACTAGAAGAAATTAGGTATAAAATCATGGCTAGACATGTTGATATGATTAGGTTTTCCGAAACATAGATTTCAGATATATCACCTATGGTTAAGTTAATATTAGATGAGAACAACGAATTAGCTAGACAGTGCAAAATTATATGGAATGGTCAGGATGGGTTTGAAATCAAACAGAAAGAGTTAAGGTTTGTAGTAAATAATACATTCAAGACTTGCACTTGTAGGTTATGGAAGTTGAGAGGCATCCCATGTGAATAGGGGTATTCATCGGGCGGATTGGGCGGCCTTTTTCTTAACGGTTTAGCTTAACGGTTATCGGCTTTTAAATATATTCATCCGTTAGCCACTCGATAAGATATCGGGCGGATTGGTATCGGGTTAGCTCTTATCGGGCGGTTACCGGGCGATTTATCGGTTTAATACCTAGGGGCTCAAATGTATTCTGTCCGCACAGTACACACTACGTTGTCCAATGTCCAGTTCCATTTCTACTTCTTTTCCTATTTCAATTACATGAAACACAGTAAAACACTTTTTCCATAAACATAAAATGCCAACAACGAAAGCATTAGGAACAAAATAATAACTTACAAAAGCTTTTCTTTAATGCTTTTTAGCAAATTGTGTTGCCGTAGCGCTGTCTCGGACAGTAGCTGCACAAAATACATGCAATTAGGAGGAGCGTAAACTAAACTTTCTCTAGCAACATATCATTTGGATGGGAAATTGCACCAATTGCATTGTCACACATATTCCAAACAAAATATCATGGCTAATATTCCCAGAAATTGTTAGTTTCGTTCTGTATTTGGTTTGAAACAATAAATGGATGATTTTTGACCAAAATATCAAATGCATTATATAATATTTAAAATGAAACAGAATTCAACTTGTAGTAACCAAATACAATTGGTTACTGAAATAACTGTATGATATAAAACTGAAGTAGCATATGCCTAATTTAGCTCCAACAATAAGCATGCTAATTGTGAAAATATAGGTCAAAGTTAACATGTGTGAGACATTTGTGAGACATGGTAGAGAATAACATGTGTGAGACATTTAATTTATGGATATTGGCTGTTACGCGCACGAGTATTATTACCATACTAGAAGAAATTAGGCATAAAATCATGGCTAGACATGTTGATATGATTAGGTTTTCCGAAACATAGATTTCAGATATATCACCTATGGTTAAGTTAATATTAGAAGAGAACAACGAATTAGCTAGACAGTGCAAAAATTATATGGAATGGTCAGGATGGATTTGAAATCAAACAGAAAGAGTTAAGGTTTGTAGTAAATAATACATTCAAGACTTGCACTTGTAGGTTATGGAAGTTGAGAGGCATCCCATGTGAATAGAGGTGTTCATCGGGCGGATTGGGCGGCCTTTTTCTTAACGGTTTAGCTTAACGATTATCGGCTTTTAAATATATTCATCCGTTAGCCACTCGATAAGATATCGGGCGGATTGGTATCGGGTTAGCTCTTTTCGGGCGGTTACCGGGCGATTTATCGTTTTAATACCTAGGGGCTCAAATGTATTCTGTCCGCACAGTACACACTACGTTGTCCAATGTCCAGTTCCATTTCTACTTCTTTTCCTATTTCAATTACATGAAAAACAGTAAAACACTTTTTCCATAAACATAAAATGCCAACAACGAAATCATTAGGAACAAAATAATAACTTACAAAAGCTTTTATTTAATGCTTTTTAGCAAATTGTGTTGCCGTAGCGCTGTCTCGGACAGTAGCTGCACAAAACACATGCAATTAGGAGGAGCGTAAACTAAACTTTCTCTAGCAACATATCATTTGGATAGGAAATTGCACCAATTGCATTGTCACACATATTCCAAACAAAATATCATGGCTAATATTCCCAGAAATTGTTAATTTCGTTCTGTATTTGGTTTGAAACAATAAATAGATGATTTTTGACCAAAATATCAAATGCATTATATAATATTTAAAATGAAACAGAATTCAACTTGTAGTAACCAAATACAATTGGTTACTAAAACAACTGTATGATATAAAACTGAAGTAGCATATGCCAAATTTAGGTCCAACAATAAGCATGCTAATTGTGAAAATGTAGGTCAAAGTTAACAATAACTATTAAATCTCATCAACCAATCTTATACCTCCCAAATTGTAATACAACTGCCAGCTCTATCAGTTCTCAATTGTGATGCTAACCTCCTGATGTCTCCTATATCTATTATATGAAATTTTCATATTTTAAATGATTATCATCAATTTATTTACAATTACAATATAGTAAAATATAATGAACATTAATATATACTAAAAAGCTGAAGTAATTATAGATATTTTGAAGCATTCAAGACGCGTGTTCAATACCTAAGGTTTTTAGTTTTTATATTTAATATATATAATTATTTACGTAAATATATATATGTGTATATATATATATATATTTACTTAAATGGTTAACGGATTATCCGTTAAGAAAATTGAATAATCCACCCCCAAACCGAAAAGCCGTTAATAAAAAAAATTCAATCCGTTTTCCGTCCGTTGAGCCGTTACCTTTAAGCCATTAAGCTTCGGTTCGGTTCGATTTTCAGTTTCGGATCGGTTTTGAACACCCCTACATGTGAACATGCAGTGTGTACATATTATTAGTACAACAGGATCCAGATGAACATGTGGAGCACTGGTATAGAAAAGATAAATTCCTACAGGCTTATGGGTATTTCATTCAGCCAATTCCTAACTTAGAAATGCTGCTATTGAGTAACAATCCTCCAATTTAACCACCAATACCAAAACCAATACCAGACAAACCCCAAAAGAATAGAAGAAATGGGGCTAATTGTACAAAAAAGGAGTTAAAATGTCTTGTTCATAATATCATCAACTTGACCACAACAAAAAAGGATGTCCACCAAGGGTATGAATGATGTAGTTTTTTGAAATTTCACTGCATTTTCTTGAACTTCACTGTATTTTCTGTATCTTATTGCGTTTCTATAACTTCACTACATGTTCACTGCGATTTTTTATTTAGAGTGGCCCTGGAAAGTCTTCAGCTACTGATGGAAGGGGCAAAGGAGGGGGCAGAGGAAGGGGAAATGTTACACCTACTAGTGCAACTGTTGGAGAAAATGGCAATGGTACCCAAACAAGTGTAGTGACTGGAAGAAGTGGTAATGGCATCAAAACTAGTGCAACTACTAGAGCAAGGGGCAGAGGAAAGGCAAGTAGTACAATAATTAGACCTACCAGGGATATATTCTCAGATGTCATTCCTTAAATTGCTCCTAGAGGAAAGGGTACAATACCAAGAGGAAGAGGAACTTTAACTTGTGTAAACAGGGATCTTTAACTGGATATTCACCTGCTGCTGCTGGACAAAAAAGGCTAAGACATATTGGATTTGGATGCTACACTAATCCGGAGATTGGAAGAATAGTCCACAATGTAAGTACGATTCACAAATTTAGTACTCTTTGACTTTTCCCTGTCTAATATTACAGACTTTATACATTTTCAGCCTAGTACTACTGGTGAAAGGGTTATCAACTATGGGAGTAGATTGAGTAGTACCACAAATGTGCAGCCAAGTGATGGAATTACGCTACCAAGACTAAGATGCAATGGAGGAGATGCAATTACTACTTCCCAACTTCAGCAAATGAGTGCAAGTCGAAGAAACAAAGTTGGACAACCCACAAATCAACAACCACCATAAAAAGTTGCAACTCAAGTAATCATGGATAAATTTGCTAAGAAATAGCTTCAATGACTTGGATTTTATAGTTGACAGTCTTTAGTTTATAACAATTTGTACTGTAACACCAATATGGATTCTATAGTGACTTGGATTGCAACAAATAGTTTAGAGTGACTTGCCAAGAACCTATTGTATTTTGTTGAACCTTACTTTGCCATTATGGTTTGACTACTTGTAATGTGCTCTATTTTTTCACATTTGTAGAACCTGTTTGGATTATGTGATTTTATTCCCTTTTGTTATTATGTTTGAAGTCATTATTTATGGTGAAGCAACTGAAGAAGAAAAAGGAGAACAATATTTTGATGCCTCAAATTTCAATAAAACCTGATGGAGGGAAAGGAGTGAGTTGAGTCCCACATGGAAAGTGGAAGAGTATTCAAGAACATGTTGTTACATATAAAGTGGCAGCTGTGAAGAGCAGCAAAGTTCACGCAGCCACGCAGCGAGCACAGAGCGAACTATTCTTTCGCCTTTTACTAAAGAATACCGTGTGCGCGCTGCATTTAGTGGCATACGCCTATTTTTGGAGGGATTCTCTTTTCTGAGTAATCCCCTACAATTCTAGTTTTAACCTTCAGTGAGATGTTTGATAGGGGTACTAGTTGAAGAAACAAGTGGAATGATAGGTATATAATACTCCCTTTGTTTCTATTCAGAACGGAAATGAACATCACTTATTAAACTAAACTTCTATCTTCTGGAAACTGGATGTCTTACAACTTGTTTATTATCCACCAGGCGTGCTATAATGGAAAAGAAACAAAAAGTGGATGGCTCGCTCTTACTTCACTTACCAAATTAGGGAAAATAAATTCAAAATGTCCCTCATCGGTTGAAACAAAGAAAAGTGAGGATCAGGAGGGTTATAAAATCATTGCAAGGAGCAACGACGAAACATACTTACCTGGACGGGGTCAATGGGCGATCAACAAGACTCATGGCCTAGGTTAGTGACTTCCATTGCACTTTGGAGGGGTGCCTGCCTAAGGTCGGCCCAAGTGGTCGAGCCTACGTCATAATTTGTGGTAGCGGGAGCCTGCGTTCGCGCGGCTCCTACCCAATTCTTAAACCAAATTTGTTTTTTCAATCTACTGCTTCTATTGTTTTGCATGGCCCAGAGTCAGTCGGTCAACTTTTATGCACTGGGCACTTATGAGGCATTTCATCGATCAGCTTGTGAGCAGCTACTACAATTTCTATGAATAAGAAGGAATGGGGATGGCCAAAAAATTTGTAAGGCTTAGAAACTTTTGCTGAGGGCAAGGACGAGGTGAATTCCACTCGAAAGAAACGTTGTTGTATATAAAAAAATTTGCGTTACTGTATTACCTCAATTAATTCACTATTTTACTCGTTCTACAAATTAAAAGTTGATTTACTCTTATTACGCTTCAGTAAAATTAAAATAATTGAAATTATAAATTATTTACTACTGTTAAAAGGACATACCGTGTTGACTTTTGTAAACTATTTATATTGGTAATGCCCAAGATTTAAACTATTTATTACTTCTACGTATGGGACTTACTATTTATCCGATTATTTCCCTAATAATATGAACGTGCGGTTTGTCCCTCGGTTCAACCGCTGCTCCAACTTGTTAACGTCGCTAATCTATGACAAAGTATAATTTTTTACAGCTCAAGCACCGTTTACTTGCTAGTTCCCCTTCGTTTGCTGAAGGAAAGAGGAAATAGGAAACTACATTTTAGGTATTTTTCCACGCCAATCAAAACCTTAATTCGATCCGTGCCTTCAGTACACTATAATAGTATACTTGTTACTCATAAATTCACTTCCCTTTCTCTTTGCTTTAAGCTTTTACCAAGCGTAGGGGGGAAAATTAAAAAAATAAAAAATAAAATATAAATTAAAGTATGCTATATAATGTAACGGTATAATCTTACAATTAGATCCTTTTAGAATTTTTTTAAATTTCTATTGACAACCGATATTATTTCAGTTTAATAATTGAATTAATTATTTTTAACTCTTTACGAATAAATGTATACCATGTTGGTATATCTATATACTATACTGGTATCATATGTTAGTTAATATTTTTTGGTTGTATTAGCTATATTTAATTGGTACACAATTCGATTTTAGTGTGAAAACAGTAAATGAAATTAGACTATTAAAAGAAAAAGAATATAAAAAAAGAGGTTAAATGAAATTAGAAAAGGAAAAAAGAAAAAAATGAGAAGAAAACGAGAAAAAAGAAAAGGAGAAAAGAAAAAAAAAAGAAGCATAGAAATAAAAAAGAATCAGAGAATAAAGAAATAAAATTTCACAAAACACTATGGATAGAAAATATAATTAGTTTATGGGTAAAAAAATAAATGAGTAGACAAGAGAAACAAATTTTATTTTTGTAGATCACTGTGTCAAAAAGTATTAGAGAATGACGTTATTGGATGTGGCGTCTAATTTCAGGACAAGTGCACAGATAGACTCTCAATGTTGTAATTTAAAACTTAGCCACTATTTAATTTGTCCTGATATTTTAAAGTAAAAGACTTAACTTTAGGTTTTTATCTTGAAAAACTGAAATTCAGGATGCACATCCTTATTCATGAATAACAACCCTTCAAAGTGACTCTGATGTTATCTCTACTCTAATTTTACACAATTATTCTTAGGAATTATAGTTAGAGTATGTTGGAATTAGCTGTTAGGATTTATGCCGTTCATTAGAGGGGGGGGGGGGGTGAATAGTGAGGCACGAGAATATTGATAAATGATGCGGAATTAAAATTGCAGGAATAAAGTAAATACGGTAATTGAAATAATAAAGAAAGAACACACCGTATTTTATTCTGGTTCACCACAACCTGTGGCTAGTCCAGTCCCCGAGAGACTCTCTCGAGATTCCACTAACTTTGTTAAGCTTACGGGTGCCTAACAAACCGTTACAATTGCTCGTAGATGTACACTCTACAAGACTTCTCCTTGCTCGAGGATACCGCACCCCAAGACTTCACTTTGCTCGTGGATACCGCACCACAAGACTTCAACCACTAAGATTTAGGGTACTTAGCGAACCCGACAATCAATGAGAAGATATGTTCTTCTCCAACACCTCTCTCTTTTACAACAAGCACTCTCTCAAAAGAGTAGATAAAGAGATACAAATTTAGCTCTATGAACAACACAAAGTTGTCTTTCAAATGGCTCAACAAAAGCTCTAAAATGATGCTCAATTATGATCAATATGTATATCAATATATGGAGGAGTTGTGTGTTTAAAATCAGCTCAAAAGACCTCTTTTTATAGGTGAAAAATGGTGCATAACCGTTGCTTAATTGACAATTAATTATGCTGATTTTATGCTCATATAATCGATTATTTGATTTCACATAATCGATTATTTGTAACGTTAATAAAATCTGCCATATTCTGCCCACACATAATCGATTATTTCATCCTGGATAATCGATTATGTGTGTAACATTCCGAAAATCAGATCGCTGATTTTCAGCCAGATAATCGATTATCTTATTTGATATAATCGATTATATTGAGACAGTGTCTCAAACGCTGGCAACGGTAATCTCATAATCGATTATACACATTTGGATAATCGATTGTTTGGTGGCAGTGTTCAAACACTTAGGCCACGGCTACCATATAATCGATTATGCCATATTGTATAATCGATTATTTACCTCCAGAATTTACAACTTACTTCATAAACCATTTTGGTTAAGACGAAAACTTTAACAACATTTTATTTGAAGTATTTAAAATATATTTACGATAAATATGATTTAATAAAATATTTTATGCATGTTTATGATGACCTAATGTTGAGCCAAAAGACGAGATAACTTAAGCGTTGTTCTTACATTGGTTCTACCTAACGACCTACGCCTTGGGTCTTCGGTCGTTGAACATTTGAGCTCGTCTTTTGCTTGTCTATGCAATTCCGTCATCAATATGCTTCTCGCCATTTGATTGTTTGTCATATAGTATCGTTGTTTGACACTTGACTTTATTGTTTGTCGTTCATCAAAACCTATACCTGAAAATCAAGCTCATACAACCAAAGCACACATATCGTAGATAGAGTGATTCTCTACAATTTCCCCCTTTTTGATAATGAAAAACAACAGGAGATATGCATATTGAATTCCCCCTAAATTCATGTTATATCTCAACATACAATTTATGCAAACAATTCAATATAAACAATTCAATATAATTCCCCCTTAATTGAATATTCCCTCTCAATTAAGGCATGCATATCGCCTATATTCTTCCCCCTTTTGACATTAGCAAAAAGAATATACCAATTGTTATTTAAACTATTGACGATACCAATTATTATAAACAAAATCATATCAACATCAAATAATACCAAATGTTAGTAAAAGCATACTAACCATGATAACGGTCATTTTTCTCAAATGTACCAACTGTTATTTAAACTAAAAATATTCATCAAAACATGAATCAATCATTTAATACAAAACTAATTGATACCAATTGTTATTCACAAAAAAAAAACTTATCGAGAAATGAATCAATAAATAATATCAATTGTTAGCACATATCAACTATTACGTTTTTATCTAAAATACGATAACTAACCGACGTTCCACCTCGATGCATTAAGGTTTCGTGCTTGGTGCATCTACTACGATATTGTAGTCTTCAAGCACACCTGCAAACGTACCTAAAAATAGGTTTTCGGTACCCAACTTCTTTTGGGTCCTTGGGGGTTAGGATAATAATAATCATACTCAACACATAAATCTCTATGTTTAGCAAAACATACGGGTGCAATGTGTCCTACCCGGTTACAATAATGACATTTAACATTAGGATTGTGCATATGTCTAGGTTGAGCCAAATGCGTTCTAGGTGGTCTAACATCGTTATTCCTAGAAGCGTTGAAATTCCTAGAGTCATTTCTAGGCGGTCTAAAATTATTCATTCTAGACTTATTGATAAAATTCCTAGAATTGTGTCTAGGTGGTCTAAAATTATTTATTCTAGACTTATTAACAAAAGTCCTAGAGTTGTTTCTAGGTGGTCTAAAATAATTAATCTTAGAATCATTAGTAAAGTTCCTAGAATTATTTCTAGGTGGTTTAACCTCATTTTTATTATCCTTTTTAATTTCTTCAATTTTAGGATTATCAACACTACGTTTTTCTAGTGCGTTCCTAAGTTCTATGTTCTCCATATTCAAGGCACTACAAGAAGAACAATTGGAACATTGATAAATTGAAGAGGCTTCATTCAATTCCTTGATCTTATTTTTAAAATCAACAATGTCATTTTTCAAAAATTTATTTTCTTTTTCTAAAACTTCAATTTTATTTTTGAGAACACTATTGTCATTTTCAAAAGAATTCTTTTCTTCTTTTAGCTTCTCATTTTCACTAGTCAATTTTTCAAAATCTATTTCTTTCAAAGAAGATGGTTTTTCAAAATCTTTTTCTTGCAAAGAAAGTGTTTTCTGAAAATCTGTTTCTTGCAAAGAAAGTGTTTTCTGCAAAGAAAGTGTTTTCTTCAATTCTTTGATAGTTTTGGAAGCATTAACAAATTCACTATATAATTCATCATATGCATTTTGTATTTCTTCAAACGAGTGAGAGTTAGAAGTACTTACCTCTTCTTCTTCGTTGGCCATGAGACATAATGCGGCGGTTTCATCACATGAACTGTCCTAGTCCCATGTCACATGCTTTTGAACTTGAGGCGTTCCTTCATAAATGGCTTCAAGTTTATCCCACATTTTTTTAGCGATTGTGCAATAGGAAATTTTCCGATAATCATCCGGATTCACCGCGCAATATAACATATTGATGACTTCGGCGTTGCAGCTCTTTCCAATATGTATAATTTGTTCCATCAAATCGTGGAGGCTCAAAGGTAGAGTGTCCTTCGCTCATTGTTCCTGCGTTCAACATTCTCAACAAAAAAATATATATCGCTCTCAACCGGTTAAGGCTTTTAGAGAGCTAGGCTCTGATACCAATTGTTAGGATTTATGCCGTTCACAAGAGGGGGGGTGAATAGTGAGGCACGAGAATATTGATAAATAATGCGGAATTAAAATTGCAGGAATAAAGTAAATACGGTAATTGAAATAATAAAGAAAGAACACACCGTATTTTATCCTGGTTCACCACAACCTGTGGCTAGTCCAGTCCCCGAGAGACTCTCTCGAGATTCCACTAACTTTGTTAAGCTTACGGGTGCCTAACAAACCATTACAATTGCTCGTAGATGTACACTCTACAAGACTTCTCCTTGCTCGAGGATACCGCACCCCAAGACTTCACTTTGCTCGTGGATACCGCACCACAAGACTTCAACCACTAAGACTTAGGGTAATTAGCGAACCCGACAATCAATGAGAAGATATGTTCTTCTCCAACACCTCTCTCTTTTACAACAAGCACTCTCTCAAAAGAGTAGATAAAGAGATACAAATTTAGCTCTATGAACAACACAAAGTTGTCTTTCAAATTGCTCAACAAAAGCTCTAAAATGATGCTCAATTATGATCAATGTATATCAATATATGGAGGAGTTGTGTGTTTAAAATCAGCTCAAAAGACCTCTTTTTATAGGTGAAAAATGGTGCATAACCGTTGCTTAATTGACAATTAATTATGCTGATTTTATGCTCATATAATCGATTATTTGATTTCACATAATCGATTATTTGTAACGTTAATAAAATCTGCCAGATTCTGCCCACACATAATCGATTATTTCATCCTGGATAATCGATTATGTGTGTAACGTTCCGAAAATCAGATCGCTGATTTCTGCCAGATAATCGATTATCTTATTTGATATAATCGATTATATTGAGACAGTGTCTCAAACGCTGGCAACGGTAATCTCATAATCGATTATACACATTTGGATCATCGATTGTTTGGTGGCAGTGTTCAAACACTTAGGCCACGGCTACCATATAATCGATTATGCCTTATTGTGTAATCGATTATTTACCTCCAGAATTTACAACTTACTTCAAAAACTATTTTGGTTAAGACGAAAACTTTAACAACATTTTATTTGAAGTATTTAAAATATATTTATGATAAATATGATTTAATAAAATATTTTATGCATGTTTATGATGACCTAATGTTGAGCCAAAAGACGAGATAACTTAAGCGTTGTTCTTACATTGGTTCTACCTAACGACCTACGCCTTGGGTCTTCGGTCTTTGAACATTTGAGCTCGTCTTTGGCTTGTCTATGCAATTCCGTCATCAATATGCTTCTCGTCATTTGATTGTTTGTCATATAGTATCATTGTTTGACACTTGACTTTATTGTTTGTCATTCATCAAAACCTATACCTGAAAATCATGCTCATACAACCAAAGCACACATATCATAGATAGAGTGATTTTCTACATTAGCTTATTGTTAATAACTGATAAATTTGGAGTGCTACAAAGTATTTTTAAGTGTTAATACTGTTTTTTTTAAATAAAGATTTACGCCTTTGGAACGACGTGCTGAAACTGATAACAAGCCATTGATGTGTCTGGTAAAATAAGGCCTAAGTTTTTTACACTTAATTAAAGTCTCAATGCTAATCATTCATATATCAGACATTACGTGTATTTATTTATCTTAATCGTAAAATATGTTAGTTTTTTTTCTTCACAACCATTTCATGGGTCAGAATACGTTTTATGATTAATATCAATAATATAGATTTAATTTTATTAAGATGCTACATTAACATTCATTACTAACTTTCACCATCCCCCACCATTATCAACTACCGCCACCATTACCTTCCTCAATTACAACCACAACCACCATTTTCGCCTACTATTATTAACTTTGGCCACCTACCATAATCGATATCGCAACCAATCACCATTAGCTACTACTCAGAACCATCACCATCAAACAAAATCACCACCGTCTCTGGTCGGAATTCAAAAGCACCTCTATTAGCAATCACTACCACCAATTACCCAAAGAAAACTACAAGCCTTAGCAACCGCTTTCTTGCGGACCTTACGTAAAAAATAAAATAAAATTGCAAAGAAAACAAGACACTAAGTTGCCGTGCTAACTCGCTAGTGCTAGCGCACTATGAATTCTCAGCCTCCTAATGGTATGATATTTGATATAGAATGTTATATCAATTATGTATATTAATTTTATGTTTATTATGTTTTAAATAAAAATAAATTTTATATATTTAGACAGTAAACAAACAAACAGTCTTAGTCATCTAGTATTCAGATCCTAATACACATACTAATATTCAGAAGTATATTCAAATCCAAATATCTTAATCTTAATAAACATCATGATATTCATATATGTATTCAGATTCAGACGTCTTAACCTTTAAAAAAGACAAATCAGAAAGTTAAAAACTTTACAATTATTATAAATTAAACAGTTACTTTGTAAAGAAAAGGGTGAAAAATAAATACACAATTAAGAAAAAGTTAGAAGATTTATTTTGGAACAAATATTTTGTTGAATTAAAAATTATTACTTATTAAGAATAAATTAGTAAAAATCTTGATCAAATTCCCGCAATTTGTTTTTTATAATTTTCATTAGAAAAAAAAGGTTACTTGTATGTTGCAGCCTTAGTACCCTTAAAGACAGTTCACGTAACCTGTCGTTTGTCATGATAATGAACTTTTTTCCTTCTTTATCGAAGTTTTCTTAACTGGAACTTTCATTTAATTTTTTCTCCACTATCTTCTTCTATTTTATCCGGAGCTAATCTATTTATTTAGTTATTTTTTTGTCTAGATCTATATATATTATTATAAAAATAAAAAATTTAAAGTAAATAGTTAAATTACCTAAAAATAATTAATTTGAGCAAAAAGTCTTAAACCTTTTTGTTAAACTAGTTAAGTGAATGATAATATGGAAATTTTAGTTAAATATAATAAGTTCTAGATCCAAGATTGTTTGGGAGTAACAATTTAAAAAACGCATTTAAAGCTATTTAAGGTCAAAAAGCGATTTAATAATACTCTTGTGAATAAATAAAGGAATAAAATAAGTAAGAAATATGAAAAATAACAATTAATGTAAATAGAAAGAATACTTCACCCAAATATAAAATGATGTGGAAGATTCTTCCCTCTAACAATATGCTATGACTATAAACTAAAATGTAAGAAATACTTTTTGGATCATGTGAGTGAAGAGGAAAAAATAATAGATGAAATCAATCATTACGAAAAGGTATATTTTCTCATGGACAACTTCTTATAATAGTAAAGTAATTGAATGAATGAAATATCATAATTTTGGGAAAACTAATAAATGGCTTTTCTCCTTCAGTTACTCCCATCAACCAGCTCCTTTAGTGTCTCTTATGACATTGATCTTAAGATCTTTCCCGAACTGATATGTTCAACCCCTCGAAACTCACCCCAGGCCCGCAGGACCTCAACCAAAAGCACCAACATATCCTAATACCTTATTCAATTGAATCTTAACCCAATGAGAAGCATAGAGTAAGGGTAAGGAGTAAACATAAAAGATGCATATGAGAGTTGTTTGCTAGTATTGACAGGGATTCTAATGACTTTATGGTGAAAAAATACTAAGCTATTTATAAGTATCAACCATTGAACACAAAAAAAGTTGTGCGATTCCAAGTACATTGCTAATAAAGTCAAAAAAGAATTATTGCACCTTATATGAGCATCTGGAAAATTCTGGAATTTGTTAGAGAGAATTTGGGACTATATATAGGAAGAACAATTGCTTAAAAGGCCAAACAAATAGTTCTTAGAAAGTTTATGAGAATTTAAAGTTAGATTAATGTTGACAGTATTAAAGAAACAAATCCCAGTAGCTCTTGTTGGGTAAAATTAACAGGGAATTAAAACGTGTTAAGAACTTGTTTAAGTACTTTTATGTTTATTTTGATGCCTTGAAGAAATTTTGGCTAGAAGGTTATAGGAAGATCATTCGCTTTGATGGGTGCTTTCTAAAGGGCATTGCATGGGTGAACTATTGGTAGTTGTAGGAAGAAATAGGAATCATAAGATGTTTCCTATTGCATGGGCTGTTGTACACCACGAGACCAAATATTCATGGAACTGGTTCTTTGGACACTTAATGGAAGATCTGCAGCTAGGATATGGTCAAGGTTTAACATTTATATAAGACATGCAAAAGGTAAATGTTTTGATATTCTTGCTTGTTAATAGTAGTACCTTTTTTTTTTCTTTTAATTCCTAATGTTCTATTCTGCCTACATTTTTATATAGAGATTTTTGGCAAATGTAAAAGACTTTTTCCTGATGTAGAGGTTAGGATGTTTGCAAGGCACATATGATTCAACTGGTCAAAAAAATGGAGGGGTGAAGATAGAAGAAAGCAATTCTGAAAGGGTTCAACGGCAAGATATGTCTTTAAACACAACAAAGAAGT
This sequence comes from Nicotiana benthamiana, assembly GCA_034376525.1. NCBI lineage: Eukaryota > Viridiplantae > Streptophyta > Magnoliopsida > Solanales > Solanaceae > Nicotiana > Nicotiana benthamiana. The sequence continues at coordinate 22,616,490 of CM067329.1, forward strand.
TGAGAACACGAGGAAACTTAGCTCGCAGAATATATGTGAAAACATGATGAAGCATCCAATGGAGGCATGGTTCAGAGCTTTTTTTTCAACAACGTTCTAGGTGTGACATGGTAGAGAATAACATGTGTGAGATATTTAATTTATGGATATTGGCTGTTAGGCGCACGAGTATTATTACCAAACTAGAAGAAATTAGGCATAAAATCATGGCTAGACACGTTGATATGATTAGGTTTGCCGAAACATAGATTTCAGATATATCACCTATGGTTAAAATAATATTAGAAGAGAACAACGAATTAGCTAGACAGTGCAAAATTATATAGAATGGTCAGGATGGATTTGAAATCAAACAGAAAGAGTTAAGGTTTGTAGTAAATAATACATTCAAGACTTGCACTTGTAGGTTATGGAAGTTGAGAGGCATCCCATGTGAATAGGGGTGTTCATCGGGCGGATTGGGCGGCCTTTTTCTTAATGGGTTGGCTTAACGGTTATCGGCTTTTAATTGTATTCATCCGTTAGCCACCCAATAAGATATCGGGCGGATCGGTATCGGGTTAGCTCTTATCGGGCGGTTTATCGGTTTAATACCTAAGGACTCAAATGTATTCTGTCCGCACAGTACACACTACGTTGTCCAATGTCCAGTTCCAGTTCTACTTCTTTTCCTATTTCAATTAAATGAAAAACAGTAAAACACTTTTTACATAAACATAAAATGCCAACAACGAAAGCATTAGGAACAAAATAATAACTTACAAAAGCTTTTATTTAATGCTTTTTAGCCAATTGTGTTGGACGTAGCGCTGTCTCGGACAGTAGCTGCACAAAATACATGCAATTAGTAGGAACGTAAAATAAACTTTCTCTAGCAACATATCATTTGGATAGGAAGTTGCATCAATTGCATTGTCACACATATTCCAAACAAAATATCATTGCTAATATTCCCAGAAATTGTTAGTTTCGTTCAGTATTTGGTTTGAAACAATAAATAGATGATTTTTGACCAAAATATCAAATGCATTATATAATATTTAAAATGAAACAGAATTCAACTTGTAGTAACCAAATACAATTGGTTTCTAAAACAACTGTATGATATAAAACTGAAGTAGCATATGCCTAATTTAGGTCCAACAATAAGCATGCTAATTGTGAAAATATAGGTCAAAGTTAACATGCGTGAGACATTTGTGAGACATGGTAGAGAATAACATGTGTGAGACATTTAATTTATGGATATTGGCTATTACGCGCACGAGTATTATTACCATACTAGAAGAAATTAGGCATAAAATCATGGCTAGACATGTTGATATGATTAGGTTTGCCGAAACATAGATTTCAGATATATCACCTATGGTTAAGTTAATATTAGAAGAGAACAACGAATTAGCTAGACAGTGCAAAATTATATGGAATGGTCAGGATGGATTTGAAATCAAACAGAAAGAGTTAAGGTTTGTAGTAAATAATACATTCAAGACATGCACTTGTAGGTTATGGAAGTTGAGAGGCATCCCATGTGAATAGGGGTGTTCATCGGGCGGATTGGGCGGCCTTTTTCTTAACGGTTTAGCTTAACGGTTATCGGCTTTTAAATATATTCATCCGTTAGCCACTCGATAAGATATCGGGCGGATTGGTATCGGGTTAGCTCTTATCGGGCGGTTACCGGGCGATTTATTGGTATAATACCTAAGGGCTCAAATGTATTCTGTCCGCACAGTACACACTACGTTGTCCAATGTCCAGTTCCATTTCTACTTCTTTTCCTATTTCAATTACATGAAAAACAGTAAAACACTTTTTACATAAACATAAAATGCCAACAACGAAAGCATTAGGAACAAAATATTAACTTACAAAAGCTTTTCTTTAATGCTTTTCAGCCAATTGTGTTGGCCGTAGCGCTGTCTCGGACAGTAGCTGCACAAAATACATGCAATTAGGAGGAGCGTAAACTAAACTTTCTCTAGCAACATATCATTTGGATAGGAAATTGCACCAATTGCATTGTCACACATATTCCAAACAAAATATCATTGCAAATATTCCCAGAAATTGTTAGTTTCGTTCTGTATTTGGTTTGAAACAATAGATAGATGATTTTTGACCAAAATATCAAACGCATTATATAATATTTAAAATGAAACAGAATTCAACTTGTAGTAACCAAATACAATTGGTTACTGAAACAACTGTATGATATAAAACTGAAGTAGCATATGCCTAATTTAGCTCCAACAATAAGCATGCTAATTGTGAAAATATAGGTCAAAGTTAACATGTGTGAGACATTTGTGAGACATGGTAGAGAATAACATGTGTGAGACATTTAATTTATGGATATTGGCTGTTACGCGCACGAGTATTATTACCATACTAGAAGAAATTAGGTATAAAATCATGGCTAGACATGTTGATATGATTAGGTTTTCCGAAACATAGATTTCAGATATATCACCTATGGTTAAGTTAATATTAGATGAGAACAACGAATTAGCTAGACAGTGCAAAATTATATGGAATGGTCAGGATGGGTTTGAAATCAAACAGAAAGAGTTAAGGTTTGTAGTAAATAATACATTCAAGACTTGCACTTGTAGGTTATGGAAGTTGAGAGGCATCCCATGTGAATAGGGGTGTTCATCGGGCGGATTGGGCGGCCTTTTTCTTAACGGTTTAGCTTAACGGTTATCGGCTTTTAAATATATTCATCCGTTAGCCACTCGATAAGATATCGGGCGGATTGGTATCGGGTTAGCTCTTATCGGGCGGTTACCGGGCGATTTATCGGTTTAATACCTAGGGGCTCAAATGTATTCTGTCCGCACGGTACACACTACGTTGTCCAATGTCCAGTTCCATTTCTACTTCTTTTCCTATTTCAATTACATGAAAAACAGTAAAACACTTTTTCCATAAACATAAAATGCCAACAAAGAAAGCATTAGGAACAAAATAATAACTTACAAAAGCTTTTCTTTAATGCTTTTTAGCAAATTGTGTTGCCGTAGCGCTGTCTCGGACAGTAGCTGCACAAAATACATGCAATTAGGAGGAGCGTAAACTAAACATTCTCTAGCAACATATCATTTGGATGGGAAATTGCACCAATTGCATTGTCACACATATTCCAAACAAAATATCATGGCTAATATTCCCAGAAATTGTTAGTTTCGTTCTGTATTTGGTTTGAAACAATAAATAGATGATTTTTGACCAAAATATCAAATGCATTATATAATATTTAAAATGAAACAGAATTCAACTTGTAGTAACCAAATACAATTGGTTACTGAAATAACTGTATGATATAAAACTGAAGTAGCATATGCCTAATTTAGCTCCAACAATAAGCATGCTAATTGTGAAAATATAGGTCAAAGTTAACATGCGTGAGACATTTGTGAGACATGGTAGAGAATAACATGTGTGAGACATTTAATTTATGGATATTGGCTGTTACGCGCACGAGTATTATTACCATACTAGAAGAAATTAGGCATAAAATCATGGCTAGACATGTTGATATGATTAGGTTTTCCGAAACATAGATTTCAGATATATCACCTATGGTTAAGTTAATATTAGAAGAGAACAACGAATTAGCTAGACAGTGCAAAAATTATATGGAATGGTCAGGATGGATTTGAAATCAAACAGAAAGAGTTAAGGTTTGTAGTAAATAATACATTCAAGACTTGCACTTGTAGGTTATGGAAGTTGAGAGGCATCCCATGTGAATAGGGGTGTTCATCGGGCGGATTGGGCGGCCTTTTTCTTAACGGTTTAGCTTAACGGTTATCGGCTTTTAAATATATTCATCCGTTAGCCACTCGATAAGATATCGGGCGGATTGGTATCGGGTTAGCTCTTATCGGGCGGTTACCGGGCGATTTATCGGTATAATACCTAAGGGCTCAAATGTATTCTGTCCGCACAGTACACACTACGTTGTCCAATGTCCAGTTCCATTTCTACTTCTTTTCCTATTTCAATTACATGAAAAACAGTAAAACACTTTTTACATAAACATAAAATGCCAACAACGAAAGCATTAGGAACAAAATATTAACTTACAAAAGCTTTTCTTTAATGCTTTTCAGCCAATTGTGTTGGCCGTAGCGCTGTCTCGAACAGTAGCTGCACAAAATACATGCAATTAGGAGGAGCGTAAACTAAACTTTCTCTAGCAACATATCATTTGGATAGGAAATTGCACCAATTGCATTGTCACACATATTCCAAACAAAATATCATTGCAAATATTCCCAGAAATTGTTAGTTTCGTTCTGTATTTGGTTTGAAACAATAGATATATGATTTTTGACCAAAATATCAAACGCATTATATAATATTTAAAATGAAACAGAATTCAACTTGTAGTAACCAAATACAATTGGTTACTGAAACAACTGTATGATATAAAACTGAAGTAGCATATGCCTAATTTAGCTCCAACAATAAGCATGCTAATTGTGAAAATATAGGTCAAAGTTAACATGTGTGAGACATTTGTGAGACATGGTAGAGAATAACATGTGTGAGACATTTAATTTATGGATATTGGCTGTTACGCGCACGAGTATTATTACCATACTAGAAGAAATTAGGTATAAAATCATGGCTAGACATGTTGATATGATTAGGTTTTCCGAAACATAGATTTCAGATATATCACCTATGGTTAAGTTAATATTAGATGAGAACAACGAATTAGCTAGACAGTGCAAAATTATATGGAATGGTCAGGATGGGTTTGAAATCAAACAGAAAGAGTTAAGGTTTGTAGTAAATAATACATTCAAGACTTGCACTTGTAGGTTATGGAAGTTGAGAGGCATCCCATGTGAATAGGGGTGTTCATCGGGCGGATTGGGCGGCCTTTTTCTTAACGGTTTAGCTTAACGGTTATCGGCTTTTAAATATATTCATCCGTTAGCCACTCGATAAGATATCGGGCGGATTGGTATCGGGTTAGCTCTTATCGGGCGGTTACCGGGCGATTTATCGGTTTAATACCTAGGGGCTCAAATGTATTCTGTCCGCACGGTACACACTACGTTGTCCAATGTCCAGTTCCATTTCTACTTCTTTTCCTATTTCAATTACATGAAAAACAGTAAAACACTTTTTCCATAAACATAAAATGCCAACAAAGAAAGCATTAGGAACAAAATAATAACTTACAAAAGCTTTTCTTTAATGCTTTTTAGCAAATTGTGTTGCCGTAGCGCTGTCTCGGACAGTAGCTGCACAAAATACATGCAATTAGGAGGAGCGTAAACTAAACATTCTCTAGCAACATATCATTTGGATGGGAAATTGCACCAATTGCATTGTCACACATATTCCAAACAAAATATCATGGCTAATATTCCCAGAAATTGTTAGTTTCGTTCTGTATTTGGTTTGAAACAATAAATAGATGATTTTTGACCAAAATATCAAATGCATTATATAATATTTAAAATGAAACAGAATTCAACTTGTAGTAACCAAATACAATTGGTTACTGAAATAACTGTATGATATAAAACTGAAGTAGCATATGCCTAATTTAGCTCCAACAATAAGCATGCTAATTGTGAAAATATAGGTCAAAGTTAACATGTGTGAGACATTTGTGAGACATGGTAGAGAATAACATGTGTGAGACATTTAATTTATGGATATTGGCTGTTACGCGCACGAGTATTATTACCATACTAGAAGAAATTAGGCATAAAATCATGGCTAGACATGTTGATATGATTAGGTTTTCCGAAACATAGATTTCAGATATATCACCTATGGTTAAGTTAATATTAGAAGAGAACAACGAATTAGCTAGACAGTGCAAAAATTATATGGAATGGTCAGGATGGATTTGAAATCAAACAGAAAGAGTTAAGGTTTGTAGTAAATAATACATTCAAGACTTGCACTTGTAGGTTATGGAAGTTGAGAGGCATCCCATGTGAATAGGGGTGTTCATCGGGCGGATTGGGCGGCCTTTTTCTTAACGGTTTAGCTTAACGGTTATCGGCTTTTAAATATATTCATCCGTTAGCCACTCGATAAGATATCGGGCGGATTGGTATCGGGTTAGCTCTTATCGGGCGGTTACCGGGCGATTTATCGGTATAATACCTAAGGGCTCAAATGTATTCTGTCCGCACAGTACACACTACGTTGTCCAATGTCCAGTTCCATTTCTACTTCTTTTCCTATTTCAATTACATGAAAAACAGTAAAACACTTTTTACATAAACATAAAATGCCAACAACGAAAGCATTAGGAACAAAATATTAACTTACAAAAGCTTTTCTTTAATGCTTTTCAGCCAATTGTGTTGGCCGTAGCGCTGTCTCGAACAGTAGCTGCACAAAATACATGCAATTAGGAGGAGCGTAAACTAAACTTTCTCTAGCAACATATCATTTGGATAGGAAATTGCACCAATTGCATTGTCACACATATTCCAAACAAAATATCATTGCAAATATTCCCAGAAATTGTTAGTTTCGTTCTGTATTTGGTTTGAAACAATAGATATATGATTTTTGACCAAAATATCAAACGCATTATATAATATTTAAAATGAAACAGAATTCAACTTGTAGTAACCAAATACAATTGGTTACTGAAACAACTGTATGATATAAAACTGAAGTAGCATATGCCTAATTTAGCTCCAACAATAAGCATGCTAATTGTGAAAATATAGGTCAAAGTTAACATGTGTGAGACATTTGTGAGACATGGTAGAGAATAACATGTGTGAGACATTTAATTTATGGATATTGGCTGTTACGCGCACGAGTATTATTACCATACTAGAAGAAATTAGGTATAAAATCATGGCTAGACATGTTGATATGATTAGGTTTTCCGAAACATAGATTTCAGATATATCACCTATGGTTAAGTTAATATTAGATGAGAACAACGAATTAGCTAGACAGTGCAAAATTATATGGAATGGTCAGGATGGGTTTGAAATCAAACAGAAAGAGTTAAGGTTTGTAGTAAATAATACATTCAAGACTTGCACTTGTAGGTTATGGAAGTTGAGAGGCATCCCATGTGAATAGGGGTGTTCATCGGGCGGATTGGGCGGCCTTTTTCTTAACGGTTTAGCTTAACGGTTATCGGCTTTTAAATATATTCATCCGTTAGCCACTCGATAAGATATCGGGCGGATTGGTATCGGGTTAGCTCTTATCGGGCGGTTACCGGGTGATTTATCGGTTTAATACCTAGGGGCTCAAATGTATTCTGTCCGCACAGTACACACTACGTTGTCCAATCTCCAGTTCCATTTCTACTTCTTTTCCTATTTCAATTACATGAAAAACAGTAAAACACTTTTTCCATAAACATAAAATGCCAACAAAGAAAGCATTAGGAACAAAATAATAACTTACAAAAGCTTTTCTTTAATGCTTTTTAGCAAATTGTGTTGCCGTAGCGCTGTCTCGGACAGTAGCTGCACAAAATACATGCAATTAGGAGGAGCGTAAACTAAACATTCTCTAGCAACATATCATTTCGATGGGAAATTGCACCAATTGCATTGTCACACATATTCCAAACAAAATATCATGGCTAATATTCCCAGAAATTGTTAGTTTCGTTCTGTATTTGGTTTGAAACAATAAATAGATGATTTTTGACCAAAATATCAAATGCATTATATAATATTTAAAATGAAACAGAATTCAACTTGTAGTAACCAAATACAATTGGTTACTGAAATAACTGTATGATATAAAACTGAAGTAGCATATGCCTAATTTAGCTCCAACAATAAGCATGCTAATTGTGAAAATATAGGTCAAAGTTAACATGTGTGAGACATTTGTGAGACATGGTAGAGAATAACATGTGTGAGACATTTAATTTATGGATATTGGCTGTTACGCGCACGAGTATTATTACCATTCTAGAAGAAATTAGGCATAAAATCATGGCTAGACATGTTGATATGATTAGGTTTTCCGAAACATAGATTTCAGATATATCACCTATGGTTAAGTTAATATTAGAAGAGAACAACGAATTAGCTAGACAGTGCAAAAATTATATGGAATGGTCAGGATGGATTTGAAATCAAACAGAAAGAGTTAAGGTTTGTAGTAAATAATACATTCAAGACTTGCACTTGTAGGTTATGGAAGTTGAGAGGCATCCCATGTGAATAGGGGTGTTCATCGGGCGGATTGGGCGGCCTTTTTCTTAACGGTTTAGCTTAACGGTTATCGGCTTTTAAATATATTCATCCGTTAGCCACTCGATAAGATATCGGGCGGATTGGTATCGGGTTAGCTCTTATCGGGCGGTTACCGGGCGATTTATCGGTTTAATACCTAGGGGCTCAAATGTATTCTGTCCGCACAGTACACACTACGTTGTCCAATGTCCAGTTCCATTTCTACTTCTTTTCCTATTTCAATTACATGAAAAACAGTAAAACACTTTTTCCATAAACATAAAATGCCAACAACGAAATCATTAGGAACAAAATAATAACTTACAAAAGCTTTTCTTTAATGCTTTTTAGCAAATTGTGTTGCCGTAGCGCTGTCTCGGACAGTAGCTGCACAAAACACATGCAATTAGGAGGAGCGTAAACTAAACTTTCTCTAGCAACATATCATTTGGATAGGAAATTGCACCAATTGCATTGTCACACATATTCCAAACAAAATATCATGGCTAATATTCCCAGAAATTGTTAGTTTCGTTCTGTATTTGGTTTGAAACAATAAATAGATGATTTTTGACCAAAATATCAAATGCATTATATAATATTTAAAATGAAACATAATTCAACTTGTAGTAACCAAATACAATTGGTTACTAAAACAACCGTATGATATAAAACTGAAGTAGCATATGCCTAATTTAGGTCCAACAATAAGCATGCTAATTGTGAAAATGTAGGTCAAAGTTAACAATAACTATTAAATCTCATCAACCAATCTTATACCTCCCAAATTGTAATACAACTGCCAGCTCTATCAGTTCTCAATTGTGATGCTAACCTCCTGATGTCTCCTATATCTATTATATGAAATTTTCATATTTTAAATGATTATCATCAATTTATTTACAATTACAATATAGTAAAATATAATGAACATTAATATATACTAAAAAGCTGAAGTAATTATAGATATTTTGAAGCATTCAAGACGCGTGTTCAATACCTAAGGTTTTTAGTTTTTATATTTAATATATATAATTATTTAAGTAAATATATATATATATATATATATATATATATATATGTATATATATATATATTCTTAAGGGGTTAACGGATTATCCGTTAAGAAAATTGAATAATCCACCCCCAAACCGAAAAGCCGTTAATAAAAAAAATTCAATCCGTTTTCCGTCCGTTAAGCCGTTACCTTTAAGCCATTAAGCTTCGGTTCGGTTCGATTTTCAGTTTCGGATCGGTTTTGAACACCCCCTACATGTGAACATGCAGTGTGTACATATTAGTAGTACAACAGGATCCAGATGAACATGTGGAGCACTGGTATAGAAAAGATAAATTCCTACAGGCTTATGGGTATTTCATTCAGCCAATTCCTAACTTAGAAATGCTGCTATTGAGTAACAATCCTCCAATTTAACCACCAATACCAAAACCAATACCAGACAAACCCCAAAAGAATAGAAGAAATGGGGCTAATTGTACAAAAAAGGAGTTAAAATGTCTTGTTCATAATATCATCAACTTGACCACAACAAAAAAGGATGTCCACCAAGGGTATGAATGATGTAGTTTTTTGAAATTTCACTGCATTTTCTTGAACTTCACTGTATTTTCTGTATCTTATTGCGTTTCTATAACTTCACTACATGTTCACTGCGATTTTTTATTTAGAGTGGCCCTGGAAAGTCTTCAGCTACTGATGGAAGGGGCAAAGGAGGGGGCAGAGGAAGGGGAAATGTTACACCTACTAGTGCAACTGTTGGAGAAAATGGCAATGGTACCCAAACAAGTGTAGTGACTGGAAGAAGTGGTAATGGCATCAAAACTAGTGCAACTACTAGAGCAAGGGGCAGAGGAAAGGCAAGTAGTACAATAATTAGACCTACCAGGGATATATTCTCAGATGTCATTCCTTAAATTGCTCCTAGAGGAAAGGGTACAATACCAAGAGGAAGAGGAACTTTAACTTGTGTAAACAGGGATCTTTAACTGGATATTCACCTGCTGCTGGACAAAAAAGGCTAAGACATATTGGATTTGGATGCTACACTAATCCGGAGATTGGAAGAATAGTCCACAATGTAAGTACGATTCACAAATTTAGTACTCTTTGACTTTTCCCTGTCTAATATTACAGACTTTATACATTTTCAGCCTAGTACTACTGGTGAAAGGGTTATCAACTATGGGAGTAGATTGAGTAGTACCACAAATGTGCAGCCAAGTGATGGAATTACGCTACCAAGACTAAGATGCAATGGAGGAGATGCAATTACTACTTCCCAACTTCAGCAAATGAGTGCAAGTCGAAGAAACAAAGTTGGACAACCCACAAATCAACAACCACCATAAAAAGTTGCAACTCAAGTAATCATGGATAAATTTGCTAAGAAATAGCTTCAATGACTTGGATTTTATAGTTGACAGTCTTTAGTTTATAACAATTTGTACTGTAACACCAATATGGATTCTATAGTGACTTGGATTGCAACAAATAGTTTAGAGTGACTTGCCAAGAACCTATTGTATTTTGTTGAACCTTACTTTGCCATTATGGTTTGACTACTTGTAATGTGCTCTATTTTTTCACATTTGTAGAACCTGTTTGGATTATGTGATTTTATTCCCTTTTGTTATTATGTTTGAAGTCATTATTTATGGTGAAGCAACTGAAGAAGAAAAAGGAGAACAATATTTTGATGCCTCAAATTTCAATAAAACCTGATGGAGGGAAAGGAGTGAGTTGAGTCCCACATGGAAAGTGGAAGAGTATTCAAGAACATGTTGTTACATATAAAGTGGCAGCTGTGAAGAGCAGCAAAGTTCACGCAGCCACGCAGCGAGCACAGAGCGAACTATTCTTTCGCCTTTTACTAAAGAATACCGTGTGCGCGCTGCATTTAGTGGCATACGCCTATTTTTGGAGGGATTCTCTTTTCTGAGTAATCCCCTACAATTCTAGTTTTAACCTTCAGTGAGATGTTTGATAGGGGTACTAGTTGAAGAAACAAGTGGAATGATAGGTATATAATACTCCCTTTGTTTCTATTCAGAACGGAAATGAACATCACTTATTAAACTAAACTTCTATCTTCTGGAAACTGGATGTCTTACAACTTGTTTATTATCCACCAGGCGTGCTATAATGGAAAAGAAACAAAAAGTGGATGGCTCGCTCTTACTTCACTTACCAAATTAGGGAAAATAAATTCAAAATGTCCCTCATCGGTTGAAACAAAGAAAAGTGAGGATCAGGAGGGTTATAAAATCATTGCAAGGAGCAACGACGAAACATACTTACCTGGACGGGGTCAATGGGCGATCAACAAGACTCATGGCCTAGGTTAGTGACTTCCATTGCACTTTGGAGGGGTGCCTGCCTAAGGTCGGCCCAAGTGGTCGAGCCTACGTCATAATTTGTGGTAGCGGGAGCCTGCGTTCGCGCGGCTCCTACCCAATTCTTAAACCAAATTTGTTTTTTCAATCTACTGCTTCTATTGTTTTGCATGGCCCAGAGTCAGTCGGTCAACTTTTATGCACTGGGCACTTATGAGGCATTTCATCGATCAGCTTGTGAGCAGCTACTACAATTTCTATGAATAAGAAGGAATGGGGATGGCCAAAAAATTTGTAAGGCTTAGAAACTTTTGCTGAGGGCAAGGACGAGGTGAATTCCACTCGAAAGAAACGTTGTTGTATATAAAAAAATTTGCGTTACTGTATTACCTCAATTAATTCACTATTTTACTCGTTCTACAAATTAAAAGTTGATTTACTCTTATTACGCTTCAGTAAAATTAAAATAATTGAAATTATAAATTATTTACTACTGTTAAAAGGACATACCGTGTTGACTTTTGTAAACTATTTATATTGGTAATGCCCAAGATTTAAACTATTTATTACTTCTACGTATGGGACTTACTATTTATCCGATTATTTCCCTAATAATATGAACGTGCGGTTTGTCCCTCGGTTCAACCGCTGCTCCAACTTGTTAACGTCGCTAATCTATGACAAAGTATAATTTTTTACAGCTCAAGCACCGTTTACTTGCTAGTTCCCCTTCGTTTGCTGAAGGAAAGAGGAAATAGGAAACTACATTTTAGGTATTTTTCCACGCCAATCAAAACCTTAATTCGATCCGTGCCTTCAGTACACTATAATAGTATACTTGTTACTCATAAATTCACTTCCCTTTCTCTTTGCTTTAAGCTTTTACCAAGCGTAGGGGGGAAAATTAAAAAAATAAAAAATAAAATATAAATTAAAGTATGCTATATAATGTAACGGTATAATCTTACAATTAGATCCTTTTAGAATTTTTTTAAATTTCTATTGACAACCGATATTATTTCAGTTTAATAATTGAATTAATTATTTTTAACTCTTTACAAATAAATGTATACCATGTTGGTATATCTATATACTATACTGGTATCATATGTTAGTTAATATTTTTTGGTTGTATTAGCTATATTTAATTGGTACACAATTCGATTTTAGTGTGAAAACAGTAAATGAAATTAGACTATTAAAAGAAAAAGAATATAAAAAAAGAGGTTAAATGAAATTAGAAAAGGAAAAAAGAAAAAAATGAGAAGAAAACGAGAAAAAAGAAAAGGAGAAAAGAAAAAAAAAAGAAGCATAGAAATAAAAAAGAATCAGAGAATAAAGAAATAAAATTTCACAAAACACTATGGATAGAAAATATAATTAGTTTATGGGTAAAAAAATAAATGAGTAGACAAGAGAAACAAATTTTATTTTTGTAGATCACTGTGTCAAAAAGTATGAGAGAATGACGTTATTGGATGTGGCGTCTAATTTCAGGACAAGTGCACAGATAGACTCTCAATGTTGTAATTTAAAACTTTGCCACTATTTAATTTGTCCTGATATTTTAAAGTAAAAGAACACACCGTATTTTATCCTGGTTCACCACAACCTGTGGCTAGTCCAGTCCCCGAGAGACTCTCTCGAGATTCCACTAACTTTGTTAAGCTTACGGGTGCCTAACAAACCGTTACAATTGCTCGTAGATGTACACTCTACAAGACTTCTCCTTGCTCGAGGATACCGCACCCCAAGACTTCACTTTGCTCGTGGATACCGCACCACAAGACTTCAACCACTAAGATTTAGGATACTTAGCGAACCCGACAATCAATGAGAAGATATGTTCTTCTCCAACACCTCTCTCTTTTACAACAAGCACTCTCTCAAAAGAGTAGATAAAGAGATACAAATTTAGCTCTATGAACAACACAAAGTTGTCTTTCAAATGGCTCAACAAAAGCTCTAAAATGATGCTCAATTATGATCAATATGTATATCAATATATGGAGGAGTTGTGTGTTTAAAATCAGCTCAAAAGACCTCTTTTTATAGGTGAAAAATGGTGCATAACCGTTGCTTAATTGACAATTAATTATGCTGATTTTATGCTCATATAATCGATTATTTGATTTCACATAATCGATTATTTGTAACGTTAATAAAATCTGCCATATTCTGCCCACACATAATCGATTATTTCATCCTGGATAATCGATTATGTGTGTAACATTCCGAAAATCAGATCGCTGATTTTCAGCCAGATAATCGATTATCTTATTTGATATAATCGATTATATTGAGACAATGTCTCAAACGCTGGCAACGGTAATCTCATAATCGATTATACATATTTGGATAATCGATTGTTTAGTGGCAGTGTTCAAACACTTAGGCCACGGCTACCATATAATCGATTATGCCTTATTGTATAATCGATTATTTACCTCCAGAATTTACAACTTACTTCATAAACCATTTTGGTTAAGACGAAAACTTTAACAACATTTTATTTGAAGTATTTAAATATATTTATGATAAATATGATTTAATAAAATATTTTGTGCATGTTTATGATGACCTAATGTTGAGCCAAAAGACGAGATAACTTAAGCGTTGTTCTTACATTGGTTCTACCTAACGACCTACGCCTTGGGTCTTCGGTCGTTGAACATTTGAGCTCGTCTTTGGCTTGTCTATGCAATTCCGTCATCAATATGCTTCTCGCCATTTGATTGTTTGTCATATAGTATCGTTGTTTGACACTTGACTTTATTGTTTGTCGTTCATCAAAACCTATACCTGAAAATCATGCTCATACAACCAAAGCACACATATCATAGATAGAGTGATTCTCTACAATTTCCCCCTTTTTGATAATGAAAAACAACAGGAGATATGCATATTGAATTCCCCCTAAATTCATGTTATATCTCAACATACAATTTATGCAAAGAATTCAATATAAACAATTCAATATAATTCCCCCTTAATTGAATATGCCCTCTCAATTAAGGCATGCATATCGCCTATATTCTTCCCCCTTTTGACATTAGCAAAAAGAATATACCAATTGTTATTTAAACTATTGACGATACCAATTGTTATAAACAAAATCATATCAACATCAAATAATACCAAATGTTAGTAAAAGCATACTAACCATGATAACGGTCATTTTTCTCAAATGTACCAACTGTTATTTAAACTAAAAATATTCATCAAAACATGAATCAATCATTTAATACAAAACTAATTGATACCAATTGTTATTCACAAAAAAAAAACTTATCGAGAAATGAATCAATAAATAATATCAATTGTTAGCACATATCAACTATTACGTTTTTATCTAAAATACGATAACTAACCGACGTTCCCCCTCGATGCATTAAGGTTTCGTGCTTGGTGCATCTACTACGATATTGTAGTCTTCAAGCACACCTGCAAACGTATCTAAAAATAGGTTTTCGGTACCCAACTTCTTTTGGGTCCTTGGGGGTTAGGATAATAATAATCATACTCAACACATAAATCTCTATGTTTAGCAAAACATACGGGTGCAATATGTCCTACCCGGTTACAATAATGACATTTAACATTAGGATTGTGCATATGTCTAGGTTGAGCCAAATGCGTTCTAGGTGGTCTAACGTCGTTATTCCTAGAAGCGTTGAAATTCCTAGAGTCATTTCTAGGCGGTCTAAAATTATTCATTCTAGACTTATTGATAAAATTCCTAGAATTGTGTCTAGGTGGTCTAAAATTATGTATTCTAGACTTATTAACAAAAGTCCTAGAGTTGTTTCTAGGTGGTCTAAAATAATTAATCTTAGAATCATTAGTAAAGTTCCTAGAATTATTTCTAGGTGGTTTAACCTCATTTTTATTATCCTTTTTAATTTCTTCAATTTTAGGATTATCAACACTACGTTTTTCTAGTGCGTTCCTAAGTTCTATGTTCTCCATTTTCAAGGCACTACAAGAAGAACAATTGGAACATTGATCAATTGAAGAGGCTTCATTCAATTCCTTGATCTTATTTTTAAAATCAACAATGTCATTTTTCAAAAATTTATTTTCTTTTTCTAAAACTTCAATTTTATTTTTGAGAACACTATTGTCATTTTCAAAAGAATTCTTTTCTTCTTTTAGCTTCTCATTTTCACTAGTCAATTTTTCAAAATCTATTTCTTTCAAAGAAGATGGTTTTTCAAAATCTTTTTCTTGCAAAGAAAGTGTTTTCTGAAAATCTGTTTCTTGCAAAGAAAGTGTTTTCTGCAAAAAAAGTGTTTTCTTCAATTCTTTGATAGTTTTGGAAGCATTAACAAATTCACTATATAATTCATCATATGCATTTTGTATTTCTTCAAACGAGTGAGAGTTAGAAGTACTTACCTCTTCTTCTTCGTTGGCCATGAGACATAATGCGGCGGTTTCATCACGTGAACTGTCCTAGTCCCATGTCACATGCTTTTGGACTTGAGGCGTTCCTTCATAAATGGCTTCAAGTTTATCCCACATTTTTTTAGCGATTGTGCAATAGGAAATTTTCCGATAATCATCCGGATTCACCGCGCAATATAACATATTGATGACTTCGGCGTTGCAGCTCTTTCCAATATGTACAATTTGTTCCATCAAATCGTGGAGGCTCAAAGGTAGAGTGTCCTTCGCTCATTGTTCCTGCGTTCAACATTCTCAACAAAAAAATATATATCGCTCTCAACCGGTTAAGGCTTTTAGAGAGCAAGGCTCTGATACCAATTGTTAGGATTTATGCCGTTCACAAGAGGGGGGGGGGGGGGTGAATAGTGAGGCACGAGAATATTGATAAATAATGCGGAATTAAAATTGCAGGAATAAAGTAAATACGGTAATTGAAATAATAAAGAAAGAACACACCGTATTTTATCCTGGTTCACCACAACCTGTGGCTAGTCCAGTCCCCGAGAGACTCTCTCGAGATTCCACTAACTTTGTTAAGCTTACAGGTGCCTAACAAACCATTACAATTGCTCGTAGATGTACACTCTACAAGACTTCTCCTTGCTCGAGGATACCGCACCCCAAGACTTCACTTTGCTCGTGGATACCGCACCACAAGACTTCAACCACTAAGACTTAGGGTAATTAGCGAACCCGACAATCAATGAGAAGATATGTTCTTCTCCAACACCTCTCTCTTTTACAACAAGCACTCTCTCAAAAGAGTAGATAAAGAGATACAAATTTAGCTCTATGAACAACACAAAGTTGTCTTTCAAATGGCTCAACAAAAGCTCTAAAATGATGCTCAATTATGATCAATGTATATCAATATATGGAGGAGTTGTGTGTTTAAAATCAGCTCAAAAGACCTCTTTTTATAGGTGAAAAATGGTGCATAACCGTTGCTTAATTGACAATTAATTATGCTTATTTTATGCTCATATAATCGATTATTTGATTTCACATAATCGATTATTTGTAACGTTAATAAAATCTGCCAGATTCTGCCCACACATAATCGATTATTTCATCCTGGATAATCGATTATGTGTGTAACGTTCAGAAAATCAGATCGCTGATTTTCAGCCAGATAATCGATTATCTTATTTGATATAATCGATTATATTGAGACAGTGTCTCAAACGCTGGCAACGGTAATCTCATAATCGATTATACACATTTGGATAATCGATTGTTTGGTGGCAGTGTTCAAACACTTAGGCCACGGCTACCATATAATCGATTATGCCTTATTGTATAATCAATTATTTACCTCCAGAATTTACAACTTACTTCATAAACCATTTTGGTTAAGATGAAAACTTTAACAACATTTTATTTGAAGCATTTAAAATATATTTATGATAAATATGATTTAATAAAATATTTTATGCATGTTTATGATGACCTAATGTTGAGCCAAAAGACGAGATAACTTAAGCGTTGTTCTTACATTGGTTCTACCTAACGACCTACGCCTTGGGTCTTCGGTCTTTGAACATTTGAGCTCGTCTTTGGCTTGTCTATGCAATTCCGTCATCAATATGCTTCTCGCCATTTGATTGTTTATCATATAGTATCGTTGTTTGACACTTGACTTTATTCTTTGTCATTCATCAAAACCTATTCCTGAAAATCATGCTCATACAACCAAAGCACACATATCATAGATAGAGTGATTTTCTACAATTTCCCCCTTTTTGATAATGAAAAACAACAGGACATATGCATATTGAATTCCCCCTAAATTCATGTTATATCTCAACATACAATTTATGCAAACAATTCAATATGAACAATTCAATATAATTCCCCCTTAATTGAATATTCCCTCTCAATTAAGGCATGCATATCGCCTATATTCTTCCCCCTTTTGACATTAGCAAAAAGAATATACCAATTGTTATTTAAACTATTGACGATACCAATTGTTATAAACAAAATCATATCAACATCAAATAATACCAAATGTTAGTAAAAGCATACTAACCATGATAACGGTCATTTTTCTCAAATGTACCAACTGTTATTTAAACTAAAAATATTCATCAAAACATGAATCAATCATTTAATACAAAACTAATTGATACCAATTGTTATTCACAAAAAAAAAACTTATCGAGAAATGAATCAATAAATAATATCAATTGTTAGCACATATCAACTATTACGTTTTTATCGAAAATACGATAACTAACCGACGTTCCCCCTCGATGCATTAAGGTTTCGTGCTTGGTGCATCTACTACGATATTGTAGTCTTCAAGCACACCTGCAAACGTACCTAAAAATAGGTTTTCGGTACCCAACTTCTTTTGGGTCCTTGGGGGTTAGGATAATAATAATCATAATCAACACATAAATCTCTATGTTTAGCAAAACATACGGGTGCAATGTGTCCTACCCGGTTACAATAATGACATATAACATTAGGATTGTGCATATGTCTAGGTTGAGCCAAATGCGTTGTAGGTGGTCTAATGTCGTTATTCCTAGAAGCGTTGAAATTCCTAGAGTCATTTCTAGGCGGTCTAAAATTATTCATTCTAGACTTATTGATAAAATTCCTAAAATTGTGTCTAGGTGGTCTAAAATTATTTATTCTAGACTTATTAACAAAAGTCCTAGAGTTGTTTCTAGGTGGTCTAAAATAATTAATCTTAGACTCATTAGTAAAGTTCCTAGAATTATTTCTAGGTGGTTTAACCTCATTTTTATTATCCTTTTTAATTTCTTCAATTTTAGGATTATCAACACTACGTTTTTCTAGTGCGTTCCTAAGTTCTATGTTCTCCATTTTCAAGGCACTACAAGAAGAACAATTGGAACATTGATCAATTGAGGAGGCTTCATTCAATTCCTTGATCTTATTTTTAAAATCAACAATGTCATTTTTCAAAAATTTATTTTCTTTTTCTAAAACATCAATTTTATTTTTGAGAACACTATTGTCATTTTCAAAAGAATTCTTTTCTTCTTTTAGCTTCTCATTTTCACTAGTCAATTTTTCAAAATCTATTTC
This sequence comes from Nicotiana benthamiana, assembly GCA_034376525.1. NCBI lineage: Eukaryota > Viridiplantae > Streptophyta > Magnoliopsida > Solanales > Solanaceae > Nicotiana > Nicotiana benthamiana. The sequence goes on from CM067329.1 coordinate 22,635,563, forward strand.
TTTCAAAGAAGATGGTTTTTCAAAATCTTTTTCTTGCAAACAAAGTGTTTTCTGAAAATCTGTTTCTTGCAAAGAAAGTGTTTTCTGCAAAAAAAGTGTTTTCTTCAATTCTTTGATAGTTTTGGAAGCATTAACAAATTCACTATATAATTCATCATATGCATTTTGTATTTCTTCAAACGAGTGAGAGTTAGAAGTACTTACCTCTTCTTCTTCGTTGGCCATGAGACATAATGCGGCGGTTTCATCACATGAACTGTCCTAGTCCCATGTCACATGCTTTTGGACTTGAGGCGTTCCTTCATAAATGGCTTCAAGTTTATCCCACATTTTTTTAGCGATTGTGCAATAGGAAATTTTCCGATAATCATCCGGATTCACCGCGCAATATAACATATTGATGACTTCGGCGTTGCAGCTCTTTCCAATATGTATAATTTGTTCCATCAAATCGTGGAGGCTCAAAGGTAGAGTGTCCTTCGCTCATTGTTCCTGCGTTCAACATTCTCAACAAAAAAATATATATCGCTCTCAACCGGTTAAGGCTTTTAGAGAGCTAGGCTCTGATACCAATTGTTAGGATTTATGCCGTTCACAAGAGGGGGGGTGAATAGTGAGGCACGAGAATATTGATAAATAATGCGGAATTAAAATTGCAGGAATAAAGTAAATACGGTAATTGAAATAATAAAGAAAGAACACACCGTATTTTATCCTGGTTCACCACAACCTGTGGCTAGTCCAGTCCCCGAGAGACTCTCTTGAGATTCCACTAACTTTGTTAAGCTTACGGGTGCCTAACAAACCGTTACAATTGCTCGTAGATGTACACTCTACAAGACTTCTCCTTGCTCGAGGATACCGCACCCCAAGACTTCACTTTGCTCGTGGATACCGCACCACAAGACTTCAACCACTAAGACTTAGGGTAATTAGCGAACCCGACAATCAATGAGAAGATATGTTCTTCTCCAACACCTCTCTCTTTTACAACAAGCACTCTCTCAAAAGAGTAGATAAAGAGATACAAATTTAGCTCTATGAACAACACAAAGTTGTCTTTCAAATGGCTCAACAAAAGCTCTAAAATGATGCTCAATTATGATCAATGTATATCAATATATGGAGGAGATGTGAGTTTAAAATCAGCTCAAAAGACCTCTTTTTATAGGTGAAAAATGGTGCATAACCATTGCTTAATTGACAATTAATTATACTGATTTTATGCTCATATAATCGATTATTTGATTTCACATAATCGATTATTTGTAACGTTAATAAAATCTGCCAGATTCTGCCCACACATAATCGATTATTTCATCCTGGATAATCGATTATGTGTGTAACGTTCCGAAAATCAGATCGCTGATTTCTGCCAGATAATCGATTATCTTATTTGATATAATCGATTATATTGAGACAGTGTCTCAAACGCTGGCAACGGTAATCTCATAATCGATTATACACATTTGGATAATCGATTGTTTGGTGGCAGTGTTCAAACACTTAGGCCACGGCTACCATATAATCGATTATGCCTTATTGTGTAATCGATTATTTACCTCCAGAATTTACAACTTACTTCAAAAACTATTTTGGTTAAGACGAAACTTTAACAACATTTTATTTGAAGTATTTAAAATATATTTATGATAAATATGATTTAATAAAATATTTTATGCATGTTTATGATGACTTAATGTTGAGCCAAAAGACGAGATAACTTAAGCGTTGTTCTTACATTGGTTCTACCTAACGACCTACGCCTTGGGTCTTCGGTCTTTGAACATTTGATCTCGTCTTTGGCTTGTCTATGCAATTCCGTCATCAATATGCTTCTCGCCATTTGATTGTTTGTCATATAGTATCATTGTTTGACACTTGACTTTATTGTTTGTCATTCATCAAAACCTATACCTGAAAATCATGCTCATATAACCAAAGCACACATATCATAGATAGAGTGATTTTCTACATTAGCTTATTGTTAATAACTGATAAATTTGGAGTGCTACAAAGTATTTTTAAGTGTTAAAACTGTTTTTTTTAAATAAAGATTTACGCCTTTGGAGCGACGTGCTGAAACTGATAACAAGCCATTGATGTGTCTGGTAAAATAAGGCCTAAGTTTTTTACACTTAATTAAAGTCTCAATGCTAATCATTCATATATCAGACATTACGTGTATTTATTTATCTTAATCGTAAAATATGTTAGTTTTTTTTCTTCACAACCATTTCATGGGTCAGAATACGTTTTATGATTAATATCAATAATATAGATTTAATTTTATTAAGATGCTACATTAACATTCATTACTAACTTTCACCATCCCCCACCATTATCAACTACCGCCACCATTACCTTCCTCAATTACAACCACAACCACCATTTTCGCCTACTATTATTAACTATGGCCACCTACCATAATCGATATCGCAACCAATCACCATTAGCTACTACTCAGAACCATCACCATCAAACAAAATCACCACCGTCTCTGGTCGGAATTCAAAAGCACCTCTATTAGCAATCACTACCACCAATTACCCAAAGAAAACTACAAGCCTTAGCAACCGCTTTCTTGCGGACCTTAAGTAAAAAAATAAAATAAAATAAAATTGCAAAGAAAACAAGACACTAAGTTGCCGTGCTAACTCGCTAGTGCTAGCGCACTATGAATTCTCAGCCTCCTAATGGTATGATATTTGATATAGAATGTTATATCAATTATGTATATTAATTTTATGTTTATTATGTTTTAAATAAAGATAAATTTTATATATTTAGACAGTAAACAAACAAACAGTCTTAGTCATCTAGTATTCAGATCCTAATACACATACTTGTTGGAAACACGTTCTTAATGCGATATACTAAACGTGTATTCTTTTGTAGGTTTTGATGAATGACAAACAAAGCACAAATTGATATATGACGGAGTTCAAGTACAAGAGCACAAATGTTGAGATTGAAGCTCAAGACGTTGTTTTTAATTGTTATTATTGAGTCATTCTTAAATGTGATCTTGATCCTATAACTTGACTCCATAACATGGCTTCTCTCATAAAACTATTTTCCAAAATCATGCATACTTATTTCTGTATCAAATAATTTCAAATGATGCATATTTACATTAGACAAAATGTTTTCTAAACATGCCTCAAAAATCTGGGCTAAAATAATCGATTATGAACTTATGATAATCGATTGTTTCTGAGCCAAGACTGCATGACAATCGATTATGAATTAATGGTAATCGATTGTGAGTAAGACAGTGAACATCAGGTTTTCCAAATCTGCATGATAATCGATTGTGATCAAACGCCAATCGATTGTTGTTGAGGTAAAGTTTTTCAATACTCAAAATAATCGATTATGAACTAATGGTGATCGATTATGTTGAGACAATGTCTTCCAGTGATTTTAAATTTAATTAAGTAATCGATTATGTCTTTAGCTAATCGATTATCACTGAGACAGTAAGTTTTATGATTTTCAGAAAATAACAAGTAATCGATTATGGCTTTAGATAATCGATTATCACTGAGACAGTAAGTTTCATGATTTTCAGAAAATAACAAGTAATCGATTGTTGCAAAGGACAATCGATTGTTGAAGCTGACCGTTGTCAAATGATTTTCAAATACCTCAAAGTAATCAATTATTGGTTTTCATATAATCGACGTTTTGCTTAAAATCTGGAAATGATTTTTAGAACGTTGCTGAAGTAATCGATTATAGATTTTATATAATCGATGTTGTGCTTAAAATCCGGAAATGATTTTTAGAACGTTGCCAATATAATCGATTATGGATTTGGTATAATCGATTATCTGTTTTTGAATTTTGCCAGTAATCGATTATGGATTGTAAGTAATCGATTATGAAGCGTAAAATCTGGGATTGATTTTTGATCTGACTGGCAGATAATCGATTGTTCGGTCATGACAATCGATTGTCACTGAGTAAATTCAGCAATTCTTAATTGGCAATTAGACAACGGTAAGACCAAGTTTTGCACCTATAAATACAGCTTCAACTCAGTGTTTTAAACACAACAACATACATTAACTGATCATTACATTGCTTTAAGCTTTCATTCAATTGTTCATCATTTTCTACTCATTTCTTAAAGCTTTTGAGAGCCATATTATTGTTCAAAGTTGTTGTGATCTTGAGCGTATTATTTTACTCATATCTACTCATCAAGGAGTATCTTTGTTAAGTGAGTGTTCAAGTATTTCAAATACTTGTAAGAGAATTTTGATTCTCTTGTGTTGAGGAACTTGTGCTTCCTCTGTTGAAGTCTTTGGGATTGTATCCCCGAGCAAGTGAAGTCTTTGGGATTGTATCCCCGAGCAAGTGAAGTCTTTGAGGTGAGGAACCTCCGAGCAAGTGAAGTCTTTGAGATTGTATCTCCGAGCAACTGTAAAGGTTTGTTAAGCACCCGTAAGCTTAACAAGTTAGTAGAAAATCTCGAGAGAGTCTCTCGGGGACTGGACTAACCACTGTTGTGGCCAACCAGGATATATCCTTGTGTAAGTTATTTTTATTGCACTTATTTACTTCCTGTAAAATTTAAATTCCGCAAGAAAACGCTAAATTTCATTAAAACGCTATTCACCCCCCCTCTAGCGTTAAGCGTAGTTTCTAACAATTGGTATCAGAGCCCAACTCTCTGAAAAACTTAACAGTTTGAGAGAACCATCCATGGCTTCTACTCGTGATTTTTTTTGCAGGAATAGGTGAAGGTGAATGCGACACGTTGCCTCCAAAATTGGGTGAAAACAACTACTCAGTTTGGAAAGAACGAATGAGAATTTTTACGCTAGCAAACGACCTCTATCTATGGCAAATCATCAAGCATGGAAATCAAATGACGACAAAAGTTGGAAAAGCCAAGGTAAGTGAATACAACACTAATGCGATAAATATGTTGTATAAATCCTTGAACCAGGAAATCTGGCGAAAAATCTCCCACTACAAAACTGCTAAGGAAATGTGGGATAAGCTTGAAGAAATTCATGAAAGAACATCTCAAGTGGAAAAATGCTCAAATGATGAATCAAATATCAGGTGCCTGATGGCCGACGACAAAGAAAAAGAGGTAAGCACTTCTAACTCTCTCTCGTTTGAAGAACTTCAAAATGCCTATGAAGATATGTTTGGTAAATATGAAAATGCTGTTAAAATGATTAGAGATTTGAAGAAATCACTTTCTCAGCAAGAAATAGATTTCCAGAAAAATCTCTCTTTAAAAGAAAAGGATTTTGAAGAACGCTTTTTATTGAAAGAAAAAGATTTCGAAAATCAATTCTCTTTAAAACAAAAGGATTTTGAAAATCTGTCTCGTGATAACGAGAATCTTGTAAAAGAAAATCAATTTTTTCAAAATGATAGTGTAGAGCTTAGACAAGTCATTAAGACTATGCATGAAGCTTCTTATATTGATAAATGCTCTACTTGTACTTCCTGCGACTCTTTGAAGTTCGAAAACGCAGAACTTAGGAAAACCTTAGAATCACATAGTGTAGACGTTCCTAAGGTTATTGAAGAAAAGGAAACGTCTAAAAGTAATCAATGGCATAAAAACAGAAATTACGATAGAAATCCTACTGCTCCACCTAGAAATAACTCTAGGGCTGTAAACGAGTCTAGGACAAATTCCTTTAGACCACCTAGACACTACGCTAGGATGTATGAAAACAAGTCTAGGGTTAATAATTCTAGAACACCTAGATACAATTCTAGAAATTGGTACAATGAGTCTAGAATTAACCACTTTAGATCACCTAGAAAGAATTCTAGGATGATTGTTAACGAATCTAGGATAAATCACCCTAGACAACCTAGAAATGATTCTAGAAATTTCAACGCATCGAGGAATGACTATAGATCACCCAGAACGTTTTTTGCTCCACCTAGACACAGGCACAATCCGAACGCAACATGTCATTACTGCAATCGTATAGGTCACATTGCACCGATGTGTTTCGCAAAGCATAGAGACTTCTCGTATGACTATAATCATTATTTGTCTAACCCCCAAGGACCCAAGATGGCATGGGTACCTAAAGAATATTAAATTGTTTTGTAGGTGTGCTTGAAGGGATCAAGTGTACTATGGTACCTTGATAGTGGATGCTCCAAACATATGACGGGAGATGAATCCAAATTCCTTCAACTAGAGCACAAAGAAGGAGGAAACGTCATTTTCGGCGACAACAATAAAGGAAAAATAATCGGCATCGGATCGGTTGGTAAGGACGAAAACTCCTCTATTAAACATATATTGCTAGTGAAAGGGTTGAAGCATAATCTCTTGAGCATAAGCCAATTATGTGACAAGGGAAATCTTGCTCTATTTGATTCGGATGAATGTCTTGTGTTTAGACGAAGTGACTTCAAGATCATACTTCGTGGTTTTAGAATTGATAACATCTATATGGTTGATCTTGCAAACTCCTCTCCCAAATATGTTGATTGCTTAATGAGCAAAGAGGATAATACTTGGTTGTGGCATCGTAGATTAGCACACATGAACATGCATCTTTTAAATAAATTGCTTTCTCAAAACTTAGTAGTTGGTCTTCCCAATTTAAAGTTTGAAAATGATTCTATGTGTGATTCTTGTCAAAAAGGGAAGCAAACCAAAGCATCTTTTAAATCCAAAAATATTGTTTCAACTTCTAGACCTTTACAATTACTTCATATGGATTTACTTGGACCTTCTCGTATTGAAAGTCTAGGTAGAAATAAATATGCTTTTGTAATTGTTGATGACTTTTCTAGATTTACATGGACGCTATTTCTTGCAAATAAAAGCGATGCTTTTCAAAATTTCAAGTATTTTCTTAAACGTGTTCAAAACGAAAAAGAATCTACCGTCACTTCAATTAGAAGTGATCATGGGGAAGAGTTTGATCACAATCTCTTTGCGGATTTTTGTGACGAACTCGGAATCGAGCATACCTTTTCCGCTCCACGTACACCACAACAAAATGGGGTGGTGGAAAGGAAAAATAGGTGTCTCGAAGAGATGGCAAGAACCATGCTCGACGAAGCTAAAATTCCCAAACACTTTTGGGCGGACGCCGTGAGTACCGCTTGCTATGTTTTAAATAGAGTAGCAATTCGGCCGATACTCTTGAAAACCCCATATGAACTGTATAAGGGTAGAAAACCCAATATTTCCCACTTACGTGTTTTTGGTTGTAAATGTTTTGTTCATAATAACGGCAAAGACCAATTAGGTAAATTTGATGCAAAATCGGATGAAGCTATTTTTATTGGTTATTCCTCACGTAGTAAAGCATATAGGGTCTTTAACAAAAGAACCCAAATTGTGGAGGAATCCCCACATGTTGTGTTTTCCGAAGATAATGCTCGCTTGGCGAGAAAGGATTGTGGTTTTGATCTTGCAGATATCTTGAGTAATTTGAAAAACAAAATACATGAAGAACCGCCAAAGGAAAACAATGATGAAATTATAGAACAATCAACGGAAGAAGCTCCACAATTGGAAAGTGAAACAAAAGAACAAAAGGAATGGAGGACGATCAAAGATCACCCTCTTGATCAAGTAATCGGCGACGTTGGAGGAAAGGTAAGTACTCGAAACTCCCTTAAAAACACCTTAGAACTTACTGCTTTTGTTTCTCAAATTGAACCCAAAACCATCTCTGAAGCAATTGGGGATGAATTTTGGACCTTGGCAATGCAAGAGGAGCTTAACCAATTCGAACGAAATGACGTTTGGGATTTGGTGCCAAGACCCGAAGATCATACCATAGTTGGTACGAAATGGGTTTTTCGCAACAAACTAGATGAAAATGGTATAATCACTAGAAACAAAGCTAGGCTTGTGGCTCAAGGCTACAATCAAGAAGAAGGTATTGATTATGAGGAGACTTATGCTCCAGTAGCTAGATTAGAAGCTATTCGCTTATTGCTTGCTTTCGCTTCCTCTATGAATTTTGTCTTATATCAAATGGATGTGAAAAGTGCGTTTTTAAATGGTTTTATTGAAGAAGAAGTTTATGTCAAACAACCCCCTGGTTTTGAAAACTTTAAATATCCCGATCATGTTTTCAAACTCAAAAAGGCTCTCTATGGGTTAAAACAAGCTCCCCGAGCTTGGTATGATAGGTTGAGTAAATTTCTTTTGAAAAATGATTTCATTAGGGGAAAAGTTGACACAACTCTCTTTGTCAAACACAAAAACAATGATATTTTATTAGTTCAAATATATGTAGATGACATTATATTTGGTGCCACTAACAATGCTTTATGCAAGGAATTTTCCAATCTAATGACTAGCGAATTTGAGATGTCTATGATGGGCGAATTAACCTTCTTTTTGGGACTACAAGTAAAACAAATGAAGGAAGGTACATTCATTTGCCAAGCCAAATATTGCAAAGAATTGCTTAAACGCTTTGATATGAACAATGCAAAAGAAATGGCAACTCCCATGAGCACATCCGATCATCTAGACAAAGATGAAAAAGGTAAGGAAGTCAACACCAAAAAGTATCGAGGTATGATTGGCTCTCTACTTTATCTTACTGCTAGTCGTCCGGACATCATGTTTAGCGTGTGCTTATGCGCTCGTTATCAATCATGTCCGAAGGAGTCTCACCTTTCGGCGGTAAAACGAATTTTACGGTATCTTGTTGGTACCTCAAATGTGGGTCTATGGTACCCCAAAGGCTCTTCATGCCAACTCATTGGCTATTCCGATTCTAATTTTGCTGGATGCAAATTGGACCGCAAGAGCACTAGTGGCACTTGCCATTTGCTCGGTAGCTCTCTCGTTTCTTGGTTTAGCAAGAAACAAGTAAGTGTTGCGTTGTCCACAACCGAGGCTGAATATGTAGCCGCGGGGAGTTGTTGCGCTCAAATCCTATGGATGAAACAACAACTCTTGGACTATGGCCTAAGACTTGATCACATTCCTCTTAGATGTGATAACACTAGTGCCATATGCTTGACGAAGAACCCCGTTCTTCATTCGCGAACTAAACACATTGAAGTTAGACATCATTTTATTAGAGATCACGTTCTCAAAGGCGATGTCGAAATAGAATTTGTTGAAACTAAAAGCCAATTGGCAGACATCTTTACAAAGCCTTTGGATAAAGAGTCCTTCTTCCGAATTCGCAATGAACTCGGGATCCTTGACTCCACATTGATCTAAGTCATGCATTGCATTTCTTCTCCTACACATTTCTAACTTGAGCGTCGGAGGCGTCTAACTTCTTTTTGCAGGTATCGCCCTACAGAAAAAGAAAATTTTATTTGGGCAAACCGCAAATCATCGGACATATAATCGATTATCCCGTATCAATAATCGAACGTCACCTTTCTAATTTTCAATAAATAAACTTTGTTTTATTTCGTCTTTGTGTATCTTTCCTTACTATTTTTTTGCTAATGGCAAAATGGGGAAGATAACGGGATAACGGGTCCACCTCTACATTGCTAAATTGCACCACCTCTAAATTGCTTAATTGCTTAATTGCTTATAAGCTTAAATTGAGGGGGAATTCTTAAATTGAGGGGGAACAAGAACAAATATGCATACTTGTTACTTGTCTTGAATCGTCAATATTATTTGTCAAAATTGCATATCCCGCTTAATGTTTGCCATTATCAAAAAGGGGGAAATTGTTGGAAACACGTTCTCAATGCGATATACTAAACGTGTATTCTTTTGTAGGTTTTGATGAATGACAAACAAAGCACAAATTGATATATGACGGAGTTCAAGTACAAGAGCACAAATGTTGAGATTGAAGCTCAAGACGTTGTTTTTAATTGTTATTATTGAGTCATTCTTAAATGTGATCTTGATCCTATAACTTGACTCCATAACATGGCTTCTCTCATAAAACTATTTTCCAAAATCATGCATACTTATTTCTGTATCAAATAATTTCAAATGATGCATATTTACATTAGACAAAATGTTTTCTAAACATGCCTCAAAAATCTGGGCTAAAATAATCGATTATGAACTTATGATAATCGATTGTTTCTGAGCCAAGACTGCATGACAATCGATTATGAATTAATGGTAATCGATTGTGAGTAAGACAGTGAACATCAGGTTTTTCCAAATCTGCATGATAATCGATTGTGATCAAACGCCAATCGATTGTTGTTGAGGTAAAGTTTTTCAATACTCAAAATAATCGATTATGAACTAATGGTGATCGATTATGTTGAGACAATGTCTTCCAGTGATTTTAAATTTAATTAAGTAATCGATTATGTCTTTAGCTAATCGATTATCACTGAGACAGTAAGTTTTATGATTTTCAGAAAATAACAAGTAATCGATTATGGCTTTAGATAATCGATTATCACTGAGACAGTAAGTTTCATGATTTTCAGAAAATAACAAGTAATCGATTGTTGCAAAGGACAATCGATTGTTGAAGCTGACCGTTGTCAAATGATTTTCAAATACCTCAAAGTAATCAATTATTGGTTTTCATATAATCGATGTTTTGCTTAAAATCTGGAAATGATTTTTAGAACGTTGCTGAAGTAATCGATTATAGATTTTATATAATCGATGTTGTGCTTAAAATCCGGAAATGATTTTTAGAACGTTGCCAATATAATCGATTATGGATTTGGTATAATCGATTATCTGTTTTTGAATTTTGCCAGTAATCGATTATGGATTGTAAGTAATCGATTATGAAGCGTAAAATCTGGGATTGATTTTTGATCTGACTGGCAGATAATCGATTGTTCGGTCATGACAATCGATTGTCACTGAGTAAATTCAGCAATTCTTAATTGGCAATTAGACAACGGTAAGACCAAGTTTTGCACCTATAAATACAGCTTCAACTCAGTGTTTTAAACACAACAACATACATTAACTGATCATTACATTGCTTTAAGCTTTCATTCAATTGTTCATCATTTTCTACTCATTTCTTAAAGCTTTTGAGAGCCATATTATTGTTCAAAGTTGTTGTGATCTTGAGCGTATTATTTTACTCATATCTACTCATCAAGGAGTATCTTTGTTAAGTGAGTGTTCAAGTATTTCAAATACTTGTAAGAGAATTTTGATTCTCTTGTGTTGAGGAACTTGTGCTTCCTCTGTTGAAGTCTTTGGGATTGTATCCCCGAGCAAGTGAAGTCTTTGGGATTGTATCCCCGAGCAAGTGAAGTCTTTGAGGTGAGGAACCTCCGAGCAAGTGAAGTCTTTGAGATTGTATCTCCGAGCAACTGTAAAGGTTTGTTAAGCACCCGTAAGCTTAACAAGTTAGTAGAAAATCTCGAGAGAGTCTCTCGGGGACTGGACTAACCACTGTTGTGGCCAACCAGGATATATCCTTGTGTAAGTTATTTTTATTGCACTTATTTACTTCCTGTAAAATTTAAATTCCGCAAGAAAACGCTAAATTTCATTAAAACGCTATTCATCCCCCCCTCTAGCGTTAAGCGTAGTTTCTAACAATACTAATATTCAGAAGTATATTCAAATCCAAATATCTTAATCTTAATAAACATTATGATATTCATATATGTATTCAGATTCAGACGTCTTAACCTTTAAAAAAGACAAATCAGAAAGTTAAAAACTTTACAATTATTATAAATTAAATAGTTACTTTGTAAAGAAAAGGGTGAAAAATAAATACACAATTAAGAAAAAGTTAGAAGATTTATTTTGGAACAAATATTTTGTTGAATTAAAAATTATTACTTATTAAGAATAAATTAGTAAAAATCTTGATCAAATTCCCGCAATTTGTTTTTTATAAATTTCATTAGAAAAAAAAGGTTACTTGTATGTTGCAGCCTTAGTACCCTTAAAGACAGTTCACGTAACCTGTCGTCTGTCATGATAATGAACTTTTTTCCTTCTTTATCGAAGTTTTCTTAACTGGAACTTTCATTTAATTTTTTCTCCACTATCTTCTTCTATTTTATCCGGAGCTAATCTATTTGTTTAGTTATTTTTTTGTCTAGATCTATATATATTATTATAAAAATAAAAAATTTAAAGTAAATAGTTAAATTACCTAAAAATAATTAATTTGAGCAAAAAGTCTTAAACCTTTTTGTTAAACTAGTTAAGTGAATGATAATATGGAAATTTTAGTTAAATATAATAAGTTCTAGATCCAAGATTGTTTGGGAGTAACAATTTAAAAATCGCATTTAAAGCTATTTAAGGTCAAAAAGCGATTTTATAATACTCTTGTGAATAAATAAAGGAATAAAATAAGTAAGAAATATGAAAAATAACAATTAATGTAAATAGAAAGAATACTTCACCCAAATATAAAATGATGTGGAAGATATTTCCCTCTGACAATATGATATGACTATAAACTAAAATGTAAGAAATACTTTTTGGATCATGTGAGTGAAGAGGAAAAAATAATAGATGAAATCAATCATTACAAAAAGGTATATTTTCTCATGGACAACTTCTTATAATAGTAAAGTAATTGAATGAATGAAATATCATAATTTTGGGAAAACTAATAAATGGCTTTTCTCCTTCAGTTACTCCCATCAACCAGCTCCTGTAGTGTCTCTTATGACATTGATCTTAAGATCTTTCCCGAACTGATATGTTCAACCCCTCGAAACTCACCCCAGGCCCCCAGGACCTCAACCAAAAGCACCAACATATCCGAATACCTTATTCAATTGAATCTTAACCCAATGAGAAGCATAGAGTAAGGGTAAGGAGTAAACATAAAAGATGCATATGAGAGTTGTTTGCTAGTATTGACAGGGATTCTAATGACTTTATGGTGAAAAAATACTAAGCTATTTATAAGTATCAACCATTGAACACAAAAAAAGTTGTGCGATTCCAAGTACATTGCTAATAAAGTCAAAAAAGAATTATTGCACCTTATATGAGCATCTGGAAAATTCTGGAATTTGTTAGAGAGAATTTGGGACTATATATAGGAAGAACAATTGCTTAAAAGGCCAAACAAATAGTTCTTAGAAAGTTTATGAGAATTTAAAGTTAGATTAATGTTGACAGTATTAAAGAAACAAATCCCAGTAGCTCTTGTTGGGTAAAATTAACAGGGAATTAAAACGTGTTAAGAACTTGTTTAAGTACTTTTATGTTTATTTTGATGCCTTGAAGAAATTTTGGCTAGAAGGTTATAGGAAGATCATTCGCTTTGATGGGTGCTTTCTAAAGGGCATTGCATGGGTGAACTATTGGTAGTTGTAGGAAGAAATAGGAATCATAAGATGTTTCCTATTGCATGGACTGTTGTACACCACGAGACCAAACATTCATGGAACTGGTTCTTTGGACACTTAATGGAAGATCTGCAGCTAGGATATGGTCAAGGTTTAACATTTATATAAGACATGCAAAAGGTAAATGTTTTGATATTCTTGCTTGTTAATAGTAGTACCTTTTTTTTCTTTTAATTCCTAATATTTTATTCTGCCTACATTTTTATATAGAGATTTTTGGCAAATGTAAAAGACTTTTTCCTGATGTAGAGGTTAGGATGTTTGCAAGGCACATATGATTCAACTGGTCAAAAAAATGGAGTGTGAAGATAGAAGAAAGCAATTCTGAAAGGGTTCAACGGCAAGATATGTCTTTAAACACAACAAAGAAGTTGAGAACACGAGGAAACTTAGCTCGCAGAATATATGTGAAAACATGATGAAGTATCCAATGGAGGCATAGTTCAGAGCTTTTTTTTCAAGAACATTCTAGGTGTGACATGGTAGAGAATAACATGTGTGAGATATTTAATTTATGGATATTGGCTGTTAGGCGCACGAGTATTATTACCAAACTAGAAGAAATTAGGCATAAAATCATGGCTAGACATGTTGATATGATTAGCTTTGCCGAAACATAGATTTCAGATATATCACCTATGGTTAAGTTAATATTAGAAGAGAACAACGAATTAGCTAGACAGTGCAAAATTATATAGAATGGTCAGGATGGATTTGAAATCAAACAGAAAGAGTTAAGGTTTGTAGTAAATAATACATTCAAGACTTGCACTTGTAGGTTATGGAAGTTGAGAGGCATCCCATGTGAATAGGGGTGTTCATCGGGCGGATTGGGCGGCCTTTTTCTTAATGGTTTGGCTTAACGGTTATCGGCTTTTAATTGTATTCATCCGTTAGCCACCCAATAAGATATCGGGCGGATCGGTATCGGGTTAGCTCTTATCGGGCGGTTAACGGGCGGTTTATCGGTTTAATACCTAAGGACTCAAATGTATTCTGTCCGCACAGTACACACTACGTAGTCCAATGTCCAGTTCCAGTTCTACTTCTTTTCCTATTTCAATTACATGAAAAACAGTAAAACACTTTTTACATAAACATAAAATGCCAACGAAAGCATTAGGAACAAAATAATAACTTACAAAAGCTTTTATTTAATGCTTTTTAGCCAATTGTGTTGGAACGTAGCGCTGTCTCGGACAGTAGCTGCACAAAATACATGCAATTAGTAGGAACGTAAAATAAATTTTCTCTAGCAACATATCATTTGGATAGGAAGTTGCATCAATTGCATTGTCACACATATTCCAAACAAAATATCATTGCAAATATTCCCAGAAATTCTTAGTTTCGTTCTGTATTTGGTTTGAAACAATAGATAGATGATTTTTGACCAAAATATCAAACGCATTATATAATATTTAAAATGAAACAGAATTCAACTTGTAGTAACCAAATACAATTGGTTACTGAAACAACTGTATGATATAAAACTGAAGTAGCATATGCCTAATTTAGCTCCAACAATAAGCATGCTAATTGTGAAAATATAGGTCAAAGTTAACATGTGTGAGACATTTGTGAGACATGGTAGAGAATAACATGTGTGAGACATTTAATTTATGGATATTGGCTGTTACGCGCACGAGTATTATTACCATACTAGAAGAAATTAGGTATAAAATCATGGCTAGACAAGTTGATATGATTAGGTTTTTCGAAACATAGATTTCAGATATATCACCTATGATTAAGTTAATATTAGATGAGAACAACGAATTAGCTAGACAGTGCAAAATTATATGGAATGGTCAGGATGGATTTGAAATCAAACAGAAAGAGTTAAGGTTTGTAGTAAATAATACATTCAAGACTTGCACTTGTAGGTTATGGAAGTTGAGAGGCATCCCATGTGAATAGGGGTGTTCATCGGGCGGATTGGGCGGCCTTTTTCTTAACGGTTTAGCTTAACGGTTATCGGCTTTTAAATATATTCATCCGTTAGCCACTCGATAAGATATCGGGCGGATTGGTATCGGGTTAGCTCTTATCGGGCGGTTACCGGGCGATTTATCGGTTTAATACCTAGGGGCTCAAATGTATTCTGTCCGCACAGTACACACTACGTTGTCCAATGTCCAGTTCCATTTCTACTTCTTTTCCTATTTCAATTACATGAAAAACAGTAAAACACTTTTTCCATAAACATAAAATGCCAACAACGAAAGCATTAGGAACAAAATAATAACTTACAAAAGCTTTTCTTTAATGCTTTTTAGCAAATTGTGTTGCCGTAGCGCTGTCTCGGACAGTAGCTGCACAAAATACATGCAATTAGGAGGAGCGTAAACTAAACTTTCTCTAGCAACATATCATTTGGCTGGGAAATTGCACCAATTGCATTGTCACACATATTCCAAACAAAATATCATGGCTAATATTCCCAGAAATTGTTAGTTTCGTTCTGTATTTGGTTTGAAACAATAAATAGATGATTTTTGACTAAAATATCAAATGCATTATATAATATTTAAAATGAAACAGAATTCAACTTGTAGTAACCAAATACAATTGGTTACTGAAATAACTGTATGATATAAAACTGAAGTAGCATATGCCTAATTTAGCTCCAACAATAAGTATGCTAATTGTGAAAATATAGGTCAAAGTTAACATGTGTGAGACATTTGTGAGACATGGTAGAGAATAACATGTGTGAGACATTTAATTTATGGATATTGGCTGTTACGCGCACGAGTATTATTACCATATTAGAAGAAATTAGGCATAAAATCATGGCTAGACATGTTGATATGATTAGGTTTTCCGAAACATAGATTTCAGATATATCACCTATGGTTAAGTTAATATTAGAAGAGAACAACGAATTAGCTAGACAGTGCAAAAATTATATGGAATGGTCAGGATGGATTTGAAATCAAACAGAAAGAGTTAAGGTTTGTAGTAAATAATACATTCAAGACTTGCACTTGTAGGTTATGGAAGTTGAGAGGCATCCCATGTGAATAGGGGTGTTCATCGGGCGGATTGGGCGGCCTTTTTCTTAACGGTTTAGCTTAACGGTTATCGGCTTTTAAATATATTCATCCGTTAGCCACTCGATAAGATATCGGGCGGATTGGTATCGGGTTAGCTCTTATCGGGCGGTTACCGGGCGATTTATCGGTTTAATACCTAGGGGCTCAAATGTATTCTGTCCGCACAGTACACACTACGTTGTCCAATATCCAGTTCCATTTCTACTTCTTTTCCTATTTCAATTACATGAAAAACAGTAAAACACTTTTTCCATAAACATAAAATGCCAACAACGAAATCATTAGGA
Source organism: Nicotiana benthamiana (assembly GCA_034376525.1). Lineage (NCBI taxonomy): Eukaryota > Viridiplantae > Streptophyta > Magnoliopsida > Solanales > Solanaceae > Nicotiana > Nicotiana benthamiana. Next base: position 22,652,181 of record CM067329.1, read on the forward strand.
ACAAAATAATAACTTACAAAAGCTTTTCTTTAATGCTTTTTAGCAAATTGTGTTGCCGTAGCGCTGTCTCGGACAGTAGCTGCACAAAACACATGCAATTAGGAGGAGCGTAAACTAAACTTTCTCTAGCAACATATCATTTGGATAGGAAATTGCACCAATTGCATTGTCACACATATTCCAAACAAAATATCATGGCTAATATTCCCAGAAATTGTTAGTTTCGTTCTGTATTTGGTTTGAAACAATAAATAGATGATTTTTGACCAAAATATCAAATGCATTATATAATATTTAAAATGAAACAGAATTCAACTTGTAGTAACCAAATACAATTGGTTACTAAAACAACTGTATGATATAAAACTGAAGTAGCATATGCCTAATTTAGGTCCAACAATAAGCATGCTAATTGTGAAAATGTTGGTCAAAGTTAACAATAACTATTAAATCTCATCAACCAATCTTATACCTCCCAAATTGTAATACAACTGCCAGCTCTATCAGTTCTCAATTGTGATGCTAACCTCCTGATGTCTCCTATATCTATTATATGAAATTTTCATATTTTAAATGATTATCATCAATTTATTTACAATTACAATATAGTAAAATATAATGAACATTAATATATACTAAAAAGCTGAAGTAATTATAGATATTTTGAAGCATTCAAGACGCGTGTTCAATACCTAAGGTTTTTAGTTTTTATATTTAATATATATAATTATTTAAGTAAATATATATATATATATATATATATATATATATATATATATATATATATATATATATATATATATATATATATATATATATATATATATATATATATATATATATATATATATATATATATATATATATATATATATATATATATATATATATATTCTTAACGGGTTAACGGATTATCCGTTAAGAAAATTGAATAATCCACCCCCAAACCGAAAAGCCGTTAATAAAAAAAATTCATTCCGTTTTCCGTCCGTTAAGCCGTTACCTTTAAGCCATTAAGCTTCGGTTCGGTTCGATTTTCAGTTTCGGATCGGTTTTGAACACCCCTACATGTGAACATGCAGTGTGTACATATTATTAGTACAACAGGATCCAGATGAACATGTGGAGCACTGGTATAGAAAAGATAAATTCCTACAGGCTTATGGGTATTTCATTCAGCCAATTCCTAACTTAGAAATGCTGCTATTGAGTAACAATCCTCCAATTTAACCACCAATACCAAAACCAATACCAGACAAACCCCAAAAGAATAGAAGAAATGGGGCTAATTGTACAAAAAAGGAGTTAAAATGTCTTGTTCATAATATCATCAACTTGACCACAACAAAAAAGGATGTCCACCAAGGGTATGAATGATGTAGTTTTTTGAAATTTCACTGCATTTTCTTGAACTTCACTGTATTTTCTGTATCTTATTGCGTTTCTATAACTTCACTACATGTTCACTGCGATTTTTTATTTAGAGTGGCCCTGGAAAGTCTTCAGCTACTGATGGAAGGGGCAAAGGAGGGGGCAGAGGAAGGGGAAATGTTACACCTACTAGTGCAACTGTTGGAGAAAATGGCAATGGTACCCAAACAAGTGTAGTGACTGGAAGAAGTGGTAATGGCATCAAAACTAGTGCAACTACTAGAGCAAGGGGCAGAGGAAAGGCAAGTAGTACAATAATTAGACCTACCAGGGATATATTCTCAGATGTCATTCCTTAAATTGCTCCTAGAGGAAAGGGTACAATACCAAGAGGAAGAGGAACTTTAACTTGTGTAAACAGGGATCTTTAACTGGATATTCACCTGCTGCTGGACAAAAAAGGCTAAGACATATTGGATTTGGATTTTATAGTTGACAGTCTTTAGTTTATAACAATTTGTACTGTAACACCAATATGGATTCTATAGTGACTTGGATTGCAACAAATAGTTTAGAGTGACTTGCCAAGAACCTATTGTATTTTGTTGAACCTTACTTTGCCATTATGGTTTGACTACTTGTAATGTGCTCTATTTTTTCACATTTGTAGAACCTGTTTGGATTATGTGATTTTATTCCCTTTTGTTATTATGTTTGAAGTCATTATTTATGGTGAAGCAACTGAAGAAGAAAAAGGAGAACAATATTTTGATGCCTCAAATTTCAATAAAACCTGATGGAGGGAAAGGAGTGAGTTGAGTCCCACATGGAAAGTGGAAGAGTATTCAAGAACATGTTGTTACATATAAAGTGGCAGCTGTGAAGAGCAGCAAAGTTCACGCAGCCACGCAGCGAGCACAGAGCGAACTATTCTTTCGCCTTTTACTAAAGAATACCGTGTGCGCGCTGCATTTAGTGGCATACGCCTATTTTTGGAGGGATTCTCTTTTCTGAGTAATCCCCTACAATTCTAGTTTTAACCTTCAGTGAGATGTTTGATAGGGGTACTAGTTGAAGAAACAAGTGGAATGATAGGTATATAATACTCCCTTTGTTTCTATTCAGAACGGAAATGAACATCACTTATTAAACTAAACTTCTATCTTCTGGAAACTGGATGTCTTACAACTTGTTTATTATCCACCAGGCGTGCTATAATGGAAAAGAAACAAAAAGTGGATGGCTCGCTCTTACTTCACTTACCAAATTAGGGAAAATAAATTCAAAATGTCCCTCATCGGTTGAAACAAAGAAAAGTGAGGATCAGGAGGGTTATAAAATCATTGCAAGGAGCAACGACGAAACATACTTACCTGGACGGGGTCAATGGGCGATCAACAAGACTCATGGCCTAGGTTAGTGACTTCCATTGCACTTTGGAGGGGTGCCTGCCTAAGGTCGGCCCAAGTGGTCGAGCCTACGTCATAATTTGTGGTAGCGGGAGCCTGCGTTCGCGCGGCTCCTACCCAATTCTTAAACCAAATTTGTTTTTTCAATCTACTGCTTCTATTGTTTTGCATGGCCCAGAGTCAGTCGGTCAACTTTTATGCACTGGGCACTTATGAGGCATTTCATCGATCAGCTTGTGAGCAGCTACTACAATTTCTATGAATAAGAAGGAATGGGGATGGCCAAAAAATTTGTAAGGCTTAGAAACTTTTGCTGAGGGCAAGGACGAGGTGAATTCCACTCGAAAGAAACGTTGTTGTATATAAAAAAATTTGCGTTACTGTATTACCTCAATTAATTCACTATTTTACTCGTTCTACAAATTAAAAGTTGATTTACTCTTATTACGCTTCAGTAAAATTAAAATAATTGAAATTATAAATTATTTACTACTGTTAAAAGGACATACCGTGTTGACTTTTGTAAACTATTTATATTGGTAATGCCCAAGATTTAAACTATTTATTACTTCTACGTATGGGACTTACTATTTATCCGATTATTTCCCTAATAATATGAACGTGCGGTTTGTCCCTCGGTTCAACCGCTGCTCCAACTTGTTAACGTCGCTAATCTATGACAAAGTATAATTTTTTACAGCTCAAGCACCGTTTACTTGCTAGTTCCCCTTCGTTTGCTGAAGGAAAGAGGAAATAGGAAACTACATTTTAGGTATTTTTCCACGCCAATCAAAACCTTAATTCGATCCGTGCCTTCAGTACACTATAATAGTATACTTGTTACTCATAAATTCACTTCCCTTTCTCTTTGCTTTAAGCTTTTACCAAGCGTAGGGGGGAAAATTAAAAAAATAAAAAATAAAATATAAATTAAAGTATGCTATATAATGTAACGGTATAATCTTACAATTAGATCCTTTTAGAATTTTTTTAAATTTCTATTGACAACCGATATTATTTCAGTTTAATAATTGAATTAATTATTTTTAACTCTTTACAAATAAATGTATACCATGTTGGTATATCTATATACTATACTGGTATCATATGTTAGTTAATATTTTTTGGTTGTATTAGCTATATTTAATTGGTACACAATTCGATTTTAGTGTGAAAACAGTAAATGAAATTAGACTATTAAAAGAAAAAGAATATAAAAAAAGAGGTTAAATGAAATTAGAAAAGGAAAAAAGAAAAAAATGAGAAGAAAACGAGAAAAAAGAAAAGGAGAAAAGAAAAAAAAAAGAAGCATAGAAATAAAAAAGAATCAGAGAATAAAGAAATAAAATTTCACAAAACACTATGGATAGAAAATATAATTAGTTTATGGGTAAAAAAATAAATGAGTAGACAAGAGAAACAAATTTTATTTTTGTAGATCACTGTGTCAAAAAGTATGAGAGAATGACGTTATTGGATGTGGCGTCTAATTTCAGGACAAGTGCACAGATAGACTCTCAATGTTGTAATTTAAAACTTTGCCACTATTTAATTTGTCCTGATATTTTAAAGTAAAAGAACACACCGTATTTTATCCTGGTTCACCACAACCTGTGGCTAGTCCAGTCCCCGAGAGACTCTCTCGAGATTCCACTAACTTTGTTAAGCTTACGGGTGCCTAACAAACCGTTACAATTGCTCGTAGATGTACACTCTACAAGACTTCTCCTTGCTCGAGGATACCGCACCCCAAGACTTCACTTTGCTCGTGGATACCGCACCACAAGACTTCAACCACTAAGATTTAGGATACTTAGCGAACCCGACAATCAATGAGAAGATATGTTCTTCTCCAACACCTCTCTCTTTTACAACAAGCACTCTCTCAAAAGAGTAGATAAAGAGATACAAATTTAGCTCTATGAACAACACAAAGTTGTCTTTCAAATGGCTCAACAAAAGCTCTAAAATGATGCTCAATTATGATCAATATGTATATCAATATATGGAGGAGTTGTGTGTTTAAAATCAGCTCAAAAGACCTCTTTTTATAGGTGAAAAATGGTGCATAACCGTTGCTTAATTGACAATTAATTATGCTGATTTTATGCTCATATAATCGATTATTTGATTTCACATAATCGATTATTTGTAACGTTAATAAAATCTGCCATATTCTGCCCACACATAATCGATTATTTCATCCTGGATAATCGATTATGTGTGTAACATTCCGAAAATCAGATCGCTGATTTTCAGCCAGATAATCGATTATCTTATTTGATATAATCGATTATATTGAGACAATGTCTCAAACGCTGGCAACGGTAATCTCATAATCGATTATACATATTTGGATAATCGATTGTTTAGTGGCAGTGTTCAAACACTTAGGCCACGGCTACCATATAATCGATTATGCCTTATTGTATAATCGATTATTTACCTCCAGAATTTACAACTTACTTCATAAACCATTTTGGTTAAGACGAAAACTTTAACAACATTTTATTTGAAGTATTTAAATATATTTATGATAAATATGATTTAATAAAATATTTTGTGCATGTTTATGATGACCTAATGTTGAGCCAAAAGACGAGATAACTTAAGCGTTGTTCTTACATTGGTTCTACCTAACGACCTACGCCTTGGGTCTTCGGTCGTTGAACATTTGAGCTCGTCTTTGGCTTGTCTATGCAATTCCGTCATCAATATGCTTCTCGCCATTTGATTGTTTGTCATATAGTATCGTTGTTTGACACTTGACTTTATTGTTTGTCGTTCATCAAAACCTATACCTGAAAATCATGCTCATACAACCAAAGCACACATATCATAGATAGAGTGATTCTCTACAATTTCCCCCTTTTTGATAATGAAAAACAACAGGAGATATGCATATTGAATTCCCCCTAAATTCATGTTATATCTCAACATACAATTTATGCAAAGAATTCAATATAAACAATTCAATATAATTCCCCCTTAATTGAATATGCCCTCTCAATTAAGGCATGCATATCGCCTATATTCTTCCCCCTTTTGACATTAGCAAAAAGAATATACCAATTGTTATTTAAACTATTGACGATACCAATTGTTATAAACAAAATCATATCAACATCAAATAATACCAAATGTTAGTAAAAGCATACTAACCATGATAACGGTCATTTTTCTCAAATGTACCAACTGTTATTTAAACTAAAAATATTCATCAAAACATGAATCAATCATTTAATACAAAACTAATTGATACCAATTGTTATTCACAAAAAAAAAACTTATCGAGAAATGAATCAATAAATAATATCAATTGTTAGCACATATCAACTATTACGTTTTTATCTAAAATACGATAACTAACCGACGTTCCCCCTCGATGCATTAAGGTTTCGTGCTTGGTGCATCTACTACGATATTGTAGTCTTCAAGCACACCTGCAAACGTATCTAAAAATAGGTTTTCGGTACCCAACTTCTTTTGGGTCCTTGGGGGTTAGGATAATAATAATCATACTCAACACATAAATCTCTATGTTTAGCAAAACATACGGGTGCAATATGTCCTACCCGGTTACAATAATGACATTTAACATTAGGATTGTGCATATGTCTAGGTTGAGCCAAATGCGTTCTAGGTGGTCTAACGTCGTTATTCCTAGAAGCGTTGAAATTCCTAGAGTCATTTCTAGGCGGTCTAAAATTATTCATTCTAGACTTATTGATAAAATTCCTAGAATTGTGTCTAGGTGGTCTAAAATTATGTATTCTAGACTTATTAACAAAAGTCCTAGAGTTGTTTCTAGGTGGTCTAAAATAATTAATCTTAGAATCATTAGTAAAGTTCCTAGAATTATTTCTAGGTGGTTTAACCTCATTTTTATTATCCTTTTTAATTTCTTCAATTTTAGGATTATCAACACTACGTTTTTCTAGTGCGTTCCTAAGTTCTATGTTCTCCATTTTCAAGGCACTACAAGAAGAACAATTGGAACATTGATCAATTGAAGAGGCTTCATTCAATTCCTTGATCTTATTTTTAAAATCAACAATGTCATTTTTCAAAAATTTATTTTCTTTTTCTAAAACTTCAATTTTATTTTTGAGAACACTATTGTCATTTTCAAAAGAATTCTTTTCTTCTTTTAGCTTCTCATTTTCACTAGTCAATTTTTCAAAATCTATTTCTTTCAAAGAAGATGGTTTTTCAAAATCTTTTTCTTGCAAAGAAAGTGTTTTCTGAAAATCTGTTTCTTGCAAAGAAAGTGTTTTCTGCAAAAAAAGTGTTTTCTTCAATTCTTTGATAGTTTTGGAAGCATTAACAAATTCACTATATAATTCATCATATGCATTTTGTATTTCTTCAAACGAGTGAGAGTTAGAAGTACTTACCTCTTCTTCTTCGTTGGCCATGAGACATAATGCGGCGGTTTCATCACGTGAACTGTCCTAGTCCCATGTCACATGCTTTTGGACTTGAGGCGTTCCTTCATAAATGGCTTCAAGTTTATCCCACATTTTTTTAGCGATTGTGCAATAGGAAATTTTCCGATAATCATCCGGATTCACCGCGCAATATAACATATTGATGACTTCGGCGTTGCAGCTCTTTCCAATATGTACAATTTGTTCCATCAAATCGTGGAGGCTCAAAGGTAGAGTGTCCTTCGCTCATTGTTCCTGCGTTCAACATTCTCAACAAAAAAATATATATCGCTCTCAACCGGTTAAGGCTTTTAGAGAGCAAGGCTCTGATACCAATTGTTAGGATTTATGCCGTTCACAAGAGGGGGGGGGGGTGAATAGTGAGGCACGAGAATATTGATAAATAATGCGGAATTAAAATTGCAGGAATAAAGTAAATACGGTAATTGAAATAATAAAGAAAGAACACACCGTATTTTATCCTGGTTCACCACAACCTGTGGCTAGTCCAGTCCCCGAGAGACTCTCTCGAGATTCCACTAACTTTGTTAAGCTTACAGGTGCCTAACAAACCATTACAATTGCTCGTAGATGTACACTCTACAAGACTTCTCCTTGCTCGAGGATACCGCACCCCAAGACTTCACTTTGCTCGTGGATACCGCACCACAAGACTTCAACCACTAAGACTTAGGGTAATTAGCGAACCCGACAATCAATGAGAAGATATGTTCTTCTCCAACACCTCTCTCTTTTACAACAAGCACTCTCTCAAAAGAGTAGATAAAGAGATACAAATTTAGCTCTATGAACAACACAAAGTTGTCTTTCAAATGGCTCAACAAAAGCTCTAAAATGATGCTCAATTATGATCAATGTATATCAATATATGGAGGAGTTGTGTGTTTAAAATCAGCTCAAAAGACCTCTTTTTATAGGTGAAAAATGGTGCATAACCGTTGCTTAATTGACAATTAATTATGCTTATTTTATGCTCATATAATCGATTATTTGATTTCACATAATCGATTATTTGTAACGTTAATAAAATCTGCCAGATTCTGCCCACACATAATCGATTATTTCATCCTGGATAATCGATTATGTGTGTAACGTTCAGAAAATCAGATCGCTGATTTTCAGCCAGATAATCGATTATCTTATTTGATATAATCGATTATATTGAGACAGTGTCTCAAACGCTGGCAACGGTAATCTCATAATCGATTATACACATTTGGATAATCGATTGTTTGGTGGCAGTGTTCAAACACTTAGGCCACGGCTACCATATAATCGATTATGCCTTATTGTATAATCAATTATTTACCTCCAGAATTTACAACTTACTTCATAAACCATTTTGGTTAAGATGAAAACTTTAACAACATTTTATTTGAAGCATTTAAAATATATTTATGATAAATATGATTTAATAAAATATTTTATGCATGTTTATGATGACCTAATGTTGAGCCAAAAGACGAGATAACTTAAGCGTTGTTCTTACATTGGTTCTACCTAACGACCTACGCCTTGGGTCTTCGGTCTTTGAACATTTGAGCTCGTCTTTGGCTTGTCTATGCAATTCCGTCATCAATATGCTTCTCGCCATTTGATTGTTTATCATATAGTATCGTTGTTTGACACTTGACTTTATTCTTTGTCATTCATCAAAACCTATTCCTGAAAATCATGCTCATACAACCAAAGCACACATATCATAGATAGAGTGATTTTCTACAATTTCCCCCTTTTTGATAATGAAAAACAACAGGACATATGCATATTGAATTCCCCCTAAATTCATGTTATATCTCAACATACAATTTATGCAAACAATTCAATATGAACAATTCAATATAATTCCCCCTTAATTGAATATTCCCTCTCAATTAAGGCATGCATATCGCCTATATTCTTCCCCCTTTTGACATTAGCAAAAAGAATATACCAATTGTTATTTAAACTATTGACGATACCAATTGTTATAAACAAAATCATATCAACATCAAATAATACCAAATGTTAGTAAAAGCATACTAACCATGATAACGGTCATTTTTCTCAAATGTACCAACTGTTATTTAAACTAAAAATATTCATCAAAACATGAATCAATCATTTAATACAAAACTAATTGATACCAATTGTTATTCACAAAAAAAAAACTTATCGAGAAATGAATCAATAAATAATATCAATTGTTAGCACATATCAACTATTACGTTTTTATCGAAAATACGATAACTAACCGACGTTCCCCCTCGATGCATTAAGGTTTCGTGCTTGGTGCATCTACTACGATATTGTAGTCTTCAAGCACACCTGCAAACGTACCTAAAAATAGGTTTTCGGTACCCAACTTCTTTTGGGTCCTTGGGGGTTAGGATAATAATAATCATAATCAACACATAAATCTCTATGTTTAGCAAAACATACGGGTGCAATGTGTCCTACCCGGTTACAATAATGACATATAACATTAGGATTGTGCATATGTCTAGGTTGAGCCAAATGCGTTGTAGGTGGTCTAATGTCGTTATTCCTAGAAGCGTTGAAATTCCTAGAGTCATTTCTAGGCGGTCTAAAATTATTCATTCTAGACTTATTGATAAAATTCCTAAAATTGTGTCTAGGTGGTCTAAAATTATTTATTCTAGACTTATTAACAAAAGTCCTAGAGTTGTTTCTAGGTGGTCTAAAATAATTAATCTTAGACTCATTAGTAAAGTTCCTAGAATTATTTCTAGGTGGTTTAACCTCATTTTTATTATCCTTTTTAATTTCTTCAATTTTAGGATTATCAACACTACGTTTTTCTAGTGCGTTCCTAAGTTCTATGTTCTCCATTTTCAAGGCACTACAAGAAGAACAATTGGAACATTGATCAATTGAGGAGGCTTCATTCAATTCCTTGATCTTATTTTTAAAATCAACAATGTCATTTTTCAAAAATTTATTTTCTTTTTCTAAAACATCAATTTTATTTTTGAGAACACTATTGTCATTTTCAAAAGAATTCTTTTCTTCTTTTAGCTTCTCATTTTCACTAGTCAATTTTTCAAAATCTATTTCTTTCAAAGAAGATGGTTTTTCAAAATCTTTTTCTTGCAAACAAAGTGTTTTCTGAAAATCTGTTTCTTGCAAAGAAAGTGTTTTCTGCAAAAAAAGTGTTTTCTTCAATTCTTTGATAGTTTTGGAAGCATTAACAAATTCACTATATAATTCATCATATGCATTTTGTATTTCTTCAAACGAGTGAGAGTTAGAAGTACTTACCTCTTCTTCTTCGTTGGCCATGAGACATAATGCGGCGGTTTCATCACATGAACTGTCCTAGTCCCATGTCACATGCTTTTGGACTTGAGGCGTTCCTTCATAAATGGCTTCAAGTTTATCCCACATTTTTTTAGCGATTGTGCAATAGGAAATTTTCCGATAATCATCCGGATTCACCGCGCAATATAACATATTGATGACTTCGGCGTTGCAGCTCTTTCCAATATGTATAATTTGTTCCATCAAATCGTGGAGGCTCAAAGGTAGAGTGTCCTTCGCTCATTGTTCCTGCGTTCAACATTCTCAACAAAAAAATATATATCGCTCTCAACCGGTTAAGGCTTTTAGAGAGCTAGGCTCTGATACCAATTGTTAGGATTTATGCCGTTCACAAGAGGGGGGGTGAATAGTGAGGCACGAGAATATTGATAAATAATGCGGAATTAAAATTGCAGGAATAAAGTAAATACGGTAATTGAAATAATAAAGAAAGAACACACCGTATTTTATCCTGGTTCACCACAACCTGTGGCTAGTCCAGTCCCCGAGAGACTCTCTTGAGATTCCACTAACTTTGTTAAGCTTACGGGTGCCTAACAAACCGTTACAATTGCTCGTAGATGTACACTCTACAAGACTTCTCCTTGCTCGAGGATACCGCACCCCAAGACTTCACTTTGCTCGTGGATACCGCACCACAAGACTTCAACCACTAAGACTTAGGGTAATTAGCGAACCCGACAATCAATGAGAAGATATGTTCTTCTCCAACACCTCTCTCTTTTACAACAAGCACTCTCTCAAAAGAGTAGATAAAGAGATACAAATTTAGCTCTATGAACAACACAAAGTTGTCTTTCAAATGGCTCAACAAAAGCTCTAAAATGATGCTCAATTATGATCAATGTATATCAATATATGGAGGAGATGTGAGTTTAAAATCAGCTCAAAAGACCTCTTTTTATAGGTGAAAAATGGTGCATAACCATTGCTTAATTGACAATTAATTATACTGATTTTATGCTCATATAATCGATTATTTGATTTCACATAATCGATTATTTGTAACGTTAATAAAATCTGCCAGATTCTGCCCACACATAATCGATTATTTCATCCTGGATAATCGATTATGTGTGTAACGTTCCGAAAATCAGATCGCTGATTTCTGCCAGATAATCGATTATCTTATTTGATATAATCGATTATATTGAGACAGTGTCTCAAACGCTGGCAACGGTAATCTCATAATCGATTATACACATTTGGATAATCGATTGTTTGGTGGCAGTGTTCAAACACTTAGGCCACGGCTACCATATAATCGATTATGCCTTATTGTGTAATCGATTATTTACCTCCAGAATTTACAACTTACTTCAAAAACTATTTTGGTTAAGACGAAACTTTAACAACATTTTATTTGAAGTATTTAAAATATATTTATGATAAATATGATTTAATAAAATATTTTATGCATGTTTATGATGACTTAATGTTGAGCCAAAAGACGAGATAACTTAAGCGTTGTTCTTACATTGGTTCTACCTAACGACCTACGCCTTGGGTCTTCGGTCTTTGAACATTTGATCTCGTCTTTGGCTTGTCTATGCAATTCCGTCATCAATATGCTTCTCGCCATTTGATTGTTTGTCATATAGTATCATTGTTTGACACTTGACTTTATTGTTTGTCATTCATCAAAACCTATACCTGAAAATCATGCTCATATAACCAAAGCACACATATCATAGATAGAGTGATTTTCTACATTAGCTTATTGTTAATAACTGATAAATTTGGAGTGCTACAAAGTATTTTTAAGTGTTAAAACTGTTTTTTTTAAATAAAGATTTACGCCTTTGGAGCGACGTGCTGAAACTGATAACAAGCCATTGATGTGTCTGGTAAAATAAGGCCTAAGTTTTTTACACTTAATTAAAGTCTCAATGCTAATCATTCATATATCAGACATTACGTGTATTTATTTATCTTAATCGTAAAATATGTTAGTTTTTTTTCTTCACAACCATTTCATGGGTCAGAATACGTTTTATGATTAATATCAATAATATAGATTTAATTTTATTAAGATGCTACATTAACATTCATTACTAACTTTCACCATCCCCCACCATTATCAACTACCGCCACCATTACCTTCCTCAATTACAACCACAACCACCATTTTCGCCTACTATTATTAACTATGGCCACCTACCATAATCGATATCGCAACCAATCACCATTAGCTACTACTCAGAACCATCACCATCAAACAAAATCACCACCGTCTCTGGTCGGAATTCAAAAGCACCTCTATTAGCAATCACTACCACCAATTACCCAAAGAAAACTACAAGCCTTAGCAACCGCTTTCTTGCGGACCTTAAGTAAAAAAATAAAATAAAATAAAATTGCAAAGAAAACAAGACACTAAGTTGCCGTGCTAACTCGCTAGTGCTAGCGCACTATGAATTCTCAGCCTCCTAATGGTATGATATTTGATATAGAATGTTATATCAATTATTTATATTAATTTTATGTTTATTATGTTTTAAATAAAGATAAATTTTATATATTTAGACAGTAAACAAACAAACAGTCTTAGTCATCTAGTATTCAGATCCTAATACACATACTTGTTGGAAACACGTTCTTAATGCGATATACTAAACGTGTATTCTTTTGTAGGTTTTGATGAATGACAAACAAAGCACAAATTGATATATGACGGAGTTCAAGTACAAGAGCACAAATGTTGAGATTGAAGCTCAAGACGTTGTTTTTAATTGTTATTATTGAGTCATTCTTAAATGTGATCTTGATCCTATAACTTGACTCCATAACATGGCTTCTCTCATAAAACTATTTTCCAAAATCATGCATACTTATTTCTGTATCAAATAATTTCAAATGATGCATATTTACATTAGACAAAATGTTTTCTAAACATGCCTCAAAAATCTGGGCTAAAATAATCGATTATGAACTTATGATAATCGATTGTTTCTGAGCCAAGACTGCATGACAATCGATTATGAATTAATGGTAATCGATTGTGAGTAAGACAGTGAACATCAGGTTTTCCAAATCTGCATGATAATCGATTGTGATCAAACGCCAATCGATTGTTGTTGAGGTAAAGTTTTTCAATACTCAAAATAATCGATTATGAACTAATGGTGATCGATTATGTTGAGACAATGTCTTCCAGTGATTTTAAATTTAATTAAGTAATCGATTATGTCTTTAGCTAATCGATTATCACTGAGACAGTAAGTTTTATGATTTTCAGAAAATAACAAGTAATCGATTATGGCTTTAGATAATCGATTATCACTGAGACAGTAAGTTTCATGATTTTCAGAAAATAACAAGTAATCGATTGTTGCAAAGGACAATCGATTGTTGAAGCTGACCGTTGTCAAATGATTTTCAAATACCTCAAAGTAATCAATTATTGGTTTTCATATAATCGACGTTTTGCTTAAAATCTGGAAATGATTTTTAGAACGTTGCTGAAGTAATCGATTATAGATTTTATATAATCGATGTTGTGCTTAAAATCCGGAAATGATTTTTAGAACGTTGCCAATATAATCGATTATGGATTTGGTATAATCGATTATCTGTTTTTGAATTTTGCCAGTAATCGATTATGGATTGTAAGTAATCGATTATGAAGCGTAAAATCTGGGATTGATTTTTGATCTGACTGGCAGATAATCGATTGTTCGGTCATGACAATCGATTGTCACTGAGTAAATTCAGCAATTCTTAATTGGCAATTAGACAACGGTAAGACCAAGTTTTGCACCTATAAATACAGCTTCAACTCAGTGTTTTAAACACAACAACATACATTAACTGATCATTACATTGCTTTAAGCTTTCATTCAATTGTTCATCATTTTCTACTCATTTCTTAAAGCTTTTGAGAGCCATATTATTGTTCAAAGTTGTTGTGATCTTGAGCGTATTATTTTACTCATATCTACTCATCAAGGAGTATCTTTGTTAAGTGAGTGTTCAAGTATTTCAAATACTTGTAAGAGAATTTTGATTCTCTTGTGTTGAGGAACTTGTGCTTCCTCTGTTGAAGTCTTTGGGATTGTATCCCCGAGCAAGTGAAGTCTTTGGGATTGTATCCCCGAGCAAGTGAAGTCTTTGAGGTGAGGAACCTCCGAGCAAGTGAAGTCTTTGAGATTGTATCTCCGAGCAACTGTAAAGGTTTGTTAAGCACCCGTAAGCTTAACAAGTTAGTAGAAAATCTCGAGAGAGTCTCTCGGGGACTGGACTAACCACTGTTGTGGCCAACCAGGATATATCCTTGTGTAAGTTATTTTTATTGCACTTATTTACTTCCTGTAAAATTTAAATTCCGCAAGAAAACGCTAAATTTCATTAAAACGCTATTCACCCCCCCTCTAGCGTTAAGCGTAGTTTCTAACAATTGGTATCAGAGCCCAACTCTCTGAAAAACTTAACAGTTTGAGAGAACCATCCATGGCTTCTACTCGTGATTTTTTTTGCAGGAATAGGTGAAGGTGAATGCGACACGTTGCCTCCAAAATTGGGTGAAAACAACTACTCAGTTTGGAAAGAACGAATGAGAATTTTTACGCTAGCAAACGACCTCTATCTATGGCAAATCATCAAGCATGGAAATCAAATGACGACAAAAGTTGGAAAAGCCAAGGTAAGTGAATACAACACTAATGCGATAAATATGTTGTATAAATCCTTGAACCAGGAAATCTGGCGAAAAATCTCCCACTACAAAACTGCTAAGGAAATGTGGGATAAGCTTGAAGAAATTCATGAAAGAACATCTCAAGTGGAAAAATGCTCAAATGATGAATCAAATATCAGGTGCCTGATGGCCGACGACAAAGAAAAAGAGGTAAGCACTTCTAACTCTCTCTCGTTTGAAGAACTTCAAAATGCCTATGAAGATATGTTTGGTAAATATGAAAATGCTGTTAAAATGATTAGAGATTTGAAGAAATCACTTTCTCAGCAAGAAATAGATTTCCAGAAAAATCTCTCTTTAAAAGAAAAGGATTTTGAAGAACGCTTTTTATTGAAAGAAAAAGATTTCGAAAATCAATTCTCTTTAAAACAAAAGGATTTTGAAAATCTGTCTCGTGATAACGAGAATCTTGTAAAAGAAAATCAATTTTTTCAAAATGATAGTGTAGAGCTTAGACAAGTCATTAAGACTATGCATGAAGCTTCTTATATTGATAAATGCTCTACTTGTACTTCCTGCGACTCTTTGAAGTTCGAAAACGCAGAACTTAGGAAAACCTTAGAATCACATAGTGTAGACGTTCCTAAGGTTATTGAAGAAAAGGAAACGTCTAAAAGTAATCAATGGCATAAAAACAGAAATTACGATAGAAATCCTACTGCTCCACCTAGAAATAACTCTAGGGCTGTAAACGAGTCTAGGACAAATTCCTTTAGACCACCTAGACACTACGCTAGGATGTATGAAAACAAGTCTAGGGTTAATAATTCTAGAACACCTAGATACAATTCTAGAAATTGGTACAATGAGTCTAGAATTAACCACTTTAGATCACCTAGAAAGAATTCTAGGATGATTGTTAACGAATCTAGGATAAATCACCCTAGACAACCTAGAAATGATTCTAGAAATTTCAACGCATCGAGGAATGACTATAGATCACCCAGAACGTTTTTTGCTCCACCTAGACACAGGCACAATCCGAACGCAACATGTCATTACTGCAATCGTATAGGTCACATTGCACCGATGTGTTTCGCAAAGCATAGAGACTTCTCGTATGACTATAATCATTATTTGTCTAACCCCCAAGGACCCAAGATGGCATGGGTACCTAAAGAATATTAAATTGTTTTGTAGGTGTGCTTGAAGGGATCAAGTGTACTATGGTACCTTGATAGTGGATGCTCCAAACATATGACGGGAGATGAATCCAAATTCCTTCAACTAGAGCACAAAGAAGGAGGAAACGTCATTTTCGGCGACAACAATAAAGGAAAAATAATCGGCATCGGATCGGTTGGTAAGGACGAAAACTCCTCTATTAAACATATATTGCTAGTGAAAGGGTTGAAGCATAATCTCTTGAGCATAAGCCAATTATGTGACAAGGGAAATCTTGCTCTATTTGATTCGGATGAATGTCTTGTGTTTAGACGAAGTGACTTCAAGATCATACTTCGTGGTTTTAGAATTGATAACATCTATATGGTTGATCTTGCAAACTCCTCTCCCAAATATGTTGATTGCTTAATGAGCAAAGAGGATAATACTTGGTTGTGGCATCGTAGATTAGCACACATGAACATGCATCTTTTAAATAAATTGCTTTCTCAAAACTTAGTAGTTGGTCTTCCCAATTTAAAGTTTGAAAATGATTCTATGTGTGATTCTTGTCAAAAAGGGAAGCAAACCAAAGCATCTTTTAAATCCAAAAATATTGTTTCAACTTCTAGACCTTTACAATTACTTCATATGGATTTACTTGGACCTTCTCGTATTGAAAGTCTAGGTAGAAATAAATATGCTTTTGTAATTGTTGATGACTTTTCTAGATTTACATGGACGCTATTTCTTGCAAATAAAAGCGATGCTTTTCAAAATTTCAAGTATTTTCTTAAACGTGTTCAAAACGAAAAAGAATCTACCGTCACTTCAATTAGAAGTGATCATGGGGAAGAGTTTGATCACAATCTCTTTGCGGATTTTTGTGACGAACTCGGAATCGAGCATACCTTTTCCGCTCCACGTACACCACAACAAAATGGGGTGGTGGAAAGGAAAAATAGGTGTCTCGAAGAGATGGCAAGAACCATGCTCGACGAAGCTAAAATTCCCAAACACTTTTGGGCGGACGCCGTGAGTACCGCTTGCTATGTTTTAAATAGAGTAGCAATTCGGCCGATACTCTTGAAAACCCCATATGAACTGTATAAGGGTAGAAAACCCAATATTTCCCACTTACGTGTTTTTGGTTGTAAATGTTTTGTTCATAATAACGGCAAAGACCAATTAGGTAAATTTGATGCAAAATCGGATGAAGCTATTTTTATTGGTTATTCCTCACGTAGTAAAGCATATAGGGTCTTTAACAAAAGAACCCAAATTGTGGAGGAATCCCCACATGTTGTGTTTTCCGAAGATAATGCTCGCTTGGCGAGAAAGGATTGTGGTTTTGATCTTGCAGATATCTTGAGTAATTTGAAAAACAAAATACATGAAGAACCGCCAAAGGAAAACAATGATGAAATTATAGAACAATCAACGGAAGAAGCTCCACAATTGGAAAGTGAAACAAAAGAACAAAAGGAATGGAGGACGATCAAAGATCACCCTCTTGATCAAGTAATCGGCGACGTTGGAGGAAAGGTAAGTACTCGAAACTCCCTTAAAAACACCTTAGAACTTACTGCTTTTGTTTCTCAAATTGAACCCAAAACCATCTCTGAAGCAATTGGGGATGAATTTTGGACCTTGGCAATGCAAGAGGAGCTTAACCAATTCGAACGAAATGACGTTTGGGATTTGGTGCCAAGACCCGAAGATCATACCATAGTTGGTACGAAATGGGTTTTTCGCAACAAACTAGATGAAAATGGTATAATCACTAGAAACAAAGCTAGGCTTGTGGCTCAAGGCTACAATCAAGAAGAAGGTATTGATTATGAGGAGACTTATGCTCCAGTAGCTAGATTAGAAGCTATTCGCTTATTGCTTGCTTTCGCTTCCTCTATGAATTTTGTCTTATATCAAATGGATGTGAAAAGTGCGTTTTTAAATGGTTTTATTGAAGAAGAAGTTTATGTCAAACAACCCCCTGGTTTTGAAAACTTTAAATATCCCGATCATGTTTTCAAACTCAAAAAGGCTCTCTATGGGTTAAAACAAGCTCCCCGAGCTTGGTATGATAGGTTGAGTAAATTTCTTTTGAAAAATGATTTCATTAGGGGAAAAGTTGACACAACTCTCTTTGTCAAACACAAAAACAATGATATTTTATTAGTTCAAATATATGTAGATGACATTATATTTGGTGCCACTAACAATGCTTTATGCAAGGAATTTTCCAATCTAATGACTAGCGAATTTGAGATGTCTATGATGGGCGAATTAACCTTCTTTTTGGGACTACAAGTAAAACAAATGAAGGAAGGTACATTCATTTGCCAAGCCAAATATTGCAAAGAATTGCTTAAACGCTTTGATATGAACAATGCAAAAGAAATGGCAACTCCCATGAGCACATCCGATCATCTAGACAAAGATGAAAAAGGTAAGGAAGTCAACACCAAAAAGTATCGAGGTATGATTGGCTCTCTACTTTATCTTACTGCTAGTCGTCCGGACATCATGTTTAGCGTGTGCTTATGCGCTCGTTATCAATCATGTCCGAAGGAGTCTCACCTTTCGGCGGTAAAACGAATTTTACGGTATCTTGTTGGTACCTCAAATGTGGGTCTATGGTACCCCAAAGGCTCTTCATGCCAACTCATTGGCTATTCCGATTCTAATTTTGCTGGATGCAAATTGGACCGCAAGAGCACTAGTGGCACTTGCCATTTGCTCGGTAGCTCTCTCGTTTCTTGGTTTAGCAAGAAACAAGTAAGTGTTGCGTTGTCCACAACCGAGGCTGAATATGTAGCCGCGGGGAGTTGTTGCGCTCAAATCCTATGGATGAAACAACAACTCTTGGACTATGGCCTAAGACTTGATCACATTCCTCTTAGATGTGATAACACTAGTGCCATATGCTTGACGAAGAACCCCGTTCTTCATTCGCGAACTAAACACATTGAAGTTAGACATCATTTTATTAGAGATCACGTTCTCAAAGGCGATGTCGAAATAGAATTTGTTGAAACTAAAAGCCAATTGGCAGACATCTTTACAAAGCCTTTGGATAAAGAGTCCTTCTTCCGAATTCGCAATGAACTCGGGATCCTTGACTCCACATTGATCTAAGTCATGCATTGCATTTCTTCTCCTACACATTTCTAACTTGAGCGTCGGAGGCGTCTAACTTCTTTTTGCAGGTATCGCCCTACAGAAAAAGAAAATTTTATTTGGGCAAACCGCAAATCATCGGACATATAATCGATTATCCCGTATCAATAATCGAACGTCACCTTTCTAATTTTCAATAAATAAACTTTGTTTTATTTCGTCTTTGTGTATCTTTCCTTACTATTTTTTTGCTAATGGCAAAATGGGGAAGATAACGGGATAACGGGTCCACCTCTACATTGCTAAATTGCACCACCTCTAAATTGCTTAATTGCTTAATTGCTTATAAGCTTAAATTGAGGGGGAATTCTTAAATTGAGGGGGAACAAGAACAAATATGCATACTTGTTACTTGTCTTGAATCGTCAATATTATTTGTCAAAATTGCATATCCCGCTTAATGTTTGCCATTATCAAAAAGGGGGAAATTGTTGGAAACACGTTCTCAATGCGATATACTAAACGTGTATTCTTTTGTAGGTTTTGATGAATGACAAACAAAGCACAAATTGATATATGACGGAGTTCAAGTACAAGAGCACAAATGTTGAGATTGAAGCTCAAGACGTTGTTTTTAATTGTTATTATTGAGTCATTCTTAAATGTGATCTTGATCCTATAACTTGACTCCATAACATGGCTTCTCTCATAAAACTATTTTCCAAAATCATGCATACTTATTTCTGTATCAAATAATTTCAAATGATGCATATTTACATTAGACAAAATGTTTTCTAAACATGCCTCAAAAATCTGGGCTAAAATAATCGATTATGAACTTATGATAATCGATTGTTTCTGAGCCAAGACTGCATGACAATCGATTATGAATTAATGGTAATCGATTGTGAGTAAGACAGTGAACATCAGGTTTTTCCAAATCTGCATGATAATCGATTGTGATCAAACGCCAATCGATTGTTGTTGAGGTAAAGTTTTTCAATACTCAAAATAATCGATTATGAACTAATGGTGATCGATTATGTTGAGACAATGTCTTCCAGTGATTTTAAATTTAATTAAGTAATCGATTATGTCTTTAGCTAATCGATTATCACTGAGACAGTAAGTTTTATGATTTTCAGAAAATAACAAGTAATCGATTATGGCTTTAGATAATCGATTATCACTGAGACAGTAAGTTTCATGATTTTCAGAAAATAACAAGTAATCGATTGTTGCAAAGGACAATCGATTGTTGAAGCTGACCGTTGTCAAATGATTTTCAAATACCTCAAAGTAATCAATTATTGGTTTTCATATAATCGATGTTTTGCTTAAAATCTGGAAATGATTTTTAGAACGTTGCTGAAGTAATCGATTATAGATTTTATATAATCGATGTTGTGCTTAAAATCCGGAAATGATTTTTAGAACGTTGCCAATATAATCGATTATGGATTTGGTATAATCGATTATCTGTTTTTGAATTTTGCCAGTAATCGATTATGGATTGTAAGTAATCGATTATGAAGCGTAAAATCTGGGATTGATTTTTGATCTGACTGGCAGATAATCGATTGTTCGGTCATGACAATCGATTGTCACTGAGTAAATTCAGCAATTCTTAATTGGCAATTAGACAACGGTAAGACCAAGTTTTGCACCTATAAATACAGCTTCAACTCAGTGTTTTAAACACAACAACATACATTAACTGATCATTACATTGCTTTAAGCTTTCATTCAATTGTTCATCATTTTCTACTCATTTCTTAAAGCTTTTGAGAGCCATATTATTGTTCAAAGTTGTTGTGATCTTGAGCGTATTATTTTACTCATATCTACTCATCAAGGAGTATCTTTGTTAAGTGAGTGTTCAAGTATTTCAAATACTTGTAAGAGAATTTTGATTCTCTTGTGTTGAGGAACTTGTGCTTCCTCTGTTGAAGTCTTTGGGATTGTATCCCCGAGCAAGTGAAGTCTTTGGGATTGTATCCCCGAGCAAGTGAAGTCTTTGAGGTGAGGAACCTCCGAGCAAGTGAAGTCTTTGAGATTGTATCTCCGAGCAACTGTAAAGGTTTGTTAAGCACCCGTAAGCTTAACAAGTTAGTAGAAAATCTCGAGAGAGTCTCTCGGGGACTGGACTAACCACTGTTGTGGCCAACCAGGATATATCCTTGTGTAAGTTATTTTTATTGCACTTATTTACTTCCTGTAAAATTTAAATTCCGCAAGAAAACGCTAAATTTCATTAAAACGCTATTCATCCCCCCCTCTAGCGTTAAGCGTAGTTTCTAACAATACTAATATTCAGAAGTATATTCAAATCCAAATATCTTAATCTTAATAAACATTATGATATTCATATATGTATTCAGATTCAGACGTCTTAACCTTTAAAAAAGACAAATCAGAAAGTTAAAAACTTTACAATTATTATAAATTAAATAGTTACTTTGTAAAGAAAAGGGTGAAAAATAAATACACAATTAAGAAAAAGTTAGAAGATTTATTTTGGAACAAATATTTTGTTGAATTAAAAATTATTACTTATTAAGAATAAATTAGTAAAAATCTTGATCAAATTCCCGCAATTTGTTTTTTATAAATTTCATTAGAAAAAAAAGGTTACTTGTATGTTGCAGCCTTAGTACCCTTAAAGACAGTTCACGTAACCTGTCGTCTGTCATGATAATGAACTTTTTTCCTTCTTTATCGAAGTTTTCTTAACTGGAACTTTCATTTAATTTTTTCTCCACTATCTTCTTCTATTTTATCCGGAGCTAATCTATTTGTTTAGTTATTTTTTTGTCTAGATCTATATATATTATTATAAAAATAAAAAATTTAAAGTAAATAGTTAAATTACCTAAAAATAATTAATTTGAGCAAAAAGTCTTAAACCTTTTTGTTAAACTAGTTAAGTGAATGATAATATGGAAATTTTAGTTAAATATAATAAGTTCTAGATCCAAGATTGTTTGGGAGTAACAATTTAAAAATCGCATTTAAAGCTATTTAAGGTCAAAAAGCGATTTTATAATACTCTTGTGAATAAATAAAGGAATAAAATAAGTAAGAAATATGAAAAATAACAATTAATGTAAATAGAAAGAATACTTCACCCAAATATAAAATGATGTGGAAGATATTTCCCTCTGACAATATGATATGACTATAAACTAAAATGTAAGAAATACTTTTTGGATCATGTGAGTGAAGAGGAAAAAATAATAGATGAAATCAATCATTACAAAAAGGTATATTTTCTCATGGACAACTTCTTATAATAGTAAAGTAATTGAATGAATGAAATATCATAATTTTGGGAAAACTAATAAATGGCTTTTCTCCTTCAGTTACTCCCATCAACCAGCTCCTGTAGTGTCTCTTATGACATTGATCTTAAGATCTTTCCCGAACTGATATGTTCAACCCCTCGAAACTCACCCCAGGCCCCCAGGACCTCAACCAAAAGCACCAACATATCCGAATACCTTATTCAATTGAATCTTAACCCAATGAGAAGCATAGAGTAAGGGTAAGGAGTAAACATAAAAGATGCATATGAGAGTTGTTTGCTAGTATTGACAGGGATTCTAATGACTTTATGGTGAAAAAATACTAAGCTATTTATAAGTATCAACCATTGAACACAAAAAAAGTTGTGCGATTCCAAGTACATTGCTAATAAAGTCAAAAAAGAATTATTGCACCTTATATGAGCATCTGGAAAATTCTGGAATTTGTTAGAGAGAATTTGGGACTATATATAGGAAGAACAATTGCTTAAAAGGCCAAACAAATAGTTCTTAGAAAGTTTATGAGAATTTAAAGTTAGATTAATGTTGACAGTATTAAAGAAACAAATCCCAGTAGCTCTTGTTGGGTAAAATTAACAGGGAATTAAAACGTGTTAAGAACTTGTTTAAGTACTTTTATGTTTATTTTGATGCCTTGAAGAAATTTTGGCTAGAAGGTTATAGGAAGATCATTCGCTTTGATGGGTGCTTTCTAAAGGGCATTGCATGGGTGAACTATTGGTAGTTGTAGGAAGAAATAGGAATCATAAGATGTTTCCTATTGCATGGACTGTTGTACACCACGAGACCAAACATTCATGGAACTGGTTCTTTGGACACTTAATGGAAGATCTGCAGCTAGGATATGGTCAAGGTTTAACATTTATATAAGACATGCAAAAGGTAAATGTTTTGATATTCTTGCTTGTTAATAGTAGTACCTTTTTTTTCTTTTAATTCCTAATATTTTATTCTGCCTACATTTTTATATAGAGATTTTTGGCAAATGTAAAAGACTTTTTCCTGATGTAGAGGTTAGGATGTTTGCAAGGCACATATGATTCAACTGGTCAAAAAAATGGAGTGTGAAGATAGAAGAAAGCAATTCTGAAAGGGTTCAACGGCAAGATATGTCTTTAAACACAACAAAGAAGTTGAGAACACGAGGAAACTTAGCTCGCAGAATATATGTGAAAACATGATGAAGTATCCAATGGAGGCATAGTTCAGAGCTTTTTTTTCAAGAACATTCTAGGTGTGACATGGTAGAGAATAACATGTGTGAGATATTTAATTTATGGATATTGGCTGTTAGGCGCACGAGTATTATTACCAAACTAGAAGAAATTAGGCATAAAATCATGGCTAGACATGTTGATATGATTAGCTTTGCCGAAACATAGATTTCAGATATATCACCTATGGTTAAGTTAATATTAGAAGAGAACAACGAATTAGCTAGACAGTGCAAAATTATATAGAATGGTCAGGATGGATTTGAAATCAAACAGAAAGAGTTAAGGTTTGTAGTAAATAATACATTCAAGACTTGCACTTGTAGGTTATGGAAGTTGAGAGGCATCCCATGTGAATAGGGGTGTTCATCGGGCGGATTGGGCGGCCTTTTTCTTAATGGTTTGGCTTAACGGTTATCGGCTTTTAATTGTATTCATCCGTTAGCCACCCAATAAGATATCGGGCGGATCGGTATCGGGTTAGCTCTTATCGGGCGGTTAACGGGCGGTTTATCGGTTTAATACCTAAGGACTCAAATGTATTCTGTCCGCACAGTACACACTACGTAGTCCAATGTCCAGTTCCAGTTCTACTTCTTTTCCTATTTCAATTACATGAAAAACAGTAAAACACTTTTTACATAAACATAAAATGCCAACGAAAGCATTAGGAACAAAATAATAACTTACAAAAGCTTTTATTTAATGCTTTTTAGCCAATTGTGTTGGAACGTAGCGCTGTCTCGGACAGTAGCTGCACAAAATACATGCAATTAGTAGGAACGTAAAATAAATTTTCTCTAGCAACATATCATTTGGATAGGAAGTTGCATCAATTGCATTGTCACACATATTCCAAACAAAATATCATTGCAAATATTCCCAGAAATTCTTAGTTTCGTTCTGTATTTGGTTTGAAACAATAGATAGATGATTTTTGACCAAAATATCAAACGCATTATATAATATTTAAAATGAAACAGAATTCAACTTGTAGTAACCAAATACAATTGGTTACTGAAACAACTGTATGATATAAAACTGAAGTAGCATATGCCTAATTTAGCTCCAACAATAAGCATGCTAATTGTGAAAATATAGGTCAAAGTTAACATGTGTGAGACATTTGTGAGACATGGTAGAGAATAACATGTGTGAGACATTTAATTTATGGATATTGGCTGTTACGCGCACGAGTATTATTACCATACTAGAAGAAATTAGGTATAAAATCATGGCTAGACAAGTTGATATGATTAGGTTTTTCGAAACATAGATTTCAGATATATCACCTATGATTAAGTTAATATTAGATGAGAACAACGAATTAGCTAGACAGTGCAAAATTATATGGAATGGTCAGGATGGATTTGAAATCAAACAGAAAGAGTTAAGGTTTGTAGTAAATAATACATTCAAGACTTGCACTTGTAGGTTATGGAAGTTGAGAGGCATCCCATGTGAATAGGGGTGTTCATCGGGCGGATTGGGCGGCCTTTTTCTTAACGGTTTAGCTTAACGGTTATCGGCTTTTAAATATATTCATCCGTTAGCCACTCGATAAGATATCGGGCGGATTGGTATCGGGTTAGCTCTTATCGGGCGGTTACCGGGCGATTTATCGGTTTAATACCTAGGGGCTCAAATGTATTCTGTCCGCACAGTACACACTACGTTGTCCAATGTCCAGTTCCATTTCTACTTCTTTTCCTATTTCAATTACATGAAAAACAGTAAAACACTTTTTCCATAAACATAAAATGCCAACAACGAAAGCATTAGGAACAAAATAATAACTTACAAAAGCTTTTCTTTAATGCTTTTTAGCAAATTGTGTTGCCGTAGCGCTGTCTCGGACAGTAGCTGCACAAAATACATGCAATTAGGAGGAGCGTAAACTAAACTTTCTCTAGCAACATATCATTTGGCTGGGAAATTGCACCAATTGCATTGTCACACATATTCCAAACAAAATATCATGGCTAATATTCCCAGAAATTGTTAGTTTCGTTCTGTATTTGGTTTGAAACAATAAATAGATGATTTTTGACTAAAATATCAAATGCATTATATAATATTTAAAATGAAACAGAATTCAACTTGTAGTAACCAAATACAATTGGTTACTGAAATAACTGTATGATATAAAACTGAAGTAGCATATGCCTAATTTAGCTCCAACAATAAGTATGCTAATTGTGAAAATATAGGTCAAAGTTAACATGTGTGAGACATTTGTGAGACATGGTAGAGAATAACATGTGTGAGACATTTAATTTATGGATATTGGCTGTTACGCGCACGAGTATTATTACCATATTAGAAGAAATTAGGCATAAAATCATGGCTAGACATGTTGATATGATTAGGTTTTCCGAAACATAGATTTCAGATATATCACCTATGGTTAAGTTAATATTAGAAGAGAACAACGAATTAGCTAGACAGTGCAAAAATTATATGGAATGGTCAGGATGGATTTGAAATCAAACAGAAAGAGTTAAGGTTTGTAGTAAATAATACATTCAAGACTTGCACTTGTAGGTTATGGAAGTTGAGAGGCATCCCATGTGAATAGGGGTGTTCATCGGGCGGATTGGGCGGCCTTTTTCTTAACGGTTTAGCTTAACGGTTATCGGCTTTTAAATATATTCATCCGTTAGCCACTCGATAAGATATCGGGCGGATTGGTATCGGGTTAGCTCTTATCGGGCGGTTACCGGGCGATTTATCGGTTTAATACCTAGGGGCTCAAATGTATTCTGTCCGCACAGTACACACTACGTTGTCCAATATCCAGTTCCATTTCTACTTCTTTTCCTATTTCAATTACATGAAAAACAGTAAAACACTTTTTCCATAAACATAAAATGCCAACAACGAAATCATTAGGAACAAAATAATAACTTACAAAAGCTTTTCTTTAATGCTTTTTAGCAAATTGTGTTGCCGTAGCGCTGTCTCGGACAGTAGCTGCACAAAACACATGCAATTAGGAGGAGCGTAAACTAAACTTTCTCTAGCAACATATCATTTGGATAGGAAATTGCACCAATTGCATTGTCACACATATTCCAAACAAAATATCATGGCTAATATTCCCAGAAATTGTTAGTTTCGTTCTGTATTTGGTTTGAAACAATAAATAGATGATTTTTGACCAAAATATCAAATGCATTATATAATATTTAAAATGAAACAGAATTCAACTTGTAGTAACCAAATACAATTGGTTACTAAAACAACTGTATGATATAAAACTGAAGTAGCATATGCCTAATTTAGGTCCAACAATAAGCATGCTAATTGTGAAAATGTTGGTCAAAGTTAACAATAACTATTAAATCTCATCAACCAATCTTATACCTCCCAAATTGTAATACAACTGCCAGCTCTATCAGTTCTCAATTGTGATGCTAACCTCCTGATGTCTCCTATATCTATTATATGAAATTTTCATATTTTAAATGATTATCATCAATTTATTTACAATTACAATATAGTAAAATATAATGAACATTAATATATACTAAAAAGCTGAAGTAATTATAGATATTTTGAAGCATTCAAGACGCGTGTTCAATACCTAAGGTTTTTAGTTTTTATATTTAATATATATAATTATTTAAGTAAATATATATATATATATATATATATATATATATATATATATATATATATATATATATATATATATATATATATTCTTAACGGGTTAACGGATTATCCGTTAAGAAAATTGAATAATCCACCCCCAAACCGAAAAGCCGTTAATAAAAAAAATTCATTCCGTTTTCCGTCCGTTAAGCCGTTACCTTTAAGCCATTAAGCTTCGGTTCGGTTCGATTTTCAGTTTCGGATCGGTTTTGAACACCCCTACATGTGAACATGCAGTGTGTACATATTATTAGTACAACAGGATCCAGATGAACATGTGGAGCACTGGTATAGAAAAGATAAATTCCTACAGGCTTATGGGTATTTCATTCAGCCAATTCCTAACTTAGAAATGCTGCTATTGAGTAACAATCCTCCAATTTAACCACCAATACCAAAACCAATACCAGACAAACCCCAAAAGAATAGAAGAAATGGGGCTAATTGTACAAAAAAGGAGTTAAAATGTCTTGTTCATAATATCATCAACTTGACCACAACAAAAAAGGATGTCCACCAAGGGTATGAATGATGTAGTTTTTTGAAATTTCACTGCATTTTCTTGAACTTCACTGTATTTTCTGTATCTTATTGCGTTTCTATAACTTCACTACATGTTCACTGCGATTTTTTATTTAGAGTGGCCCTGGAAAGTCTTCAGCTACTGATGGAAGGGGCAAAGGAGGGGGCAGAGGAAGGGGAAATGTTACACCTACTAGTGCAACTGTTGGAGAAAATGGCAATGGTACCCAAACAAGTGTAGTGACTGGAAGAAGTGGTAATGGCATCAAAACTAGTGCAACTACTAGAGCAAGGGGCAGAGGAAAGGCAAGTAGTACAATAATTAGACCTACCAGGGATATATTCTCAGATGTCATTCCTTAAATTGCTCCTAGAGGAAAGGGTACAATACCAAGAGGAAGAGGAACTTTAACTTGTGTAAACAGGGATCTTTAACTGGATATTCACCTGCTGCTGGACAAAAAAGGCTAAGACATATTGGATTTGGATTTTATAGTTGACAGTCTTTAGTTTATAACAATTTGTACTGTAACACCAATATGGATTCTATAGTGACTTGGATTGCAACAAATAGTTTAGAGTGACTTGCCAAGAACCTATTGTATTTTGTTGAACCTTACTTTGCCATTATGGTTTGACTACTTGTAATGTGCTCTATTTTTTCACATTTGTAGAACCTGTTTGGATTATGTGATTTTATTCCCTTTTGTTATTATGTTTGAAGTCATTATTTATGGTGAAGCAACTGAAGAAGAAAAAGGAGAACAATATTTTGATGCCTCAAATTTCAATAAAACCTGATGGAGGGAAAGGAGTGAGTTGAGTCCCACATGGAAAGTGGAAGAGTATTCAAGAACATGTTGTTACATATAAAGTGGCAGCTGTGAAGAGCAGCAAAGTTCACGCAGCCACGCAGCGAGCACAGAGCGAACTATTCTTTCGCCTTTTACTAAAGAATACCGTGTGCGCGCTGCATTTAGTGGCATACGCCTATTTTTGGAGGGATTCTCTTTTCTGAGTAATCCCCTACAATTCTAGTTTTAACCTTCAGTGAGATGTTTGATAGGGGTACTAGTTGAAGAAACAAGTGGAATGATAGGTATATAATACTCCCTTTGTTTCTATTCAGAACGGAAATGAACATCACTTATTAAACTAAACTTCTATCTTCTGGAAACTGGATGTCTTACAACTTGTTTATTATCCACCAGGCGTGCTATAATGGAAAAGAAACAAAAAGTGGATGGCTCGCTCTTACTTCACTTACCAAATTAGGGAAAATAAATTCAAAATGTCCCTCATCGGTTGAAACAAAGAAAAGTGAGGATCAGGAGGGTTATAAAATCATTGCAAGGAGCAACGACGAAACATACTTACCTGGACGGGGTCAATGGGCGATCAACAAGACTCATGGCCTAGGTTAGTGACTTCCATTGCACTTTGGAGGGGTGCCTGCCTAAGGTCGGCCCAAGTGGTCGAGCCTACGTCATAATTTGTGGTAGCGGGAGCCTGCGTTCGCGCGGCTCCTACCCAATTCTTAAACCAAATTTGTTTTTTCAATCTACTGCTTCTATTGTTTTGCATGGCCCAGAGTCAGTCGGTCAACTTTTATGCACTGGGCACTTATGAGGCATTTCATCGATCAGCTTGTGAGCAGCTACTACAATTTCTATGAATAAGAAGGAATGGGGATGGCCAAAAAATTTGTAAGGCTTAGAAACTTTTGCTGAGGGCAAGGACGAGGTGAATTCCACTCGAAAGAAACGTTGTTGTATATAAAAAAATTTGCGTTACTGTATTACCTCAATTAATTCACTATTTTACTCGTTCTACAAATTAAAAGTTGATTTACTCTTATTACGCTTCAGTAAAATTAAAATAATTGAAATTATAAATTATTTACTACTGTTAAAAGGACATACCGTGTTGACTTTTGTAAACTATTTATATTGGTAATGCCCAAGATTTAAACTATTTATTACTTCTACGTATGGGACTTACTATTTATCCGATTATTTCCCTAATAATATGAACGTGCGGTTTGTCCCTCGGTTCAACCGCTGCTCCAACTTGTTAACGTCGCTAATCTATGACAAAGTATAATTTTTTACAGCTCAAGCACCGTTTACTTGCTAGTTCCCCTTCGTTTGCTGAAGGAAAGAGGAAATAGGAAACTACATTTTAGGTATTTTTCCACGCCAATCAAAACCTTAATTCGATCCGTGCCTTCAGTACACTATAATAGTATACTTGTTACTCATAAATTCACTTCCCTTTCTCTTTGCTTTAAGCTTTTACCAAGCGTAGGGGGGAAAATTAAAAAAATAAAAAATAAAATATAAATTAAAGTATGCTATATAATGTAACGGTATAATCTTACAATTAGATCCTTTTAGAATTTTTTTAAATTTCTATTGACAACCGATATTATTTCAGTTTAATAATTGAATTAATTATTTTTAACTCTTTACGAATAAATGTATACCATGTTGGTATATCTATATACTATACTGGTATCATATGTTAGTTAATATTTTTTGGTTGTATTAGCTATATTTAATTGGTACACAATTCGATTTTAGTGTGAAAACAGTAAATGAAATTAGACTATTAAAAGAAAAAGAATATAAAAAAAGAGGTTAAATGAAATTAGAAAAGGAAAAAAGAAAAAAATGAGAAGAAAACGAGAAAAAAGAAAAGGAGAAAAGAAAAAAAAAAGAAGCATAGAAATAAAAAAGAATCAGAGAATAAAGAAATAAAATTTCACAAAACACTATGGATAGAAAATATAATTAGTTTATGGGTAAAAAAATAAATGAGTAGACAAGAGAAACAAATTTTATTTTTGTAGATCACTGTGTCAAAAAGTAAGAGAGAATGACGTTATTGGATGTGGCGTCTAATTTCAGGACAAGTGCACAGATAGACTCTCAATGTTGTAATTTAAAACATAGCCACTATTTAATTTGTCCTGATATTTTAAAGTAAAAGACTTAACTTTAGGTTTTTATCTTGAAAAACTGAAATTCAGGATGCACATCCTTATTCATGAATAACAACCCTTCAAAGTGACTCTGATGTTATCTCTACTCTAATTTTACACAATTATTCTTAGGAATTATAGTTAGAGTCTGTTTGAATTAGCTTATTGTTAATAACTGATAAATTTGGAGTGCTACAAAGTATTTTTAAGTGTTAAAACTCATTTTTTTTTAAAATAAAGATTTACGTATTTGAAAGACGTGCTGAAAGTGATAACAAGCCATTCATGTGTCTGGTAAAATAAGGTCTCAGATTTTTACACTTAATTAAAGTCTCAATGCTAATCATTCATATATCAGACATTACGTGTATTTATTTATCTTAATCGTTAAATATGTTTGTTTTTTTTCTTCACAACCATTTCATGGGTCAGAATACGTTTGTATCATTAATATCTATAACATAGATTTAATTTTATTAAGATGCTACATTGACATTCATTACTAACTTTCACCATCGCCCACCATTGTCAACTACCGCCACCATTACCTTCTTCAATTACAACCACAACCACCATTATCGCCTACTATTATTAATTATGGCCACCTACCATAATCGATATCGCTACCAATCACCATTCGCTACTACTCAGAACCATCACCATTAACCAAAATCACCACCGTCTCTGGTCGGAATTCAAAAGCACCTCTATTAGCAATCACTACCACCAATTACCCAAAGAAAACTACAAGCCTTAGCAACCGCTTTCTTGCGGACCTTACGTAAAAAAATAAAATAAAATAGCAAAGAAAACAAGACACTAAATATATAATATGTTGTAGGAATATACAGCTATACTGCAACATCATTCTATTTTAGTTTACAATATACTGCAACGGTATATTGTAATAATCGAAGAAGAACATTATTACCTTACAGTATACCGTTATAATATAAAAAATATTATAGGAGTATATAGTTATATTGCACCACTATACTATTATAATATACAATATATGGCTATAGTATACTGTAATTATGAAATATATTGTAATAGTATACAATATACTATAATAGTATACTTGTTACTCATAAGTTCACTTCCATTTTTCTTCTCTTTGCTTTAAGCTTTTACCAAGCATGAGGGGCAAATTAAAAATTTTAAAAATATAAAAAATAAATTATAGTATGCTATGTAATGTGACGGTATAATCTTACAATTAGATCCTTTTAGAGTTTTTTGAAATTTTTATTGACAACTGATAGTATTTCAGTTTAATAATTGAATTAATTTTTTTCAACTCTTTACATATAATTGTATACCATGTTGGTATATCTATATACTATACTGGTATCAAATGTTAGTTAATATTTTTTGATTGTATTAGCTATATTTATTAAGACAGGAGTAGTTGCTCTGATGGTAAGCAACCTCCACTTCCAACAGAGAGGTTGTGAGTTCGAGTCTCCCCAAGAGCAAGGTGGAAGTTCTTGGAGGGAAGG
Source organism: Nicotiana benthamiana (assembly GCA_034376525.1). Taxonomy (NCBI): domain Eukaryota; kingdom Viridiplantae; phylum Streptophyta; class Magnoliopsida; order Solanales; family Solanaceae; genus Nicotiana; species Nicotiana benthamiana. The sequence goes on from CM067329.1 coordinate 22,684,857, forward strand.
ATGCCGTGGGTCTATTTGGAAACAGCCTCTCTACCCAAGGGTAGGTGTAAGGTCTGCGTACACACTACCCTCCCCAGACCCCACTAAGTGAGATTATACTGGGTTGTTGTTATTGTTGTTGTTGTATTAGCTATATTTATTTGGTACATAATTTGATTTTAGTAATATTATATAAAAAGAATAATAAAATATAGTGAAAACAGTAAATGAAATTAGACTATAAAAAGAAAAAGAATATAAAAAAAGAAGTTAAATGAAATTAGAAAAGGAAAAAAGAAAAAAAAATAAGAAAAAAACGAGAAAAAAGAAAAAGGAGAAAAAAAAAAGAAGCATAAAAATAAAAAGGAATCAGAGAATAAAGAAAAAAAATTCACAAAACTACTATGGATAGAAAATATAATTATTTTATAGGTAAAAAAATAAATGAGTAGACAAGAGAAACTAATTTTATCTTCTAATTTCAAGAGAGAATGACGTTACTGGATGTGGCGTCTAATTTCAGGACAAGTGCACACATAAACTCTCAATGTTGTTATTTAAAACTTAGCCACTATTTAATTTGTCCTGATATTTTAAAGTAAAAGACTTTAACTTTAGGTTTTTATCTTGAAAAACTGAAATTCAGGATACACTGCCTTATTCATGAATAACAACCCTTCAAAGTGACTCTGATGTTATCTCTACTCTAATTTTACACAATTATTCTTAGGAATTATAATTAGAGTCTGTTGGAATTAGCTTATTGTTAATAACTGATAAAATAGGAGTACTACAAAGTATTTTTAAGTGTTAAAACTAATTTTTTTTTAAATAAAGATTTACGTATTTGGATAGACGTGCTGAAACTGATAACAAGCCATTGATGTGTCTAAGTAAAATAAGGCCTCAGTTTTTTACACTTAATTAAAGTCACAATGCTAATCATTCAAATATCAGACATTACGTGTATTTATTTATCTTAATCGTTTAATATGTTTGTTTTTTGTTTACTTCACAACCATTTCATGGGTCAGAATACGTTTGTATGATTAATATCTATAACATAGATTTAATTTTATTAAGATGCTACATTGACATTCATTACTAACTTTCACCATCGCCCACCATTATAAACTACCGCCACCATTACCTTCCTCAATTACAACCACAACCACCATTATCGCCTACTATTATTAACTATGGCCACCTACCATAATCGATATCGCTACCATTCATCACTAGTTACTACTCAGAACCATCACCATCAACCAAAATCACCATCGTCTCTGGTCGAAATTCCAAAGCACCTCTATTAGCAATCACTACCACCAATTACCCAAAGAAACTACAAGCCTTAATAACCGCTTTCTTGCGGACTTTATGTAAAAAACTAAAATAAAATAGCAAAGAAAACAAGATACTAAGTTGCCGCGCTAATTCGCTAGTGCTAGCGCACTATGACTTCTCAGCCTCCTAATGGTATGATATTTTATATAGAATATTATATCAATTATTTATATGAATTTTATGTTTATTAATTTTTAAATAAAGATAAATTTTATATATTTAGACAGTATATAAACAAACAGTCTTAGTCATCTAGTATTCAAATCCTAATACACATATTAATATTCATTAGTATATTCAAATCCAAATATCTTAATCTTAATAAACATCATGATATTCATATATGTATGCAAATTCAGATGTTTTAACCTTTAAAAGACAAATAAGAAAGTTAAAAACTTTACAATTATTATGAATTAAAAAGTTACTTTGTAAAGAGAAGGATGAAAAATAAATACACAATTAAGAAAAAGTTAGAAGAATTATTTTGGAACGAATATTTTATTGAATTAATAAATATTACTTATTAAGAATAAATTAATAAAAATCTTGATCAAATTCTTTCAAAATTGTTTTTTACCATTTTCATTAGAAAAAAAAGGTTACTCGTATGTTGCAGCCTTAGTACCTGTAAAGACAGTTCAGGTAACCTGTCGTTTGTCGTGATAATGAAATTTTTTCCTTCTTTATCGAAGTTTTCTTAACTGAAACATTCATTTAATTTTTTCTCCACTATTTTATCCGGAGCTAATCTATTTATTTAGTTATTTTTTTATCTAGATCTATCTATATTATTATAAAAATAAAAATATTAAAAGTAAACAGTTAAATTACCCTAAAGAATTTAATTTAAGCAAAAAGTCTTAAACCTTTTTGTTAAATTAGTTAAGTGAGTGATAAGATGCAAATTTTGGTTAAATATAATAAGTTCTAAGTCCAAGATTGTTTGGAAGTAACAATTTAAAAATCGCATTTAAAGCTATTTAAGGCCAAAAAGCGATTTAGATACTCTTGTGAATAAATAAAGGAATAAAAATAAGTAATAAATATGAAAAATAATAATAAATGTAAATAGAAAGAATACTTCACCCAAATATAAAATGATGTGGAAGCTTCTTCCCTCTGACAATGTGCTATGACAATAAACTAAAATGTAAGAAATATTTTTTGGATCATGTGAGTGAAAAGAAAAAATAATAGATGAAATAAATCATTACGAAAAGGTAGTAGCTCTTGTTGGGTAGAAATTAACAGGGAATTAAAACGTGTTAAGATTTTGTTTAAGTACTTTTATGTTTATTTTGATGCCTTGAAGAAATTTTGGCTAGAAGGTTATAGGAAGATCATTCGCTTTGATGGGTGCTTTCTAAAGGGCATTGCATGGGTGAACTATTGGTAGTTGTAGGAAGAAATAGGAACCATAAGATGTTTCCTATTGCATGGGCTGTTGTACACCACGAGACCAAACATTCATGGAACTGGTTCATTGGACACTTTTGGAAAATCTGCAGCTAGGATATGGTCAAGGTTTAACAGTTATATCAGCCATGCAAAAGGTAAATATTTTGATATTCTTGCTTGTTAATAGTAGTACCTTTTTTTTCTTTTAATTCCTAAAGTTTTATTCCGCCTATATTTTGTGTTTCAATAACTTCATTAAATGTCCACTGTGATTTTTTATTTAGAGTGGCCCTGGAAAGTCTTTCGCTACTGATGAAAGGGTCAAAGGAGGGGGCAGAGGAAGGAGAAATGTTACACCCGTAAAGACGGTTCAGGTAACCTGTCGTTTGTCGTGAAAATGAACTTTTTTCCTTCTTTATCGAAGTTTTCTTAACTGGAACTTTCGTTTAATTTTTTCTCCACTATTTTCTTCTATTTTATCCGGAGCTAATCTATTTATTTAGTTATTTTTTTATCTAGATTTATCTATATTATTATAAAAATAAAAATATTAAAAGTAAACAGTTAAATTACCCTAAAGAATTTAATTTGAGCAAAAAGTCTTAAACCTTTTTGTTAAACTAGTTAAGTGAATGATAGTATGCAAATTTTAATTAAATAAAATAAGTTCTAGATCCAAGATTGTTTGGGAATAACAATTTAAAAGTCGCATTTAAAGCTATTTAAGGCCAAAAAGCAATTTAATGATACTCTTGTGAATAAATAAAGTAATAAAACTAAGTAATAAATATGAAAAATAACAATAAATGTAAATAGAAAGAATACTTCACCCAAATATAAAATTATGTGGAAGATTCTTCCCTCTGACTGTGTGCTATGACAATAAACTAAAATGTAAGAAATACTTTTTGAATTATGTGAGTGAAAAGAAAAAATAACAGATGAAATCAATCATTACGAAAAGGTATATTTTCTCATGGACAACTTCTTATAATAGTAAAGTAATTGAATGAATGAAATATCATAATTTTGGGAAAACTAATAAATGGCACTTCTCCTTCAATTACTCCCATCAACAGCTCCTTTAGTTTCTCTTAAGACATTGATGTTAAGATCTTTCCCATGCACAGACAGAATTTATCCCCGCGACCACAAACTTCAACTTCAATATGTTGCTATAAAGATAATAAAGAAGAAGAGTGAACACGCATCGCGATGAGTTACATCGGCTAATCAAGATAAAAAGGAATGTGAGAAAGAACCCAAGTTACAAAAATTACAAAATGGCAGGGGGACGATGCAGGTCCCCACAAGCTACAAAAAGGTATCCTTCTATTCAACTAAACCTTAATGATACAATTCTCTTCCCCTTTTTTTTTTTTTAACTTTCAGTTTCCCCTTTTTCCAGAATTTGCACTAATCTTCCGTTTCCCCCATTTACAGGTACAACAATTTTTTTTCTTTTCTCCCACCCCTCTTTTTCTTCTCATCTGATGGATTTTCTAGGGTAATGGTGTGTCAAAACTCCTATACCTTCACGACTCAGTATATCACAACTCGGAGAAGCCCCGGTTGTGGCTCAGAATAGTCAAGGCCCTCCTCTAGCAGGTAACGCTGGACAGAAATGGGAAGCCTAGCAGGAGTCCGCGAACCCTTTGTATGGTGTCCTGTTCCAACGCAAATGTAAACCTGCATTCGCTGGTCTGCTGATCTGGCAGCATTTCTCAACACCGACAGCTCACGCTTAAGGACATGAATAGCTTCACTAACATGAAGACCATGCAGGTCTATGATTCTCTCTTGTCCTCTCCCATTTCCCTGCATCTCTGGACTGACTGGATTCCTGTAAAGAATTTTATGCACACAAAGAGACACCCCTAAACAATCTTTACATTAAAAATTTTCATTGAGGAAAAAGAGATTTTATCAATGTTGTTTTTCTTTTGTGTGTGTGTGTGTGTTTGGGGGGGGGGGGGGGGGTGACGAAACTTCTTCAGCAGGAGATTTTGTGTTGACTGGTTAAAAGCTCAATTAGCATGAATACAGTTCAGCATTGGCATCCTCTCTCTATGTCATTTTGTGTCATTGCAGAGTGAGAAGCTGAAGTGCGCAGCACCTGACAATTGTAAGAGCTACCAAAGCAGCACATGCATGAAAACTGAAAAATGCTGGAAATCAACAGGAAGATAATTTGACTTTGTTGTGCAGAGCAGAAGAATTAGAAAATCGCTGTCTCAGTGAGATTAAGATTGTGAAAGTTCTAGAGTCTAAAATTCTGGTTAAAGGACATCACCAGCGTATAAAAACATGAATATAAAGAGTTTAGGGTGCTAGACCATTCACATGTTGGATAAAAACTGACCTTAGGCGATATATAGATTCTTGAGCCTTCCCATGAGCTGCCTTCATCTGCATATTGTGCAGCTGTCCTTTGACACTCAATTCTTTGGCCAAAGCCTTGTTACCAATGAGGTATGCCTGACGAGCCTACTCATAGACACAGTTACAAAGATTAAGGATCTGGTAGTGCCGCATAAGAGAGCCAAGTTAACTTGGATTAATCATATTGGAATAAATTCCTAGCACAATGACACTTAATCCTAAAATCCGTGATGCAGTGAAGCTAAATATCAAATGTTACTTACGTGCAACAGCCAACACATTATTTTTGGAAGTTGAGCAACAGCCAACACATTATGATAATCCTACAATAAGATGGCTTTACTAATTTGCAATAGTCGTAGTAGCATTATGATTAAATAGAAAGTGCAGACAATCACTTCTAATCTTAAAGTCTCAGGGCTTTGGTTCACTGGTAAAGATGCAAGCATAACATGTGAGGGTTAAGGCACACGTCACAGGTTTGAATTCTGCCGTAAACAAAGCCTGGCATTAATGCTGGAAGGAGGGTCGAACCAGAAGCCCATAGGGGATTTCTCCAATATTAAAGAAAGGAAAAATATCACTTCTAACTTCATTATCAGCACCTTTAAGAACTATCCAAGGATCATCATCAATTATTGGTCCCAATTCCAGGTTAACTTCCCTTAACAAGTAAATTATACATGTATCCCTTATTCATTCGTGGCATTCTTTCTTCTTTCTCTTGTGGAGTTTCAGGGAGAAGAGGGCTAAAGTACTATCCCTTGTGGCTTTACATACTAATACAAATGCAAATTTAAGTGAGCTGATATTTACACGTCTATCCACCTTTGCAATCATTATGTATACCACATACCTGTTCAAAGTATGCATTACGTAAGCGTGCATGGTCACGAGCCTCTTCCCGCATTTCAGAATATACATTTGCTGCAATCTCAACAAAGTTAAAGAAAATAGACATGCAGAAATTATTTTCCTCAATGAACATTCTAAAATTATACTGGCTGCTTTAGGAAAACATTACCAACTGCTTCTCCAGTTTCAAGCCAAACGGGAGCTGCACGTGTGGAACCTCGACTCTGCAACCTACCACCATAAATTCCCCTGCTCTGCCCACCAGCAAAAGAACTAGCCAAGACAGATGAATTTCGACTTGATCCAACAGTAGCATCAGCTACTCCAGTCCTATCATACTTCCATATGCTAGAGTCCTGAGAGGCCATCTTCCTGACAGCAGATGCAAAATCTGTAGCACCTCGTGAAGGGATGGAAGATCCAGATCTAAACAGAAGCGTGTTTTCTTTTTCAGAAGGCCTATAGGGGTTGACATTTTGTTGAACATCATTGCCGGAGTACTTTAGGCTGCTGTTTTGACTTTCTGCCACAGAGAGAGCAGGGAAATCCAGAGCGCTAAGATTTGGAGCAGATAAGGTTTTTGAATTCATATTTTGAATCAACCCACAGTCAACTTGAAGCTGTATAAAGTGTGTTGAGCTATTAGTACATAATCGAACGTTCCAAAGTACAGAGTCTTCACTGGAAATTCAATCTCCAAAACTATCAGATAGATGATGACGAGAAGTTTCAACATACCCTATATTGTGTCAATTACCAATATTCTGTTCAGTGAGACTAATTTGGCTGAACATCCAAATATTTGGTATAATCTAACAATAGTTGCTTTGGACTCGAGAAAATCTAAAAAACACAAAAATGACATAGACTACTACGACACTCGGACTCAATGATGAACACTAATTGATTAAACTTTTTTTTCCTTTTTAATAAGTAGCTGATTGACTTAACTTACCACACATATTGTAGAATTTTCAAGACAATTATAAGCATAGAACACTTAAATTTCACGTGGAGAAAAATCTGGATTCCTCTATTTAACAAGACATGGGGCTTCAGATAATTCTAATCCCTGATCAATACTTCCCAAAAGTTGGATACACTCAGAGGAAATAAATAAATAATAATCAACCAGTAGGTCATATAGACAATCAAATCCCAGCCTATACTGGTCAACAGAACAGCATTAGTTTAAGGTAATAGATAAAGTCTTGAAGATTAGAAAGGCAATTGCCTTTTTGAAGTGAATACAATTGTATGCTGCTGTATCGATTAAGATTAAGCAAGTGAACCATACCTCAAGCTGAGTAAGCATTTCAATTGTCAGATTCAAGTCACCTCCATTGGCATAGTACACCTCTGCAACACTTTCAGCAGCAAAACCAGGAAATTGAGAGGCCAAAAATTCAAGAGGGTTTACATCTGCTTCAAAAAATGGTTGCTCATTCGTCATGTCCGCAAAGAAGCTATTTCCTGAACTCCCGTTATAATGAGGCCCCTCCTTAATATTGCCGAAAGGCTGGTCATTGTTCAAAGATGGCTTGTCCCAGGGTTTAGCAGGCAGATGAAAACTAGCTGGGGATGCATCCTCAGTGAAAGATGTAATAGGCAATCCCGTCTTTTCAGCAAAGCTGGTCCCATTAACCCGAGGAGAGAACTCCTGCTGGCCCTTCAACATAAAGCCACTGCCAGATGAGGCAGGGAATATTGAAGCTTCATTGACATCACTTATTGATAATCTAGAAAATGGAAGATTGCTGACTCCGTGAGAATCTTCTTCTCCCACGACATTGAAGTCCGGCGTAATATCATCCGGGAGCTGGCGACGCCAGTACTGGTGGGCTTCATCATCTGAGTTATTTGAAACAGATGACTCCGATCTATCTAGTACAGCTTTTCCCAGAGTTGTGGTGGAGTTAGAAAGCTTTGCCGCATCCGTACTGCTAGTGCTACCTGAGGGTGATCTGAGTGCAAAGGGAACAAATTCTGCAGCATTTGGATTCAAGCTTGTTGCTTTTGCTAAGGTTAGCTTTTTGTCACTGGTAGGAGTTACTTTTCCTGTAAAGCTCATTCTTTTCTTTTCGTTACTTTTTATTTCCTCTTTCTTGTTTCAACTAGGTTAAGAAAATAAAGGGTATCTGTGCGTAATTAAACTTTTAATTATAGGAAGATGCAACTATGCAATCCTTGTCACCCAAACCCTGCCAAAAAGATAGAAAACAAGCTTCAAAAACTTAACTCCTTTATCAACATCTTTAAGACCAAAATTCAAGATAAAAATAATCATAAAACAACTATGACCACTTTTCATAGCCCAAAAGCCGAGAAGAAATGAACATCATCACTTTTACCTTATTACTACAACAAGAATCGGATATTAATCATACAAACAAACACAGAGATAGTCTAAAGGTGTGCTGCTTGGTCAATGAAGTGGGTGAAAACTATGAGAAACCAAGGTTCAAATCCATGTTGGACAAAAGACACTAAGTGAATTCTTCCAATAGGCATAAGCCATAGCGGGCAGAATTACTTGATGACTCAATAACTTTGCTAGTGGGAGGTGGCAAGTACCCGGTGGATTAATCGAGTAGCGGAAAAGCTGGATCGGACTCCACCATTGTATAAACAAGGGAAAACAAAAAGGAACAAACACAAGTATGAACAAATAGCTTTAGGTGGTCGTGTATATGTTCATCTCAATTTCGAGTTCATTATATATTGAGTTACTTCAATCAGAAAACACATCATCCACCAAGTCTTGCATTATGATCACATTAGACATGAATAACATCTACAATCAATAAACTGTGCAGTGCACTTTAATCGTCAGGTCGGCTCTGTGAATCCCTGTGTCCAACCCAATCAATTTCATATCATATCATTCCAATACTAAATAGTTTCGCTAATAATATCTACAACCACGAGCATAAAAGTGCAAATTCGTTCAATAAACCACAATTGGCAAAGCTTGACGTCAATTGTACTAATTACTTCTCCATATTAAAACATAATAACATTAAATCCTAATAATACAAGCAAATAATTCAATAAACCTTATCTTTTTACCAAAATATTTCAACAAACTAGTGATACTTAAGTGTGATAAATTTAATCATGCAAAGCAAGAATTTACTAAACCTCACTTCACCAAACTATTTCAACAAACAACAAGAATCATCACTAAAATAGACTTAAAAATCTTATATATACCAAATAAACAAAAATTAAACTAAAAACAAAAATTTCACTGCTCCAAGACCAATAATATCCAGAGATCTCCATGAATCGCAGCAGAATTTGAAATTTAACACAAAATACAGAAAAAACAACAATTCAACCAGAAATAACGTAAAACTCATAAGATCTGAGAGAGATATAAGAATATACCTTTACGAAGCTCGATTATGGACGAAACATAATCAAATGGATCCATTAGCTGCAGAAGTTGACGATAAGGTTTTTCAGATTCAACAATAACACAGCAGAGATAAAAATTAAAAAAAAAATAATATTGAAGAAAAAAAGGAGTCAAAAAGTGTACATAACAGAAAAAATACAAAATCAAAAAGATATGAGAATTCTTCTGCTTCGCTGTTTTTCTTAGATGTCTTAGCTGAGAGAGAGAGAAAGAGAGAGAGGGTTTTAATTTTAATTTTTAATTTTTGTGTGTTTTTCCTATCTCAATATATCTAAATATCTATCAGTATGTTTATCTATCTGCTATTCTACTGCTCTACTAATTCTATCTTTGCGTTTTTCTTTTTCCTTCTTTTCTATTTCTTTCTCCTTCTTTTCTGCCTGATATAATTTCATTTTTCCTTTTTCTTTGTTATTTTTTAGCTTTTAGAAAATCTTTCTTCTTTGTGACCACATAATAAAAGGTCAAGTGAAACCTCAACCCTGCGCCACTCAAATATCAACCCACCTACCCTTTAGTATAACGTTATAATATAAAAAAGGGAAAAGGGTCAGAACTGTCCCTAACGTATTAACTCCAGATTAAAAATGCCCTCCGTTAACCTATTTTGAAGAAAATGCCCCTACCGTAAAAAATGTGGCATATTTGTGCCCCTAAGTCTAATAACTGAATGTACTTATATTTAAAACGGTAGGGTCATTTTTTTCAAAATAGGTTAACGGTAGGGGCATTTTTAAACTGGAGTCAATACATTAGGGGCACAAATATGCCAGAACTTTAACGGTAGGGGCATTTTTTTCAAAATAGGTTAACGGAGGGCATTTTTAAACTGAGGTCAATACATTAGGGGCAGTTCTGACCCTTTTCCGTATAAAAAATACTATAGAAGTATATAGTTATACTGCACCACTATATTATTATAATATATAATATATGGATATAGTATACTGAATAATATGAAATATATTTTAATAATATGCTGTAATAGTATACAATATACTATAATAGTATACTTGTTACTCATAAATTCACTTATTTTTTCTCTTTCAATTTGCTTTAAGCTTTACCAAGCGTGAGGGGCAAATTAAAAATATAATGTAACGGTATAATCTTACAATTAGATCCTTTTAAAATTTTTTGAAATTTTTATTGACAACTGATATTATTTCAGTTTAATAATTAAATTAATTTTTTTAACTCTTTACATATAATTGTATACTATGTTGGTATATCAATATACTATACTAGTATCATATGCTAATTAATATTTTTTGGTTGTATTAGCTATATTTAATTGGTACACAATTTGATTTTAGTAATAGAATAAAAAAATAATAATAAAATATAGTGAAAACAGTAAATGAATTAGATTATAAAAAGAAAAGGAAGTTAAATGAAATTAGAAAAGGAAAAGGGAAAAAATAAGAAAAAAACAAGAAAAAAGAAAAGCGGAAAAGAAAAGAAAAAAGAAGAAGCATAGAAATAAAAAAGAATCAGAGAATAAAAAAAAAAGATTTCACAAAACCACTATGGATAGAAAATATAATTAATATATGGATAAAAAAAATAAATAAGTAGACACGAGAAACTAATCTTATTTTTATAGATCACTCTGTCAAAAAGTAAGAGAGAATGACGTTATTGGATGTGGCGTCTAATTTCAGGACAAGTGCACACATAGACTCTCAATGTTGTTATTTAAAACTTAGCCACTATTTAATTTGTCCTGATATTTTAAAGTAAAAGACTTAACTTTAGGTTTTTATCTTGAAAAACTGAAATTCAGGATACACTGCCTTATTCATGAATAACAACCCTTCAAAGTGACTCCAATGTTATCTCTACTCTAATTTTACACAATTCTTCTAAGGGAATTATAGTTATAGTCTATTAGAATTAGCTTATTGTTAATAACTGATAAATTTGGAGTGCTACAAAGTATTTTTAACTGTTAAAACTGCTTTTTTTTAAATAAAGATTTACGTATTTGGATAGACGTGCTGAAACTGATAACAAGCCATTGATGTGTCTAGTAAAATAAGGCCTCAGTTTTTATACTTAATTAAAATCTCAATGCTAATCATTCATATATCAGACATTACGTGTATTTATTTATCTTAATCGTTAAATATATTTATTTTTTTACTTCACAACCACTTCATGGGTCAGAATACGTTTGTATGATTAATATCTATAACATAGATTTAATTTCATTAAGATGCTACATTGACATTCATTACTAACTTTTACCATCGCCCACCATTATAAACTACCGCCACCATTACCTTCCTCAATTACAACCACAACCACCATTATCACCTACTATTATTAACTATGGCCACCTACCATAATCGATATCGCTAGCAATCACCACTAGTTACTACTCAGAACCATCACCATCAACCAAAATCACCACCGTCTCTGGTCGGAATTCAAAAGCACCTCTATTAGCAATCACTACCACCAATTACCCAAAGCAAACTACATGCCTTAGCAACCGCTTTCTTGCGGACCTTATGTAAAAAAATAAAATAAAATAGCAAACAAAACAAGACACTAAGTTCTCGCGCTAACTCGCTAGTGCTAGCGCACTACGACTTCTCAGCCTCCTAATGGTATGATATTTTACATAGAATTTTATACAATTATTTATATGAATTTTATGTTTATTAATTTTTAAAAAAAATAAATTTTTTATATTTAGACAGTAAATAAACAAACAGTCTTAATCATCAAGTATTTAGATCTTAATACACATATTAATATTCAGAAGTATATTCAAATCCAAATATCTTAATCTTAATAAACATCATGATATTCATATATATATTCAGATTCAGACGTCTTAACCTTTAAAAAAGACAAATTGGAAATTTAAAAACTTTACAATTATTACAAATTAAAAAGTTACTTTATAAAGAAAAAGATGAAAAATAAATACACAATTAAGAAAAAGTTAGAAGATTTATTTTGGAACAAATATTTTGTTGAATTAAAAAATATTACTTATTAAGAATAAATTAGTAAAAACCCTGATCAAATTCTTGCAATTTTTTTTTTCATTAGAAAAAAAAAGTTACTCGTATGTTGCAATCTTAGTACCCGTAAAGACAATTCAGATAACCTGTTGTTTGTCGTGATAATGAACTTTTTTCCTTCTTTATCGAAGTGTTCTTAAATGGAACTTTCATTTAATTTCTTCTCCACTATCTTCTTATATTTTATCCAGAGCTAATTTATTTATTTAGTTATTTTTTTTATCTAGATCTATCAACATTATTATAAAAATAAAAATATTAAAAGTAAACAGTTAAATTACCAAAAAATATTTAATTTGAGCAAAAAGTCTTAAACCTTTTTGTTAAACTAGTTAAGTGAATGATAATATGCAAATTTTAGTTAAATATAATAAGTTCTAGATCCAAGATTGTTTGAGAGTAACAATTTAAAAATCGCATTTAAAGTTATTTAAGGCCAAAAAGCGTTTCAATGATACTTTTGTGAATAAATAAAGGAATAAAAATAAGTAATAAATATGAAAAATAACAATAAACGTAAATAGAAAGAATACTTCACCCAAATATAAAATAATGTGGAAGATTCTTCCCTCTAACAATATGCTATGACAATAAACTAAAATGTAAAAAATACTTTTTGGATCATGTGAGTGAAAAGAAAAAATAATAGATGAAATCAATCATTACGAAAAGATATATTTTCTCATGAACAACTTCTTACGATAGTAAAGTGAATGAATGAATGAAATATCATAATTTTGGGAAAACTAATAAATGGCTTTTCTCCTTCAGTTACTCCCATCAACTAGCTCATTTAGTTTCTCTTAAGACATTGATGATTGCTTCTTTCAGTTTCTTTCTTTCAGTTTCTTTTCCTAATAAAGTGAGTAAAATCATTATTAATATTACAAAACTTAGCTCAAAGTAATAAACAAAAAGATAGACAATAAAGTAGAGAGAAAGAGAGAAGAGAATATATTTCTTCCATGTATCCAAGTGTATTACAAAATGCGTTTTCATCCTCTATTTATAGTACAACATATAGGTATACCAAAAGAATTTCATAAGTATGTCATTAAGTATTTGAGATCATGTAGGAAGATCATGGGTAAATTATGAAGGTATGGGAGTTATAACAATAATGGTGAGAAGTAGTGGGGATTATCTACATAATGGAGAAGAGTAGTGGGAGTAACTTCTTTAGGAGTTATAGACATCCACTACAAAGTATAATATTTCATAACACTCCCCCTTGGATGTCTATAGATAATGTGCCTCGTTAAAACCTTAACTAAAATAAAACCCAATGGGAAAAAATTCTAGAAAAGGAAAAGAGTACACATATCTAACAAAATGCATTTTTGTTGCCTCGTTAAAAACACCTTGCAAGGAAAACCCAGTGGGACAAAACTTTGTAAGAGAAAAAGAGTGCAACGCGCATTAACTCCCCCTGAAAGAGCATCAATTCACATTCTTGAGCCTTCGCATTCCAATCTTGTGCACCATCTTCAAGAGATCGTTGGTAGAGATTTGATAAATAAATCAGCCATATTAACTATAATGAATATTTGCACCTTGAAATCATAACTCGTGGTGGATATATAATGTCTTCACAAATATCGTGGAATGGATTTTCAATATCTCCATAAATGTATCATCGATATCATATTATCATGCTTATAGTTATAGCAAGATACATTTGTGCATAAATTGCACTGAGGAAGTGGTACCTCAAGATCAAGAATTATAGATGCTTCAAGCAACTTAAATCCTTTATGGATTGTCATATAAGTTGAGTCATATAAGCCATATTATAGACTTTAGATGCATATCAAGTTTTCATGTCATGCTAGACGTATAAGATATCGAAAAACTGATTACACATACCATTGACTTTATACTTTCAAGTATTCGAACTACATGTCCAAGACTACATGTCTTTCATATGGAATCAATTCTACTTGAATTGTATCTCTTCCATTTGGCCAATATTTTGTTTGTATTCGACAAACTTAAGATCCTCATCGATATTTAGCGCTATCATAGATGTCGTCGACGAACATTTTATATCGGTTCCAGTAAATTTTCATAAAGACATAACATGGAGATCTCTTCATTCATATATTCAGGTACCTGAATCTCTCATGAGATTTTATGAAGTGTTATGTCATGTGATCTTCTAGATCACTTGCCTCCTTATTATGATCACTTTGATCATTTGCTCATCTTATTTATTAAGAAGTTCTTTTTGAAACCGATTTGTCTATACGCTTTAAGCGTATCAAAGACTTTGTCCTTCTAGGACTTAATATGAGCATTTGCAGTGAGAATATAGTTACTTTCTTTGGGTCAGCAAATGCGTATGGCATGCTTTGCAATATGTTGCAATTGAATTATCTTTTTATGAACGTCAAGTTCATATGATGATATTCGAGGATCTATATATACAAATGATAATTCGTTCCATGTAACTTTTTCTCAAGTGTTTATCATGTCTCCCCCTCATGTTAGAAAAACTAACTTGTTTCCTCAACTCTGGGAAATCATCTTTGTGCATTATCATGTTAATATACACTGCACATCAATAATAATAAGATGAAATTATTTGGTTCCTGACCCTGAACCACTTGTGAGGGGAGAATATAATATACTCTCGTGTATAACGTATATCAAATTGATATATATAACTTTGTTCTCATAAGCAATAATTTAACTATTAAGTGGAGGCACTCAATAAATTATTTTGCTAAATCAACTATGATGTAAACCAACTTATCAAGATGAACTATCTTGAATAGAAAATCTGGAAATTATGCTCGAAATTAGATTACTGAGCAAGTTACCTCGCAAGCACCGGCCAGGTTGCAGGTTAATAATAATCGCACATGTAACCATATCATAGATGCATCATATGTGGTATACATAGCAGGGGAATGTGCCCATATTCGCCTTTGATATTTCCAGAATTTATGGGATTCAACCCCAACTTTAGTTGGTCAATTAATTAATGAGAACAAGTAATATAAGAGAATTCGTAAAGAACTTTCTAGTTCTTTAATATTTACCCATGTGAATTCTCTATTATTGTTGCACATCATACTTAAATTGATATGGCTAACCCGAATGCCAATTGAATAAATTATCAATATGATAAAATTCAGGTTTACATCATGACATGTGCAATTATCGATAAACTCTAAGTTTATTATGATATGGGTTTTTATATCAATAAACATCCACTTTATTGTGGCATTCTTTTGTTTGTATAGTACAAATTGGAGAATAAAGCTGGTAGCTTTTCACATGCATATTATCATGCTACATGTTGTAGTAATAGAAGATATCAAATCTTTCTTTTATTTATAGTCTCAATATAATCAATCGCTTCGCATATACTTTGGAAACTGAATAAGTTTCTTTGAGACTTACTACAATACAATACCTTATTGGTAATCAATTATGTTTCTCCAAAATAATATAATTGGCTCTTAAAGTTGTACCATTATGGTCATGTCAAAATTATATGCAATATATGTTTCCTGCATTATTATTGTCCTTTAATAATCATATTGCCAAAATATTTTGGCATACAATAGGTACGTGACCAATGACCATTCATGGCATAATAATGACATTATTTTCTTATATCATCTCAACCCTCCTTCTAGAGGTGAGTGTGGTATATTCAATACCAATAGCATGTTCATATTCTTCCAATAATAAATATGTATTCATAAATCATATGTTGTCACATTCACACCATGAATGGATCATAATCATCTATATGTGCTGTATAAAATCTCATGTCAAATCGATGACATATATTACTTTCACAGAGTGAAGGAATATTGTGAGAATCCTTATTATTCTCATTATCACAATGATGACGATTATAATTTCGTCTATTGCCACATCCATATCCATTGATACCTTCACGGTAATAATTTTGTCTTCTTTCAGACTTATTACATGGTGCTATCATATTTTCTGCGGGGATATGTAATTTTGTTATCCTTTTCAAATCCGTAAATGCGTCTGGCATTTGATTTGCTATTCTTTGCAAATGAATAATCTTTTGCACCTCTTTTTCACAAATAGAGGCACGCAGATCAAGATGAGATAATGATGGATTTTTCCACAAAATTTCCCGTCTGGTTTCACCACCAACTTCTCCCCCTAATTTTGTGAAAAGTGTCTCATCGAATTGACAATCTGCAAATCGTGCAGTGAACAAATCCCCTGTCAATTTTTCGAGGTAGCGAATAATGGAGGACGATTCAAACCCAACATATATTCCTGACCTTCTTTGCAGATCCATTTTGGTGCGATATGGCGGTGCTACAGGCACATATACTGCATATCCAAAAATTCTTAAATGGGATATAATAGGTTCATGACCCAAAACTAATTGCAAATGGGAATATTTGTGATAATTTATCAGTTTGAGACGAACTAGCATTGTTGCATGCAAAATGGCGTGACCCCAAACCGAAGTGGGCAGCCTCGTTTTCATGAGTAACGGTCTTGCTATCAATTGCAGACGTTTAATTAAAGACTCTCCAAGACCATTTTGAGTGTGAACATGAGCTACAGGATGTTCCACTTTTATCTCAATTGATAAGCAATAATCATTAAATGCTTGGGATGAAAACTCAGCAGCATTATCTAGTCTAATAGACTTAATTAAATTATCGGAAAATTGTGCCCGTAATCGAATTATTTGTGCCATTAATTTTGCAAACGCAAGGTTGCGAGATGACAATATGCACACATGAGACCATCTTGAAGATGCGTCTATTAAGACCATAAAATATCTAAACGACCCACTAGGTGGGTGAATAGGTCCACAAATGTCCCCTTGTATACGTTTCAAAAACGCAGGTGACTCAATTCCAACCTTTGTTGGTGATGGTCTAATAATTAACTTGCCTTGATAACAAGAAGTGCAAGAAAATTCATTATTTAAAAGAATCTTTAAATTCTTTAATGGATGCCCATTTGAGTTTTCTATAATCCATCTCATCATAATTGATCCAGGATGTCCCATTCGATCATGCCAAAGTACGAAAGTATTGGAATCAGTAACCTTTTGGTTTACGGTAGAATGTGCCTCAATTGCACTAATTCTTTTCCAATACAGGCCACAAGATAAAGATGGGAACTTCTCAATAACCCTCTTTTGGCCAGAGACATTCTTTGTAATGATGAGATATTCAAGATTATTCTTATCTATTGTCTCAATATGATATCCACTTTGAATGATATCTTAAAAACTCAACAAGTTCCTCTTAGACTTGGAGGAGAACATTGCATTCTCTATGATAAATATTGTTCCTTTAGGCAGAGTTATAGTTGCTCTTCCGGAGCCTTCAATCAATTTACTACTACCAGAAATTGTAGTAACATCTGCCTTGCACATACTTAAATGAGAGAAATATTTCTTCTCTTTGAATATCGTATATGTGGTACATGAATTAATTAAACAAATAATTTAAAATAATATACATAGTCATGCCTTAAGTACTGATTCACTGTGACAATAAAAACGTGTTCATGTATTGTTAATTGACACCAAATATAGTTCTATACATGTATATGTCTAAATGTGTTAATAAGAAGTTTTACAATATTGCATATAATTTTGCAAAGTTTTAAGACAAACATGATTTTAGTTACAGCTTAGACAGTGCAACAATTCCATGTGAAAAATAAATGTGCCATAATGTAGACTACACAAATAAATGCCATGGGTACAAAAACTGTTGAATATACACAAGCACAATACTTATAATTGTAAGCAATATAGTAAGGAAACAATTTGTAGTATTATAGTACAATGTCTTTGAAGAACGCAAAAATCACTGTAGTATACATAGATAAGATTACGACACTAGTTACTCATTATGTACAATATTTTGCTGCTAATGTGTTGATAAACGAATAAATTCTAGCTAGCACAGAAAATTGACTAAATAATCACACTAAAACATATAGATAGTATGTGTAATCTAAAGTTATATATTTTAAAACCATAATACAGATTATTTGTCAAGTTGATAAAACTCTTAAGGTACATATCGATATTTGATCATTGATTAAATTGTTTTAATATTAATTTTAAAACAAAAATTAGGAGGAGAAAAAATACCTTAATTTTCTCAAAGAGATTCTTCAGATAGTAGAGCTTCGTGCTGATAACGTATTACAAAACTTAGCTCAAAGTAATAAACAAAAAGATAGACAACAAAGTAGAGAGAAAGAGAGAAGAGAATATATTTCTTCCATGTATCCAAATGTATTACAAAATGAGTTTTCATCCTCTATTTATAGTACAACATATAAGTATACCAAAAGAATTTCATAAGTATGTCATTAAATATTTGAGATCATGGAGGAAGATCATGGGTAAATTATGAAGGTATGTGAGTTACAACAATAATGGTGAGAAGTAGTGGGGATTATCCACATAATAAAAAAGAGTAGTGGGAGTAACTTTTTTAAGATTTATAGACATCCACTACAAAGTATAATATTTCATAACAATTAAATTAATGCTCTGATTTTTAACCCTCACGTTCTCCTTCAAGAGCACC
This sequence comes from Nicotiana benthamiana, assembly GCA_034376525.1. Lineage (NCBI taxonomy): Eukaryota > Viridiplantae > Streptophyta > Magnoliopsida > Solanales > Solanaceae > Nicotiana > Nicotiana benthamiana. Next base: position 22,703,852 of record CM067329.1, read on the forward strand.
CTAAAATTGGTGTTTTGGTTTTTTTCCGAGACAGTGTTGGCTGATTATCCCGTTTCTTTTCCCAAATAAAGTCGCCCAAATCGTTCATTTACTTATTATTTGCAGTAATTTTACTCTTTATTTTTTGTTCTTTCATCTTTCATTATAACTCATTCTACATGCCTTTCGAGATTCTTCCTAGCACTCTTTATAAGTGCACAATAAAGTGTCTTTGTCTCATCTTCTTTGTGGTACAATTTTCTTTACTCGGTTTTTGGTTGTCACATCATAAAATTGGTAATAATTCTACACTTTAGTTATACTAAAAATAGGAAGCTCTCACCTACAAAGTTGAACTAATTCCAACAGAAAACTTGTTTGAATATTACTGGTCACATTATTTTCCTAAAGATCTCTAATATTCGGTTTAGGACAATTATTATTTCAAGAATATAAAAAGACATATCAAGGCATACAGATGGTTAGATAACCTCATTATTATCTATAAAAGTAAGGAGGCTACAATTTCAGATAAAAGAGAAACTTCTAGACATGAAATATTTGCAACCATAGCAGATATTGCTCATATTCAAATGTGAGATCTATATATTGTTGAAATGTAAAAAAATAAGAAAACTATCGCGTCGAATATTTGATGTAACAATCGTATTTAAGTTGTTCAAATGATATAATCATTTTACTTTCAGCAATTGAGTATGAGCTTATTCTTTCATCCCTTAAATTTTGGTTGCAACTCATCTCACATATATTATAATGTTATTCATACAAATTTAGACGGTTTATACTATTAGGTGAAAATCAAGTAGGGGGATCCCATCCTCAAGATAGATTCACAATAATATCTGTTAAATTTTGAGTTTGAAAATTAATTTGTCTGTTAAGAAAAAAAAATCTTCCATTACATAATTTTTAAGTATTTGATATATTTAGAGGGCGAATAGAAGTAAAGTAGTGTGAAAACATCGAATCCCATGGATTGATCGAGATTTATGTTGAGAGATTGAAGGGAAGATGAGAGAGAGAGAGAGAGAACCGACTATCCATCTCTATTTCTGTATATCTGTCTATTTTACAAAAGAATGAATGAATTAATATGTATAGAACTCTCTAGAATATATACAATGTTTGGACTGAAATAAATACAATTGGGTATCATTGTGTATGGGCCTGTTGCTTGGTCTGCTTGGGCCGGTCCAGTGCTTGGGCTGTAGACTCTTTAACTCCAACACCCCCTTCAAGGTGGAGGGTGATTGAACCCCCAGCTTGAGCAATATAGAATGATGCATAAGGCCTGTCAAAGTCTTAGTAAAAACATCTGCGAGCTGAGATGCAGTAGGAACATGATGCAATGCAATAAGGCCCTCATGAAGCTTGGCTCTAATGAAGTGGCAATCCACCTCAATGTGTTTGGTTCTCTCATGAAACACATGATTCTTGGCAATGTGGAGTGCTGCCTGATTATTACAAAAAACAGGCACAGCAGTGGTGACAAGAAAACCAAAATCAGACAGTAGTCGAACAAGTCAGGTGAGCTCACCAACAACTTTGCTCATGGCCTTGTACTCAGCCTCAGCAGAAGACAGGGACACCATAGGCTGTTTCTTAGCCTTCCAACCAATAAGAGAGCCACCCAACAGAATGCAAAATCCAGAGACAGATCTCCTAGTGTCTCGGCAGGAAGCCCAGTCACTATCGCAATAGGCAGACAAGGAGAGATCAGGGGCGTTGCTGATGAAGACCCCAACTTCAGAAGATCCTCTAAGATATCTGAGTGTATGCAAAGCTGCATGCATGTGAGAGGAAGTAGGCTTCTGAAGATATTGACTAAGATGTTGTACAGCAAAGGCCAGATCAGGTCTAGTGTGAGTGAGGAAATTGAGCTTCCCTACCAGGCTTCAATAGGATTCAGGAGAGAGAAGAGGATCTCCTTCATCCATTTTGAGCTTGACAGAAAGGTCAAGGGGACAAGTAACAGGAGTAACATCTTCACATTGATATGCCTTGAGAAGGTCAGTAACAAATTTCTTCTAATGAAGAAGCAGCCCATCAGAGTGGTAACTGACTTCAACTCCAAGAAAATAATTGAGAACTCCCAAGTCCTTGATTTTAAACTCAAGGTCCAGAAATCTCTTCAAGACAGTAATTTCCTCCAAATCATTACCAGTGAGAATAATATCATCAATATAGACAGCCAACAATACAATAGAAGAGGCAGATTTCTTAAGAAAAAGGGAATAATCATTGAAAGAAGGAGAATAGCCCCTAAAACATAAGGCTTGAAACAGCTTGGCATACCACTGCCTAGAAGCTTTTCTCAAACCATATAAGGATTTCTGAAGAAGGCAAACCAGAAGAGAAGAAGAGGAAGCACAGTTGACAGTCAGCCCAGGAGGCAGTCTCATATAAACCTCTTCATCCAAATCACCATGTAAAAAGGCATTATTCACATCAAGTTGAAAAAAGACCAGTTCTATTTAATAGCCACAACAATGAGGGACTTAATAGTAGAAAATTTGACAACAGGAGAGAAAGTTTCAGTGAAATCCACACCCTCAACATGGGTGTCACCCCTAACAACCAATCTAGCTTTATATCTCTCCACAGGGCCCATCAGCCCTATCAGCCCTATACTTGATCTTATAGACCCATTTGCAACCAATAGGTCTTTTTCCAGGAGGAAGCTGAACAGTAGACCAAGTATGATTAACTTCCAAGGCTGCAAACTCCTTTGTCATTGCCTCCTGCCATGCAGGGAGAGAGGCAGCCTGCTGATAAGAGGTAGGCTCTACCACTGCACTATTAACCAAACTGTGAAGGCAAGTGGAAGAAGAACCAGGGCTAGAAAGAGATGGAGGGAGATTGCAGACATACTGTTGGAGATGAGCAGGAGGAACATGAGTTCTGCTGGACCTTCTGGGAGCAGGTTCTGCAGGCACAGAAGGAGATTGGTATAGGGAAGAAGGGGATGAGGAAGGAGAAGCAAGAGGTTCATAAGTGGAAGAAGGTGAGGAAGTGTTGTGCAAGGAATCATCAGTAGGAGTAAGCCAAACAGGAGAGGGGTTAAGAGTAGGAGAAGGAACAGGGAAGGTATTCCCTGAAGAAGCAAAGGGAAAGACAGCTTCATGAAAGACCACATCCCTGGATACTAGGGAAAGTTTAGTCTTCAAGTTATACATCTTGTAGCCATTTTTACCCAATGGATATTCCAAAAAAACACAAGGATCAGCTCTGGGTTGAAATTTATCCCTATTCTGGTTGGGGACTGAGGCAAAACAAAGACAACCAATTGTTTTAAGATAGCTATAAGAAGGAACCTGTCCAAAAAGCAGCTCAACAGGTGATATATTGTTAAGAAGTTTGGAAGGAAATCTATTTATGAAGTAGGTTGCAGTAAGCACACAATCTCCCCAGAATCTAAGGGGTAGTTGGGAATGAAAAAGTAAGGCTCTTGAGGTTTCTAGCAGATATCTATGTTTTCTTTCAACCACACCATTTTGTTGTGGTGTGTGATAACAGGAAGTTTGGTGTATTATTCAATTTTCAGCAAAGAAATTGCTGCCACAACCACTAGACCCAAGTTCAAATGCATTGTCACTTCTAATGGTTTGTACAACAGACTGGAATTGGGTTTTGATCATGGCAATGAAAGCTTTGATAAGGGGAAAGGCATTGCTCTTGGACCCCATAAGGTGAGTCCAAGTAGCTCTAGTAAAGTCATCAACTATTGTTAGAAAATATTTACATCCATTATGAGTGGGAGTGGCATAAGGACCCCAGGTATCCACATGGATAAGTTGAAAAGCATGTGTTGTCTTAATGGAACTGTCATGATAAGGCAATCTAGATTGCCTGGCTAATGGACAAACAATACATATGAAAGGCTGCTTAGTTGAAAATTTGCATGGTACATAAGGGATGTCTTTCATCTTAACAGAAGGTATGTGACCTAGTCTATTATGCCATAACAACTCCATTTTATTCAATTCAGAATGGTACGTACAATGAGAGGAAGAAACAGAGTCAACAGCTAATGGAGAATGGTATTTACAAGGAGCATGAGATTGAAGAGAAGAAGAGGAAGATTGCACAAGCCTGTAAAGTCCATCATCTAATTTACCAATTTTCAGTGGCCTCTTCAAAGAAGGGGGCTGTATCAAGCAAGAGAACTTAGAAAATAGGACAATAGAATTTAACTGGTGCACAAGCTTGGACACAGAGATAAGATTGTAATAAAAGCTGGGAATATAAAGGACATGGTGTAGAGTGAAGCAAAGGAATTGTATGGATCCAGTACATGTTACCTTGACCTTATAACCATTGGGCAATGTAACTAAGTATGGTATGACTAATGGTTTAATATCAAACAGAAGATCTTTAGTAGAGATCATGTGATCAGTGGCACCAGAATCTATAATCCAAATGCATTCACTTATTTTAGTTAACATGCAAGCCCCATAAGATACTTTCTTTAAACGACTGGGTGGAGAAAAAATACCAGCAAAGTTGGCAAATGCCATAAGGCTGGATTGTTGCTGAGACTCTGAAATTTGTGTCCATTGAAGCAGCAACATAAGTTGTGAATATTGATCCTTGGTTAAACCAGGAATCAAAGATTTTGATTCAGAGGACCCCTGAGTACTATCAGCATTGTTTTGAGACCCAACAGAGTTCGGACACCCCTGCACCTCAACATTTGCTGAAGTCCTCTTGCTCTTTGTAAAATTGAAATCTGGTGGGAATCCATGGAGTTTATAGCACTTGTCAATCATATTTCCAGGTTTCTTGCAATATCTACACACTAAGTTTGTCTTGTTGAGATCAAAGCTGACTCTTCGATTGAATTGTTTAGGATGGGCAGGTGTGCCAGGGAATTTGTTGGTGAAGTAAGTATTGAAAGCACTTGAGTCATTACGGAATTGAGATGGTGAGGAAACTTGTATTTGTCTCTTATCCTGAAGCAGAATGTTGTATGCACTGTCTAGAGATGGAGGAGGCTGCAACATGAGAATGTTGCTCCTAACTCCAACATAGGTATCATTAAGCCCCATGAGAAATTGATGCAGCTTGTTTTCATCATCCTCCTTTTGAAGCTCGACTTTGGCAGCACATGTATAAGTGCTACCACGAGATGCACGCATAAAGCCCAACTCATCCCACAATCTCTTTAGCTTGTTGAAGTAAGATGCTAATATCCAAGATCCTTGACTAGTAGATGCTAACTCTTGCTTAATCTCAAATATTTTGGTACCATTGACAGTACCATACCTACTATTAAGCTGAGTCCAAATACTTTGAGCAGTGTTAGAATATTGAACACTCTCAGCTATCTCTGGCGTAAGGGAATTAGTGAGCCAAGAGATAACCATATTATTACACCTATCCCACTGCCTAGTATGAGGGGAATTTTCCGGAGTTTTGGGAACTGTTCCATCAATGAAACCTATCTTATTCCTAGCAGATAGGGAGACCATCCCCCAAAACCAGTCCCTGAAAAGGGATTACTAACCAAAGAAACTCCGGTAGTATAAGAAGATAGGAGAAACAAAGGGCTCGAGGGGTCAAGTACGAAATTAGTAGGACTAGAATCAGAATTATCACCAACATTAGCCATTTTTGCGACTGAGAAACGTTACCGAGCGTGAAACTTGATAGAGCCGAACCCTAACTGTTCGTGGATACACAAATCCTTAGGAATCGACTTATTCCTATGCCGAACCGATGAAACCGACGAAGTAGAAACCTAAAAAATCAACGATTACAGAGGAAAAACCCAACAAAATGAGAAACCCTAGATTTTTCAGGTAACAGAGAAACTCGGATGAAAGTTGATGAGGGTAACATCGCGAGGAAGCGGGTGACGAGTAGAATCGGAATCGCTGCTCTGATACCATGTGAAAACATCGAATCCCATGGATTAATCGAGATTTATGTTGAGAGATTGAAGAGATGATGAGAGAGAGAATCGACTATCCATCTCTATTTCTGTATATCTATCTATTTTACAAAAGAATGAATGAATTAATATGTACAGAACTCTCTAGAATATATACAATGTTTGGTCCAAAATAAATACAATTGGGTACCATTGTGTACGGGCCTGTTGCTTGGGCTGCTTGGTCTGCTTTGGCTGGTCCAATGCTTGGGCTGCAGACTCTTTAACTCCAACAAGTAGCAGTACTCCAATGCTTCAAACACTCAATCCAAATATTTAGTAATAACTAAAATTAGTTTTGAGCAAATTAAAAGACTATCATTACAATCTCATCATTATGTTGAATTAAAAGCAACACTAAATTAAATTTCTCAAGTTAAAAACTCATGTTAAAGTATTATGATATCGTGCATGTAATTTTGCCTTTGAGTAGTGATGGATTATATGTTGGCTCCTTCTCTTTTTGCTTTAAAGAAGTTAAATGTAAATTCTTTTGGGAATTTATTTGTTGCTTTCTAAGTATTAATGTTTGTTGTTGATTTATTTAATTAATAATTCAAATGCGTGGAGCTTCTCCCTTTTTAAAGCTTCCCCAAGATTTATGGTATTTCTGGTTGATGACACAACACGCATGGTAAAGGCAATTAGTGAATTCGTTAGGTTGTGTTCTTTCTTTTATAGTTGTATCAGTTTTAGAAGACACACAAAGTTAAAAATTTTGGAGCAATCAAAATTGAATATGAAGAGATAAATACGGAGATAACAATCAAGAACAAAAATATATATTGAAGAAGACAATGACGACCCAATGTGATTATCATTAGGAACGATGAATGGAAAATATCAGTGGCAGAGACAAAATTTTTATTAAACATAATCAAACACGAAAAAGTCAAGAGTTATTATTATATAGTATATATACATACATTTTTTATTAAAATTACTGAACAAAATAGTATAATTTTCTGATGAAGGGGTGTCACAATAAAAATATCATATTAAAAAAATATCAGGTAATACACTTCATTTTATGATGTAATTAAATTAAAACAAGTTATTTATTAAAATTTGGTACATAAAGCATCTAAATTGTATTTTACAAACTGGTGTTGAATGAGGATGACAAGAGGGGTTGCTCTGATGGTAAGCAACCTCCATTTCCAACCGAGAGGCTGTGAGTTCGAGTCTCCCCAAGAGCAAGGTGGGAAGTTCTTGGAGGGAAGGATGCCGGGGGTCTATTTGGAAACAGCCTCTCTACCCAGGGTAGAGGTAAGGTTTGCACACATACTACCCTCCACGGACCCCACTATGTGGGATTATACTGCGTTGTTGTGTTGGTGGTGGTGTTGAATGAGAATGAGGATTTTATGTTTCTAATAAAAAATAACCTATAAAATTTAAGAAGATCGAGGTGCATAATTTTAAAAAAAATTTATTCCCTCTCATTTGATTCGATTATCCCCTTTGTTGGAGTTGTTGCCCCTTTGATAACTCGAATTCATAACCTTAGGATTGTAGGTGAAGGTTGTTGACTATCTGAGCAACCCCTCTTATCGAGCTGTAAAATATTTAACATAATTGCAAACAAGCTACACGAAATTGGAAAAGTTGGTGCAATAGAAATTGCATATTAAAAGATAAACGTGTAGGTATGATTCCAGAAGATCAAAGATATTGAAGAAGACAACATTGACCCAATATAATTATAATTAGGATGGTGGAAAAAGAACATAAAATAAGAATATATATAAAGAAGTATCATGTAAGATACACTTAATTACATGATTGTCAAAAAATTGCAACAAGTAATAAAGGTCAAATATATTTAATTAAATTTTGATTGTTCATCTTTGTTGATCGTTTTAACTTCGACTAATAATTAATGATCCATATAGATCATTCACATAAACTTATACTTTATTTTTTCGTGAATAGTTTTTACTCAACTCTTTATTCTAACATTGTTGAAATTATTTTACAAAATAGTGTATCACATGATTTGGCATACACGTACAACACACGTATCAAGAAACTAATATATAATAAAGGAATATAATTTTTACAAAAACTTACTAAAGCTTGCTTTATTACTACACTAGGAGAGAGATAAAAATATTATATCGTTGCATTAATTCATACAACAACATATCCAATATACCACCGGTACATGTTTTAAGTTTTTATTGGTAAGATTGTTCATCCGCATCCCATGCAATGTGGTGGTTATCTACCATGCGCCTACGAAGTCGACATATTCCCCTTGCTTACCTCCAGTTTCATGTTTATAAACTTAATTAAAAATAGTATTATTCTCATAAGTATGTTTTAAAAAGCGATCAACTGTATATTTTTTCCTTGTTTTTTTACTCTTGCTAGTATTACTACCACCCCTGCTAGTATATGCTTTTTTTGGCTTCTCTAAATATATTCATTATGTAAATTAACTTAATAATTCTAAATAATAATAAAAAAATAAACACCAAAGAAGATAAAATGATGAAATGAGTGTACCAAGAACCCGAATGTATAAATTTGATATTCGAAAATTGAAAATGCGTTCACTCCACTTGTGAATTTACAATATCACACTTAATTAATATTTGATGATAGCAGACTTCACTTGATAATTATAATTTTGTAGTGGCTACCATAAATAATTGATAAAACTTGAAATAACAATTAACTGAGACTTTGAGAGCAATAAGCAATTAATAAGAGGGAATTGAGTAGAAGAAGAGAGCAAGTTGTAAGAAAAAATGAAAAAGAGAGGGCTATTTATAACTTTTAAAAGACTAAAAATATAATTTATCAATTATTAAGGATGAGGGGAATATTTTATTAATGGAGTAGGCCGAAATAACCTTTTCTCCAAAAGGAAGATGTTGGCCAACAATCACATCAGATTTTGACCGTTGGCCACGATCATATTTTAAAATATAAAAAAACTAACTGCTACCGGGCTGGAACCGAGTAAAACCCCATTAAGGGGCTACCAGGTTCTGGGGCACGAGTAACCAAAGAAAGCCAAACCCTGTCAGAACCAAACCCCCTAGCCTAGCTAACCCGTCCCGCCCCTTATAGGATGGGGTCGGACCGAGTTGTTAGCGGGTTGGCCAGGCCCGTTACACCTTTAATTAACATACCCCATTGCGCCATCTTTTCAAGCATGAGCAGCCTGAGATTGATCATATTTTTCCAAACCTCAAATATATAAATGGGTAAATAAGTGTGTCCTATAGGCGGCTCAAGGGTAAGGCAGCACAAGCGATGGCGTAGGGCTCCTAAATTTTGGGGGCTCTACTTTTCCTTGATAGTAATTTTAACTTTTTTTGTATAAAAATTGAGTATCTTAATGTTAAAAAGTAAATAACTTAATACAAAAAAAAAATTTAATTTGGGCTGACAGTTGAGATTTTAATAATTTAAAAGGTATAAAGATATCTTTGATTTTTTTATTTACTTGGTAAAATTTAATTTTTTATTTAAAGGGTATAAATATATCGTTTATTTTGGACAAAAGTGGGTTGCTCTAGCGGTGACTCTCCACTTCTAACCAAGAGGTTGAGAGTGCCAATTAACCTAAGAGCAAGGTAGAAAGTTCTTGGAGGGTGGGAGCCGATGTTAAAGGAAATTTTACAAGTAAAAAATAATACTCTGATCTGTATACTCAATAAGATAACAAGAATTAATTTTTATTAAATACCTATATTCCTCATAAAACAATATTCCTATAACAATTTTGCATTAGGATCAATAATGTATTAGGAGAATCTTAATGGGCCGGATTAGCTATATCATCATTTTAAAAAGTTAAAAAAATAAATTTCTGAAAAGAATATATAAATTTATTTTGTTAACAAGCTAGGGCCCCTCATCAAGATTTTGCTTTAGGCCACCAATAATGTTGGGCCGCCCTGGTGTGTCCTCATCACAAGCAGCAAGTAAAAGAGAAAAAGGAGGAATGTCTAACATTTAATTGTCCTATAGCATCATAAACTAAGGCCAGTCCGTTTCAATTGGTTACAAGTTAAACAACAATACAGTGTCACCAATTTGTAACAAACTAATGAAGTGATGATTGTCTTGTACTTCTAGGTCGTCTTTCATTCCTGCCGTATCCCATACAAACTTGAAAAGCCCCAAAACTCTACTTAGCTGCTTTACCCCACTCTGCACTGTATTCTCCTCATTGGATGTTAAGATCTTTCCCATGCACAGACGGAATTTATCCCCGCGACCAATTGCATAGAGTCCTCCACAAACTTCAACTTCAATATCCCATATGTTGCTATAAAGATAATAAAGAAGAAGAGTGAACATGCATCGCGATGAGTGGCCCAATGTCTTACTCAACTTCTTGTGCACTAAACTCTCCTGGTGGCGAGTTTCCTTATACCCAATGTTTTTGTCTATTGAAACATCCCTTAAAGCCCTTCTTTGATGACCTCAAGCTTCTTAACCTTTGAAGTTAATTTTATCTCTTCACTCAAGCAATTAGTAAGGTCGATGAACATTTCAAAAACATCTTCCCACTTGTGAGAAGCGGGTGACACCACGCCTTTTGCAGGTGCGAGGCGCATCCATGAAGTGGATTCAGAGTCATAAAAAGTGGCACTTTCTAAAAACTTTTGACAAGTTGTAAATATTTGCTGTGCCATTTTAATTTCTTTACCCGGACACCTACTATTTAGAAAATCTATCTCAGATTTCAGTCCACTCAATATCTCCTCGAGTGCCCCTGTCCATATCGGATACTTTGAGACCTGTGCACATATCGATTTCCTGACAAGCTTCCTTTGTTGTGCAGAAACATTCAATAAGTTCGACTTTTTTGCGAGGGAATCAATTGTAATCGCTTCCCTCTTGCTAGCTTTACTGAAATACACAGGCTGGTCATATTGTGCATCAGCTAATGCTTCCATCACATTTTTCTTAGAGCCAGATTGGCTAAACTTATAAGCTGGTCAAACTGACTTATAATCACTTTTTGACTTATCTACGCATTTCATAAAATTAAAAGTGCTTATAAGTTATGTGTTTATAAGCCAAAAATAAGTCAAAAGCCATAAGTTGGCTCCCCCAACTTATCAAATGTCAGCTTATAAACACTTTAGGTTTGACGAAAATTTCCACTATTCTATCCCTAAAAAGATCACCAGCTAAGTTGAAGGAGCTCAGCAGGGAGCAGCATCACAAACTTGGTGTAATATGGCGGCAAGTCCTTTCTCAGTCATTTTCTCATATTGACCTTTTTCAAGATAGGGTTGATCCAACCTATGCAAGTTGAAGACAAAAAGGCTATCATATAATTGTCCTATGACATCAAAAATTTAAGGCAAGTCCACTACAATTGGTTACACTTTAAATAGCAAAATCAATCTATGAAACATTGTATCTGACTAGACCATTTATAACAAACTAATTAAGAGATGATTGTCTTGTAACTCAGACATAAAGTTCCCCCATCATAACTAACATACTGAAAATGATATGACAGCAAATAGTTGATCACCTGCTAATCTACGTTACACATTCATTGGTGAATACATCATCCTCCGGTGGAACCTTTCTAGTTTTCATTGTCAGAGAAAAGTCTCCCATCAACAACTAATAGAATGCAGCAAGAACAGATTGTTTCTATAGGTAAATGACTTATTCTTCGCACCAATGCACCACAAATGGCCTTGTACTTCTAGGTCGCCTTTCATTCCTGATGTTTCCCATACAAACTTGAAAAGCCCCAGAACTCTGCTTAGTTGCTTTACCCCACTCTGCACTGTATTCTCCTCATTGGATGTTAAGATCTTTCCCATGCACAAAAGGAACTTGTCCCCATGACCAATTGTATAAAGCCCTCCACAAACTTCAACTTCAATATCCCATATGCTGCCATAAAGATAATAAAGAAGAAGCGTGAAGACACATTGTGATGAGTGGCCCAATGTCTTAGTCAACTTCTTGTGCACTAAACTCTCCTGGTGGCGAGCTTCCTTATATCCAATGCTTTTGTCTATCAGAACATCCCTAATCTGATAAATCCCTTCTTTCATAACCTCAAGCTTCTTAACCTCCGAAGTTAATTTTGTCTCTTCACTCAAGCAATTAATAAGGTCGAGAAACATTTCAAGAACATCTTCCCACTTGTGAGAAGTGGATGACTCTGCGCCTTTTGCAGGTGCAAGGCGCATCCATGAAGTGGATTCAGGGTCATAAGAAGTGGCACTTTCTAAAAACTTTTGACAAGTTGTAACTATTTGCTGCGCCATTTTAATTTCTTTACTTTGGCAGTTGCGATTTAGAAAATCTATCTCAGATTTCAGCCCATTCAATATCTCTTCAAGTGCCCTTGTCCATATAGTGTACTTTGTGACCTGTGCAAATATCGATTGCCTGACAAGCTTCTTTTGTTGTGCAGACACATTCAAGAAGTTTGACACCTTTGTTAGGGAATCAACTGTCATCGATTCCCTCTCACTAGCTTTACTGAAACACATGGGCTGGTTGCTTTGTGCATCAGCTAATGCTTCCATCACATTCTTCTTCATCATTTCTTGCATTGACGGACACCCAATAAAGGTCCTAGCCAGTAATTTAAAAGTATACACCTTTTGTTCCAAGTTTTCATCATAAACTCTTGAGTGATCATTAACATTGACTAGCTTACCATCAACAAAGTCCACATGCTTAAGCAAGTGGCTCAATTTTGTTAATTTTGAGAAAGCTTTCTCATACCATTCCGAAGGAAACGTCTCCTCGTGGACTGCTTCGGGGCAGTAATAAAACCGCATCACTCCACTTTTGCTGGCTATCAAAACCTTAGCTCGAGGTACAAGGTTCCTCATACTACTCAATGCCATTGTAAGGCCAACTTAAAGTAAACAGAAACCGTGCAATTAAATTGACCGAGAACTGCTTTGTTTTCTGCTCATACCAATTGGGTCGTCCATTATACAATTAAAAACCAACCTGGATCCGAAATACAAGATAATTAGTCCTAACCATTCTGTGCAGCATTTCGTCAACCATCTTGTGAGCAAATATATCTCTTCACAATCGCCCAGAAACTGAACCGAAATCAAATATTAGATTACAAAATCATGCAGAACCGCAAAAGTTGTTTTTATTTTGAAAAACCTGTAAATTCCAACCATAAAGTAATTGCAGGATTGGTGAAGAAGGAGAAGAAGACGGTGAGAGAAATATAGTTTGAAGCCTAAAGGGAAAAACAGAGTGATGGGCGTACCACATTGAAAAGAAAAGAGTAAATCCAGATTTTGTTACAATATAAAAAGGGAAGCACTTGCCATGGTAAAAATCACGCAGCCACGCAGTGAGCAGAAAGCGAACTATTCTTTCGCCTTTTACTAAAGAATACCGTGTGCGCTCTGTATTAAGTGGCATACGCCTATTTTTGGAGGGATTCTCTTTTCTGAGTAATCCCCTACAATTCTCTTTTAATCTTTATATTTTCTTATAAGATAAATCTTTGTTATAAGGAGTTCAAAACCACTGGTTCCGATATGATCTTAGTTAATGGGATAACACGTTAATTTTATTGTATAGGTATGATTTTATATAATTTTTGTATAGCAAATGTGTCCGAATTTTCCTTAAGAAACCAAATAAGAAAAGAGAGATCTAAAGTAGCACAAGCAGGCTGTAAAATGACTAACAAAACAATATATCATTGCTTATGAATAGTTGTTGAGAAGATTAAGTTAAAGCAGATAAAAGAACAAACTGTTATAAAATCTCCTATTTTAGGTGAATGTCCATAATTAGAAAAATACTAGGGTTTACTCCTCCCTATAAATAAAGGGGTCTTCTACCATTGTAATTAATCCCTAACAATCCCCAAAGTATCAATAAGAATACTCCTCTCCCTATTCTCTCTATATTGTTCTTGTTCTTGCATTATTTTACTTGTTCTTATATTATTTCATAACACGTTATCAGCACGAGACTCTACCGTCTCAAGAATCGTTCTCAAGAAAAACTAAGGTATTTCTCTCTTCCTAATTTGATTCTCGATTATGTCTGACATTATGAAAAGACAGTTCGTTGCCCTTGAAATTTCGGGTAAGAACTATATGACATGGGTGTTGGATGCTGAAATCCACTTAGATGCTATGGGTATTGGAGACACCATTAAAGATAGAGATAAAGCATCCACCCAAGATTGTGCTAAGGCCTTGATTTTCTTGCGCCATCACCTTGATGAAGGTTTGAAGATTGAATATCTCACCGTCAAGGATCCACTCATCTTGTGGAAAGGCTTAAAGGAGAGATATGACAACCTGAAGTTGGTCACTCTGCCACAAGCACGATATGATTGGGCTCATCTGAGGCTCCAAGACTTTAAGTCTGTTTCTGAATATAATTCTGCAATGTTCAGAATTACTTCTAAATTGAAGCTATGTGGAGATAAAATCTCCGATTATGATATGCTTGAGAAAACGTTTACAACGTTTCATGCCTCCAATATGGTACTGCAACAACAGTATAGAGAGAAAGGCTTCACAAAGTACTCTGAACTGATTTCTCTTCTACTTGTGGCTGAGCGAAATAATGACCTGCTCATGAGAAATCACGAAAGTCGACCCACTGGGTCTACACCACTGCCTGTAGCAGATAAGGTGTATTCTCATTATGCCAATCATGAAAAGGGCCATGGATCTAAACATGGTCGTGGTCGTAATCGGGGTCATAACCGTGGACGTAGACAAGGAAGAAATATCCATGATATCCGTCAACCCCCGAGGAGAGATAACCGCCGAAAGCAGAAACGGGATTATGAGGATCCTAAGGCAAAAAGTTCAGAAACTATATGGTATCGTTGCGGTGGAAAAGGGCACTGGTCAAAAGCTTGCCGTGTACCAAGACATTTGGTTGATCTTTATCAAGCTTCTCTAAAGAATAAAGGCCCTGAACAAATTTTGTCTCTGACGACAATTTCGACATCACCCACCTGGATGTGGCAGACTTCTTTGAGCAACCCGATGGGAAAATAGACCACCTAATCGGTGATGGATCTGTGATGAAAGAAGATGGAGTTGTTTGATTTTATTTCACTTATCTGTAATAGTTAGTGAATAGACTAATAGTCATTAGTATCAGCTCGTATTAGTTAGTTCATGATATAATGTTAGTATTAGTTCGTTAGAATGTTTCTACATACCCAGAATTTCAATAATATTTTTATTTTCCAGTAGAGGTAATCGACTAACCTAACAGTTAGTCGATTATCTAATATTTCGCATTAAAACTTCAAAACAATCGATTGTCAATGTTCAACAATCGATTGTCAACGTTCAACAATCGATTGTCTATGTTTAACAATGGATTGTCTTAAAACAGTGTGATCTGGAATTTTTCAAAATAGTCAAATAATCGATTGTCTATGTTTAACAATCGATTGTCTTAAAACAGTGTGATCTGGAATTTTTCAAAATAGTCAACAATCGATTGTCTATGCTTAACAATCGATTGTCTTAAGACAGTGTGCTCTGGAATTTTTCAAAATAGCCAACAATCGATTGTCTATATTTAACAATCGATTGTCTTAAGACAGTGTGCTCTGAAATTTTTCGAAATAAGTCAACAATCGATTGTCTATGTTTAACAATCGATTGTCTTAAGACAGTGTGATCTGAAGTTTTTCAAAATAGCAAATAATTGATTGTGTGTGTTTAACAATCGATTGTCAATGTTCAACAATCGATTGTGTGTGTTTAACAATCGATTGTCTTAAGAAAATGCTTAAACTGAAATTTTCAAACTGCATAGTAATCGATTATAGAAATCATATAATCGACTATCTGATTTAGTTAGTCAACTGACCTCAGCAGATTTTGAAAATATTGTTTAAATGTGACACAAACGAATTGAACTTGTTTATTCTTATGTTCGTGTATTTCTTTTGTATGTCAAACTATGGGAAAGCGAATATGGAAATCTCACAAAGCAAGCTTGGATCAACGTCCAGCTGTAAAAATATTTGCCTAGTTGATTCATGTACTACACATACGATACTCAAAGAAAAGGAATATTTCTCTCAACTAAATATGTGTAAGGCAAATGTTACTACAATCTCTGGTAGTAGTAAATTGATTGAAGGCTCCGGAAGAGCAACTGTAACTCTGCCCAAAGGCACGATGTTTATCATAGAGAATGCAATGTTCTCCTCCAAGTCTAAGAGAAACTTGTTGAGTTTTAAAGATATACGCCGGAATGGCTATCATATTGAGACAATAGATGAAGATAATCTAGAATATCTCATCATTACAAAGAATGTCTCCGGCCAAAAGAGGGTTATTGAGAAATTCCCATCTTTATCTTGTGGCCTGTATTGGACAAGAATTAGTGCAATTGAGGCACATTCAACAGTAAACCAAAAGGTTACTGATTCCAATACTTTCGTACTTTGGCATGATCGATTGGGACACCCGGGATCGATCATGATGAGACGGATTATAGAAAGCTCATATGGGCATCCGTTAAAGAATTTCAAAATTCTTTCAAATAATGAATATCCTTGCACTTCTTGTTATCAAGGCAAGTTGATTATCAGACCATCACCAACAAAAGTTGGGACTGAGTCACCCACGTTTTTGGAACGTATACAAGGGGACATTTGTGGACCTATTCACCCACCCAGTGGGTCCTTTAGGTATTTTATGGTCTTGATAGACGCATCCTGTAGATGGTCTCATGTGTGCCTGTTGTCATCACGCAACCTTGCGTTTGCGAAATTAATGGCACAAATAATTCGACTACGAGCACAATTTCCAGATAATCCAATCAAGTCTATTAGACTGGATAACGCTGCTGAGTTTTCATCCCAAGCATTTAATGATTATTGCTTATCAATTGGGATAAAAGTGGAACATTCTGTAGCTCATGTTCACACTCAAAACGGTCTTGCAGAATCGTTAATTAAACGCCTGCAGTTGATTGCAAGGCCATTACTCATGAAAACGAGGCTGCCCACTTCGATATGGGGTCACGCCATCTTGCATGCAGCAATGCTAATTCGTCTCAGACCGACGAATTATCACAAGTATTCCCCATTGCAATTGGTTTTGGGTCATGAACCCAATATATCCCATTTAAGAATCTTTGGATGTGCAGTATATGTGCCTATAGCACCGCCATCCCGCACCAAAATGGGTCCGCAAAGAAGGTTTGGAATATATGTTGGGTTTGAATCGCCCTCCATCATTCGCTACCTCGAAACATTGACAGGAGACTTGTTTACTGCACGATTTGCAGACTGTCGATTTGATGAGACACTTTTCCCAAAATTAGGGGGAGAAGTTGGTGAAACCAAACGGGAAATTTTGTGGAAAAATGCATCATTATCTCATCTTGATCCACATACCTCTGTTTGTGAAAGAGAGGTACAAAAGATTATTCATTTGCAAAGAGTAGCAAATCAAATGCCTGACGCATTTACGGACTTGAAAAGGATAACGAAATCCCACATCCCCGCGGAAAATGTTCCAATCCGTATTGATGTCCATGTTGGACAATCATCTAGTGTCATAACCAATGAGTCGAATGCACGCCTGAAGCGTGGCAGGCCATTAGGTTCTAAAGATCGAAATCCTAGAAAGAGGAAAGCAAATGACAAAAATGACACTACGAAAGAATCTCATGAAGAAATTCATGATTTAACGAATTCTGAGATTCATGAAGAATCCATTGAGCCCGAGACTCTGGAAAATACGAAACTATCCATACATCCAACTGATATTGAGGCAAATATTAATCGAGTGGATATAGTGGTGGATAATGTCTTTGCTTATAATGTCGCATATTATGCAAGAATGTGAGGATCTCGAACCTCAATCTGTTGAAGAATGTCGAAAAAGACATGATTGGCCAAAATGGCAAGAAGCAATTCAATCAGAACTGAATTCGCTGGCAAAACGTGGAGTTTTTGGCCCTATAGTTGAAACACCTAATGGTGTTAAGCCCGTTGGCCATAAATGGGTCTTTGTACGCAAGAGAAATGAGAAAAACGAGGTACAAAGATATAAGGCACGCCTTGTTGCACAAGATTTTTCTCAAAGGCCTGGTGTCGATTATGAAGAGACATATTCGCCTGTAATGGATGCTATAACCTTTCGTTATCTCATCAGTTTTGCTGTCCTTGAAAAGCTTGACATGCATTTAATGGATGTGGTTACTGCCTATCTTTATGGCTCACTTGATAATGAGATATACATGAAAATTCCCGATGGACTCAAAGTGCCAAACGCTCATAATTCAAAGTCTCGGGAAATGTTTTCAATTAAATTGCAAAGATCTTTGTATGGTCTAAAGCAATCAGGACGAATGTGGTATAACCGTCTTAGTGAGTATTTGTTAAAAGAAGGCTATATAAATGACGCCATTTGCCCGTGTGTTTTTATAAAGAAAATAACATCGGAATTTGTTGTACTTGCCGTATATGTCGATGACATAAACCTTATTGGAACCCCCATAGAAATCCAAAAGGCAATTGATTATCTAAAGGATGAATTCGAGATGAAAGATCTCGGAAAGACAAAATTATGTCTTGGTTTGCAAATTGAATATTTGGCAAACGGAATTTTTGTCCATCAATCTACCTATATAGAAAAGGTACTGAAACGGTTTTACATGGATGGAGCACATCCTTTAAGTACACCGATGGTTGTTCGATCACTTGATGTGAATAAAGATCCATTCCGACCGCAAGAAAGGAATGAAGAGCTACTTGGTCCTGAAGTACCATATCTTAGTGCAATTGGCGCACTAATATATCTTGCAAATACTACAAGGCCTGACATATCCTTTTCAGTTAATGTCTTAGCAAGATTTAGCTCGGCTCCTACAAGGAGACATTGGAATGGGATCAAACATATATTGTGGTACCTAAAAGGGACCACTGATATGGGCTTATTTTATGGCAATAACTGCAGTCCCGATCTTGTTGGTTATGCTGATGCTGGATATTTATCCGACCCACACAAGGCTCGATCTCAAACGGGTTATGTGTTTACCTGTGGAGGCACCGCCATATCTTGGTGATCGACTAAGCAATTAATTGTAGCTACTTCATCTAATCATGCCGAGATAATTGCTATTCATGAAGCAAGTCGGGAGTGTGTGTGGTTGAGGTCTATCATACATCATATACAAGACAAATGTGGTTTGAAGTGTAATAAACTACCCACGACTTTGTATGAAGACAATGCAGCATGTATAGCTCAATTGAAGGGAGGATTCATAAAAGGAGATAGAACAAAGCATATTTCACCAAAGTTATTCTTCACACATGATCTTCAAAAGAATGGTGATATCAATGTCCAACAGATTCGTTCAAGCGATAATATGGCTGATTTGTTCACAAAATCTCTACCAACATCAACCTTCAAGAAGCTAGTTCACAAGATCGGAATGCGAAGACTTAAGGATATGAATTGATGTTCTTATCAGGGGGAGTTAATGCGCGTTGCACTCTTTTTCCCTTACAAGGTTTTGTCCCACTGGGTTTTCCTTGCAAGGTTTTTAACGAGGCAACCATTAGGCGCATATTCAAACATGTGTACTCTTTTTCCTTTCTTTAATTTTTCCCATTGGGTTTTGTTTTAGTTAAGGTTTTAACGAGGCACATCATTGAATAGACATTCAAGGGGGAGTGTTATAAAATCTCCTATTTTAGGTGAATGTCCATAATTAGAAAGATACTAGGGTTTACTCCTCCGTATAAATAAAGGGGTCTTCTACCATTGTAATTAATCCCTAACAATCCCCAAAGTATCAATAAGAATACTCCTCTCCCTATTCTCTCTATATTGTTCTTGTTCTTGCATTATTTTACTTGTTCTTATATTATTTCATAACACAAACTATTATTTTTTTCTTTTTTTCATGGAGTATCAAGTATTTTGGAAATTGCAAAAAATGCCATTGCATCATATTTGATTATGGAATTATTTGTAAACTTTATCTTAAATGAAATAATTCACTTCTTTGACAAGTTATGATTGTGTATATTTTTCTCTAATGCATGACATCTTTGTACACTAGTTATTCGGAAGCACCCATAGCTTTGACTGTAGTGAGTAAGTCCTTGTGAAAAAAATAATAATTAATGCATTATAAAATTAATATTATTTCTACGGAACGACCAATAATAGTTTTATTAGTATACTTATAATTTCAGCTATCACCTTACATGTAAATGTAAGTTGTGGTTGTTACTATCGTGTTTGATGAAATATGTTATTTACTATTATTTGTACATATAGCAAAAATGGTAAACTCAATATGAAATTGATAAGAATCGCATAATCTGGACTGTGAAAATATTTTTGTTCTATCAATTTAAAATCTTAATTTTCCATCTTAAATAACTTGATTTAACAAGAATTTCATAATGTGGAGGGCAATTGAATTCTTGGTTATCTAATTTTTTTTTATTTCTCAGCAAATGCGTAGAATTGGTAAGTAAAAAAAGAATCTAAAAAATGATTAAAATGAAGTACATTCAAATTAAATTAAGGATTTATGTTGAATTTGGGCCAACTACTTCATATGCACTCAATATGATCATATTAAAATGGAGGTAGCATTCACTATTATTTGGGGTTACCCAAAAGGGCGATATTCATTGAGATAATTAATGAGGAAACACAAGTAATTGAAGATGTTTGTGTTATTTCTAGTAAATAGTAACCCATCCGCCCCCCCCCCCCCCCCCCCACCAAAAAAAAAATGCAAAAGCGTGAGGTTCCATTAAAACAAACATGCATAAAATGATTACTCCAAAAGAAAGGACGTTTTACCCCGAGATACCTGCAACAAATTCGGTGGATAATGCTCTTCCAGAGCCACTGAAGACTTTGATGAATTTTAACTTTCATGTGAAAGAATTCTATCAGTTACATCGGCTAATGAATGTAAAAAGGAATGTGAGGAAGAACCCAAGTTTCTAAAATTACAAAATGGCAGGGGGACGATGCAGGTCCCCACAAGCTACAAAAAGGTATCCTTCTATTAAACTAAACCTTAATGATACAATTTTCTTCCCCCCCTTTTTTTTTTTTAACTTTCAGTTTCCCCTTTTTCCAGAATTTGCACTAATCTTCCGTTTCCCCCATTTACAGGTACAACAATTTTTTTTCTTTTCTCCCACCCCTCTTTTTCTTCTCATCTGATGGATTTTCTAGGGTAATGGTGTGTCAAAACTCCTATACCTTCACGACTCAGTATATCACAACTCGGAGAAGCCCCGGTTGTGGCTCAGAATAGTCAAGGCCCTCCTCTAGCAGGTAACGCTGGACAGAAATGGGAAGCCTAGCAGGAGTCCGCGAACCCTTTGTATGGTGTCCTGTTCCAACGCAAATGTAAACCTGCATTCGCTGGTCTGCTGATCTGGCAGCATTTCTCAACACCGACAGCTCACGCTTAAGGACATGAATAGCTTCACTAACATGAAGACCATGCAGGTCTATGATTCTCTCTTGTCCTCTCCCATTTCCCTGCATCTCTGGACTGACTGGATTCCTGTAAAGAATTTTATGCACACAAAGAGATACCCCTAAACAATCTTTACATTAAAAAATTTCATTGAGGAAAAAGAGATTTTATCAATGTTGTTTTTCTTTTGTGTGTGTGTGTGTGTTGGGGGGTTGGGGGTGGGGGGGGGTGACGAAACTTCTTCAGCAGGAGGCTTTGTGTTGACTGGTTAAAAGCTCAATTAGCATGAATACAGTTCAGTATTGGCATCCTCTCTATGTCATTTTGTGTCATTGCACAGTGAGAAGCTGAAATGCGCAGCACCTGACAATTGTAAGAGCTACCAAAGCAGCACATGCATGAAAACTGAAAAATGCTGGAAATCAACAGGAAGATAATTTGACTTTGTGCAGAGCAGAAGAATTAGAAAATCGCTGTCTCAGTGAGATTAAGATTGTGAAAGTTATAGAGTCTAAAATTCTGGTTAAAGGACATCACCAGCGTATAAAAGCATGAATATAAAGAGTTTAGGGTGCTAGACCATTCACATGTTGGATAAAAACTGACCTTAGGCGATATATAGATTCTTGAGCCTTCCCATGAGCTTCCTTCATCTGCATATTGTGCAGCTGTCCTTTGACACTCAATTCTTTGGCCAAAGCCTTGTTACCAATGAGGTATGCCTGACGAGCCTACTCATAGACACAGTTACAAAGATTAAGGATCTGGTAGTGCCGCGTAAGAGAGCCAAGTTAACTTGGATTGATCATATTGGAATAAATTCCTGGCACAATGACACTTAATCCTAAAAAGAATCTGTGATGCAGTGAAGCTAAATATTAAATGTTACTTATGTGCAACAGCCAACACATTATTATTGGAAGTTGAGCAACAGCCAACACATTATGATAATCCTACCATAAGATGGCCTTACCAATTTGCAATAGTCGTAGTAGCATTATGATTAAATAGAAAGTGCAGACAATCACTTCTAATCTTAAAGTCTCAGGGCTTTGGTTCACTGGTAAAGATGCAAGCATAACATGTGAGGGTTAAGGCACACGTCACAGGTTTGAATTCTGCCGTAAACAAAGCCTGGTATTAATGCTGGAAGGGGGGTCGAACCAGAAGCCCATAGGGGATCTCTTCCAATATTAAAGAAAGGAAAAATATCACTTCTAACTTCATCATCAGCACCTTTAAGAACTATCCAAGGATCATCATCAATTATTGGTCCCAATACCAGGTTAACTTCCCTTAACAAGTAAATTATACATGTATCCCTTATTCATTCATTCGTGGCATTCTTTCTTCTTTCTCTTGTGGAGTTTCAGGGAGAAGAGGGCTAAAGTACCTTGTGGCTTTACATATGTTAGAATCTGTAAATAGTAGAACCCTAATCCAATGTGTATTAGGAGTAGGATAGGTTATGTGTATATATATAGAGGGCTCATTGTATCATGTTTATATCAATATATATTTTTCTCCCGTGCTTTCTCACATGGTATCAGAGCTAGACTGTGCGACCTAAAATACTTTAGTGTGCCCAGATCCTTAGTCTGAAAGTGTTGAAAGAGATGTTGCTTCAATTTAGTAATATCACCCTGGTCATTGCCGGTAATAACAATGTCGTGAACATAGACCACCAGATAAATACAGAGACGTGAATCAGAATGCCGATAGAATACAGAGTGATCAGCTTCACTCCGAGTCATGCCAAAGTCCTGGATAACAGTGCTAAACCTACCAAACCAGGCTCGAGGAGACTGCTTTAGACCATAAAGTGACTGGCGCAAGCGACATACAAGGCCACGAGACTCCCCCTGAGCTAACAAACCCAGGTGGTTGCTCCATATAAACTTCATCCTCAAGGTCACCGTATAAAAATGCATTTTTAATGTCCAGCTGGTACAGGGGCCAATGGCGAACAGCAGCCATAGAGAGAAAAAGGCGGACTGATGCTATCTTAGCCACGGGAGAGAAGGTATCACTGTAATCAAGCCCAAATATCTGAGTATATCCCTTGGCAACAAGACGAGCCTTAAGACGATCAACCTTACCATCTGGACCAACCTGGACTGCATACACCCAACGACAACCAACAGTAGATTTACCTGAAGAAAGAGGGACGAGCTCCCAAGTACCACTTGTATGTAAAGCAGACATCTCGTCAGTCATAGCATGTCGCCACCCTGGATGAGACAATGCTTCACCTGTAGACTTAGGGATGGAAACAGAGGACAAAGAAGATAGAAAAGCATAATAGGGTGATGACAAACGATGATAACTTAAACCGATATAATGGGGATTAGGATTAAGGGTGTTCCGTATACCTTTCCGAAGTGCAATCGGAAGAGACAAGTCCGCAGTAGGAGCAGGGTCAGGTGCAGGACGTGAATCAACCGGGCCGGATGCTGGGCGAGGACGACGATTATATGTCAAGAGTGGAGTGTCTGTCGCAGGGAGTCTAGGAGGAGCCACACTAGACTCTCCAACGGTTGGAATGGGTAAGACTTCTGTAGCGGAAGGTGAAGGAGGAGATATAGTAGACTCCCTAAAGGCCGGTATAGGTAAAACCTCAGATATATCAAGATGGTCAGAATGGTCAGAAGAGGTAAAGAAAAGTTTAGACTCAAAAAATGTAACATCGGCTGACATAAGGTACCTACGAAGATCAGGTGAATAACAACGATAGCCCTTCTGAGCACGAGAATAACCAAGGAAGACACACTTGAGAGCATGAGGAGCTAACTTATCTTTCCCAGGAGCTAAGTTATGAACGAAACAAGTGCTCCCAAAAACACGAGGGGAAACAGAGTATAAGGGTGACTGGGGAAACAATACCTCATACGGAATCTGATTCTGGATGGGAGATGCAGGCATCCTATTAACCAAATAACAAGATGTGAGAACTGCATCGCCCCAAAAACGCAGCGGACATGAGATTCAATGAGAAGTACGCGAGCAGTCTCAATAATGTGCCTATTCTTCTCTCTGCAACCCCATTTTGCTGAGGGGTATAAGGACAAGAGGTCTGATGAATAATTCTGTGAGAAGTCATAAACTGCTGAAATTGAGAGGATAAATATTCTAAGGCATTATCACTGCGAAGAGTGCGAATAGAAACACCAAATTGATTTTTAATTTCAGCACAAAAATTCTGGAATATAGAAAACAACTCAGAACAATCTTTCATTAAGAAAATCCAAGTACATCTTGAATGATCATCAATGAAACTAACAAAATAACGAAATCTCAAGGTTGAACTGACTCTACTAGGACCCCATATATCCGAATGAACTAAAGAAAAAACAGACGATGCACGACTCTCAATACTACGAGGAAAGGAGGCGCGGGTATGTTTCCCGAGCTGACATGACTCACACTCTAATGTGGATAAACTAGACAAACTAGGCACCATCTTCTGAAGCTTGGACAAGCTAGGATGTCCTAAACGACTGTGAAGTAGGTCTGGAGGATCTGCAACTAGACAGGCCTTGGAGCATGTTAGTGAGTTAAGGTAGTAGAGCCCTTCTGATTCATGTCCTGTTCCAATCGTCTATCCCGTACTACGGTCCTGCATAATAAAAGAATCATCAATAAAATATATACCGCAATGGAGGGCACGAGTCAAACGACTAACAGATGCAAGATTAAAAGGACAACCAGGGACATAAAGAACGGAATCTAGAGTGACAGAGGGTAGAAGATTCGCTTGTCCAACTCATTTTGCTTTAGTTTGAGACCCATTAGCTAAAGTAACGTTGGGAAGAAACTGTGAATACGCAATATTTGACAAAAAGGGATTTATTACCAGAGATATGATCAGAAGCAGCTGAGTCCACAACCCATTGTTCAAGAGGACTAGACTGGGAAACACAAGCAAAAGAACTACCAGCAACACAAGTATCAGTCTGAGCAACAGTGACTACTTGTGGAGATGTCCGCTTACTTGCTCGATATTAAAGGAACTCATTATACTCCCCTTCAGACACAGAAAATCCCTGGTTACCTGTAGTCTCGGTCTGAGCAACATAAGCATTTTTGGGTGGTCGACCATGTAAAGAATAGGACACGTCACGAGTGTGACCAAGTTTATAACAATAAGAACACTTGGGTCTAGATCTTCCAAAACGACCTCCTCCTCGTCTATTCTCCATAGTATGAGATGCCCGATTGTCCACTGATTGGGATATGAGGATAGATGAATCAAGTGTCTGTGATGAGCTCACTGGGTGACTCGGTGCTGCAACAAGGCGAAGTAATCGAGAAAATAATTCATCAACTGTGGGGACAGTCGGACTAGCCAAAATCTGATCGCATACTGAGTCGAGATCATTAGGAAGCCCAGCAAGAGTAAGAACTAGAAACAACTTTTGTCGTTGCTCTTGCTGCTTTGCAACGCTAGCAGAAACTGGCATCAACGTCTCAAATTCCTCCATAACTGCCCGTACGTGTCCCAAGTAAGTAGACATATCTAATTCCCGTTTCTTTAAATTTGTCATCCGCGATATCACATCATAGAAATGAGATATGTCATTAGTGTATAAAGTACGAGCCTTTTCCCAAACCAAATAACATGTTTGGAATGGACGAAACAAGGGCATCAACTTGGAATCAATAGATCGCCACAAAATACTGCATAATTAAGCATCGATCTTCTCTCAATGTGCTTTGGCTTTTTCATCTCCTTCACTAGATTCCTTGATTAGATGATCTTGAACACCTTGACCTTTACACCACAACTCGACAGACGAAGCCCAAGCTAAGTAGTTTGAACCTCCTATTAAAGGTTATGAGGTAATCATAACACCAGAACTGCCAGAACCCGGGTTTCTAGACCCGAAAGCATTGAGTCCCAAAGACATCGTTGGATTATCACCAAATAATCAGAAAGAATCAACTGAAAACTCGCTGAAACTGAAACAGAAAACTGGAAACTGAAAACTGGAGCTGATTGGGCAGGATCGCCTTCTGACAAACGTTGTACTTCTAGATAATGTGTCTAAGTAGGAGGAAATTTGGTATCTTGGAAAAGCAAGAAACAGAATGTGGTTGCTCGGTCTAGTGCAGAAGCAGAATATCGAGCAATGGCTATGGCGACATGTGAGCTAGCTTGGATCAAACAGCTGCTCAAAGAGCTGAAATTTGGTGATGTTAGTCAGACGGGACTTGTGTGTGATAATCAAGCTACTCTTCATATTGCGTCAAATCTAGTGTTCCATGAGAGAACTAAGCACATTGAGATTGACTGTCACTTTGTCAGAGAAAAGATACTCTCGGGAGATATTGCTACAAAGTTTGTAAAGTCAAATGATCAGCTTGCAGACATTTTCACCAAGTCCCTCACTGGTCCTCGTATTAACTACATATGTAACAAGCTCGGTATATATGATTTATATGCACCAGCTTGATGGAGAGTGTTAGAATATGTAAAATAGTAGAACCCTAATCCAAAGTGTATTAGGAGTAGGATAGGTTATGTGTGTATATATATATAGAACTCATTGTATCATGTTTATATCAATTATATATTTTCTCCTGTGCTTTCTCACAACATACTAATACGAATGCAAATTTAAGTGAGCTGATATTTACACGTCTATCCACCTTTGCAATCATTATGCATACCACATACCTGTTCAAAGTATGCATTACGTAAGCGTGCATGGTCACGAGCCTCTTCCCGCATTTCAGAATATACATTTGCTGCAATCTCAACAAAGTTAAAGAAAATAGACATGCAAAAATTATTTTCCTCAATGAACATTCAAAAATCATACTGGCTGCTTTAGGAAAACATTACCAACTGCTTCTCCTGTTTCAAGCCAAACGGGAGCTGCACGTGTGGAACCTCGACTCTGCAACCTATCACCATAAATTCCCCTGCTCTGCCCACCAGCAAAAGAACTAGCCAAGACAGATAAATTTCTACTTGATCCAACAGTAGCATCAGCTACTCCAGTCCTATCATACTTCCATATGCTAGAGTCCTGAGAGGCCATCTTCCTGACAGCAGATGCAAAATCTGTAGCACCTCGTGAAGGGATGGAAGATCCAGATCTAAACAGAAGCGTGTTTTCTTTTTCAGAAGAACTATAGGGGTTGACATTTTGTTGAACATCATTGCCAGAGTACTTTAGGCTGCTGTTTTGACTTTCTGCCACAGAGAGAGCAGGGAAATCCAGAGCGCTAAGATTTGGAGCAGATAAGGTTTTTGAATTCATATTTTGATTCAACCCACAGTCAACTTGAAGCTGTACAAAGTGTGTTGAGCTATTAGTACATAATCGAACGTTCCAAAGTACGGAGTCTTCACTGGAAATTCAATCTCCAAAACTATCAGATAGATGATGACGAGAATTTTCAACATACCCTATATTGTGTCAATTACCAATATTCTGTTCAGTGCAACTAATTTGGCTGAACATCCAAATATTTGGTATAATCTAACAATATTTGCTTTGGACTCGAGACAATCTAAAAAACACAAAAATGACATAGACTACTAGGACACTGGGACTCAATGATGAAGTTTAAGCATAGAACACTTAAACTTCACGTGGAGAAAAATCTGGATTCCTCTATTTAACAAGACATGGGGCTCAGATAATTCTATTCCCTGATCAATACTTCCTAAAAGTTGGATACACTCAGAGGAAATAAATAAATAATAATCAACCAGTAGGTCATATAGACAATCAAATCCCAGCCTATACTGGTTAACAGAACAGCATTAGTTCAAGGTAATAGATAAAGTCTTGAAGATTAGAAAGGCAATTGCCTTTTTGAAGTGAATACAATTGTATGCTGCTGTATCGATTAAGATTAAGCAAGTGAACCATACCTCAAGCTGAGTAAGCATTTCAATTGTCAGATTC
Source organism: Nicotiana benthamiana (assembly GCA_034376525.1). Lineage (NCBI taxonomy): Eukaryota > Viridiplantae > Streptophyta > Magnoliopsida > Solanales > Solanaceae > Nicotiana > Nicotiana benthamiana. The sequence goes on from CM067329.1 coordinate 22,732,154, forward strand.
AAGTCACCTCCATTGGCATAGTACACCTCTGCAACACTTTCAGCAGCAAAACCAGGAAATTGAGAGGCCAAAAATTCAAGAGGGTTTACATCTGCATCAAAAAATGGTTGCTCATTCGTCATGTCCGCAAAGAAGCTATTTCCTGAACTCCCGTTATAAAGAGGCCCCTCCTTAATATTGCCGAAAGGCTGGTCATTGTTCAAAGATGGCTTGTCCCAGGGTTTAGCAGGCAGATGAAAACTAGCTGGGGATGCATCCTCAGTGAAAGATGTAATAGGCAATCCCGTCTTTTCAGCAAAGCTGGTCCCATTAACCCGAGGAGAGAATTCCTGCTGGCCCTTCAACATAAAGCCACTGCCAGTTGAGGCAGGGAATATTGAAGCTTCATTGACATCACTTATTGATAATCTAGAAAATGGAAGATTGCTGACTCCGTGAGAATCTTCTTCTCCCACGACATTGAAGTCCGGCGTAATATCATCCGGGAGCTGGCGACGCCAGTACTGGTGGGCTTCATCATCTGAGTTATTTGAAACAGATGACTCCGATCTATCTAGTACAGCTTTTCCCAGAGTTGTGGTGGAGTTAGAAAGCTTTGCCGCATCCGTACTGCTAGTGCTACCTGAGGGTGATCTGAGTGCAAAGGGAACAAATTCTGCAGCATTTGGATTCAAGCTTGTTGCTTTTGCTAAGGTTAGCTTTTTGTCACTGGTAGGAGTTACTTTTCCTGTAAAGCTCATTCTTTTCTTTTCGTTACTTTTTATTTCCTCTTTCTTGTTTCAACTAGGTTAAGAAAATAAAGGGTATCTGTGCGTAATTAAACTTTTAATTATAGGAAGATGCAACTATGCAATCCTTGTCACCCAAACCCTGCCAAAAAGATAGAAAACAAGCTTCAAAAACTTAACTCCTTTATCAACATCTTTAAGACCAAAATTCAAGATAAAAATAATCATAAAACAACTATGACCACTTTTCATAGCCCAAAAGCCGAGAAGAAATGAACATCATCACTTTTACCTTATTACTACAACAAGAATCGGATATTAATCATACAAACAAACACAGAGATAGTCTAAAGGTGTGCTGCTTGGTCAATGAAGTGGGTGAAAACTATGAGAAACCAAGGTTCAAATCCATGTTGGACAAAAGACACTAAGTGAATTCTTCCAATAGGCATAAGCCATAGCGGGCAGAATTACTTGATGACTCAATAACTTTGCTAGTGGGAGGTGGCAAGTACCCGGTGGATTAATCGAGTAGCGGAAAAGCTGGATCGGACTCCACCATTGTATAAACAAGGGAAAACAAAAAGGAACAAACACAAGTATGAACAAATAGCTTTAGGTGGTCGTGTATGTGTTCATCTCAATTTCGAGTTCATTATATATTGAGTTACTTCAATCAGAAAACACATCATCCACCAAGTCTTGCATTATGATCACATTAGACATGAATAACATCTACAATCAATAAACTGCGCAGTGCACTTTAATCGTCAGGTCGGCTCTGTGAATTCCTGTATCCAACCCAATCAATTTCATATCATATCATTCCAATACTAAATAGTTTCGCTAATAATATCTACAACCACGAGCATAAAAGTGCAAATTCGTTCAATAAACCACAATTGGCAAAGCTTGATGTCAATTGTACTAATTACTTCTCCATATTAAAACATAATAACATTAAATCCTAATCATACAAGCAAATAATTCAATAAACCTTATCTTTTTACCAAAATATTTCAACAAACTAGTGATACTTAAGTGTGATAAATTTAATCATGCAAAGCAAGAATTTACTAAACCTCACTTCACCAAACTATTTCAACAAACAACAAGAATCATCACTAAAATAGACTTAAAAATCTTATATATACCAAATAAACAAAAATTAAACTAAAAACAAAAATTTCACTGCTCCAAGACCAATAATATCCAGAGATCTCCATGAATCGCAGCAGAATTTGAAATTTAACACAAAATACAGAAAAAACAACAATTCAACCAGAAATAACGTAAAACTCATAAGATCTGAGAGAGATATAAGAATATACCTTTACGAAGCTCGATTATGGACGAAACATAATCAAATGGATCCATTAGCTGCAGAAGTTGACGATAAGGTTTTTCAGATTCAACAATAACACAGCAGAGATAAAAATTTAAAAAAAAAAATATTGAAGAAAAAAAGGAGTCAAAAAGTGTACATAACAGAAAAAATACAAAGGCAAAAAGATATGAGAATTCTTCTGCTTCGCTGTTGTTCTTAGATGTCTTAGCTGAGAGAGAGAGAAAGAGAGAGAGGGTTTTAATTTTAATTTTTAATTTTTGTGTGTTTTTCCTATCTCAATATATCTAAATATCTATCAGTATGTTTATCTATCTGCTATTCTACTGCTCTACTAATTCTATCTTTGCGTTTTTTTTTTTTTTTTTTTGGTAATTAAAATTTTTATTAATCACCAAAAGGTCTTTACATATCAAAGACAGTTTTAAACTCAACTGCCTATCTAATAAAAACACGAAATCTATGCTACTCTAATATTCAGTATTCATATCATGAACTGCTGAATATGTATACTAAGCCTAGGATGAGCTCGAACATTACAAATATAGGCTATACTACTTAGGAGTTTGTCACAATTACAGTAAGTGTTTTCAAAGATTCTTGCATTTCTTTCCAACCATATACTATAGAACATTTCTGTGATGGTCATCTTGAATGTGAGAGTTCGGACAGATTTCCCTTTGGATTGTAGAATGATCCAATTGCAGAATTGCATCCAGTTATGTCCATTGAAGTCATCCATATTCAGCCATTGTAGAACTTTGTGTCTCAGTTGTGTAGCATAGATACAATGTAGGAAGACATGATCTCTAGTTTCCTCTTCTTGCTGGCACATAACACACATCCCTGAGATATTCAATTTCCATTGCAGCAGTTTATTTTTGGTAGGCAGTCGATCCTGCAGCAGTAACCATACGCTAAAGATAGCCTTTGGTCTAGCTGCATTTTGCATAACCAAATTCTTCCATGGAACTCTGGCTGAATCTCCAAGCAGCTGCAAGTACACCTTCCTTATAGTGCAGGCAGTTTCATTGAGCAAATTATGAAGTTGCAGTAGCTTTACTCCTTCCACAATCTTCCTTACCATCCAGCTAGCATTATTTGGAATAGTGAGGCTGTCCAGTTGTTGTTGTTTAACATACACACTGTGAATCCATTTGACCCATAGCAGGTCTTTCTTGTGAGCTAAATCCCATCCTAGTTTAGCTATTGCAGCTTTGTTCCACAATGAGATGTTAGTTAAGTTAAGTCCCCCAACAGATTTAGGCATACACATTTTCTCCCAGGCTACATATGCTTTCTTGTTGATGGTCACAGACCCTGACCAAATGTAGGTTCTGCAGATAGATTCCAATAGCTTGACAACTTTAGAAGGCATAATGAATAGCTGAGCCCAATAAGCTTGGACTCCAAGAATAACAGATTGAACCAGTTGGCATCTGCCTGCATAGGATAGATATCTTGCTGTCCAGGATGTTATTTTTGCTGTGATCTTATCAACCAAAGGTTGCCATTGAGTAACTGATAGTTTCTTGGTAGTTAATGGGACTCCCAAGTATTTGAAAGGAAGATCACCTTTAACATAACCAAGAAGATTGAGGATATGATGTTGATTTTCAATTGCAACCCCCCCAAAATACACTGCACTTTTGTTTAGGTTAGCCTTCAGCCCAGTAGCAGCTAGAAATTGAGAGAAGAAATGAAACATAGCACTTACTGATTGAGTTTCCCCTTTGACAAATAATAACAAATCATCTGCAAAGCTCAAATGAGTGATTCCCAGCTTCTTACATCCTGGATGATATGTGAAGTTCTTAGTATGCTGCAATTGTGCCAGAGCTCTACTAAGATATTCCATAATGATAGCAAACAAGAAGGGAGATATTGGATCTTCTTGTCTCAATCCTTTAGCAGCTTGAAAGGGCTTTGTTGTTTCACCATTAACTACAACAGTGTAGCTAACAGTTTGAACACATTCCATGATCCATTTAATAAACCTGCTAGGGAAATCAAGTTCTTCCATAATCTGTTGTAGACTGCTCCATTCCACAGAGTCATAGGCTTTTTGGAGATCAATCTTGATCATGCATCTGGGAGAGATGTGTTGTCTGGAGTACTGTTTTATTAGCTCATGAGCTAATATCACATTATCTGCTACTCTTCTTCCTGGTATAAATCCTGCCTGGGAGTTGCATATAATACTACTCATCACTTTTTGGAGTCTATTAGCCAACAGTTTGGATATGATCTTATACAAGACTGAACAACAAGCTATTGGCCTAAACTCCTTCACAGTTTGGGGATTGGGAACCTTGGGTAACAAAGTAATTGTTGCACAATTGACTGGACTGTACATTTTGGAAGTTTGAAAAAAATTTGTAACTGCTAACATCACCTGCCTCCCAATGATATGCCAAGACTGCTTGAAGAACATGGCATTGAACCCATCTATACCTGGAGCTTTATCATTTCCAATAGCCTTCAAGCTATCAACTATCTCCCTTTCAGATATATCAGCTATAAGCTCCTTCCTTTGAATTTGAGATAGTTTTGGTCCATTCCTCATATATAGCTTATTTATTGCTGGAAGTGTGTTGGCTGCTGTTCCCATCAGAGCTTGATAAAAATCCCTGATCTCCTTTTTCAATTCTTCAGAATCATTTATCTTCTGACCTCCTTCTGTGGATAGTTCAATGATCTTTTTATATTGATTCCTCTCCTTCATAACTGCTGAGAAATATTTATTGTTGGAATCCCCTAGCTTGATCCACTTAGCTCTTGATTTTTGTTGTAAGGCTGACTCTTCTACAAGTGACCATTTCTCCAGTTGCTGTACCATTTCCTTTGCTTTTTGTTGGAGATTGTCTGAATAAGAAAGATCCAGTTGATGCTGCATATCTATCAATTCTTTCCTGCTGCTTTCAATCCTTTGGGATATGTTTTTAAAGTCTCTAACATTAAGAGATTTTAAAGGCTGTTTAAGTGCTTTAAGATTATTCCATACTCCTTGAAGGTTGTGTTTCTCCTTGCTGCTCCAATACCTTGAGAGAATACCATGATATTCTTTATGCTGGATCCAAGCATTGAAAAATCTGAATGGAGTTTTCCTTACTGCTGTATCAGTTGCAAGAGTTAGTAGCATAGGGTTGTGATCAGATATAAGTGGCTGACCATATACAGTATGTACATGATTCCACTTCATCTGCCACTCAAAATTGCTAAACACTCTATCCAATCTACTGCATACTCTATCATTACCACTTTGTTGATTAGACCAGGTGAAAAAGTTCCCCTTCCAAGGTAGTTCAATAAGCCCTGATTGCTGAATGCAGTTATTAAAGTCCACCAATTCCCTTTGCTTCACTTGTTGGCTGGATTGCCTCTCCTTAGTTGATAGAATTGCATTGAAGTCCCCTGCAATGAGCCAAGGATCAGTAATACCAGATGATAGATTCACAATAGAACTCCATAGTAGCTTCCTTTGATCACAGTCATTGAAACCATAGATTACTGAGAGCCAGCAGATAATCTCCCCAGTGATGTGTTGGACTTTACAATGAATGATCTGAGCCTCCTCTATATGACCAGACACCACAAGTTTTGAAGGATCCCACAAGATCCAAATTCTACCATTTACTGCACTGTTGTAATTAGTGAGCATACTCCAGTTAGGTAATAGAAAACTAGCTATTCTATTTGCATTGTGTTGTTTAACCTTGGTCTCAACTAGTCCAACCAGGTCAAACTTATTATTCCTAAGATAATTCTGAGCTTCTTTTTGTTTGAACCTTTTATTTACACCTCTAATATTCCAAAAGATCCACTTCATTGGGTTTTACTTGTTCCCCCTTCATCTTGGGGATGATCAGACCATCTAACTGACCCAATTTCATACCTATTGGACAAAACAAGAGGGGACAATGGAGGGAAGTTGGTTATATTGAAAACTGGAGAGTCATGGACAACTTGCTTCTGTTTTTCCTCAATCACAGTAGGAGGTTGAATGATCTCCTTACTTGCTACTTGACTCTGGGTGTGAAGCTCCTGGCAGCTTTGGCTTGTTGTAATTGGTGCTTTCACTCTCCATTCTTGGGTTACCTTGGCTTTTTGCATAGGTTGTGAAATTTTGGTTAGACAATTATGTCCAACCTCCAAGCATTTCTCACAGTATAGAGGTTTCCACTCATAGAGTACATCCTGTATGAAACTCCTTCCATTTGGATCTAGAATCTCTATTTCACAAGGCAGCTGTTTTGATACATTTACCTCAATGAGCATTCTAGCATAAGAGATTCTAGTCTGTTTAGTAGTACATTCATCAGCATATATTGGTTTCCCAAGAACACTAGCTATCCTACTCAAGGACTTGCTACCCCAACAAGACATTGGTAAGTTAGGGAATTTTATCCATAAAGGAATCTCAGTAGGAAAAGCTGCTTTAAAATCAAAATCTGCAGACCATTGTTTCAAAATCATTGGTCTATTAGCAATCGTATATGGTCCTCCACACAATATTTCTTTAGCATCTTCAATGCAATTGAATTTGACAATATAATACCCCTCCTCATGATAAAACAATTCAGGATCAGGCACATGCGACCAATGGAGATTAATAAATCTCTTCATTCCATTGAACCCAGGGCTATTGCCTAACACAAATACCACCAGAGCACTTTTCCATTTCCCTTCTTCCTCCTCTACTTCTTCCTTTACCAATTGACCAACTGGTTTCCCATTGACTAGTATAGGAGGAATATATTCTAATGACATACCATTTGCAGCCAATCTGTTGCTTTGGAAGAGGCTATTCCACTGTTTAGGTGGATTTGAGATTTCCTCTGCTGCAGCTTTAGTAGAATCTGCAGTAGTTGGTTGTTGCATGCACGTCTTTTCCCCATTTTCCTTCTCCTTTGGGCCTTCCATAGGTATGACTGGATGTACAATACTTCTCGCAGGAGCTGTTTGTAACATAGGGACATTAGATGGTTGTGGATCTGGAGCTAATTGAGCCAATGGAACAGTAGTTGCTTGTAACATTGTGCCTTGTGAATCTGAGACTGGTTGAGCCAATGGAACAGTATTCACAGATGAAATCGATGGAACAGTGATGCCAACCGATGGAACAGTATTCACAGATGAAATCGATGGAACAGTGATGCCAACCGATGGAACAGTGTTAACTGTTTTTTGGAAGACTAAATCACTCGCATAAATTGGAACTAACTCTTTTCTTGGGCGACCTCTTCTCTTTGCCATGACTCAGTCTGCTAGATTAACTCACCTTAGCAGTAGCAATGGAGGAAAGGCGATGAAACAGTAGGGTTGGGGAAGAAAGGTAGAGAGAAGGAGGAGCTTCTCTCTACATATCGATTTTCGTATTATCTTTGCGTTTTTCTTTTTCCTTCTTTTCTATTTCTTTCTCCTTCTTTTCTGCCTGATATAATTTCATTTTTCCTTTTTCTTTGTTATTTTTTAGCTTTTAGAAAATCTTTCTTCTTTGTGACCACATAATAAAAGGTCAAGTGAAACCTCAACCCTGCGCCACTCAAATATCAACCCACCTACCCTTTAGACTCCCCCCCTCAAGCCGCCTCCTCTTTACACTAATATCCTACTTTGGTTATCATACATATCAAGTAATATCGCTTTCAAAAATAATAATATAATAATATATTTCTTTTATACATACATAAATTACATAAAAAATATATATTATATACACTTTTCAACTAACGAATACAATTAATTTTATTTGACTGGCTAGCTTTTGTAATTTGCTTACTAAAAAAGTTTGGATTATTTTGCAGATAGTTATTGAACTTTACCGTTAGAAAAATAATATCATAAAATTATTATTTTTTCTATTCAAAAGGGTTTAACTATGCTCGGGTTTCTCAAAAAACTAACGTCTTTAATAAAAAAATATGAGACTCCTCCCAATGTCATCACTTTTCACATAATCAATTCACTCCAGAAAGACCAAAAAATCCAATAGTATAAATATTTTTACTATAATTTTATCTCTATTATATTAAAAGTACGATGATTCTTAGATAATGGCAATAACAACAATTTGGTATTTATAAAAATTATTTATATGATTTGTTAAAATTGTACGTTCATTAATACGATGTACACAAAAAAACGTACCTGAAACTAGATTACTACAAAAGTGGAAGCATCTAATGTTAAAAAAATAATAGATCAAAATGAAAGACAACACGTCAAATTCAGAAAACATAATTTTAGGGAATAAGAATAGATTATGTTAAATTTATTATTAATTTTTTATCAAATATATTCTATTAATTAATATCACAAGAAAGAAGAAAATCAGATAACTTCAATAATTGGAGGCAAATCTTGAAGTTACAATGAGGCATCTGAAGTATGAGGGGTTGGAGCAAGACTTTTTCATTTATTAAGATAGCTAAATCGGATCAATTCAACATTTTCAGGAACCTGCAATTTTTTATTTTGATATTTATTCTAAAACTTTTATATATTATTTAATAACATTTTATGTAATTTCTTAAAATTGATGTACTCAACAGTATGAGGTACAGACGCAATAATTTATTCTTTTTATATATACTTTAGATTAATTACTATTGTATACACGTGCAACACAAATATATTAATATTAATTATTATAAAAGTATAAATATAATATTGATAGATCACAAAAGTTCTAATATTAAATGAGTTTATGATAAATCTATTGACTATTATGGTAAAAAGAATATGGTGAAATAAATATGGAGTTTACACTAAATTCAGTTCTCTATCATTGTTTGAACCAAATTGTAAACATTATTGGGAGTGTTAATGGATATATAAAAACAGATTAAACCGACCGATATATATATATATATATATATATATATATATATATATATATATATATATATATATATATATATATATATATATATATATATATATATATATATATCGTATCGTACCGAATTAATTTTTAGATTTTTTTAAATAAAATTATAAGTTTTTATATAAATTTATAACCGTACCGATAACTAGGATAGGTTTTTTATTTTATGAAAATAAAATCAAAAAATTACTGAGCCGTACCTAATACAAATACATGCGAAAAAAAACTTTATATATTAATTTAAAAATAATAAAACATTAAATTGCCTTGGGCCTTGAAATTATGGAGATGATTACAAGCCAATAAGTAATTAAACTCAAAATTCTAATTCTCAAATCTATTATACTACACCTATTAAAACTAAAATTATTTTCAGCATAATCGCAAGCTAGACACGAAGTATTCTAGCGATTATGAGTAGCAAACTACAATGTATCGAATATATTTTTTTTCATATGGTTTAAAATTATATTTTTGAATATTTACTCTTCTAAACTTTATTCTTGAGTTACAGCTTGCTTAATATCTTTCCATTTGTGTGATTTATATTTTCTTTGTCTTTGATGGCAAGCAACCTCCACTTCCAACCAAGAGGTTGTAAGTTCGAATCTCCCTAAGAGCAATGTGGGAAGTTCTTGGAGGAAAAGATGTCGAGGTCTATTTGGAAACAGCCTCTCTATCCCAGGGTAGGGGTAAGGTCTGCGTATACACGACCCTTCCCAAGTCCCATTAAGTGAGATTATATTGGATTGTTGTTGTTGTTGTTGTTATTGTTGTTGTCTTTGCTTAGTTTCTTTTTCTTAATTCATCATCCTTTAAATAGTAAAAATGTCTAAAGAGTTTTGCTTAGTCAAAAGTACATATGTTATTGCATTCTGCTTCTACTAGTGACTTTTCAATGACATTTAAAAAAATACCAAAAGTTGACCAAACTGTACCGATATTGAAGAGAAACTGACATGATTCGTATGATTTTTAAAAGTCAAATTTTAATTATACATAATAGAATAAACGAAAAATTAATATGGTATAAATTTTATCAATAATCGACTGAACCAAACCATCGACACCCTAAACATTATCCGGGGATAAATGAATAGGTCAAATTCATTACTGCAATTCATTCACGAAAATAACGAAAATATTCTCTATGTACTATGTTTAAGAATCCTTTTGTATTTAATTTGAAGCTAGCAGGAGCCGTGAGTAGTGATGTATAAACTAGGAAAGCGCATAATTTTGAATACTTTAAGGTGTATGAACCAAAATTCGACCAAGGAAATGCAGTGCAAAGAGAAATCATAGTGGGGAGATCGTGATTCGCCAGGGGCACCTCGGCTAAATATGACTCGGACAAACCTCTGAAGAAGTCCGTCCTGGACGAGGTCGAGGACAAACCGAACAAGACATGTTCAAGAGTCGATTGAGCCGAAGACATGCTCCTGAAGCAACGCTAACGAGCCGAGTAATAGAGGTCGGAGTCGCGCACCTAGATTAGCCAGAAACAGCTAGTTTTAGCAATAGAATATTCAAATGGAGCATTCTATAGGATATTCTTTGCATCGTGTACTTTCTGTAGGTAAGAAATATATCCCATATAAATAGGAAGAGAGAGTGAGAGAGAGAAAATGGGGGATTCGAATTTGATAAGTTATCTCTAGAGAAGTTGACTCCCATGTAACTAAAAAACATTATCTATATAGAATATTCGATTGGTGGCTTTGGCCCGGATTTTTCCATACTAGATCTGATAAAGTGTTCAATACTTACACGTTTGGTCATTCTACATCATTGTCACAAAGAGAATCATCCACCTTGTTGTACATTTGGATGAATTATTCCGTTTAATTACAAGTATTGCCATTTATCTCATTTATTGCATGTCTTCATTTGTTCATTTGTTCATAAGAACATCATTATATCATTATTTGGATTTAAATAGCTTTAAATATGGTTTCTAGGCATTTTATTTCTTACCAATCTTAGATCTATAACTTATTACATTTAACTAGAATTTATCTATCATCATTTAATTAATTAGTTTAATAAAAAATTCAAGACTGTTTGTCAAAAAATTTGGCGCAGTCTGTGGGGAACTTTCTATTTAAAATTTAGCCCCTTCTAGATCTGAGAAGAAAAGCGCATCGAACTTTGCAAAATTGGTGTTTCCCTTGTTTGCACAAATCTGACATGATATGCAGCAGAGAGGAAAAGAGGAAAGCAGTAGCTGACACTGCTGCCAACCTCCTCCGTATCATCAACGAAGCGAAAAATGAGGACATGACTCCAAATGCATATCCTCGGCGGAGTAGCTTGCCCCTACCCCCTGGAAGCACCATGACTTCATGTGGAAAGGGAGCCTCCACGAGCATAGTGGAGGAGGCATCGCCTGCAGTAAATAGATTGCTCAAAGTATGGCTGACGAGTACACTCACCGACATTCTCGACACGCCAGCTCAAAGGTCGAATAAAGGAGGTGAAGAAGTTCGCATTGCACCAACCCTCAACGAACAACACGCCCCCGCCCTAATAGGTATTATTGACGATGTTAATGGTGCAGACAGTGATACCCTCACATCCATACTAAGGAAAATGGAAGAAATAGAGAACGAAAATAAGATTCTCCGTGAACAGATAAAAGAACATCAGGAAAGGGTAGATAAAATACTAGGCGCCCTAAAACATATGTCGAAAAGGGATGCTGATTGGTTCGTAGAGCAGCCATACAACGATGAGGCAGCGCCACATGCCATACCCAAAACCTTCAAGATGTTACCGTACCTAAAAATTTACGACAACACGATAGACCCTGAGGACCACGTAACTCATTATGTCACAGCAGTGAAGGGCAATGACCTCGCTAAAGAACAAATGTCGTCCATATTACTAAATACGTTTGGCAAAACCCTCACGAGGGGAGACCTTACTTGGTATTCGTAGCTGCCTGCACGCTCGATCGAACGTTTGAGGAAATGGCTGACAAATTAGTAGCAACACACGATGGAGCGAAAAAGTCGGAGGCAAGAGTAAATGACATATTCGTCATCAAACAATCACTCGGAGAGGGACTTTATCGCCTGATTCAGTCGAGTAGGGATGTCCTTACCAAACATATCAATAGGAATGGCAGTGGCGGATTTTTAGAATGGGTTAAACAGAAATGGCTCGAGGCAACCAGAAAGCTACTAAGTCGCCTTATGAAATATCCCCCACAACTCGGGCAGAAAATGGGCTGACTTTGCAAGCCTATCAACAATCACCCATATCAAATCGAACTTACACTGGGTACGAGGTAAGCCTACGAGGAAATTCATATTGATTATTTCCCATTTCCAAGCCAGAATCTTAATAGCATGCAATAATCTATCAGGTTTTTGATGCTCAATCTTAACCTGCTGACAGTTAGGACACTGAGCAATAAACTCTATTATATCCGTTTCATTATGTCCTACCAATATAATTCCTTGATATTATGATATATATTTGTCGCTCCGAGATGGATAGAATAACGAGAATAGTGAGTTTCTCCCATAACCTGCCGATGCAGCCTGCAACATTAAGTACACATAATCGACCTCGATATTTGAGGACCCCATCTTCTGCAATTTCAAACGGTTCTCTTTCTGAAGAGTGGTATCCTTATAATGAACTAACACATGATCCTCATACTAGCGTTCCTTTACTTCAGTTACTAAAGAGGATGTTGTCATATCCTGAATAGTAATTCTAACATCACCTGAGTCCAGCAACTGGACTGCAAGACTAGCTAGATGATGAACCTCATAGGCTATTCCCCTCTTTTCTGGCTGTATATACGATGAGCTACCCATAGATCTACGGCTGATGGCATCGTGTACTATGTTCGCCTTCCCCGGATGGTATAAAATATCAACGTCATAGTCTTTAAGTAGCTCCAACCATATCCTTTGACGTAGATTCAATTCCTTTTGCTTGAAGATGTACTGGAGCCTCTTATGATCTGTATAGATATCAACATAAATGCCATACAAGTAGTGACTCCATATATTTAGTGTATGAATGATCACGACTAACTCTAAATCGTGGGTCGGGTAGTTCTTCTCGTGCTTTCTTAGTTGTCTAGAAACATAAGCCACAGACTTACCATGCTGCATCAGCACACAACCCAACCCAACGCATGAAGCATCACAATAGATAATATAACCATCGGTCCCTTATGGAAGTGTTAGAACCGCTGCTGATGTTAATATGTTCTTTAATGCTTGAAACTCCGTTCGCAAGTATCAGTCCACTGAAACTTTGCTCCCTTTTGAATCTATTTTGTCAAAAGGTGCTGAAAGGGAAGAAAATCCCATTACAAATCTCCTGTAATAACCTGCCAAACCAAGAAAGCTACGAACCTACGTTGGTGTTGTGGGTCTAGGCCAAGTCTTCACTGCCTCAATATTGTGCGTATCCACCCGGATACCTTCACCCGAAACGGTATGCCCAATGAAATATACAAAGTTTAACCAGAATTCACATTTACAGAACTTTGCATACAACTTCCCTTTTTGTAGAGTTCTGAGCACAATACGCAAATGATCTACATGTTCGTCCTCTGAACGAGAATACACCAAAATATAATCAATAAAAATAATTACGAGCAGATCTAAAAAGGGCCTGAACACACGGTTCATCAAATTAATGAATATTGTTGGGGCATTGGTCAAACCAAACAACATAACACGAAACTCAAAGTCCTGTATCTGGTCCTGAATGTTGTCTTCAGAAAATCTTCCTCCTTAACTCTTACCTGATAGTACCCGGACCTCAAGTCTATTTTTGAAAAATACTTGGCACCTTGCAACAGATCAAATAAATCATCAATCCTCCGGAGCGGGTACTTATTCTTGATTGTCACCTTATTCAACTGTCTATAATCAATATACATCCGTAAGGAATCATCTTTCTTCCTCACGAATAATGCAGGTGCTCACCATAGTGATGTACTAGGCCTGATAAAGCCTTTTTCAAGCAAGTCCTTTAGTTGTTCCTTTAACTCTTTTAGCACTGCGGGGGCCATTCTATAGAGAAGAGTGGATATTGGATGAGTATCCTGTAGTCAGTCAATAGCAAACTTAATTTCTCGCTCTGCAGAAGGCTTGGAAGCTCATCAAGAAAAACATCATGAAACTCATTAACCACAGTGAAGGACTGAATGGTTGGTGACTCTACTTCCACATCCTGAACCTAAACTAAGTGATAAATACAACCCTTTCTGATAATATTCCTTGCCTTGAGATAGGAAATAAATTTTCCTCTCGGTGATGTCGTATTACCTTTCCACTCAAAAACATGCTCTCCTGAAAATTGAAATCGGACTATCTTTGATCTACAATCAATGTTGGCATGACAAGAATCCAACCAATTCATACCCATTATAATGTTTCTACCACATCTAACTCGATTAAGCCTGCTGCGGTAGATCAAGCATGAACTACTATTATACAACCCCTATGTTCTTGCTTAGCTATCATCGAGTCCCAACATGTGTAGACACCTCAAAATGTTTAAACAATTCAGGTTTTATTTCGAACTTACAAGTAACCAACGGAGTAACGTATGATAAAGTGGAACGTGGGTCAATCAGTGCATATACATCGTGTGAGGAGACTGATAATATACCTGTAACAACATCAAGGGATGACTCTTGGTCGTGTCATCCTGCTAATGCATAAATGTGGTTATGAGGATCGCTCGAGCTAGATGCTCTTCCTCTGCCTCTACCGCGACTCACTTGTGCTTGTGAACCTTGCCCAGGTTGATGTACTGATGATGAAGAACTAGTTATAGATCTTGCAGGATGAGATATGCTTGCATCACCCATGGTCGAAAATTCCCTCATAACGTGTCCCGGATAACTACAAGTATAACAAACACCCAGCCCATACGACACTGCCAGGCATGCTTCTTACAAACTGAGTACATCGTGTCAAGGACGGCCTTATCTAACTTGACTTACCCATATACTGGGAACTTGAGGCCCTAAAATTCTGCCTAGACCCTGAATATGTGCAATGATCAAATCTTTTGCCGACAAACAGAGGGGGTACGCTAGCCGATGACTGGCCTGGATACCTCAGGTACCGTTGCCTTTGACCACCTAGAAACTCACCAAAAGGACCTGAAGACCTTGTTCTCTTATTCTAGGCCCTACCATGCTCACGATCCATCCTCTGCTTACGCTCCTCTACACCCTAAGCGTATGCCTGAATACGAGAAATATCCATATCCGGCTGAAGTGAGACCGACATACAATCGCTAAGAAAGTGAGGCTCTAATCCCATCACGAACCGGTGTACCCGATCCTCCATCTTAGATACAATACTGGTAGCATACCTAGCCAATGAATCAAACAAATGACTGTACTCCCGAACATTCATGTTACCCTGCGAAAGGGTCAAGAACCTATCAACTCTAGCATGTCTAAGCTGTGGTGGCAGATAATGACGAAGAAAAGCCTCTGTAAACTCCTTCCATATTACTGGAGGGGCATCCTCACCTATGGACAATTCCCAAGACTCATACCAATTAACTGCAACATCTCGGAATCTATAGGAAGCTAGCTCAACTGACTCAATCGTAGTGGCCTTCATTACCTTTAACGTCCTCTGCACTCAATCAATAAATACCTGAGGGTCCTCGTTTGGATCTGCCCCAGTGAATACCGGAGGGTCTAAATTAATGAAGTCACAAACCCTCGCACTGACGGACCTATCTGCATGACCAATACCTACTTCCTGACGCCGAGCATTTGCGGCAACTAATCGGGTTAATAACTTAATATCATCTCTTATCTCCTGACTCGGTGCATCTGGCTGAGGAGTTGTATGTACATAGGCGTGCGCTGGAGCTAGTGCCTCTCGGAGCTCTTTTGGAAAGGGCGAGGTATGTGAAGTCTGAGATGGAATCTCACTATGAGACTCTCCCCTAGACCTGGTAAATCGTGGGGAGTAGTCCACTAGCCACAGGCTTTCCCTTCTGGGCGGTTGTGTCTTTGGAGGCATTGTTGAAAATATAAAATGTCGATAGGAGCATGAATCCTATTTTTGATAGCTTATTAGAACCAATGAATCCTATTTTTGATAGTATTAGAACCATTTACGCTTCCAATCAACTTATTAAAAAGGTCAGTTAACCTCCTACGTATGTATTAAAGATGGTGATTTATTTTTTGTTTTGATTTGAAGTGTTCATTGTTTAAACTCTATAAATTTGAGAAAACTAATTTCACGTGTATGATTTTTTTTTTCTGGTTATAAATTCTACGCCGTCGAGAAAATTTGAATTTCGTTTGAATGCATGTTACGTATATTTGCCCGTGTGCATGTTAAATTTATTCTAATTGTGCGACAAAATTAGCATAATTAAAAGATATATGATTGTTATCAGAAAAAATATACCACTGGTTTCGGCCTCATGAATAATAATGGTGGTGAACAAAAATATCTCAATTAATTTAAATAGTTAATTTCATGTTGGATAAAATTTTAATATTATAAACTTTGACTTCAACTGAAATTTCACCTACAATTAAACAATTATGAAATGGAATGTCATCCAACAATCCGAATACGCAAATATGAAAACATTTTGCTAAATGAATGTCACCTTAAATAGGATAGCTTGAAGATCTTTTTGCAATTAAAAAAACCGAAAATATGTATTCCACGCTACGAAAAGTCAATGCTTTACAAGATAAAATATTTGTTTATGAACGACTCGTGTTTGGGAAAGGGTTGAGGGATCCACCTTGGGGTAAGAAACCCACCCCCAGCTCTCCTCCCACAAACCAAAAAAAAAAAGAAGAAAAACGGAGTTACATATTATTTTAATGCATGTTTAGCTTTAAAATATGTCTGGCAAAATTTTTTTTTATGTGTTTGACCTAGTCAACAATGATGAAACCTTTGAGGGTTGTAATGTGTCAATCTAAACCCGAAAAGTCGAGGTTAGGTAAGGAAGATAAATTGTTGTCGAGGTCGAGATGGTTTAACTCGACGAGCTCGAGCTCGAGCATTCGCCTTCAGTATGAAGTGATGACTAGCTTTAGGATTAGAATTTCTTAGAGAATATTCTAATGAATATTTTTTTTTTTATACTATCTAGCGTTTTGTGGTTCATGTGCCCTTAAAAATAGGAAGAGATGCAAAAGAAGGATCGAACTTTTTGTAAATAATATCATTGATATTTTTTGTGCAAAATTCTCTCTTTGTTGAATAGAAATAAAGTCTAACTTTACACAATTTCTTTTATCCTTTTCTTCCGATCCAAAAAAAAATATGATATTCAATTCTTTATCATCATCCATCATTGTGAGAAAGCATGTAGAAAAGTTTATCCTTATAAGATGAACTCTGTCTCATTTATTACTTAAAAGCCATTTAATATTATTTATTACTATCTCTTATATTTATAACCTTTTATTGCTCCATTACCATTCTAAGATAATACTGTCTAACATTACACATTAGATTTTCGTTCTAAAAGGGTTGAATATGCAATTGAATATTGATGTTGATTATGATTAAACCTATTTTCCTATAAATCTAAATTTAATTTTTGGATCAAAGACTACTAAGATAATTAAATTACACGGAATTAGTTGGTTTAATTCTATGACCTTTTATAAATCTATTGTTAAGAATAAACAAAATTGAAATCCAACGTGTGTCAACTTATTATGTTACATTTTCTTTTAAAGGGTTTTATTTTTTAATTAAAGAATTGCAACTTAAATAATCACATATTGCATGCGCGTTTCAATTCATCGTTGATTTACCCCTATGTTTGATTTTTAAAAATTTAACCAGAAAAATACTTCGATTTATTTTTTTCCTTTATGAAACTAATCAGTTTATGCTAGAAAAAATGATAACTGAATGATAGTTGTTTAATACATTAAATAATGTTTTAAATTCTAAAATAATTACAGTGGTTATAAGTACTTAGATGTATCTTACACAACATATATACATTAATAATCTACTATTTGTTAAGAAATGTAGCTTAAAGTAACAATATAGAACAAGTAGATAAGTAGAATAAGAGAAGAAGAGATAATTTTCTTATTCCATCGAGTTTTCAAGTGTGTTCCATCTCACATTTCATGCATTTATTTATACTATTACATATGAATGTTACAAAATGATTGTCTTAAACATGACATTAACAATTGAGATCATAGAGGAAGATCATATGAGATTATGGAGGTGTGGGAGTTACAATCGTAATAGTGATGAGTAGTAAGAGGTAATTTACATTATAGGTAAAAATATCGGGAACAGTGAATATCCATATTAACTATAGGTTTTACAACATCATTGTTTTACTTTTCAAGTTAACTTTCAATATTCTTTTTTCTTTAATGAATTGACTAGTGCAATGCATATGTATCTACAATTGCAATGATTTTTCAGAATATATATATATATATATATATATATATATATATATATATATATATATATATATATATATATATATATATATATATATATATATATATATATATATATAGTTAAAAGTTATATATTTTAGGCACACATTTTTATAATATTCGATGCAAGTTATAACTTATGCAAAGCATGAAGATAAAGACTGGTTGTTTGAAACGTTTAACTACGTCAATATACAACCTAAAGGAGTTAAGCTGCATCTTCTGTAACGATCCGACTGGTTATTTTAAATAGTTGCACTTCGCTCAATAGTTTAAGGCTCGAGTATATCCGCATGGTGTACTGACTTGCGTGAATTGTCGGTGTTGGTTTTCAAGTTATTCGGAATCGATTTGGAACAATGAACTTTAAGATTAAAGCTCTAAGTTGGAAGAGTTAACCAAGTTTTACTTTTTAGCATTTGACCTCGGAAAGGAGTTTCGTCGGTTCCGTTAGCTTTGTTAGGTGATTTTGGACTTAGGAGCACGTTCGGATAATGATTTGGAGGTTGTAGCTGAATTAGACTTCAAACGGAAAAAGTTAGATTTTTGAAAAGTTTGTCCGGGAGTGAGCTTTTTGATATCGGGGTCAGATTCTAATTTTAGAAGTTGGAGTAAGTCCGTAATGTCAAGTGTGACTTGTGCGCAAAATTGGAGGTCAAATGGACATGATTTGATAGGTTTCGGCATCAGTTGTAAAAGTTGAAGTTTCAAAGTTCATTGATTATTATTTAAGGCATGATTTGTCGTTTTGATATTGCTATGTGAGATTTAACGCCTCAAGTAGGTCCGTATTATATTTTAGAACTTCTTGGTATCATTTGACGGGTTTTCGAGGGGCTCGGGTGTATTTTGGATCATTGATTGAGAGACTAGTTAAGTTAAGTAATTTGGAGTTTGACCATGGTCAATATCGAGTCAAGACGACCTCTTTTCGGTGATTTAAGGACTCGACCAAATCCGTAGCGTGTTTTATGATTGAAATGCATATATGGTTTGTGTCCGAGAGGTTATGGATGAGTTTTGGATGATTTCAGATCATTTCGCTGAAGTTTAAGTTTGCTGGTGCTGATACTTCGCAATTGCGAACTTTTGGTTGCAATTGCGAATTCCGTATTTGCGAATGTTTGGTCGTTATTGCGAACCTGGTCGTAATTACAAACATTTGGTCGCAATTGTGAACTCCATAATTGCGAACATATGGTCGCAATTGCAAAATTCTGGTCACAAATACGATATCTGCATCTGGGTTAACAGTTGGAGTATCGGGATATTAGCTCATTCCTTCGTATTTTGAAGCCTTTACTCGGATTTGGGCGATTTTGGAGGTAATTTTCATCACAAGGATTAGGGTAAAGGTTCTCTACTTGGTTTTAATTATATTTCATGAATCTATCTTCGATTTTCGCATTTGGAATATGATTTTTAAAGAGAAAGTTGAAGTTTTTTGTCTAAACTTTCCAAAATTAAATTTGGGTGAAATTAGTCTGATTGGACTCATAATTGAATGTGTTGTTGAATTTTGTAAGTTTTATCAGGTTTCAAGGTGCGAACTCGGGTTTTACTTTGAGTAAATGCGTAAAGATTTAACCTTTATCAATTGACTTTGCTTAACATGGTATTATTTGATAATTTTGAGTTAATTTTGGCTAGTTTTGAGTCGTTTGTAGGATGATTTAAATGGGATGGGGCTTCTAGTGTATCGATTTGGCTTGTTTATAGCAACTGTCTTGCCTAACCTTGTTAAAGAAATGTTTTTCTACTATTTGATATTGTTTGCTACATGCTGGGGTGATACATATATGAGGTGACGAGCATATATTCATGTTCCATGGTTAATCATGCTCGGGAAGTAGATTATGTTATAAATGGTGTCTAGTAGAACTACATAACCTTCTTGCTTCATGTCTTACTTGACTTCTAGTCGTTAAAATATGGAATTGGACGTTAGAAACTAAAATTTAGGTAATTATAACTTGATTAAAATTGAACGAAATTCTGAGAAAATATTGATGTGTCTAATTCGAACATCATTATGCTTAATCATCAATACATTATTGCGGTTGATATTCTTGAGATACTAGATTCTATACTCGTGTTGTAGTTCATTCTTGAAATTTGTTTAAATACTTGATTAATAAGGTTCTTGAGGGTCTATTGACCTATTGTTGGCTTGAAAGTCGTGATTGGGGTTCCATTTAGCATATTCATTGAAACACTCTCTTTGATGTTATTTATGCTTATTGTCTTATTTGTCATTGATATACATATGCTTGGTAAGGAAGGGTGTAAAGCATGAAGGGTGATGCCGTGACATATCATTTGAGAGTAAAAACACGAAGGTGATGACGTTTCATATCATTTGAGAGCAAAAGCACGAAGGGTGATGCTGTTTCATATTATTGAGAGTAAAAGCACGAAGGATGATGTCGTGCCATATTATTAAAAGTAAAAGCACGAAGGGTGATGTCGTGCCATATAAATCCTCGTCACTACTTCGACGAGGTTAAACAAGATACTTACTGGGTACATAGGGTCGGTCGTACTTATACTACACTTCTACATTTGCGTGCAAATATTTCTTTTGGAGTGGAGCTGTTGGCAATGTCGGGGGATGACTTGAAAGATGTTCGTGCATTTCGGATATAGCTGCCACTTATCCTTGGTAGTTTTAGATTTTGCTAGTCTATTTATGTAAAATTTCAATCAGAACGTGTAATTATTTGTACCATGATAGGTTTACAGTACCTTAGCTTTATGTTTTGATGATCTACCAAACTTACTGTTAAAAAATCAAGATAAGGGACTTGGCACACAACTCAATCAACAGACTTGAGCTAATGTGAGTTGCGATGACTTCTGAAGAAAAAGAATTAATATAGGGACCTGAACCCCTTGGGTTTCCCTGACAATAGTACGAATTCAACTGTCTACAATTGGAAAGTGACTATCTGCACTGTACAGGCAAATAGTGCAACACAGTACAACAATCACTCTCCCTATTGACCAACCAAGTGATTACATCATTCAAGTGATGTTATCCAAGTGGCATTAACAAGGACCATTGCAACAAAACATTACTTGAACACTTGAGAATTCATTTTGAGTACTTCAAGCATCCGACAATCAAGCATTCAATTCTCAAGTGCATCTAGAATAAAGTACAATACTACTACGGACCGGTTCGTACAACAAGTCTCTTATATGTCCTTAGTTGAGTTGTAATTTTGTAATTGTTATTCATTGTAGTTCCTACTTTGCTTATCTAGAAACTCTAATTAGGATATCCTTGAAAATCATAAACCTTCAGTGTTTATTTCGCGACTAGAGTTAGTCATAGGTGTAGTAGGTGTATTACAAAGTGGCTTGTATTAGGTGTATTGCAAGTTAGTAAAGGATTAAGAGTTTAATTTCCGATTGCATAGGTTGTAATCTAAAGTTTTCTCATAGTGAAGTTGATATCCTACCAGTGTAGGTCCTGAGATTTTATCCCCTTGAGCAGGGATTGTTTTCCACGTAAAAGTTCCTTGTTCCATTTACTAACTGTTGCATTAGCGTTATCTGTGGAGACCTATATAGGACTTGGTCTCTATATAGTTTGGTGGTCTCATATATTCTATCATAATAGCTTTGTAAATTTCAAGTCTTAGAAGCTCATGATTCGTACTACCAGTCCTTTGGTTAATAAGTAAATTTTCAGATATTCTTCACTGTTTTCTATAAATTTCATTTGGATTGTACTGGCTGTTAGCTGACTTACCTAGTGGGTCGAGTTAGGTGCCATCACGGCTACTACTTTTGGATCATGCCATCTTCAATCACATAAAATGGCTTTCTTGGAGGATTTTAAAGGAACATATGATCAATCATCTTAAAATGATTAAAAATTGAAACCAAATTATTGTTATATCAAGGAAAAGTATAGATGACACCAGAGAGACACTCTAAAAGGATGTTATTTAGAAATTAACTAATGTATCCTAAATTTAAGTTTTTCAGTTAAAATTTTTGGAATACAAACGTCCTAAATTGTACTGAAATTAAAAAATTAGGTAAAAAATTCAGGATAAATAAGTATCGACTAAACCCAAAATAGCATCCCTAAGTAGGGGTGTATAAAGGAATCCGACAAATTGTACCAATACGATAACCTGAGTCAAACCCAGAAAAAATCCAACTATGGTTCGATTTGATTTGGTTTGGTATTGGAAAAAATCTCCCGACCATAATTGGTTCAGTTTGGTTTTAACTAAAGAAAGTCAAACCGAAACCAAACCAACCTGATATTTCATGTATAGAATTTTTAGATATATTTAATATGTAAATATATTTACTGTGATGTAATTTATAAATATTTCTTATACTTTTTTTTATAATTTTTATCTTTTACGGTATTATTTCGTGGTTGGAATTAGAACTTTTCAATGTTCCAATAAGTTTTGAGTGGGTGTTATTAGAATAGATTTGACACAACTTAAAGAGCTTGAATATCAGTTTTGGGATGATTTGGTGAAGTTTTGAGGTGGTTTGAATTGAAAATTCGAAGTAAAAGCTGAACATGAAAAAAATAATATGTGTATCGCACTGTGTATCATTTGTGTATCACTATGTATCATATTTGTATCAATTGTATATCACATGTATATCCATGTATACCTGTGTGTGAGATACATGCGTGATACATGTGTCGCAGAGACTTTTTTGAAATCGATTTATTTACAAATTTTGATACAAAATCAGTCCAAATCACCTCCAATCTTCCTCAAATTTTGTATATTGACTTATCTTTATATTTTCAATGAATTTCAACTACAACCATTGAGAAAGTTCCTTCTTTGTTTAGATTTTTAGAATATTGTATAGACTTTTGTATTCATCATCTTATTTGCTACTCCGACCATAAAATTTCCTTTCCGTCTTGTATCTAATGTTGCTATTCACACTTAAAAATATAGAAGATAATTTTTGCATGTGATTCTTTGATAGACAGAACCCTATTATATGGATTTTCAATTTTTGTTGTCTAGTTTTGGTAAGTCTATGACTAATGGCTAGAGATTGGTAAGTTGAAATTTATTTGAAACATTTGTGTAAGTTTTCCTTTAGAGATTAACACTACTTATTTTTGTTCTGAAATTTAACTAAAAATCATAGTTTCAGAAAAATTTATGACATTTTTATTCTGAAAAAATGAACTAAAAACTAAAATTCAAAAAGTACTAACTAATTCCTAAATAACAACTATTTAAAATGGTTACCTCGTGTAATTTCTGCTGTCATCATTTGGACAAGGGTCTAAGCCTTTTTTTGAACAACTTGGAGTAAATCTCTAATGCTCAGTTACAATTTGAGCATAAGAAATCATCATATAGAGATCTCATTTTTAGTTTTTTTTACTGATCTTCTAATAAGCTGGCTATATAATTAAATAAAAATAATAATGAACTACAAAATCAGATTTCTTGAATAATTTATATAAGTTCTTGAAAACTAAGCACTTGCAGTGAGATAAATGTTTTCGCTACCCGTGTATAAACTAAACTTATGAATATAAGATATCTGTCTTACTCTTACATAGGGGTGGTCACAACAACAACAACTACCCAGTATAGTCCCACAAAGTGGGGTTTGGAGAGGGTAATATGTAGACGAGTCATACCCCTACCCGAAAGGGCAGAGAGTCCGTTTCCAATCGACCCTCGGCTCAGAAAGGAAAGGAAAAAACAAAAAACAAAAAAAAAAAAATACAAAAAAAAGTAAAAGAGCATTATTAACTCCAGTATAAATAGCGAGGGGTGGTCACAATTTTGGTAAAATATTGAATCAAAATTAGAGCCAAATTGATTAAACAAATCATTTTTCTTTTGTTTGGGATTTTTTTATAAATAATAGTATTTGGCGTTGCATAATTTTAGAAGAATAATTTGGAAAACTCAGTTAAATTATATACAAAGCACATTTAAAATTGTATATATTGTATTAATTTTTATAAATATTTTCAAATATTTTTTTTATAATTTTCATCATTTTTTTACTATTAGTTTTATCTTTAATAGGCTAATACATATAGTTGATAGGTAGTTAGATGGAGGATAGATTGATTTTATCCAGTAAGTAAGTTAAGTTGAGCTGACCTATTGTTTTGTAAATATTATTTTGGTGATTAATATAAAGATTTAATTACAAAAAAAAAAATAGGCTAGTGGATTTTAGGCCTTAAGCCCATTTCTTAAATGACAAAACTAAATGAGATTTTTACCTATACATCCCATATAACAAACCTTACTACCATTATTGTGCATTGTTTGTTTATTACCCTCATATCCCATGATTTTGTTACACAATATGTACCAAACGAAATCTTGCCAGATGTTGCCTCCTAAAATAACGCCTTTATTAAGGCTCAAATCTATGTTACCAATTATATACTTATTAATTATGAATGATTATCCCTTAATTATAGACAGTTAAATAGGTAATAATTGATACCCTATCAATTTCTCTCTTTCTCTCCCCCCTCTCTCTTTTTCTGTCTCTCTCTTTGTGTGTATCTTTTCCTCCGCGTTTCATTCTTAATAGAACGGGAGTATATCAAAACAATTGGAATATTCGCTGAAGCAGAAGATTTCTCTTTCCCCTATTTATGAATTCTTGATGATGACGAGAGCTTTCACTACAAGAAAAATGGTTTTTAGCAAAGGGAAATTTAGTAGTTAAAAGTTCAAACCCTGTCGCTATAAGTCATCAATGGTTGAACAAAATTCGATCGTTATAGATACGTGAAATATTAGGTACAGTACATGTTTTGCTTTATCAATGCACTAAATAGGTTGCTGCCATCTTCGAGTACTGCATTTCTAGGGAATTTTTTTCTTCTCTTTCATCTCATTTTATTTAACGTTAGACAATATGATGAAAATTGTTTCATTCTTAATAGAATGGGAGTATATCAAAGCAATTGGAATATTCGCTGAAGCAGAAGATTTCTCTTTCCCCTATTTCTGAATTCTTGATGATGATGAGAGCAAAGAGTCTCTCTTTTGTGAAGCGAATCTCAGATTTCCATTTACTGCTGCTGCTGGCCAAATTTTTGGACATCAATGCAGATGTTCCAGCGTTTAATTACAATGCAGATGTTCCAGCGTTTAAGTACAAAAAAAGTAGTAGCTGTTGAACTTGTTTGCAGTGAGTTTTTAAAATGTAGTCAAATGTAGTCAATTGTAGTTAAATGTAGTTAAGGTTATATGAAGTGTTTCCAGTGAATTTTTAAAATGTAGTCAAATGTCGGTAAATGTAGTTAAGGTTATATGTAGTGTTTCCAGTGAGTTTTTATAATATAGTCAAATGTAGTTAAATGTAGTTAAGGTTATATAAAGTGTTTCCAGTGAATTTTTTCCTTTCGTGATCATATTGAGTCTCAAGTTAATGTTGTTATGTATGTTCATGGAATATTGTTGTTATGGATTCTTTAAGAGAAAATTTGAAAGAAGTGTAAAAGAGGACATATTATGGACCTGTAGTAGTTTGTAGATTCAAAAGGATAGACTACTGGAGGGCATCCACCAATCACATTTCTTCTGAATTTTCTATTGGATATGAGGGAGTTAATGACTATTAATTCCTTTTTGGTGGTTTAAACAGAATTCACAATAGCTAAGATGACAAGGTGAAGGAAGTGAAAAAAGAAATTTACCAGGAATGGTTGTGCCTGCACTACATGATGTCATTAAAGTAGAGAAGTCACCATTTTTAAGATTCTTCCCTTACATTAAAATTCCAACTGCCTCAGGAGAAATTTATTACAATAACAAATAAATACGAAACGAAAAAATTCACTGGAAACACTTCATATAACCTTAACTACATTTAACTACATTTGACTACATTATAAAAACTCACTGGAATTACTGCATATAACCTTAACTACATTTACCTACATTTGACTACATTTTAAAAATTCACTGGAAACACTTCATATAACCTTAACTACAATTGACTACATTTTAAAAACTCACTGCAAACAAGTTCAACAGCTACTACTTTTTTTGTAATTAAACGCTGGAACATCTGCATTGTAATTAAACGCTGGAACATCTGCATTGATGTCCAAAAATTTGGCCAGCAGCAGCAGTAAATGGAAATCTGAGATTCGCTTCACAAAAGAGAGACTCTTTGTTCGATTGAAATGATCTTTTAATGCTCTCATGCTCACTGGAATATTCCTGTTTTCAATGGGAAATGATGATGATAGAGGACCCTGCGCAATCATAAGAATTCACATGAGACGAGAGCAGAAGAGAGTAGATGCTCAAAGTATATATTATCGCTAGTTCGATAGCAAACTCGTCAAATTGGTCCTTTTTCGTAAATAATATTTTTCAAAACTCAAAATCGAATTCAAAGTTTCGAAACTTTATAATAGTTTTCAATAATGGAGAATCAAACACCCTCATGCAAATTTTATGAATTAGCAATTTTAATTCAAACAGTAACTTTTCGACATGAAAAAAATTGTTAAATTAAAACTTCATACCTAAACAATTGAAATCCATTGTTGAATTCCTTGAAGAAGACAAGAGATAGATATGAAAAAAGAGAAGACAAGGGCAGAATTTTTATTTAGTACAATTCATTCCTCCCTTCTTGTATTTCATGATAGAATATATAAACAAAATTCTGTTCAGATTTCTCGTAAATATGGGAATTTGCAAACGTCGGCCACTTTAAATAAAACGAGATAGAAAAACACTAACACTTGCTCCTCTTGCATTTACAGTGACATGAATATTATATTGCCCAACAATTGAACAGTTAGTAAGATTAAAGAAAGAAAAATAGGGCGGAGGAAAAAATACACACAAAGAGAGAGACAGAAAAAGAGAGACGGGGGAGAGAAAGAGAGAAATTGATAGGGTATCAATTATTACCTACTTAACTGTCTATTATTAAGGGATAATCATTTATAATTAATAAGTATATAATATGGGAAAGAAGATATGGAAATATTTTGTTCCACAAATCAAGCCCCTATTAAATCATTGATAATTAAATCTTAAAAGTAAATTTTGGTACATAAATTGAAACATGGTATACTTAAATGTAATAAATACTAACCTTAAACATGAGTGGTTATAAGGTTTGTTATATGAGATGTATATGTAAAAATCCCAAACTAAATAGACTTTTTCCTTCTTATACCGTATATGAAATCTTATTATAAAAAATGTGCATAGTTTCATATTTACCCCGTCATGTTCATAATTATTTTATAAAATATATACTATTCATTAATTACCAATTATTAGGAGCTGATTCCTTCTTAATGAGGCATGTTACAAATTTGGAACTAAATATTCTTCCATATATTCTTATTTAGGTGGACTACAATTATGGAAGTAATTATTCTTCCAGATATTTTCCACCATTGACAACTATTAAAAAGCTTGAAATACTTGAATTTAAATTTGGGTTTTCAAAAATTATTATTTGTGTGGATTGGGTGTTGTTTAAAATAATCGGGAATATGATTTGGAGTTTATATCTCAATTTTGAGGGGTTTTGGTGAAGATTAGACTTGGTTTAAACTGAATTTCATATTGCAACTTGAAGAAGAAGAAGACATTGCAGAAGTAGTAGATAAATTGTAAATTATTTGTGTTCTGATTGTAGATATTTTATCTGTTATCACAAATAAAAAATTGCTAAAACTTCTGCAAATCTTCTGAAAAAAATTTAATTATGTCAAAAATCACAATTATGCTACAATTGAATGGGAATTGGGATATCAAAATTTGATGTACCCAGTTTGTGGATATTTTATAGATAAATTGTAGATTATTTGTATTCTAATCGTTGATGTTTTGTTTTCTGTTTCACAAATCAAAACGACAAAAACTTCTTCAAACCTTTTGCAAAAAATATAATTATGTCGAAAATCCCAAATTAAACTACAATCGAATGGGGATTGGGATATTAAAATTTAGTATACCCAATTTGTAAATATTTTGTAGATGAATTTTAGATTATTTGAGTTCTGATTGTAAATAATTTTTTTTTCTGTTTTCTCAAATCAAAAACGACTAAAACTTCTACAAATCTTCTGCAAAAAACAATCAACAATTTTTCTTCTTCTTCTTCTTCTTCTTCTTCTTCTTCTTCTTCTTCTTCTTCTTCTTCTTCTTCTTCTTCTTCTTCTTCTTCTTCTTCTTCTTCTTCTTCTTCTTCTTCTTCTTCTTCTTCTTCTTCTTCTTCTTCTTCTTCTTCTTCTTCTTCTTCTTCTTCTTCTTCTTCTTCTTCTTCTTCTTCTTCTTCTTCTTCTTCTTCTTCTTCTTCTTCTTCTTCTTCTTCTTCTTCTTCTTCTTCTTCTTCTTCTTCTTCTTCTTCTTCTTCTTCTTCTTCTTCTTCTTCTTCTTCTTCTTCTTCTTCTTCTTCTTCTTCTTCTTCTTCGACGAGTTTCAATATGAAATTTAGCCAAAATTAAGTCTAAATCTTCACCAAAACCCCTCAAAATTGAGATATAAATTCTAAAATATATTCTCAATCATTTACAACAACACCTAATCAAAACAAGTAATGATTTTTGAAAACCCAAATTTGAATTCTTTCGTATTTGGATCTCTTATCTCCGCAACATATCTACTTTATGACCTTCTCCTTATGCATACGTATCTACAATTGTTCTGTTGTTCCTTTGCATTTTGAGTACTACTTATATTTCTGCCATTCTTTCTTGGTCTTGTGCTCTTGTTATTTAAAGAAGTGGATGATTTGATGGTATCCATATTCAAATTCATTAATGTGTGTGGGGGGGGGGGGGGGGGAGGGGGTTGGGAGAGAGAAACCTGGGGGTGGAGATTTGGAGGAATATACGATAGCATTAATAAAAGAGTGATATACGGTACATTAATTGTACAATTAAAACACATTATGGTATAAAATTGGTAATTAGGTATACTAAATGTAATTAAATCAAACCTTAAATATTGAGGGTAATTTAGTTTCCTATATGGAATAGGAATGTAAAAATTTCAAAACTAAATCCTAGCCCATTTAAGTAAACAAATAAGAAAAATATAAAGAATTAACTTAAGTAATCATTCATCCAATTGCGTAAACCAATTATATATATATATATATATATATATATATATATATATATATATATATATATATATATATATATATACCACTTTAAAAAGGCAAACACTGAATCCCCGACTATATATGTAAGATCCAAAGAATTATAACTTCTGTAAAGAAACAAGAAAAAGCGTGAACTTATGAATTCGGTCAAATAGAATGGGCTATCCAGTTTTCGGATTGGTAACTAAAAAATAGTCAGTACAAAGTTATTGAAAAATAGACATTATTTTGTTGCAACGCAAAAAGTTCCAGCATAATATATGGGAGATTGGCGAATCTGTGTATGAACTATAGGTGTTAATCAGGCCGGGCTGACCCACTTTTAACCCGCTTCAACCCAGGTCAGCTCGGTACTGTATGTGCGAGTTAGGACAGGTTGGTCGGTGGGCGAGTTTTGGACGAACATATTTTGAATACCGGTGCATCGTATACGCTAAGCCCGTTAACTCGTTAAGGGGTTGTTAACGGGCTGCAACCCGTTATCAGCCTGATTATCGTTGCCAACGGTCAAATTCAGAAATGACCGTTGGGGAACGACCAAATTTTGCAGAAATAAGCATTTCAACCTCCCCCATTCAAAATATAGCCATCCCACCCCTAATAACTAAAAAAATTACATGTTTAACTTTTTAAAACCTGTAAATGGTCCCCCTTCTTCTTTATTTTATTCTCACAATTCATTCTCTTACTATCTCTAATTCTCTCTTGATATTATCGTTCTTAAATTCTCAATTCTCAAATTCTCAATTACTTATTATTTCAAGTTTCATCAATTATTTAGTTTAGTCATTAAAAAAATATTATTATCAAATATCAAGTATTCAAGTGAAGTGTGGTATCAAGTACTATCAAGTATAAAAAATGAAGGTAAAACGAACAAACCACATCATGCTTCACAGATGGAAGAGATACAGGTAAATATGTTCGATGCCAATTCTGGTAAATCTTCACAAACTCAAACTAACACTCAACGACCAAAAAGCCAAAAAGAAGCCAAATGGCCCAAACAAAATCTTCACTAGTACACAAGACCTGCCCAAACATGGACAGAACACATGCCCATCGCTGCAGCCCAATAGAGGTGCCGAACGAAAAGTGGGGCCAACAATTGACGAACCCACTAGTACCAATCATGAGCCCAGCTTCCAAAGTGCCTCTAGCCCAACTCCCAATACCTCTCACCACGTCTGGAGAAATACCCAATGGGGCTTGGTTCCGTTTTCCCAGATGGGAACTCCACCAAGTGCACCACTGACAACCCAACTCCCCACCCCAACACCTAAACCTATTCTTTCCCTACCAAATCTCCTGAAATTCCCTCTAATGGAGAAATCCCAACAGTGACCAATAACAATCTAGTGCCCTATCTGCTATCCCCCATTTCTAGATGAAAAGACCGTAACCGTTACCTCCATTACATCCCCAATTAATGAACATCCCACACCTAGTTCCGATGCCCAAAAACCCATCCACTATCCAAGATGTGATACCAAAGGGTTTAATGATGGGACAACAACCCCTTAACTTCATTCCTATCGTTACCCAAAGTAGCAAGCCAAAACAATATAAAAATGGAAAAAGAAACATTACTGACTACTATCATACCCTACCACCACCAACCAGTCTCCTGGTTAGAGGTTGCCTTGCATGGGTAGGGTCTATCCTGTTGGAAACACGTTCTCAAGGCATTATACTAAACGTGTGTTCATATTTGTAGGTTTTGATGAATGACAAACTATGCACAAATTGACATATGACGAGGTCCAAGCACAAGCACGAAATTGATATATAACAAGATTCAAGCACAAGACAAAGATCGAGATTAAGTTTTATATGAGTCGGTATTTAGTTGTGATCTTGATCCGACAACTTAAACTCAAGACTTGGCTTCTCTCGTAAAAATACTTTTAACAAATCATGCATATTTAATTTAGAGCAAAATGATTTTAAATAATGCATATTTACTTTTGTCAAAATGATTTTTAAACACGCCTCTAAAACCTGGATTAAGATAGTCAATTATGTACTTATGATAATCGATTATGTTTAAGTCAGCTGCTTGACAATCGATTGTGAACTAATGACAATCGATTGTGTTAAGGCAGTGAGCATCAGATTTTTCAAATCTGCATGACAATCGATTGTGAACCTTATGCAATCGATTGTGATGAGGCAGTGTCCATCAAAGTTTTTCAAAGCTCAAAATAATCGATTGTGGAGCTAATGAAAATCGATTGTGAAGAGACAATGTCCATCAGATTTTTCAAAGTCACAAAATAATCGATTGTGAACTTATGACAATCGATTGTGTTGAGGCAGTGACTTCCAGACTTTTTCAAAGTTATCAAATAATCGATTGTGAACTTATGACAATCGATTGTCAAGAGGCAGTGTCTAAATTGATTTTTCAAGACTGATATATAATCGATTGTTAACTTAGTATAATCGATTGTATAACTGACCGTTGCCAAAATATTTTCAAATACCGTCAGGTAATCGATTATTGATTTCCTATAATCGATTGTTTTAATTAAAATCTGGAAAGGATTTCTTGAACGTTGCTGAGTAATCGATTGTAGATTGTTGACAATCGATTGTTTTATGTAAAATCTGGAAAGGATTTTTTGAACGTTGCCATTAATCGATTATTGATCTTATATAATCGATTGTTATGCGTAAAATCTGGGATTGATTTTTGGAAGAACTGGCAAACAATCGATTGTGGTAACTTGACAATCGATTGTCACTGAGTAATTTCAGCAACTCTTAATTGGCAATTAGGCAACGGTAATACAAGGTTTTTCATAAATACAGCTTCAATTCAGTCTTTTAAGTACAACAACATACAAGAACTGATTATACAACTGCTAAAGCTTGCATACTTTATTGCTTATCATTTTATATTCATTACATAAGTTTTTGAGAGCCAAATTCTTGTCGAAAGTTGTTGTGATCTTGAGCGTATTCTTTTACTCATATCTACTCATTAAGGAGTGTCTTGTTTGAGTACTTAGTGTTTTGTACAGTTGAAGAGAATTGTTATTCTCTTGTTGTAAGAAGGAACTTGTGTTTCCTTGGTTGAAGTCTTGGAGTGTTGTATCTCCGAGCAAAGGTGTTGAGGCTTGTGTCCTCAAGTTGTAAAGGTTTGTTAAGAACCCGTAAGCTTGACAAGTTAGTGGAAATCTCGAGAGAGTCTCTCGGGGACTGGACTAGCCACGGGTTGTGGTGAACCAGGATACATCGGTGCGTTCTTTCTTATTTATCGCACTTATTTATTTCCTGCAATTTTTAAATTCTGCAAATTTATGCTAATTTTTATTATAACGCTATTCACCCCCCCTCTAGCGTTAAGCATATTATCTAACAATTGGTATCAGAGCCCAACTCTCTGAAGACTTAACAGTATGAGAGAAACATCCATGGCTTCTACTCGTGACTCTTTTGCAGGAATAAATGAAGGACAATGCTCCACCCGACCACCACTATTCAACGGTACAAACTATACGTACTGGAAGGAGAGGATGAAAATCTTCGTTCAATCAAATAGCTTTCATCTTTGGAAGGTGATAATGAAGGGAAATCAAATTCCAACCAAAAAGGCTGATAACGAATGGGTTCCCAAGTCCGAAGAAGAATATGACGCGGATGATATCCGAAAGGTGCAAAATAATGCTAAAGCAATTAATTTATTATATTGTGCTGTAAATGCTGATGATTACGGGAAAATATCTTGTTGCACAACGGCGAAAGAAATGTGGGACAAGCTGGAAATTACGTACGAAGGTACGGACCAGGTAAGGGAAGCTAAAATTGATTTCCTAACCCATGCATATGAATTGTTTCACATGAAGGAAGGTGAAAAGGTCGATGAGATGTTCGAACGATTTTCAGTAATCGTAAATGACTTACATGCTCTCAAGAAGACATTCACGGATAGGGAACTTGTCCGAAAAATTCTTCGAAGTCTCACTCCGGCATGGCGATCCAAGGCCAACGCGATTCAAGAGTCCATCAGCGTTTCAAATGTCACCATCGACGCATTAAGAGGTAATCTTAAGACTTATGAATCCACTATACATAACCCTCTTGTTGATGATCAAAGGAGGCAAAGAATCGCTCTTAAGGCAAGCACAAGCCAACCTCAAAACGATGAGGACGGAGACAACGAGTTTGGACTCGTTATCAAAAGATTTCAAAAGTTCATGCGAAAAGAGTATGAACGAAAGGGCAAAAATCAAGGAGAACAAATAAAGTGCTATGAATGCGGAGAAACCGGGCACATCAAATCAAATTGCCCAAATATCAAAAAGGAGAAGAAACCTTTCAAGAAGCAACGTGCATATATATCTTGGGGAGGCGACTCCAGAGATGAGTCAAGCGAAGGAGAAGAAGATGAAGCCGCAAACCTTTGTCTTATGGCGCAAGAAGACAAACAAGATGAGGTATGTCAAATCTCTTCTAAAAATTTCTTTTCCCTTGAAGAAATGCAAAATGCTTTTGATGAGTTATATAGTGAATTTATTAAAACTTCAAAAACTATTAAAAGCATAAAAGAAAATGCTTCTTTAAAAGAAAAAGATTTTCAAAAACAACTTTCTTTGAAAGAAAAGGATTTGGAAAAACTAATCTTAGAAAATGAGAAGTTGAAAGAGGAAAACAAGTTTTTCGGAAAAAGAAGCGCCGACAAGCCCGAAAGTTCTATTAAACATTGTACTTCTTGCATGCATCTCAAAAATGAAGTAGAAAGGCTTAAAGGCACCTTAGATAAGTTTAATTCTTCTCACAAAAATTTGAATGAGGTTCTTGTTAATTTGAAGTCAACCAAGCATGGTATAGGTTTTAAGAATGAGCCTAAAGAAAAGGTTGAAGCCAAACCCCAACAACCTAAGGCTCAACCTATGATTAATAAAACAAATGCTCATCCTAGAAATAACAACTCTAGAACCAATATGCATGCTAGACCAAATGTTGAACACTTTAGGAGACCTAGAAATGACCTACCACCTAGAAATAACTACTCTAGAAATGATGCATATTCTAGGCCAAACACTAGAAGGAATTTTGAACCTTTTAGAACACCTAGAAATGACTTCCAACCTAGAAATAATTATTCTAGAAATGTTGTACATCCTAGAACAAATAGTAGGAGAAATGATGTTCATGAAATGCGCAATAGTTATAGTGTCGAAAATAGAGTAAACAATTTTCGTCCGTCCAATTACTATGAACCTAGAAGGATGCATAATCCTAACGTGACTTGTCATTATTGTAGACGAATTGGTCATATTGCTCCTGCTTGTTTTACACGACATAGACATAACACTCAAACATATCATTATGATATGCCTAACCCCCAAGGACCCAAAATGGCATGGGTACCTAAAACTCATTAATTTGTTTTGTAGGTATGTTTGAAGGGATCAAGTGTACTATGGTACCTTGATAGTGGATGCTCCAAGCACATGACGGGAGACAAATCCAAATTCCTTCAACTAGAACACAAGGAAGGGGGAAGTGTTATTTTTGGTGATAACAACAAAGGAAAGATTATCGGCATCGGATCGGTCGGTAAGGATGAAATTTCTTCCATTAAGCATATATTACTTGTTAAAGGTTTAAAGCATAATCTCTTGAGCATAAGTCAATTATGTGACAAGGGAAATCTTGCCTTATTTGATTCGGATGAATGCTTAGTGTTTAGACGTAGTGATTTTAAAATTACCCTTCGTGGTTTTAGAATGGATAATATTTATATGGTTGATCTTGCTAATTCCTCACCCGAATATGTGGATTGTCTTATGAGCAAAGAGGATGATACTTGGTTATGGCATCGTAGAGTAGCACATATCAACATGCATCTTTTGAACAAATTGATTTCACAAAACTTAGTTATTGGTCTTCCCAACTTGAAATTTGAAAATGAATCTATTTGTGATTCTTGTCAAAAAGGGAAACAAACAAAAGCATCTTTCAAATCTAAAAATATTGTTTCAACTACTAGACCATTGCAATTGCTTCACATGGATTTATTTGGACCATCTCGCATTGAAAGTCTTGGTAGAAATCGTTATGCCTTTGTTATTGTTGATGATTATTCCAGATTTACTTGGACTTTATTTCTTGCCCATAAAAGTGATGCGTTTCAGAATTTTAAATATTTCCTTAAACGTATTCAAAACGAAAAGGAAACAACCGTCACTTTAATTAGAAGTGATCATGGGGGAGAGCTTGATCACAATCTCTTTGCGGACTTTTGTGACGAACTCGGTATCGAGCATACCTTTTCCGCTCCACGAACACCACAACAAAATGGGGTGGTGGAAAGGAAAAATAGGTGACTCGAAGAGATGGCTAGAACCATGCTAGAAGAGGCTAAGATTCCCAAACATTTTTGGGCGGATGCCGTGA
Source organism: Nicotiana benthamiana (assembly GCA_034376525.1). NCBI lineage: Eukaryota > Viridiplantae > Streptophyta > Magnoliopsida > Solanales > Solanaceae > Nicotiana > Nicotiana benthamiana. The sequence continues at coordinate 22,768,123 of CM067329.1, forward strand.
GTACCGCATGCTACATTTTAAATAAAACAGTCATAAGGCCAATACTCATGAAAACCCCTTATGAACTCTACAAGGGAAGGAAACCAAATATCTCCCATTTTAGAGTATTCGGTTGCAAATGTTTTATTCATAACAATGGAAAAGATCAATTGGGAAAATTTGATGCCAAGTCCGATGAGGGAATTTTTATTGGATATTCTTCACGTAGCAAAGCATATAGGGTCGTTAATAAAAGAACCGAAACTGTGGAGGAATCCCCTCATGTTGTGTTTTCCGAAAATAATGCTCGCTTGGCGAGAAAGGATTGCGGTTTTGATCTTGCAGGTATTTTAAATAGCTTGAAAGACAAAATACAAGAGGAAACGCCTAAGAAAAATAAAGATGAAATCTTGGAACAACCAACGGAGGAAGCGCCACAATTGGAGAAAGAAACGAAAATGCCTAACGAGTGGAGGACAATCAAAGATCACCCTCTCGAACAGGTAATTGGCGACGTCGGAGAAAAGGTAAGTACCCGAAACTCTCTTAAAACACCTTAGGACATACTGATTTTGTTTCTCAAATTGAACCCACAACCATCTCCGAAGCAATTGGGGATGGATTTTGGACCTTGGCAATGCAAGAGGAGCTTAACCAATTCGAACGCAATGACGTTTGGGATTTGGTGCCAAGACCCGAAATCATACCATAATTGGTACGAAATGGGGTTTTCGCAATAAATTAGATGAAAATGGTGTAATACTAGAAACAAAGCTAGGCTTGTAGCAAAAGGCTATAATCAAGGAGAGGGTATTGACAATGAAGAAACATATGCTCCCGTAGCTAGATTAGAAGCTATTCGTTTATTGCTTGCTTTTGCCTCTTCTATGAATTTCAATTTATATCAAATGGATGTGAAAAGTGCTTTTCTAAATGGTGTTATTCAAGAAGAAGTTTATGTTGAACAACCCCCCGGTTTTGAAGATTTTAAATCTCCCGATCATGTTTTCAAACTCAAAAAGGCTCTTTATGGTTTAAAACAAGCTCCCCGAGCTTGGTATGAAAGATTGAGTAAATTTCTTTTGGAAAATGATTTCATTAGGGGGAAAGTTGACACCACTCTTTTTGTTAAGCATAAAAACAATGATATTTTATTGGTTCAAATCTATGTGGATGATATTATATTTGGTGCTACTAACAATGTTTTATGCAAGGAATTTTCCGATTTAATGACAAGCGAATTTGAGATGTCTATGATGGGTGAGTTAACATTCTTTTTGGGATTACAAGTAAAGCAAATGAAAGAAGGTACGTTCACTTGTCAAGCCAAATATTGCAAAGAATTGCTGAAAAGATTTGAGATGAACAATGCAAAAGCAATGGCCACTCCCATGAGCACATCCGATCATCTAGACAAAGATGAGAAAGGTAAGGAAGTTGACACCAAGAAGTATCGAGGTATGATTGGCTCTCTTCTCTATCTTACTGCTAGTCGTCCGGACATCATGTTTAGCGTGTGCTTATACGCCCGTTATCAATCGTGTCCGAAGGAGTCTCACCTTACTGCGGTGAAACGGATTTTGAAGTATCTTGTTGGTACTACAAATGTGGGTCTATGGTACCCCAAAGGTTCTTCATGCCAACTTGTTGGCTATTCCGATTCCGATTTTGCTGGATGCAAGTTGGACCGCAAGAGCACTAGTGGCACTTGCCATTTGCTCGGTAGCTCTCTCGTTTCTTGGTTTAGCAAGAAACAAGTAAGTGTTGCGTTGTCCACAACCGAGGCTGAATATGTAGCCGCGGGGAGTTGTTGCGCTCAAATCCTATGGATGAAACAGCAACTCTTGGACTATGGCCTAAGTCTTGATCATATCCCTCTTAGATGTGATAATACTAGTGCCATATGCTTGACGAAGAACCCCGTTCTTCATGCGCGAACAAAACACATTGAAATTAGACATCATTTTATAAGAGATCACGTTCTCAAAGGCGATGTCAAAATTGAATTTGTTGAAACCAAAGATCAATTGGCCGACATCTTTACAAAGCCTTTAGAGAAAGAGTCCTTCTTCCGAATTCGTTGTGAACTCGGGATTCTTGACTCCACGTTGATCTAAGTCATGCATTACATTTTCCATTCTACATGATTTCTAACTTGAGCGTCGGAGACGTCTAACGAATTTTTGCAGGTATCACCCTAAAGGTAGGGGGAATTATAAAGCATGAACACAATAATCGAGTCTTCTTCAGAACAATCGGTTTCTGTCGTCTAAAAATCGATTATCTCGTATCAATAATCGATTGTGTTGCTATTATTTGAGTTATTTTTGTTCTCGTTCTTTTTAAATAAATAAACAAGTTGTTTTAAATCTTTGCTATCTTATTATTATTTTTGCTAATGGCAAAAGGGGGAAGATAACGGGTATGCACTCTCAATATTTATTAGCTTAAATTGAGGGGGAATTTATATATTGAGGGGGAACTAATTGCATACTTGTTGCATATCTTTACTTGTCTTGAATCGTCATTATGAATTGCCTAATATGCATATCCCGCTTAATGTTTGCCATTATCAAAAAGGGGGAAATTGTCGGAAACACGTATCAAGGCATTATACTAAACGTGTGTTCATATTTGTAGGTTTTGATGAATGACAAACTATGCGCAAATTGACATATGACGAGGTCCAAGCACAAGCGCGAAATTGATATAAAACAAGATTCAAGCACAAGACAAAGATCGAGATTAAGTTTTATATGAGTCGGTATTTAATTGTGATCTTGATCCGACAACTTAAACTCAAGACTTGGCTTCTCTCGTAAAAATACTTTTAACAAATCATGCATATTTAATTTAGAGCAAAATGATTTTAAATAATGCATATTTAGTTTTGTCAAAATGATTTTTAAACACGCCTCTAAAATCTGGACTAAGATAATCGATTATGTACTTATGATAATCGATTATGTTTAAGTCAGCTGCTTGACAATCGATTGTGAACTAATGACAATCGATTGTGTTAAGGCAGTGAGCATCAGATTTTTCAAATCTGCATGACAATCGATTGTGAACCTTATGACAATCGATTGTGATGAGGCAGTGTCCATCAAAGTTTTTCAAAGCTCAAAATAATCGATTGTGAAGCTAATGACAATCGATTGTGAAGAGACGGTGTCCATCAGATTTTTCAAAGTCACAAAATAATCGATTGTGAACTTATGACAATCGATTGTGTTGAGGCAGTGACTTCCAGACTTTTTCAAAGTTATCAAATAATCGATTGTGAACTTATGACAATCGATTGTCAAGAGGTAGTGTCTAAATTGATTTTTCAAGACTGATATATAATCGACTATTAACTTAGTATAATCGATTGTATAACTGACCGTTGCCAAAATATTTTCAAATACCGTCAGGTAATCGATTATTGAGTTCCTATAATCGATTGTTTTAATTAAAATCTGGAAAGAATTTTTTGAAAGTTGCTGAGTAATCGATTGTAGATTGTTGACAATCGATTGTTTTACGTAAAATCTGGAAAGGATTTTTTGAACGTTGCCAGTAATCGATTATTGATCTTATATAATCGATTGTTATGCGCAAAATCTAGGATTGATTTTTGGAAGAACTGGCAAACAATCGATTGTGGTAACTTGACAATCGATTGTGGTAACTTGACAATCGATTGTCACTGAGTAATTTCAGCAACTCTTAATTGGCAATTAGGCAACGGTAATACAAGGTTTTTCAACTATAAATACAGCTTCAATTCAGTCTTTTAAGTACAACAACATACAAGAACTGATTATACAATTGCTAAAGCTTGCATACTTTATTGCTTATCATTTTATATTCATTACATAAGTTTTTGAGAGCCAAATTCTTGTCGAAAGTTGTTGTGATCTTGAGCGTATTCTTTTACTCATATCTACTCATTAAGGAGTGTCTTGTTTGAGTACTTAGTGTTTTGTACACTTGAAGAGAATTGTTATTCTCTTGTTGTAAGAAGGAACTTGTGTTTCCTTGGTTGAAGTCTTGGAGTGTTGTATCTCCGAGCAAAGGTGTTGAGGCTTGTGTTCTGAAGTTGTATAGGTTTGTTAAGCACCCGTAAGCTTGACAAGTTAGTGAAAATCTCGAGAGAGTCTCTCGGGGACTGGACTAGCCACGGGTTGTGGTGAACCAGGATACATCGGTGCGTTCTTTCTTATTTATCGCACTTATTTATTTCCTGCAATTTTTAAATTCCGCAAGTTTACTCTAATTTTTATTATAACGCTATTCACCCCCCTCTAGCGTTAAGCATATTATCTAACATATCCTACGGTTTTACCCTGCACAATCAGATGATAGTGCAAAACCCAGCCCACATACCCGGGGTAACGGTGGAAGCACTAAACAAGGCATTGGCGGCCTTTGGACCTCTCTTATGGCAATCGATGGTCAACAATGACATTAATTCACCAATAACAGACCCTCAAGTACTCAACAACCATGTCCTACAGAGCTTCTAATCCCTACCCTTTTCCCAGATCTAAGAAAGAAGACCCAGCGGCGGAGCCGGTCTTCGTCACGATCGATCAACCAACCAACCCATCAACTTGTGCTCTAAAAAGGAAGAGCAACTCACCACCTCTCCAGAATATCCAGGAAGGAATCTCCAAAGCTTTGGAGATACTAAATAAGAAGAATGCCTTAAAAGAGCCGGAAATGTCCTATCCCACACCAAGGACAGACTAACTTCTCCTAGACTTAGTGAGATCGATTGAATTCAGCATAGAAACAAGCGAGGTAGTGGTAGTACTATGCCCCAAAATAATGACAAACACGCGGTTCATCGAAACCACTGCTAAACCTAACCCGAATCTTGAGTCTAAAGAAGAAGTCACCACCACTTCAGATGCCAGGTCTGCCAGGACCAACGAGCCCTCGCAAGGGAACTCACCAATCACCCATAACTCCAATGATGAACTACATCATATGGAATATTAGGGGCGGAAACAATGCCGAGTTCAAACAGCATTATTTAGATATAGTGAATATGCACTAGCCTGCAATGCTAGTATTTCTCGAAACCAAGATGGCGGACCACCAGTCCTTGGCCCAGTCGATATGATCATCCATTCTCCAGTAGTAGGCCCATATGAGGGTATCGTGTTTATGTGGAAGAGTACGTGCCTGTTAAAGAAGTGGAAACTACCCCCAAGTTATTCACGTAATAGTGAAGATCAATCATACAAAGGATGAGCAGTGAGGTAGTGAAGCACATCTACCGGGAGCAGAATAGAGTAGCTGATGCATTGGCCAAGAAAGTAGCAAATTTTTTTTTTGAACAAGTCTTTGTCATTACCAGTTCATCTGATGTTTGCCAATGATATATTTTAGGCAGACATCATACGAAGTGAACTAACTAGAATCTTTGTGGGTTTTAACTTAGATATAATTATGCAAAATATTACAACTATGGGATCCCTGAGGTACCCCAGTAATGTCCCAATTGTAGTTCCCTCTGTTTAACTAGTATGAATACAATATCCTTTTGACTAGAAAAGTATCAACTATCAAGTTTTGATCTATCAATTGAAGTTTAATTTTTGATATCAAAATTAATGCGGCATCCGCAATCCCGATACACTCGTTCCTTCTCTTTCTCTTATTTGGTGTACACTTATTTTATTATTTATAATTATTAATTTAAATTCTTAATTTAATTTACACAATTAATTTACTTAGAGCAACCAAAAAAGCATGCATTAGTAGAGGTGGTAGTAAGAAAACTCCTAAAAGATCAAGAGGCGGTGTTGGTTCTTCTAGTAGCATTACACATATTTCTGAAAGTTCACCTGGAAAATTTAAATGTAGATTTTGCGCGAATGCAAGAAAATTATGGTATAGATGATGATTTAGATGATATTTTAGATAACACTCAATCACCCAATAATCTTGAAACACTACCACCTACACCAGGTAATGTTAGTCAAACTCAAAGTATTAGGGGTGGAACAAGTAAGTGTCCTCTCCCTATTAAGAAGAATCAAAGATTAAGAAGTAAGCGTTGGATGTTTTTTGAAAGACTAGAAGATCAAAAAAAAATGTAAAATGTAAAATTTGTAATGAACATTATAAACATGAGCCTTGTAAAGGAGGGGAAACGAGTCAACTTCGAGGGCATATGGAATAGAAACACCCTCTTGATTGGGGAGTAGATGAGGAATCTGGACAATAAAAACTTAACCCGAGTACCGAGGGTTATTTGGTAAATACGATATTAAGAAAGATCGGGAATAATTAGCTAAAATGATTATTTTAGGTTGTTTAACTTTTAGTTTCGCTTCTTCACCGTATCTTGTTACTTATATTCAGATAATTTATACCTCTATATTTAAATTTATTCCTAAAAGTACTTGTAGAGCTTATATCATTAGGCTTTTTAGACAATATCAGACATTATACGTTATTTGTTTGCAAGTCTTCCTTGTAGCATTAATCTTACTTCTGATATTGGTTGTGCTGTAAATGGAAATGATTATTTGTCTGTTACATGCCATTGGATAGATGATCATTTTTGTATGCAAAAACATATTATTACTTTTAAATATGATGAAGATCAAATTCATACTGGTGCATTTATAAGAAATACTATCCATAAAGCTGCTATATTTTATAATCTTGCACAAAAATTTTTTGTGTATGTCATTCGATAATGTATCTAACAACAATGCCGTTATTACAATATTAAAATTGCATCTACACTCACCACTTTATGAAATATTTTATGTTAGACATGCATGTCATATTTATGACTTCATTGTGAAGAGTGGCCTTGAATTATTTAGAGATGAAATCACTTTAGTTAGGGGAGCTGTTGGTGTAATTCAAGAAAATAATAGAAGTGCTAGATTAAATGCATTTAAGGAAAAATATGTACACTATGGACTAAAATTAATACTCATGCATGAAAAAATAGTTACTAGGTGAATTATACTTATTTATTCTTAAGATGCTATTATAAATATAGAATGCTTATAATTGAAGTTGCTAATTATCATTGTACCAATCCTAGCCGTTTGTTAACATCTAGAACTTGGGATGTCATTCACGATGTTGTACAATTTTTACAAAATTTTTATGTGGCTACACTTGGCTTTTCTGGAGTTTATTATCCTACTATTGCAAATTGTTTAGTTCATATTGCTGAAATTTCTCTTTTACTACATAATTTAAAAAAGAAAGAAGGATATACTTATGTTGTTTAATCTATGCTAGATAAGTTTAAATCCTAATTGGTGCTATTTTAAATCCTAGTATCAAAATAATAAAGTGTCGCCAATTAATTAGAGCTTTATATCCTTATATGTATATTGGACCAACTGAAACTCCTGATATTGACACTTGTATTTTTGATCTATACAAATATTTATAAATTTTATATAATTATTATGCTAACATTGTTGATGCTTCTTCGGTTGGAGATGCAAATATTCCTTCAAGTAATACTTCAACATCTGGAACAACTTTGGATAATGATGATGTGGTTCAAGATTATTTGATTTGGTCTACACTAGGAGAGCATCAACAAACCAATAGCAGGGATATTGATGAATTCCAATTCTACTTGCAAAAGTCACCAGAGCCCCGTACAAAGGTTTTTCTAGTACTGGGGAGCAACTCAAATCAATTTCCTGTTCTTTGGGCCATGGCTCGAAGCATGCTAAATGTGTCGATTTCAACAGTCGCATCAAAGAGCGCATTTAGCCAAGCAAGGCACCAGCTAGGAGGTAACCGTCATTCATTGGGCATCAACGCTTTGAAAATTTTAGTGTGCTTCAGAGATTGGATAAGATCAGAATAGCGAAATTAAGGGCGTGCCGAGGTAGACGAAGAGGAGGACCAAGAAAATGAATATATAATGGTTTATGGTTCCGATTCAACCAATATTGGAAACCAAGCCTCATGTTGACATGGGAAAACTTACAAAAATGATGCAAAATATGTGATGTACTATTTCTTATTTTTTATAATTGTTGTCAACTTTTAATTGCAAGTTCAAGAATAAAAAAAATCAAAAAAGAAGTTGCAAATCAATTTGAAGCATTAAAAATATAAAATGAAAGCCTTGGAAGTTTGTTCCTTACATATTGCCTACTGGTCTTATTAAATAATTTTTTGTAGCTATTTACTTTCTAATTTCTATTTTATAATTATAAAATACAAATTTCAAATTTAAAACTCTAAACTTCAAAGTTTAATTCTAAGCCTTAAAAGTTTGCAAACACTTAAATATCAATATCATTAAATAAGAAAAGTAATTTAATTTTAAAAAAGTTACAGTAGCCTGGCCCTCCCCAACCCATTAAGCCCGAACTCGACCGGGCCCTAAATAACCCGAAAAAGTTCAACCTGCCCAACCCGTTAACAACCCGGTCCGATGATGAATGGGCTATTTTCTTTCGTTCAACCTGTTCTAGCTCGCCCGATAAACACCTTTAGTATGAACTTCAAACATATTATGCTGGAACTCAAGCATACGGAAAGTTTCAACATAATATACTGGGGATTAGAATACCTAAGTATGAACTTCCAACATATTATGCTAGACTAGTATATTATGCTGAAACTCTAGTATATTATACTGGAAATTCACATATGAAAAATTTAAAATCCAGTATATTATGCTGGAATATTTTCCAAAATTTAAACAATATTTTATTTCATACTTATCTTTACGTGAAAAGTGACTAAATTTTAACTACTTTTGAAATTGCGATTATTTTTTAATTACTATTTATAAATCTAGATATTATTAAATTTCAACGAAGCAAATTTACCTTAGCCCATTACCGTCGGACTGTACCGATTGTGGTGTTGATCGTATAGGTGATTTACATGAATAGTCTTATAAAGGACTAGTTTTTAAATATTGTCCATATCTTTAATGTATTTAAAGAATGACCTTCGGCAGCACATACTTTTTTTTTTGAAGGGAAAAGATACTTATATTAATATTAATAAAGTAGGCATTATGCTAGGGTACAAAACCAATATAGATGCCATTAGTACATAATAGTGCCATGCCATTTAGGGCGTTATCATTACCTAGAGAAGTTAGATTGTTGCATGCATATATAGTACATGAACGGAAATAGTTACAGCCTTCCTTATCCTTACAGTACACATCAATTGCAAAGTCAGGAGGTTTAGTAAAATATATTGTTATATTATAGCTAGGGTACTGTAGAGCTTCCTTGGCCATTTTGTGTGCCACCATATTCCCTTCACGGAAGTTATGCTTCATTATGATCTCCCCCTATTCCATTGCTTTCCCCATTAAGAACTTGCATTCATAAATTAAATCATTGTAAGTAGGATAATCTTCTTCTAGCAAACGAATCACCTCTGTGGTATCCGTCTCTATTTCACAAGGTATGAACTTTTCCTTGATAATTGTTTTGAAGTGCTTGTCAAAGGGCTAGGAGTTCTGCATGTATAGGTGATAAAATTTGACACTTCACATAGTAATACAACATCCAGTCTCCTTTGTTGTTGCGTATGATTCTGCTGATGTCTTCATGTAAGCATTCGTTATTGAACGCTCCATCAAAATTGACCTTGTACCAGTTCCTAGGAGGAAGATGTCATTTTACCTTCATCTTAATAGAAATATTACTAGTAGTATATTTGGCAGTTAACAAGAGATATTCTAGTGTTTGTTGAAATACTTTAGTGGTGTTAATAGTAAGGTTAGTATTAATATTAATTTCATTCCTGATTTTCTAGATTGACCATAATGTAAACGGAAAGACATCCTCCCATGTGATGAAATTATTTGGTATATTGGGGTTTTTCCCCCTAGGAAATCAACCCAGTGCTCTTGTGACATAGGGTTGGAAAAAGGTATTCCTATTGATTCCCAGAAATATGTAGCCACCTTATATTCCCAAAATATGTGACGTAGAGATTCATTCATATCTTTTCAGATTGAGCAGTTTATATCAATGTTGATACCAATTTTTCCTAGGTAATCCATGGTACAAAGTCATGATCGACAACATTTTCATTTAAAAAACTTGATTTTCCTAGGGCATGTCATGCCCCATATCCGTGCAAAGTCATTACTTCTATGGTTCTGTGTGTCAATGAATTTGTAGTATGATGAGGTAGTGAATATCCCACTAGGATTTGTACTCCATATAATCTTACTAGAGTGTGTGGTGGTTGTGGTTAGTAAGTGAATACTATTTAGGATATTTTTGGGTAGTTCGAAGGATATACGCGTTGAATCCCATCTATTATTCCTTAAGATGTCTTTTATTTTCAATTCAATCTCCTTATTAGTGGGGAAGTCTATTACATTTTCCCGTAATTTACCAAATTTATCAATCCAGTTGGTATCCCATATAAACATATTAGTGTGATTATTCACAGGCTACTTATATCAGGTTGACAATAATACCACCCTTTTAGGATGCTTTTCCAAGTATTTGAACCCCCATGGTGGATTTAGTACTGCTATATAGACTATTAATGACTCGTTCCCAAAGAGATGAAGGATCATTAAGGGGCCTCCAAACAAGGCTTGTTAGCTAGGACAACTTTTTAGACCTGGCCCTCCCATGTTCTTGGATAATGTAACCACATTCCAGCCTACTAAGTGCATTCTCCTTTTTCCGAAGTAGTTCCCAAGAGGAAATCTCTTTGAATCTTATCTATTTCCTTACGAGTCTTACTAGGACGCATTGAGGATAGCATTTTGTGGTTAGGAATTGTGCTTAGAGTAGATTTTATGAGAGTGCTCCTTCCTGCCATATTGAGCAAATTGACATTCCAAATGGTTAGTCTAACCCTCATTTTTTCAATTATAAACATGTAGTCTTTGTGTTTTGGTTGGATTCTAACCATTTGGAATCCTAGGTATTTACCAAAATCCTTACTAGTCTTTATGTCTAACATAGAGATGATCCAGTTTCCAATACCAATTGGGCATGATTTTGAAAGCAACAACTTTGATTTATGCTTATTAATATTAAGGCCTATAAATGTCCAAAGAGTTTCATACTATCTCTCATTCTAGTGATAGTTTTTTTATTTGCACGACCTCTTAAGGTTAATCATATGCAAAAAGCAAATGCGACAGTGGAGGGCATTTTTTATTCAAATGGGATCCAATTTAGGGTGTCTACTTGGTGCTCAATATTTTTGGATAACATATCCATGCATAACATGAATAGATATGGTGACATTAGATCCCCTTCCTAACTCCCCTGGTAGGACAAAAATCATCCGTTTTGTTACCATTTACTAGAATTGAGATAGAACTAGTTGTTATGCAACTAAGAATGAGGGATGTTATACTAGGAGGAAAATTGTGGAATCTTAGAGTTCTATATACAAAGGACCATTTCAACTTGTCGAAGGACTTTTCAAGGTCAAGTTTTAGTAGCCAATTTCCTTTTTCTGCACGTTTACTAAAGTGTTTTAGAACTTCTTGAATAATGATTGTATTATCAGTAGGTCATTTATTTTTCACAAAGCTAGTTTGATGCTCACTAACTAGTAACTTTGAGGAAGGTTTAATACGGCTTGCAATTATTTTGGTAATCACTTTATAAAAAGTATTACAAAGACTAATTGGTCTAAAGTTTTGTATTTTGTTTGCATTATTGAACTTAGGTATTAAACAAAAATAGGTTTTATTTAGGTCATGGGGCATAGTCTTATAGTTAAAAAATTTCTGGAATAATTCAATGACCTTGCTTTGTAGAATTGGCCAAAATTTTTGGAAGAAAAAAGGATGCAAGTCATTCGGTTCGGGTTCCTTACATGGTTTAAAGGATCTCATGATTTTTAAGAGGACTGTCAAGACATGACAAATCTACCTTGTTAAAATTGTTGTTAGCCAGCGTGATACTCTTCCAATTTGTTTGTTCATGTGATGTGGTGAAAATACTTTAGAAATGATTGGATACATAGTTCATAAGAGCTTTTTGATTTTCTATCCAGTTGCCATGGTTATTTTTGAAGAAGACAATATTATTTCTCCCTCTCCGATTAGTGGCTTGCATATGAATATCTTGTATTAACATCTCATTCATTTAACCAGTTAACCCTAGGGTGAATTTTCCAGTAATATTCTTCTAATTTGAGGATTGAGTCAAAATCCTCTATTAGTTTAACTTCTATGTCCCTAAGAAATTGGCTATACTGGTATATTAGGAGGGTTTTGAGTACCAATTACATGCTTTAGTAAGATTCTTTTTTTCAGAAAAGATATTACTAAAGGTTGCTTTTTACCATTCCATAACACTATTTTGGAAATGCTCAGTTCCCGGTATAATGTCCCTATTATCCTATCTTTTCCCTAACAATTCCTGGAAAATCAGGGTAAGAGCACCAAAAGGTTTCATCCTAAAAGGCCTAGCATTACTGTGACTAGTACTGTTATTTATATTGACTAATATAGGATTATGGTCAGAGTGAATTTTAGGTAGATGAGTAATCGTCACATTGTTGTACTATTGTAACCATTCAGAATTAGAATAGACCTTGTCTAACCTTTCCGTAATTAAACCCCTATTTCTTCTATGATGGTTTGACAATGTGTATTTGCACCCTTTGTAACCGAGGTCAACTAGATTACAATAGCGAAGGCACTCTATCAGGGTTCTGGCCCTTTTTTGATTAATTGACCTGCCCTCAAACTTATCCGTAGAGTTAGTAATTTCATTAAAGTCTCTGGTGAAAATTATCCCTTATATTTATCATAAATATATTTAATATTATCCCTTAATAATTTTCTAATGGCTATATCATTACTAGCATAAATAATAGAAAAATCCAAAAAAATATTTTGGGTTTTACCTCTATCATAGCATGGATGGATTGGCCATTTCTGGTGAAGTTGTATACTTTTACCACTTCAGTGTTTCAAAGGAGGACCATGGCACCAGTATTTCCAACGGCAGGGACTTTAAAATTATAGCCTTCTAGAAGAGAAATGTCAGTTTCCATTTTTGTTTCTAGCAAGGCAACTGGGTTAGGCTTGTGAGTCTCCATAAGCTCACGAAAATACCTCCTAACATTTTTATTGTTTGCTCCTCTAACGTTCCAAACAATCATATTACTGGGCTGATGCATGGGACTCATTATGGAGGGGGGAGGGGGAATGTTGTTTGGGTTCCTCAAGGATGGAACCAGAATGACTACATTCTTACCCACTGAGGGGTCGTGGGGAGGGCGGATACCCAAGGAGCACTTTTAGAGTGTCGTTGGGAAGCTGAAGATACACTTCATCTCTAGAATTTTCTTGAATATTAATGTTTTTACCTCGTTTAGGTTTGAAAAGTCCATTGGTGGCTCAAACAAGATTGCTAATTCATCCTCTTCCTCCTCTTCTTCCTTCTAAATCCTTTCCCGATTCTGCATGTTTTGGTGGAGGTTGTTCTTCCATTGGCTCTGCTTGAGGACATAGTGGCTGCCTTGCATGTGTTATTATGGTGTCCATTGCGTAAAGATTAGGTTCAACATCATTAGATCCTCCGGCGCAAAGAAGGGGAGATTGATTGGTGGATTCTGAGGTAGTTGTTGATTGGAGTTATGTGGAATGTTCCACATTTGTTGCATGTTTTGGACTAGGTTTTGGTTTAGTGATGGTGTTAGTGGTTGTAGTATGTTGATCATCCACATTTGGTTTATGTAGTTATTCATGGCTAGGATCATCTCCTCTGAGATTATTTGTGCAATAAAATGTGTGTTCTGTATGATAAGAATGGACTCCTGGCCATAGATCTCCATATTGAAGGAGATGGCATGCCCTTGAAGCCCCAGTTCCACCCATGATTGGGGTACATGGTTATGAGGGTTGGTGGTTAAGCATATACGACTGGATTTGGTTGGATTTGGAGAGGGAGTGGTGGTAGGTTGTTCATTGTTTGGTTCCTTGAGAGATGGATAATTTGGATTAGGCGATATCTCCTTCTCAATGTTAGTGGTGTTCTTGTCATTTTCAAATTTTTTGTGTAATATAGGGGGGATAGTAACAATTGGAGTAGTATGGGTAGTAATGATTTGTTGTAGGGTTATAGTATTTGAGAATGCTTGCATGTGGTTTATAATAAAATCTTCCAAATCTTTCATGGATTTTCTTAACTCCACTTGGCAGTCTTCAACCTCCTTGTGTTGCATGGTTGAGTTTGAAACGGTGCTGAGTTTGCATGTTAGTAATTTGTAGTGTATTATTAGCTTCAATTGATTGGGTGGTTAAAATACCGGGTTGGCTTGTGCTAGGGTAATAATTGTATTTTGGTTGCTTCTATTGATTAAAGGATGATGTACTCCCTTGTTCATTTTATTTGATAAAGGATTTGAGTAATTATTAAGATGATTTGGTGGTGACACGTTATTTCCACTTGTATGAAGAATGACTTCAGTGCCATGCAAATTAGAATTTAATTTTTAATTTTTTCATTAGCGGAATTATGCAAAACAATGTACTTTTGTGGTTTGTTGGAAAAACCACTATTATTTGTGCATGGTGGTATTTCAGTGAGGTGAGAAGATTCTGAGTTTGTTTCTTAACCTTTGTCTGAACGAAGGCCAATAGAGGTTGAGGTAAGGTTTATTTGTGTTTGAGTGTAAATATAGCTCATACCTTGGGAGTTAAAGAATTTACCTGGCCTTGTAGCCAAGAAACGTGCACTGATACCAGTGTCAATGGAGGAGATTACCTTCATTAGATGAGGATTGGTTGCCTTGCCTTTCCCCTTCCTTGGAAAGGAGAATGTCTTCCACTTTTATGTTGTGGCTTCCTCAGTTACTGATGCTTCCCTCATGGTCAATTCATTTGGTTGTCCATTTGGAACAATTCGATATGGACAGTTATGAGTTGAGTGGCCCAGTCGTCCATATTGTTTTCATAGAAAACCTTTACCTTCATAGAAGATTGGTTGGTTGTGCTGTTCTATCATAATAGAGATTTGGACCGGATGATCCAATAGAAATTCCACACATAGACGTGCATACCTCTCCCTTAAAGTGGCGGATGTGCATGCATTCACTTTCAATAGCTTACCAATAAATTCTCCATTTTTGTGAGGATAATCCCATCGTAAAATTATGTAGTAAGTTGTGGTAATCTAATCCAAACGGCTGTGTAGTTTTGGCATGCCTTACGTGCCACAAAGTTTGGAACACATTTTTGTACTGAGAGGAAATATCCATTAATGAACCATGGACCATTATTTAGGATCTTTGTCATGCTCTCTTCTTTCATCAACTTAACCGTATAGTAATCTTCCCCTAGATCTATTAGAGGGTAGTTTTCATCAACCTTCCATAGCTCTTGTGCCTTTCCATAAGATAGTGATGAACTATTCTTTTCCCCATGAGCTGAATAATTAGTGAGTACCTTCATGAATTATACATTCGTTGTTTGTCATCCTCACATAGGATAATTTGTTTCAAATTTTTACACATAGACTCTAGTGGAGGACTTTCAATTTCATAGGGTTGGATGACCATTGATGCACATTGTGGCCCTAAGTATGATTATTGTTCAATTGAGAATAGGACTCCTTGGGATAATTTCTCTTTGTAGGTAGAAGAAGATGGTGGTTTAATTGTTTGATTGGGCGATGAATTGTTTGTTTGTGGTGTTATAGCGTTTAGAGGGTTTGGGAGGAATTTGATATGAATTTTTTAGTGGGTTAGTTAGTGAGAGGTTGCTTATTCTCTCTACTCCCTCTTTGATAGTATCTCTTTCATTTGGCAGCACACACACTTATGGCTTGACAGAGATTTCTCTACCGATTAGCAAAATCTATACTATATTTACCGGATATTGTTAATTCTTTAAAATTCTACCTAATTGGCACGGCTTTGTGATTGCTCATTTATTCATCAAACTCTATCATATCTTCAAGACTTTATATTATTTTCATTCGACATACTTTTTAAATTGTTCACAAACTCTACCTCATTGGTATAATTTTGCGCTTATTTAATACTCACCGAACTCTACCAGATTGGTACGACTTTATGTTTTCTGCAATTAACTTATAAGTTAAATTATTTATCAAAGTCCACTCGATTGGCATAACCTGTCTATGTTGTTCAACAAAGTATTCTTTTATTGCAATTCTTATTTCGAAAAATCACCCCAAATCTGCTTCAAGTAATCTCAAATTTAATACACCGCCCCAAGTGTTAATGCAGACGATCCACAATCTCCAATTTAGTTGAATAATATCAAATCAAGATGATCCATTTTCTGTGGTAGAGTAGATAGTCTAGAGTGTCCATAACTTTAGTATTAGCATGCAATCTCGCTTTCTGTGGGTAGTAGGTTTTTACGACTAACTATTTTTCTTTCATTATTGATTATCTTACTATCTTGTTGTTTTTATTATGCTTTTATATAGCTTTTGGAATTATCCCTTCTTGTCTGTACTGAGCCGAAGGGCCAATAGGAAACAACCTCTCTATCTTTCTCAGACCCAAAGATGGAAGATAATACATGATATATTATTATTGTTGCAAGAACATTCACTTTGTCTGCTTCAACATTTTCTAAAGGCCAACAATGAAGTTTTGAGATTTCTAAAGCAAATTATTAAATTAGTGTTTGAATTAAAAATTTAACTGTAAATTATTATAAAATGGTTTTAATAATAACCAATTATTAGCTTCTAGTTTTCACCCTAAAACTTTTTTTAATCTTTCAATATTGAAGAATTGTGATGTTCTTAGTGGAAAAGATATTTTCGCAACAAAAATAAAAAAACTGTGACATATTTAAAGATCAGTTCCTCAGGGGAACAACTGGTGCAGCTTTTGTGGTCACAGTAGGCTTAGTTCGACTCTCTTTTTGTTCCTTAATTAGAGGTTGTTCCATTGAACTTGTAAATCCATATAGTACATTTTTGTTCTATAAACAAATAATTAAGTTTGATACTCCATTAAAGTTTCTTTTTACAATGCTTGGATGGTTGAGGCGTCTGGCTTTGTGCATTTTACGCTAGCTGACTTGAAATCCTGTGTTTCTAATTTTGGGGGTGTACTTTAATATGTCAAAACAATATTTGTTGCTAAACCCACTAGTCAACTATCTAATTCATGTACGTATAATTCATCAAATTTTAATTCTTCTACACATTTTTCTTATTAGGTTTGTTCTTTTAATAATTAAAAGGATATGATGATAATTACAACAATAACATACTCAGTATATTCCCAATAGGTGGAGTCTGGGGAGGATAATCTGTACACAAACCTTATCCCTATCTTATGAAAATAGAGATGTTGTTTCCAATAGACCCTCGGCTCGGAAAGAAGAAGAAAATAATAATAATAATAATAATAATAATAATAATAATAATAACAACAACAATAATAATAATAATAATAATAATAATAATAATAAGAAGAAGAAGAAGAAGAAGAAGAAGAAAAGCAAGAAAGGAAGAGAGAAGAAAAAGAGGAAGATAAAGGATAAGTAGTACGAATCAATAACACAAGAGCATACAATACCTGAAGATAATAGAACCACATAATGCGACTAAGATCTGAGAATACAAAGGGACATGTAAGTTACTAAGACTATCAGTGAACAACTAAGAAACTCTCAACTACCTACTAACTTTCTACCCTGATCCTCGATCTCCACGCCCTTCTATAAGGGTTATGTCCTCAGTGAGCTGAAGCAGCGTCATATCCCACGTAATCACCTCTCCCCAGCATTTCTTAGTCCTATCCTGACCTCTTCTCAAACTCGCCATGGCCAACCTCTCACACCTCCTAACGGGAGCTTCAATATTTCTCCTTTTAATATGTTCGAACCATCTCAACCTCGACTCCCGCATTTTGTCCTCTACGGAGGCTACTCCCACTTTGTCTCGTATAGCTTTATTCCTAATCCTATGTCTCCTGGTACACCCACACATCCATCTTAATATTTTCATTTCTGTTACTTTTATCTTCTGCACATGGAAGTTCTTAACCGGCCAACACTCAGTCCCATGAAAAAGTCGGTCGAACCACTACTCTATAAAACTTACCCTTAAATCTCAACACATCCTTATCACATAAAATACTAGAAGCGAGCCTCTATTTCATCCGTCTTTCTCCGGTGCGAAGTGTGATATCTTCGTCAATCTCGCTGTTACATTGAATAATAGACCCGAGATACTTGAAACATGTACTCTTGGGGATAACTTGATCATCAAGCTTTTACATCTATGTCTGTTTCATGGGTCCCATCACTAAATTTGCACTCCAAATATTCTATTTTGGTTCTGCTCAACTTGAAACCTTTGGACTCCAAGGTTTGTTTCCAAACCTCCAGCCTCGTGTCTCGTCAATCAACACTATATCATCGTCAAATAGCATGCACCAAGGCACATCCCTTGAATGTGTCGCAACATCATATCCGTTGCCAAGGAATATAAAAATGGGCCAAGAGCCGATTCTTGATGCAACCCCATCACAACAGTAAAATGCTCCGAGTCACCTCTCACAATGCTCACCCGAGTCTTAGCATCATCATACATATCTTTAATCATCCTAGTGTATGCTACCGGAACGCTGCTAGCCTCCAAACACCTCCACAAAACTTCCCTTGGGACTTTATCATATGCTTTCTCAAGGTCAATAAACACCATATGAAAGTCCTTCTTCCTTTCCCTATACTGCTTCTCTAATCTCCTCACTAGATGAATCGCTTCTATATTCAAACGTCGCGGCATCAATCCTAACTGGTTCTAAGAATAGACACACACCTCCTCACCCTGGCCTCCATCACCCTCTGCCAAACCTTCATAGTATGACTCCATAATTTTATACTCCTATAGTTGTTGCGATTTTAGATATCACCCTTGTTTTTGTACAACGGAATAATTGTACTCCACCTCCATTCTTCAAGCAACTTCATCGTCCTGAAAATAACATTAAACAACCTAGTGAGCCACTACAAGCTTGCTCGCCCCGTGCTCTTACAGAATTCCACTAGGATTTCGTCTAGGTCCGTCGCTTTGCCCCTACACATCTTATGCATCACCCCGTCCACTTTCTCTACGTTAATACGCCTACAAAATTCAAAATTCTGTCAACTCTCGGAGTGCTTAAACTCACCTAGTACAATGATTCTATCTCTCTCCTCGTTCAACAGTTTATGGAAGTATATCTGCTATCTTTTTTTAATAAGTGCCTAGTCCATGAATATTTTGCCATCCTCATCCTTAATGTACTTTACTTGATTTAAATCACGGGCCTTCCTGTGACCAACCAATACAACTTCTTGTCACCAACATTACCTTAAGCTCCTCATAAAAACGATAATTGTCCTTTTTGACCCAATTGTTTTATCAAGGCAGAGAAAGCAAGAATCTATCATTTTCACTTTCTCTTCCTTACTTAATTAAGTCAAATACTTTAAGATGAGAGACGAGAATTTATATATTTCTTGCTAAAACAGTTTTAAAAAAAATAGTTCATCAAATTCTGGCTCAAGTGTCTTCCCGCAAGTACGGGGAAACGAACTTTTTGTGTTTGGATAAGTAAACAAATTGGATTTTCTTTCTGGTTTGGTTTTAGTTTTAGTGTTTGGATTTAATTTTAAAAGAATTTCTTGAATGTATTTTGAGATTTTTTTTGTTAATTTCATTTTTAGAAGAATATTATTACTAAAACCATAAAATGTTTTTAGATACGTTTGTATTTGTGAAAATTAATGGAGTGCATCATATCTATGAAATATCTGTAGTTAGAATGAACATACTTATTTAGGTAATTGTTTATGCTTCTGTTTTTTTTTTCTTTCTAAATTAAAACACTTTGTCCCTAACACTTGTTAAAGACGTCGAGGAGTTTCTTGAGGGCCATTTTCGGCAATAAAGTTAAAAGTAGACCCAAGGATAAAAATAGGGGAAATAATAGTGTTGGATGGCATTAAATATTATGGATAGTGCATATATAGGATAATACAAGAATATTTTCTTTTTGTTTGAACTGTCAAATTTTGCTTTATTGCATCAAATCTGAGTGTTTTTTGGGTTATAAAAAAAGAACTAGTAACTTTCGTACTACTTAGGTAATGTTGAATGAGTTTTTGGCCAAAAGATAATAATTTAAAGACTTTGATCAATAAAATAAAAATTGAATAAATATCCATATCAGTTTGTTTATCCCTTTCTCTGTTTAGATTATCAACTTTTAGCATAGCGTATGACTATATGAGTAGAATCCACCAATTAATTAGTGAATTAGTTCTTCCATTCACAATAAGTGATTAGTTTATTTTTTTATTTTATTTTTAAAATAAATATTTATTTATATAATAAAAAATATATTCAATTTATTTTTTTAAAATTACTCTTATGTACGTATCCCTAAAAAGTCTTTTACTCCTCATATTAAAATATACTATAATATTTAATTAAGGGTAGTTTAATCACACTAACATTTTGTCTAAAATTTAGTATTTCTTTAATAGGCATGCCCGAAACAAATTGATCACTTATTATGAATCGAAGGGAGTAACTATTAAGTTTGGTGCATTAATGGTGTATAATATTTTTCGATGAAATTATGTTAAGTTGGCTTACAATTTTTTATAGGACGATTTAAAAATAAAATAATAAGCTGCTATATTTGATTATATAATATTATAAAACAAATAGATATGTAGAGAGAGAAGCTCCTCCTTCTCTCTACCTTTCTTCCCCAACCCTACTGTTTCATCGCCTTTCCTCCATTGCTACTGCTAAGGTGAGTTAATCTAGCAGACTGAGTCATGGCAAAGAGAAGAGGTCGCCCAAGAAAAGAGTTAGTTCCAATTTATGCGAGTGATTTAGTCTTCCAAAAAATAGTTAACACAGTTCCATCGGTTGGCATCACTGTTCCATCGATTTCATCTGTGAATACTGTTCCATCGGTTGGCATCACTGTTCCATCGATTTCATCTGTGAATACTGTTCCATTGGCTCAACCAGTCTCAGATTCACAAGGCACAATGTTACAAGCAACTACTGTTCCATTGGCTCAATCAGCTCCAGATCCACAACCATCTAATGTCCCTATGTTACAAACAGCTCCTGCGAGAAGTATTGTACATCCAGTCATACCTATGGAAGGCCCAAAGGAGAAGAAAAATGGGGAAAAGACGTGCATGCAACAACCAACTACTGCAGATTCTACTAAAGCTGCAGCAGAGGAAATCTCAAATCTACCTAAACAGTGGAATAGCCTCTTCCAAAGCAACAGATTGGCTGCAAATGGTATGTCATTAGAATATATTCCTCCTATACTAGTCAATGGGAAACCAGTTGGTCAATTGGTAAAGGAAGAAGTAGAGGAGGAAGAAGGGAAATGGAAAAGTGCTCTGGTGGTATTTGTGTTAGGCAATAGCCCTGGGTTCAATGGAATGAAGAGATTTATTAATCTCCATTGGTCGCATGTGCCTGATCCTGAATTGTTTTATCATGAGGAGGGGTATTATATTGTCAAATTCAATTGCATTGAAGATGCTAAAGAAATATTGTGTGGAGGACCATATACGATTGCTAATAGACCAATGATTTTGAAACAATGGTCTGCAGATTTTGATTTTAAAGCAGCTTTTCCTACTGAGATTCCTTTATGGATAAAATTCCCTAACTTACCAATGTCTTGTTGGGGTAGCAAGTCCTTGAGTAGGATAGCTAGTGTTCTTGGGAAACCAATATATGCTGATGAATGTACTACTAAACAGACTAGAATCTCTTATGCTAGAATGCTCATTGAGGTAAATGTATCAAAACAGCTGCCTTGTGAAATAGAGATTCTAGATCCAAATGGAAGGAGTTTCATACAGGATGTACTCTATGAGTGGAAACCTCTATACTGTGAGAAATGCTTGGAGGTTGGACATAATTGTCTAACCAAAATTTCACAACCTATGCAAAAAGCCAAGGTAACCCAAGAATGGAGAGTGAAAGCACCAATTACAACAAGCCAAAGCTGCCAGGAGCTTCACACCCAGAGTCAAGTAGCAAGTAAGGAGATCATTCAACCTCCTACTGTGATTGAGGAAAAACAGAAGCAAGTTGTCCATGACTCTCCAGTTTTCAATATAACCAACTTCCCTCCATTGTCCCCTCTTGTTTTGTCCAATAGGTATGAAATTGGGTCAGTTAGATGGTCTGATCATCCCCAAGATGAAGGGGGAACAAGTAAAACCCAATGAAGTGGATCTTTTGGAATATTAGAGGTGTAAATAAAAGGTTCAAACAAAAAGAAGCTCAGAATTATCTTAGGAATAATAAGTTTGACCTGGTTGGACTAGTTGAGACCAAGGTTAAACAACACAATGCAAATAGAATAGCTAGTTTTCTATTACCTAACTGGAGTATGCTCACTAATTACAACAGTGCAGTAAATGGTAGAATTTGGATCTTGTGGGATCCTTCAAAACTTGTGGTGTCTGGTCATATAGAGGAGGCTCAGATCATTCATTGTAAAGTCCAACACATCACTGGGGAGATTATCTGCTGGCTCTCAGTAATCTATGGTTTCAATGACTGTGATCAAAGGAAGCTACTATGGAGTTCTATTGTGAATCTATCATCTGGTATTACTGATCCTTGGCTCATTGCAGGGGACTTCAATGCAATTCTATCAACTAAGGAGAGGCAATCCAGCCAACAAGTGAAGCAAAGGGAATTGGTGGACTTTAATAACTGCATTCAGCAATCAGGGCTTATTGAACTACCTTGGAAGGGGAACTTTTTCACCTGGTCTAATCAACAAAGTGGTAATGATAGAGTATGCAGTAGATTGGATAGAGTGTTTAGCAATTTTGAGTGACAGATGAAGTGGAATCATGTACATACTGTATATGGTCAGCCACTTATATCTGATCACAACCCTATGCTACTAACTCTTGCAACTGATACAGCAGTAAGGAAAACTCCATTCAGATTTTTCAATGCTTGGATCCAGCATAAAGAATATCATGGTATTCTCTCAAGGTATTGGAGCAGCAAGGAGAAACACAACCTTCAAGGAGTATGGAATAATCTTAAAGCACTTAAACAGCCTTTAAAATCTCTTAATGTTAGAGACTTTAAAAACATATCCCAAAGGATTGAAAGCAGCAGGAAAGAATTGATAGATATGCAGCATCAACTGGATCTTTCTTATTCAGACAATCTCCAACAAAAAGCAAAGGAAATGGTACAGCAACTGGAGAAATGGTCACTTGTAGAAGAGTCAGCCTTACAACAAAAATCAAGAGCTAAGTGGATCAAGCTAGGGGATTCCAACAATAAATATTTCTCAGCAGTTATGAAGGAGAGGAATCAATATAAAAAGATCATTGAACTATCCACAGAAGGAGGTCAGAAGATAAATGATTCTGAAGAATTGAAGAAAGAGATCAGGGATTTTTATCAAGCTCTGATAGGAACAGCAGCCAACACACTTCCAGCAATAAATAAGCTATATATGAGGAATGGACCAAAACTATCTCAAATTCAAAGGAAGGAGCTTATAGCTGATATATCTGAAAGGGAGATAGTTGATAGCTTGAAGGCTATTGGAAATGATAAAGCTCCAGGTATAGATGGGTTCAATGCCATGTTCTTCAAGCAGTCTTGGCATATCATTGGGAGGCAGGTGATGTTAGCAGTTACAAATTTTTTTCAAACTTCCAAAATGTACAGTCCAGTCAATTGTGCAACAATTACTTTGTTACCCAAGGTTCCCAATCCCCAAACTGTGAAGGAGTTTAGGCCAATAGCTTGTTGTTCAGTCTTGTATAAGATCATATCCAAACTGTTGGCTAATAGACTCCAAAAAGTGATGAGTAGTATTATATGCAACTCCCAGGCAGGATTTATACCAGGAAGAAGAGTAGCAGATAATGTGATATTAGCTCATGAGCTAATAAAACAGTACTCCAGACAACACATCTCTCCCAGATGCATGATCAAGATTGATCTCCAAAAAGCCTATGACTCTGTGGAATGGAGCAGTCTACAACAGATTATGGAAGAACTTGATTTCCCTAGCAGGTTTATTAAATGGATCATGGAATGTGTTCAAACTGTTAGCTACACTGTTGTAGTTAATGGTGAAACAACAAAGCCCTTTCAAGCTGCTAAAGGATTGAGACAAGGAGATCCAATATCTCCCTTCTTGTTTGCTATCATTATGGAATATCTTAGTAGAGCTCTGGCACAATTGCAGCATACTAAGAACTTCTCATATCATCCAGGATGTAAGAAGCTGGGAATCACTCATTTGAGCTTTGCAGATGATTTGTTATTATTTGTCAAAGGGGAAACTCAATCAGTAAGTGCTATGTTTCATTTCTTCTCTCAATTTCTAGCTGCTACTGGGCTGAAGGCTAACCTAAACAAAAGTGCAGTGTATTTTGGGGGGGTTGCAATTGAAAATCAACATCATATCCTCAATCTTCTTGGTTATGTTAAAGGTGATCTTCCTTTCAAATACTTGGGAGTCCCATTAACTACCAAGAAACTATCAGTTACTCAATGGCAACCTTTGGTTGATAAGATCACAGCAAAAATAACATCCTGGACAGCAAGATATCTATCCTATGCAGGCAGATGCCAACTGGTTCAATTTGTTATTCTTGGAGTCCAAGCTTATTGGGCTCAGCTATTCATTATGCCTTCTAAAGTTGTCAAGCTATTGGAATCTATCTGCAGAACCTACATTTGGTCAGGGTCTGTGACCATCAACAAGAAAGCATATGTAGCCTGGGAGAAAATGTGTATGCCTAAATCTGTTGGGGGACTTAACTTAACTAACATCTCATTGTGGAACAAAGCTGCAATAGCTAAACTAGGATGGGATTTAGCTCACAAGAAAGACCTGCTATGGGTCAAATGGATTCACAGTGTGTATGTTAAACAACAACAACTGGACAGCCTCACTATTCCAAATAATGCTAGCTGGATGGTAAGGAAGATTGTGGAAGGAGTAAAGCTACTGCAACTTCATAATTTGCTCAATGAAACTGCCTGCACTATAAGGAAGGTGTACTTGCAGCTGCTTGGAGATTCAGCCAGAGTTCCATGGAAGAATTTGGTTATGCAAAATGCAGCTAGACCAAAGGCTATCTTTAGCGTATGGTTACTGCTGCAGGATCGACTGCCTACCAAAAATAGATTGCTGCAATGGAAATTGAATATCTCAGGGATGTGTGTTATGTGCCAGCAAGAAGAGGAAACTAGAGATCATGTCTTCCTACATTGTATCTATGCTACACAACTGAGACACAAAGTTCTACAATGGCTGAATATGGATGACTTCAATGGACATAACTGGATGCAATTCTGCAATTGGATCATTCTACAATCCAAAGGGAAATCTGTCCGAGCTCTCACATTCAAGATGACCATCACAGAAATGTTCTATAGTATATGGTTGGAAAGAAATGCAAGAATCTTTGAAAACACTTACTGTAATTGTGACAAACTCCTAAGTAGTATAGCCTATATTTGTAATGTTCGAGCTCATCCTAGGCTTAGTATACATATTCAGCAGTTCATGATATGAATACTGAATATTAGAGTAGCATAGATTTCGTGTTTTTATTAGATAGGCAGTTGAGTTTAAAACTGTCTTTGATATGTAAAGACCTTTTGGTGATTAATAAAAATTTTAATTACCAAAAAAAAAATTATAAAACAATTAAACTATTGGTGTATATATCTTCAACTTACAATTAATACGTACAAGAAATCAATATAACAAGTTTAAGAAGGTAGAAATAAAGCTCCAAATCTTAAACCCTAAACTCATTCGTGTTCTTCTTTAGAGTCCAACTCAAATGCAATCATGCATGGATTGTCAAGATCAGAAAATGGCTGAAACGAATTTTGAGCGATATAAATCTCAGTGAAGTGGTGGACCATAGCTGTTGGGAATAGGTTAATTTTAATGTTGACATAAGTGAATGGGAAAAATAGGGATGTGTGCCAAGGATAAATTAGAAACAAAGGAGAAAATGACAAAAGGTGTAAAATACAAGCAAATACTCTCTCCGGCTGTGACCAATTATTTTTTCATTTTAGTTTAAAATAAAGGTTTAATTATATAATTAAAAAAGAATTTAATTTATTTTTATAAAACAATCTTTATGTATATATTTTTTAAAAATTTTCTTACTCCTCACATTAACTATTTAATTAAAAATAATTTAATCATAATAATTATTTTTATATAAAATTTAATATTTTTTTAATAGGTGTGTTAAAAATAAATTGATCCCTCATAAACCGGAAGGAGTAGAAGAGAGTGAGGGGGACAAGGATGTGAAATCAAATGGTTTGTGATGATAGAAAATGATTCACTTTAATTTTCCAACACTTCTCCACACTTTTTCTTAGCATTTTCTTCTTCAACTTTGAGGAGAAGAGAAAGGTATGAAATATGCATGGCTTTAACTTGTAAACCAAATTCTCGAGAAATGTTCGAGAAAAGTATTTTGTAGAAAAAAGTTTGCAAAAAAAAAGAAAAAAGAAAAAAAAGAATGTTTTTAAGATTTTATGAGTGTTGGTATGGGAAATCCCCTCACTGTCATTCTGCATTGCGAAATTCTTTTGAGAAATTATTTTTCGAAAAAAATTAAATTATGAAGTTCATTTTTCTTTTTTATCGTAAAATAGAAATTTATAAAAGAAATTTAGTAAACACTAGAGTATCGTAGTTGAGATTTGAGCTTGTATCCTGTTCATGCGGTACGTTCAGATTTTTCTATAATAACATCCTTATATAACAAATATTCACTATAAAAGCCAAGTTTTTTTCAGAACTAATTTTTAATTTATATTTTACCTCTCTATAACATATTTTTACCTATAACAACAACCATATTTATAGTAGAATGTTATTTCTAACATTACCCCTCTATAACAACCATATAGAACCTTTAAGATTACTAATAATTCTAAAATTTTATGCACCATCTATTCCATTAAACATAATTTTTGTCTTGCATGATATATAAGATTTGAAGATCTGCACATGATATTTTTTCTATTGAACAAATTCCAAAAAATATTTAGATAGAAAATTTATCTGTTAAACTCTTAGATTATGTTCAAGGGAAAGCTACTGAATACCTTTTTGCGAGAAATTTGGACATGAACCTTCACAACTTCAAGCATTATATTAGTAAGAGAATATACCTTTTTGCGAGAAATTTGGAACGAACCTTCACAAATTCAAGCGTTATATTAGTAAGAGAATATAACAGCCATATAGAATTTTTAAGATTATTAATAATTCTAAATATTTGTGCACCATCTATTCCATTAAACACAATTTTTATCTTGCATGATATATAAGATTTGAAGATTTGCACATGATAGCTTCTTTTATTGAACAAATTTTAAAAAAATATTTAGATAGAAAATTTAACCGTAAGCTCTTAGATTGTGTTCAAGAGCAAGCTACTGAATACCTTTTTGCGAGAAATTTGGTCACGAACCTTCACAAATTGAAGTGTTATATTAGTAAGAGAATGTCATATTTTATACTTCAATGCCACACAAGGGGGAGGGAGGTGATTTGTGTGGTATCCAATTTTTTACATGCACATATTATATAAGGACCTGATTCTTTTACGTGTTCTATACACTATAATTGCGAAATACTAAATGCAGAAAGTAAAGAACACAAGTACTTTTACGTGAAAAATAACTGGGTCAAAAGGTAAAAAAACTACGACCTACTTCTTAGTAAGATTTTTTCCAGCACTCCACTAAATCACTGAGCCAAAAGCAGCATTTACAAAACTTTTGTAAACCTAAGGATTACCTCTAGCACTTTGCGGCAACCAGCCTCAAGCTATTGCGATTTTCAGGTTAACTCTGACTTGAATAATACATTCAGAGTACCTAGTACAAATGCTTCTACAGAAAGTTGAAATGTACAACTTAAAAGCCCTGCTACAATGAAACTGAAATAAAAGACAGATACTTAAAATTGGTTTTTCTATCTGGTTCATGTAGCTTCAGGTTCGCACACTTTAAACACACATGAATTACTTGCAAAATGCCTTGCTATTTTGCTCTCAACTTGTTTAACTTCGGTGATTGTGCATCGCTTGTATAAGAGAACATCCTGAAATATATAAAATTAGTGGAATAGGATCAACTATAGTTCTAATGCTATAGTCTTCTATGGTAGAAGAGTTATTTTCATCTTCAACTTCTAATTCCTTCCTTATCTAGGATAAAGTTCTCTTCAAATAATGAATCTTTCTCCTTATCAATTACGCAACCTTTTCGTTCAGGAGATAACAGATATAACCACTTAAGCTTATCTCCTTCACGTGCATGTCTTATGCTTGGATCTGTCTGTGCCCAGTGTACACCGTGTATAGACCTGGTTCATGCATGTGTTCGTTTGTTAATCATTAAAACTTACTAATGCCAATAAATTTCTCCCTTTTAATGATGAAAGACTCTCTATTTTTCATAAGCATGAAAAATGTTTTAACTCATCTCAACATCAACACAATGTTAGAACACTTTCTATTTTAAAGTCACAAATTATAAAGGACCAAGTTCATTAGGTTATAAACATCACAGTTCAACGTAAAAAGTACAACCTATCTTCTCCCTTTTGGCATCATCAAAAAGTTACATAATTATGTCAAATAACAAGATTTTAGCAAATCTTACCCATGGCCATTTAGGCTACTTCAAAAGCAATAGTGAAGTCAAGTATCCCTTATCAATCTAAGGATATTAGCCATCTAAGAAACATCAACAAACAGTTATATCAAAATCAATGGTTATCATTGATAAGAGTCATCCACAAAGCATAGAAGAAAATAAAAGTATTGCACCATAAGCAAAAAGACAAAAAAAAAATCCCATTCGGATCACTGCTTTTCTAAAAGGGCTAGGAATGGTTTATGGTTGGGAAGGACTAGGTTCTTGGTTTTTGGCTAGAGCCAGCTTCAACATGTCATGAATAATGCCTTTATTCTTCTCTTTCTCCTTTATAAGCTCATACCTGAGAGCATCCATCTCACTTTCTACTTCAGCAAGCGTCTTCTTTAGCCTCTGAATCTCAGCATCCTTAGCCCACTCTCCTGCTCCAAGGCTCTCACTTTGCTGTTTACAGGCACCCTCTAGGATCAACCAGATTCTTTGGGAACATCATGGACTTCATAGTCACATGAAAATCAAGGTATTATCCCTAAAGTGATCTTTGTTTGTGCTAACATCCCATTTCTTGAGGGAAACCTTGAAGTGAGAAAACACAATAGTGAGAATGAACCCATAGAGTATGTTATGAGCTTTAGTGCCAGTGAGTACCTTATCAAGGTTCAAGATGATAAATCTCGGCCATTTTTTCTGCCTCCCACTATCCAGGCACTCTACAAGGACCAGGTCTATGAAAATTGCAATGTGCTTTCTCTCTTGCCTAGGTAGAACAACCTTATTGACAAATTCAAATATCAGCTAGTAGGCAGACTTTATCTCACTTTTGTACACAACCCTGGGCTATAAATCTAAGCCTTTGTTAGCAAATTTCTTGATAATGACCAGGGAGGTAGGTAGGTTTTCTAGGCTTGGCAGTTTCAGCTTCTTGTACTCGTTATACCTTTCAGCGGGTACCCTTAGAATTTCCCCAGTTACTTGGCATCAATAATCATAGTCACCTCTTTTACAACACTGGTTACCCTGCCATTGTTGATCTCACACTTAACGAAGAACTCCACAATTTCTGCCCTGTCCAATTTTCTTTCCATTTGAAGGACCATGTCTTTCCATCCCTGAAATTCTAGCTTTACCAGCACCATTACCATTCCTTCCTCATCAAAGTCCCCGATGAGTCCACCCTTGAAAATTGTTATCTTCCCAAACTTCACCATTTTGTCATGTTCTTCATCAGTTTCCTCTTCTTCCTCACTCTCTTCTTCTTCCACTACTTGCATTTTTCTTGATTTTCTAGCAAACCCGGTTCTTTTGCCAAGGTAGAAGGCTCTGTATTAACATTCTTTGAAGGGGACTTCTTTTTGGAAGCCTTTCTTCGCTTTGGTTGTCACAACCTCCATTTACTCTGCCTCATTTTCATCGTGAAGGACCAGGTCCATCTCTTCAATTTCAATTGTCTCAACTGGTTCACTCACTTTCTTCTTTCCTTTTTCAACAACTTTTCTTTTACTCTCTTCCAAGGCCCTTTCAAGTTCAACCTCTCTCTGCTTACTCTAACTCCTTATAGCTCTTCCTCTTGTAGGAGGAGTCTCAACAAGTATAGAAAATGCAACCTTTCTCTTTTTGTGCTACCTAGAAGTTCCAGGAATTTTAACTCTTGAACTTTTCTTCCTCCTTGGATTGTAGCTATCAGCCACTCTTTTCGGTAAATCTTTGAGGGGTTCCTTCACAGATGAAACATGTTTTTGGAACCTCTTCCTCAACCTATCCAGCCCTCAACTAGATTTGCATTTCCAGATCCACTTCCTCATTTTTCTCTCTAACTTTCTTTCTCTTAAATAGCTTTCTCCCTTCTAGGATGACATTGCCACTTTTATGGATCCGCACCTGCGCATGCGATCCTCACTCCCAGCTCCTTTTCTCGCTTCTAGGATGACATTGCCACTTTTATGGCTCCGCACCTGCACCTAACGCTCTGCAGGTGCGGCCATACCAGAAATAGAAAATCTTTAGTAATGCAACATGGAATGAAATGATCTGAACCTTGTCCGAAACTCACCTGAGCCACTCGAGACCTCGTCCAAATACACCAAGAAATCCCATAATATAATATGGACCTATTTGATTCCTCAAAACATACATAACAATATTGAAACGATGAATCACACCTCAATTCCAAATCAACGAACTTCAAACTTCAAACTTCCATAACTGATGCTGAAACCTATCAAATCACGTCCGATTAACCTCAACTTTCACACACAAGTCACATTTGACATTATGGACCTGGTCCAACTTCCGGATCCAGAGTCTGACCCCGATGTCAAAAAGTCCACTCCTGATCAAACTTTCCAAAAATTCCATCTTTTGCTATTTCAAGACAAATTCTACTATAGACCTGAATATCATAGTTCGGACGCGCTCCTAAGTCTAAATAACCCAACAGAGCTATCAGAACCATCAAAAATCCAATCAGCATTCAAATAATAAAAAGTCAAACTTGGTCAAATGTTTCAAATATAAAGCTTCTAGATGAGAAACATTCTCCCAAATCAATTTAAAATAACATGAAACCGAAACCGACGATTCATATATGTTATAATACATTACATAGAGCTACCCATGCCCGAAACTATCGAGCAAAGTGCTAATTCTCAAAATGACTGATCGGTTCATTACATCTTCCTCCACTTAAATATACTATCTTTAAACGTGCCCATAGTTGTATCAAAATGCATCAAATCACCATGTAACCTTACTATGTACATACTCAGGGGGGGTTTATCCCACGTCACCCTATCCCATATAGGTTTGATAACACAACATGATTGAAATTTCTTAATCCAAACTAGCCCATAATTCTTAAAACCCAATTTCCAACATCCGAAATTTTTTATAAGAGCAGAATCTCGCATGTACACACTGTATAAGTCTAAACAAGCTATATCAAATCATATTTGTAAACCAAGATGTAATCACATGATATACCTCAAAATTCAAAAACGCATAGCGATAATTTCTAATAAGAGTAGTTCAAAACCTACCAATGCCGGTAATAAACCTCTTATAAAAAAAGCCTCATTCTAACACCTTCATATACTGCCAAAGTTGAAAGAAACATGCAGAAACTCATAACCATTCGTCAAACCAACAAGTCATGGAGCTCTCTCTCATTCGACAAGGACTATAGAAACTTTCTAAGCCGACTTTCGATATTATTCTTCCAACCATGTTATCATCAATTTATGGTAGTATTCATTCTAGGTCCAATGACCACATCTCATCCAACACGACCACTCTAGTGACATTACACATCAATACAATCTAAAGCCGCAACTCGCGCAATCCGTGCACCAATAAGAAACATTTCAAATGTACTCAATCATGGAAAATGACTCAGATAAGAGAACTGTCTCGCAAGTTTAACAACTAAAGCCACAATGCAATACTAAGTACCTATCACACGCCGTATAACCAAAACATACGAATCTAACGCAAAGGATCATGTCTCAACATAACTCTGCTACAATGCGTGACCCATCCAAACAATCGTCCATATTATATATCTGGATCCACCCTGCTCAAAGTAAATAGCCATGTGACATTCAACATAAAGTACCCAAAGTGTATTACCATAACCATGGAGAGAAAATAACACAATACCATGATCCAAAAAGAATATAACCAATGCGCAATCAATCATGCAATACCCAAATACTCATCCAGCTCAAATCCTGATATAAAGCTCAAATAGAATCGTACCATACGTGGATATAATTAATGAATCACAACTCCTTGTAGCATAGAAGAGTAACTCACAGATCATTTTAGAACATGAACAAGCTCAACAGCAACTGAATGGCACATCCCTCATCAATAGCACTATGGCTCCAACCAATGGATCCGCAAATCAACTCTTGTCATCCATAAATAGATCAGTAACCCTCCGAAAGTCCACAATGACAAAATCATAACACATATTATCATCTGGCTAGCTTTATCCACCACTACAGTCCATAACCATGAAATATTCTACTCATGAGAACTTCCAGCCTCCAAATCCATAGAGCATACGAATCACCATATCCGATCCCAACTCCACCGTCTGAATATCTAACACATCTCTCATACACGATTATCCTGATAGAAATACTTCTAAAATTCTTTCGTGCCACATAATTTTTTTTGAATATCATCAGTCGTTCAACTAGGAGAGTGCCACAATACCGATGAAGTATCCATAGATTAAAACACATTGCCCATTCTGAAATGTGTATTCTCATCAAGCCATTCCAAATAGTAATGTCATTTGCCTAGTCATTTGAAATAGTCCATGCTGCCTAAGAATTTATGTCCCTCCCTTCAAAACCAAATCGTGACCTTGCATATGCCAATCTCAATCCCACAAAACACACCGTATATACCATTGTGAACACCTAATTTTTTACCACGCCCAAATTCTATACTAGATTACTGTAAATATTTCTTTTACGTCTAATCTTAATATTTTAAAAATTTTATCTTACTCTTAGTAGGTTTTATTTAAAAAATATATATATACTAACTATATATTCACATTCTTAGAGTGAAAGTTTTACTCGTAATTTTAATAAAAGAAAAATATTAAAAAAAGGAAGAAAAATATTAAAAAGAAAAAGAAATCTAATTAGAATTTTAAATGTAAGCTATAATATTTTACTTAGTATAATTTAAACTACAATTTAAATATTTAATTTTCCTATGTATATAATATTTAAATATAAGATAGCTAACTAATATTTTTAACTATGCATTTTACTTTCTAATTTCTTCATTAATAAAGAATAAGTAAAAGTTAAAAAATAATAATAACAACAACAATAATAATAATAATAATAAATAATAATATAATAAAAGGGGATAAATCTTAAAAGATTCAAACAAAATTATCCTAACCACTTACCATGATTTTTTCAACTTCTTTCTCCCACTTCAACTCTAACTATAACTCTTTTACCTACTCCTACATTGCTATTATAAAAGAAAAAACAAAGCAAAAAAAAAAAAAGGAGAAAAAAAAAACGTTGAAAAACAAAGGAGAAAAAAAAACGTTGAAAAACAAAAGAGAAAAAAAAAACGTTGAGAAACAAAGAAGAAAGAAAACAACTGAAGAGAGAAAACAAAGGTAGAAAGGAAGAAAAAACGTTGAAAAAATAAAGAAGCAAAGAAAGAAAGAAAACAGGAGTTTGAGTTTAGTTCGCGATTTTGTGTTTGTGGTTCTAAAAATGTTAGCATTGTAACTTTAGAAATCTGTAGATATTCTTTTATTGTGAAATCTTATAAAAGGTAACACTTAATCTCTTTGGTTAATTAAATATAATATACAATTGAATGTATGATGTTAGTTTATTTAAATTCAGTTATTCTTTTGCTTTCTTTTGTACTTTAGATGGTGTCGATTTCTTCTCGTTATCTATCCATGTATATGTATGTTTAAAAAAAATCGGACTAATCTGAAAATTATTCTTCACTTTAAATCTTAATTTTAATCTATTCTTTTCACGTTCAATCCCCGGGGCATGTTGATCGAGTTAGCGTAACATTTTTTTTGGGATTTGGATTTTTCTTCTCTTGAGATAATTT
Organism: Nicotiana benthamiana; assembly: GCA_034376525.1. Classification (NCBI taxonomy): domain Eukaryota; kingdom Viridiplantae; phylum Streptophyta; class Magnoliopsida; order Solanales; family Solanaceae; genus Nicotiana; species Nicotiana benthamiana. The sequence continues at coordinate 22,802,394 of CM067329.1, forward strand.
GCATAAACTTGGTCAATCAGAATCTTATTTCTTATCTTTATATATTAACTTTTCTCTCGTAAATATAATTTCATTAGTTTGTCAGATTATTTATCGGAATTACTTTAGAGCGATGTTATCCATCTTAATTCGTTTTGTAGGCATAAATATTATTTATTTTACCATAAGAAAAATAGTAAAAGAATCCCTTAAGTTTTCTTTTATTTAATTCATTCTAAGAAACTCTACTATGTTGCTTCCTCATGCCTCCACCGTTAGAAATTTTTGTTAATATAGTATAAATGTATGATTTCGGCTTTTCTCTAACAATAGGCAAGTCCTGAATTAATTTAATGGAATTTTCCATGGCTTCTTTCAAAGCTTTAATTCACCTTTTGCTTTAAAATAAATATTTTTTAAAATAATATTTTTTTAGTTCGAATATTTTTCTTACATTATTGATGATGTTGCATTACAGAGAAGTTATTAGTAGTTAGGTTGTATTGATTTAAATTAATAAACTAAATAGTGAGTAAAAAAACTACACTCAAAGTTAATGAAGCTATAAAGCTAACTTTTTTTTTTATTTTGTAAAATAAATGTTATTATATATTAATTCCAGAATATCAACCAAATTATAAAAATATACAATTAGATATCTTGAATATTAAAGAGACAAAAATAATTAGATATTCTAAATATGCTGTTAGCCCATGGTTCATACCCGAACCTTGGATTGATATGCTTAAATAATAAAAGGATCACGTGTGCATTCCGCGTCTTGATACCTTTTTAATTTGAAATAATTATGTTATAATCATGTGTGCATTCCATACCTTGGTTTAATATTTAATTTCAAGGAAGTACCTTGTGTGCGTATAGCATCTTGGTCAAAATAATTAATAAAAATATAATAAATTAATTTAAGCGGTAATAAATAAGCCATAATCAATAAAATACAAGAATAGCTAAAAATTTGATTTAAGCCTTACATTAATCAATAGAAGCGACTGTACTAGAACCACGGGACTCCAGGGGTGCCTTACACCTTCCCCTCGGTCAACAGAATTCCTTACTCAGTCTTCTGTTTTCGTAGACCATAAATTAAGAGTCAAACCTTCCTTTTGAAAAGGAATTCAAATAAAAGGTGACTTGGAACACCAAAACTCAATTCCAAATGGCGATTCTAAATAATAAATAATCCCTTTTCAAAACGTCACTATAATTGAAAAGTTCTTCTAACTCAACCTCGTAAAAGGGTAGTGTGGGAAAAAAGAGGTGTGACAGTTGTGACGACTCTGCTGGGGACAATTAATAAGAATTCGAGCTTTGTATGTTGATTCTTGTTTGGCTTTTATCATGTTCTGGGTATTATTATATTTTGAAGCCTAATGTGCTATTTTTCGTTTGTTTACCGCTTTAATATTTATTTGAACTGTGATGTAAGTTGTATCCTCTCTCGCACCCCTCTGAGTCTTCTGATAGGTAGTTATGTTGTGTTTGCCTACCAGCATCACAAAACTTCTGTCTTGAGATAAAGCCAGTTCGCCTACCAGCTTCTGGTGAAAGATTTAGTCACACATATTTAGGCGGGAGAGCTGTTAGCTAGCCAGTGTTGTTCTACTACTGGTGACGCTTGACGCTCCTCGGCCCAGATTGTCCACCCGGGTAAGCCTTGTCTAGATACCATCTCCTTTAGGATTTTAAAACTTAGAAGAACAAGCCACAAGATATGAATATCCCTAGTAGGTTACGCTTTATTTGCATCATATGCGTTGAACTTAGCAGGGCTCAGCGGAGCCGGACTCGTCTAGGACATGTGCCAATTTTTCGGACCAACATGTTCATATTTATGTGCTATATGTAACATTATTTGGTAGGCTTCACTCAAATGTTGATCAGCTTTAGGATAGAATTAAACAAGGGTAAAGAAAGAGGAAATTTCAAGCTTTCATAAAATACCTTTTCTTAAAATAAAATTTTGAAAGGTTTTGGTATATAAACTAATAATTTTCAAAATAGTTTTCTTTTTTAGTTACCGAACTAAGTGGGTTTGATTCTCACCGGATGTGAGATACGTAGGCAACCTTTATCAGGTTCAACCTATTTTAAATAAACATAAAAAAGGGAGTAAAACAAAAGGGTTTTTATGAATTATTAGTTATTATTATTATTATTATTATTATTATTATTATTATTTTCAAATAATGATAATATAGTCACTTTTGTCAAGTTTTTAACTAGTTTTGCCCTTGCATTTGGTCTTTTTGTCGAAATAGCCTTGAAACCTGCATCGAAAATGCGAAATGAGAGGCCAATTTTATTTTTTACTAGTTTTTTTTACAAAACGAAAAAAATGTTATTTGGGCCTTTTGTTTTTTTAATGACTATTACTAATTTAATTGTTTTAGACCCACAGTTTGGTTTTTATTTATTTATTTATTTATTTTGGAGATTTTTTATTATTATTATCAAAGTTTATTTTATTCCAGACATGTTTATGTCTTTAGAGTCAGTAGAGTCCGTTCGTATATATTTCTTTTTCTCTCATTCTAAAAAAATATAATTAAAAAACATTTTATGTTGTCTTATTTATTTATTAATTTAAAAAAAGAGAAGAAATCATTAGAATTATTGTTATTTCTCCTTAACTACGTGGTGGTCTGATTCATGCAGCGTCATGATACGTAGGCAATCCCCATCGGATGCGATCACAACCATAACTAATCTGAAAAAAAATGATAAAAAATTAAAATAAAATAACATAAAAGAGCAGTAAGTTTAAAAGGAAATAATCCAACAAGCGGGGATGAAGCATGAACCCTTCCAAAATTATTTTAGAAATGAAAATGGCATTAGGTGCATGGCACACAATGTGTGATTAATATCTGAAAATGCCTGACTCTAACACGTTTGTTGTTTGTTATTTCTAAAGAGATAGGGTTAGACAGAGATGGTTGGTTTGTGGTTTAAACTGGTGACTCACCCTTACAACACGAGGTCAAAAGGAAAAAGTAAAATGGGAAACAACAGTGAGAATGAGTCAGATAATGATGACGTCCATGGACAATTGGTCGAACAAGGTTCGGGACTAGTTGACCCCTGGGGCCTTCAAATAATCTTCATAATGTGTCAGTTGCAAATCAAGTGCCCATCTCCATAATAAGTAACCCATTATACCAACCTGGATTCAGTCCGAGCATTAACCTCCCCACTATCCCCAGTACATCCATTCCACGTCCTCCAACCGCACCCTTCAGAAACGACCTACATACTGTACCCATTCCTCAACTGGATCTTGCTCAAAAGTTCAAAAATAATCCACAATTGAATGCTCATGATACCCAACATTACTCTCCAGAACTGATTTTCAAGGTTCCAGATTCATACAAGCATACTCCTCAGAACATGTTCCCTATCGACGTCGAAAAGCCCAACAAGAATTTGGAACAAGAGGAAATTACCAGAAAAATGAAGAATTTGGAAAAAACCATGGAAACATACAGGGTTTGGGAGGCCACAAGAGTGTTTCATTCAATGATTTATGCATGTTTCCCCATGTTCATTTGCCACCTGTATTCAAGACCCTTAAGTTTGACAAGTACGATGGTCACAGTGATCCTGTGGCCCGCTTGAAGATATATAGTAACCAATTGAGGGGAGCAGGGGGCAAAGAAGAATTACTCATGGCTTATTTTGGGGAAAGTTAGACAGGAATTGCTTCAGAGTGGTTCATAGATCAAGACATATCTCACTGGCACGCTTGGAACGACATGGCTCAAGATTTTGTCCAACAACTTTCGTACAATAATGATATAGTGCCAGACCGCTCCTCTCTGGTCAACATAAAGAAGAAATCTACAGAAAGCTTCAGAGAATATGCAATCAAGTGGAGAGAGAAGGTTGCTATGGTCAAACTACCAATGAAAGAGGCAGAAATGATTGACTACTTTCTCCAAGCTCAGGATCTTGATTACCTCCATTATATGTTGGCCGCCATTGGCAAGCCTTTTGCCGAGGCGATCAAGATTAGGGAAATAGTTAAGAATGGCATGAAGTCGGGAAAATGGTGAGTCAGGCAACCCTTAAGGCGACTACGCAAGCAATTCAATGCAGGTCAAGCAGTTTCGGAAATTGAAAAAAGAAGGAAGAAGGATCCATGATGGCGTCTGGATTCGGGGGAGTTCAAAGAGCAATAGTTCCTTCATACGGGAAATTCCAACAAGAACAATCCAATTCTCCTCAACATTATTATCCGCCTCAGGGTCCCCGATACTCATTTCCCTCGCAAGAATACATAGTGTATAATGCTCAGGCTTATGCTAGGCCTCCCAATACACAACAATAGCGAGCATCGATTCTGCAAGGCTCCCCTCAACTCCGGAAAAATTTTCAGGCACCATATAATCCTCGTCCCAGACAGGAATATGTGAGAGAACAGGAGTCAAAGAAACAGTTCACCCCAATTGGAGAATTGTATACAAGCCTATTTCGCAAGTTAATGCAACTGAAATTGATTGAACCTATCATGCCACGTTATGTGAATCCAGATTCAAAAGGTTTTGACTCCAATGCAAGATGTGAGTATCATTCTAACACCCAAGGTCATAGTACCGAAAATTGTTGGACATTACGGAAAGACATTGAAAATTTGATTGAAGCAAAGGCAATTGTGGTGACAAATGATGAAGATACTCCTAATATCACAAACAATCCTCTCACAGCTCATGATAATACACATTTTATTGGGATTATTTGTGATGATTGTGATTACAAGAAATCTGGAAAGACGGAGATGATTGTTGGAACCATAGGGCTAGAGCCGAAAGTGATAGTAAGCCTGCCGCAATTGGCACCGCTGATTGTGAAAGGTGCGAGTTCTAGTTCGAACTTGGCAGGTTCTGAAAAATGGTTCTCTATGTTCCTGGAAGCACAAAAAAGATTGAGGTTCAATTGGGTGGGCCAAAACTTTATATCCCTGGGGGCATTCAAAAGATTGTTCCGAATAATGCTTTGAGAAATATAACAGATCCACTTGTGATCCAACCTGTTGTACAACTTCCAGTGTCAAACCCAAAAGCTATTCCCTGGAACTATAACAAGACAGTCATGACATACAAAGGAAAAGGGATAGTGGAAGAAACAGATGAAATGGGAGGCTTGACCCGCTCTGGAAGGTGGTACTCGCCAGAGGAGTTGAGAAAAGCTAAGCAAGCCAAGGAAAATCACTTTCCAGTGAAAGAAACTGTTTTAGAAAAAGAAGCGGGGGAATTCCTCAAGAAGATGAAAATGCAAGTCTACTCAATCATTGATCAACTAAGTAAAACCCCTGCTAAGATATCTTTGTTATCTATGCTTTTGCACTCGAAAGAACATCCCCGTGTGTTGATCAAAACATTGAACGAGACATATGTCTCAGAAAAGACAACGATGAATCAGCTAGAAAAGATGGCTGAAAGATTCCTTGAGGTGAACAAAATTTCTTTCAGCAATGATGATTTGCCTAAGGAAGGGGCTGCGCACAATAAAGCTTTGCATCTTATGGTTAAATGTGAAGGGCATTACGTAAAAGGGGTCATGATTGACGGAGGCTCAAGTGTAGATGCATGCCCTGTTTCTATTCTACAACAACTAAACATTGACACTAACAGAATTTGAACTAGTAGTGTCAGCATCAGGTCTTTTGATGGTTCAAAAAGAGACACTATTGGGGAAATTGAACTCACCATGACAATTGGCCCGGTTGATATTAACATTGTCTTTCAGGTGTTGGATATGAAAGCTTTCTATAATTTTCTTCTGGGAAGGCCGTGGATCCATATGGCCAGATATATACTATCCACCCTACATCAGATGGTCAAATTCGAATATGAAAGGTAAGAAATTGTTGTTCATGGGGAGGACGACTCGTCCGTCTAGAATGACCCGTCCATTCCATGTATCGAGGCCAAGAAAGGATGTAAATCCCTCATATGTCAAACATTTTAGGTGATTGAGGTAGACAAGGTGGAAGAAGGAAAACCAATTCTGCATCCCCATCTTTCAGCCACATATATAATGGTAGCTTCACTGATGTTGAGGAGCGGCTATGAACGAGGAAAAGGACTAGGATAATTTCTGCAAGGAATTGTGAAACCCGTTGCTCCTTTTTCGAAGAAAGATACCTTTGGCTTGGGTTTTAAACCAACATCAGCTGATATAAATAGAGCCAAGGCCTGGAAAAAGAATGGTTGGAATCTGTCAAAACCAATCCCTCACATTGCCTACTCTTTTGTCAAGCCAGCATTTAAAGAAGTCCAAAATCTTTCTACTCAAGACGACATTGATGAAGTTTTCCAGGGTCTCAAAGAGATGTTCTATGGAATCAACATGGTTCAAGTTGGTGAGGGCCCTAGCCGTGCAAGTGTTCAGCTGATTGGCCTAGATACTCGTTCAACAACTGGGAAGCAACTTCTCTTCCCATCAGGAAGGAGTCTTGGTAGTCTGTTTTGTTGCTTTTTCTGTATTGGATTATTTTCAGGGTTGTAATCCATATACTTTAGTTCAATTGCTTTGCTTTGATGTTAACCTTTCCAGTTTGATAGTAGAATTTTGTCTTTCCTTTCCCTAATTTTTATTAATTTCTCATTATTTTCAGTTTCGTTAATGTTGGCTTTAAAAACATGACATGCATACAATATTCATGCCTAGATCTTAAAAGTTGTCTAATCTCGAAATAATGAATCAAGAAGTTGACTATGATGAAGATGAGGCCTTTATGGAAATAAAAAGAGAATTGGATCAATTTGAGAATAAGCCTAAGCCTAACTTAAATGAAACTGAGGCTCATCTGATGAAGGAGGTATGTGAACAATTTAAAATTGAGCATCACCATTATACTCCTTACCGAATCAAAGCTAATGGAGCTGTTGAAGCTGCAAATAAGAACATCAAGAAGATTCTTAGGAGATGGTCAAAGGGTCTAGACAATGGCACGAGAAATTGTCTTTTGCTCTGTTGGGATACCGGACAACTGTCCGTACATTAGTTGGTGCAACACCCTACTTGTTACTTTATGGAATTGAAGCGGTCATACCTGTTGAAGTTGAAATTCCCTCTCTTCGGATAATTGTTGAAGTTGGGATTCAAGACACTGAATGGGTGAAGTCACGATTGGAACAGTTGAGTTTGATTGATGAAAAGCGTTTGGCGACATTTTCTTTTGGTCAGTTATACCAACAAAGAAAGGCACGTGCTTACAGTAAGAAAGTGCTCCCAAGAAAATTTGAGGTAGGACAGCTTGTTTGAAGCGCATCTTTCCATACCACGAAGAAGCAAAAGGAAAGTTCGCCCCGAATTGGCAAGGTCCTTACCTCGTCAAGAAAGTATTGTCGAAAGGAGCTCTACACTTGGCAGATAGAGAAGGAAATGTGACATACATATCCATCAATGCAGATGCAGTCAAGAGATACTATGTCTGACATGCCTCTATTGGGGCATTTGGTATATACTTAGCATTCTCCGGTTGGGATGACGAAAGGCTATCATTCTCGCTACCCAAACACTGGTCAACCCTAGTTAGACATTTGAAACCTTTCTTTGCGTTTACCCTCTTTTGGAACCAATGTAATTAAAAAATATATATATGTTTTAAAAAAAAGAAAGTCATCATCAAAACAACTTCACACCATCCTGAACTACGTTCGATTTGATTCCGAAAGGATACGTAGGCAGCCTCTCTCTGAGGTTTAGTCACACCAAACAAAAATCCACATTTCCCCAATATATAAAGAAACGGGGACATGTTTTTATTTTATTTTCGATGGCGTTCCATCAAATGGTTCTAAAATTTCTAATTCAGTTGAGTAGTTCTTTTTACCTTTCCTTTTTAAGACCTTCTGATCAGCTTTTGAGAATGCTAAGACAGTACACTGTGGGTGGTGCTTCAACCATTGCAAAGAGAGAAAAACAAATGAGAGTGTCTTATCGATAAAAATCCTCAAGGGCACTATAAGGCGATGGCGAGTTGAGAAAAATAAATGAGAGAGTCTTATTAGTGAAAGCCCTCACGGTCTTATATCCTGGCACAAGCATGGTTAAAGAACTCAGTTTCAAAGAGAAGTTTACAACAGATTTTGAGAATTAGACGGTTTAGACGGTTCAGGCATCCATATAAGTCCTTTCGTATTCTTCCCCTGAAAGGGATGCTTCTCGCTTAAGTTGTAATGCTTATTATTCACCTACTTTTTTTTCTTTTTCTTTTCTTCTTTCGTACTATTATTCTAAAGTCCCTTTCAGTTTAATTTTGTCAAAGCAAAGCAAAGAAAAGGCCACAAAATTGGTTACAATTTCCTCATTATATGAGGCAAAATTTCTGGGGCATAAACAGTATAGGCACAACCATAAAGCCGACTTTGGTATTCCTTGTCAAGAAAAAAACTTGAAGGACTTAGCAATGTTTCAAGGGCAACAAAAGTTACTCATCAAAAGTTGTTTTGGGGATAGGCGCAAAATAGTCAGGTGTTGATGTTGAAAAAAAAAAGATCTTCAGAAAATAAAGTCAGAATCTCCCGGCAATTGTAGGATCATCGACAGGGTCCTAACAAGTGCAATGGACACAAGGTCAAGTCGCCCAAGAAGTCAAGGCCACAAACTAACAACCATTTACTTTTAAAAAACTAACGAATCTTTCTTTGTTTAGAACAGGAACAAATTCGTTTAGTGAAGTAGTTTGTGGAAAGACGAGCACCACCAAGTGAAGCTCTCAAATCCATGATTCCCTTCCAATATGCACGTAAGCATGTTATTTTAGTTTCATTATAGGGGATCGACACCGTATCTTAAACAAAGGGTACTACATCCCCTAGTTGCATTATTTTCAACATAGGGTAAGACGTCCCCTAGTAGCATTTTAGAGTGCTACGAGCCTCATTTTATTACCAACACAGGGTACTACATCCCCTGGCTGCATTATTTTCTACATAGGGTACGACATCCCCTAGTAGCATTTCTGAGTGCCATGAGCCTCATTTTATTACAAACACAGGGTACTACATCCCCTGGCTGCATTATTTTCTACATAGGGTACGACATCCCCTAGTAGCATTTCAGAGTGCCATGAGATTGCCAACATAGGGTACTACAGCCCCTGGATGCATTATTTTCTACATAGGGTACGATCCCCTAGTTGCATTTCAGAGTGCCACGAGCCTCATTTTATTTCCAACACAGGGTACTACATCCCCTAGCTGCATTATTTTATACATAGGGTACGAAATCCCCTAGTAGCATTTTAGAGTGCCACGAGCCTCATTTTATTTCCAACACAGGGTACTACATCCCCTGGCTGCATTATTTTCTACATAGGGTACGACATCCCCTAGTAGAATTTCAGAGTGCCACTACCCTCATTTTATTACCAACACAGGGTACGACATCCCCTAATAGAATTTCAGAGTGCCACGAGACTCATCTTATTACCAACACAGGGTACTATATCCCCTGGCTGTATTATTTTCTACATAGGGTACGACATCCCCTAGTAGCATTTCAAAGAGCCACGAGCCTCATTTTATGGACAATACAGGGTACTACATCCCCTGGCTGCATTATTTTCTACATAGGGTACGACATCCCCTAGTAGTATTTCAGAGTGCCATGAGCCTCATTTTGTTGCCAACACAGGGTACTACATCCCCTGGCCGCATTATTTTCTACATAGGGTACGACATCCCCTAGTTGCATTTCTGAGTGCCACGAGCCTTATTTTATTTTCAACACAGGGTACTACATCCTCTGGCTGCATTATTTTCTACATAGGGTACGACATCCCCTAGTAGCATTTCAGAGTGCCACGAGCCTCATTTTATTTCCAACACAGGGTACTACATCCCCTGGCTGCATTATTTTCTACATACGGTGTGACATCCCTTAGTACCATTTCAGAGTGCCACGAGCCTCATTTTATTGCCAATACAGGGTACCACATTCCCTGGCTGCATTATTTTCTACATAGGGTACGACATCGCCTAGTAGCATTTCAGAGTGCCACGAGTCTCATTTTATTTCCAAAATAGGGTACTACATCCCCTGACTGCATTATTTTCTACATAGGGTACAACATCCCCTAGTAGCATTTCAGAGTGCCACGAGCCTCATTTTATTGCCAATACAGGGTACTATATCCCCTGGCTGCATTATTTTCTACATAGGGTACGACATTCCCTAGTAGCATTTCAGAGTGCCACGAGCCTCATTTTATTGCCAACATAATGTACTACATCCCCTGGGTGCCTTACTTCTTGTTGCAAACATAGGGTACAACATCCCCTAGTTGCATGTTAGAGTGCCACGAACCTCATCTTATTGCCGACACATGGTACTAAATCCCTTGGTCGCATTACTTTCTACCTACATAGCGTACGACACCCCTAGTAGATGCCACGGGCCTCATCTTATCATCAACACAGGGTACTACGTCCTCTGGTTGCCTCATTCCTATTAACACAGGGTATAATATTCCCTATGATTAAAAAAAACTTTTTTCAATTCTTTATTCTGCAATAGCAATGATAGTTTAATGTGTTTTCAATAACTCACAAAAATTTTCTAGTGCAAACTGGGGCAGAAAATTTTTGTTCGTTTTGTTTCTTTGTGTTAGCTTGTAGGTTTTTCAGCAAAGCGCAGATTTGATGTGCAAAAAATAAGATTTCAGTTCTTTCCAGAGAAAGTGGAACATTTGATCTCAATACCAGCCATAACCAGCTTTGGCATAATGCATGCGGAGACATTTGGTCAAGATCTTTCTTCCCATCGTCGGATCAAGAAATAAGCATGAAAGAATATTTCATAGTCTGTTGCATCAAGAGCATCAAGTTTCAATCCAAAGTCACTGGGAGAAGCAAATCAAGAATCAAGACAAGACACTAGATGGCATTTATATTGGAAATTTATAACTCATAGATTTCAAGAGTATGTAATCTTCTTTACATTTTGATGTAATAGTATGAACCGCTGATCGGAACCTCAACGGAACCTCAATGGACTCTCCACCTAAGTATGATCCATCACTCTTCTTTCTACTTGAACTACACGTGACCTGATTCCCTTATGACCCAGGATATGTAGGCTGCCTAAAACCAAGGCTCGGTCACACCTTTTTTTTCCATCTTGTTTTCCTTTTCGAATGACAGTGAGGTAAAAAATCAGTCACCTTGTTTATTTTCTTTGCCTGAAAACTCTTCATGTTTCCAAGCAAAGAGGGGCATACTGTGAACACATAATTTTTTACCACACCCAAATTCTATACTAGTTTAGTGTAAATATTTCTTTTACGTCTAATCTTAATATTTTAAAACTTTTATCATACACTTAGTAGGTTTTATTTAATATATATATATATATATATATATATATATATATATATATATATATATATATATATATATATATATATATATATATATATATATATATATATATATATATATATATTATAACTATATATTCACATTCTTAGAGTATAAGTTTTACTCCTAATTTTAATAAAAGAAAAAAAATTTTAAATAGAAGAAATTTTTTTAAAAAAGGAATCTAATTAGAATTTTAAATGTAAGCTATAGTATTTTACTTAGTGTAATTTAAACTACAATTTAAATATTTAATTTTCCTATGTATATAATATTTAAATATAAGATAGTTAACTTATATTTTTAACAATGCATTTTACTTTCTAATTTCTTCATTAATAAAGAATAAGTAAAAGTTAAATAATAATAATAATAAGTAATAATAGTAATAATAATAATAATTAATAATATAATAAAAGGGGATAAATCTTAAAAGATTCAAACAAAATTATTCTAACCACTTACCATGATGTTCTCAGCTTTTTTCTCCCACTTCAACTCTAATTCTAACTCTTTTACCTACCTCTACATTCCTATTATAAAAGAAAGAACAAAGCAAAAAAAAAAAAAAGAGAAAAAAAAGGTTGAAAAAGAAAGGATAAAAAAAAGGGAATGAAAGAAAAAGAGCAAGAAAGAAACAGAAGTAGAGAGAAGAAAAGAGAAAGGAATAAGAAAAAAACGAGAACGAAAATAAAGAAAGAGAAAAACAGTTTGAGAACGGAGTTGGAGATTTGTTGGCGGTTTTGTGTTCGTGGTTTTAAAAAGGTTAGTATTGCTAGTTTTGGAAACCAGTTTATCATATATATTCTCTTTATTGTGAAACCTTACAAAAGGTAACACTCAAGCTTTTAGTACAGTTTAAACATGATATATGAGATCTATGTCTTCGGAAAGTTTGAATTGTAATTTGCTTAATCTGAATTTTGTCAGAAGCATATATGTATGTATGTATGTATGTATGTATATATATCTTTATATGTAATATTTAATACGGGTGTGCAGCTTTCATACTAATTCATGAATTAGGAGGAGTGCCTAAAGATTTTTTTACTTCGTTATAGTTTATTTATTTTTCTTAGAAGTTTTATATTTTGGTATAAAAAAATGTGACTGACAAAATTTTGTTGGAACACGTGTTAGTTTATTATTTAATTTGCTGAAATTTTAGTTTTTTAATAGTTAAATTAAATTCATGTTCACATAGATGTGTATATCAAATTACGGCAAGTTAGTCACACAGAACAATATGATAGTTAATTAAGATTATTATTTTATATTAAGTTCTATTGATAAATATGGCTGGAATTTGTATTTTTTTTTTTGTATAAATGTCTCCGGATAATGATAAATCTAATATTATGTAGGTTTGTTTAAATTATAACGCATCAATAGAAATGTTCGTTAATTTGGTATTCTAGGACAATAGTCATCTCTTAGTTATTTTTTACTTTAAAACCTTAAGATTTATTATAACAGTTTAAAAAAATAACAATAGTAAAATTAATTAATAAATAGAATACTCTAAAAATACTAGAAAGTTTTTAGATGCACTTTAAAATATTAGCCCATGTGTTTATACCCGAACCTTGGATTGATATGCTTAAATAATAAAAGGGTCATGTGCGCATTCCGCGTCTTGATACCTTTTTAATTTAAAATAATTATGTTATAACCATGTATACATTCCGTATCTTGGTTTAATATTTAATTTCAAGGAAGTACCTTGTGTGCGTATTGCATCTTGGTCAAAATAATTAATAAAAATATAATAAATTAAGTGAAGCGGTAATAAATAATCCATAATCAATAAAATACAAGAATAACTAAAATTGATTTAAGCCTTACATTAATCAATAGAAGAGACCATGCTAGAATCACGGGACTCGAGGGATGCCTTACACCTTCCCCTCGGTCAACAGAATTCCTTACTCAGTCTTCTGTTTTTGTAGACCATAAATTAAGAGTCAAACCTTCCTTTTGAAAAAGGATTCACATAAAAGGTGACTTGGAACACCAAAACTCAATTCCAAGTGGCGACTCTAAATAATAAATAATCCCTTTTCAAAACGTCATTTTAATTGAAAAAACTCTTCTAACTTAACCTCGTAACAGGGTTGTGTGGGAAAAAGAGGTATGATAGCCGTGCCATCATATGAAAATACAAGAACTTCATAATCCACTCCAAGTCACAAGAAACTACATACTCAATTAGCCAAGAACTTTCCATTTGAATTCATCGAGAGAAAATCATTATACATCACATGCTCCCCATGCCCGCAGAAAATATATATATCTCTAACCATGGTACAAACAATCAAGTACTCTCCGTTTGCACAAAACCAATCCACCAAGATTGAATCCCTCTACCTCAACCATTCTACGTATTTCACCAAAAAACCCAAGAGTATTGCCACGAAACATCTGTATAAACCCACCATATCATAAGCACCCAAAGAATCAATCATATCCATTACCATGCCGATCCAATGTGTTGGAAATAACGCTTTACGCTAGAGGGGGGGGGGGTGAATAGCGTTTTAAAAATATTAAGCGTTTTAGTGCGGAATTTAAAAACTTTGCAGAAATTAAAACAAGTGCAGTAAAATAAGCTTACACAATGATGTATCCTGGTTGGCCACAAACGTGGTTAGTCCAGTCCCCGAGAGACTCTCTCGAGATTTCCACTAAACTTGTCAAGCTTACGGGTGCTTAACAAACCGTTACAGCTGAGGACACAAGCCTCACCTAGGTGCTCGGGGATCACAATCCCAAAGACTTCAATTGCTCGGGGATACCAATCCCAAAGACTTCAATTGCTCGGGGATAACAATCCCAAAGACTTCAACTGCTCGGGGATAACAATCCCAAAGACTTCAACTGAGGAATCACAAGTTCCTCAACAAACGAGAATCGCAATTCTCTTACAAACACAAAACAAACTCACTTTACAAAGTACTCCTCAATGAGTAGATATGAGTAGAAATAGTACGCTCAAGATCACAACAACTTAGCTCAATAGAATGGCTCTTCAAAAAGCTTTATGGATGAATGAAAATGATGATCAATGTAAGAAAGCTTTTAGCAATGAAAATACTTAAATTGTATATGTTGTTGTTGTGAAAACACTGAGTTAAGCCTGTATTTATAGGTGAAAAACTCAGTCTTACCGTTGTCTAATTGCCAATTAAGGATTGCTGAAATTACTCAGTGACAATCGATTGTCAAGACTAAACAATCGATTGTTTGCCTATCAGATCAAAAATTCAATCCCAGATTTTACGTCAACAATCGATTACTTCAAATCAATAATCGATTATTTATAACGTTAAAAAATCCTTTCCAATTTTTGGCATAAAACATCGATTATCAGGAAATCAACAATCGATTATTTTAACAACGTTCAGAAAATCTTTTCCAGATTTTACGCAAAACATCGATTGTTATATATCAACAATCGATTACCTGAAGGTAATTTGAAAATGTATGACAACGGTTAGTTCCAACAATCGATTATCAAATAGAACAATCGATTATAAATTAATTTCAAAACTTACTGTCTCATATATAATCGATTATCAAAAGCCATAATCGATTATTAATTAATTTCAAAACTTTCTGTCTCATATATAATCGATTATCAAAAGCCATAATCGATTATTAATTAATTTCAAAACTTTCTGTCTCATATATAATCGATTATCAAAAGCCACAATCGATTATTAATTTATTTAAAAACACTGGGAGACATTTTTCTCATTCTAATCGATTACCATTAGTTCATAATCGATTTTTCTGAGTTTTGAAAACTTTGCCTCAGTTAACAATCGATTATCAAAAGTACACAGTCGATTGTTATGCAGTTTGCAAAAACCTGATGTTAACTGACTTACTCACAATCGATTATCATTAATTCACAATCGATTGTCATGCAGTCTTGGCTTAGAGATACTCGATTATCATAAGTACATAATCGATTATCTTAGCCCAGATTTTTGAGGCATGTTTGAAAAACATTTTAACAAATATAAATATGCATAGTTTAAAATCATTTGACACTTAAGTTAGATATGCATGATTTTGGAAAAATAATTTTAGTAGAGAAGCCATGTTATGAGCCAAGATTGAGGAATCAAGATCACAATTAATATTGACTCAATTATAACATTTCTAAACTTTGTCTTGAGCTTCTTGTAATGCATCCATTTTGTGCTTGTCCTTGAGCACTGCTATATATCGCTTATTGCTTTGTTTGACATTCATCAAAACCTACAAAAGAACACACGTTTAGTATATTGCATTTGAAACGTGTTTCCAACAATTTCCCCCTTTTTGATAATGGCAAACATAAGCGGGATATATGCAATAATTATTTTGATAATCCAAGACAAGAGTAAAGTATGCAATGTGATGTTCCCCCTCAATTCATGTTCCCCCTCACTTTAAGCATGAATGAAGTTGAGAGTGATATAGCATACTTCTTGATATCCCGTTTCTTCCCCCTTTTGCCATTAGCAAAAATTTACACAAGGGAAGAATATGAACAAAAAGTGAAATAAACCCACGTTTATTTATTGGAAAATTAAGATAACATTACAAGGGTGAAACCAAACATAACTAACCAATCAAGAACAAACAGACCAAAAACAACAATTTCTCATCATAACAACAACAATTTCATCATTCATCACCCCCATCCCCTTCATCATCATTGGTAGGCGCTTGATATGGCACCATCTGAGCATAGGCATAATGCACGTGATCAAAGTAACCATGGACCTCACGGGTTAGTTGAGAATTTGGTCAGAAATGGTCCGGAGGGTAGGCTCCTGAGGAGGATGAGCACGACGGGCTTGTCGATTTTGAGGAGGAGCGGGAGCATGATCACCATCATGATGAAAGGAAGACTCCGAAATTTCCCAGATTTTGGTGCTCTTTTTGAGAGGACCATTAGCAATATTGACTCCGGAAGCTTCAAGAAATTTCATTATTAAGAGGGCATAGGGGAGAGGTATGTCATCTCTGGTGGCATTGAACATATGAGATAGAATAAGCTTGCACCAATTTATTTTAACACCGGTGACAATAGCATGAAGAAATTTGGCATCCTCTTGGGAAATGGTGGTGTGATTGAGTTTACGGGGTTTGAGAACACGAGTGATGAAATAGAGAATGAAACGATAATTCGGGTCCATACCCTTTATGGTGGGACGACGGGAAGAGGACTCATCATAGGCTACTCCGGCTTGGCGGAAGAGATTAGCTTCATCAATCATGACCCCGACATCATTTATGTACTGGTAGATGTCTTCACCATCATGCGGAATGCCGGCAATGAGGTGGAGGTTATCTTCAGAAATTAGAATGGGAATGCCGTTACCATTGGTAACAAGTTCACCCTCATCATCTTTGTGAAGGTTGGAGTAAAAAGCTTCAACCAAAGAAATGTTGTAGTAGGGGTGAGTAAGGAGTAGGAAATTGAAAAGGTTGCACTCTCTTAGCATATTTGCGGCTGGAATGAATGGTGCAACAAGAGCGTTTGTTGAAAAGCGAGGAGGGAGAATAAGGCGTTTCTCAAATTTGGTTAAGAAACGGGTGAGCTCTTCATTGGATTCAAAGAATAGAACCGATCCATCTTGATATGGATGGCGAGAAGAAGAAGCACCTTGTTTGGAACGAGCACGTTTTGAGTTGCGGCTTGACATTTGAAAGGATGTGCTAGAATTTTTCAAAGAAAACAAGAGAATTTGATGCTAGGGAGGCTTGAGTGAGTATACAAGAGCATATGTGCAGCCTATATATAGAGAAGGAATGAATCTTACATTTATTGGAAATGATTTGAAGAGATTTGAAGTCTGAAACGGTAAAAATAAATTCACTGACCGTTCAACAATCGATTGTTTGAATGGAATAATCGATTGTCATTAATGAAAATGATCTGACACATCGATTACACGCCAGAACGGTAAGAAAATTTGAAAAAGATAGTCGATTGTCAAACTTGGTAATCGATTGTTTTTCATATTTATGACCTGTCAGGAATCGATTATGGAGCCAAAAACGGTAACATAAGTTTAAAACAGATAATCGATTGTCAATATATAGTAATCGATTGTTTCACTCACAGAGAGTTTGAATTTTGGCAAATAATCGATTGGCAGAACAAATAATCGATTGTTTGGAAGGGGGATGCTGAAATGATGAGACTTAATTCTATCAGGCAATGTAAACATTTAACAAGATTTCATGGCAAAAAAATTGAATCAACAAATAATCGATTATTGATACTGATAATCGATTGTAAGCATAAATAATCGATTATGATCGATTTTTTTCTTGTATCAAGATAATTCATACTTTCCTCTTACCTTTTGGGGGATGCCTGCAAAATAGAATTAAACATCTCCGACGCTCAAGTCAGTAATTTATAAATGAAATAATAACTTTGAAACTCGTGTAGTCGGGTACAAAAAATGAACTCTTAAGAATTTTGTCCTAGGATGTTCTTAAGAGGGTTTAGGGTACTTACCTTCCCTTCGACTTTGCCAATTGCCTGATTTTGAACATCCTCCGTTCATTTTGGTCTTTTGGCTCATTCTCCAATTTACGAAGCTTTTTCCACAATTTTGCCTTTTGAATTTTTCGAAAATACTTCCGATTTAAAAAAACATAAGTCGACTTTTCCGTCTCTTCCTCCTTCTTTGTGCTTTAATTGAAGGAATTTTGAATTCGTCTCTCGTCAAGTGTTTGGAGCATCCACTACACTTGATTCCTTCAAGCACACCTGCAAAACAAATCAATGCTCTTTTGGTACCCATGCCATTTTGGGTCCTTGAGGGTTATGCATACTATAATGATATGTTTGAGTAGCATGTCTATGTCTAGTAAAGCATGCGGGAGCAATATGACCAATTCGTCTACAATAATGACATGTCACATTTGGATTATGCATGCGTCTAGGCTCATAGTAGCTAGAATAATGCACATTGTTTACTCTATTTTCATTTCTCCTAATTTGAACACCATAGTCATTTCTAGGTTGAACATTTCGGGATCTTCTAGCATGATCATTGTTGTGCCTAAAATATGCATCATGTCTATGGTGACGATTGCTAGGCGGAAGGTCATGTCTAGGTCTCCTAATATTTTGTCTAGCATGCATGTTTGTTTTAGGAAAGGCATTTTTGTTATTAATCCTAGGTTGAGCTCTAGGTGGTTGGGTTTTTGCATCAACCTCTTCTTCATTTATGAAGCCTATTCCATGCTTGGTTGATTTCAAGTTATCAAGCACCACATTCAAGTTTTTATGAGAGGAGTTGAATTTATCTAGTGTGCCTTTTAATCTACCTACTTCATTCTTAAGGTCTACACAGGAAGCACAATTTTTTGTAGAACTCTCGGGCTTGTCAGAACTTCTTTTCCCATAAAACTTGTTTTGTTCTAGTAGCTTCTCATTTTCCAAAACCAATTTTTCTAATTCTTTTTCTTTTAATGAAAACTGTTTTTGAAAATCTTGTTCTTTTAGAGAAGCATTTTCTCTTAAACTAGTGACGGTTTTTGTAACTTTGAGAAATTCAGCATACAATTCATCAAAGGCATTTCTCATGTCATCAAGAGTATAAAAATTTTGAGAAGAGATTTGACTTACCTCACTTTGATTTTCTTCCTGTGCCATGAGGCAGAGATTTGCCGCTTCTTCATTTTCTTCTTCACTGGATTCGTCTCCGGAATCTCCTCCCCAAGATATGTATGCTCGTTGCTTCTTGAAGGGTTTCTTCTCCTTTTTAAGATTTGGGCAGTTTGTTTTGATATGCCCTGTTTCACCACATTCATAACATTTAACTTGCTCACCTTGCTTTTTCCCTTTGCGGTCATATTCTTTTCGCATGAATTTTTGGAACTTTTTGATGATGAGTCCAAATTCGCTATCTCCATCCTCTTCAATTGGTGATTGACTTGTGCTCGCCTTTAGAGCAATCTTTTGCCTTCTTTGTTCGTCAACAACAGGGTTAAGAATAGTGGATTCATAAGTCTTAAGATTACCTCTAAGAGCGTCTATGGTGACGTTCGTGATTCCAATTGACTCTTGAATCGCATCGGCCTTTGATCGCCATGCCGGTGTTAGGCTCCTAAGGATTTTTCGAACTAG
Organism: Nicotiana benthamiana; assembly: GCA_034376525.1. Lineage (NCBI taxonomy): Eukaryota > Viridiplantae > Streptophyta > Magnoliopsida > Solanales > Solanaceae > Nicotiana > Nicotiana benthamiana. The sequence continues at coordinate 22,821,906 of CM067329.1, forward strand.
TTCTTTGTCTGTGAACGTCTTCTTGAGTGCGTGGAGATCATTCACTATTGATGAGAACTGCTCAAACATCTCGTCTACCTTTTCGCCTTCCTTCATATGGAACAATTCGTAAGCATGAGTTAAAAAATCAATTTTAGCTTCTCTTACCTGGTCAGTCCCTTCGTAAGTGACCTCAAGCTTGTCCCACATTTCTTTCGCTGTTTTGCAGCAGGAGATTTTCCTGTAATCATTAGCATTAACAGCACAGAGTAATAAATTAATAGCTTTAAAATTATTTTGGACCATTCGATTATCCTCGGCGTTGAATTCCTCTTCTGTTTTTGGCACCCATATTCCTTCCACCTGTTTGACAGGAACCTTATTTCCTTTGGTGTACACCTTCCACAAGTAAGGGCTGTTTGATCTGACGAATATCTGCATCCTTTCTTTCCAATATGAATAATTAGTCCCGTTGAACAAAGGAGGTCTTGTGGGGCACTGTCCTTCATCAATACCTGCAAAAGAGTCTAGAGTAGAAGCCATGGAAAGATTCTCTCAAACGGTTAAGTCTTTCAGAGAGTATGGCTCTGATACCAATTGTTGGAAATAACGCTTTACGCTAGAGGGGGGGGTGAATAGCGTTTTAAAAATATTAAGCGTTTTAGTGCGGAATTTAAAAACTTTGCAGAAATTAAAACAAGTGCAGTAAAATAAGCTTACACAATGATGTATCCTGGTTGGCCACAAACGTGGTTAGTCCAGTCCCCGAGAGACTCTCTCGAGATTTCCACTAAACTTGTCAAGCTTACGGGTGCTTAACAAACCGTTACAGCTGAGGACACAAGCCTCACCTAGGTGCTCGGGGATCACAATCCCAAAGACTTCAATTGCTCGGGGATACCAATCCCAAAGACTTCAATTGCTCGGGGATAACAATCCCAAAGACTTCAACTGCTCGGGGATAACAATCCCAAAGACTTCAACTGAGGAATCACAAGTTCCTCAACAAACGAGAATCGCAATTCTCTTACAAACACAAAACAAACTCACTTTACAAAGTACTCCTCAATGAGTAGATATGAGTAGAAATAGTACGCTCAAGATCACAACAACTTAGCTCAATAGAATGGCTCTTCAAAAAGCTTTATGGATGAATGAAAATGATGATCAATGTAAGAAAGCTTTTAGCAATGAAAATACTTAAATTGTATATGTTGTTGTTGTGAAAACACTGAGTTAAGCCTGTATTTATAGGTGAAAAACTCAGTCTTACCGTTGTCTAATTGCCAATTAAGGATTGCTGAAATTACTCAGTGACAATCGATTGTCAAGACTAAACAATCGATTGTTTGCCTATCAGATCAAAAATTCAATCCCAGATTTTACGTCAACAATCGATTACTTCAAATCAATAATCGATTATTTATAACGTTAAAAAATCCTTTCCAATTTTTGGCATAAAACATCGATTATCAGGAAATCAACAATCGATTATTTTAACAACGTTCAGAAAATCTTTTCCAGATTTTACGCAAAACATCGATTGTTATATATCAACAATCGATTACCTGAAGGTAATTTGAAAATGTATGACAACGATTAGTTCCAACAATCGATTATCAAATAGAACAATCGATTATAAATTAATTTCAAAACTTACTGTCTCATATATAATCGATTATCAAAAGCCATAATCGATTATTAATTAATTTCAAAACTTTCTGTCTCATATATCATCGATTATCAAAAGCCATAATCGATTATTAATTAATTTCAAAACTTTCTGTCTCATATATAATCGATTATCAAAAGCCACAATCGATTATTAATTTATTTAAAAACACTGGGAGACATTTTTCTCATTCTAATCGATTACCATTAGTTCATAATCGATTTTTCTGAGTTTTGAAAACTTTGCCTCAGTTAACAATCGATTATCAAAAGTACACAGTCGATTGTTATGCAGTTTGCAAAAACCTGATGTTAACTGACTTACTCACAATCGATTATCATTAATTCACAATCGATTGTCATGCAGTCTTGGCTTAGAGATACTCGATTATCATAAGTACATAATCGATTATCTTAGCCCAGATTTTTGAGGCATGTTTGAAAAACATTTTAACAAATATAAATATGCATAGTTTAAAATCATTTGACACTTAAGTTAGATATGCATGATTTTGGAAAAATAATTTTAGTAGAGAAGCCATGTTATGAGCCAAGATTGAGGAATCAAGATCACAATTAATATTGACTCAATTATAACATTTCTAAACTTTGTCTTGAGCTTCTTGTAATGCATCCATTTTGTGCTTGTCCTTGAGCACTGCTATATATCGCTTATTGCTTTGTTTGACATTCATCAAAACCTACAAAAGAACACACGTTTAGTATATTGCATTTGAAACGTGTTTCCAACACAATGTACTACCAAGCTGTCCTATTTCTCCGAGTTTCTTCTGAATTACCTACAAATTGATACTTCTCATTGCCATAATACCACAATACTAAACCAAGACTCACCACACCAGACCCAAGCATAAAACCAAACCCTCATAAGGCTTATAAGTGGCTGCATACTCTCTTAAGTACCCCACAAGTACCACAACTGAATACTCTCTCTGAGGAGACAACAACAAAAACCCCAGTTTGATCCCAACAAGTGGCATCTGGAGAGGGTAGTCTGCATGCAGACCTTGCCCCTACCTGATGCAAGTAGAGAGGCTATTTCCAGTAGACCCTTGGCTCAAGAAGGACAAGAAGAAGAAGAGGAAAGAAATGAGGGGAAAAATAAGGAAGATAAAAGAAAGGGGGGGGGGGATAAAGGATAAGTAATACCAAATAATAGCAACAGAGAATACAATACCTGAGGCGAATACAACCACATAACGTAATTGAAATTTAAGAATATGAAGGAACATGCATGCTACTAAGACTATCGGTGAACAACTATAAACTACCTACAAACCTTCTACCTTAATCCTCGACCTCCACACCACCCTAGCAAGGGTCATGTCCTCAGTGAGCTGAAGCAGTGCCATGTCATGTCTAATCACCTCTCCCTAGTACTTCTTAGACCTACCTTGACCTCTTCTTCAACTCCCCATGGCCAACCTCTCACACCTCCTGACAGGAGAATCAATGCTTCTTCTCTTAATATGTCCGAACCATCTCAGCCTCGACTCCCACATCTTGTCCTCTGCGGAGGCTACTCCCACTCTGTCCGGGATAACTTCATTTTTAATCCTATCTCCCCTTGTACACACATACATCCATCTCAATATCCTCACTCTGCTACTCTCATTTTCTGCAGGTGGGAGTTCTTGATTGGCCAACACTCAGCCCCATATAGCATAGTCGGTCAAACCACCACTTGATAAAACTTAACCTTAATCTTTGCGGCATATTCCTATCACACAAAACACCGAAAGCGAGCCTCCACTTCATCCATCCCGCTCTGATACATTGTGCAACATCTTTGTCAATCTCCTCGTTATTCCAGATAATAGACCCGAGGTTCTTAAAACTCGCTCTCTTGGGGATAACTTGAGCAATACGCTTAACCTCTACATCTACATCATAGGTTCTGCAACAGAATTTTCACTCCAAGTATTCTGTCTTGGTTCTACTCGGTTTGAAACCTTTAGACTCCAAGGTCTATGTCCAAACCTGCAACCTCGCAATAACTCCACTATGCGTCTCATCAATTAATACTATATCATTGACAAATAGCATGCACCAAGGCACCTCCCCTTTTATGTGTCGCGACAGTACATCCATCGCCAAGGAAAATAAAAATGGACTAAGAGCCAATCCTTGGTGCAACCCCATCATCACAACGAAATGCTCCGAGTCACTCCCTACAGCCCTCACCCGAGTCTCAGCATCATCATACATATCATCCTAATGTACGCTACCAGAACGCCACAAATCTCAAAACACCTCCATAGGACCTCACTTAGGATTTTATCATATGCTTTCTCAAGGCCAATAAGCACCATATGCAAATCTTTTTTTCTCTCGCTGTACTGCTCCACTAATCTTCTTGCCAGATAAATCGCTTCCGCTATACTGCTCCACTAATTTTCTTGCCAGATGAATCGCTTACGCAGTCGAATGCCCTGGTATGAATCCAAACTGATTATGAAAAAGTAGATACGCACCTCCTCATCCTGGCCTCCACCACCCACTCCCAAATCTGAGGAGACCTTCTGTGAATTTAAAGCTATCCATTTTACCTTCCTGATACGTAAATGTAGAATTTATAATGACATAGAAATACCGCGAGTCTTGACACTATCCAATGTAACCCTCCGACCCTAGCCATGTATGAATCTGCAAAAGACTCAATTGCTACATTTCATTCTTGAATCCATTAGAACCTTACTTGAGAGTCTTCCACTATACTCATATCTCAATTAAACTGATCAAACAACATATTGACATGTGCCTTATTAGCACAACAACACCTGAGGAAGCAATCCACTCTTCTATACAACCGAGTGAATCCCTACTCATGCATGCTACATCCTTTACAAATAACAACTCAATCATCCATTGTTTCTCATATATCCATAAAGAATAACACAACCCTTATCAAAAATTTCCTTTCCTACAGTAGTCCTCGATCTCAACCTCTGCAAGTCCTAACTAAACTAGTATACATCAAACTGAAACTAATATAACCATAACCGTACAATCAACTTAGCAATAGCAGACTCCCCCACTTGGCTCAAAGACAGGGAATAAAGCATCTGATAACTTACAATAACCATACCCCATTACTGTCACAATAATGCAGAGAAATTCAACTAAATCCTTCCTAAGCTCATGTAATACAACCCATGTAATACATAAAATTATTTTCAAATCTCGCATTCATCCTCGTACCAGTCAAGCTAACTTCCACATCGATTCAAACTCAAATGCATTACATATAACTCACTGGTAAAAGAGAACTCTCGATAAAACAACATAGGGATTACACAACCTCAAGACATCCCGGATGAGATAACCCACTTGCTTAGCCCCAAGTTGACATCTTTCTATACCCTTCTACAGTCACAAATACTATGCAAATACTTAGTGTCTTAATTCTGAACTCATCAGCAAGACATCAAAAAAGTCTACTCCACTCCACAATTAAACAACATGAAAGGTCCTTCAATACACCCCTAACTCGAGAGTATACGTCGTATCAAGTCATAAATCAAGCACCAATTTACATCTCAATCAAACTCTTTTCGTCGCATTCAAACTATCTAAAAACTTCTCGCAACCACATCATACTCGCTACATAGCCGTCCAACCACAAATTCCACCAATAGGGACACTACCGGAAAGATGAGTCCAAAAGCACGTGCTCACACAATAAATATCTCTGTGCTCAAGCTATAGTCAAAACCTGGCGTCCTTCCAGACCGGCCCTTCATCAACATACCGAAACCACATCTCGCACCTCATCCATGGAATCACAAGCTATCGATGCACAACTCATACCACTTAGTAATGTATATGACCCATGTGGCACTTGCAATTCCATTCCCAAACATATACAACACTAACTATAAGTCGCCCAGTACCGAAGAAAAAGTGTAATCCAACCCTGTGGAGAAATCCATCTCCAGGTATCAAGTACTTCAGACAAATCTATGTCCAGTGAAATCCATCCCTTAATAATAGCATACGTGCTCACTGGGGGTATGTCCAGAGTCCAGAGGGGATCCTTTAGCCCAAGCGTTATCATTAATCAATATAGCCACTATTACATGCATCTCGATCCCACAACTGTTACTCATAATCAGGCTCTCGGGCTCACTCAGTCATCAATCTCTCCAGTCTCATCCACGGGCTCACAATGTCATGAAAACTAACTCGAAACAATGATACGATGTATCAATAAATAACAATGGCGACTGAGATATGATATGATTGCATGAATATTATTGAGTACGAAATATCAACTAAATCAATATGATGACAGCAAGAACCGACCACTATATGTCCTAACAATATCAGCATAAAGGCTAAACATGATATCTAGCATGATTGATAGCTCAGTAACTTTATCACATCGTGGAAACACATATCAACAAAAATAGGGCCACTATACAGTGCCATGGAAACAACGGAACCATAATTCACAGGGTGCACGCCCACACACCCGTCATCTAGCATGTGCACTACCGCAACACCAATCATATAACTCATAATTTTGGAGTTTCATACCCTCAACCCTAAGTTTAGAAGAGTTACTTATCTTGACAAAGCTATTCCAACACTGATCAAGCGAAGCCACGCTCAAAAAATGCTATTACACGCGTAGCGACCTTTGAACGACTAAAAACTAGCCAAAAGAAACTCAAATACATCAGATAAGGCCCAAGGAAGTAATTACAAACGATAAAGATCAAAGTCTACATCAAATCCAAAATCCGTCCAAAAATCACACCTAGGCCCACACCTCGAAACTCGATCAAACTCATAAAATCCGACAATCGATTCAATTAAGAGTCCAACCTTACTAGTTTTACTCAAATCCGACTTCAAATTGGTGTCCAAACCTCAAGTATTCATATTATGGAACTTTGAGTCAAAATTCCCAATATTTCTTTAAAATTCATCAACCAATTGCCAAAAATGAAGATAGTGTAATCAAAACTAAGTAGATAACACTTACCCCAATCCTCCTTGATGAAATTTGCTTCAAAGATCTCCTCAATCCGAGTCCACCATCTCAAAATATAGAGAAAGAACCAAAACCTAGATTTTTATAACTCTGCCCAGCTATACCGCATTTGCGGTCAAATTGTCGCATTTGCAACCACCGCTTAAATCCTTGCTTCTGCGAAATAGCCCGACTCAGAAAAACCACGCACCTGCAGTCCTTAAGCCACTTCTGTGATTGCGGTTCTATGCATTCAAACCGCATCTGCGGTTGTGCATGTACGTCAAAGAAACCGCACCTGCGATCCTTACTCCCAGCTCCTTTTCTCGCTACTAAATGACACTATCATTTTTACGGGTCTGCACATGCGCCCAATGCTCTGTAGGTGCAGTCATACTAGAACCAAAAAATCTTCAGCAATGCACAAGGAATGAAAATGATTCAAACCTTGTCTGAAACTCACCCGAGCCACTCGAGACCCCGTCAAAATATACCAACAAGTCCAATAACATAATATGGACCTACTTGAGGCCTCAAAACAGGCATAACAACATCGAAATGATGAATCACACCTCAATTCAAAATCAATAAACTTCAAACTTCCACAGCCGATGTCGATGCCAAAACCTATCAAATCATATCCGATTGACCTCAAATTTTGCACACAAGTCACATTTGACATTACGCTGCTCCAACTTCCGATATTGGAATCCAACCCTGATATCAAAAAGTCCACTCCCAATAAAACTTTCTCAAAATTTCAACTTTTGCCACTTTAAGACAAATTCTTCTATGGACCTCCAAATCACAACCTGGACCCACTCTTAAGTCCAAAATCACCTAACATAGCTATCAGAACGATTAGAAATCCAATTTGAGGTCAAATACTAAAAAGTCAAAATTGGTTAAACCTTTTAACTTTAAAGTTTCTAGCTAAGAATCATTCTTCCTAATCAAGTCTGAATAACCTGAAACCAAAATCGACGATTCACATAAGTCATAACATATCATACAGAGCTACTCATGCCTGAAAAGTACCAAGTGAAGTGAATATACTCAAAATAACCGGTTGGATCATTACATGTTACCTTTATTATTCAATTGTGATACACTTATTAGACTGTACTTCAGTATATTTATCAAGTGGACAATCTCAATAAAGTAAGAGTCAGTCTTACCCAACCTTTACAGCCCCAATTATCTCACCTTTATTTTCATTTCCGAAGGAGACATTACCTCATTTAAGATCCTCGAGTGAAAGTTACTGGTTCATGCATCCTGTTATGTGCTTAGAGAAGCCATTATCCATATACCATATTTGGCTACTTCTCATCACTTGGATCTCCAAAAAGAAAACAGGGGTTAGTCTTAGGAATGCAAACTAGTTTGGGTCCATTTTTATTGGCAAATGGATAAATCAAGTTCTTTTTAGCCCAACTTGGTAGCCTATTTTTCCTTAGAACAAATTTTTTGTTCTTTTGATTTGCCTTTTATTTTGCAGTGCAATCAGTCTTGCAGTGACATGGTGTTTTCATAGTGTGTACAAATCTTATTCTGAGGGAGTGTGAGGTACTTGCTTTTGGGATCTCACTTAGATGCAGAGTTCTCAAAGCCAAGTCCTTTTTGGTTGCTATTATGATGTTCTTGTAGCCATGAAAATGCATCCGAGTGTTTCGTTATGTTTTCTCGCGAAAGCGGGTTTCGACATCTGACAACTCTTTTAAAGGAGGTATAAAAAGAGAAAAGTCTCCATCTAACTATTTCCAAGGTGTTGTAGCCGAAGTAAGGATTTATAAAAAACAATATGAGAATCCAATTCAAAACATGATTTTAGGCTTAATAGAAGTTAACGTATGGCTAATGAATGAGTCAATATTTGGTACATGAAACCACAATATGATAAATAAACATTGAAATCTACTATCAACATAATATAATATAGATATATAATCTAAATAAAAATTAATGACGAAATTAATTTTTGATATGAAACCAAAGAAAGATAACAAATGGGTCTTATGGTATGACTTGGAAAACTGTTTTACTGTGTAAGAGGAAAGAAATAATAATTTATTCTTATAAATTTACCTATAGAAAATCTAATAACAAGAAGATTTCATCTAAAATATTGACAAATAGTAGAAGATGATGACAGAAAGCAATTGCGCAAACGATGCTCTAACTCAATACTATCATCTCCTGCGATCCAATTACTATGTTGAAATTATTACTTAAAGATGCTCTAACTCAATACTAAAGTCGTATCCTATGCATGTACTATCCATCCCATGCCTTCCGCTTCTGCGGCTTCCTCTTCCGCACCTGCGGCTCTTCCCACTTCTGCGCAACTGGCATTGCAGGTATGCAATCATTTTCGCTTCTAGAATCGGATTCTGACCTCGATATCAAAAGGTCCACTTACGGTCAAACTTCTCAAAAACCTTCCAATTTCTAACTTTCGCCAAATGATTCCAAAATGACTTACGGACCTCCAAATCCACTTCCACTCAAACTCTTCGTATCAGAATCACCATACAGAGCTATTCCCAAACTCGAAATCCCAAACTGACATTGATAGCACTAAAACACACTTCAACCCAAACCAATGAAATTCTCCTAAAATGTTAACTTCCACAATAGGCGCCAAAACGCTCTCGGATCGTCCAAAATCGATCCGGACATGTGCCCACTTCCAAAATCACCATATGAACATGCTGGAACCTTCAAATCCCTATTATATGATCGTTTACTCAAAAATCTAAATAGAAAATTTCCTTTCCAAATCATCTTCGAGCTTCCCGAAATTCAATTCCAACCACGCGTACAAGTCATAATACCTGAAGTGAAGCTGCTCATGGCCTCAAACTGCCGAATGACGCAATAGAGCTCAAAACGATCCTATTGTTACAACTACCTAGGCCTTTAACTGGTTCATTCCCACTCGAATAGTAGAGCCAGATCCAAACGCATATCCAACAGGAGACTGTATCATCTACATAGCGTAGGGACACTCATGAATTCATGACAAACCCAGTAACTACAAATAAACCACTTAGCAATATAAGCTAACGAACCACACATAGCAATCAATTGAACAACCTTGAAGTAATACCTCATGGGGGCAGAATTATATGACATTCAGCAGGATTCATATGAAATCATATTGGCACTTTCATTTTAGAAGATAGGGTGATAGGATTGGTCAAACAAGCGCTTAAACATGAAACTAGGAAAACCAGTAGAACTTAGTCTCCACATGACACGAAAAAAACTAACATAGGTCATAATAAGCGATAGAGTACAGCATGTGCAATATTAGCAGAGTTGGAGAGGCATATCACTTAGGTTAACATGGTAAGAAAATATACATACTTACTTTTTCAAAACAACAAGTTTATAGTAAAGCAGGAGCCAAGTTAGCCTAAAAGAGACTCAGAAACTATGAGTCTAAGGCATGAAGGTCTGATAGAGTCATAGTAAGAGAATGGCAATTACACATAGTAAATAAGTAAGGAGGCATGGTCTATGATAGTTAACAGGCAGCCTAACATGCTGAGTGTAACACAAAGCTTCTAAGGTATAATGAATACATGGTGAATATGAAAGTCAGGTGACACTTGAGAGGGTCAGAATTCATAATAGGCAAAGACTAGATAGTCACATAAATCCGAGATGCTGCGTTCCATTTTATGACTATAAGTAGTATCAAATTGTACATGATTGAACCAAACATGGAACACATATTAAGCTCACAATCTGCTGTCACCACAATTAGGAATTGGTCACCTTTAAAGTATTGGAGCACATGAGTTGGTCTGTCATGATACAAAAAAAAGTAGGGAGAAATTCAAGGGGAAAAACAGGTAAAGTGCATTGGTACGCACATTGGGGTAAATATGCTTGAGAGTCAGAATCAAAGTTACAACAACAACAACAACTACCCAGTATATTCCCACCAGGTGAGGTCTGGGGAGGGTAATATGTAGACGAGCCTTACCTCTGCCCGAAAGGGCAGAGAGGCTGTTTCCAATCGACCCTCGGCGCATAGGATAAAATGAAAAGCTGCATTAAAACAAAGACAAAATTAGAAACAAAGGCAAGACAAAACAAAACAATAAAGCATAAGTAATCCCGCAGAAATAACGTAAATAATTATGTAAACATAAGAAACATAAATACAGTCGCATGCAATAATAACAAGCAGAAACTACCATACTAACAGCCATAAGGGGACATAAGCTAAAACACTAATCATCTATGAGTGACCCTACTATCCCACACCCAACCCCGGAAGAGGCGTACGAAGAACTCTATGAGCCCCTAGCCTACAACCCTGATTCTAGACCTCCAGACTACCCTATCAAGGGTCATGTCCTCGGTAACCTGCATTCTAGTCATGTCCTGCCTAATCACCTCTCCCCAATGCTTCTTAGGCCTCCCTCTCCCTCGCCGACCACCAACAATCTCCAGCCGCTCGCAGCTCCTCACCGGGGCATCGGAACCCCTCCTCCGTACATGCCTGAACCACCTCAGCCTCGCTTCCCGCATCTTCTCGTCCACCGGGTCCACCCCTACCTTCTGTCGAATAACTTCATTCTTGATCTTATCTAGCCTGGTGTGCCCACACATCCACCTAAGCATCCTCATCTCCGCAACCTTCATTCTCTGAACATGAGGGTTCTTCACGGGCCAGCACTCCGCCCCATACAACATCGCAGGTCTAACCACGGCTCTGTAGAATTTCCCCTTGAGTTTGTGTGGAATTTTCTTGTCACACAGGACCCCTGAAGCAAGCCTCCACTTTGACCACCCCGCTCCTATCCGATGGGTGACGTCCCCGTCATTCTCTCCGTCCCCCTGAATCACAGACCCAAGATATCGGACACTGTCCCTCTTGGCGATGGCCTGAGAACCAAGTCAAAGTTAAAGTTAGGCAAATTCAGGTACCAAGGAAATGGAGCTTTAAGAATTACATCAAAATAGACAAGGATATAAGTAATAACATGTTGATTCACAGAAGTTTCAAGGATATAACATACAAAACAGGAATTCAAGCAAACAAGGAATGAAATTGCGAAGGCTAAAGGTACTTACCAGTTACTAATTGTCAAGTGAGATAAAAATGAACAATTTCAGAAATATCTCGAATGCCATTAGCAAAACGAACCATGGAACCCAAAATATCAGTGCGTCAGAGTACCCCAAGGGTTTTGGATAAATTCTGGGTAGTGCTCGAACTGAGAAAGGTCGAATAATCGAATTTTGATAGCCTTGGCTTTCAGCCAAATAAGAGCTTAAGTTTCAGAATAATAAAAGATGAATGAGAGTAAGAATACATTGATTAAGTTCTGTCTAAATGAAATTAGGGGATGAGTTTATATAGTAGTGAAATTAAAAAACAAATAAGGAAATACAGTCAATCAAACATAATAAAGAAAATAATAGCATGCGAAATCAATTTAGAATCAATTAGGAGCAAAATTAGGCAAACCTTAGTTCAAGATGGAGAACCAAATAGTTAAAATTCTCACTGAATCGAACCCATATAACATGGTGGTAAATGTATCAAGTCAAGAACATGGCGGTAATATAGAATCGGAATTGAATGAATGTCTGTTGATGAACTTCCATAAATCACTCGATACCAAGCACATATTAATGCTTAGGAAATGGTAAGAATCTCCGGGTTGCAAGAAAGGAAAGGAAACATGAAATATTTCCATGTGATATCGACTTGGGCTGTGATTTGAGTTAGGCGGATAGGGTTTGTAAAGTGAGGGGAGGGTTTGAGAGACTATAGAGGGAAAATGTGATTAGGGTTTAGGTGAGGAGATATAAGAAAAGAGGTTAGTTTATTATGGGTCGTTGATCATTTGAGATCAATGTCCAAAATAAAAAAGGGAGTGGGGCCGATCGTTTAAATGGGTCGTGAGTTGGTTGGTCATAGGGGTTGTTTGGATTGGGCTAGCATTATTGGGGCCAAGGATTTTAGGGGTATTTGGGATGCCTGTGGGGTCCGAAAATTTTCATGAGGATTGGGCTATAAATTAAATAACAACAACAACAATAACTACCCAGTATAGTCCCACAAAGTGGGGTCTGGGAAGGGTAATATGTAGACAAGCCTTACCCCTACCCGAAAGGGCAGAGAGGCTGTTTCCAATCGACCATCGGCTCAGTGAAGGAAAGGAACAAAAACAAAAACAAAAGAGCATTAGTAAGTCCAACAGAAATAGCGTAAATAATTATCTAAACATAAGAACCGTAAATAAAATAGTGGGCTATAAACTAAATACATAAAAATATATGTTATTATTGCAATATTATATAAATATATTAAAAATACAAATATAATTATAATAAATAAAGTAAAATATTATGAAACATATATATGGATGCAAGTAATAAATTTGAATGATTAATAAACAAAATAATTTAAAGGGGGTAGTTAATACATATTCAAGTAATTTAAATGCAAGAAAATTAATTTTAAAGCTTTAATAATTATAAAATAATTATATGACTCTTGTAATTTGGTGATGATGCTGGAATGATATTTGAAAAGTATATATGATATTTATAAAAATATAAGGGCAAAATTAGATATGAACACAGAGGACATGTTCCATTTACTAGTTCTGTCTAGCTCATGTTTGACCTTGTCTATATCCTTCTTTAAGACTCTTACCAGTTAATCTCCTTTGTACAACTCGTCTTCAATTTTTCTTACGTTTTTTTCTAAAGTGAGTTGTGTGTGACCAACTGTCTTTTTACCTATTCCTAATTACAATTTTAAATTTTCAGATCTAAGTTGTAGGATAGGTGTATCAAGTACATGAACCTGGTTCTTCAATACAATATTTTCTCTATCAATTTCACAAGCTCTGTGTTCTAGGTTTTTGCATTTAGCTTTCAAAATTATGCATTTTTTTGATAGATGTTTTTTTTATTATTCACATCCTCGGATTGTAGATCTAGTAATTATTTTGATAATCTTTCTTTAGACAAAAAATTAATGTTGTTTTTGAGATGAAAGACACTTACCTTAGTTTCTTCATCAGATTCTCCTACAACAATGAGTGCTCATTCATTAGCATCATCATCATCAGAGCTTTCATATGAGCTTTCTCCCTAAGCAGCAATCATAACCTTGGTTGATCCTTTGTTGTTCCCTTTCTTAGGATGAACATGTTCCTTCATTCATCTTTCCTTCTTCCATTTAATCTCCCACAAAGGATAATTTTTAATTATGTGATCAGTCTTTCCATACTTTTAACATCCATCATTGGTTTTCATCTCCGGAGCTCTTGCTTTGCTGTAGCTTCCACATCTTGACAAACCCCTTCCTTTCCATAGGTACTGCTTTAAGTCTTTGGTGATCATTGCCATTTCATCATCTTCCAGATTAGAATCATCAGTAATTATGAGTACCAAACTTATTTCTTCCTAGGTACAACCATTTTTATGGTTTGTCTCCTAAGTTCATAGGTAGCGAGATTCCCAATCAATTCACTCAGATGGCAAGTGGCAATATTCTTTGATTCCTAGATGGCAGTGATCTTGCTTTCCCAAGTAATTGGCAAGACTAGTAAGTATCTTCTCACCTATATCTTCTTCAGGGATAATCCTCCCACGAGGTTTTATTTCATTTGTAAATATCGTGAACCTTGTGTACAGCTCTTGAATGGTCTCTCTATCTTTTATAGTTAAGTTTTCACACTGAGAGTACAGAGTTCCTCTGGATCTTTTCACCTGAGTTGTTCCTTCATAGGCCACCTGTAGTGTGTCTCAAATTTTCTTAGCAGTGGAATAACTTTGGATTCTGTTGTACTCATCTGGACCAAGTCGACAAATAAGCCATTTATCGCTTTGGTATTCTTTTCTCACTTCTTCAAGTCATCAACATTGTAATCAGCTTTTGTCTTTGGCATATCTACTCCTTCGACATTTTTCTTCTAAGTAGCCAGCGGACCATCAATAACAATATCTCATAGCTCGTCGTCCTCTCCTTGCATGTAATCTCTCATTCTTGACTTCCACTAAGAGTAGTAATGGCCATTAAAGAGTGGTGGCCTAGCAGTAGATTGCCTTTTCTAATTTTCAGATGGTGAACTCATCATGATCTTCTCCTAAGGTGTTAGCATCTTCAAGGATAACCCCCTATAATACCAATTGATGTTTTATACTTTAATGCCACATAAGAAATGAGGGGGGGGGGGGGGGGGAGGGGGATGGGAAGTGATTTGTGTGGTGTCCAATTTTTTGCGCGCATATATTGTAAAAGGACTTGGTTCTTCTATATGTTCCTTACACTTGAATTGCAAAATAGTAAATGAAGAAAGTAAAGAATACAAGTATTTTTACATGAAAAATACCTCGCTCAAAAGGTAAAAAAACTACGACCTACTTCTCAATAGAATTTTTTTCCAACACTCCACTAAATCACTAAGCCAAAAATAACATTTACAATACTCTTGTAAAACCTAAGGATTACCTATAACCCTTTGTAGCAATCAATCTCAGGTTGTTGCGATAATTTTAAGTTAACTCAAACTTGAACAATACACTCAGAGTACCTAGTACAAAACTACAAATGCTTCTAGAGAAAGCTGAAAGATGCAACTCAAAAGTCCTACTACAATGAAACTAGAATAAAAAAAACAAACACTTGGAACTAGTTCTTCTATCTGGTTCACGTAGCTTTAGGTTTGCACACTTGAAACACACAGGTATTGCTTGCAAAATGAGTTGCTACTTTTCTCTCAACTCTTATTTAACTTCATCGTTCGTGCATCATCTGTAAAAGAGAATATCCTGAAATATATAGAGTTAGTAGAATATGATCAACTAGAGCTCTAATGATATACTCTTCCATGGTAAAAAAGTTTTATTTATCTTCAACTTCTAACTCTTCCCTTATCTAGGATAGAGTTTTCTTCAAGTAAGGAATCCTACTTCTTATCAATTATGCACCTTTTCATTCAGGAGATATCGGATATAATATAACCACTTAAGCTTATCTCCTTTACGTGCATGCCTTGTGCTTAAATCTGCTCGTGTCCTATGTACATTGTATATGGTCCTGGTTCATGCATGTGTTACTTTTGTTAATCGTCAAAACTTACTTAGGCCAGCAGAATGAAATCTACGAAACCAACTACTATTACAAAGTTATTCCATCAGTCTTGAAAGAATTTATTTTTCTAGGTAGCTTTAAAATGCATGCCTTAGAGTTTAAATATGTATAGATTTTGTTATAGAATTATTAATAATGTATTAGCCTTTTTTAATATCTAAATAGTGAAATATGTATATCTTTTGAGATTTAAATTTGAATAGTTTTCTTATCATTTACACGTAACATGAATAAGAAAAAATAATTGGTTTTTGAATAATTTTTATTTATAACAATCAAAAATATTTAAACGTCAAATATTATTATTGATATATAACAGCCATTTCCTATAGAAATGGTTAATCGTGTAGTATTATCTTTGAACAAAGACATAATCTTTTCCCTTTTACTAACTCCGGCCCTAGCCCTAATGGTTAACATTCATCATATGAATTAGCAAAATTAAGAATTAAATCACAGGAAAAAAGAAATTAAATCCCCGGCCTGCTACTTTTTTTTATAAAAAAAAGCTCTCACAAAAAGTAACTAAATGTAGAACAAACTCAGATGAGAGTTTTCTTTTTGATAAAAAACTTTAAATCACCTTTAAATTTGGCTCAGATTATTAGTACCCTCTTCGAGCTATGCTCGGTCTTAATTACCCCTCTCAATTTGGTCTTTTGAGAGCCATTACCTCCCTTGACGCTAATATGGCAAAAAGTGTAGGTGCATGTGGCATTTTTTTGAAAAATAAAATATTTTTTACCTTTTTAAGATACAATTTATAATAAAATTTGGATAGAACTACATTATATAAGCTAAATATTTTTATTTGGCAAAAAATAATAAAGTTTTAATGAATCATTTTTTGAACTTGACTTGAAAAAAAAGATTTATTCAATTGAAATAAATAATCAAGATATTTAAAAACTTATAAAAAAATACATAATTTCAATTGTATTTTCTATAAAATTAATATTTTCAACTATGTATTTTTAATAAATTTTTAGATGCCTTGACTATTTATTTCAATTGTATACTTTATTTTCAGGTCAAATTAAAAAAAAGATTAACTAAAACTTTATTATTTTTGACAGAAAAAAATTATTTAGCCTAACTAATGTAGTTATATTCAAGTTTTATTATAAATTTTATGGAAAAATCATTTAAAAAGTAATATTCTTAAAAAGGTAAAATATTTTATTTCAAAAAAAAATGCCACATAGACAGAAAAAGTTCACGTGGCAGGCGAGTACACCTACACTTTTTGCCACATCACCATCTGGGGGGTAATGACCCTCAAAATACCAAGTTGAGGGAAGTAATTAAGACCGGACATAATTCAAAAAGAATACTAATAATCTGAGCGAAATTTAGAGATTGTTTAAGGTATTTTACCTTTCTTTTTCAATTTTGAGAGTTATGTATTCTAGGTAACAGAATATCTAAAACCAGTATAATTATTCATGCTCTATGACTAAATACTACTGACTTTATAATATACTAAATTCTTCCAATTTCATGGAAATAGAATCCGAAATCTCAATATAGTACTTTTTGTTAGGGGTGTCCATGGTTCAGTTTAGCCGATTATTTTATAAAAATTTGTACTGTACCAAATGTTTAATTATTTTATTATGCATAATCAAAATTAAAATTTTCAAAATCATCCCAAATCATGCCGGTTTCACTTCAGTATCGGTACGGTTCAGTTCATTTTTAGTAATTTTTTTAAATGTCATATAAAATTCACCAGTAAAAGTAGAATGCAATAACATGTGTTCTTTTATAGGACTTAGGAGAACTCTCTAGACACTTTTCCTGTTTAAAAGATGATGAATTAAAAAACATGAAAGATGGCTAAAGTATAGATACATCAACTATTTGACAGCAACGTAAAAGAAACCAAGTAAAAGCAAAGAAAATATAAATCACACGAGTGGAAAGATATTAATCAAGCTGAGACTCAAGAATAAAGTCTATATTAAATATTCAAAAAGATAAATCTAAATTATATGAAAGGAAACATATTCAATATATTATAGTTTGCTACTCATAATCGATGAAATACTTTGTGTCTTCTAAATAAAGATACGTGAAATAACTTAGTTTAAGTATAAGTAGGATAATAGGTTTTAGGAATTAGTATTTTGAGCTCAATTACATATTGGCTTGTAACTGTTTTCATAATTCCAAGGCCCAATAAAAAATTTAATGCTTTATTAATTTTAAACTTACTATATAAATATATTTTTTACATGTAAAATTTATTCGGGTATGGTTCGGTATTTTTTTCGATTTAATTTTATAAAATAAAAAACCTACCTTACTTATCGGTACGATTATAGATTTATATAAAAGTCTACGGTTTCCTAAAAAAAACCTAGTCAGTTAATTTAGTCGATTTTCAAATATCTATTAACACCTCTACTGTTTGTGCTTCATTGAGCAGCTAACATTTGACTCCAAACTCAATATTTTCCGCAGAAATACAAAAATAAAGATTATCTGAATCCTTTGGGAATAATATATAAGTTCTCCTCCTTTTATTTTTGGGTAAGAAAGTAGTAGTTAAGAGCCAAGAAGAGAGAAATGAGTGAATTTCAGTATTTTCGATTTTTAGCAATTTACGTAATTGTATAATCTATGTATTATATTTGTTAAACTCAAAAAAAATGATAGTTGAAAATTCACCACTCTAATTCTATATGTTTTTACCTTCACCTTTATTTTAAGGCATTCAGTACAAAATTCATTAATTTTGATTGGTTCAAAGAGAAAGTGCTTGAGTTTCATATAATATTCTGGGTAGCTAAAAGATGACATTTTGAATCGTAACATTATGATTTTGAATCAAACAGTCGCCTAATTGTGTGAGTGATTCATTATAAATATGAACTTAATTATGCATATATTTTAAGTAATAAATATTTTTTTTTTGCTTGAATCCATGGTTTGAACATAAAATAATGAGTTAAGTTGATTCAAATATAAGGTACTTCATTGATTTGACAATTTGAAGTGTTCGATAAACCATTGCTATTGCTACATAGTTGGAGTGCCTAAATGCCAAAGTTTGAGGGGTCATATGTACTTAGTCGAAAAGCAAAGGGGCAAG
Source organism: Nicotiana benthamiana (assembly GCA_034376525.1). Lineage (NCBI taxonomy): Eukaryota > Viridiplantae > Streptophyta > Magnoliopsida > Solanales > Solanaceae > Nicotiana > Nicotiana benthamiana. Next base: position 22,840,788 of record CM067329.1, read on the forward strand.
TTACAGATACGGAAAAAAATAATTACATTCACTAATTAAATATAAAATAATATACTAATTATATATAAAATATTAATATCAGATAAATATACAAAAAAATATTTAAAAAATTATTATTATTTTAAAATGGTTATACAATATAATTTTTCCTGAGAAAAAATTCGGGCTTAATAGAAAGGACATAAATTTAAGAGATCCAAAGGCCCAAAGGAATGGTCATGTACTACAGATGATAAACAATCAGACGTGGTGATATGGAAGGTGTGTTATCAGGAGTTGTGGCTACATTTATCTGTGCCCCCTCTCATTTATCATTTTGCTTTCACCAGCCCAATATTTACAACGACATTTACAGTTTAGTACAACTATAATTCTCCTCTCTTCTTATGACCTATTATTACTTCTTTCAATACACACTGCCATTTCCCTCACATTTCAATCTCAAAATAATTATTTTTGTTATGAAATTTCCTATTTAAGGTGAATGTCTATAATTAGAGAGATTTTAGAGTTCTATTCTTGGTAGCTAAATCATCCCCCTCCCTATAAATAAAGGGGTCTTCTACCATTGTAAACGATCCCTAACAATCTCTAAGTATCAATGAGAATACTCCTTTCTCTCTATTCTCTCTATTGCTCTTGTTCTTGTCTTTATATTATTTCATAACACGTTATCAGCACGAGTCTCTAACCAATTGAAATTTTCGATTGTCTTAACTTTTGTTTGTGTAGGATTTTGCTTCAAAGAAAGAATGAAGAAAGAAGGAAAAGAAAAAAAAAAGGGGAGGAACGAAAAAAAAAACAGAAAACAAAAGAAGGAAAGCAAAAGAGAAAAGAAACGAAAAACAAAGAAGAGAAAAAAAAAAGGAAACAGAAATGGAAGAGAGAAAAGGAAGAAAACATTGAAAATATAATTGGTATACCTTAAAGGTAAGTAACTTACTTTTTCCTTTCAAATTCTTGGAATTCTATAATTTGATTTTATATACAAACATAGACAACAAAGTTTGATTATAACTCTAATGGAGTTTGTAAGAAATTGTAACCACATGAAGTGGTAAAATCTCTATGTTCTGCCATGATTAAATTCATGTATGATTGTGGGCAAAGAATTGAAAATCCGTCCCATTGAATTTGCTCCATTCCCTTTAGATAATGTGGAAGCAGTATGTGATAAGTCTGAAAGAAGACAAAATTATTACCGTAAAGGTATCAATGAATGTGCACGTGGCAATAGACGAAATTATAATCGTCATTATTGTGATAATGAGAATAATAAAGATTCTCAAAATAATTTTTCACTTTATGAAAGTAATATTTGACATGAGATTGTGTAAAGCACATGATTATGATCCATTCCCTGAAGTGAATGTGATAATTGTAATAGAGCCCGTAAGTATGAACACGCTCTTGATGTAAATTTGTTTTATGTCTGACATTATGAAAAGAAAGTTCGTTGCCCTTAAAATTTCGGGCAAGAACTATATGACATGGGTATTGGATGCTGAAATCCACTTAGATGCTATGGGTCTTGGAGACGCCATTAAAGACAGAAATAATGCATCCACCCAAAACTATACTAAGGCCTTGATTTTCTTGCGCCATCACCTTGATGAAGGTTTGAAAATTGAATATATCACAGTCAAAGATCCACCCATCTTGTGGAATGGCTTAAAGAAGAGATATGAAAACCTGAAGTTGGTCACTCTGCTACAAGCACGATACGATAAGAATCCAAAAGCAAATAGTTTATAAACTATATATTATCGTTGCGGTGGAAGCGGGCACTGGTCAAAGGCTTGCCGTATACCATGACATTTGGTTGACCTTTATCAAGCATCTCGAAAGAGTAAACGCCCTGAAACGAATTTTGTCTCTGACGACAACTTTCACATCACCCACTTGGATGTGGCAGACTTCTTTGAGCAATCCGAGGGGAAGATAGACCACCTAATCGGTGATGGATCCGTGATGAAAGAAGATGGAGCTATTTGATTTTATTTTACTTATTTGTATTAGTTAGTGAATAAACTAATAGTCATTAGTATTAGCTCGTATTAGTTAGTTCATGATGCAATGTTAGCAGTAGTTCTTTAGAATGTCTTCAATATGCTCAAATAACAATAATATTTTTATTTTCCAGTAGGGGTAATCGACTAGCCTGAAAAACTAGTCGATTATCTAATATTTTCGCATTAAAGCTGAAAAATAATTGATCGACAATCGATTGTCTATGTCTAACAATCGATTGTCGTTAAACAGTGTAATCTGGAATTTTTCAAAAATCATCCACAATCGATTGTCTATGTCTAACAATCGATTGTCGTTAGACAGTGTAATCTGGAATTTTTCAAAAATCATACACAATCGATTGTCTATGTCTAACAATCGATTGTCGTTAGACAGTGTAATCTGGAATTTTTCAAAAATCATCCACAATCGATTGTCTATGTCTAACAATCGATTGTCGTTAGACAGTGTAATCTGGAATTTTTCAAAAATCATCCACAATCTATTGTCTATGTCTAACAATCGATTGTCGTTAGGCAGTATAATCTGGAATTTTTCAAAAATCATCCACAATCGATTGTCTATGTCTAGCAATCGATTGTCGTTAGACAGTGTGATCTGGAATTTTTCAAAATTAATCAACAATCGATTGTCAATGTTAAACAATCGATTGTGTGTGTGAAAAATGCTTAAACTGAAAATTTTCAAGCTGCATAGTAATCGATTATGGATAACATATCTGATTTTGTTAGTCAACTGTTAGCAGCAGATTTTGAAAATATTATGTGACACAAACGGATTGAAGTTGTTTATTCTCATGTTCGTATATTTTCTTTTATATGTCAAACCATGGGAAGTAAATTGATTGAAGGCTCCGGAAGAGCAACTGTAACTCTGCCCAAAGGCACGACGTTTATCTTAGAGAATGCAATATTCTCCTCCAAGTCTAAGAAGAACTTGTTGAGTTTTAATGATATCAATCGCAATGTTCTCCTCCAAGTCTAAAAGGAACTTGTTGAGTTTTAAAGATATCATTCAAAATGGATACCATATTGAGACAATAGATGAGAATAATCTTGAATTCTTCATGAAAACGAGGCTGCCCATTTCGGTTTGGGTTCACGCCATTTTGCATGCAGCAATACTAGTTCGTCGGCTGCCCACTTCGGTTTGGGGCCACGCCATTTTGCATACAGCAATGCTAGTTCGTCGGCTGCCCACTTTGGTTTGGGGTCACGCCATTTTGCATGCAGCAATACTAGTTCGTCGGCTGCCCACTTCGGTTTGGGAACACGCCATTTTGCATACAGCAATGCTAGTTCGTCTCTGACTGACGAATTGAGACAAATATTCCCCGTTGCAATTGGTTTTGGGTCATGGACCCAATATATTCCATTTAAGAATCTTTGGATGCGCAGTATATGTGCCTGTAGCACCGCCATCCCGCACCAAAATGGGTCTGCAAAGAAGGTTAGGAATATATGTTGAGGTTGAATCGTCCTCCATTATTCGCTACCTCGAAACATTGACAGGAGATTTGTTCACTGCACGATTTGCAGACTGTCAATTTGATGAGACACTTTTCCCAAAATTAGGGGAGAAGTTGGTGAAACCAAACGGGAAATTTTGTGGAAAAATGCATCATTATCTCATCTTGATCCACATACCTCTATTTGTGAAAGAGGCACAAAAGATTATCCATTTGCAAAGAATAGCAAATCAAATGCCTGACGCATTTATAGATTTGAAAAGGATAACAAAATCACATATCCCCGAAGTGAATGTGACAACATCTGATTCACGAATACATATTCATTATTGGAAGTATATGAACATGAAATTGGTATTAAATATACCACACTCACCCCTAGAAGGAGGTTCGAGATGATACCACACTCACCCCTAGAAGGAGGTTTGAGATGATATATGGCATGAATGATCGTTGGTCACGTACCTATTGTACGCCAAAATATTTTGGAAATATGACTATTAAAGGACAACGATAATGCAAGAAACATATCTTGCATATAAGTTTGACATGACCATAATAGTATAACTTTCTCTATAAGAAAGATATTCACCACATGGATGTTGATGAATCTGTGGTAGTACAAAATTAATTGAGAGCTCTAGAAGAGCCAATTATTACTATGTTGGAGAAACACAATTGAGTATTGTGCTGTAGTAAGTCTCAAAGAAACTTATTCAGTTTCCAAAGTACACGCGAAAGCGATTGATTATATTGAGACTATAAATAAAGGAAGGATTTGATATCTCCTATTACTACAACTTGTAGCGGGGTAATTTGTATATGAAAAGCTACCCGCTTTGTTCTCCAGTTTGTACTACACAAACGAAAGAATGCCACAATAAAGTGGATATCTATTGGTATAAAACCCATGTCATAATAAACCTGAAGTTTATTGATAAGTGCACATGTTATGGTGTAAGTTTGAAGTTTACCAATATTGATAATTTATTCAGTTGGCATTCGTGTTAGCCATCTCATTTTAAGTATGATGTGCAAATTCACATAGGTGAATATTAAAGAACTAGAAAGTTCTTTACGAATTCTCTTGTATCACTTGTTCTCATTAATGAACTGACCAACTAAAGAGCTCGGGTTGAAGCCCATAAATTCTGGAAATATCAAAGGTGAATATGGGCCCATTCACCTTCCATGTATACCACATATGATGCATCTATGATATGGTTACATGCGCAATTGTTATTAACCCGCAGCCTGGCCGGTGCTTGCGAGGTAAATTGCTCAGTAATCTAACTTCGAGCATAATTTCCAGATTTTCTACTCAAGATAGTTCATCTTGATAAGTTGGTTTATATCAAAGTTGGTTTAGTAAGATAATTATTGAGTGCTTCCACTTAATAGCTAAACTGTTTCTTATGAGAACAAAGCTATATATATCAGTTTGATATACGTTGTATACGAGAGTATATTATATTCTCCCCTCACAAGGGGTCAGGAACCAACTAATTTCATCTTATTATTAATGTGCTGTGTATATTGACATGATAATGCACAAAGATGATTTCCCAAAGTTGAGGAAACAAGTTAGCTTTTCTAACATGAGGGGGAGACATGATAAACAATTGAGAAAAGGTTACATAGGAAGAATTATCATTTGTATATGTAGACCCCCGAATATCATGATATGAACCTGAAGTTCATAAAATGGATAATTCAATTGCAACATATTGCAAAGCATGCTATACGCATTTGCTGACCCAAAGAAAGTGACTATATTCTCACTACAAATGCTCATATTAAGTCCCAGAAGGACAAAGTCTTTGATACGCTTAAAGCGTATAGACAAATACTTGATTCCATGTGAAAGACATGTAGATTTGGACATGTAGTTCAAATACTTGAGAGTATAAAAGTCAAAGGTATGTATAATCAGTTTTCGAATCTTATTTTGTTTAGCATGACGTGAAAACTTGATATGCATCTAAAGTCTATTATGTGACTTACATGACTTAACTTGAAAGATTTAAGTTGCTTGAAGCATATGCAATTCTTGGTCCTGAAGTACCACATCCAAAGTACAATTTGTGTACATATGAATCTTGCTATAACTATAAGCATGATGGCATTGAGAATACATCTATGAAGATATTGAAGAGTCATTCCGCGACATTATATGAAGATGTTCATATCTATCAAGAATGATGATTTTAAGGTGCGGAATATTTGTTCAAGTCAATATGGTTGATTTATTTATCAAATCTCTACCAAAGATCGTTTTGAAGATGATGCACAAGATTGGAATGCAAATGCTCAAGGATATAAATTGATGTTCTTATCAGGGCGAGTTAATGCGCGTTGCACTCTTTTTCCCTTACAAGGTTTTGTCCCAATTGGGTTTTCCTTGCGAGGTTTTTAACGAGGCAACCAATAGGCGCATATTCAAACATGTGTACTCTTTTTCCTTTCTTTAATTTTTTCCATTGGGTTTTGGTTTTAAGGTTTTAACGAGGCACATTGTTGAATAGACATTCAAGGGGGGAGTGTTATGAAATCTCCTATTTAAGGTGAATGTCTATAATTAGAGAGATTCTAGAGTTCTATTCTTGGTAGCTAAATCATCCCCCTCCCTATAAATAAAGGGGTCTTCTACCATTGTAAACGATCCCTAACAATCTCTAAGTATCAGTGAGAACACTCCTCTCTCTCTATTCTCTCTATTGCTCTTGTTCTTGTATTATTGTTCTTGTCTTTATATTATTTCATAACAATTTTAGCTTTTATCGCTCATTATTAAATGTACTTTATTGGCTCATTTCTGGTTTTTATTTTTACTTATTTATATAATGGTGATATGAGATGATTTTAAATGAAGATGTCTTCTTCTTTTTTTTTCATGTTTTACCCTTATAATTAATTATTCATTTTCAAACTTATTTTCTAAAACTTTTTAAAATGCTATCATTGTTAGGGATTATATGGAAAAATATATATTATAATTATATCATAAGAGGTATGAAAAATTTAAAGTGAACAAGTAAACGGAAAGAGTAGGTTATTAGATCTCATATTTATCCATATACTAGTATACAAATTAATGGGTTTTTTTTCTCTTTGGTGAAATTGTTACCCTAATAATGTTCACCTTTAAATCAAAGTAATTAAAGTTCCACAAAATTTAATACTGCTTTCATGTGCATTAAACTTAATAAATATCTGATTTTGTTGGAATTTCGATTGGTAGTAACAAAAAATCTAGATATGAAATTTGTTTTTATCTCTTAAACTGAATAAATGACCTCTCTTTAACTTTGTATCTAGTATCTATTATAGGACGAACCTAGAACATTGAATATGAGTTTTCGAAAATTCACTAACTCTTATTTATATCTTATATTTATATTAAAAAATTCATTAAATAATTATATATATATATATATATATATTTAGATATAAACCTATTTATTATTATATATTATTTTAAGATTACCATAAAAATATATAAACTTCAATCTTGAATCTGCTTTTGATCTTACAAACCCCAAAAGTTAGACCTAATTTTTGGTAGGAAAAACGAATCCAGTAAAGACAAAGCTCTCAAAATCATCTTGAGATACAAATATCTTCTCCAAACTCAACATATATATCCAAACCTGTTGCACCAACAAAGCAACAACTAGTTCTTTAATTCAAAGTTCTGTGATGTTTTTTTCTTCTTCCTAAAAGGCAAAAGCAGATAGTAATTTAAGTGAATACACACTAGAAAATCGATAAAAAGTGATCAAGAAAAATTAATTAATTTTTGTCGATAAAAAAATTGGTCAAAAACCGATCAAAGTTAGTCAGTTTTTTAAAATATTTAATTTTTCTTTTATAAAACCGACCAACTTTGATCGTTTTTTCTTTGACACAAAAACGTGAATTTTTTTTTTGAGTCCTACAAAATTTATTTTTCAAGAACCCGATCAACTTTGGTCGGTTTTTACAATTAAAATAGATAAATTAATATTAAAAAAATCGACCAACTTTGATTGGTAAATTCGGCCCGCCATTTTAAAAAATTGACTAACTTTGGTCGGTAATGTTATTTTTTAATAAAACCCATCAACTTTGATCGGCTAATTATTTTCGTGCGAAAGTACAATTAAAGAGTATAAATAAATAAAAAGACGATCTTAAAACAAATTGCACATATGGTCTAGTGGTAGAATAGTATCCAGCCAAAGTACTCACTCCGATTTGATTCTCAGACGGTGAATCTTTTGATGACATAATTAAAATACCAGTCAACTTTGGCCGATTTTTTTTTTTTTTTTGCAATATCTTCTTTTTTTGGAATTTGATTTATTGATCAATGTTGGTCAATAATTTCCAATCAACTTTGATTGGTATATTAAATCGACCATTAAAATAATATCCAAACATATTTAATTATATTTTGGTCGGTAATTAACAATAATCTATCAAAATTAATTAGTTTTTTTATTGATATTTACCAAATTTCTGGTGGTGATAAGCAGTGAAGAAGAAAAGGAGGCAATGAGGTTGGCAAATTAGACCAACTCATAATAGGTGAAAACATCATATTGGCAGAGTATAACAGAAGGAAATCTCAAACTTTTGTTCTTATTAATCCAGAAAGTTCGAATTATTTGAAGAAAATGAAAATATATTGTAGAAGTTTGAGATGATGGAATCTTTGTTATTTTACTAGTTTTAATATATTTATCAATAAAATTCGTGTTTTTTATTACAAATTTTATTAGACATAAAATAATACGCAAGCACAATTTACTGCATATATTATTTATACAATAATAACAATAATTAAATTATTGTATTCTTATAAATAAGGTTCGGAGAGAGTAATTTATACGCATATCTTACTCCTACTTTTGAGGCCATTTCCAACATTGCCCTCATCCCCATAATGGAGGCAATTTTTGAGGTAATTTAACTCCAACACTCTTCATTTTGTCCCCAAAATGGAGGATGAATAGTGTTCCCTTAAATATGGAGTACACTATTCATCTCCTCCATTACTATTCATTACTTTTTTTTATTTATTTATTATTTTATCTTTCAATATATCTCTTTATATGTATTTAATTATATTTATGTAATATTTTTATAATACTAATATTATATCTTAACTTTGGTGTATAATTTTGATAAATTAATTTTCGTGCATTTATTATTTTTATGTAAAATTATAAGTTAATTTTATTATAAGTTATAATTGTACAAAAATATATAATTAAATAATATAAAAAATTTAAAATTTTATGAAATTGTTTTAATTATGAAATTACAGATTAAAGATAAAAGATGGAGTTTAATTAAAATTAAAAAATAAAAGATAATAATATAATATAGAAGAGAAAGAAGAATATAAAAAGTTTGAAAAAAACAAGAAAATAATTGAATAAGTTGCCCTCAAAATAGAAAAATTCTTATTTTAATGATTAAAAATAGGATTATGGAGTGCATATCAACAGTGATCTACTCAGTTTTGGTTAATGGAGAGCCAACAGTTTCATTTGCTGCAGCCAGAGGATTGAGGCAAGGGGACCCCATGTCCCCTTTCTTTTTTGCCTTGGTCATGGAGTATTTAAGCAGGTCCTGCACTGAATTACAAGATGATCCAGCATATCAATTCCACCCCAGATGTAAAAAGCTGGGTATTACACATATGTGCTTTGCAGATGACTTGTTGATGTTTGCTAAGGGAGACCTCAAATCTGTTAAGGCATTATCCAACTGCTTTTCTCAATTCTCTGCAGCCTCAGGTCTCAAGGCCAACTTGAATAAAAGTTCAGTCTATTTTGGAGGAGTACCAATACCTGTGCAGAAGCAGATCCTTGACCATCTTGGCTATGAACAAGGACAACTGCCTTTCAAGTATCTGGGAGTACCACTGAGCACCAAGAAAATTACTCTACTACAGTGGCAACCCTTAGTGGAGAAAATCACAGCTAGGATCACTTCTTGGACTGCTAGAACACTGTCATACTCTGGGAGACTTCAACTGGTGCAATCTGTCACCTTTGGTATTCAAGCTTACTGGGCTCAGCTGTTTATCTTCCCAGTGAAAGTTCTTAAAATGATTGAAAGTATCTGCAGGAGCTTCATTTGGTCTGGGATGAATACTGTAACTACGAAAGCATACATCTCAGGGGACAAAATGTGCACTCCAAAGTCAGTAGGTGGAATGAACCTAATCAACCTCAAACTATGGAACAAGGCTGCCATTGCAAAGACCTGCTGGGACATAGCACATAAGAAGGATACGATGCGGATAAGGTGGATCACAATGTATTATATCAAAGACAGGCCATTAGAATCCATGCCAATCTCTGCCCAAGCTAGCTGGATGGTTAAGAAAATCATCCAATCCAGGGATACCCTACAAAGGTTCCAGAACTGGAGACATCAGAAATGCACTACTAAACAGTTATACCAGTTGCAGTTGCAAGAAGTGCCAACAGTCCCATGGAAGAACTTAATCTTACAAAACCAAGCCAGACAAAAAGCAGTGTTCAACCTGTGGCTATTCCTACATGACATACTACCAACCAAGGATAGACTACATAGCTGGGGAATGAGTATTGATCAACAATGCCCTCTATTCCAAACCCAACCTGAAACAAGAGATCATCTGCTCACAGAATGCCCTGTCACTGTGGATCTATGGGGAAGAGAAATGAATTGGCTACAGGAACAATACCTACCTAGTTTCAGTTGGAACCAGAAAGTGCAATGGTTGATTACCAAAGCCAAGGGACGAACATGTCGTGCAACCATTTTTAAAATGGTCACAGCTGAAGTTGGATATGCTATTTGGCTGGAAAGGAATGCAAGAGTATTCAACAAGACTTTTCGATGTAATGCTGTCATACTGAGAGACATAGTGTACAACTATTATGTTAGAGGCACCCCTATAATTAGACAACAATTGCAACACCTTAGTATATAGTAGAAGCTAGATAGTTAGGACAGTAAATGTAGTTATTATGTTAGCTTTCAGACAGTCGGCCGAGTTGAAGCTTGACTGTGATTTTATAATGCAACTTTATTGGTGATTAATAAAAAACTTTAATTACCAAAAAAATAAAATAAAGATTGAAGATATATGAAAAGCAAAGATGCTATTTTAGGTAGACCGTTGCTCGAAAGCATATATTATTTGTAATGAATAAGATGGTAACCAAGCCAAGTAAGAGTCAAATATGCTAAATTTTATGCATAAATTAATTCTTTGTAGTTTGTATTCAACCAAGAAACGGGCCCTTGTTGTACATACCTCGTGTGGCGTTACGACTTCTAATACACCTCATTATGCTTACGAAAACTTTCGTTTTTTAATCTTTTTGTAACAATACTGTAGGGGAATCTTCAAATGAACAATTTTTTTTTGTGGGTCAGGGCGAAGACGGATCTAAAATTTAAAGTTTATAAATTTCTACGATGATCCCGAGTTAATATACAATAGTTTTTAAGTTCACAATATAATATTTATAGATAAACAAACAAATAACATACCCAGTAAAAATTCCACTAGTGGGGTCTGGGGAGGGTAGGATGTAGCAGACCTTATCCCTATTCTGGAAGAATACGGAGGCTGTTTTCGGGAATCCTCGGCTCAACAGAAGAGGTAATAATATCATAAAAGAAGCACAAGAAGGGATCTGTAGCAACAAAGGAAGTAAGAAAAGTACTAAAAATACCTTAAAACATACCGAATAAGTGAAAGAGTGTGTGGTACTACAATCCTATGCAAAACAACAAAATAGTGTGAACACCACATATACTGCTACCAACTCTAGGCAAAGCTCTATCAGACTACCCGGTACAAAGAACTATCCCCTATCCTGCAGCATAATGTTCGACCTCCACACATTCCTATCAAGAGCCATGTCCTCGAAAATCTGCAGTTGCGCTATGTCTTGCCTGATTACCTCGCCCAACTCTTCTTAGGTCGCCATCTACCTCTTCTCATACCTGCCACAACCAGCCGCTTGCACCTCCTAATCGGGGAATCTATAGTTCTCCTATGCACGTGACCAAACCACCTAAGCGTTGCTTCCCGTATCTTTTCATCCACGGGAGCAACTCTCACCTTCTCCCGGATATCTTCATTTCTCATCTTATCCAATTTAGTATGCCCCCACATCCATCTCAGCATCCTCATCTCGGCTACTTTCATTTTCTGACTATGTGAATTCTTAATTGGCCAACACTCAGCCTCATATAACATGACCGGCCTAACCACCACTCTGTAAAACTGACATTTGAGTTTCGGTGATACCACCTTGTCACACAGGAATCCAGATGCTAACTGCCATTTCATCTACCCTACCCCAATGCGGTGTGTAACATCCGCGTCAATATCCCCATCTCCCTGGATAATAGACCCTAGGTACTTGAAACTTTGCCTCTTGGAAATGACTTGAGAGTGCAGCCGCACCACCTCGTTCGCTTCCTCCGACACGCTGTTGAACTTACACTCCAGATATTCCATCTTGGTCCGACTCAACTTGAAAATTTTGGACTCTAAAGCCTGCCTCCGCACCTCCAGTCTCTCATTAACACCGCTATGCGACTCATTGATTATAACTATATCATCAGTGAACAACATACACCATAGTACCTCCCCTTGAATATGATGTGTCAAGGGATCTATCGTCAGAGAAAATAAGAATGGGCTAAGCGCAGATCCTTGGTGTAACCCCATAATCACCGGAAAAAGCTCTGAGTCACCTCTCGCAGTCCTGACCCGAGTTTTAGCTTTATCATATATATATTTTATCGATTCAATGTATGCTACCGGCATCCCTTTCACTTACAGGCATCTCCAAAGAACGTTCCTAGGGACCCTGTCATACGCCTTTTCTAGGTCAATAAATATCATGTGCAAATCCCTCTTCCTATCCCTGTATTGTTCCACCAACCTCCTTATAAGATGGATTGATTCCGTAGTAGAACGTCCTGGCATGAACACAAACTGATTTTCAGAATAAGATACCGTCCTTCTCACCCTCCATTCCACCACTCTCTCCCAAACTTTCATGGTATGACTTAACAACTTGATACTCCTATAATTGTTACAATTCTGGATATCACCTTTGTTCTTAAACAGCGGAATCATCAAACTACATCTCCACTCATCTGGCATCTTCTTCGTCTTGAAAATAACATTAAACAACCTAGTCAGTCATTCTAAGCCCGCTCTGTCCACATACCTCCAAAATTCTACTGAAATCTCATTTGGTCCTGTCGCATTGCCCCGGCTCATCTTACCCACAGCTCCCACTTCCTCCTCAACCTTGATACGCCTACAGTACTAAAGTCTCGGTGACTCTCGGAGTGCCCCAACTCTCCTAGCACGATACTAGCACTCCCCTATTCATTCAGAAGTTTATGAAAGTACGTCTGCCATCTATACTTAATCTAGGCGTCCTCCGTCAATACTCTATCTTCCTCGTCTTTGATTCACCTCACTTGATATAGGTCATGAGGCTTCCTTTCTCTCGCTTTGGCCGGCCGAAATAGCTTCTTGTCCCCCAACTCTGCCCCTCAGTTTCGCATACAACCGATCAAACGCAACAGTCTTATCCTCTGTGACCGCTAATTTTGCATCCTTCCTAGCTTCCTTATACCCCACTCTGTTTGCTCTCCTCTGCTCCTCATAGGTACTCTCCACTAATGCAAGGTACACCTTTTTCTTTGCTTCCACTTTACCTCGGACCACACCATTCTACCACCAGTTGTCTCGGTGTCTGCCAAGGTAGCCCCCCTAACACCTCTCTAGTTGCCTCCCAGTTCACTATCGCCGTCCACATAGATCTAGTATCCCTACCATGCTTCCAGGCACCCATATCCATCAGCCGCTCCTCCAACTCATGCGTTGTATCGTTAGCCAAAGCACCCTACCTTATCCTCAGTTGACCCCATACAAACCTCTTCTTCCTCTTTATCACGATACCGACGTCCATCACTAGGAGCCTATGTTGAGTCGCGAGGGTCTCATTCAGGATCACCCTACAATCCTCGCATAACCCCCTATCGCACCTCCTGAGGAGGATAAAGTCAATTTGGGTTGTAGCCACCACCAAATTCTCTTCCCTCTTCGAAAAGCTAGAGTTCACGATCACCAACTCAAAAGCCCTAGCGAAATCCAATAAGGAAGTGCCACCTCCATTCCTATCTCCAAAGCCGAAACCCCCGTGTACCTCGACATAGCCTTCAGCCGACGCCCCAATATGGCCATTGAAATCTCCTTCTATAAATAACTTCTCTGTTGACGGAATACCCCCCACCACGTTATTCAACCCCTCCCAGAAGCACCTCTTAACCTCCTCGCCTAGGACCGCTTGCAGCGCGTACGTGCTAACGACATTCAGAGTGCTCCCTCCAACTACTAACTTAATCGCCATCAATCTGTCATTTAACCTTCTAACTTCAACTACTGACTCCTTGAGCTCCATATCCACCAAAATACCCACTCCGTTCTTTCCCTTCACACATTCAGAGTACTATAATTTGAATCTATCCGCATTCCTCGCCTTCGATCCTAACCATCTGGTCTCCTAAACACGAGCTATATTGTTCTTCCTCTTCTAGAGAATCTTTGCTAATTCTATAGACTTACCCGTCAACGTCCCTATATTCCACAATCCAATCATCAACCTACATATTCCTTTACTTCCTTTACCTCCTTTAGGACCCGTCCCACCCCCTGACCCATGTCCTACCCCCCCGCCACACCACCCGCCTGTCCCAAGGACATGCCCCTAATGTGCCATTACAAACCACAGCCGCTATGTCACGGTATGGTCTAGACAAAAATGCAACTACAAACAAGCAAAGTTCTAAATTATAAGTAACAATATCTAGAACTACTATAGCAACAAATTATCTAAAACAAATAGGCGACGGGAGGTACCAATTCCCGTGGATAGAACCTGGACTTTCGACTTGTTGTACTCCCAGTGTGGTGGGGCCCGACGTCCGGCCCTTGGTACTACCAACCAGCCTTCCTATTCTGCTGCCTATGCTCGTACACGTCCCACTCAGCCCTCAACAACCACCAACAAATTGCAACATGGATAACAAAAAACACACACGGACCGAGAAAAAGATACAGGTGCGGGACTGTCATCGTCACCACCAGTGACACACAGATATGTTGGTGGCCAGACTCGCCGGAAAAATAGTGTTGAACATTGTAACAGTGGTGTGATGCCGAGAAAAGAAGAATAGATACGGAAAAAAATATAAAGCGGGAGGGGTAGCACCGATGGGCGTTGGGATTGAAGTCGGAAAAGGATAAGAGAGGCGGCACGGCGCCGGTAGAGTGTCGATCGCCGGTCTAATCTCTACTAAGGCTAAGAGGGGGGAGAAAGAGAGGGGGAAGAAAGAAACACATGTGGAGGGAGAGATAGAGAGATAGAGGGAGAGAGAGGGGAGAAAGAGAGGGAGTGGGAGCTTACCTGTCCACACCGGTGCCAGTGCCAATTGTTGGACTTTAAGCATTGGGCATTAAAAGTCTAAGAGTATGAATTGGAAATGGTGGGAAATAAAATGGAGGAAAATGAAAATTTGAATGAAGTGAGCTTTTATCTTGAGCTTTGTCCCTCATTGGTGAGGGACAACTACATATGTGTGTGAATATATATGATCACTTCTTAGAGCTCTTAAAAGGAGTTGAAGAGAATGAATCCTCGCGCTATTGTCGTCGCTCGCTCGGCTCGACTTCGGCTTTGGCTTTGGATTTGGATTTGGATTTGGTTTTGTCAAATGATCGATCGATAAGATTATTTTTTGGAAAAAATTATTTAATTAATTATTTAATAATTAATTAAAAGCCAGTCAGTTAATTAACAAAATTAACTGAAATCTGAAATCCAAAAATGATGAATGTTAATTTTTCCCTTCTGAATAATCACTTTTCCTGAATAGGCTAAACGCATCTTCCGATAATTTCCTATAAATTCTGAGGCATAGCTGCATTTTCATAACACTAAAAAATTACAGAACTTCCTTCCTTCTGAAAATCTTGCATTCTATTTCACAAAATCTCTTCTAAATTCGTAAGTTTGATTTTGCTCCGTTATTTGAGTTCATTGGTATTCTGTAGTTTGTATTGCCACTGTTGCAGGAAGATTTATTCCGCTCCATCATGGGAGGTCTTAATCCATTACCTTGGCAACTTGAGAGGGAGTTAAAATTCCTTAAGGACGAACAAGTAAATTGTGGACTCAGAATATTTTTTATACTTTATTATTTTCCCAGTTTTTCTTTTGACAATCTTTCTGATTTTGTGTTTTAACACAGTAGCGTCTACAAGCTTAAGAAATTTTATTTACTAACATTTTTGTGTTGAAATATATATATATTAAACTGTTATCTATATTTTGTATACTAGTTTGGAGACTAAATCCTTCGTGCTTTCTACTCCAATAATTGTTCTGTCTAGTTTAAAGTATATAAAAAAACTTTACCGGAATAATAAACGTACGGGTTTGAAATATATAAAAACTTCACCATTATTATGTGTTGTATGTTTGGTTTTGTATTGTATTCAGTTTGAAGATATCAAAACTTCACTGATTTAACAAAGTTCTATTTTGTTTCAAATTCTACAAAAACATGATGAATGAAAAGCAAACTAATGTTGCGGGAACGGGTGCTACAGTTACGAGTGTTGCTGCCTCATCAAGTCGTTCAACTCTTGCTCATACAATGGCACCAACAGAAAAACCCAAAAAGTTTTTCAGTAATGACTTCAAACGTTGGCAAATGAAGATGCTCTTCTATCTTACTACGTTGAGTTTGCATCGATTCATCAAGGAGGATCCTCCGGTCCTAATAGAAGGCACTCTAGATGATGAACAATTTTTTGTAACTGAAGCATGGAAACATTCTGATCTCTTGTGCAAAAACTACATTTTGAGTTGTTTGGAAGATAGCTTGTACAATGTTTATAGTGCCATGGAAACTTCAAAAGCATTATGGAATGCGCTTGAAAAGAAGTACAAGACTGAGGATGCCGGAGTTAAGAAGTTCCTGGCTGCAAGGTTTTTGGATTTCAAGATGATTGACACTAGATCGGTCATAACTCAAGTCCAAGAATTACAAGTCATTGTGCATGACCTCCTTGATGAAGGTATGACCCGAATCAATAATTTTATTAATAAGATTTATCTTGTTATTAATTATGAATTTGTTATTGAATGTATGGTCATAAATGAGGCATTTCAAGTCGCTGCTTTCATTGAGAAGTTACCTCCGTTGTGAAAGGATTTTAAGAACTATCTTAAACACAAGCGGAAGGAAATGACATTAGAAGACTTTATTGTTCGTTTGAGGATAGAAGAAGACAACAAAAATGCTGAAAAGAAGTCACGTGGAAGCTCGACAATAATAATGGCTAACATTGTTGAGGAGGCACCACAAAATAAGAAGAAAAAGAAAGCTTCTAGACCAAAGAATTACCCAAGCAAGAAAAAGTTCAAGGGATAAGAAGAATCAAGCAAACATGGTTGGAAATGCTGAAGAAATGGAGGACTTGTGTGCCATGTTGTCTGAATGCAACTTGGTAGGAAATCCCAAAGAATTGTGGATAAATTCGGAAGATATTTGTGCTAACAAGGAGTTATTTTCTTCTTATGCCCCTGCAGGACCCAACGAGACCATTTTCAAGGAAATTAGTTTATATCCAAAATTGAAGGAGTTGGCAAGATTGCATTGAATATGACGTCGGGGAAAATAGTGACTCTAAACCAAGTTCTCCATGTTCCAGAAATTCGCAAGAATGTTGTGTCTACCTCATTTCTTGTCAAGAATGGATTCAAATGTATTTTTATTTCTAATAGTATTGTACTAAGTAATAACAATGTTTATGTAGGAAAAGGTTACATGAATTAGGGTCTTTTTAAGCTAAATGTAATAGCAGTTCCTATCAATAAAGTTAATGCTTCTTCTTACTTACTTGAGTCAAACATTTTATGGAATTTACGCTTAGGTCATGTCAACTTAAAAAAATTACGAAAAATGACAAATTTTGAAGTATTGCCAAAATTTGATTGCATTAATTCCAAATGTCAAATATGTATAGAATCAAAGTATTCTAAGAATCCTTATAAATCCGTCGAAAGGAATTTAAGTCCTTTAGACTTAATTCATACAGATATTTGCAACATGAAGTCACCACAATCTCGCGGTGGGAAAAAGTATTTTATTACTTTTATTGACGATAGCACGAGATATTGCTATGTTTACTTACTTGATAGTAAAGATGAGGCAATTGGTGCTTTCAAGCAATACAAGAGTGAAGTTGAAACACAACTAAACAAAAGATCAAAATAATAAGAAGTGATAGAGGTGGCGAATATGAGTCTCCTTTTGAAGAAATATGTTTGGAGAATGGTGTTATTCACCAAACAACTGCCCCTTACTCTCCACAATCTAATGGAATTGCGGAGATAAAGAATCGAACGTTGAAAGAAATGGTGAATGCGTTGTTGATAAGTTTAGGTTTACCGCAGAACTTGTGGGGGGGGGGGGGAAGCTATACTTACAGCTGATCGAATAATCAACCGTGTACCTCATAGTAAAACACAGTCCATTCCTTATGAAAGATGGAAAGGAGGGAAGCCAGCTTGAAATACTTCAAAGTGTGGGGTTTTTAGCTAAGGTACAAGTTCCTAAACCTAAAAGGGTTAAGATAGGTCCAAAAACGGTTGATTGTGTATTTATTGGATATGTAACCAAAAGCAAGCCATTTGGTTCATAAGTCAGAAAATCCTAAGATTCGCGCTAATACAATAATAGAATCAGATAATGTTAAATTCTTTGAAACTATTTATCCGTATAAAAAGGAAAGTGAAGTGACCTACCAAAAGTCAAAACGACCTCGGGAGGAAATATCAAATGGTATGCCTAATGAGGAAAATCCGAGAAGAAGTAAACTTCAACGGACATCTACTTTATTCGGTCCAGATTTTCTGACTTTCCTACTAGAAAATGAGCCTCGTACCTTCAAGGAAGCAATGTCTTCCTCAAAAGTACAATATTTGAAAGAAGCTACCAATAGTGAAATAGAATTCATAATGAGCAACCATACTTAGGAATTGGTTGATCTTCCTCCAGGTAACAAAACATTGGGTTCTAAATGGATTTTCAAGAAGAAAATAAAAGACGACGGTACTATTGAAAAATACAAGGCAAGACTTATTGTCAAAAGATTTAGACAACGAGAAGGTCTTGACTATTTTGACACATACTCGCCGGTAACAAGAATTACATCTATTCGGATGCTAATAGCGTTAGCCGCGTTATATGGTCTTCAAATCCATCAAATGGATGTAAAAACAGCCTTCTCAAATGGTGATATAGAGGAAGAAATTTACATGAACCAACCTGAAGGGTTTATGGTTTCGGAAAAAGAAAAGAAAGTGTGTCGACTTGTTAAGTCCCTTTATGGACTAAAACAAACACTCAAGCAATGGCATGCAAAATTTGACCAAACCTTGTTGTCAAATGGCTTTAAGATTAATGAATATGATAAATGTGTTTACATCAAGAACGTTCCAAATCATATAGTCATTGTTTGCTTATATGTTGATGATATACTAAGAATGAGCAAAGACATTGCCGACATTCAAGCAACTAAACGTATGCTTGTGAGTAAGTTTGATATAAAAGACATAGGAGTTGCCGATGTAATTCTAGGAATTAAAATCCAGAGGAATCCTCAGGGTCTTGCTTTGTCTCAATCACATTACGTGAAAATGGTACTTGAAAAATTCAAACACTTGGAATTTAAAAGTGTAAGAACTCCAATTGACGTTAACCATTATCTTATAAAGAATAAAGGTGAAAGTACGTATCAATTGGAGTATGCTCGTGTGTTCGGAAGCTTAATGTACATCATGAATCTGTACACGACCTGATATAGCTTGTGCAATAAGTAAACTTAGTCGATTCACAAGTAACCCCAACAAACATCACTACGTGGCAATGAAACGAGTTCTGGGATATTTGAAATATACCCAAGACTACACTTTGCACTACAATAAATATCATGCGGTTATCGAAGGATATAGTGATGCAAATTGGATAACCGGCTTAACAGAAACAAAGTCCATAAGTGGATATGTTTTTACTGTTGATGGAGGAGCAATATCTTGGAAGTATTCCAAGCATACATGCATCGCTCGCTCTACAATGGAATCAGAGTTTATAGATTTGGATAAAGCCGGTGAAGAAGCTGAATCGCTTTGAAATTTCTTAGAAGATATTCCGTTCTAGCCAAAACCTTTGGCTCCTATTTGCATACATTGCGATAGTGAGGTTGAAATTGGATGGGTAGGGAGCGTTATGTATAACGAAAAGTCTCGTCATATACGACGAAGACATAACACCGTTAGACAACTACTTTCTAGTAGAATTATCACTATTGATTATATAAGATCAAAGGATAATGTGGCGGATCCGCTTACAAAAGGTTTAACTAGAGAGGAAGTTGAGAAATCATTTAAGGGAATGGGACTATGGCCGAGGATAAGTCACATAGCGGTAACTCTACCTAGAATTTCATATATTCTGAGGTCTAGGTTCAAGGAGCTCAAACAAAGTTGTGATTGACCGGTTCAATATTCTCAAAGTAAAATCTTTGGTTCATTCTCGTAATGAAGACAATGTTCAGTAAAAAGGATACAGCTTCACGTTCTTTAATGATTACCTAAGTTTGATGTGGTATTTACCAAATAGTGTCAATCTAAAGGATTACACGTTTAGGAATCACCTATGTAAGTGTGAAGTAGAAGTCGCTTAAATGAGAATTCTGTAAGGCCAATTCTCTACGCACTTATGAAATCAGGCGATGTTCATGGCTGAAACGAACACAACAATGGGAACCAAAAGACGATTACGGGTTGGTTGTGTGACATATGATTGTCTAGGTATACACTAAAGTTCGACGGTTCAAAGATATTAAATCTACCGATTGACCGAGTATATTCGACATATGTTCACTACGAAAAGTTCAAAGGGAAACCTATTTATCCAGATGCAATTAATTTTTACGTGCAAATCACACAGCTTTCATCTATGATCATTGTTGTTAGAGTCATTCCTATTCATGTGGGGGATTGTTGGACTTTAAGCATTGGGCTTTAAAGACTTTAAGTATTGGGCTTTAAAAGTCTAAGAGTGTACATTGGAAATCGTGGGTAATAAAATGGAGGGAAATGAAAATTTGAATGAAGTAAACTTTTGTCTTGAACTTTGTCCCTCATTGGTGGAGGACAACTACGTTTGTGTGTGTGTGTGTGTGTATATATATATATATATATATGATCACTTCTTAAAGCTCTTAAAAGGAGTTGAAGAGAATGAATCATCATGCTGTCGTCGTCGCTCACTCGACTCGGCTTTGACTTTAGATTTGGATTTAGATTTGTCAAATGATCGATCGATAAGATTACTTTTTTGACAAAATTATTTAATTAATTATTTATTAGTTAATTAAAATCCAGTCAGTTAATTAACGAAATTAACTAAAATCTGAAATCTAAAAATGATGAATGTTAATTTTTCCCTTCTGAACAAACATTTTTCCTGAACAGGCATCACACCTCTTCCAATAATTGCCTACAAATTATGAGGCATGGCTGCATTTTCACAACACCGAGAAATTACGGAACTTCCTTCCTTCTGAAAATCATGTATTCTATTTCACAGAATCTCTTCTAAATTCGTAAGTGTGATTTTGCTCCGATCTTTGAGTTCATTGTTATCTTGCAGTTTGTATTGCCATTGTTGCAAGAAGGTTTATTCTGTTTCATCCCGAGAGGATTGAATCCATTATTTGGCAACGTGAGAGGGCGTTAAAATTCCTTAAAGACGTACAAGCAAATTGTGGACTCGAAATATTTTTTATACTTTACTATTTTCTCAGTTTTTCTTCTGACAATCTTTCTAATTTTATGTTTTTATACAGTAGTGTTTACACCGCTGCTGGAGACTTTCACCAACGGAGATTACCGTTAGAAATTAGACCGTTAGTGTTGGTGTTAGGCAGAGACGGTCAAGTAACAAAATTTGTCCACAAGGTATGATTACATAAAGAGGTACCTACATAATATTTACAGATATATCGTTGCACTTACCCAAAA
Source organism: Nicotiana benthamiana (assembly GCA_034376525.1). Taxonomy (NCBI): domain Eukaryota; kingdom Viridiplantae; phylum Streptophyta; class Magnoliopsida; order Solanales; family Solanaceae; genus Nicotiana; species Nicotiana benthamiana. The sequence continues at coordinate 22,862,466 of CM067329.1, forward strand.
ATTTGAAGCATAAAGTTTAAACGTACATAAGTCCATCGTCTAAGTTTACATATATATTGAACTAAGAAAAAAGTATGTTGCCAGGTGAAATCACCGAAAAAAAATGTGCACAATTCTATTTCTAATAAAGTCAAAATGTACTACTCATGATTCTTTTGCTTAACTTAAGATGTTAGTATTGCTAGTCTTTATCTAATAAAACGTCATCATTATCATGATCATTATATGACGTTTGTGCTATAGGATTCCTACTAGGCAATTTAACTTTTCTTTTTTGGTTTTCCTTTCCATATTGAGTCTCTGGATCCCTATTCATCTGGATTAATGAAGGAAAAATTTACATTGGCGGTAAAATACTTTCTGACAAGAATAACTTTATATATTTAAGAGATATTTTATTAACATGCTATCTTATACTGATAATTAAATATTTATAGATATCATTTGTTATATTATGAATTGTATATATATTTTCTGTTGTTATAAGATGTATTAGATTTATTTAAGCTATTGTATCCATGAATACAGTAGCAAAAATAGGCGTGAATCAGCAAAGTCCAGCTAATCAATTGTTGTATTCAAGTGTATTCGACTGCATTCATAGCATGAAACATGAGATTATAGCTGGACAGATTATTGTATTCGACTGTATTCGATTGTATTCACAGCGTGAAACAGGGGATTACACTAATTTTAAACGGAAAGTGAACCAATTAACATTATAGACTCCTAATATAATTCAACAAACTCAATTATAACACACAAAATTTGTATTTCCTTGTATATAAAAAATTCTCAATAGAAAAATACCAAAAATATGGCAATCTTCAGAGAAATTATATAATACATCTAAATAAATACATTTTATTAATTAAAAATATATATATACATTCGTGGCATATAGCGAGACAGTAAATACAATGAAATACATAGAATACAGCAGGATACGCTGAAATATAATGGAAAAAAGACAATGAATACAATGAAATGCATGGAATACAGCTAAATATATTGAATTACAACGAATACAATAAAATACATAAAAATACAACGTGATATGTTGAAAATATATTAACACAAAATTAATTTACTTCGTCCCAAATTCCATAGTCTTTGTTCAAAAATAAACTCTAATTTTGGACAAATCCGCCAACAAAGCCTAATTTCTGACGAATTTAAAATTGCTATCTCTTATTACTGGTCTCCCTTGGATGATAATATCGAGGTTTCTTTGTCTTCTTCTGGTGAAAATTATTTTTCTACTACAATAAAAGGAGGAACGAAAAAGGAATATATTGGTAATTGGTTTGTAAAAAGCAACAGTAGGGATTTGGTGGAAGAATAGGAGAGTCTAGCTCAAGAGTGTTGGCACGGGTAAATTTGCATCTATACTCGCTTTTTGAGTTACTTTTTAACTTGTGTTTATTTCGAAAAAAATTACAAATGTATCCGCTTTTTCGCGTAACTTTATTAGACGGGGTTGAAGTAGTAAAAGCAATCACGCAAAATATCAGCATTCTAGTAAACAGGCTTGACGTAACAAGTGTGCTAAAGTTTTTGTTTATAATTGCTGAACTTAAGCATAGTAGCTGAAGTTTTTTTCTCTATTTGCTGAAGTTTTTATTTGTAATTACACCAAATAAGCTAAAGTTTTTTGTCCTTGATTCATTAGTTTTGTCATTAAGCTTTTTCAAATACTCAGTAGAAGATGCTAAAGTTATTTAGTTTATTTATAAAAATTTCATCTTATTTAGTCCTGGATAAGCGTTTCAAAAACTTCAGCAGAGATGCTGAAGTTATTTAGTTCATTTGTAAATACTTTAATTATTTAATGCTGATGTTTTTATAAAAAGTGAAAGTTTTTATAATTTTTTGTTTATCACAAGATCAAGAAAATGCTTCTATAATTTCTTGGGCTCCTTCTCAGTTGATCGGTTTCAGTTTCAAGAAAATCAAGAATGTGAGTCGAGCAATTTTGGAATGGGAATGAGCTGATAAAGGCATTCTTTGTTTTCATCATGGCTACAATAGTTGAATCAAATTTCGTACATAGACAATCTTGTAATTTGATGGATGTGAAAATTCAGCTATTGGATTGTTACTAAGTAGTACAACTACAATGCCATCCATTTTCAGAGCTCGTTCAATAAAATTTAAGGACCAAGGGAAACCATAGGAAAATAAAAAGTCAAAAGTCATCAGGATTCAACATATATATGTATCCGTGTATATTCATAGCAGCACCAACAATAGGAGAAGAAAGAAAAAGAAAAAGAAAAAGAAAATGAAGGAGGAGAAAGATGACTGAAGTTGTTTAAAAAGTGGGTACAAGTTAAAACTTAAAAAAATGGGTATAGATTAAATGGAGGCGGCCAAACAGGACGCCCCGTGCAATTTTTACTGACGGAGATTAGCCCAAAATATAGGTGAAGAGAATGTCATGTATCAAAGTAGAGAGAGAAAAAATAATATAATCCAGTAGTATATTTAATGACTTGGGAGTAGGAGGTAATTAAAATTTGATATCTTGCTATAAACATTAAAAGTAACTATACAATATAATATTTTTAAATAATATTTATTTAAAATAAATAAAGTATTAATATTTGCTATATGAGGTAAAAATATAATATGAATATGCAGATTCTCAGCCCAAGCCATTGTATAACTTTCGTATAAAAATTAAGAAGTTCGTCTCAACCTTAATGAGTCTATAATCCTCCTTCCATAAGCTAGTAATTTAGCTAAAAACAAATAATCCAAAAAAAAGGTATGACCACTTTCTGTTTCGCATTCTTAGCGACATGATTGCTTCCGTTCACATCAACTATCGTTCATTTTCCTTTCGACTTTACCTATTCAAAGCTTTATCTTTTGTACACTTACATATAAAAATTATTTAAATTTATATAATTTTTAAACTATTAAATATAAATATTTTTTTACACAGATTGAAAATAAAAAAAATTCTTTAATCTTTTGAAACCACGAGAAAAAGAATGGAAAGCTCGGAGTTGAGAAAAGGACGTTCGTGTGATGATAAAGAGTGGTGGTACCCCAGGCGTCGCAAAATGCATGTGGATGTGCTTTATATGTCACGTTGGCTTGGACGACCCGCCAAAAGGCGCCACTTATGGCAGCTGGCGCAGATCACGGTCTTTTTGAAATAGAAAGTGAAAATTTTTATATTTGGCAAAATATATAACTGGATTTTTAATTGGTCTTTTTTATCAATTTGAACACTTAGATATAAACTTGTTTCCATTTGACCCTTCAATTAAATTATATTTGTACTAATTAGACATTTTATAGATCAACTAAGAATTTTCTTTATAAAAATTAAACGCATATATTACAGTTGCCTTTAACACCTTAAAATATTCAACCTTATATAATTTATCCCCAAAACAAATTGAATCTCATTTTCAGAAAATGAAAAACCTAACTGTTGGCTCTGACGACTTGCCTTTAAAAGCTCACTGAAAATTACTCTGTTCAACTTCATCTCACTTCTTATTGTTTCGATTTCATTGAAATATCAGTTTATTCTCCACATTCCTCGTCTAAGTTAGTGTAACTCACAAGTGCCGTGTAAAGAGAACAAGCATGTCAAATCCATGTACACTAAATTATCTTTTTAAAAATTAAGAGAAAAATGATGGGTTCATGTGAAGAAGAAGAGAATAAAATATAGGGTAAAAGTTAGTTTTAACTGGAATAATATATTAGAATATAATAATATTATTATAATAATCAACAATCTTTTTCTCATGTTCACGCGTCATTCTTCACGCAGTAAATCATGTCAAATCCATGTACACTAAATTTTCTTTTTAAAAATTAAGAGAAAAATGATGGGTTCACAGGAAGAAGAGAATAAAATATAGGGTACAAGTTAGTTTTAATTGGAATAATATTAGAATATAATAATATTATTATAATAATCAACAATCTTTTTTTCATGTTCACGCGCTATTCTTCACGCACTCAATCATGTCACTACAAAGTATCTAACTGTTACAATGTAATTTAGTTGAATAACATGATAGGAACAACTCTATGCTTAGGTGTTCAAGAGACAAAATATACTAGATGTAAGAGTCCAGTTATGTATTCTGCCTTTATAATTCGTATGATTATTTCATATGTAATTTTAATAGAATATCATCCTTAATTATATATTCTAGGTTTTCCAAATAAATATATGATATCATTGTTTGCAACTAATTTTCAACATATTAAAGATAAACTGCAATCATAAAATAAGAGAAAAATATTTTTATTAATCAATTGTGAGTATAATTTTATTTCTTGCTTAATTCTTCTCTTCTCATTATCTCTGTGATTTGAGGGCTGAAACCACGTAATATCAAATGTAGGATGATACAGACCTCCTGATGATGTATTTGATCTCCAGTTTCTTGAACTATTTGATTGTCAAGAAGTATCCAACCATATTTTGATCTCTTTCTGAATATACCAAGAGTTTATGGGATTTTGAGATACCTCTTCAAGGGAATATGTATCTCTTTATACATATGAGAGTTACAGTTTAGGATAGACTAAACTCTAGAAACCCTAATAGACTCCTAGGATTTCAAGAGTCATGTAGTAACTTTAACTTAGAATTTGGATTGATCCCTTAACATTTCAATGTTACTTCAAGGTTTATCGGGGTGTAGCCTTGCCAAAACTTGAACACGAAACTTGGAGTTTTCAATTTACAAGAGGAAGAGATGAAGAGCAAAACTGGTCCCACTGGGCGTGCCAATTTGTTTGCAACTAATTTTTAACATATAAAAAATAAATTGCAATCACAAAATAAGAGAAAAAAAATTTTACTAATCAATTATGGGTAGTAAAGTGGTTTTTTCTTTGATTATTATCTCTTGATTATCTCCGTGGTTCGAGGCCTACATCAACGTATTCTCGAACAAAGGATGATACAGACCTCCCGGGGATGTATTTGATCTCCAGCTTTTTGAACTATTTGATTGTCAAGAAGTATCCGGCCATATTTTGATCTCTTTAGGAATATCCCAAGAGTTTATGAAATTTTGAGACACCTCTTTAAGGGAATGTGTATATACAGGTGAGAGTTAGAGTTTATTCTCGTTCTCCATCTCTTCCATTTTCTTTAAGATGGCTGCAAGTACATTGTTACCTGCATCAATGATAGTATGAGTGTTACCTGTTCATGGAGTTTCTGGCTCATCTGCGATAGTTGCAGTTTCTGCGAGTATTGTGCTTCCGATATCCCTTTGAACGGCTTTGTCGAGCATGTTTCTCACGGTGTTCGTTAGCCACTCTTCTAATAGTCTTTTCACAGTTGGCAGTGTTTCTCCTACTGCGGATGTTGAGGTTTCCATCCCGCGTGAGATAGTCACACTCTCGTGCGGGGTAGGGGGTGAGATCTCTCCCTCAGGCATAGCACTTGGCGTTGCGTTTTCATTGTCTTCCCTACCGGCTTCATTAAGGGAATTCAGAAGGCTGTTCGTGACACCTACTATTGCCTTTAATCTTGCTTCTCCCTTTCTTGCCATTGTTGGCCTTTGCGAGGCTAAGAAGAGGTGATTATTTCTTTGAAGGATCTAGAAGAAACTAAGATCTCAGCTATAGAAATCCCTATAGACGGTGCCAAATTGTTTGACTCAAAAGATATTAAATTTTTTTTGAACAAATCAATCAAAAAATATGAGGAGGCAAATCTTAGCCAAGTATAATAATCTCTAGAACAAAAGATACACAAGGTGAATATAGAGGATAAGATTTCTTTATCTTGTCAAGAAAAACCCCCAAACAATAATGGCATCAATAGTTCATGTAAGCTAGTGTTATATCGAGTGTTTTTTTGTTGGAAAAAAATGCCCAGGGCCCTTACAAGGTTGTTTTATACTCTATACGACAAACCCCCTCTAAATTCTAAAAGACAAATCATAGAAAATATTCTAAAGAATATTCCAAATGTACCCTAATGGGCGTACATCTCTTGTTCGCTTGTAGGTGTCCCCTGCAGGATGCCGAGCCACGAGGATCTCGTCGCTTGTCGTACTCATCAATAATCGTGATTGTTTAAATTTGAACCCGTACGATAAGAGTAAATAAGCCCAATAATATAACGATAAAAGTAAATTTAACTCGAAAATATAATGAAGGTGACAATATCTAAAAATCGATGGGGTATAGCTGACCCTTTTCCCTGCAAAATATTACTTACTATATTGATTAGACGTTATCAATTTTGATACTACAAATCCCTTGCCGTTACAACCGATAATCTTTTGCTAACACAAATACTTTGTGAAAACCTTTTTTAATTTCATACGGGAACCAGAAGAGTATAGTTAATAATACAGTAATAATTAAGCTTACACAATATTATGCAATTTATTTTTTCGACACCACTAAGTTGTAGTAAGCTGTATGTTTGATAATTTTGACAACGTATATGACTTCTAACCAGTCGCGTAACGGTTTTCAAGAACTATCGATTATAAGTCGAGCCAGGAAAGTAACTACTAATCATTATTATTTCATTAGAATAAATTTTCTATATCATATTCATAAACAGTGACAAGATAGGAAATATATAAAGATATTCAAAATATATTTTTAATCAATAATAAATAATATTATTTTATATATAATATTATTTTTCGATAAAAATTATCGATAAAAATTATTCAATAATTTTTCGATAAAAAATAATCAGTATTCTTGGGACAACATATATTCATGAGTTGCGAATCTTCTCTGCGGTAAGTAAACACAGAGTATTTTTGGTACACCAAATAGTTTTTTATATGACTTTTAAACATCAAACCCTAATTATAGGATCAAACAAAGCATGAAAACAGATCAACTTAAATCCAGCTTTTTTTTCTTTTCTTTTTTGGAATTTTCCTCGGTTCTAATTTGTCCGAATTTGAGAGTTTCAATTGATTTTGGACTCTGCTGACATCTGATAAACAAGAGAGCTCACCAATTTTTTGTGGTCCGTACTGTGCACGATATCTACCACTTGAGGCAGCCACCAAAACTCTGACATGGACAACTTTTACTATGTTTTCAAAACTGCCAAACAATCATTGGATTTAGGGGTGTTTATGGGCGGATTGGGTGGCTTTTTAATTTTAACGGTTTCGCTTAATAGTTATCGGCTTTTAAATGTATTCATCCGTTAGCCATCCGATAAGAAATCGGGCGGATTGGTATCGGGTTAGCTCTTATCGGGCGGTTATCGGACGGTTTATCGGTTTAATACCTATGGGGGTTATCGAAAAGTTTATACCGAATTACAATACTTGTACAATACTAAAAATCTAAAAAGCATAAGACAATTGTAAATTATACATATTTTATGGGGCTTACTTTTTAAAAATTTGAAACTAAGACACAAATTCATTTAAAAGAGAAACATTTTCCGAAGTAGAGAATTAAAATCTACTTGGTTGGCATTTGAGACATATCATCAAACACTTACTCCCGTGGTCTAGTTAAACTTGAATTTAGTATTCACAATTAAGCAAGATAGCTTGTTAGATACTTCAGACAAATTAGTGTCCGAAACTTTTGATTGAAATTACTTCCTCTGTCTTATTTTGTTTCATGCAAATCTTTACACTAGTCAAAATTGCATCGCCTTTATAGTATGTGAAGCAGAACAACTATATTCTGTTCACATACTTCATAATTTTATCATTCAAGGGCACACAACTTTTGAAAAAGATTTTGAATCCATATATTTTATCAACAACACTTATAGTTTCTCTAGACTAGAATGAGGAATTAGATATTTAGATTTAGAAAATAGAAATTAGAAAATTAGGGGTAATGGGTATAGAGACAGAAGTCACTACTCACTGTCTCACTCGGTCAGACTCAGAACAAACGGTGGAGGTGGTTGTTTTTGTAAATTTATTTTTGTTATACACTTATGCTTATTCATTTTTAAGGTTTTTAGTTTTTATATTTAATATATATAATTATGTAAGTAAAAATAAATTTTATATATATATATATATATATATTTATATTCTTAACGGGTTAACGGATTATCCATTAAGAAAATTGAATAATCCGCCCCCAAACTGATAAGCCGTTAATAAAAAAAATTCAATCCGTTCTCCGTCCGTTAAGCCGTTACCATTAAGCCATTAAGCTTCGGTTCGGTTCGGTTTTCGGTTTCGGATCGGTTTTGAACACCCCTAATTGGATCACACAGTATTATTTTACTATTTTTCTTTTGTCCATATTGGGTAAAATATTCAGTAAAAAGTCTCAATTTAATTTTTAGCTAATTTTGCAATATTACCATAATCTCTCCCTCTCTCTATATATACACTTCATTGGAGCTTAAAAGAAAAAACAAAAGAGATGAAGTACTCAATTTCCGCTCTCTATTAATTGGTTGAACACTGAAGTTCAGGTGAGAATCATTTGGAGTAGCCAAACAAGCCTCTGAAATGTATATGATATTCAAGCGATTGATCATCGGTGGAGAGATTGTTGAAGAAGAAGGCGAGTGGGAAAAAGAAAGATAAAGAATTCAAATAGAGTACGACTCTAGCTAAATATTCGTAGGATTATTCTTTTTTTTCAGAAGATTTTGAAAGTATCTAGAAGATTCAGCAGCGAGATTCCAGCTTACGGTAAAATTCTCTCCAGATTTGCAGTTTCTGTTATACTTTATTCGATCCTGAAATTATTCATGAGATACTGAATTATTTCTCAATTTTGAATTTCCGAAACGGTTATGTTCTCTCTGTGAGTGTGTATATATATATATATATATATATATATATATATATATATATATATATATATATATATATATATGTTTTGTTGAACAAAAGAGTATTGTTTCAGGTGAGAGAATTGAGGCAATGTTGGCAACGATGATGAGGAAAGAGGCGGCGAATGTGACTGGAATTGAATCTCAGTCATCTGCGGCGGCGGCAGCGTTGACGACGATGAAAAATGAAGTGCAATTTGCTAAGTGCGAGTGCTGTGGATTGACGGAGGAGTGTACGGAGGCGTACATAGCGAGAGTGCGGGAACGAAATCAAGGGCGGTGGATATGCGGACTGTGCGCGGAGGCGGTGAAGGACGAGATGGTGAGATCGTCGTCGTCGGAGAGAAGGATCGGAAGGGAAGAAGCTTTAAATCGGCATATGACATTCTGTAAGAAGTTCAGAGCAAAAAGTCTGCCAAAAAATCCGACGGACGAATTAATATCGGCGGTGAAGCAGTTGTTACTGCGGAGCTTGGATTCGCCGCGGTCAAGCAGACAAGGTCTGGTTCGATCTCAGAGTTGCTTTTCAGCTATTGATAGTTGAATTTGAGTCTTTGGAACGTGTTATTGGGGTAAAATAATAGATGATCTGTGGAAGTTCTTAGTATTAGGCTTGAATAAATTCTTGCTGCTTAATGTGGTATGCAAAAATTGAACCGTTTATGCATTTGCTTGATTTATTAGTTGTTATTGTTGTTAGACAATTCTTTGGTAAAATATATCTATTTGGATCGTATATTGGTGAATCAATTGTTGAAGATTTGGCTTTAGTTTTGCGAAGTTATTAGATATCTTTATGCCTAATTTCTGATGATCTATCAGAATTACTCTCCCTTATGGGTGATTTACTTATATGCTTTACGACTAAAATTACTCTAATTTGTTACTCAATAGCGTTTAATCAAATGGTTGATCCTATTACCACACGATTAATAACTTATAAACCTCATGCAGTTAATTGAACTGTAGACTTTGTTCAAGTGGTAGGGAAGGCAGGAAAAGGAACTATTGAACTTCAATTGCACATCTCGATTCAACGCAATTTGATATGAAAATGTTAATTTTCCGTAGACTTGAAATAACTTCTGATTAAAAATAAGAGGTGAAAATCTTTCCGTACATTATATTGCGAAAACTTAGTGAACCGAGCCGCCCTTTAATTTCGTAATAGCCAAAATATTTTTGGATGTACATGGTTCAACAGTTTAAGTGGTTAAGTATAAGCAATTATTGAGTGGACAAAGGCAGCTTATTCTAGTTTCTTCAGCGTTTACTCTAATTCTTTTAACGAATAAACCAAGAAACATTTCTCATTTATTCCTTGATTTTCTTGGTCTGAGGGAGAACTTGATGTCAGGTTTTAGAAATCTACATATGTGATCTTTTTTTTTCCGTCTTTTTTTCCGGTTTCGACATCTTTTCTGGGTGAAGATGAGGTTTTATACTTAGAGTAACAGAAGAGAAAGAGATAACAGGAGCTTAGAGCAATTTAATTTTACAATGCCGTGGATTTGGAGAACAGAGGTAAAAATCCTGCGACTTTGATCAAATACTTGTCAAAAGATACAGAGTGACCTAATAGAATTCTGAAGAAAAATATCTAGTTGTTGATGGTGCTTTTGATTAGGATAACATTTTGTGGTTCGGGTTCTTCTTCTAGTACCCAAAGTTTGGCTACAGTCTGTTCAGCACATTACCCTACTTCGTTACAACAACAATAATATACTCGGTATAATCTTACATAGTAAAATTTGTGAAATATAGTGTATAAGCAGACTTTGGTACCTTTACGGAGATAGAAAGACAGTTTTCAATAGAGTCTCGGCTCAGGCAAATATAGGTATCACAATAATAACAAGAAAACAAGACGGGACAATACCAAAAAACCATATAAAAGCATCATACACCACAAAATGGTAAGATGATCGAAATGTACAAAAAAAGGTATTCAAATTAAGGCTGTAAATCTGGCGGTTCCGAACCGGAACCGGACCGGAACCACGGCCCTGGCGGTTCTGCCGGTTCCGGCGGCCCGGTTCCGGCGGTTCTCGGAACCGTGGCGGGGCGGTTCTACCCGTTGGAACCGCCAGAACCGGAACCGGACCGTTTCTGGCGGTTCCAAACGGTAATTTTTCAATTTTTTTTTTAAAAATAATTTCCAAACGGCTATTTTTCAAAAGTAGCCGTTTGGAAGTTTAAAAAATAGTCATTTGGCCCCCAAACTTTATATAATTACACTATTTCCCATTTCTCAACTATAAATACCCTCTCATTCTTTCATTTTTATTCACCAATTCATCAATATCTCTCAATCTCTCTCAAGCTCTCTTTCAATCTTTCTAGTGCAAGTGCTTAATTTATTGTTGCAAATTCGTGAAACATTGTGAAGTTGTTGAATTGAAGTTTTCAAGTGTTCAATTTCAACGATTTTCAATTTTCAAGAAGTTGTTCGTCAATCCGGTAAACTCGTTTCAACTCTTACGTGCTAAGAATATTTTTATGTGTTGTTAGTTTGCTTAATTATAACTATTATGGCATTTTCGTTGAAAAAAATGTTCGGTAAAGGAAAAGCTAAAACCGGTGAAAGTAGTGGCCAAAATACTACCCCTACCCCGGCTCCCCGACTTAGAAAAGATAAGCAAGTTCAAAGTAGTAGCCAACCTAGAAATCCTAATGAACCCTTCGGAATTCTTGATAGTGATCACCCGTGTTTTCAATTTAGCGATATTGATTTTCTACATGATGCAGCAGTTGGTGATAGAATAGACGATGATATTATGAATGCTCTTTATCCTAATGCACCTATCTTAGAGGGAAATGAGGATGATGATGATGATGAAACCCAAGCTCCAGTAGATTTAGATGATACACCTACTAGTCCTGCTCATAACTTAGGTGATGAACCGGCACACCCACTCGTACAAACTCCCACTTTTAGTAAACAACCTCCTAGCGTACAGAAACATCATTAGTTTGGCAATTTTTATTCAACTAAGAGAAAAAGATAAGGCAAAGTGTAAATCTTGTGGAAAATTACTTGTTCATAGGTATACTGGAGATCGTAGCGGCATGGGTAGTTTAATTAAGCATATAAGATTACACCCTAGCGATAAGGCTAGATATTTGCAATTGAAAGCGCAACAAGAGGGGAGGACAAGTGCTGATTCTACAGTTAACCCAAGTACCGGTTCAAATCTAGTTCAACCAGGAATAAACACAGTCACCGGAGGTATATTATATTACGATCCAAATAAGGATCGTGAAGAATTAGCTAAAATGATTACTGTTATGTGTTTGCCTTATTCTTTTGCTTCTAATCCTGCATGGATTCATTATATTAGAAGAGTATTTAATCCTACGTATAAAGGTTGGCCTCGCGCCACAGTTAAGGCCGATATTTATAAACACAAGCATGAATATGAACAATACTTGCGCTATTTATTTACCCATATAACTAATCGTATGTCTATTACAACTGATATTGGTAGAAGTAATAATGATTGTGATTATCTAACCGTAACAGTCATTGGATAGACGAAGACTGGACAATGCGAAAATGTATTATTGCATATAGGATAATTAATTCACGGCACACGGGTAGGTTTATTGCTAACACTGTTTCAGATGTATGCAGATATTTTTGTTTTAGTGATAAAATAGAGTCAATTTCTATGGATAACGCTTCTAGCAACACTAGTGCAATAGGTATGCTAACTAGAACACTTAATCCTGCTTTTACTAAATATTTTCCATGTTAGATGTATATGTCATATTTATCATTTAGTTGTTGGTGATGGTATGGGAATATTAAACTTAGAAATTGAAAAGGTTAAAATGGCTCTTAATTGGCTATTTTATTCAAACCGTAGAAGTAGACTTAGAGAATCTTTTAAAAAGTGTGATGAATATGGCCTTAGAGAAAGAAAGGTTCCTAAACCTTGCCCGACTAGGTGGAATTACATGTACAAAAGTTTAGTAGTAGCGTACGAATATAGAAACCCAATTAACACTACGTATAATTCTCGTGATTGTGGTGAGGACGATAATGAGATGCTAACTACACAAGATTGGACTAACGTTAAAATTCTTTTAGATTTTTAGAACATTTTCATGTGGCTACAAATGCTTTATCTGGCCAATATTATCCAACTATTTCTAACTGTTTAGTTTATATTGTCGCACTTGCTAATTTGTTTGTTGATTTTAGCGAGGGAGGGGACATTTATGAAATTGCAATAACTGAAATGAAAAAGAAGTTTAAAAAATATTTTTTTCCAATCCCTCCTATATATGGTGTGTCTTCTATGTTAAATCCAACTATGAAATTAGGAGGTCCTAAATTTTGGTATTCTACTATTTATCAATCTTTAGATCTTTCAGAAGTAGAAATTGCTACACTAGCTGATGGGAAAGCATCAACTAAAGTTAATGCTCAAACAGTTTATAATGCATATAAACAGGCGTTAGAGTATGCTAGGCCTAATATTCCAACCCTTACTTCGTCTACATCACAGTCATCTAAAAGAGCTGCTGGCTTAACAGCTCTTAAATCGTGGACGGAGTTCAGGGATACTCAAGGGAATAATTTAGATGAAATTTCCCATCTAAATGAGTTTCAAGTTTATTTGTCGCAGGGACTAGAGAAGGAGAATCCAGACGGCTCTTTCGACCTTTTGGATTAATGGAAGACAAGGGAAAAGCATTTTCCCGTTCTTGCAAAGATGGCTCGGGATGTTCTGTCGATTCAAGCGTCAACTGTTGCATCGGAGAACGCTTTTAGTCAAGCAAGACTACAAATAGGTGATCACGGAGCGTCGATGCGGGACAGCTTGGAAAAATCAGTGCTTTTTCGAGATTGGATCCGCGCAGAAAGAAGGAACTTTGGCCTAGCTGAATCACAACCAAAAATAGATGAGTGCTATGAAGAAATGATAGCAGAACTTGCTCAGGAAGCAACTTCACCCGGAAGTGGTGATGAACAAGCTTCATTTCCACCACCGCCAACACAACCACCTCCAAACCTTGAAGGTTTTATGAGATTTGTTAGAAATAATGCATAAATTATGATGTAACTTGTACATTGACATGTCTTCTTTTAGTTTTTATTCCTTTTAATGGTGGTTTTAGTACCATGTTGTGCTCATTCCATTGGGGGAAGGAAGACTAAGAAAGATATGCCATTTTGGTCAATAAATATGCTCTTTATCATATTCTTGAATATCTTTTGTCTCAATATTTCTTTGTCTTTACTTCTATATCAATCCTGGAATATTTATATAACATACAATATATAACATACAACACAATATACTAGTGACAACATTCTTTTATCAATATATACTACTTATATACAATTTATACTAATTACTAACTACAACACAGTATACACTACTTATATACAATATATACTACTTAAATACGATATATACTACTTATATACAAAATATACACTACTTATACACAATATATACTAATTACCAAACACAATATATACTATACTAATAACATAGTACACCATATAAAATATATTCTACAATATACTAATGACTACTATACAAGATATTGATTTAAAAAAAAATTTCAGAGGGAACCGCCGGAACCGGAACCGCCAGAACTGGAACCGGATGGTACCCGAACCGGATGGTAGCGGTTGCGGGTCCGGAACCGCCAGAACCGGAACCACCAGAACCGGAACTGCAGGCCCGAATAGACCCAGAACCAGAACCGGATACAGCCTTAATTCAAATAAGCCTACTACCAACCAAATGCGAGAGTAGGTACTAACACTATCGGTATGAATAATCTAGACTACCTAACCTTCTATTATAATCTTCGACCTCCACACCTTCTTATCACGGGTCGTGTCATCGGTTGACGGTTGTGCCATATCATGCCTAATCACCTCAACCCAACTCTTCTTCAGCCTACCTCTCCTAAGGCCCTCCAATGTCAACCTCTCAAACTTTCTTACTGAAGCGTATGTGCTTCTACTCCTCACATGTCCAAATTATTTGAGTCATGCTTCGCGCATCTTGTCCTCAATAGGGGCCACAACAACCTTATCCCGAATAACTTCATTTTAAATCCTATCTAATCTAGTGTTCCCGCACATCCATCACAATATCATCATCTGTGCTACGTTCATCTTCTGGACGTGGAAGCTCTTGACTGACCAACACACAACCCCATACAGCAAAGCCGGTCTGACCACCGCTCTATAAATGATACCTTTAAGTTTTGGTGGTACCTTCTTGTCACACAAAACATCGGAAGCAAGTCTCTATTTCATCTATCCCACCCCAATGCGATGTGTAACATCTTCATTAATCTCCTAATCCCCATGTATAATAGACCCAAAGGTACTTAAAACTTCTCCTTCTAAGGATGACTTGTGATTCTAGCCCCAACTCCCCTTCTTACCTCCTGAGTAGCACCACTAAACTAATACTCAAAATATCTGTCTTGGTTTTGCTCGACTCGAAACCTTTAGACTCCAGGGTTTGTCTCCACACCTCGAACCTCGCATTAACACCGTCTACATCTCGTCAATAAAAGCAATATCATCTGCAAATAACATGTACCACTTCACCTTCCCTTGGATGTGACGAGTCAATATGTCCATCGTCTGGGTAAACACAAAAAGGCTGAATGCAGACCCCTGTTGCAACCCCATTATGACTGGAAAATGGTCTGAGATCCCTCCCACTATCCTCATACGGGTCTTCGCTCCTTCATATATGTCTTTAATTATCCTAGTGTAGGCCACCCCTCTAGCCTCAAAACAAATCCAGAAAATTTCCTTACGCTCATTCGTTAAAAGCTTGAAATAAGCATTTGATTAGACCATTGTGACACAAGTTAGTTCTACCTTTACTGAGGATCGTTTTGCAAAAGTAACTAAATCTAGTAAGAGAGGAACGTTGATTCGCATAATTAATCATTGATGTTTGAAAAATTAGTGGCGTGAAGCTACAATACACTTGAATAATACTGGATACCTCTAAGTCAAAATATAGACTAGATGCGACGTACGCTCCCGCGTCCGCTTGTCGACGCACGGCAATAACCTTTGGCCTTTAGGGCATATACCGTTGGTTAAGTCGTCGTGACGGGAGGGCGCAATAAACGCCTTCAAATTCAATTTATCAAATAATGAGTAGAATTCTTTGCAGACGAGTTAAATACGCGACAAGATATTATAATGGCAAAGTGACATTGCGATCACGATCCGTTGAGATTCAGCCCTTTCTCGTGTCAATTCATTAAAAAAATTAAAAAACATTTAATTATCTAAACAATCAAGTGAATATCATGCCTTTTAGTGGCCGATGAAGCTTAAGTGCCATGGACGTGATTAGTTTTACCATCACTTTTAGCTCTATCAACGTCTATAGTTGAATGGTTTTAATAATAATAATAATCATAATAATAATAATAATAACAATAACAATGAATTCGGACCGTTATTATCATATAGCCAGCATAAGGTAGTTAACGCTTATTCATTTAAAATTCTAAATTTTTACTTATGCCTCGTGTATATATGTCCACGCCTGCACACAAATGATACACAAGAAAAACTCGATTGAATGCAGTCCCTTTGATGTTGTTGGAATCTATCATTCTGATAATCAGAAGGTTTTGCGCATGAAATAAAGAATCTGAAAATATTTACTTTATTTATGTTAAACCAAGTGTCATAGTCATAAATTCTAGTCCTTGCAATATTGAAGGGGATATTCCAAATTCTAGCAAGTTGGTTGAGAAAGACTCTTTTAAGTCTTAGGCAGAGAAACAAAATACAAGTTCCAATCTAGCTGTTGCAAATATGAAGGGCCTATCTTAGACAATTTAATTGAAATTGTTGGAGAAATTTCCTAGAAAAGTTTTTAGGACAAAAACGTGTATGAATGTGATCGTTTTTATTAAAAACAATTGTTTTGTTTTTCCTTTTCTGAAAAATTGCATCATAAGTATATATGATAATTTTGGATGGTGAACACGAAGGAAAGCCGAAGAATTGGTTTTTAAGTCCTTTGTAAAGTTGCTTTTAGTTTTGGCAAATGTTATCGATTGTCCGTGTTCAAAGCAACGAGAAACTGGAAACCAGTAAGAAGAAGAAACACAAAAAAAAAAATCACAGAAATGAAGAAATCCGAGACCACAGAATTCACTGTGTGTCGTTAAGGAATTTAACCCCCTCACTGTACCCGAGGTTGTGAATTATTTCCTCCCAGGATATAACGGATATACCTGTCGTAGGAGTGGCGGTACCTCAAACGCCTACGACTTCGACGAACTCAAATTCGGGAATGAAATCACACTATGACTCGATATGTTTCAGTTTGCAGAAAAGAATGCAGAATTTTTAATGCACGAATAATTTTTTTTTTTCCAGTACTCGAAAATGAGGCATTTATTTAAAATGAAGATTGAATTTTAAATAAATTTGGTCCAAAAAGATTATCAATCAATCAGATCATTTGACCAAATCCAAATCCAAAGCCGAAGCCGAGCCGAGCGACGACGACGGCGCGAGGGGAGTCCCTCTTCTTAACCCTTTAAGAGCTAGAAGAAGTGCTTTCTAATATAAGCACATAACTTTTCCCTTTCTACCACCAATGTGGTACAAAGCTCCTTTTCAAAGGAACTTTGCTTTGAAACTTCATTTTCCTTCTATTGTCTTCTTCCCTCCATTTCTCATTCACACCAACTTAGCTAGCTTTAATCATTAACTAGCTTTAACAATCCCCCACATGAATGGGGAATGGCTATATGATGAAAAACATGCATGACAAAAAAAAACTGTGTGATTCGTAAGCAAGGATTAATTGCATCTGGATAAGTAGATTTCTCTTTGAACTTTCCGTAGTGAGCATATGTCGGATATACTCGGTCAATCGGTAGATTTGATATCTTTGAACCGTCGAGCTTTGGTGTATACCTAGACAACCACATGTCACACAATTAACCCTTTAACCGTTTTTGGTTCTCATTGTTTTGTTCGTTTCAGCCATGAACACTTCCTGGTTCATAAGTGCGTAGAGAGCTGGCCTTACAGAGTTCTCCTTGAAGCGGCTTACACTTCACACTTACATAGGTGATTCCTAAATGTGTCATCCCGTAGATACACTATTTGATATACCCCGTATCAAACTTAGAAACCATTAAAAAGCCTTAATGCTTTATCCTGGTACTGAACATTGTCTCATCACGAGAATGGACCAAAAAGTTATTGTGACAATGTTGAACCGTCATCAATGACTTTGTTTGATCTCTTTGAACCTAGATCTTGGGATCTCATGTCTTCTAGGTAGAGTTACCGCCACGATGACTTGTCCTCGGCCATAGTCCCATTCCCCTCGATGATCTTTCAACCACTTCTCTAGTTAGGCCTTTAGTTAGTGGATCCGACACATTATCTCTTGACTTAACATAGTCAATTGTGATAATTCCACTAGAGAGTAGTTGTCTAACGGTATTATGTCTTCGTCGTATGTGACGAGACTTTCCGTTGTACATAACGCTCCCGGCTCTTCCTATTGCCGCTTGGCTATCGCAATGTATGCATATAGGAGCCAACGGTTTGGGCCAAAATGGAATATCTTCTAAGAAATTCCGGAGCCATTCAGCTTCTTCACCGGCTTTGTCTAGAGCTATGAACTCAGATTCCATTGTAGAGCGGGCGATACATGTCTGTTTGGATGACTTCCAAGACACTGCTCCTCCACCTATAGTAAAAACGTATCCACTTGTGGATTTAGTTTCAGTTGAACCGGTGATCCAATTTGCATCACTGTATCCTTCAATAACTGCAGGATACCTGTTATAATGCAAAACAAAGTTTTGAGTATGTTTCAAATACCCCAAAACTCGTTTCATTGCCAGCCAATGATTTTGGTCGGGATTACTCGTGTAGCGACTTAGTTTACTTATAGCACACGCAATATCAGGTCGCGTACAGTTCATAATATACATCAAACTTCCCAACACTCTGGCATAATCCAATTGAGAATGACTTTCACCTTTATTCTTTGCAAGAGCAAGGTTCATATCAAGTGGCGTCTTTGCAACTTTAAAGTCCAAATACTTGAACTTTTCAAGTACTTTTTCAATATAATGAGATTGAGACAATGCTAGACCTTGAGGAGTCTTATGGATTTTAATCCCCAGAATTAAATCGGCAACTCCTAAGTCTTTCATATCAAACTTACTAGCAAGCATGCGCTTAGTAGCATTTATGTTAGCAATGTTGTTACTCATTATTAACATATCATCCACGTATAAACAAACAATGACGACGTGGTTCGGAGTGTTCTTAATGTAGACACATTTATCACATTCATTTATCTTGAATCCATTTGACAGCATCGTATGGTCAAATTTTGCATGCCACTGTTTTGGTGCTTGTTTTAGTCCATAAAGAGACTTAACAAGTCTACGTACCTTCTTCTCTTTCCCTGGAACGACAAACCCTTCGGGTTGTTCCATGTAAATTTCTTCCTCCAACTCTCCATTTAAGAAGGCTGTTTTCACATCCATTTGATGGATTTCAAGACCGTACACGGCGGCTAATGCTACTAACACCCGAATAGATGTAATCCTCGTTACCGGCGAGTATGTATCAAAGTAATCAAGACCTTCTCGTTGTCTAAACCCTTTAACAACTAGTCTTGCCTTATATTTTTCAATAGTGCCATCAGCTTTCATTTTCCGCTTGAAAATCCATTTGGAACCTAAAGGTTTATTCCCTGGAGGAAGATCAACCAATTCCCAAGTATGGTTGTTCAATATGGATTCTATCTCACTATTGATTGCCTCTTTCCAAAATTGAGCTTCCGATGAAGACGTAGCTTCGTTGAACGTTCGAGGCTCATTTTCCAACAAAAATGTTAAAAATTCTGGTCCAAAGGAAGTAGTCGTCCTTTGACGTTTGCTACGTCTTGGATTTTCCTCATCAGGAATGTTTTCCTTTATTTCTTCCCGAGGTCGTTTAGATTCTTTGCTAGACGACGCACATTCCTTTTTATACGGATATATGGTTTCAAAGAAGTCAGCATTATCTGATTCAATTACCGTATTCACCTGAATGTCGGGATTTTCTGATTTGTGAACCAGAAATCTATATGCCTTACTATTTGTGGCATATCCTATGAAAACACAATCAACGGTTTTAGGTCCTATTTTTACCCTTTTGGGGTTTAGGAACTTGCACCTTGGCCAAACACCCCCACACTTTGAAGTATTCCAAATTGGGCTTCCTTCCTTTCCACTTTTCGTATGGAATAGATTTTGTTTTGCTATGGGGCACTCGATTGAGTATTCGGCTAGCTGTTAGAATGGCTTCCCCCCACAAGTTCTGGGGTAAACCAGAACTTATTAACAGGGCATTCATCATTTCTTTCAGTGTTCTATTTTTTCTTTCCGCAATTCCGTTTGATTGTGGCGAGTAAGGAGCAGTTGTTTGATGAATAATGCCATATTCCAAACATATTTGTTCAAAAGGAGATTCATATTCACCGCCCCTATCACTCCTTATCATTTTAATCTTTTTGTTAAGTTGAGTCTCAACTTCAGTTTTGTATTGCCTGAACGCTTCAATTGCTTCATCTTTACTATTAAGTAAATAAACGTAGCAATACCGCGTACTATCGTCAATAAAAGTTATGAAATACTTCTTTCCACCGCGAGATGGAATTGACTTCATGTCACAAATATCTGTATGGATTAAGTCTAAAGGACTTGAATTCCTTTCAACTGACTTATAAGGATGTTTAGCATACTTATATTCAACACAGATTTGACATTTTGATTGATTGCATTCAAACTTAGGCAATACTTCCAAACTAATCATTTTTCGCAAGGTTCTATAATTGACATGTCCTAAACGTGAATGCCATAAATCATTTGACTCAAGCAAGTAAGACGAAGCAGAAACTTTATTATTATTAGCAACAACCATTACATTCAGTTTGAAAAGGCCCTCTGTGAGGTAGCCTTTTCCTATGTACATTTCGTTCTTACTTATTACAACCTTGTCAGAAACATAAACACATTTAAAACCGTTCTTCACTAGAAGTCCGGTAGATACAAGATTTTTCCTAATTTCAGGAACATGACAGACGTTGTTGAGAGTCACCACCTTGCCAGAGGTCATCTTCAGCAGTATCTTTCCATAACCTTCAATCTTGGCCGTTGCAGAATTTCCCATATATATTGTTTCGTCGGGCCCGGCGGGAGCATATGAAGCAAAGGCTTCTCTAACAGCACAAATGTGGCGAGTGGCGCCAGAGTCAATCCACCACTCTTTCGGACTTCCCACTAGGTTGCACTCGGACAACATAGCGCACAAGTCATCAACCTCCTCGTTTGTTTCAACCATATTAGCCTGACCCTTCTTCTTTTCCTTTTTCGGAGCACGACAGTCTGCAGCTTTGTGTCCGATTTTTCCACAATTATGGCAGTTTCCCTTGAATTTCTTCTTGTTGGGATAGTTCCTTGGTCCCGATGCCTTTTTCCTCTTTTTCATATTAGTTGGGGCAGTTTCAACTATATGTGCTCCCCCTATGGTTGATCTCCCATTTGCCTTTTTCTCCGCTGCCTTGTTATCTTCCTCAATTCTCAACCGGACGATGAGATCTTCCAATGTCATCTCCTTTCGCTTATGTTTCAAGTAATTTTTGAAGTCCTTCCATGAAGGAGGCAACTTCTCTATCACTGCCGCAACTTGAAACGCCCCACTAATCACCAAACTTACAACAAACAACATGTAAGTGACGGGGCACTGAATACTTTTGACAAAGGCATTAATTAAATTTATACCTTCAGCGAGGAGATCATGGATGATAACCTGCAACTCTTGAACTTGAGTGACAACAGACTTGCCATCTACCATTTTGTAGTTCAAAAACTTGGCAGCGATAAACTTCTTTAAGCCAGCATCTTCTGTTTTATATTTCTTTTCCAACGCATCCCATAGTTCTTTTGATGTTCCCACATTACTATAGACGTTGTAAAGATCATCCTCCAGTCCGCTAAGAATGTAATTCTTGCACAAAAAATCTGAGTGCTTCCACGCCTCAATTACAACAAATCGTTCATTTTCAGGTGTTGATTTCGGCGGAACCGGAATATCCTCCTTAATAAACTTTTGAAGGCTTAAAGTAGTTAGATAGAAGAACATCTTTTGTTGCCATCGTTTGAAATCAATCCCGGTGAATTTTCCGGGCTTCTCTGCCGGAGCCGGTGCTGGTGCAGTACGACTGGAGGACGCAGCATTGCTCGTAGAACCAACCACGGGGGCTAGTGTGGCAGTAACAGTAGCAGTAGCATTCAAATTTGGAGTTTGGTCTCCCATTTCTGTCGTAGGAAATAACAGAACACTTTAATAATCGGTGAAGATTTTATTTCTTCAAACCGAATCAAATTTACACAAACAGAATTAAAACAAACTTCAAATAGAATGTAATAAACTGTATGTAGTATACTTGATGAAGTTTTTATATCTTCAAATCAAGTACCCAAATGAGTAGAAAGTTCTGAAAACTTTAATCTCAACCGGAGTAGAAAATCCGAAGATTTAGTCTCCAAACAACATACAAGTTCGTTACATGCAAACAACAAAATTACAAGTTTCTTTTATTTTCTGGACAGTCATAATTTTATGTTAGGAAAAACTGTATGTAGTCACTGTTTTATGTAAGAATTTTTTTTTCTGTACTGTTGTATCGTTCTGTAACGTTTTAATCAACAGCAGATGAACACGGAAATAATAATATAAATTCCTTAAGCTTGTTATCGATTGTCCGTGTTCAAAGCAACGAGAAACTGGAAACCAGTAAGAAGAAGAGACACAAAAAAAAAATCACAGAAATGAAGAAATCCGAGACCACAGAATTCACTGTGTGTCGTTAAGGAATTTAACCCCCTCACTGTACCCGAGGTTGTGAATTATTTCCTCCCAGGATATAACGGATATACCTGTCGTAGGAGTGGCGGTACCTCAAACGCCTACGACTTCGACGAACTCAAATTCGGGAATGAAATCACACTATGACTCGATATGTTTCAGTTTGCAGAAAAGAATGCAGAATTTTTAATGCACGAATAATTTTTTTTTTCCAGTACTCGAAAATGAGGCATTTATTTAAAATGAAGATTGAATTTTAAATAAATTTGGTCCAAAAAGATTATCAATCAATCAGATCATTTGACCAAATCCGAAGCCGAAGCCGAACCGAGCGACGACGACGGCGCGAGGGGAGTCCCTCTTCTTAACCCTTTAAGAGCTAGAAGAAGTGCTTTCTAATATAAGCACATAACTTTCCCTTTCTACCACCAATGTGGTACAAAGCTCCTTTTCAAAGGAACTTTGCTTTGAAACTTCATTTTCCTTCTATTGTCTTCTTCCCTCCATTTCTCATTCACACCAACTTAGCTAGCTTTAATCATTAACTAGCTTTAACAGCAAATACCTTAAAACCTTCTAAAATTGACGCGGATTATTAGTTACAGTATTAAACTATTCGTGGTCTTAATTACTCTTCTCAACTTAGTTTTTATGAGCCATTATCCCTTAGACACCGATATGGCAAAGAGTGTGAGTGCACTTACCTGACACATGAATATTTCTGTATATGTGACATTTTTTTTTAAAAAATAAATTATATTTTTACCTTTTAAATGTGTTACTTTTTTAGATAATTTTTTTGAATACAATTTATAATAAAACATGGATAGAACTACATCATTTATGTTTAATTTTTTTATTTGGCTAAAATAATAGAGTTTTAGTTAATCTTTTTTTTTTTAATTTAACATGAAAATAAAGATTTTTACAATTGAAATAAATAGTCAAGACATCTAAAAATTTAATTAGTCTATCATTTTTTGCTTTTTCAGGTAAAATTTGTAAAAAAAATATTTTTAGAGCTATATAAAAATTTATAGCCAAAATAATTAATTTCAAACTATGTATTTTTAATTCATTTTTAGATGCCTTGACTATTTATTTAAGATCAACTAAAGTTTTTATTTTAGCCAAATAAATTTTTTTAGCCTAAATAATATAGTTCTATCTAAATTATCTAAAAAGTAACATACTTAAAAAGGTAAAAATATATATTTTATTTTAAAAGAAAATATCACATCTACAGTAAAATCTACGTGGCAGGTGAGTGCATCCACATTCTTTGCCACATTAGCGTTTAAGGGTGTAGTAGCTCTCAAAAGGCCAAGTTAAGGGGAGTAACTAAGACCACGAATAATTTAAAACTGTAATTAATAACTCGTGTCAAGTTTAGGAGAGTTTTAAGATATTTTACCTTTAGTTTTATGTTTTTTTACGGGAAATGTTCGCTTTTACACTTAAAAGATCTGAAAATAACATACAAGAGATCTGAAAAGGTTAAGCTGATAGAATTAAAAGTAGTTGTTCAAGTCAAGATACGATATAGGAGTAATTTGTTTGTTGTGCGAATAAAATTTTATATTAGTAATTGAAAAAGAAATTAAATATAAAAAATTAGAAATACTTATAATTGTATGTGACTTTTTAAAAGAACAATACCTGATTAATTCGAAGAGAATAATATTATATCTTACTAATAGTATGTTTGGTCAAGTTTCTAAAATTAGCTTATTTTGAGAAGTTATTTTTTCAAAGATGTTGTTCGAAAATATTATTTTGGTGCGAAATAGTTTATGTTTGGTAATTTGGTTTAAAAGTACCTTTGAGTACAATTAGTATTTGGCCAAACTTTTTAAAAGTGTTTCTAAGTATATTTTTCTCGAAAATAATTTTTTAAAAAAATGCTTTTGAAGATAAATTACTTTTTTCTGTTTTTCTAAAATTGTTTCTGTTTTTTTTCAGAAGCACTTTTTTTCTCAAAAACTTAATCAAACACCTTAATTTTCGAAAAAAACATTTTTATTATAAAAATAATACTTTTGCCTCAAAAGAAACTTGACCAAATAAACTAAAGTATTTTTGAACTGACTTAGCGTCTTGGCCCAACACAATCAAATCACCAAATTCATAGGCAATTTATGTTATTTCACTCAATAGGTTGTTTGGTCAAGTTTTTTTTTTATTTTTTTACTACAAGTGGTTTTTCCTTTTAGTAAATTTTTTTTTTGCAAAATTAAGGTGTTTGGCAAAGTTTTTTGAAAGAAAAAAAGTACTTTTGAGTAGAAGCCGAAACAATTTTTTTTAAAAATAGAAAAACTAGCTTCTCTCTGAAAGGAATTTTGGAAAAAATACAGTTAAAAATACTTTTTAAAAGCTTGACAAATACTAATTGTTACTCAAAAATATTTTTTAAATTAATTAAATAAACACAAACTACTTGTCATAAAAAATTAGCTGATTTTAGGAGTGTAATTCAGCCATTAATGTTCTAGCTCTTATTGATACCGCTAACTCTTATTTAATGTTAGAAAATCCCGTCAAAGTCAATATATTTTTAATTCTCACGTCAACAACTTGAGGAACCAAAGAATCAAATGCATTTTCTTCTCTAAATCATATTCAACCTGCCTCATTGTTTATTTACTAACAATCATTTGTTTAATTTCTTGATCATATAACTTAATTAGTCCAGCTTTAGATTCCTTATGAAAGCTAACATTACACATTACTGCAAATAAAAAATGTTTTTGGCATTGTTCTGTTTTTTTCCTCCCAGTGTTGAGCTGTCAAATGGACATTAATGCAAAATCAACATCCCAATAAATAAAATTGAGCTGTGCATTAAGATGGAAAAGAAAATTATGAGACGTTCACATGCAATACAGGCTGGCTTATGATTTCTGGTTACTCAGGCTAGGTGAGTATTTGTTGCCATCCTTTTATTTATTTTTTTGTTATTGTATTTTGTTATTGCCTAACAAGTTTTCTTAAACCAACCCTTCGACAAAGTATAAATATCTAACTGTGTTTTTTTTAAAATATTTTTCTTAGACTTATTATCTCTATTAAGAGCAGTAAAAATGTTATAATATTTTTAGTTTTTCACCCGATGTCTTGTATTTCAATTGGAGATTGACTAAATTCGATTTGTCAAAAATTCTCACATTGAAGAGTAAAGCGTTCCCTAATAAAAACTGTTTCATACTTAAGATTTAAACCCAAATCTTTCATTAAAGGTGAGTGAATACTTATCTCTTCATTACAACCTTTATTGGTATTGGTATGAACTTGGTAACATTAACAGTAGTATAGGATGAAGATATAAGCGAAAAAAGTTGATATTTGATGATAATTTTGATTAAAGATTAGAGAAACTATAATTTGTATATTAGTAGGGAAAACTATTTGAGAATGATATAACAACTAGAATGTAAGTTGTTTTTCCTTCACGTTGAATGTTATTGATGTCCGTTTGAAATTCTGAATCTGACAATAGCTCGGTACGGTGATTCTGGTATTAAAAGTGCGTTCGGAAGTCGATTTAGAGGTTCGTATATCATTTTGGAGTTGTTTGACGAAAGTTAGAAATTTGAAGATTTTTGAGAAGTTTAACCGAAAGTGGACTTTTTGGATATTGGGGTCGGATTTCGATTTTGGACGTTGGAGTAGGTTCGTTGTGACGACCCAAAGGGTTCATCACCTGTTTTCTTATTCATTACGTGCCTTCGAGACCTTGAAAATCTCATTTATAGTTATCTCGATTTGCGTGCGCAATTCGGCTGCGAAGCCGGAAAGCTTAAATGTGAAATTTTGTGAAAAATACTAAATTTTTTATCTTAAAATGGATAAATTTTACTTAAGTCAGCATTTCGGACACACGGACCCGGACCCGTGATTGGACGATCCCGAAGGGTCCGTGGGAAAATATGGGACTCGGGCGTATGCCCGAAACTGAATTCCGAGGTCCCAAGTCCGAGAAATAAATTTTTTGAGTAAAATTATTTTTCTGGAATTATTATGGAAAATTAAAATGAAAATTGATTAGAACGTGTTGGTATCGGGTCCGTATTTTAGTTCCAGCACCCCGGTACAGGTCTCATATGTGTTTTAAGATATTTCTGTAAAGTTTGGTTGAAAGCGGACATCGTTTGACGTGTTTCAGACTTAAAATGGAAAATTGAAAGTTTATGAAGTTTGAAGAAAATCAAGGATTTTGAGGCTTAATTTGATGGATATGATGTTAATTTGGCAATTTGATCACACGATTAAGTTCGTAGGATGTTGTTGAGTTTGTGTATGTGTTTGGTTAGCATCCCCGAGGGCTCGGGATTGTTTCAGAGGTGTCTCGGGATGGTTTCAAACTTAGAAAAATTGCAAATTTTGGCTTCAGCAACTGCAGGCCCATTCCTTCTTCGCGTTCGCGACGCCTCCTCGGCATTCGCGAAGCTTCTCATTTTCCTTTCATCGCGTTCGTGGCATTGGCTTCGCGTTTGTGTAGGGGTCAATTGACCCTGGGGGCTCAGCCTTCTTTCCCTTTGCGTTCGCACTCATAGCCTCACGTTCGAGTAGTGTCCATGCCTCCTTCCATCGCGTTCGCGAAAAGTCCCACGCGTTCACATAGAGCAACTTTTGAAACCCTGCATTTTTACTCTACACATTCGCGATACCCTTTCCACGACCACGATGGCCTATAAGTACTACCCTTCGCGAACGCGACATGCCTGTCGCGAACACGAAGGGAAACTTCTCCCAGTTATACTTTTGAATTCCAGAACAGTAGCTATGGGATTTCTCACAAGTTTTCACGAACTCCTTCTTCTCCAAGGTTCTAGGCGTCCATTGAAGCTTTCTTTCACCAAAACTACGTGGGCTAGTAATCCTTAGCTCGTTTTCTTCATTATTCATCATTATCTAATGAATTCCCAAGCTTAAAACATATAAGGGTAGAAATTGAGATATTTGGGTAGAATGAGGGCTTTTTGAATTTTCTTGATTTAGACCTCGTTTTGGGATCGAATTTGAAAATACATTATATATTCGGGTTCGTGGGTGAATGTGTGATTTAATTTTGGTTTGAACCTCGTGTTTTGACCAAGTGGGCCCGGGGTCGATTTTTGGGATTTTGGGAAGAAAGAACGGAAAGTTTTTATTGAACATAGAAATTGATTTCTTTAGCTCTTGTTGATGGTATTGAGTTATTTATGCGTAGATTCGATTGGGTTGGAACCGGATTCGAGAGGGAAGCGGTGGTTGTAGAAGTTGAGGTAAGTGTTTGGTCTAACCTCAGCTTGAGGAAATAGGGGTTGAGTCTTATTTGCTACTTGCTAATTATCGAGTACGATGTATAGGCATGGTGACGAGTATCTATACATTGGTATCTTGCATGACCCTGAGTCGTTATATTATGAATATTTTGATCTTTGTTATAACTTCCATGCTAGATTGATGATTTTTATATGTTGTAATGAGCATGTGAAAGGAATTATGATCTTTAAACTTTGAGGAGCATTGACTCGAGTTGAAATACAAGTTGTGAAGGTATATGAGATAATTAAGCCCTTGGAGCATTGGCTCATGTGATAATGTGAACAATGAGGTGAAAATGAAAGAAAGAGAAAGAGATATTGGTTTATTCCCTTCCCGGGACGTTTTATTGTTTTGTTGGTTTCTCCCTCGCCGGGATGTTGAAATTTATTGATATTGTTCTCTTGCCGGGATTTAACTGTTTACTTGTATTCCCTTGATGAGATTTCTATTTTTATTTTGTTTACTTCCTTGCCCCTTATTTGTGATTTTGTTGTTTGGGTGAGGAAGAGTGATAATGCACGAGGGGTGATGTCGTGTATTGTTTTGGTGAGAGAGTGCTAAAGCATGAAGGCTGATGCCGTGCACTTATTGTTATTTGTTATGATTTCTTGATATCAATTTGAGAGCATTAATTGTCTTATTCCACAATTACTGTGATTCTTTATGTTGGTATTTTTCTTTACCGTGTCACTAGTTATTATTGAATTCATGCTATAATTGCTACGTGTTTATGTGACTTAGTTGCTACTTGCTATTTAGCACTAAATATTAAGTTGCATGTTTTCTCCTTAAAGTTCATAATTAATTTTGTGATGCCCCAAAGGGGTCATCACCTGTTTCTTATTTATTCCGTGCTTTCGAGGCCTTGAAAACCTCATTTATAGGTGTCTCGATTTGCATCTGTAGTCTGGGCGCGTAGCCGGAAAGCTTAAATATGAAATTTCTTATCTAGACTAGCCAGATTGCCAGCTTTGACCAGAGGACAATTCGCACAGCTATTTCTGGAGAAGTTTCTTCCCATCACTCATAGAGAGGTCTATCGGAGGCAGTGTGAATATTCTCAGCAGGGTTCTATGACCGTTACTCAGCATGAGACCAGATTCATCGACTTGGCTCGTCATGCTCTTATCATACTTCCCACTGCGAGAAAGAGTGATGAGGTTTATTGAGGGATTCGTCCAGCCTACTCAGTCAGCTAGAGGTGGAGGTATTAGAGGTGGAGGTAGAGATGCTAGAGGTGGAGGTAAAGGTATTAGAGGTGGAGGTGCAGGTACTATTCTGGGCTATGGTAGAAAAGTTTTGATTTTATCTTGCATCGTATCTGGTCATGCCTAGTGATTCTTTGAGTGCCCATGTTTATGTGTCTACGCTGGTGGGTGATTCTATTATGGTAAATCGTGTTCATTGATCATGTATAGTGGTGATTGGAGGTCTTGAGAGCCGTGTAGATTTTCTTCTTCTAGATATGGTTGATTTCGACATTATATTGGGGATGGACTGGTTATTACCATATCACATTATCTTGGACTGTTATGCCAAGACTATGACCCTAGCTTTACTAGGTATGCCTCGTTTTTAGTGGAGAGGGACTTATGGTCGTTCTACCCGTAGTGTTATCTCGTACGTGAAGGCTCGACATATAGTCGAGAAGGGGTGTTGGGCCTAATTGGCATATGTTCGTGATTCTAGTGCTGAGGTTCCTTCTACTAATTATGTGCATGTTGTTTGTGAGTTCCCTGAGGGATGGTCAATATATGCTTAATTCTCGAAGTGTGAGTTCTGGCTGAGTTCAGTGGCCTTCCTGTCGTATCAGCAAAGGGTATTCAGGTTGATTCGAAGAAGATTTAGACAGTCAAGAATTAGCCTAGACCAACATCAGCTACCGAGATTCGGAGTTTCTTGGGATTGGCAGGCTACTATCGACGGTTCGTGGAGGCGTTTTCATCTATTGCAGCCCCGATAACCAGATTGACCCAGAAAGGTTCCCAGTTCAGATGGTCGGATGAGTGTGAGGCGATCTTTCAGAAGCTCAAGACAGCTCAGCCTACGCCGCCAATGTTGGTGTTGCCCATGGGTTCAGGGCCTTATACAGTCTATTGTGATGCTCTCCATGTTGGGCTTAGAGCAGTGTTGATGCAGGATGGCAAGGTTATTGCCTATGCTTCGAGGAAGATGAAGATTCACGAGAAAACTATCCAGTTCAAGATTTGCAGTTGGTAGCCATAGTTCATGCACTGAATATTTGGAGGCATTATCTGTATTGCGTGGCATGAGAGGTGTTCACGGATCACAAGAGCCTTCAGTATTTGTTCAAACAAAAGGAGTAGATTTTGAGGCAGAGTAGGTGGTTGGAGTTGTAGAAGTATTATGACATCACCATTCTATATTACCCGGGAAAGGCCAATGTGGTGGCCGATATTTTGAATAGCAAGTTAGCCAGTATGGGCAGTCTTGCTTATATTCCAGTAGGTGAGAGGCCACTTGCTTTGGAGGTTCAGGCTTTAGCCAATCAGTTCGTAAGGCCGGACATTTCTGAGCCTAATCGTATGTTAGCTTACGCAGTTGCTCGTTCTACAATATTGGAGTGTATTCGTGATCGGTGGTATGATATCCTTATTTGTGTGTCCTTAGAGATACGGTGCAGCGCGGAGGTGCCATGCATGTTACCTTAGACGATTATAGAGTTTTGAGATTGTAGGGTCGAGTATGTGTGCCTAATGTGGATGGGCTCCGATAGTTGATTTTGGAGGAGGCCCATAGTTCCTGGTACTCTATTCATCTGGGCACCGTGAAGATGTATCAAGATTTTGGGCAGCATTATTGGTGGCGTAGAATGAAGACAGATATTGTGGCATACGTGGCACGATATTTGAATTGTCAACAAGTTAAGTACGAGCATTAGAGGCCTGGTGGTGTATTTCAACGGATTGAGCTGCCCGAGTGGAAGTGGGAGTGGATTACCGTGGACTTTGTTACTGGACTTCTATTGACTCTGAAGAAGTTCGATGCAATTTGGGTCATTATTGATATGTTGACCAAGTCAGCACATTTCATTCCTATGGCAGTCTCCTATTTATCCGAGAGGTTAGTTGAGATTTATATCCAAGAGATTTTTCGCCTTCATGGTATCCGGTATCTATCATTTTGGACCGAGGTACACAGTTTACCTCGCGTTTCTGGAGAGAAGTTCAGCAAGAGTTAGGCACCCACGTTGAGTTGAGTACAATATTTCATCCTCAGACGGATGGGCAGTCCGAGTAGACTATTCAAATTTTAGAGGATATGCTCTGAGCTTGTGTTATTAACTTTGGAGGTTTGTGGGATCAATTTTTGCCCTTATCGGAGTTTGCCTACATCAACAGCTACTAGTTGAGTATCCAGATTGCGCCTTATGAGGCTTTATATGATAGACAAAGTCGATCTTCGACAGGATTATTCAGGATAGGCTTCGTTCAGCTTAGTCCAGGAAAAAGAGCTATGCTGACTGCAAGGTTCGAGATGTGGTTAATATGGTTGGTGAGAGGGTATTGCTCCAAGTGTCGCCTATGAAAGGCGTGATGAGATTTGGAAAAAGGGGCAAGCTTAGCCCCAGGTTCATTGGTTCGTTTGAGATTCTTGATCGAGTGGGAGAGGTGGCTTATAGACTTGCTTTGCCTCTAAGCTTATCAGCCGTGCATCCAGTGTTTCATGTGTCCATGGTTTGGAGGTATTACGACGATCCAGCCCACGTGTTAGATTTTAGCACTATCCAGTTGGACAAGGACTTATCTTACGAGGAGGAGCCGATAGCTATTTTGGACTGGCAGGTTCGTCAGTTGAGTTCCAAGAGTTTCCCTTCTATTCGTATTCAGTGGAGAGGTCAACCTCCTGAGGCATCGACCTGGGAGTCCGAGTCCGACATGCAGAGCCGTTACCCTCATCTGTTCCCCTACTCAGGTACTTCCTTATTCTGTCCGTTCGAAGACTAATGATTATTTTAGAGGTGGAGAATTTGACGACCCAAAGGGGTTATCACCTGTTTTCTTATTTATTCTGTGCCTTCGATGCCTTGAAAACCTCATTTATAGTTACATCAATTTGAGTAAAATTGTTTTTCTGAAATTATTATGGAAAATTGAAATTAAAATTGATTAGAACGTGTTGGTATCAGGCCCGTATTTTAGTTCTGGCAACCAGTATAGGTCTCATATATGATTTAAGACATTTCTATAAAGTTTGGTTAAAAACAGACATCATTTGACGTGTTTCAGACTTAAAATGGAAAATGTGAAAGTTTATGAAGTTTGAAGAAAATCATGGTTTTTAGGCTTAATTTTATGTATATAATGTTAATTTTGCTATTTTATCGCACGGTTAAGTTCGTAAGATGTTGTTGAGTAGTGTATGTGTTTGGTTAGGAGCCTCGGGGCTCGAGAGTGTTTTGGAGGTGTTTCGGGATGGTTTCAAACTTAGAAAAATTGTAGAGTTTGGCTTCAGCAGTTGGAGGTCCATTCCTTCTTCGCATTCGCAGCATTGGCTTCGTGTTCGCGTAGGGTCAATTGACCATAGGGGCTTAGCTTTCTTTCCCTTCGCATGTGCGCACGTAACCTCGCATTCACGTAGTGTCAATTACTCCTTCCATCGCGTTCGCGACAAGTCCCACGCATTCACATAGAGCATCTTCTGAAGCCCCGCATTTTTATTTCACGCGTTCGCGATACCCTTTCCGCGTTCACGATGGCTTGTAAGTTCTACCTTTCGCGAACGCGACATGCCTGTCGCGAACGCGAAGGGCAATTTTTTCCATTGAAGCTTTCTTTCGCCAAAACTTCGTGGGTTAGTAATCCTTAACTCGTTTCCTTCATTTTTCATCATTATCTAATGAATTCCTAAGTCCAAAACATGTAATTATGGTTAGAAATTAGGAGATTTAGGTAGAATTAGGGATTTTTGACTTTCTTGATGTAGACCTCGTTTTGGGGTCGAATTTGAAAACAAATTATATATTCGGGCTCGTGGGTGAATCGGGGATTTGATTTTGGTCTCAATCTCGTGTTTTGACCAAGCGGGCCTGGGGTCGATTATTGGAGTTTTGGGAAGAATGATCAGAAAGTTGTAATTGAACATAGAAATTTATTTGTTTAGCTCTTGTTGATAGTATTGAGTCATTTATGCATGGATTCGATTGGGTTGGAGACGGATTCGAGAGAGAAAGAGGTGGCTGTGGATTGATTTTGCCGTGAAATTTGAGGTAAGTGTTTGGTCTAACCTTAGCTTAAGGGAATAGGTGTTGAGTCTTATTTTCTACTTGTTAATTGTTGAGTACGATGTATAGGCAGCATAGTGGCGAGTATCTATACATTGGTTTCTAGCATGACCGTAAGTCGTTATATTGCGAATATTTTGATCTTTGTTGTAACTTCCATGTATATGTTGTAATGAGCATATGAAAGGAATTATGATCTTTAAACTTCGAGGAGCATTGGCTCGAGTTGAAATACAAGTTGTGAAGGAATATGAGATAATTAAATCCTTGGAGCATTGGATCATGTGATAATGTGAACTATGAGGTGAAAATGAAAGAAAGAGAAAGAGATATCGGTTTATTCCTTTGCTAGGACGTTTTGTTGTTTTGTTGGTTTCTCCCTTGCCGGGATATTGAAATTTATTGATAATGTTCCCTTGACAGGATTTAGCTGTTTACTTGCATTCCCTTGCCGAGATTTCTATTTTTATTTTGTTTACTTCCCTACCCTTATTTGTGCTTTTGTTGTTTGGGTTAGGAAGAGTGATAAAGCACGAAGGGTGATACTGTGTATTGTTTGATATTGTGAGGAAAGAGTGAAAAGCACGAAGGGTCATACCATGCCATACGATGTACCATTCCGTACTGATATTCATTGACTATATTGTGAGGAAAGAGAGTAAAAGCACGAAGGGTGATGCCGTGACTATTTATTGTTTGATTTGGTGAGGAAAAGTGTAAAAGCATGAAGGGTGATGTCGTGTATTGTTTGTATTTAGTGAGCACTAGAGTAAAAGGACGAAGGGTGATGCCGTGCAAGTTTATGATCTCTAATACTTATTTATATTCTCTCTTGTTGCTTATTTCTTTACTTGAGATTTCCTACTTGGAACTGTTATTTCCCTACAGCATGGGCCCCCCCCCCCCCCCCCACGAAGGGTGATGCTGTGCACTTGACTATTGATTATTTCATTTGGTGAGGACGAGAGTAAAAGCACGAAGGATGGTGCCGTGCATTGTTTGTATTTGGTGAGCACTAGAGTAAAAGCACGAAGGGTGATGCTGTGAAAGTTTGTGATCTCTGATCCTTATTGATATTCTGGTCTTGTTGCTTCTTTCTTTACTTGAGATTTCCTACTTGGAACTGTTATTTCCCCACAACATACTCCCCCCTCCCATGTTGATTACTTGCCTTTGTATTTTGATTCCGTTGTATGTGTACATATAAATGCACAGGATTTCATGGAGTCCAGTCTAGCCTCGTGACTACGTCGCCGGTGTTAGACTAGGCACTTATCAGCATATGGGTTCGGTTTGTGCTGATGCTATACTCTATGCTCTTTTGCATAGATCCAGGTCTTAGGTAGAATCAGTAGTATCGCGGGAGCCATCCTTCAGTCCAACGAGACACCAAGGTAGCCCTGTAGGCATCCGCAGGCCTGACGTCTCCACTATCCTTTATTTTAGTCTGTTATCTCATTGTACTCGATACAAATAGTTATATTTTTCTTTCATACAATTGTATTTAGCACTCTTAGTAGTTTGTGGGTATTGTGACACCAGTCTTGGGTAGAAGATTATGTTGGATTTCCGCATTTTAATCAGTCCCTTTGATTAAAGACTTTGCTTATTTAATTATTTATTTATTTCTATTTTTTCATGCTATTTCTTGTAATTGTTAAAAAGGATTATATTGTAATGCAAAATTGATTAAGGTTTGGCTTGCCTAGCTCCCATTAGTAGGCGTCATCACGACTCACGAGAGTGGAAAATCTGGGTCGTGACATCTGTAATGCCGAACGTGACTTGTGTGCAAAACTTGAGGCCAATCAGACGTGATTTGATATGTTTTGACATTGAATGTAGATGTTTGAAGATCTAAAAGTTTATTAATCTTGAATTGTAGTGCGATTCATGATTTTAGCATTGTCTAATGTAATTTGAGACCTCGAGCAAGTTCGTGTTATATTTTTAGACTTGTGGGGGGGTTTGGTTTGGAGCCCCGAGGGCATGGGTGATTTTCGACGTTCGAGATGATGAGAAAAACTCTAATTTTTTTATTGTTTCTTGACAGTAATTGCAACCTTGCAGGTCTCGCAAATGCGAGAATTTGTTCACATTAGTGAAGCACGCATTTGCGAAAAGGTCTTCTCAATTGCGATAGAGCCTGACCCGGGGAAAAGTTTGCATTTGCGATATTTTGGTTGCATGTGCGAACTCAACAGAGTCCGCATTTATGACTTATTGGTCGCATTTGCGGCCTTGGCAATGGAGGTCCATGTTCGCATTTGCGATGCTTTTTATCGCATTTGCGAACCAGGCGTCGCAAATGCGACATCTGAATCCTGTGCATAACTTATTAATTGCAAGACTTAGACCATTTAGCTCATTCCTTTCATCTCTTGGGCGATTTTTGGAGCTTTTGGAAGAGGGTTTTCACCTAGCACTTTGAGGTAAGTGATTTCTACACAATATGAGTTAAATACATAGATTATGGGTAGATTAACATGTAAAAATTGGTAAAATCAAGAGTTTAGATGAAAACCTAGTTTGGATAAAAATGAAATTTGACCACGAAACTGGTTATGGAATTTGGTAAAAATTATATATTTGACTTCATAAGATAGGTAAAATCTTTCGTCAAAAATTTATGGAATCCGAACACGTATACCTGGGGTTATATTTACAAATCTTACATTTATGGTTGGGTAAGCACCTTAATAGTTGGAATATGAATTTGTGGAACATGTATTGATTAGTTTATATACTATTTGATTACTTTTGGATTGGTTCGACACCAAATTTGGGATTTGAGCATAATCTTGGACCAGAAAGTGGGCTTTGGAGCAAGGTAAGTCTCCTTTGTAACCTTGTAAGAGGGAATTAACCTCATAGGTGGAACTAAATTAAGAGCAAGATTGAGTTTGCTTATTAAATGTTTTCAAAAGGAGTTAATATTGAGAAAAAGTTAGGATCTTAAAAGTATTCATTTAAACTTTGTATTTTGGAAAGAAAGGAAGAATACTATAATAATTTAAGAAATGTATGTGTGACCGCGTCGCAAGTATGATCGCGAATGGGTAATTCTTTAAATTTATATTTGACCACGTCACATGTATGACTCGCGAGCGGGGTAGTAGATGTATCTACGGTTCGCGTCTTTCGACCCTCGGCAATACACAATTTACATTTATATTTGATCAGACCGAACATCTTCGGTGAAATTCATGTGTGATAATAGAACTGAAAGTCCCATTCATAATTAGTATAAATTCATTGTTTGAGTGATCATATGTTTTGAAGGAAGAAAATGATTTAGGTTATTAAATATGGGGAATACCTGTTCAGTTATTTCTTGATGTAAGTCTTATTGTCGTATATCATGCTTAATTAGAATTTTCTATTATTATATTATTGGACCATTAGTAAGTGTCAGAGTCGACCTCTCGTCACTGCTTCTTCGAGGTTATACTAGATACTTACTGGGTACGCGTTATTTTCGTACTCATACTACACTTATTATACATCTTATTGTACATGATCATGCGTGTTTAGTGGCCTAATGGGCGCAGCGGCGCAGTTGATACGGGGACTTAGGTGAGCTACATCTTATGAAATGGTCCGCAATCAGCAGAGTCTCCTTCAAAGTACTTGTATATTCTTTTCTGTCCAAGTCTGCGTCCCGGACGGTTATTATATTGTATTTTAAATTCTTAGTAAATGCTCATGCACTTATGACACCTGGTTCTGGGATGATTATGGGATATTCAATATCCAGATTTGAAAATATTATTAATTATTCTGTAAAATTTATCTTTTTACTAGTTAAATTGAAAGTTATGATTTCAAAAATATTAAAATGAGAATTTAATTAGCTACTTAGTATTGGCTTGCTTGACAGTGGTGTCCGGCGCCATCATGACCCTTAATAAATTTTAGGTCGTGACGTAGTGTAACCATACCAGGAAGGTTTTGGCCGCAGGTGCGGAGCCGCAGAATCGACCATAAGGGTCGCAGAAGTAGTTTTGGATGGGGAAGGCTGGGACCGCAGATGTTGTCAAGTTCTGCAGAAGCGGGACCATACTTATGCATGTGGGTCACAGAAGCACCGTTGGGGCCGCATATACGGAGTTGAGGGGCCTGAAGAAGGACCGCAAAAGCAGTATTTGGTTGCACCTGTGGAACCACAGAAGTGGCCAAGTGACTGCAGGTGCGGTATATCGCTGGGTAGTGAGATTTTTATAAAATTGGGGTTTTGGCCATTTTTATTCATTTTCCTCCATGGAAGCTGACCTATGAGCGATTTTGGAGCACCATTTTCATCATAAAACATGAGATAAGTGATTTCTACTAGCTGTGAGTTACATGCAAGGTGTGTGTGTATGTATATATACGTATATATGGGGATTTAGACATGAAAATTTATAGAAAATTGAAATTTTGAAGCAACACCTGAAAATTGGTATTCTGCATTTTGACCGTGAATTTGGGCATGGAATTGAGAATAAATTATATATTTGAGTTCGTAATGTTATGGGTAATGGTTACCTTCAAAAAATTTTGAAATTCGGGCACGTGAGTTTGTTTAATCGACTTTACGAATGGAGTTAAAAAGTTAGTTAAGCACATTTGTTATGAGTATTAGAGTATATTTTTAATGGTTTGCATATTGTTTGACTAGTTTTGGAGCAACGTGTACTAGTTTGAGGTGTTTGAGCGGTGTTGGAGCCGGTTATGAAACTTCGGAGCTAGTTAAATCTCCTGTCTAACTCTGTGGGGGGGATACTACCCCTAGGTGATATATTTAATACGTGTAACTTGTTGCGGGGATTATGTACGCACGAGGTGACGATAGTCCATACGAGATTCATGTTATTGTTGGGGTAGACTTAGGTCCACACCATGCTATACTTGCACCGTAGGGATTATCCTTGCTTGTTTAATTCTTTTATTTTGCATTACGACTTGAGACTAGACACACGTAAAGTGATAGATTTGTTATTCTAGATATTTCACGAGTTCCATGATTTGCCACAGAATAATGGTGTTCCTCTTACGGATCTCTCACGCGCTATGGGTTTGCATCGAACAATTTTCCTTAAAAAATATAACTCACACATTTATTCGTGAGTGAGCGTTAAGGACCCGTTTAAGCTTCTTATTC
Source organism: Nicotiana benthamiana (assembly GCA_034376525.1). Lineage (NCBI taxonomy): Eukaryota > Viridiplantae > Streptophyta > Magnoliopsida > Solanales > Solanaceae > Nicotiana > Nicotiana benthamiana. The sequence goes on from CM067329.1 coordinate 22,900,864, forward strand.
TAATGGGATCGGGCCATTCGCCTTGGCAAAATGTATGTACCTAAATCTTATGGGAGCGGGCCGTTCACCTAGGCAGTTTAATAGATGTATCTATGGTTCATCTCGCTCGATCTTTGGCAGTGCACAGATTATGATGGAATCAGGCAGTACACCTCGGCATTTCTATAAAACATGCTCATGAAATCGTGCATAATATTTAACAAGAAGCTAGTGTATTTGTGAGTTTGCCCTGAGTTGAATTATAACGACCTATCTGGTGAGGTCCACTATACATATATACCTATATATTCTCCGATTTATAAGGAATTTGATAATTGAGAGCCTGAGTTTATCATAAAGAGAAGAGTTGCACCACATATTTATACTAGTTTATTTCGTTTATATACTCTGCCTAATATTTATTTACCTTTTTAATATACCTGATATTATTGGACCACTAGTAAGTGTCCATGTTGATCCCTCTTCACTAATACCCTGGGGTTAGACTAGATACTTACTGGGTACACTTTGATTTACGTACTCATATTACACTTGCTGCACATTTTTGTGCAGGTATATTTATGTCTGGTGGTCCTTTGTGCACGGAGGCGCGGATGATGCAGCTACTTACCGTGAGTTGCATGTCATGTTACGATTTGCAGCCACCGGAGTCTCCTTCAGAGTTATTTAAATTTTTCCTATCTGATTTGTATTCCAGATAGATACTGTATTTTTTACTTCCTAGTTGATGCTCATGCACTCGTGAAACTAAGTTTTGGGGGTGATTATGGGTTATTGATTAGTGTAGTTGCAACGATCCGACTGGTTGTTTTGAGCTCTAACACGTCGTTCAGTGCTTTGAGGATACGAGCAGTATCATTTCAGGTATTATGACTTGTACGCATGGTCGAAATTGAATTTTGGGAAGTTCAGAGTTGATATAGAAAGAAAATTCTCATTTTAGAAGCTTAAAGTCGAGATAATTAACTAGGATTGGATTTTTGAGTAACTTGCCTCTATATAGGGATTTGAAGGTTCCAGTAGGTTTGTATGATGATTTTGGACTTGGGCACGCCCGGATCAGGTTTTGGATGACCTAAGAGAATTTTGGCGCCTATTGTGGAAGTAAGCATATTGGAAGAAATTTCATAAATTTGTATTGAAAATGCATTTCAGTGATACCGATCTCTGTTTCAGATTCCAAGTCTGGAAGTAGCTCTGTATTGTGATTCTGGAATTGGGAGCGTGATCGGAAGTAAATTCGGAGGTCCGTAGGTCATTTTGGAGTCATTTGGCTAAAGATAGGAATTTGAAGTTTCTTGAGATAGGAATTCCACATTATGGAAGTGGAATTTTTTATATCAGGGTTGGAATTCAATTCCAAAAGTTGGAGTAGGTCAACAATGTCGAATATGACTTGCGTGCAAAATTTGAGGTCAATCGGACGTGATTTGATGGGTTTCAGAATCGAATGTAGAAATTTGAAATTCAAATGTTCATGAAGCTTGGATTGGAGGTTGATTCGTGGTTTTAACGTTGTTTGATATGGTTTGAGACTTCTAGAAAGTCCATAATGTGTTTTGGGATTGGTTGGTATGTTAGGTTGAGGTCCGGGGAGCCTCGGACGTGTTTCAGATGCTCAACGGATTGATTCTTGCCTGGTGGGGATCGCTGGTTTTCTGGAATGAGTGCAGCATGTTTTTATTCTATGTGATCGCATGAGAGGGTCTGCGGTCGCATAGGGAAAGAGTTAGGGAGCTGGAATTTGGCCTATGCAATTGCAGGAAGTGCAATGCGATCGCGAAGGAGAAAGGTTGGGGCTACAGTTGAAGGCTTATGCGATGGCGGGGCTGAAGTTGCGATAGCATAGTGTGTGTTTGGAGGCTGTAATGTGTTTGGCATGTCCGAACGCTGGAGCTGGCATAAAAACACACAAAAGGAATTAGGGAGGCAACATAGTTGGCCTATGCGATCGTGGAGCATTGTTTGCAATCATAGAGAAAGGTCACGTGGGTGGTGTTCTTTTATAATTGGAGTTTGGCTCATTTTCACTTCATTTATTACATAGGAGCCGATGTTGGAGCGACTTTGGAGTGCCAATTTCATAACCAAGCATGAGGTAAGTGATTTTTACTAGTTTTGAGTAAATACATTGTTTATTACGGATATAGACATGGGAATTTATAGAAAAAATGGGGTTTGAGGAAAAACCTAGAAAAATTGATATTCTTGGAATTTGACCATGATTTTGGGTATGGAATTAAGAAAAAGTCATATATTTGAGTTTGTGAGCTCATGGGAAAACTTTATCTTTGAAAAATTTCAGAATCTGAGCACGTGGGCCCTAGGGAATTTTTGTCAAATTTTCGATAGGGGTTAGGAATTGTTATAAATTGGATTGTAAGGAGTAATTGAGCATATAATAATGTATTATTATTGGTTATTTTTTGGAACATTTTTCGTCGATTCGAATCTTCAGAAGGGCATGGAATGCCGGTTATGGATATTTTTAGCGAGGTGAGTCTCATTTCTAACCTTGTAAGAGGGAATTGTCCCTATAGGAAAAATAATTGATTATGTGCTCCTGTTTGTGGGGGGATACGTACGCACGAGGTGACGAGAGTCCGTGCATAACTACTAATATGTGTAGGTACGGGTAGTCTAGGACCCTAAATGATGCTATACTTGTAATATCTGTAATCTTGTTGGCAGTTGAATTGCTTAAGGTGAATATCCATGATAATCCTTGGGAAAGAATTGTTATTCCATGATTATTCAATGCTAATAACTTGTGCTGTGCATGCCTATTATACATTCTTCTCACATTATTTGACCATAGTAAGTATCAAGTCGACCTCCCGTCTCTACTTCTTCGAGATTAGACGGGATACTCATTGGGTACACGTTGTTTCGTACTCATACTACACTTCTGTGCATTTTTGTTGCACGGGCACATGCATCCCTAGTGGCCCAGTGAGCGTAGCAGCATGGTTGATACAGGGACTTAGGTGAGCTGCATATTTCGGACGACCGCGGCCAGCAGAGTCTCTTTCAGACTACTGTACTTATTTTCTATCCAATATTGTATTTCAGACAGCTGATGTATTATATTATTTCTCATAAATTGCTCATACACTTGTGACACCGGGTTCTGGATGATTATGGGATATTCTGTATTATTTCTAAGCATTCTTGTATTTATTTTTCGTTAAGATTATCTTTTACAATCTGAATAGGAGGAAAATTTATGTTTTCAAAATTTTTGAGATAAGAATTTTTGCATTTCCTGACAGCGGTGTACGGTTCCATAATGACCCTTAGTGGATTTTTTATCGTGACAACACGGTATCAGAGCACTAGGTTCCCTTAGGTTTCACGAGTCATGAGCAAGTATAGTAGAGTCTCGTGAATCGGTACGAAGACGTCTGTACTTATCTTCGGGAGGCTACAGGGCTGTTAGGAGTACTTCCCTTCTTGATTCCTCATCATGCGATTTGATTCCTTAAGGCTTATGCCCTCGTTTCCTTTCTACTCAATCTTACTCGACGCAAATTGCTGGTTATAAATCGAGAATTAAAGAATCGTAATGATACTACGGATGTGGTGTGGGATGTTCTCCCGGTATAGTTGTTTGAGCTATTATTGTCGCCTTGTGAAAGGTTACTCTGTCATTTCAGCTCAGTGGCGATACTTCTGAGAGCTCTGAGGCTATGCACAAGTTTCCATGATGCTATGAACGATTATTCTGCAGTATTGATATGAGGGTAGGATGTTTTCTTACGTGTCAGGGGTTGTGAATAACTTGAAGAGAGGTTTGCTCAATGCATGATCTAGAGATTCGGTATTTCATTCCCGGTAAGGAAAAGACAATCGGGTTGAGATTGTTTAGGTTTGGATTGATGGGGTAACAGACTTGGTAATTGTGAGCGTGGTGGAGTTTTCTTCTATGATGTAGTGTTGTCGTCCTTGATTGTAAGTGTTAAGCTCGCTGGTGTTATGGTCTTCTGATCTTCACACTTGGGGTAGGATATTGTGAAATATTATTGGAGAAGCGACTATTAGATATCATAGGGTGCGATGGATTAGGATTGAATCAGTTTTTCTAATGTTGACGGCTTGGGAAAGATGGTCTTTAGAAAGGTTAAAAGTTAGTAGCGAGTGTGGGTTCAAGTTCTACAAAGATAGATTTTATTTAAGGTAAAAAATTGAGTAGCACGGGATGAGGAAGGATATGCGGGAAGTTTCAAGTGGTGGTTAAAATCTCTAGAAGTCCAGATATAAGAAGCGAAGGTCGAGTAGTCGACTACAGGGGTGAGTTTCGTCAAAGTGGGAGAATGGCAGAATTGCTCGTGGGTCTGGTGGTAGGATGACTACACACCTTGGAGAGTTGGAGTGATTTGGACATTCTAATGATTGGTGATTTGGGCGTACAGATTAATTTAAAGTGTGGACTATTATGCGATAGGAGATTCGATATAACAGAAATGAGCTCCTTGAGTTGAAGAAGGTACAATATAACTTTGAATTGGAAGGATGTTGTTGCATACTTAATTGATGTCCACGAGGAGTTAATGGACTAGTGCAGCTATAGAGTGAGCTCGGACATAGGATGGGTCATTGATGTCGCAGTGATTGTACCCCGTGCAGCAATGTTGGAAGATGTTGGGAAGTGATCTCCACAAGTAGGTTATTCCCTGTGAGCAGGTTAGCGATCGCATGGTTGGCGAGGCTTCTGCGAAGAATTCAATTGGTCATACAGCAAAGAGATCTGCCGTGCGAATGTGGTTAATGATTCAGAGTGTAAAAAGGGTTTTACAGAAAGATTCCAAGAATTTCGGCGGTTGATTGCGCAAGTTTATGTCAATAAGAGATAAAGAATCCTGATGAATTTCAGAGTTGTGTAATGGTGGCTACAAGATAAGTGGGAGAGTCCTAGCGTCTACAATTAGGTTGTACGATTATCTTCTTATGAGGTTTCAGGTTATCGGCGCATTGGTAAATTATTTTAGCAGCAGAAAAAGAACATATGTGGTAATACGAGCAAAAGAATTGTTAAATGTGTGTTATGGTTGGCCTTACTGGCTCCTGTTCAGACATGGGAAGCGATTCAGGATTCATGCCTTGTATGGATGTGGGTTTCAAGGGAAGTGATTCTGTCGGGTGCTTCGTCGAGAGAGTATTCAGGTGCTGGAAGATTAATGGAGTGGATTATATTTGGGAACAAGTCAGAGTATGTGACTCTTAACAACGGTCCTAGTGAATTCGAAGGGGTAAAGTACGGTGCCTATAGATTTCGAGCCTATAGGTGCAGTTAAGAACCAAGATTTGCAGCAACTTATGAGAAGGTGCTCAGAATGTCCTATGATGTTTTGACCTGCAGTGTAGCAATTGGGAGGTATAGAACGATTTATAGGATTTGAGACAGCACTGTCTCGTGATTCACTGACACTCCGGTTGAGTGTGGATGGAGTGTGTTAGGTGTTGAATGGAGTTATTATTTCTAAGGCAATCAAATAAATTGGAAGGAGATAGAATGGGTAGCCATAGTTGAATTGGCATATGGTGGTAGTAATCAGTTCCTTCATCGAATTATGCAAGTGATTTTTGTCGGTACGTGCGAGGCATGTCGGCCGCCATAATTGATGTTATTCAGGAGTATTTTACTGTTATGGCATGTACGTGTAGGCAGGTCCCGGAAGGGTTCTAGTGGATTAGACCCCTACTTAGAGATTTGCATATTCTATGCTTATGACAGTTTACCTGCGTGTTGCTATAGTTCTCCTGGAATGGGTTAAGTGAAAAGTTTTTATATGATGAAGTGTACCTATTAATGGTTCCGGAGTTATGATGAAAATCGTGTTCTATTGAATATTGGAATCATGGGTGCCATGAGTGGTATGGAATTTTAAGTAAGGATCAAGGTTGCAGTTCGGCTTTGACAAGGATGTCACGATCTCGGATGAGCAGGACAGTAGTTTCGATATTTAAAGTAAGTCGGTATTGCCTTCAGCGTCACCTGAGATCGGTGTTTTGTTTATGCATCTTAGTTAAGGATTCTTGATCACTTGTTAGCGCTATTACGGCTGATGGTTTGGATGTACAAACCTGTTATCTATTACGGAAGGTTGTGGGAGTGTGACCCACGGGAAGGTTGTATAAGTGTGCCAGGTAGTCACTTTATTGCTTGATGAATTTAAATTGAGTATGAAGATTGTAGTGATATCGTTAAATTGAGAATTTAATGCCTGGAGGGCACCCAGTTTATTGTATTGTGGACTATGGGAGGATCACTCCGGTTGTGATGGTTGTTCTTGTGTCTTATGAGAAAAGAGAAGTTAATATGGAGCTTTGAAAGGCTAGTTTGGCACGATTATGATCGACTTGAGGTCAGTGAATGGATTTAAATCTGAATATTGGCTCTATATCATGCCATATGTGTTCGTTTCAACAAAGCGCTCATTATGGAAGAGTAGTTGGGGTGTTATTTTGTCGTCAGCTATTTCATGTAACGATGAATTGCACGTGCAAGTTGTGAGACGGCTTGGTGAATTTCTTATGTGTTGGGGCTCCGCGTAGAGATGATGTATATGAGCAGGATGGCTTTTGAGATTCAGATCGTATATCGCACCTCAGTTTTTCTTGAATTTTGTACCTTATGGCGCTATATGTCTCCCAGTGATGGAATTATGCACTTATTGTGCTTGTGACCGATATTCGGTATGTTACTGAAATGAGCAATATAGCTCGATGTGCATCTCCTTATGTAAGTTTTATAGGTGGATCGGTGGCACGCCGCCATGTTTATGTTGTTTGGATCGGGTCGCACGCCATAGCAGTTTGATGCTGAGTGTATCTACTTTTATGTGTTTTGTTTCCTATTTTATGAGGAAAGCTTATATTAGTTGTGTGCCCGCATCTCATGTATGATTCGCGAGCAGGGTGTTTGTTTAATTTTGTTGACCGCGTCTCATGTATGATTTGCGAGTTAGGTGTCTATTTAGCATGTTGACCATACCGCATGTACGGTTCATGAGTGGCATAATTGGATTTCTTTTTCAGAGTTTGTTTCCCATTTGTATTGTGTTTGAATTGGTAGCCTATTGGCGCATTGTGGCATCATTGCATCGAGTGGGATAATTGGATTACTTATTGCCTGAGCAGTTTGTACTGGGTGAGACGAGACCATTATTAGGATTAGTGTGGTCTGATTATATGAAGTATATTAAGGAGAAAAGACCATTATTTGGTTCAGGATGAGGTGATGGTTCTTGTCAGGAGTATCGACCCAATAATTTGTTAATTCGACAGTCAATTATGAATTTCTACACATCCCCTCCGTCGTGGTAGTATTGTAAGAGTCAGAGCAAGACCTATGTAGGTAATGAGGTGCAATGGGAGCATCAGATTCGGGGAGTTTTTATTTATTCGATCAGAGAACGTTATTGTGGTCCTGTGAGTAAAAGTGGTGCAAGCTGTGAATTCAGCTACGATATGCAACCATGTTTTGGTGCTGCATGTAATTGTTGATACGGTGTTCAAACATTGGAAGCAGGCATGGTAGAGAATTTCGGATATCGTAATTGGGCTCTAAGCTTGTTTTCTTGAATAAAAGAGAATATCTTCAGAATTGATCGAGCTAATGCGCCCAGCAGGGTTGTGATAGCCCGGGTGGGTGCTCGAACGCATGTTTAAGTGGGAGAGAATGTAATGAACCGACCAGTTTTTTTGAGCTCTGGCACGTCGTTGAGCGGTTTGAGGCCATAAACAGCATCAATTTAGGTAATATGACTTGTACGCGTGATTGAAATTGAATTTATGGAAGTTCGGAGTTGATTTGGAAAGAGAATTTTCATTTCAGAAGCTTATAGTTGAGAGAATTAACTAGGACTGGATTTTTGAGTAAACGAACTCACAATCGAGATCTGAAGGTTCAACATGTTCGTATGATGAATTGGGACTTGGGCGTATGTCCTAATCGGGTTTTAGATGGCCCGGGAGAGTTTTGGTACATATTGTGGAAGTTAGCATTTTGGAAGAAATTTCATAAGTTTGGCTTGAAGTGCATTTCAGTGTTATCGATGTCCGTTTAGGATTGCGAGTCTGGGAGTAGCTCTGTATGTGATTCTGGAATTGGGAGTATGATCGAAAGTAAATTTGGAGGTCCGTAGGTTATTTTGGAGTCATTTGGATAAAGATAGAAATTTGAAGGTTTTTTGAGAAGTTGGACCGGAAGTGGACTTTTTGATATTGGGGTCAGCATCCAATTCTAGAAGTTGGAGTAGGTCCGTAATGTCGAATATGACTTGCGTGCTAAATTTGAGGTCAATTGGACATGATTTGATGATTTTCGGCATCAAATGTAGAAGTTTGAAATTCTAAAGTTCATGAAGCTTGGATTGGAGGTTGATTCGCGGATTTAGCATTGTTTGATATGGTTTGAGGCCTCGAGCAAGCCCGTAATGTATTTTGGAATTGGATGGTAGGTTAGGTTGAGGTCCCGGGGATCTCGGGCATATTTCAAATGCTCAATGGATTGATTCTTGCGTTGTGGGGATTGCTCGTTTTCTGGTATGAGTGCAGCAGGTTTTTACTCTATGCGATCGTGTGACAGGGTCTGCGATCGCATAGAGCAAGAGTGAGGGATATGGAGTATGGCCTATGCAATCGCAGGAAGTGTAATGCGATCGTGAAGGAGGAAGGCTGGGGTTACAGATGAAGGCTTATGTGATCGAGGGGTTGAAGTTGCGATCGCATATTGTGCGTTTGGAGGCTGTAATGCATTTGGCCTGTGCAAATGCGGGAGCTGGCATGCAAAAGCACAGAAGGAATTAGGGAGGCAACATACTTGGCATATGCAATCACAGAGCATTGTTTGCGATTGCATAAAAGGGTCGGTTGGGCAGTGTTCTTTTAAAATCGGAGTTTGGCTCATTTTCACTTTATTTCTGCCATGGGAGCCGATTTTGGAGCAACTTTGGAGTACCAATTTCATCACGAAGCATGATGTAAGTGATTTCTACTGGCTTTGAGTAAATACAAGGTTTATATACGGATATAGACATGAAAATTTTTAGAAAACTTGGGGTTTGGGGGAAAACCTAGAAAAATTGATATTCTTGGAATTTGACTACGATTTTGGGTATGGAATTAAGAGGAAATCATATATTTAAGTTTGTGAGCTCATGTGTAAACTTTATCTTCGAAAAATTTTAGAATTCGGGCACGTGGGCCAAGGGTGTTTTCGTCAACTTTTCGATCGGAGCTAAGAATTGTTATAGGTTGGATTGTAAGGAGTAATTGAGCATATATTAATGTATTGGCATAATTATTGGCTAGTTTTGGAGTATTATGCATCGAATCGAGTCTTCAAAAGGGCGTGGAATGTCGGTTACGGATCTTTTGAGCAAGGTGAGTCTCCTTTCTAACCTTGTAAGAGGAAATTATCCTATAGGAAAAATTATTGGTTATGTGCTCCTGCTTGTGGGGGGTTATGTACGCATGAGGTGACGAGAGTCCGTGCGTAGCTACTAATATGTGTAAGTCCGGGTAATCTAGGACCCTAAACCGTGCTATACATAGAGTATATGTAATCCTGTTGGCAGTTGAATTGCTTAAATCCTATCGAATTGGTAAATGAATTTTAAAAGGATTAAACTTCATTTTCTTAAATTAATAAAAGAGAATTGGCTATTATTTGGATAAAAGTTCCCCGATAAATTTCTAATTTGCGGTTTGAGCATGTATTTCTATGTGTACCTGCGTGACATGTAAGGTTCACGAGCAGGATAATTATTTATTTAAAGTTGACCACGTCACATGTATAGTTCGCGAGTGAGGTAATAGATGCATCTATGGTTCGAGACGTTTGACCCCTGACAGTGCACAGTTTGTTTTTGTGTTGGATTAGGCTGTACTTACCATGGTGTTACTTGTGTCTGTTTTGCTTAGCAATTTCTCTGAGAATTGAATTCATATCTTCTTGAAATATAGGTGAATATCCATGATAATCCTTGGGAAAGAACTGTTATTCCATGATTATTCAATATTAATAAGTTGTGCTATCCATGCATATTATACATTCTTCTCACATTATTTGACCCTAGTAAGTATTAAGTCGACCTCTCGTCTCTACTTCTTCGAGATTAGACGGGATACTCATTAGGTACACGTTATTTCATACACATACTATATTTCTGTGCATTTTTATTGCACAGGCACATGCGTCCCTAGTGGTCTAGTGAGCATAGAAGCGTGTTTGATACAAAGACTAAAGAGAGCTGCATTTTTCGGATGACCGCGGCCAACAGAGTCTCTTTCAGACTACTGTACTTATTTTCTATCCAATATTATATTCCGGACAACTGATGTATTATATTATTTCTTAGAAATTGCTCATGCACTTGTGACACCGGATTCTGGGAAGATTATGGGATATTGTGTCTTATTTCTAAGTATACTTGTATTTATTTTTTGTAAAGATTATCTTTTACTATCTGAATTGGAGGAAAATTTATATTTTCGAAATTTTTGAGATAAGAATTTAATTAAGTATCTTGGTTGGGTTGCCTAACAGTGGTGTCCAGCGCCATCACAATCCTTAGTGGATTTTGGATCGTGACAGTCGTTGTGAAAAATATTTTCATTCACATTTGTAAATCCCATTTGTTTGTAATTAAAGAAAATTATGACTTCAAATATTAGTGAGTGATTATGATAATCATTCATTAGCTTGCATGACAACGGTGTTAGACGCCATCACGATCTTTAATGAATTTTGGATCGTGACACGCAAGGTCCGGGGAAGAGCTGGACCACAAGAGTCTATTGTATGCAGCTTTACCCTGTATTTCTGCTAGAGATTATTTTCACGGCCCAAACCCATAACCTTCTAATCACATGGCAACAACCTTACCGGATATGCCACGGCTCCCTTGTTACGATTAAAGTAATCTAGTTAAAAATTTTATTATAATCAAATATTATACTTCATTCCATATACTTGAACTCTTTTTTTATACAAATATAATTTTAATATAATATTTATGTGATTTAAAAACATTACTCATCAAAACAAGTACCTATATGCAACTAGCGTATAAAGGTGGCTAATAAATGGATAAGTTTGCATCTTCGGCTAATATATATAGTAAATGATAGAGAGTAGGCTTGAGAAATGCCCATCCTTGGGATTTTGAGCCTTATTCATAAACAAAAGAGAATGTCATTTGATTATCATTTTATTTTGACAATATCTGCAAACTCTCAGCCTGCAAATTACATCACATATGTATCAGTCATAGGGGTGAGTTTTAGCATGCATGCATATATATATATATTCAACATTCGTACGATCCAGAAAGATCCTGTGGCCAATATTACTATGCACGTTCCAAAGTTATAAATTTTCCATTGTATATATATTATATAACATGTACGACGTTCAACTAAACCTGTCAACCGGTCCGGGTTGATCCGGGACCGAACCGGACCGGCCCGGTATAAACCGGGACCGGACCGTACCGGTTCTTAAGGGGTGGGCTGGGCTGGGTGGGGGGGGGGAGGGATTAGAACGGTTAGGATTTTAGGATTAAGACCCGTGACCGGACCGGCCCGGTAAGCAAAACAGTGCTTGAACCGGTCGACCCGGACCGGGACCGGACCGGTACAACGGTCAAAATTTTTTTTTTTAAAAAAAAAAAATTTCTGAACATGTGGGCCCCACAGGACCGTTGGCAACGGTCCAGAACCGTTGGCCAACGGGAGTATTTTCAGAAATGGCCACTTTTTTGTTTTTTTTGTATTTATTAAATTACATTATTAACCCTTCTTAAAATCTATAAATACCCTCCCCTCTTCTTCATTTCCTCACTCAAAATTATCAATCTCTCTCTCAATTCTCAAATTATCAATCACTCTCTTCTCTTCAATTTTCAAGAATTCATATTCTAATTTTATAATTTTATTGTCTTTGTTTTTCCGAATTTAATTTATCGTAATTTCTCATTCGGAAATCGGAATTCTAAGCTTGAAGTTCAAGTGTCCAACATTGAAATACTTGCTTGACGTTTGTTCGTGGTAACACCGGATTTGCGTAATCAAGTGCTCAATTTATTGTCGAATTCGGTGCACTCTCTCCACTCTTTCTCTTATTTAATATTTTATTTGCATATTTGAGTTTAGCTTATATTTTCATTTTTACAATATGTTTAATGCTGCTAAAAGAGCGTGTAGAAAAGTTACTGGTAGGGGTGGAAGTAAAAAAAGAGGTAGTCCTGTAGCTTCTGGTAGTAATAATAGTAATGACCCAATAACACATGTTTCTGAATCATCGCCTAATTTGCAAGATGTAGATATTGATTATGAACAATTACAAGAAGATTACGGAATAGAAGATAATGAAATTGGAATAGCAGATGAGATACCACCTACACCTAGTAGTGGAAACGTTAGTAGTATTGGAGTTGGAGTTGCTAGTGCAACAAGCGGTAGAAGACCACCAGTGGCTCCAACTTCTACTCGTAAAAAAAGAAGTCCTGTTTGGAAATTTTTTGATATAGTAGAAGGTACTGATAGAGTTAAGTGCAAACTTTGTAACGAAACGTTTAAACATTTGACCGGAGGTAATTTAGGGGGGACTGTGACACTTATTAGACATCTGTCGACTAACCATCCTATAGAATGGGGAGCTAATGGGGATGGAAGTCAAACAACAATTAACCCTACTACCGGAGGTCTCCTAAAATATGATAAAATGAGGGATCGAGAGGAATTAGCGAAAATGATTGCTTTGGGTTGTCTACCTTTTTCTTTTGCTTCTTCCTCTTATCTTATTATATATATTCAAAGGATATACAATCCTTTGTTTAAAGGTATCCCTAGAAGTACTTGTAGAGCAGACATCTTTAGACTTCACGGCCAATATCAAACATACATACGTTATTTGTTTACTCACCTTCCTTCTAGAGTATGTCTAACTTCTGATATTGGCCATGCTGTTAATGGAAATGATTATTTAACAATTACATGTCATTGGATAGATGATAATACTTGTATGCAAAAACGTATTATTGCTTTTAAATATGATGAAGATCAGAGTCATACTACTGCATTTATTAGTAGTACAATTATTGAAGTTGTTGAATTTTATAATCTAAACCAAAAAGTTTTGTGTATGTCTTTTGATAATGCTTCAAATAATAATGCTGCAGTTTCAATTTTAAAATTGAATTTGCAACCACCTCTTGATGATATTTTTCATGTTAGGTGTGCATGTCATGTTTACAATTTAATTGTTAAAAGTGGGCTCGATTTATTTTCAGTTGAGATTACTCAAGTTAGAAGAGCAGTTGGAGTTATTCAGGGAAATAATAGACAATCTAGAATAAGAGAATTTAAGAATAAGTGTATGCAGTATAACCTTTCACCTAGATTCATGCCAGACGAAATAGTTACTAGATGGAATTATACGTATATATTTTTAAAATGTTGCTACAAATATAGATTTCCAATAACTGAAGTTGCTAATGCACATTGTACTGATCCTAGGCGTATGTTAACAACTGATACTTGGGAGGTCATTAGTGATGTTGTTAAATTTTTGCATAAATTTTATACTGCTACTGTTGTGTTTTCTGGCGCATATTACCCAACTGTTACTATGGCTTTAGTACATATAGCTGAAATTTCTTTGCTACTACATGAATTTAAGAAGAAAGATAGATATACGGATGTTGTTGTAAATATGCAAGCGAAATTCAAAAAATATTTCTTTCCAATTCCTCCTGTTTACTTAATTGGTGTAGTTTTAAATCCGTCTATTAAAATGTCTGATTGTCACCAATTAATGAATGCTTTATATACTTATATGGAGATTGGGCCCACTGAAAGCCCAAATTTGTATGATTCTATGAACCAGCTAAATGAACATTTACAACATCTATATAATTATTATGCAACTCAATGTGATAATTCTCGTGCTTCAACAGATGTAAATCCCGCTATGCAATGTAGCAGTTCTAATGTAGATGATGAAGAAGGCATTGATAGTTTTAATATTTTTTCAACTTTTTCTAACACTCAAAGTAGTAGCAGGAATATTGATGAACTTCAATTTTACTTGCAGAAGCAAAAGGAGCCTCGCACCAAGGAATTCTCACCGTTAGGCTGGTGGCATGAAAATGCAAAGCAATTTCCCGTTCTTTTCGCTATGGCTCGGGATGTCCTGAATGTGCCAATTTCCACTGTTGCATCCGAGAGTGCATTTAGCCAAGCAAGACAACAACTTGGAGACACACGCCACTCATTGGGAAGCAATGCTTTGGAAGTTTTAGTATGTTTAAGAGATTGGATTAGATCGGAACGAAGAAATCAAGGAAAGGAAGATCTTGATAGCCCAGAAGACGAAGAACTTGGAGATATATTAACGCATGGAAACCCATCCGAATTTAACACGCCAGAAGAATGTCAATCGGTTCATATTGATTACGATGAACTTGCTAGGGCAATGCAAAGAATTTGATGATTCGGATTACTACTAGTATACTACTTGTTACAAAAGATGTAAACTTTTTACTACTTAAGATACATTTTAGTTTTTCTTTATTTGAATTTAAGAAATAAAGTAGCACTTGCAATAAGTGCAATTTTTTCCCATCTTTTGTTGTGTTCATTCAATTATTACAAAGTATTAATATAACTTAATATTTATACGTAATTCTAAAAAAAAAAATACCGAAACCCGGCCCGGCCCGGATCATTACAACCCGTAACCCGTACGGTTCAATCTAAGCCTGTCTCAACCCAGCCCGGGAACAATGATCCAAACATAATCTAAAATATAGTATATAATTCAAACCAACTCATACCAACTCATTAATAATGTTTTGACACCATCAGTGGCTAATATGGAACTAAATATTTTAGAATCACACAGTTACGCGATTAAAATTGTAGACATTTAAAGAATTCAATAATATTTATTATTTGTGTGATATTCATTAATTTTCTTTAATTTAGTTAAGCCTTAATGATTAATGTATATGAAAGTCATATTCATTAGACTAAGATTAAAAAAGAAGTCATTTAGATATTAATCCATTTTCTAGATCCAACTCTAAATTTGATTAATTCAACTCAAATTCGTGTGCCTCATCGACGAGTATGTTTCCTCATGCATAAAATGGTGTACTGCTTTCAAATACGAGTATGATATGTGTACCAATATATACTTGTTTTCCCCTTAAAATAAGTGATGTGGTCGTTCATTGTTTGTGCAATATTTACAAAAAGAGAAAATTTATTTTTTTTAATTATGTATAATTTATTAAATTTCTTTGACATAAAAGAAAATTCAAGTGAAGAGGTAAAGTGGTTTAAAATATTGGGGTGAAATATTACGAAGTGTGTATCGAAAGTTGTAAAATTTCAGATGGGTAGATATTCTAAATTGTATAAAATTTAATAACCATTTTTTAAAAAGGGTAGCGGCAACACTTGAATATTCGCAATAGTGAATTCTCAATTTATGTTCAATTTTCCTTATTCTTCCATAATTGTCCTCAATATCCACGTTGAAGCATTTATTCAAATAAATTCCAAATTAGTTTGACCCAAAATATACTTTGTAGGCTTGTCAAGTGTAGTTTAAATGGGAAAAAAATTTCAGATGATTTACAATTGCATCCTCAAATTATATAAATATTTAAGATTATAAAAATTTATTAATATTTCGAGAATATTTTAGATGTTCAATATTTAATATAAATTATTTGTACTTATATAATAATATAGATAGATAAATATGAATATAAATAGATAATAAATATACATATATAAAATTTCATGCTTTTTAACTTGTCATAATAACACATTTACTTTATCAGGTTTATTGTAGAGAATTGCACGTTACTATAGTCTGTAGGTTATGTTGCGTAACATAATAGTACGAAAAAGCTACATTTTTCCAGTACACAAAAGTTTGACTCAGGGGATGACAAACAGTGCAATATGATGCAGTGCTATTACGCAGAAAATTCGCATAAACTCGCAAGGATTTCAACCCGTTATGCATCACCCCGCATAGTATTTTTACCTGCATACATCTGCCCCACACAACCACCCGTATCCACCCCTGCCTGCCCGGCATAATTTTTTTTTCCTTCATTTTGTTAGTTTTTTTTTCTTTTGAGATTTTGGATGGAATTTTAATTAATCAACAAAAAAAATAAAAAATCTTTTGTTACTCATGTACTGAATTCGTTAATTAGAAAAAAATAAGTTTTTGTTGCTCAATGTAAAAATTGTAAATCACCCTTTTAATAGATTATTATTCATTGTAAAGTAGTATTTACATTATTACTGTTTCTATTGATAAGAGAAAGACGTGGTTTCATACCCTCCTTTCATTTGGTGTTAAAAAGTTAATATTATAATTATTGGCTAAAAAAAGTTTCGAAATGTTTCCCACTAATAAACTCCATTTCTCTAAAATAATTTGAAGTACTAAATTTGGTTAAGAATTTTAAATAGCTTTTACTATTTTGATTGGACATTTTACCGCATTTTTAATCTTATATTAGGTTTTTGTGTTTGTTGGATAATTTGCAGAATAGGCCAATCAAAAATGTTACTTAAATTTGCATAAATCCGCATAGACCCGCCCCACATCAATTATGTTTTTAAAAAGAATTACCTCAACCCACTCACACCCGCCCCGCATAATCTAAAACTCGCCCCGCCCCGCATCACTTTAAACTAGCACCGCTCCGTTTCTCATCCCTACTCAGAGAGAAAAGGTATCCCATTAACTAAGGTAATTCACATATAATAAAATTTCTTTAAAGTTCTCTTAAATCAGTAATTAACTCATTTATCATCAGGGAATTTTTACATTCGTATTCCATATAGGAAACTATATTACTCTCAATATTTAAGGTTTAATTTAATTATATTTAATATATCTAATTACCAATTCTATACCATAATAAATTTTAACTATACAATTAATGCACCGTATATCACTCCTTAATTAACGCTATCGTATATTCCTCCAAATCCCCCCATTCCCCCACAACGTTTCTCTCTCCCAACCCCCTCCCCCGACGTTAATAAATTTGAATATGAATATTGAGGTTGAATCGCCCTCCATTATTCGCTACCTCGAAACATTGACAGGAGATTTGTTCACTGCACGATTTGCAGACTGTCAATTTGATGAGACACTTTTCCCAAAATTAGGGGGAGAAGTTGGTGAAACCAAACGGGAAATTTTGTGGAAAAATGCATCATTATCTCATCTTGATCCACATACCTCTATTTGTGAAAGAGGCACAAAAGATTATCCATTTGCAAAGAATAGCAAATCAAATGCCTGACGCATTTATAGATTTGAAAAGGATAACAAAATCACATATCCCCGAAGTGAATGTGACAACATTTGATTCACGAATACATATTCATTATTGGAAGAATATGAACATGAAATTGGTATTGAATATACCACACTCACCCCTAGAAGGAGGTTTGAGATGATACCACACTCACCCCTAGAAGGAGGTTTGAGATGATATATGGCATGAACGATCGTTGGTCACGTACCTATTGTACGCCAAAGTATTTTGGAAATATGACTATTAAAGGACAACGATAATGCAAGAAACATATCTTGCATATAAGTTTGACATGACCATAATGGTATAACTTTCTCTTTAAGAAAGATATTCACCACATGGATGTTGATGAATCTGTGGTAGTACAAAATTAATTGAGAGCTCTAGAAGAGCCAATTATTACTATGTTGGAGAAACACAATTGAGTATTGTGCTGTAGTAAGTCTCAAAGAAACTTATTCAGTTTCCAAAGTACACACGAAAGCGATTGATTATATTGAGACTATAAATAAAGGAAGGCTTTGATATCTCCTATTACTACAACTTGTAGCGGGGTAATTTGCATATGAAAAGCTACCCGCTTTGTTCTCCAGTTTGTACTACACAAAAGAAAGAATGCCACAATAAAGTGGATATATATTGGTATAAAAACCCATGTCATAATAAACCTGAAGTTTATTGATAAGTGCACATGTCATGGTGTAAATTTGAAGTTTACCAATATTGATAATTTATTCAGTTGGCATTCGTGTTAGCCATCTCATTTTAAGTATGATGTGCAAATTCACGTAGGTGAATATTAAAGAACTAGAAAGTTCTTTACGAATTCTCTTGTATCATTTGTTCTCATTAATGAACCGACCAACTAAAGAGTTCGGGTTGAAGCCCATAAATTCTGGAAATATCAAAGGTGAATATGGGCCCATTCACCTGCCATGTATACCACATATGATGCATCTATGAAATGGTTACATGCACAATTGTTATTAACCCGCAGCCTGGCCGGTGCTTGCGAGGTAAATTGCTCAGTAATCTAACTTCGAGCATAATTTCCAGATTTTCTACTCAAGATAGTTCATCTTGATAAGTTGGTTTATATCAAAGTAAGTTTAGCAAGATAATTATTGAGTGCTTCCACTTAATAGCTAAACCGTTTCTTGTGAGAACAAAGTTATATATATCCGTTTGATATACGTTGTATACGAGAGTATATTATATTCTCCCCTCACAAGTGGTTCAGGGTCAGGAACCAAATAATTTCATCTTATTATTAATGTGCTGTGTATATTGACATAATAATGCACAAAGATGATTTCCCAAAGTTGAGGAAACAAGTTAGCTTTACTAACATGAGGGGGAGACATGATAAACACTTGAGAAAAGGTTACATGGGATGAATTATCATTTGTATATGTATATCCCCGAATATCATGATATGAACCTGAAGTTCATAAAAGGGATAATTCAATTGCAACATATTGCAAAGCATGCTATACGCATTTGCTGACCCAAAGAAAGTAACTAAATGGAAGAGATACAATTCAAGAAGAATTGATTCCATATGAAAGACATGTAGTTTTGAACCTATAGTTCAAATGCTTGAAAGTATAAAGTCAAAGGTATGTATAATCAGTTTTCAATATCTTATTTGTCTAGCATGACATGGAAAACTTGATATGCATCTAAAGTCTATTATATGGCTTATATGACTTAACTTGAAAGATTTAAGTTGCTTGAAGCATATGCAATTCTTGGTCCTGAAGTACCACATCCTTAGTACAATTTGTGTACATATGTATCTTGCTATAACTATAAGCATGATGACATTGAGAATACATCTATGAAGATATTGAAGAGTCATTCCACGACATTATATGAAGATGTTCATATCTATCAAGAATGATGATTTCAAGGTGCGGAATATTTATTCAAGTCAATATGGTTGATTTATTTATCAAACATCTACCAAAGATCGTTTTGAAGATGATGCACAAGATTGGAATGCAAATGCTCAAGGATATAAATTGATGTACTCATTAGGGGGAGTCAATGCGCGTTGCACTCTTTTTCCCTTACAAGGTTTTTTCCCACTGGGTTTTCCTTGCAAGGTTTTTAACGAGGCAACCAATAGGCGCATATTCAAACATGTGTACTCTTTTTCCTTTACTTTAATTTTTCCCATTGGGTTTTGGTTTTAAGGTTTTATGAGGCACATTATTGAATAGACATTCAAGGGGGAGTGTTATAAAATAGAAGTCTATTTAGAGTGAATGTCTAAGAGTTTTAGCTTGAAGCTAAGTCATTCCTCTTCCTATAAATAGAGGGGTCTTACCCCATTGTAAATCACCCCAAGTATTAATAAGAATACTTCTCTCTCTCCCTATTCTCTCTCTATATTGTTCTTATTCTTGCATTATTGTTCTTGTCTTTTATATTATTTCATAACACGTTATCAGCACGAGTCTCTAACCAATTGAAATTTTCGATTGTCTTAACTTTTGTTTGTGTAGGGTTTTGCTTCAAAGAAAGAATGAAGAAAGAAAGAAAAAAAAAAGGAGGAACGAAACAGAAAGCAAAAGAAGGAAAAGAAAAAGAAAGAAAAAAAAAGGGAGGAACGAAACAGAAAGCAGAAGAAAGCAAAAGAGAAAAGGAAGAAAACATTGAGAATATAATTGGTATACCTTAAAGGTAAGTAATTTACTTTTTCCTTTCAAATTCTTGGAATTCTATAATTTGATTTTATATACAAAGCATAGACAACAAAGTTTGATTATAACTCTAATGGAGTTTGTAAGAAATTATAACCACATGAAGTGGTAAAATCTCTATGTCCTGCCATGATTAAATTCATGTATGATTGTGGGCAAATAATTGAGAATTCCGTCCAATTGAATTTGCTCCATTCCCTTTAGAGAATGTGGTAGCAGTATGTGATAAGTCTGAAAGAAGACTAATTACCGTAAAGGTATCAATGGATGTGGACATGGCAATAGACGAAGTTATAATCGTCATTATTGTGGTAATGAGAACAATAAGGATTCTCAAAATAATCTTTCACTTTATGAAAGTAATATTTGACATGAGATTGTGTAAAGCACATGATTTTGATCCATTCCCTGAAGTGAATGTGATAATTGTAATAGAGCCCGTAAGTATGAACACGCTCTTGATGTAATTGTGTCATATGTCTGACAATATGAAAAGAAAGTTCGTTGCCCTCGAAATTTCGGGCAAGAACTATATGACATGGGTGTTGGATGCTGAAATCCACTTAGATGCTATGGGTCTCGGAGACACCATCAAAGATAGAGAAAAAGCATCCACCCAAGAATGTGCGAAGGCCTTGATTTTCTTGCGCCATCACCTTGATGAAGGTTTGAAGATTGAATATCTCACCGTCAAGGATCCACCTATCTTGTGGAATGGCTTAAAGAAGAGATATGACAACCTGAAGTTGGTCACTCTGCCACAAGCACGATACGATAAGAACCCAAAAGCAAATAGTTTATAAACTATATATTATCGTTGCGGTGAAAACGGGCACTGGTCAAAGGCTTGCCGTATACCATGACTTTTGGTTGACCTTTATCAAGCATCTCGAAAGAGTAAACGCCCTGAAACGAATTTTGTCTCTGACGACAACTTTGACATCACCCACTTGGATGTGGCAGACTTCTTTGAGCAACCCGAGGGGAAGATAGACCACCTAATCGGTGATGGATCCGTGATGAAAGAAGATGGAGCTATTTGATTTTATTTTACTTGTTTGTATTAGTGAATGAATAAACTAATAGCCATTAGTATTAGCTCGTATTAGTTAGTTCATGATATAATGTTAGTATTAGTTCTTTAGAATGTATCAATATGCTCAAATATCAATAATATTTTTACTTTCCAGTAGAGGTAATCGACTAACCTGATAAAACTAGTCGGTTATCTCATATTTCGCATAAAAACTGCAAAACAATCGATTGTCAATGATCAACAATCGATTGTCTTTAAAACAGTGTGATCTGGAATTTTTCAAAAACAGTCAACAATCGATTGTCAATGATCAACAATCGATTGTCTTTAAAATAGTGATCTGGAATTTTTTTCAAAAACAGTCAACAATCGATTGTCAATAATCAACAATCGATTGTCTTTAAAACAGTAATCTGGGATTTTTCAAAAATTGTCAACAATCGATTGTCTATGTTTAACAATCGATTGTCTTAAAACAGTGTGCTCTGGAATTTTTCAAAATAGCCAACAATCGATTGTCTATGTTTAACAATCGATTGTCTTAAAACAGTGTGCTCTGGAATTTTTCAAAATAGCCAACAATCGATTGTCTATGTTTAACAATCGATTGTCTTAAAACAGTGTGCTCTAGAATTTTTCAAAATAGCCAACAATCGATTGTCTATGTTTAACAATCGATTGTCTTAAAACAGCGTGATCTGGAAATTTTCAAAAATTGTCAACAATCGATTGTCTATGTTTAACAATCGATTGCCAATGCTCAACAATCGATTGTGTGTGTTTAACAATCGATTGTTTTATGAAAATGCTTAAACTGAAATTTTCAAACTGCATAGTAATCGATTATGGAAAACATATAATCGACTATCTGATTTATTTAGTCAACTGACATCAGCAGATTTTGAAAATATTATGTGACACAAACGAATTGAACTTGTTTATTCTTATGTTCGTGTTTTTCTTTTATATGTCAAACCATGGGAAGTAAATTGATTGAAGGCTCCGGAAGAGCAACTATAACTCTGCCCAAAGGCATGACGTTTATCTTAGAGAATGCAATATTCTCCTCCAAGTCTAAGAAGAACTTGTTGAGTTTTAAAGATATCATTCAAAATGGATATCATATTGAGACAATAGATGAGAATAATCTTGAATTCTTCATGAAAACGAGGCTGCCCATTTCGGTTTGGGTTCACGCCATTTTGCATGCAGCAATGCTAGTTCGTCGGCTGCCCACTTTGGTTTGGGTTCACGCCATTTTGCATGCAGCAATACTAGTTCGTCGGCTGCCCACTTCGGTTTGGGGTCACGCCATTTTGCATACAGCAATGCTAGTTCGTCTCTGACTGACGAATTGACACAAATATTCCCCGTTGCAATTGGTTTTGGGTCATGGACCCAATATATCCCATTTAAGAATCTTTGGATGCGCAGTATATGTGCCTGTAGCACCGCCATCCCGCACCAAAATGGGTCTGCAAAGAAGGTTAGGAATGAATATTGAGGTTGAATCGCCCTCCATTATTCGCTACCTCGAAACATTGACAAGAGATTTGTCACTGCACGATTTGCAGACTGTCAATTTGATGAGACACTTTTCCCAAAATTAGGGGGAGAAGTTGGTGAAACCAAACGGGAAATTTTGTGGAAAAATGCATCATTATCTCATCTTGATCCACATACCTCTATTTGTGAAAGAGGCACAAAAGATTATCCATTTGCAAAGAATAGCAAATCAAATGCCTGACGCATTTATAGATTTGAAAAGGATAACAAAATCACATATCCCCGAAGTGAATGTGACAACATTTGATTCACGAATACATATTCATTATTGGAAGAATATGAACATGAAATTGGTATTGAATATACCACACTCACCCCTAGAAGGAGGTTTGAGATGATACCACACTCACCCCTAGAAGGAGGTTTGAGATGATATATGGCATGAATGATCGTTGGTCACGTACCTATTGTACGCCAAAGTATTTTGGAAATATGACTATTAAAGGACAACGATAATGCAAGAAACATATCTTGCATATAAGTTTGACATGACCATAATGGTATAACTTTCTCTTTAAGAAAGATATTCACCACATGGATGTTGATGAATCTGTGGTAGTACAAAATTAATTGAGAGCTCTAGAAGAGCCAATTATTACTATGTTGGAGAAACACAATTGAGTATTGTGCTGTAGTAAGTCTCAAAGAAACTTATTCAGTTTCCAAAGTACACGCGAAAGCGATTGATTATATTGAGACTATAAATAAAGGAAGGCTTTGATATCTCCTATTACTACAACTTGTAGCGGGGTAATTAGCATATGAAAAGCTACCCGCTTTGTTCTCCAGTTTGTACTACACAAAAGAAAGAATGCCACAATAAAGTGGATATATATTGGTATAAAAACCCATGTCATAATAAACCTGAAGTTTATTGATAAGTGCACATGTCATGGTGTAAATTTGAAGTTTACCAATATTGATAATTTATTCAGTTGGCATTCGTGTTAGCCATCTCATTTTAAGTATGATGTGCAAATTCACGTAGATGAATATTAAAGAACTAGAAAGTTCTTTACGAATTCTCTTGTATCATTTGTTCTCATTAATGAACTGACCAACTAAAGAGTTCGGGTTGAAGCCCATAAATTCTGGAAATATCAAAGGTGAATATGGGCCCATTCACCTGCCATGTATACCACATATGATGCATCTATGAAATGGTTACATGCGCAATTGTTATTAACCCGCAGCCTGGCCGGTGCTTGCGAGGTAAATTGCTCAGTAATCTAACTTCGAGCATAATTTCCAGATTTTCTACTCAAGATAGTTCATCTTGATAAGTTGGTTTATATCAAAGTAAGTTTAGCAAGATAATTATTGAGTGCTTCCACTTAATAGCTAAACCGTTTCTTGTGAGAACAAAGTTATATATATCCGTTTGATATACGTTGTATACGAGAGTATATTATATTCTCCCCTCACAAGTGGTTCAGGGTCAGGAACCAAATAATTTCATCTTATTATTAATGTGCTGTGTATATTGACATAATAATGCACAAAGATGATTTCCCAAAGTTGAGGAAACAAGTTAGCTTTACTAACATGAGGGGGAGACATGATAAACACTTGAGAAAAGGTTACATGGGATGAATTATCATTTGTATATGTATATCCCCGAATATCATGATATGAACCTGAAGTTCATAAAAGGGATAATTCAATTGCAACATATTGCAAAGCATGCTATACGCATTTGCTGACCCAAAGAAAGTAACTAAATGGAAGAGATACAATTCAAGAAGAATTGATTCCATATGAAAGACATGTAGTTTTGAACCTATAGTTCAAATGCTTGAAAGTATAAAGTCAAAGGTATGTATAATCAGTTTTCAATATCTTATTTGTCTAGCATGACATGGAAAACTTGATATGCATCTAAAGTCTATTATATGGCTTATATGACTTAACTTGAAAGATTTAAGTTGCTTGAAGCATATGCAATTCTTGGTCCTGAAGTACCACATCCTTAGTACAATTTGTGTACATATGTATCTTGCTATAACTATAAGCATGATGGCATTGAGAATACATCTATGAAGATATTGAAGAGTCATTCCACGACATTATATGAAGATGTTCATATCTATCAAGAATGATGATTTCAAGGTGCGGAATATTTATTCAAGTCAATATGGTTGATTTATTTATCAAACATCTACCAAAGATCGTTTTGAAGATGATGCACAAGATTGGAATGCAAATGCTCAAGGATATAAATTGATGTACTCATTAAGGGGAGTCAATGCGCGTTGCACTCTTTTTCCCTTACAAGGTTTTTTCCCACTGGGTTTTCCTTACAAGGTTTTTAACGAGGCAACCAATAGGCGCATATTCAAACATGTGTACTCTTTTTCCTTTACTTTAATTTTTTCCATTGGGTTTTGGTTTTAAGGTTTTATGAGGCACATTATTGAATAGACATTCAAGGGGGAGTGTTATAAAATAGAAGTCTATTTAGAGTGAATGTCTAAGAGTTTTAGCTTGAAGCTAAGTCATTCCTCTTCCTATAAATAGAGGGGTCTTACCCCATTGTAAATCACCCCAAGTATTAATAAGAATACTTCTCTCTCTCCCTATTCTCTCTCTATATTGTTCTTATTCTTGCATTATTGTTCTTGTCTTTTATATTATTTCATAACAAATATTATAATTATTGGCTAAAAAAAGTTTCGAAATGTTTCCCACTAATAAACTCCATTTCTCTAAAATAATTTGAAGTACTAAATTTGGTTAAGAATTTTAAATAGCTTTTACTATTTTGATTGGACATTTTACCGCATTTTTAATCTTATATTAGGTTTTTGTGTTTGTTGGATAATTTGCAGAATAGGCCAATCAAAAATGTTACTTAAATTTGCATAAATCCGCATAGACCCGCCCCACATCAATTATGTTTTTAAAAAGAATTACCTCAACCCACTCACACCCGCCCCGCATAATCTAAAACTCGCCCCGCCCCGCATCACTTTAAACTAGCACCGCTCCGTTTCTCATCCCTACTCAGAGAGAAAAGGTATCCCATTAACTAAGGTAATTCACATATAATAAAATTTCTTTAAAGTTCTCTTAAATCAGTAATTAACTCATTTATCATCAGGGAATTTTTACATTCGTATTCCATATAGGAAACTATATTACTCTCAATATTTAAGGTTTAATTTAATTATATTTAATATATCTAATTACCAATTCTATACCATAATAAATTTTAACTATACAATTAATGCACCGTATATCACTCCTTAATTAACGCTATCGTATATTCCTCCAAATCCCCCCATTCCCCCACAACGTTTCTCTCTCCCAACCCCCTCCCCCGACGTTAATAAATTTGAATATGAATATCATCAAATCATCCACTTCTTCAAATAACAAGAGCACAAAACCAAGAAAGAATGTCAGCAATATAAGTAGTACTCAAAATGCAGAGGAACAAAAGAACAGTTGTAGATACTTAGGCGTAAGGAGAAGGCCATGGGCTAGATATGCTGCGGAGATAAGAGATCTGAATACGAAAGAATTCAAATTTGAGTTTTCAAAAATCATTACTTGTTTTGATTGGATGTTATTGTAAATAATTGAGAATATGTTTTGGAGTCTATATCTCAATTTTGAGGGGTTTTGGTGAAGATTTAGACTTGATTTTGGCTGAATTTCATATTGAAACTCGAAAAAGAAGAAGAAGAAGAAGACATATTAAGAAATTATTGATAAATTGTAGATTTTTTTTTGCAGAAGATTTATATAAGTTTTAGTCGCTTTTGATTTGTGAAAACAGAAAACAAAGTATCTACAATCAAAATACAAATAATCTATAAGTTATCTACAAGATATCTACAAACTAGGTATATTGAATTTTAATATCCCAATTCCCACTTGATTGTAGTTTAATTGGAATTTTTGACATAATTGCATTTTTTGCGGAAGAGTTGTAGAAGTTCTAGTCGTTTTTGATTTGTGAAAACAGAAAACAAAGCATTTACAATTAGAATACAAATAATCAGCTATTTATCTATAAATTGGATACATTGAATTTAATATCTCAATTCCTATTTAATTGTAGCATAATTATAATTTTTGACATAATTAAGTTTTTTCAGAAGATTTGTAGAAATTTTAGCCATTTTTTATTCGTGAAAACAGAAAATAAAGCATTTACAATCAGAATACAAATAATCTACAATTTATCTATAATTTTTGCAATATCGTCGTCGTCTTCTTCAAGTTTCAATCTGAAATTCAATCAAAACCAAGTCACATCTTCATCAAAAACCCCTCAAAATTGAGATATCAAACTCCAAACCATATTCCTGATTATTTTCAACAACACTCAATCCAAACAAATAATGATTTTTTAAAAATTCAAATTTTTATTCAAAGCTTTCAAGCTTTTTAATTGATGTCAATGGTGGAAAATATCTGGAAGAATATTTACTTCCACAATTATAGCACGCATAAATAGGAATATCTGAAAGAATATTTAGTTCCAGATTTGTAGCCCGCCTAATTAGGAAGTAATCGGATCCTAATAATTGGTATTTAATGAATGATATATATTTTGTAGAATAACTGTGAACGTGGAGGATAAATGTGAAACAATGCACATTTTTGGTAATAAGGTTTCATATATGGTATAGGAAGGAAAAAGTCTCATTTATTAATTGGATTGGGTTAATTAATAATAGGCCCACCAAGTACTGCTATAATAATAGGCCCAGCTGCAGAGTAGATCAAACGGATATGAGAAGGGATTGTTACACAAATAGCAGGCTAGATTCAATGTTTATATTTTTAGCCGATATACATATATTATATATTAATTATACATGGTTATACATATATCATATGAATTATGCATATATTATACATCTACTGACTATTTTTAGTTTAAGAATTTAGGTTGCTGATGATTTGAGTTAAATCTTCTATGAGAAAAACATGGGGCATTTTCATATATACCCACTTTTGCGGCCACCATTGCTTATACCTGTATATTATAAAATTTTACAAAGTATACCCCCTCGGATCTAAAGTAGTTCAATCTCTTCAATGCAACTTCAGGAATCAAATCAAAAGTTTCTCTATCTTTCAAATACAACTTCAAGAATTTTAATTTGAAATAGTGCAATCTCTTCAATGCAACTTCAGAAATCAAATATGAAGTTATTCTATCTTTCAAATGCGACTTCAAAAAAAATATTAAGTCTATCTATTGAATGAAACTTCAGATTTCGAATCTTTAATTCTGAAATATAAACTTGTTCTTTGAAATTCAACAATTCAGTATACGATTTAATGTCCAAATCTACTCCAAATAAGCTCAAATTTGAAATATAACTTTTAAATATCAAAATAAATAAATCTTAATCATCAAATTGTCAAAACAATAATAAATTAAGAAACAACAAATTCGTCTGGCTATTTGCGTAAGGATCACTTATTTTTAAGTTAAAAGGGCTGCTGAGTTTCTTTCAGCCCGATGTAGTGAGGCCTATATTAGTATATTTGTAATTCTGTTTAATTTGATCATTTTGATGTAGAGTTTTACAATATAGATTTTGAGGCCTCGTGCTCAGCTTCTTGGTTTTGTTTTCTAGTACAGTGCAGTTTTCAATTGGTAAATAAATATATTTTCTTACCCAACAAAAAGAAAGATATGAAACCAAATAGATGTGAAAGTATTAAAGTCTACTTCGTAGATAACCTACGTACTGAAAATAAAACAAAGTTTGAGAAATGTCTCTTTGCTTTGAGGGTTGAAAAATACTTTAACTATCGTTCATTGATTGAGATTTGAGAGGAAAAATTCTTAAATCTGAACACTAATCCCACCATAGACAATTAGGTATATATAATAGTATTTTTTCTGGTTGGTCCATATAAAATCAGTTTATCACTATATCATTTAGTTTACCACATAAGAGTTATTTTGTTGACTGGTTGGTCAACATTTTTAGTTACACTCTTTTTTTTGAATGGTCGATGAACATTTCGATTAACTTACTAACCCCAAGATGATAAAGGCAGTATAACTATGATAGAATCTGTGTACAAATTTAGCCGAAAATACAATTGCATGTGATTAGAAAGAAAAATAGTATGAGAGAAGAAGATAAATAAGAAAAAAGATGATCATTTCATTATCTGAGTAACTAATTGTTAATACAGGGTGTTGAATATATATAGCTGTCTCACACGAGTCACGTGTTTAACAAGGGTAAAATGACTAAAATATCTTTCGTTGACCAGCCAACATAACTACCACATGACTAACATATCCTACTTTAATACAAGACATCCAACACTCTGAGCTTGGAAACTAGTGAGTGATGTTGAGCTGCTGACAGACCCTTTGTGAGCAAGTCTGCAAGCTGTAGAGCAAAAGTGACATGGTATGGTGTAAGGAGCCCGGATTTAATTTTCTGTCGTACAAAATGACAATCTATTTCTATGCGTTTAATGTGTTCATGAAATATGAGATTCTCATCAATTTAAATAGTTGCCTTGTTGTCACGGAATAATTAGATATGTTTAGAAATTAGTATCCCCAGTTCTTCAAGAAGGCCTGATAATCAAGTGACTTCTGCTGCCACGACTGTCATACTTCTATATTATGCTTCTGTTGAGCTCCTACTAACCATTTGTTGCTTCTTAGATTCCATGAGATCAGAGAACTTCCTAATTTGACAGCATATCGTGTCACAGACCTCCTAGTATTAGGGTAGGCTGCCCAATCTGCATTACAGTATGCAATCAAGCAATTAACGGGCTTTGTATGCAGAATAATTCGTAGACCCGTTGCTCCTTTGATATACTTGACCTCCTTTAAGGTTGCATCCATATGAGATTGTTTTGGACTCTGCATGAACTGGTTCAATGTTTTCACTGCAAAGCTAATGTGAGGCCGTGTAATTGTCAAATACAAGAGCTTCCCAATCAGCTTTAGATATGCAGTAATGTCTTCTAAATCTGGATCTCCTAGCTTTCCCACATGAGTATCAAACTCTGTTGTGGTAAGCTTTTGATTCAACTCCAGCGGTGTTGAAACATGCTTAGAGCCACTCAGACCTATACCTGAAATAAACTCAAGTGCATATTTCCGTTGGTTTAGTAGAATCCCCCTTGTGATCTAAGGACCTCAATACCAAGAAAGTATTTCAGTTCTTCCAAATCCATCACCTTGAATTGGCTTTGTAATGTCTTCTTATTATTATTGACTAGTTGATGACTGCTTCCAATGATCAATAGGTCATCCACATAAACTAATATGATGACCATATCTGAGCCTTGTTTCTTGCTGAACAAAGAGTGATCAAAAGTACTTTGTAGGTAGCCATGTAAGATCAAGGCATCTATCAACTTTATGGTCCATTGTCTTGATGCTTGCTTCAATTCATACAATGACTTTAGTAGCCTGCAAACCTTCTTCTCCCTCTGTCTATGAAAACCTTGTGGCAAGCCCATGTATACTTCTTCATATAAGTCACCTTGTAATAAAGCATTGTTTACATCCATTTGATACAAATTCTATCTTTTTGCTATAGCGTTGCTGATAATGGTCCTAACAATTACTCCATCCATTTCAAATTAGATGAGGTATTTGTTAGGAGTTATTCAGATTTTCTTACCATGATTGATTTTCCTATCTCTTGAAGGAAATGATAATATATTTACCATAATTTGATTTTCCTTTTTCCAGAAGGAAATTATAAATCTCTCATATTTGGCTACTCCTTTTTCATGTAGAAAAAAGTTAGGACTTCTATGAATTGAGGATCTCATTCAGTAGCATCCACAATGTAGCTACATGAGGTGTGAGAGTCGTGTTTAGGGGGAGAACTTTACGGGACAAGTGTTAATGTGTCACTTATATTTGCCTCTTCGTGAGATTGTTCTCTCGATATTTTGTACTCTATTTTATTATAGAGGGTTGCTCATTTCTATATGTGGATGTAGGTCAACTGGCCGAACCACGTTAAATATTTGTATCTCTTTTGGTATATTTCTCTTTTGTTGTCGGTCTTATCATTGTTCAAGGTTTGCTTTGCTTGATTCTGCATGACACCTGATTTTTTTGGTCCTAACAAGTGGTATCATAGAAAGGTTCAAGGCAGGTTCATCTTGGCGAGTTTAGTTCTATCTGCAACATATTTGACGAAAATGTGAGTTTTGTCTGAGAAATTTGACCAGTGTATTACACACATCGAGACAAACTTTGTGGTAGAGATATGGAGATGTGACCAGTTGAAGGCTATGTGAAAAAGATAGATAAAGTTTATTTTGCCAGAAAATTCAGGCGAAGGAGGAGAATTGTTAGGAGTTATCCAGATTTTCTTACCACAATTGGTATTCCTATCTTTTGAAGGAAAGGATAACATATTTACCAAAATCTTATTTTCCTTTTTGCGGAAGAAGATTATAAGTCTCCCATATTTGGCTACTATTTTTTCTTGTAGGAGAAAGTTTTGACTTCTATAAATTGAGGATCCTTCCATCTCATTCAGTAGCATCCACAATGTAGCCACATGGAGTGTAAGGGTCGTGTTCAAGAAGAAACTCTACAGGACATGTGTTAGTATGTCACTTGTGTTTGGCTCTTCGTGAGGTTGTTCTCTCGATATTATGTATTCTATTTTATTATAGTGAATTGATCAACTTCATATGTGGATAAAGGTCAATTGATCGAACCACGTTAAATGTTTGTGTCTCTTTTGATATATTTCTCTTTTGTTGTCGGACTTATCGTCGTTCAAGATTTGCTTTGCCAGATTCCGCATAACACCTAATTTTTCTCGTCCTAACAGTATTTTTCTTTTTAGCCTGTTTCAAAATTAATGATACATTTCTATATTTGGAAATAATTCAACTTTAAACATTTCATTTTGCCTATTATACCCTTAATGGGAAGCTTATATAATCACACAAATGTCATGATCCCACAAAGCTTTTATCCTTAAGCTTTTAAGAACACAAGTTTTTTAGAAGTCTTTTTTTTTCGTAAACTCCGTGCCGAGTCAAACTACCTCATCTAAATTGAAATAGAGAGAGTACCATTTTTGATAGTGGAGAGAAAATGTCATGGTAGTCTAAGCCTTCTTTTTTATTTGTAACTTTTAGCCACTAATCCGGCCTTAAACCTTTCTACTTCTCCATTTTCTTTATATTTTATCTTATAGACCTATTTTGATCCAATTGCCTGCTTCTCTGGTGGCAGATCAACCAACTTCTATGTGTTGTTTTCCTCTAGTGAATTTACCTCTTGCTGCATTGCCTCAACCAACCTGCTATCTTGGACAACTTCCTTAAATGAACCAGGTTCAGTGTGTGCTGAGAATTCCTACAAATAGGATTGGTATCTTACAATGATGTTTGCATATGAGCGGCCTTGTGAGATTGGATATAGGTTGTTTCCAGTAAATTTCCCTTCTGTCACATAATCCTTTAGCCATATAGGGGGTCTAGAGTATCTTGTTGATTTCCTGACATCAATCACAACATCTCTTCCAAGTGAAATGCTTTCAGCTTCTCCAAAAGCATCTGAGGCTAAAAGATCTGAATTAATGTTGCTAATATTTGCCTCTTCCTGATTATGTTATGATAACTAATCAGCATTGTCTGTAGGTAATTATGCATGTAGTTGATTTTATCGTTTTGTTTGTGTGATGATTGCAGGTGAACTTTCAATTAGTGTAGGGATATTATGAGAATTAGGTTAAGAGGTGTTAAGATTAGAGGGTATCTAAATAAGTATTAGCTTAGGAGGATTTTGTGGGAAAATGTCATCTAGGTCTGAAGTCATTCCTTTGAAAGGAAATACTTGTTCTCTGAATATGACATCTCTGCTCACTAAAAATGTCATGTTCTCCAAATCATACATCATGTAGCCTTTTGAGTTTCTGAATATCCTATTAGTACAGTCCTCCTAGCTCGTGGAGCAAATTTGTCTCCTCTTGGCAGAGTGCTTGCAAAACATAAAAAGCAAAAACCTTCAGTGCTCAATCTTCGCTGGTTTTTTCTAAAGAACTTCATAAGGTGATTTCCCTGATAGAATAGATGTTGTCCATATCTTTATCAAGTAAACTGCTATTTTAACACAGTCTCCGCAGAATCCGTTTGGCAAGGAGCTTTGAAACTTCAAGGCTCTAACTACTTTCAGTATATGCCTGTGTTTTCTTTCCACCACCCGATTTTGTTGGGGTGTGTATGGATAGCTACTTTGATGCACAATTCCAAATGAAGTCAATAACTCATTACATTTTGAATTGAATAATCGAGTGCCATTATCGGATCTCAATTTTTGACATTCGAACTAATTTGATTTTTCACCATAGTAAAGAAATCTTTCAATATAACAACTACTTCCCACTTGGACTGTAACAAACATAACCAAGTATATATGCTTAAATCATCCACCAGAGTTACGAAGTATTATTTTCTGTCACATGTTGGTATCCTGTGAAGACCCCAAACATCTACATGCACAAGCTGAAAAATCTAATCTGTTCTACTATTACTAGGCTGAAAAGCTAGTCTATTTTGCTTTACTAAAGGACACACTTCACAATCATGTTGTAACTTGGTGGATCCTTATTCGTAATAGAGGAATATGTTTGCAACAGTTGAAGGATGGCCTAATCTTATATGCCAAAGTGTTGAATCTTCATGTACTTGCACAACACTTCATGCTATAGCTGAGAATTCCATATTGAGCTCCTTCTTCAACAGATACAAACCATTATGTTCTTTTGCAATCCCCAACACATTCCGACTGTAGAGACCCTAAAATACACAGAAATCAAGGAAGAGTGCAGCACAACATGACAACTACTTAGTTAGTTTAGAAACCAACATTGGATTGAATTTAAAGTCAGGGACATCCAGTACATCTCTCAATGTCAAATCCTCTAATATCTTCACATTTACCCTATGTGCTACATGAAATTTACCTCATATAGGTACTTGCACACCATTATTATTTTGGTTTTCAATCTTTCTTATATTATCTAACACTTCTTTATAAGGTGTAATATGATGCGAAGCACCCGTATATATTATCCAATAATAGCAAATGCCTTGGACAATAATGAAGTTATACGTGCCAAAAGTATGACAGTCACCTGGATCATCTGGTTTGCTCAAGAATCCCAACAACTGTTTGTATTGATCTTCTTTGAAGTAACCCTATATCTGAGTAGTGGTGTTAGAACTCCCTCCTTCTCCGACTGATACATTATCATATCCCTTCATACCAGAGTTCTGAAGCTTTTTCTTGGTTTTAAAGTCTGGTGGATAACCTATAATCTTGTAATAGTTCTCTTTCAAATGACATTTGCAACCACAATAATCACATATCAGGCCTGGTATTCTTGTTGCCTTGAAACCTTGTCCTCTTCCGGCCAGCATATTTAAATACTCCTTGTATGAATTAGCTACACTGAGTGTTCGTTGACTCTCTTCCTGTACTGCTAATGCATATGCTTGATTCATAGTTAACACATGTGTTTTACGAGGGATCTCACTTCTCACATGATTTTAGCTTTCATTTAAACCGACAAGGAATTGCAATAAGCGTATGTTTTTAAGCTGATCTAGAAAAGGCCTAGTATCCTCACAAGCACAACCTACTCCTGGTACCATTAAATCTATTTCATCCCACAAATCTTTCATTTTAATATAAAAGGGTGTTATAAAGTTTGTACCTTGCCTCAGAGTTCCTGTTGTTGCCCATAAGTAATAAAAACTAGTAAGGTTTGATTTGTTAAAACGTTCCTTAAATTCATTTCACACCCTCCTTGCATCTGATGCGTTGATGATGCCGGTTGCAATTTAGTAGATACAGTGTGACCAATTCATGAAAGCACCACAGCGTTATATCGTTCCCATTGATGCCCTAGTTCCTCTCTGTAAGAGCTTTTCAAACAAGCTCCATCTATGAACCTTAACTTGTTTTTCACCAACAGTGTCATTCTCATCGATCTGCTCTATAGCGCATAAATTTCAGGTCATGTGAGCTTGATATCAATCAATGCTATTCCAGGAGTGTCAGTTTGTTGTAAAAATAGTGGTTTATTATGATCAATTTGCAGACATTCAGTTTCCACCATGACAGACCGGATTAAGCTTCGAAAATAGCCGTCAATTGGAATTTTGGAATCTTTGATCCAATCTCAAATCGCCCGCTCCGATACCATGATAGAATCTGTGTACAGATCTAGTCGAAAATACAATTGCATGTTATTAGGAAGAAAACCAGTATAGAGAGAAGAAGATGAATCAGGAAGAAGATGATTTCATTATCTGAGTAACTAACTCTGTTAATACATAATGTTGGTTATATACAGTTGCCTCACACGAGTCACGTGTATAAAATGAGTAAAATACTAAAATACCCCTCACTAACTAACATAACTACCACATAGCTAACGTACTGTACTTTAATAAACTCTTTTAACTTTACTTAATACAACAACAACAACAAACCCGGTTTGATCACAACAAATGGGGTCTAGGGAGAATAGTCTGTACGCAGACCTTACCCCTACCTAATGCAGGTAGAGAGGATGTTTCCAATATACCCTCGGCTCAGGAAGGGAAAGAAGAAGAAGTGAAAAGCAAGGGAGAAAGAAAGACGGAAGATAAAATAAAAAGGGAGAGATAAAGGATAAGTGGTACAAAATAATAACAACGTGGAATACAATACCTGAGGCGAAGAAAACCATATAACATAATAAAAATCTAAAAATATGAAGGGACATGCATACTACTAAGACTATCGGTGAACAACTATAAACTACCTACTAACCCTCTACCTTAATCCTCGACCTCCAGACTCTCATATCAAGGGTTATGTCCTCAGTGAGCTGAAGCAGCGCCATGTCATGCCTAATAACCTCTCCCCAATACTTTTTAGGCCTACCCCGACCTCTTCTCAAACTCTTCATGGCCAACCTCTCACACCTCCTAACTAGAGCATCAATGCTTCTTCTCTTAAACATGTACGAACCATCTCAGCCTCAACTCCTGCATCCTGTCCTCCACGGAGGTTTCTCCCACTCTGTCCCAGATATCTTCATTCCTAATCCTATCTCTCCTGGTACACCCACACATTCATCTCAACATCCTAATCTCTGCTACTCTCATCTTCTGCACGTGAGATTTCTTGACTGGCCAAGACTCAGCCTCATACAGTATAGCGTGTCGAAACACCACTCCATAAAACTTACCATTAAGTCTTAGCGGCATATTCCTATCACACAAAACACCGGAAGCGAGCCTCCACTTCATCCATCCCACTCCATGCGATGCTCAACATCTTCGTCAATCTCCCCGTTACCCTGGATATTAGACCCGAGATACTTAAAACTCGCTCTCTTGGGGATAACTTGAGCATTAAGCTTAACCTTTACGTCTGCATCATGGGTCCCGTCATTGAACTTGCACTCCAAGTATTCAGTCTTGGTTCTACTCAGTTTGAAACCTTTAGACTCCAAGGTCTCTCTCCAAACCTCCAACCTCGCGTTAACTTCGTTATGCGTAACACTATATCATCGGCAAATAGCATGCACCGAGGTACTTTCCCTTGGTGTGACGCGACAATACATCCATCGCCAAGGCAAATAAAAATGGGCTAAGAGTCGATCCATGTTGCAACCCCATCACTATAGTGAAATGCTCTAAGTCACTACCCCCAATCCTCACCCGAGTCTTAGCATCATCATACATATCCTTAATCACACTAATGTACGCTAGCGGAACACTACTAACCTTTAAACATCTTTACAGGACCTCATTAGGAACTTTATCTATGGTTTCTCAAGGTCAATGAATACCATATGCAAATCCTTTTTTCTCTCCCTGTACTGCTCCACTAATCTCCTTACCAGATGAATCGCTTCTGTAGTTGAACTCCCCGGCATGAATCCAAACTGATTCTCGGAAATAGATACGTACCTCCTCACCCTAGCCTCCACCACCCTCTCCCAAACCTTCATAGTGTGACTCAATAGCTTGATACCCCTATAATTATTGCAATTTTGGATATTACTCTTGTTCTTGTAAAGCGGAACCATCGTACTCCACCTCCATTCTTCGGGCATCTTCTTTGTCTTAAAATAACATTAAACAGCCCAGTGAGCCACTCCAAAACTGCCCACCCCGGATTTCGTCTGGCACCGTCACTCTGCCCGTGCACATCTTACACATGCCCCCTTCCACCTCCTCTACCGTAATCCTTCTATAGTACCCAAAATCTCGCTGACTCTCGTAGTGCTCCAACTCACCCAACACAATGTGCCTATCGCCCTCCTTGTTCAACAGTTTATGGAAGTATGTCTGCCATCTTCTCCTAATAAGTGCCTCGTCCAACAACACTTTTCCATCCTCGTCCTTGATGCACTTGACTTGGTCTATATCGCGAGCTTTCCTCTCTTTCACCTTGGCCAACCGGTACAACCTCTTGTCTCTGCCTTTGCTCTCGAGCTCCTCGTACAAACGAGCAAATGTCGCGTTCTTATTGGTCATAACTGCTAACTTCGTCTCTTTCTTTGCCTTTTTATAACACTCTCTACTAGATTCAAATAAGTAACTTTTTTAGCTTCCACATCACATTGAACCTCTCCATTCCACCACCAATCCCCTTTATGACACCCAGAAGAGCCCTTCGTGACCCCTAAGACCTCTCTAGCAGCTACCCTAATGTAATCCGCTGTCGTGAACCACATATTAGATGCATCCCCTACTTATCCAGGCCCTCATAGCCAACAACTTCTCTCCTAACTTCTGAGATTTGTCCTTGGTCAAGTTACCACACTTGAGCTTAGGTTTCCTGCACCCTGCCCTCTTCCTCCTACTCCTCTTGATCTCCATATCCATAACTAGGAGCCTATGTAGAGTCGTGAGGTGTTCACTTGGGATGACCTTGCAGTCAATGCACAAACCTTTATCACATTTCCTGCAAAGAAGATAATCAATCTGAGTCTTGCCCATTGAATTCCAGAATGTGACCGGATGCTCTTCCCTCTTCGGAAAACTCGAGTTAGCTATAACCAAATCTAAAGTTCTAGCAAAATCCAATAGTGAATTACCCCCCTCATTCCTAAACCCAAAACCACACTCGTCATGCACATCATCATAACCCCTAGCACTAGCCCCAATATAACTATTGAAATCTCCTCCAATGAACAACTTCTCTGTATGGTTCAGATAATTAACATTTGAAAGAACTACATCTCACTTCCCAACTATTGTTTGTCAGTTAGATGAAGCATCTATATCTATTCCATTTAATATGAACTTGTTCATTATTTCTTTACAAAATAGAGAAATTATTTATCCAAAAAGAGTAAAATGGCTAAAACTGTATTTCAAATCAGTGTTTCGACTCAGAATCTTCTGCTAACTAGTTAGATTTCTATACTTCGTTTTTTCGGTCATTTAACGTCTATCTACAT
This sequence comes from Nicotiana benthamiana, assembly GCA_034376525.1. NCBI lineage: Eukaryota > Viridiplantae > Streptophyta > Magnoliopsida > Solanales > Solanaceae > Nicotiana > Nicotiana benthamiana. The sequence continues at coordinate 22,938,992 of CM067329.1, forward strand.
TGATTAGTCACGTAGACTAAAATGTTAATTATTTGACTTTTTAAATATAGTTATCAATGAAGAAATATTTCGAAAAAGAAGAGAAAATATTCATTGAAAAAGTAGCTCGTGTTATGAAATAATAAAAGAAGAAGAGCAATATTGCAGGGAAAGAGAGAGACAAAATTTTTCTTGAATTTTGGGGTGATTTACAATGGGTAAGACCCCTTTATTTATAGGAGGAAAAATAACTTAGCCTCAAAGTAAAATTCTCTACAAGATAGACATTCACTCCAAATAGAATTCTATTCTTAACACTCCCCCTTGAATGTCTATTCAATAAGGAATGTGCCTCATTAAAAACCTTAACTAAAATAATACCCAATGAGAAAAAAATTCTAGAAAAGAAAAAAGAGTACACATATTTAGAAATGCGCCTATTGCTTGCCTCGTTAAAAAGGAAAACCCAGTGAGACAACCTTGTAAGGGAAAAAGAGTGCAACGCGCATTAACTCCCCCTGAAGAGAGCATCAATTCACATCCTTGAGCCTTCGCATCTCAATCTTGTGCACTAGCTTCTTGAAAGGTTGACGTCGGTAGAGATTTTGTGAACAAATCAGCCATATTATCACTTGAACGAATCCGTTACACATTGATATCACCATTGTTTTGAAGATCATGTGTGAAAAATAACTTTGGTGAAATATGCTTTGTCCTATCTCCTTTTATGAATCCTCCCTTCAATTGAGCTATGCATGCTGCATTGTCTTCATACGAAATCGTGGGTAGTTTGTCACATTTAAAACCACATTTGTCTCAAATATGATGTATTATAAACCTCAACCACACACATTCTCGACTTGCTTCATGAATATCAATTATCTCAGCATGATTAGATGAAGTAACCACAATTGATTGCTTAGTCGATCGCCAAGACATGGCATGCTTTGCAAGATATTGCAAACGAATTATCTTTTTATGAACTTAAAGTTCATATTATCGTAATCGAGGATCTAGATATACAAATAATAATTCATTCCACGTAACTTTTTCTCAACTGTTTATCATGTCTCCCCCTCGTGTTAGAAAACTAACTTATTGTCTCAACTTTGAGAACCGATCTTTGTATTTTGTGGTGTTTAAAATATATACCTCACATCAATAATATTGAGATGGAATTATTTGGTTCCTGAACCTGAACCACTTGTGAGGGGAGAATATAATATACTCTCGTATATAACGTATATCAAACTGATATATATATATAACTTTGTTCTCATAAGAAACAGTTTAACTATTAAGTGGAGGCACTCAATAAATTATTTTGCTAAACCAACTATGATGTAAACCAACTTATCAACATGAACTTCTTGAATAGAAAATCTGGAAATTATGCTCGAAATTAAACTACTGAGCAAGTTACCTCGCAAGCACCGACCAGGTTGCGGGTTAATAATAATCGCACATGTAACCATCTCATAGATGCATCTTATGTGGTATACATGGCAGGTGAATGGGCCCATATTCACCTTTGATATTTCCAGCATTCATGGGGTTCAATCCCCATTTTAGTTGGTCTATTAATTAATAAGAACAAGTAATGTAAGAGAATTCATAAAGAACTTTCTAGTTCTTCAATATTTACCAATGTGAATTCTCTTTTATTTTTGCACATCATAATTAAATTGATATGACTAAACCAGCTATGCCAACCGGATAACAATAAACTCTAAGTTTATTATGATAAGGGTGTTATATCAATAAATATCTACTTTATTGTGGTATTTGTTTATTTGTGTAGTACAAACTAGAGAATTAAAGCGGGTAACTTTTCACATACAGATTATCCCGCTACAAGTTGTATTAATAGAAGATATCAAATCTTTCCTTTATTTATAGTTTCAATATAATCAACCGCTTTAGCGTATACTTTGGAAACTGAATAAGTTTCTTTGAGACTTACTATAACACAATACCTTATTGGTAATCAATTGTGTTTCTCCAAAATAGTATAATTGGCTCTTACAGAGTTCTCAATTAATTTGGTACTATTACATATTAATCAATATCCATATAGTGAATATTTCTTTTAAAGAGAAAGTTGTACCATTATGGTCATGGTCAAAATTATATGCAAGATATGTTTCTTGCATTATTATTGTCCTTTAATAATCACATTACCAAAATATTTTGGCGTACAATAGGTATGTGATCAATGACCATTCATGCCATAGTAATGACATTATTTTCTTATATCATCTCAAACCTCCTTCTAGAGGCGAGTGTTGTATATTCATTACCACTAGCACGTTCATATTCTTCCAAGAATGAATATATATTCATAAATTAGATGTTGTCACACTCACATCATAAATGGGCCATTATCATCTATATGCGCTTTATAAAATCTCATATTCTCAAATTTTATGACAAATATTACTTTCACATAGTGAAGGATTATTTTGAGAATCGTTATTATTCTCATTATCACAATGATGACGATGATAATTTTGTCTATTGCCATGTCCACATCCATTGATACCTTCACGGTAATAATTTTGTCTTTTTCAGAGTTATCACATACTACTATCACATTCTATAGGGAATGAGAATGGAGCAAATTCAATGGGACAGATTTTTAATTCTTTGCCCACAATCATACATGAATTTGATCATGGCAAGACATAGAAAATTTACCACTTTGGGTGATAATAATTTCTTTCAAGCTCCATTAGAGTTACAATCAAAATTTATCGTCTTTGTTTGTATTTAAAATTAAATTATAGAATGACAAGAATTTGAAAGAGAAAAGTAAAATACTTACCTTTAATCCAGAATTTAATCATGAAGGAAGAGCATAGAACATTTGACGATCGCTATGTAGAAAATCATTCTATCCATGATATGTGCGCTTTGGTTGTACTAGCATGATTTTCAGGTATAGGTTTTGATGAATGACAAACAATGAAGTCAACTTGTTAAACAATGTTATTGTATGACAAACAATGAAGATGCATTAGCAAACAATCAAGATTGAATGCCGAGAAGAATATTGATGAATGGATTGCATGGAAAAGCCAAGACGAGCTCAAAAGTTCAAGACCGAAGACCCAAGGCATAGGTCGCTAGGTAGAACCAATGTAAGAGCAATGTTTAAGTTATCTCGTCTTTTGGCTCAACATAGGTCATCATTAATATGCATAAAATTATTTTATTAAATCATATATATCATAAACATTTTTAATATACGTCAAACAAAATGATTTTAACGTCTTCATTTTAACCAAAATGGTTTTTGAAGTAAGTTTTCGATTCTGGTATATTCTGGTATACTCCAGCTTTGATTCTGGTATACTCTGGTATATTCCAGCTTTGCTGGAAATTCCGCAAGGCAACATAATCGATTATGTGATTGGAATAATCGATTATTTCACTATCCGTTGCCTTCCCAACGTTCCGTTTTATGAACGTTGAGAAGATAATCGATTATGCAAAGTGGATAATCGATTATCTTGCATAAAATCAGCATAATTGATTGTCAATTAAGCAACGGACATAAAACTTCTAACACATATAAATAGAGGTCTTTTGAGCTGATTTTAAACACACAACACCTCTCATTATTCATATACATATTGATATTATTTGTGCATCATTTTAGAGCTTTTGTTGAGCCAATTGAGAGACAACTTTGAGTTGTTCATAGAGCTAATATTGTATCTCTTTATCTACTCTTTTTAGAGAGTTGTTGTTGTAAAAGAGAAAGGTGTTTGAGAAGACCATATCTTCTCATTGATTGTCGGTTTTGCTAAGTACCCTCAATCTTAGTGTGTGAAGTCTTGTGGTGCGGTATACACGAGCAAGGTGAAGTCTTGAGGTGAGGTATCCTCGAGCAAGTTGAAGTCTTGTAGAGTGTACATCTGCGAGCAAGTGTAACAGTTTGTTAGGCACCCGTAAGCTTAACGGAGTTAGTGGAAACTCGAGAGAGTCTCTCGGGGACTGGACTAACCACACGTTGTGGTGAACCAGTATAAATTCGGTGTGTCCTTTCCTTAATCTTTTAATTACTGCATTTACTTTACTCCTGTAATTTTAATTCCGCAATATTTATCAATATTCTCGTGCCGCACTATTCACCCCCCCTCTAGTGACGGGCATAAATCCTGACAATTGGTATCAGAGCCTAACTCTCTGAAAGCCTTAACCGGTTGAGAGAACGATATATATTTTTTGTTGAGAATATTGAACGCAGGAATGATGAGCGAAGGACACTCCACCTATAGGCCTCCACTATTTGACGGAACAAATTACACATATTGGAAAGAGCGGATGAGAATCTTCATCCAATCAAATAACTTTTACTTGTGGCAAATCATCAAGAACGATGAACAAATGTCAACAAAGAAAGTTGGGGAAACCACGGTTCCAAAGGAGGAAGATGAATATGATGTCGAGGACGTCAAGAAAGTTGAAAATAACGCAAAGGCCGTCAACTTATTATATTGTGCGGTGTATCCGGATGACTATCGGAAGATTTCTTGCTGCACAACCGCCAAGGAGATGTGGGATAAACTCGAGATCACTTATGAAGGTACGTCTCACGTCCGAGAATCTAAAGTTGATTTTCTAACACATGAATATGAACTCTTTAAAATGAGGGAGAAAGAACCCATCGGTATTATGTTCGAACGATTCTCAAAAATCGTCAACGATCTTCATGCTCTCGGGAAAGTGTACACGAAAAGATCTTTTTTGAAAAATCCTACGGAGTCTCACTCCCGAATGGCGTTCCAAAGCCAATGCCATCCAAGAGTCGATAGGAATCACGGATGTCACAATTGATGGACTGAGAGGTAACCTCGAAACTTATGAAAGCACAATTCTTAATCCCTATCTTAGAAGTAAAAGTTCGAATATTGCCTTCAAAGCCTCATCTTCTAAAAGAGTAGAGGTAAGTGATTCGGAAAGCGATGATGATATTATTTCAAATGATATAATTGAAAAGTTTTATAAGTTTATGAAGAAGGAAATAAAGAAGGAAGAACCAAGTCCTTCATGCCAAAATAGTGGAAAAATTGGCCACACCAAATCACATTGTCCAAAACCCAAAGACAAGAAAAGAAGAAACACCATAGGCGCGTGACATAGGATTCGGACAGCTCGGGCGATGAAACTGCCGCACTATGCCTCATGGCCAACGAGGAAGAAGAGGTAAGTAATTCTAACACTTACTCGTTTGAAGAAATGCAAAATGCCTATGATGAATTATATGGTGAATTTATTAGAGCTTCCAAAACCATAAAAGAATTGAAGAAAACAATTTCTTTGAAAGAAAAAGATTTTGAAAAATAACTTTCTTTGAAAGAAAAAGATTTTGAAAAATTGACTCGTGATAATGAGAAGTTAGAAGAAGAAAATAAATTTTTAGAAAATGATAATATTGATCTTAAAAATAAAATTAAGGAAATGAATGAAGCCTCTTCAATTGATCAAAGTTCCAATTGTTCTTCCTGTAGTTCTTTGAAAATAGAGAACATAGAACTTAGGAACACACTAGAAAAATGTAGTGTTGATGATCCTAAAACAATTGAAGAAATTAAGAAGAATATTAGAAAGGATGATAGAAATGAAGTTGGACCACCTAGAAATAATTCTAGGAACTTCACTAATGAGTCTAAAATTAATCATTTTAGACCACCTAGAAACGACTCTAGGAATTTTGTTAATGAGTCTAGAATGAATAATTCTAGACCACCTAGAAATAACTCTAGGAATCGCAATACGTCTAGGAATAACGACTTTAGATCACCTAGAACATTTTTGGCTCAACCAAGACATATGCACAACCCGAATGTTATATGTCATTATTGCAACCGGGTAGGACACATTGTGCCCGTATGTTTTGCAAAACATAGAGATTTATCTTTTGACTATGATTATTATTTGCCTAACCCCCAAGGACCCAAAAGTGCCTGGGTACCGAAAACCTATTTTTAGGTACGTTTGCAGGTGTGCTTGAAGACTACAATATCGTAGTAGATGCACCAAGCACGAAACCTTATTGCATCGAGGGGGAATTTTGGTTAGTTATCATATTTTTGATAAAAACGTAATAGTTGATATGTGTTAACAATTAATATATCTTTGTTAAAATTGATATTAATTATTTTCTTTATTCATGTTTTGGTAACTTTTATCTTGAATAACAATTGGTATCAATTATTTTTTGTTAAAACTAATAATTGATTCATGTTTTGATGAATATTATTTTTGGTTTGAATAACAGTTGATATATTCGTGAAAAATAAATGATTCGTGTTTTTAATACAACTATTGGTTTGTTAAAAATTAACTGTTGATATGTTCTTAAGCAATATGATTTGCGAAAAATAACCGTTATTATGGTTGTTGTGTTTTTACTAACATTTGGTATTATTTCATGTTGGTATGATTGTTTAAATATCATCAATGTATATTCCTCATTGTATTTCCTATTTTATTCTTGACACTAACAATTGATGTACCCAAAAGGGGGAAGTGTCAAAAGGGGAAAGTAGCCTTTGCATACTCTCTTTTTGCTAATGCCAAAAGGGGGAAGAGTTTAGGCGATATGCATCAAATAAGGGGGAATGTATTCACCTTCTAGTATGCTTTAATTGAGGGGGAATATTCAATTAAGGGGGAATTGTTTGCATGAATTGTATGTTGAGATATAGCATGAGTTTAGGGGGAATCCGATATGCATATCTCCTGTTGTTTGTCATTATCAAAAAGGGGGAAATTGTAGAAAATCATTCTATCCATGATATGTGTGCTTTGGTTGTACTAGCATGATTTTCAGGTATAGGTTTTGATGAATGACAAACAATGAAGTCAACTTGTTAAACAATGTTATTGTATGACAAATAATGAAGATGCATTAGCAAACAATCAAGATTGAATGCCGAGAAGCATATTGATGAATGGATTGCATGAAAAAGCCAAGACGAGCTCAAAAGTTCAAGACCGAAGACCCAAGGCATAGGTCGCTAGGTAGAACTAATGTAAGAGCAACGTTTAAGTTATCTCGTCTTTTGGCTCAACGTAGGTCATCATTAATATGCATAAAATCATTTTATTAAATCATATATATCATAAACATTTTTAATATACTTCAAACAAAATGATTTTAACGTCTTCATTTTAACCAAAATGGTTTTTGAAGTACGTTTTCGATTCTGGTATACTCCAGCTTTGATTCTGGTATACTCTGGTATATTCCAGCTTTGCTGGAAATTCCGCAAGGCAACATAATCGATTATGTGATTGGAATAATCGATTATTTCACTATCTGCTGCCTTCCCAACGTTCCGTTTTATGAACGTTGAGAAGATAATCGATTATGCAAAGTGGATAATCGATTATCTTGCATAAAATCAGCATAATTGATTGTCAATTAAGCAACGGACATTCAACTTCTAACACCTATAAATAGAGGTCTTTTGAGCTGATTTTAAACACACAACACCTCTCATTATTCATATACATATTGATATTATTTGTGCATCATTTTAGAGCTTTTGTTGAGCCAATTGAGAGACAACTTTGAGTTGTTCATAGAGCTAATATTGTATCTCTTTATCTACTCTTTTTAGAGAGTTCTTGTTGTAAAAGAGAAAGGTGTTTGAGAAGACCATATCTTCTCATTGATTGTCGGTTTTGCTAAGTACCCTCAATCTTAGTGTGTGAAATCTTGTGGTGCGGCATCCACGAGCAAGGTGAAGTCTTGAGGTGAGGTATCCTCGAGCAAGTTGAAGTCTTGTAGAGTGTACATCTACGAGCAAGTGTAACGGTTTGTTAGGCACCCGTAAGCTTAACGGAGTTAGTGGAAACTCGAGAGAGTCTCTCGAGAACTGGACTAACCACACGTTGTCGTGAACCAGTATAAATTCGGTGTGTCCTTTCCTTAATCTTTTAATTACTGCATTTACTTTACTCCTGCAATTTTAATTCCGCAATATTTATCAATATTCTCGTGCCGCACTATTCATCCCCCCTCTAGTGACGGGCATAAATCCTAACACGTTATTCTCAATCCCAAAGCTTCTACTCAATTGGTTAGAGTCTCGTGCTGATAACTTATTATGAAATAATAAAAGAAGAAGAGCAATATTGGAGAGAAAGAGAGAGAAAAAATTCTTATTGAATTCTGGGGTGATTTACAATGGGGTAAGACCCCTCTATTTATAGGAGGAAAAATGGCTTAGCCTCAAAGTAAAACTATCTACATAATAGACATTCACTCCAATAGAATTCTATTCTTAACAGCTCGATAGAACTTGATTCTTAAAATTTATGAAGGTTACACAAAAAAGAAAAGTGTAACTTATTACGCACAATGTATAATTTTTAGACATATGATTAAGATGACTCGTAATAGAATGTAACTCTATGATACTTCTAATTTAGTAACCTAAAAAATAACATAATTAACTTGCAATAATCAATTAAAAATACACTCATATTGTAAAAAGTTTTCACAATATTGTTCAGTGTGGTACGATATCCCATATTATAATCTCCTCCCCGATTCCCATCCCCTTCCCCTATAAATAATTTTTTGTAAATATTAACTATGCAAAAGAAATGCAATATTTTAAGTGCAATTTTTCTTAGACTTAAAATGAAAGTGTTTATTCAATATAAAATCGAAGACGCACTTAGGAAAAACATAACTAGTAGTACAACTTTATAGGATAGACAAACGTTTGTCCTAAAACGTACAGTACAAGGCAAATGAATAGTACACATTCCCACAATTTAAACTAAACTAACCAATCTCTCCATCTTCTCATCATTTTCACACACCCCCGCACACCACCCTATCCAAAGGTCCATACTTTTCCAACAAATCAAACGATCTAAAACTAACCCATCATCTTCCTCAAAAACCCCACCTCAAACTCGTTCTCTTCCGATCAAAAATCCAAAAACCCAAAATCAAAGCAAAAATGATGCACATGACCTTTTACTGGGGTAACAAAGTGACCCTTTTGTTTGATTTTTGGAGAACTGATTCTTGGTCAAGCTATGCCCTCGCTTTACTCGCTTGTTTCATCGTCTCCGTTTTTTATCAGTACATGGAAGATCGCCGTCAGCGATTCAAGATTCTGTCTTCAAATTCCAAGAAAAACTATCCTCCGCCGTCGTCCAACGACGCCGTGAATACACCCCTTCTTTACTCTTTTCCGACCGTCGGAGGTGTGTGGAATTCAGCGAGATTTGCTACGGCGATTCTAGTTGGGATTAATTCGGCGATTGGGTATATGCTTATGTTGGCTATTATGTCATTTAACGGCGGCGTTTTGTTCGCTGTCGTTTTGGGTCTGTCGATCGGATATTTGCTTTTTAGGACCGGTGAAGAGGATGTTGTGGTCGTTGATAATCCATGTGCCTGTGCTTGAAATTTTCTGAATTTTAATGTTACTTGTAATGGGTTTGATTCTTGTTTTACTCATAGAAATTATATGGGAAAATGATAATGAAGATGTTTTTTTTTTAGTTTTTAGATTGTTGGGTCTGTGGTTTGTAAACCTGCTGATCTTTTTCATTTCCTTCTTGTTGTGTATTTCTGGATCTGAATACTATAAATTTACATTTCTCCAGTTCATTATTATTGTTTTCCCAAATTTTTGTCTCATTTAGTGGTGTTTGCTTTAAAATTTTGGGTTTTTTTTTTTTTAAAAAATTTTAGCAAAATGTTTTCAGCCAGCTACTAAGAAAGAAAAGTTTTTATCTTTTTGCATAAAATCGAAAACACTGTTTAAAAAACTTTTTATTAAAACAGTTTCTAAAAGAATTTGAAAATTATTTGCAAAAAATATTCTTGAAAATTTTGAGGCGAACTCCACAGCTAGCTTGGCTTTAATAGGAATTGAAGGTTCTCTTATAATATAAGTATTTGCTATATAATGCCATAACAATTGGATTGTCTGTGCATTTACTGAGAAAGAGAAAGAAGCAATCCCTATACGTATTAAAACAGCAATAATGACAAACCAACATCCTGTTGTTTGGCTTCTGGAGTTTTTTAACACCAATGCGAAGTGATCTGAATGGAAAATTGTAGAGTGATTTTTATTTGGATGGACAAAATGACACAACTACAAATAATACTTTTCCCCGTTAGTAATTACCACATGGACTAACTCTTGATGTGTGATTTTTCTGGGTATATTGCCCCACTTGGCGAGTGGGGTGGGGCTATAATATGAGTAAGAAAATTCCCATAAAAAGAATATAATTCTGAGTTCTGGCACTTGGCCGTCTTTGCATCCACATTCAATAGTGACTAACAGGTTTAACTTTATACTTTATTTCAAGATTGGCCGAGAAGAAATGTTAGTCGTAATCCTCCAACACATTATTACTATCATGTTATTTTATTACGAATTTTCAAATTTTAAAATACAAGAAAATAATTATTTACAATTCTTTTTTGTTTTGTTACTAAATATGTACAGTATAAACTTTAAGAAATAAATATCTAAATTTATCCGCAGATCAAAACGAATTGCTCTCGTTTTCCAAATCTTCATATTGTTTTTGGAATGAAGTCCAATATCTTGTAGAAATTTCAGTGTGCGAAGTCAATTCTTTTTTTTTGACAATTGGCTGCAGTAAGACGATACATTATATGCTGAAGAATAAAAAGAAAGGCTTTATGCAAAAATTGTTTGAGGATTTGATTGCAACAAGTCAGGCAAGTTGCTAATATTCCTCAACCACGAGCTACATCGTTCACATCATCAAGAGATTCATAATAATTTGAAACAAGCATTGGCAGTAAATAACAAAGCACTATATAGTTCTTTTTCTTTCAGGGTACATCAGAAACAAATATTCAGCCTTGTCTAAAATTCATATGTCATGTGTCTTCTACTGATCATCGCTTGGGTCAATTATATTACTGATGCAACAATCAGAAGATAGCATCAAGGTTAAAAGAATGATACATACTCCCCAACTTAGCAACAAAACAACTTGGGCACTGATGTACACTCAGCAATCTAGCATTAAGCAAATGGAGCAAGCAGATGTGGTGGAAGGTTGTGAGCCTAAAACCTGGGTTGGAGCAATGGAGCTGTCACAATGCAATTGTCAATTGTCAAGCTGGTCCAACGAGGGAAATGGTGGCAGAGGCACTGAGATGAATGTACAAGCACAAATAGTGTCTATACCATTTAATGTTGTAAAAATTTGGAACTCAAAACGAATAATATAATACAGAAAGAACTGGAGGACTTACAGATCCAATCTCTCATAAATTGCTCTACGGACTGAGCTGTTTAGACCATATGCTATTGAGTTTAAGAGACCCTAAACAAAGCATAGAAGATTTGTCAAGAAAGAACAAGTCAATACTTCGAGTCCAACTTGTTATAAGGAAGAGTGGAACAAAACTAAACATCAGCATAAAATCACAGATAACTTCATATCCATCAAGAATCCTAACTCAAAAACATTGGCACTCAGACAAAACTAATCAGCTTTCGGTTAACAAAATAATCAGTTTAAAATTCACCATCTAGTTGTAGCAAATACTTAGTGGCATTACTCTTGAAATTCAGTTTATTATCTTCGTGGAAGTGGAAGATCTAAAGCATTCTTTCCACAGAGAATTTTCTTGTTAATACTAGTTAGCAAAGGGGTATATGACTGTCTGCAATCTCTCTGATGTACAATAAGGACATAAATACTCATTTGAGGAGTGTAACAGTTCCCTCTGTACACCTTCCACAACCACATGAGAGAGAAGAGAAAAGATAGAATTCATCAAGAGATAGTAGGGTTTACCATGAGCTGAGCCATTCCCACGTCAAGAACAGAAAGCCAAAAGATCTTATGACCTGGTTCAATAAAGTCGTGTATACGGTTGATTGTGCCGAAAAACCATGATCCTATAAGAATGAGGGAAACGATTTAGTGCTTGCAAGATGTCCAACAGCGTAACAGTTGATAAAGAGAGCTTCCTCTTGGAAGGATCCCTACATGACCAAAAGAACTTACAGTTAACAGTGAAGAAGAACCATTTAGCATAACAATTCCCTGTGGCCTTATACAAGTAACTTATAGAAGAGAGTGGTCATACCCAATTATGCTGAAGAAACTGCAGCACACGTCCTGCACTCAATAAAAGAAGTCTTCAAATGAGAGAAACTTAACCCATATAGAGCAGAAATCACTAAAGCAAGGCCTATGTATAACAGATTGAAGTCATATAACACCATTAGTTAATAATACATTATCTAAAATCATACACATGATTACCGCTTATGCACTTATCGTAGATGCATTGTTTCTATTAGAATATATTGTGTGTATCCTTTTATTATTGGTAGAATATTCTCTCATTATTGTACAGTCCTATAGTTGGTAGGATTTGATTTCTTTCATTATTGTACAGTCCTATAGTTGGTAGGATTTAATTTCTTTCATTATTGTACAGTCCTATAGTTGGTAGGATTTGATAACTCTCTGTACTCTATATATACTTTTGTGATCAATACAAGGATATTCATTCTCCCAAAGCTCTGTACAGTTTCTTCCTATTCTTCCATTCTATTGATTGAAGCATTTCGCATTAGCCCTTCGGTTTGAGTAAACACAGCAACAATCTCCTTTTAATATATTAACCAAGATATAAAACTAAACTTAAAACAGAGTAAATTCAGAAACCTCTAATCTGGACTCCTACCGAAATAAATTGCTCAGAGATATAATATTATCCAAGGATATGAGATGATAGCTTGATTGATCTTAAGCTGTTTAAGCTACAATTTCAAAACACAGACTCAAGTTCATTTCCATTAGAACTACGAGCTAGGTAACTAAAATTCTAATCCCCACTGCAGCTACATCAATTTGATCTTCAGTGTAGCTTCAGTGGGAGAGAGACCACGAGATTCTGAGAACAGTGCAGTCCCAAATCACAATAACTAATTCAAAATAACCAATGTGCATGTAAACTTTTTTCTTGTTCTTTTCATTTTCTTTTAACTTTTCGAAGCGTCTTATTTTAATCTTTTTCATTTACAAGAAATTTCCGCATTACTTGCCAAATAAAAGGATCCCTTGATATCAAAGCTTTGAGAAGCCCAAGCACATGGGACAACTGCTTGTATGGAGTTACAATCTATTTGTAAAGATACAGTGAACAGCATTTACATTAGAGTTACTAGCTCATCTATGCAAGTTCTCATCCTATTACATTTGATCCAGTAATTGAATTACCCACTGTGGGACTGTGAGAAATGTACCAATATTGGAAGTATAGCCTATTTACATGACTGGCCTAATTGCAAGTATAGCCTATTTACACAACTAATCTAATTACAGACATAGACAAACGAATTACAAAAATAGCCTAATTGTAGATTTGGCTCAGATATGACTCTTTCCTTTAATGACCAAAATGGTCTACATGTGAGTAGTATCATCATTGCCTATTTACATATCTCAACACCCCCCCTCAAGTTGAAGGGGGAAACCACCTTTAACTTGGACAATAGAGGAGAAAGAGCAGTCCCAGATAATGCCTTGGTCAACGGATCAGCCAGCTGCTGAGAAGTGGAAACATGGGAAAGCTTTAGGAAACCATTGTGTAACAAAGTGCGAACATAATGACAATCCACCTCAATATGCTTAGTACGTTCATGGAAAACTGGATTATTAGCAATGTGGACAGCAGCCTGGCTATCACAAAATACAGAAATAGGAGAAGGAACAGATACCCCAAGATCAGCAAGTAAACGAGAGAGCCAAGTGAGTTCAGCAGTAACCTTGCTCAAAGCCCTGTACTCAGCTTCAGCAGAAGAAAGAGAGACAACTGGTTGCTTTTTCGATTTCCAACTTATAAGACTGCCACCCAACAATACACAAAAACCAGTAACAGATCTTCTAGTGTCAGGACAGGCTGCCCAGTCACTATCAGAGTACCCAGTCACAGAGTAATCAGGAACATCAGAGTAAAAGAGACCCAAAGAAGAAGTGCCTTTAAGATACCTCAAAACATGCATAGCAGCAGACATATGGGGAACCCTTGGGCATTTAAGATATTGACTCAGATGTTGCACGGCAAAGCATATATCAGGGCGAGTATGGGTTAAGAACAACAATTTGCCAACAAGACTCCTGAACTGGTCAGGAGCGGGCAAAAGGTCACCAGAATCAGCAGTCAGTTTGGAAGAAATGTCCAGAGGGGAAACAACAGGAGAAACAGATACACAGTCAAAAGCATGTAACAAGTCATTAACATACTTATGCTGATTCAGATGTATCCCACCAGGGACATGTTTAACCTCAAGACCCAGAAAATAATGCAATGACCCCAAATCCTTGATTTTGAAAGTATCATCCAAGAAGGCTTTTAAGCCAGCAATCTCATCACAGTCATGCCCAGTTACTATAATGTCATCAACATACACAGCCACTACAACAAGGGAATCAGGGGTACCTTTTAAGAACAGGGAATAATCATTCAAAGAGTGCCTGTAACCTCTTGAATGAAGAGCAGATGACAGCTTAGCATACCACTGCCTGGAGGCCTGGCTGAGCCCATATAAAGATTTCTTTAGTTTACAAACCAGAGGAAGAGAAGAAGAAGAAGAGGTAGAAGAAGAAGAAGGAGAAGCAGAATTAGATACCACCAAACCTGGAGGAAGTTTCATATACACTTCCTCATCCAAATCACCATGGAGGAAAGCATTGTTAACATCAAGCTGAAACAATGGCCAATGGTTTTTAACAGCCACTGCAATAATGCATTTCACTGAAGTCATCTTAACAACAGGAGAAAATGTGTCTGTAAAGTCCACACCCTCAACCTGTGTATCACCTCTAATAACCAACCTTGCCTTGTATCTTTCAATAGAGTCATCAGATTTATATTTGATCTTGTAAACCCACTTACAGCCAATAGGTTTCTTGCCTGGAGGAAGATGCACAATGTCCCAAGTATGGTTAGCATCCAATGCATCAAATTCCTTCCTCATGGCATCCTGCCAAGCTGGTACAGAGGCAGCTTGAGAGTAAAACATAGGTTCAGATTCCAAGTTGGAGGAAGAGGAACCAGAGAAGGCTGGATGTTGACAAACATAGTCTTTGAGGTAAGGAGGGGGAATATGTTGTCTGGTGGATTTTCTGGGCAAGGAAACAGGCTGAGAGACAGGTAAAGCAGGAGGAGAAGTATCATGATTGAAAAGGGGAGAAGGAATGGATACAGGAGAGGCAGGAGAGGAACTAAGAGGAGAAGAAGGGGAAGAATCACTGGAAGTTGGTAGCAGTAAAGAATGGTCAAGAATGTCATCAGAAAAGGGAACAGGAGGAGGAGGAGAGGAAGATGGAGGTGCAGTTTTAAAGGGAAAGTGAGTTTCATGAAAGACAACATCTCTAGAAACAAAACATTTCTTAGAATTCAAATCATACAATTTGTAGCCTTTCTTACCAAAAGGATAACCAATAAAAACACAAGAATGAGCTCTGGACTTCAGCTTATCCCTTTGAGGGATAGGGACAGCAGCATAAGCCAAACAACCAAAAGTTCTTAGGTGAGAGTAGGAAGGGGGAGAACCATGCAATAATTCATGAGGTGATTTGTAATGAAGTATTCTGGATGGCAATCTATTAAGGATGTATGTTGCAGTTAACAAACAATCACCCCAAAATGATATAGGCAAACCAGACTGAAAAAGAAGAGCCCTACAAGTTTCAAGTAAGGATCTGTGTTTTCTCTCAACAACCCCATTCTGTTGAGGAGAATGAGGGCAAGTTGTTTGATGCACAATCCCAAGTTTACTGAAAAAGGAAATCCCTTCTGCACTGGAACCCAGTTCCAGGGCATTATCACTCCTGACAACCTGGACCATGGAATTGAACTGAGTTTGAACATAGGAAATGAAAGATTTTAATAAAGGGAAGGCATTACTTTTAGAACCCATCAAATGTGTCCAGGTGGCCCTAGAAAAGTCATCAACTATGGTGAGAAAGTATTTACTACCAAGGGAAGTAGGGGTATGGTAAGGGCCCCAAGTATCTACATGTATAAGTTGAAATGGTTTAGTAGTACTGATGATACTATCAGGGAAAGGCAGTCTGGTTTGTTTAGCCATAGGACAAATAGAACAAGGGAAAGGTTGTTTAGCAGCAAAAGAAAAAGGTAAGCCAGAAACATGTTTCATATTAGCAAAGGAAGTGTGTGCTAATCTCAAATGCCAAATATAGTTCATATCAGCAGTAGAAACATTATTACAACTGGGAGATTGTACAATTGAGCTAAAATGTTTGCCATCAGAAACAACATCATCATTACAAACATGTGAAATAGTATGCTCAGGAGTAGAAGAAGACTTGGAAGAGGCAAAAGAGGAAGGAGGTGACCAAGAGTACTTGTACAAACCAGCCTCCTCTTTACCAAGATCCAGAAGCCTCTTCAGAGAAAGGTCCTGTAACAGGTAAAGAAGACATGAGGTTGGTGTAAACAAAACTAAACAATGCAATTGTTTCATCACTTTATGAACAGAAATCAGATTATGTTTGAAAGAAGGAACCAAGAGTACATTGTGAAGAGTAAGAGAAGGAGTCAATGCAAATGATCCTGTACAAGTGACCTTTACTTTATAACCATTGGGAAGGGAAACAAGGTAAGGGATAGTTAAGGGTATAATATCAAAAAGTAGATTTTTATCATAAGTCATGTGATTAGAAGCCCCTGAATCAATGATCCAGGTAGCAGAATTTATGTTTGTAAGCATGCACAACTTGGAATCAGAAACAAGACTCTCAGACATCAAAGTACCAGCAAAATTAGCAGAACTCATGGGAGAAAGAGCTTGATCACTAGTAGAAAAAGTCTGTCGAATTAAGCTCATAATCTGATCACATTGCTGTCTGCTCAACCCTGGTATCACAGGTTGACTGGCAATAGGATCCCCTAGAGGAACAGACAGACCTGAATTTCCTGTATCAGCAGACACACAGTCAGTACTAGTGGAAAGATGAGCAGCAGATTTCCTTCCCTTGGTGTAAGAATTGCTTTGAGGAAAACCATGCAGCTTGAAACACTTATCAATTAAGTGTCCAGACTTCTTGCAATATCTGCAAAATAAGTTTCCTCTATTTTGTTCAAAATTGACTTTGGGTCTGAAGTTAGACCCAGACAATTTACCCTGGTTGAAACCAGCAGAGGGCCTGTCAGTGTGAACATTAAAAGACATAGAGTCTGGGCTCATATGGGAGACAAACTTGACTTCTCTTTGTTTTTCATCATTGAGTACAATATTATAAACACTGTCGAGGGAAGGAAATTGCTGCATCATTAACAAATTACTCCTTACACCCAAGTATGTCTCATTCAGTCCCATAAGGAACTGATAAATCTTGTTTTCATCATCTTCCTCGATAATACCATTCTTAGCAGCACAAGTGCACTTCTGTCCATGATTTGGGACCATTGTCCCCAATTCATCCCATAAACTCTTGAGTTTATTAAAGTATGAGGCTACATCAAGGGAACCTTGGGATGTCTGAGAGAGTTCCCGTTTAAGCTCAAAAATTTTTGTTTTATTGGGGGTACCATATCTCTTCTCAAGTTGAGACCACATGCTTTGAGCAGTGTCAGAATATTGTACACTATCAGCTATTTGAGATGACACAGAAGAAGTTAACCATGACATAACGAGCATGTTACATCTATCCCATAACCTCTGTAAGCTCACATTATTACTAGGTCGGGAAAAAGAACCATCAATGAAACAAATTTTATTTTTAGCAGATAAAGCCATTGTCATCTTCCGTTTCCACCCTCCATAACCACTACCTGAAAAAGGAGTGGGAACAAGGCATGCACCAGGCACATCAGAAGAATGTACAAACAAAGGATTAGAAGGATCGATAGGACCAGAGTTGCCACCAGAACCATTACCACTCGCGTTACCAGCCATGTTCAAATGAATGAAATCTTTTACAAATATCACCAAAAATCAATATTCACAATCTAAACAACCAGTATTCACAGCTCAAACAGGTTATTCACAGATAGAAGCAAACAATCGCACAAGCAGTCAAAGAATCACAACCAAAGAATAGGAACGATGTTACCGTCCTTCTTCGCAACCGGAGAAGATCGGCCTTCAACAACAAATGAAACCCTAGGTATGAACCCTAGAAGTAACCGTCAAAACTTTACCGCAACTACCGTCAATGATGTCGCAACAGTAGTGACGACAACCAAAACCTCAGCAAAATGAGTATCAAACCACCGGATGGCAATCAAACAACCGTTTTGACCACCAGAAAACCCTAGAGGTTGAAAACTCACCGGAAAATCTCCGAAAACTTCACAATAAACGATCGAACCGTTCAATAGAGAAGGAACGGTCACAAATCGTGAAGATAGAGACTCGAAGGAACCCTATCAGAACCAAAAAAAATCATCGATCTTTCGATCTCAGAAAACCTCGAATTTTATCAGAGAATGGTTCAAATGAATCATTGATTCACACAAGAGCATCATCGGATCACTATGCAAGGCTCTGATACCATGAAAACATGCACAATATCGAAGAAACTTAGAGAGAGAAAGTAGAGAGAAGGGAGAGCATCGAAGAGTCTCGAAGAAGACTCAGAATTCATTTCTGAGAAAATGACGCCTCGGTGTCTACAAAACGACCCCTGACCCTTATATCAAAAACAATCACTTTTACATATATAGCCTATTTACATGACTGGCCTAATTGCAAGTATAGCCTATTTACACAACTAGTCTAATTACAGACATAGACAAACGAATTACAAAAATAGCCTAATTGTAGATTTGGCTCAGATATGACTCTTTCCTTTAATGACCAAAATGGTCTACATGTGAGTAGTATCATCATTGCCTATTTACATATCTCAACACTAATTGTAGAGAACCAATATGGATAGCAACTTCTTCTTTTTCTATCTTTTTTTATAACCATAGTGTTCAATCCAGCTTTTGTGCACCTCGACTAAAGATATCACCTTCATTCATGTTCTTTCTTCTTTCTCTCTTCTTTTTTACCTTCT
Source organism: Nicotiana benthamiana (assembly GCA_034376525.1). Lineage (NCBI taxonomy): Eukaryota > Viridiplantae > Streptophyta > Magnoliopsida > Solanales > Solanaceae > Nicotiana > Nicotiana benthamiana. The sequence continues at coordinate 22,958,057 of CM067329.1, forward strand.
TTCTTTTATATGTACTTTCAAGTACTTTGTTTCATTATTTTATTCTTTTGATTTAAGCCCCCCCACGATAAGAAAATTTTCCATAGCTTGCGTCATTAGGTACTTTATTTAGAAATGAAGAAGTATTTTGTCTATTCAATTGCATTTCCCTTCCAAACCTCCAAGCTCACTGAATCAAACTCCTGATCTACTACATCTACACAATTTACTTGATTCAATGAAAACAAAAAGTAAACTAAATTACTTCAAATATAGTCGCATTTTGAGGAAGAAGAATGAAAAATGCAATTTTACAATAATTGACTAGCTCGATAAAATTATCAAAAATCGAACTAACCCTAAGTTCTGAGAAAGCAGAGAGAGTAGACAAAAGGTGAAAGCAAATTTACTGACGGATAAAGCAAGGTAGAAGACATGAAAACATAGAAGAATCAAGATAAAGATTGAAGAAGAAGAAGAGTCGGTTTGAGAGAAGCTTCTGGAGAGCTTCAGAAAGGAAAGTCTTCAATAACAAAAATATCCGACTGACCCTATACAGAAGGGTCAGGAGTGTATATAACAAAACAGGGCCAACTCGGGCCAAATGTAAAACAAAAGAAAAAATGGGCTCAGATATGTTCTGGCCCAACATACATGATATACACGATGTACAAACAGTATACAATAAATATACACTACAAAATCAATGTATGTCTAGGTTTTGAAGCTAGATAATCTTGTAGCTCAACACCCCCCCTCAAGTTGGAGGGGGAGACCACCTTTAACTTGACCAGCAAAGGATGTAGGATAGTGCCAGGCAGAGGCTTGGTGAGAAGGTCAGCCAGCTGACGAGAAGTAGGGACATGGGAGAGAGTAATGAGCCCACCAGGCAACAGATCTCTCACAAAATGACAATCTACCTCGATATGATTGGTCCGCTCATGAAAAACAAGTTTTTTGGCAATGTGTATAGCAGCCTGGTTGTCACAAAAAACAGAAAAGGGAAGAGAAACAGAAACACCAATGTCAGTGAGCAAACGGGAAAGCCAAGACGACTCAGCTACCACCTTACTGAGAGCCCTATACTCAGCTTCAGCAGAGGATAAAGAAACTACAGGTTGTTTCTTGGACTTCCAACTAATCAAGCTGCCTCCCAAAAGAACACAAAAACCAGTAATAGACCTCCGAGTATCAGGACAGGCAGCCCAATCACTGGCAGAATAAGTATGTATAGAGAAATCAGAACTGTCAGAATAGAAGAGACCCAAATTCATAGTGCCCTTAAGATATCTGAGGACATGTAGTGCAACAGTCATATGAGGGACTCTGGGACACTTCAAATGTTGACTCAGATGCTGAACAGCAAAGCAGATGTCAGGCCTGGTGTGAGTCAAAAATAAGAGCTTACCAATAATGTTCCTATATTGATCAGGGGAGGAGAAGAGGTCTCCAGAATCAGCATGGAGTTTTACATTAAGATCCAAAGGACAAACAACAGGAGAAACATTCATACAGTCAAACTGATGCAGTAGGTCAGAAACATATTTATGCTGATTAAGGAGCATCCCACCAGGAACAACAGACATCTCTATGCCCAAAAAAAATAATGCAAAGACCCCAGGTCTTTAATCCTGAACTGATCATCCAGAAACAGCTTCAGGGCAGAAATCTCATCATTGTCATCCCCAGTAATAATAATGTCATCCACATAGACTGCCACAACAACCAGACAACCATGTTGGCCTTTGATAAACAGAGAATAGTCATTCAAAGAATGAGTATATCCTCTGGAGTAGAGAGCAGAAGACAGTTTAGCATACCATTGTCTGGATGCCTGTCTCAACCCATAGAGAGTTTTTTCAACTTACAGACAAGAGGAGGAGATGCAGGGGAAACAGAATCAGTAGAAGAGACTGAAACTGTTAAACCTGGAGGGAGCTTCATATAGACCTCCTCATCCAAATCACCATGCAAGAAAGCATTGTTAACATCAAGTTGAAAAAGATTCCAATGGTTCTTAACAGCCACTGCAATAAGACACTTCACAGTGGACATTTTAACCACAGGAGAAAAAGTGTCAGTGAAATCAACTCCTTCAATTTGAGTATCCCCTCTAATAATAAGTCTAGCTTTGTATATTTCAACACTACCATCAGCCTTATTTTTTATCTTATAAACCCATTTCCAGCCTATGGATTTCTTACCAAGAGGAAGGGGAACAACATCCCAGGTATAGTTGGCATCCAAAGCGTCAAACTCCTTTCTCATGGCATCCTGCCATACTGGAACTGATGCAGCTTGAGAGTAATAAAGAGGTTCAGACCCCATAGGAGAAGAAAAAGATCCAGAGAAAGCAGGAAGATGACAGACATAATCCTTAAGATAAGAAGGAGGATTGTGTTGTCTTCCAGATTTTCTGGGAACATTAGGTGATGTGGAAGAAGGCAAATCAGAAGGAGAAATATCAGGGTTTGAAAGGAGGACTGGAAACTGGATCGGAAGAAGGAGAAACTGAGGCAGAAAGAGAAGGTGGGGAGGAACAGATGGGAACAGAGAAGTCTGTCTGAGAAAGGGAATGCTCAAGAGGAGGAACAAAAGGAAAAGAAGAGGGAGAAACAGAAGGAGTAGAGTTAACAGAAGAAACAGATTTAAAAGGAAAAGAAGTTCCATGAAAGATAACATCCCTGGACACAAAGCACTTTTTGGAACTGAGATCATACAGTCTATAACCCTTTTTAGCAAAAGGATACCCCAGGAAGACACATGAAATGGCCCTATGTTTCAACTTGTCCCTTTGAGGTATTGGGACAGCAGCATAGGCAAGGCAGCCAAATGCCCTTAAATGGGAGTAAGTAGGTGCCTTTCCATGCAAAATTTCATAAGGGGATTTGCCTTGAAGGAGCCTGGAGGGTATTCTGTTAATAAGGTATGTAGCAGTCAATAGGCAATCTCCCCAGAAAGAGATGGGTAAACCAGATTGGAAGAGTAAGGCTCTACAAGTTTCAAGAAGAGTCCTATGTTTCCTTTCAACAACACCATTCTGTTGAGGAGTATGTGGACAAGTTGTTTGATTAATAATGCCTTGTTGACTAAAGAAGGATGCACCAGCAATACTAGACCCCAATTCAAAAGCATTGTCACTCCTAATAGTTTGAACAACAGTATTAAACTGGGTTTTAACCATACACAGAAAAGACTTAAGCATGCAGAAAGCATTGCTTTTAGACCCCAATAAATGTGTCCAGGTTGCTCTAGAAAAGTCATCAACTATTGTTAGAAAATATCTAGATCCAGAAGAGGTGGGAGTGTGATAAGGGCCCCAAGTATCTACATGAATCAATTGGAAAGGTCTAGATGTACATGTTGTGCTTTCAGGAAAGGGAAGTCTAGTTTACCTAGCCATAGGACAAATAGAACAATGGAAAGGCTGTTTTGAAGCAAATGGAAAAGACATGGCAGAGATGTGTTTCATGTTTGCAAATGAAATATGAGCCAATCTCAAATGCCAAATGTAATTCATGTCAGTGGCAACATCATTATTACAGATGGAACTATTTACAGTTGAAGGTAAAGTAACAGCTTTATGACTAGAACAGTCAGGTTTACAAGAATTAGAAGAAGAACATACAGAATCAGAAGAACAACAATTAGAAGAAGAGGAAGTTGGCACCCAAGCAAACTTGTACAGACCAGCCTCCTCTTTACCAAAATCCAGAGGCATCTTCAGAGAAGGGGCCTATAACATGTGGACGAAATAGGAAGTTGCAGTGAACAAGACTATGCAATGCAACTGTTTTACTAGTTTGTGGACAGAAATCAAGCTGTGCTTGAAAGAAGGAACAAGTAAGACATCATGAAGAATGATGAATGGATTTAATGCAAAAGATCCTGTGCATGTCACTTTCACTTTATATCCATTAGGAAGAGTTACAAGATAGGGTACAGTTAAAGGTGTGAGATTGAACAGTAAATCTTTATTAAAGGTCATATGGTTAGATGCCCCTGAGTCTATTATCCAGGTGGAAGAATTAATTTGAGTAAGCATGCAAAATTTGGAATCAGAAACAGGGCTCTCAGTTAGCTTAGTACCAGCAAAATTGGCAGCATATATGGGATGAAGAGTCTGGGCAGTGGAGTCCCCTAACTGAGTTTGTTGTAGCAAGGTCATCAATTGGTCATATTATTGTCTGCTCAACCCAGGTATCACAGGACTCTGGCCATCCATGTGTGGAACAGGGTGATGACTTTCAGGAGGATTTCCATTAGGAACAGACATATTTCCTTCAGAAGAAGGGAAATCCACACCAGCAGTTAGATGAGCAGCAGCAGGTCTCCTCCCCTTGTTAAATGTTGTACTTTGTGGATACCCATGAATCTTGTAACACTTATCAATTAAGTGCCCAGATTTTTTGCAGTATCTACAGAATAAAGAGCCTCTAGCTTGGTCAAAATTAACTCTTTGTCTGAAATGAGAAGGATTAGGCACTGCGAACTTATTGAATCCAACTGAATGTTTATTTGTGTGGACATTGAAAGACATAGTGTTTGGATTAAACTGAGAAAGGGACTGGACTTGTCTCTGTTCTCATCATTGAGGACCATATTGTAGACACTGTCAAGGGTAGGAGGAGGCTGCATCATCAATAAGTTACTCCTTACCCCCATGTATGCTTCATTAAGGCCCATGAGGAACTGGAACACCTTATTCTCATCATCTTCCTGTATGATACCATTTCTGGCAGGACAAATGCATCTTTGCCCATGGTTTGTACACATTGTTCCTAATTCATCCCACAGTCCTTTAAGTTTGTTAAAATATGAGGCTACATCTAGAGATCCTTGAGAAGTATGAGAGAGTTCTCCTTTTAGTTCAAAAATTTTGGTTCTGTTAGCAGTACCATATCTAGCTGCGAGCTGTCCCCATATACTCTGTGCAGTATTAGAATACTGCACACTCTCAGCTATCTTAGGGGATACGGAAGCAGTCAACCAGGATATTACCATATTATTACATCTGTCCCAAAACTTTTGTTCAGCCACATTAGTGTCTGGTCGGGGACATGTACCATCAACAAAGCCAATTTTATTTTTAGCAAACAACGCTACAATCATTTTCCTCCTCCAACCCCCATAACCACTACCCGAGAAGGGAGTGGACACAAGACAAACACCAGGAACATTAGATGAGTAAACAAAAAGGGGACTGGTAGGGTCAACAGGAGTTGTATTAGCACTCATGTTAGCAGCCATGAAGAACAATGAGTTTAAAATCAAAAGATAGTCTCTGTAATTAGTTTGAAAAACTAAAGTTGTATCAAAAACCTCATGCAAATCATATAGCACCTAAAACAGGAACAGATTTACCCTCCTTCTTCGCGACCGGAGAAGAACGGCCTTCGATTAACAGAAAAATGCCAGTTCCGAGCAGTAGAAACCCTAAAATCTGAAATCTCGCCGGAATCGAGTCGAGGACGTCGGAAAACCAACCCAAAACATCCAAGCAGTGAAGATGCAACCAATTAATGGTGATAGAGGTCTCAGATTAACCCTCGATCTTTATCGAAATCATCACTGTCCAAATATCTCACACATACCAGAAAACATTCCAACGCGATTTCGACTGGGATAACAAGATATGGCAGAGAATCGTCGGATCATTGTCCTGCTCTGATACCATGAAAACATAGAAGAATCAAGATGAAGATTGAAGAAGAAGATGAGTCGGTTTGAGAGAAGCTTCTGGAGAGCTTCAGAAAGGAAAGCCTTCAATAACAAAAATATCCGACTGACCCTATACAGAAGGGTCAGAGTGTATATAACAAAACTGGGCCAACTCGGGCCAAATGTAAAATAAAAGAAAAAAGGGATTTTTACATATACATCTCATATAGCAAACCTTATAACCACCCATGTTTAAGGTTTGTGTTTATTACATTTAAGTATACCACTTTTCAATTTATGTACCAAAATTATATTTAAGGTTAATGATCAACTCATTAATTATTTGCTTAATTTGTGGAACAAAATCTCTTCAAACTATTAATTAGAGGCTTGATTTGTGGAACAAAATCTTTTCATATTTATTTTTTTTACACGTTCACATTTGACTACATTGCTCCTTCTTCTTCTCAGTCCCAAATTCTCAAATGTTGAAACTTATCCGGTATATTCCTGGGGCCAAAGCTTCAACCATATTCATCAACTGACCACTTCGACCATCTTTGTCCGTAGCTGAAGACCCTAGTACTTTCCACCCACCAATATTAGCTTTGCCAAATTGTGGTCTTGTTTGGTTGTCTTTCCACATCTCTAGTTGTACTTCAATGCCATTTGCTGGACATCCACGACTAGTATCCAGAACATGGGTTGTGATGGTTTCTATGAGTGAGAAACGAGGGTTTTTTGGGGGAAAATATGCGATTTCTGTATTGATTATTAGCAAAACCGAACTCGGTTGGAGAAGGAGTAGATTCGTCCCTAACAACGATTTTGTTTTTGTTTATGGGTGGAGTTTTTAGTTTTCCACTATGTTATTCGATACTAGTTTTGAATTTGATACAAGTAGAAATACTTGCTACATTTAATTTAATGGATTTTTGCATATACATGCCATATAGCAAACCTTATTACCATTATTGTGCCTTCTTCTTTAATTTCATCCTCCATTGTCATCCTCCATTGTCGAAGGTTGCCATTGTTTCAGATCGAGAGTTTCATCCGCCATATTTTTCAGTCTTACGGTTGCATCAAAGTCCCAAACCATCTACAAAACCATTTTCTCTCTCTCACTGCTTCAATTTCATCCGCCATTTCCGAACCCTCTGCAACCATCTAACAGAGTATGTATATGTTTATTTGTAGTTTAATGTAGTTTAACGTAATGTTTATTTGGAACTGTCACAGTTGACTCAAATTTGATTGGCAAATTATACTGTTGAATTAAATTTCTAGTTAATTGTAGTTTTTTGTAGTTTAATGTAGTTTAATGTAATGTTTATTTGGAACTGTCACTGTTGACTCAAATTTGATTGGCAAATTATACTATTGAATCAAATTTGTAATTAATTGTAGTTTTTTGTAGTTTAATGTAGTTTCATGTAATTTTTATTTGGAACTGTCACTGTTGACTCAAATTTGTGTATTTGTTTATACCAAAGGAAGATCTTACTGATATTGACAAACACCGTAGACGCTATGGAGCTCTGTTGTGGGACTACGCCACAAAGAAGCTAAATGATGGTTCAATCAGTGAGACTGAGGTTACCGGCAGGCTTGCAAGGAGGAAGGGTCTTCCGCCAAAGAATGAGAGAAATAAAGTTGAACGAAAGAAGAAGTAGAGTGTACTGTTGTAATGAACTTTGGTTGTACTGAACAATTTTTCATGAATACTGAACAATTTTTCATGAAGTGGAGAATTATGTCAGTTTGGTTGTACTGAACAATTTTTCATGAATATATTAGACATGAGTATTCGATCTATCTAATAGCATATTTGTCGTAACAGCTATCTAATAGCATATATAATAGCTTCAGTTGCCATTCTATATAACTGTCAATTCTTATATAATTGTGGGAATAAATTACTAATGTAGTGACTACAATTACCTACAATTGCATATAACTACACATATATACTACATATAACTACAATTGCATAACTACAAATTGTTGGAAGTCCAATGCTACATGTACTGTTGCAGTACATTTGTGCTGTTATTTTTTCGGATAAAACTTCTTGTCTTGAACAATAAAGAATAATGAATTGACGTTGCATAGAAATGTCATTTGTAGTTTTCAGCAACTCATACCATCCAGTAGATACAAAAAAATACATTATTCAGACATATTTTTCAACTGACTACGATTAACTACAAGTAACTACAATTAACTACAAAGTTCATATAACTATAAAAAATTGACTACATTTTAAAAACACACTGGAAACACTGCATATAACCTTAACTACATTTACCTACATTTGACTACATTTTAAAAACTCACTGGAAACACTTCATATAACCTTAACTATATTTACCTACATTTGACTACATTTTAAAAACTCACTGGAAACACTTCATATAACCTTAACTACATTTACCTACATTTGACTACATTTTTGGCACTGCTGAATGACGCGCCGAAGCTCAAAACGACCGATTGAATCGGTACACTTGAACAACAGAAAAGAGGTTATATTAAGCTAAATTACCTTCAAAGTATGTCTTTATAAGTTATGCTAGCATATTTTAGGTGGGCCTTTGTCTTTTCAGATTTTCAAGAATAGCTGTATCAACCTCGGAAAAAAACAAAACAAGTAATCACCCATATTAGACTCAAAACGTCTAAAATCCACAACACGATGATCGCAGGTTTTTTTTTTATTATTCCCTAATAATACAAGTGAAATATTTCAGAATATCACACAATGAACTGTTGGTTTCCTTAATATTCACATGTTAAACAGATTAGGGATAGACCAAATTAGGCCATAATTCGTTTTGTTTCTCAAAAGGCATGGGGAAGAAAATTTTCATTTAGTATCCAACAGAAAATCGTATATCTACTGCAAAAGAATGTAGATTTATCTTTGATACAGAAAACACAAAATATAAATTAAGAAAGTATGATTAATTGAAAGGATTTTTACCTTAACTGAATTAGCATTTATTTGGTACAAAATCAAAGATTAATTAGGATCCATAAATACAGGCGTTATTTTAGGCTACAAATTATTTAACATAGATTTGAGCCTTAATAAATGGCGTTATTTTAGGGTGCAACATCAGCAAAGATTTCGTTTGGTACATATTTTGTAACAAAAACATGGGATATGATGGTAATAACCAAACAAGGCACAATAATGGTAATAAGGTTTGCTATATGTGATGTATAGGTAAAAATCCCAAGAAAAAATGAGCTCAGATATGTTCTGGCCCAACATACATGATATACACAATATACAAACAGTATATAGTAAATATACACTACAAAATCAATGTATGTGTCTAGGTTTTGAAGCTAGATAATCTTGTGAAAACATAGAAGAATCAAGATGAAGATTGAAGAAGAAGATGAGTCGGTTTGAGAGAAGCTTCTGGAGAGCTTCAGAAAGAAAAGCCTTCAATAACAAAAATATCCGACTGACCCTATGCAGAAGGGTCAGAAGTGTATATAACAAAACTGGGCCAACTCGGGCCAAATGAAATGGGCTCAGATATGTTCTGGCCTAACATACATGATATACACGATATACAAACAGTATACAATAAATATACACTACAAAATCAATATATGCGTCAAAGTTTTGAAACTAGATAATCTTGTAGCTCAACAAGACAAGCTTGACGGAGAACTTGCGGAGCTCTTTGAATAGCAAATAACGGAGAACTATGAATCCGGAACCGACCAATGATAGACTTGATCCTCCGCTGTTCACTGCCGTCAGTATTTGCCGTTCTGCTACCGTCAAATTCCCCATCATTGCTTTAACTGTCGCCATTTTTCATGCTTCTGATTACACTTTGAAACCACAAATATCCCGTTACGATTCGTTGTGTTGATCGGTAAAAGCTTGGGATCGAAGAATGCAAAAGGAAGTTCTCTGCTGGCAAGCAACATGAAACCCAAGGGCTTTCCCTGGAATATGCCAATTAGAGTATATAAATTCATATGCTTTACATGTCCAAAAGCGTCGCTTTGGCCGAGTGGTTAAGGCGTGTGCCTGCTAAGTACATGGGGTTTCCCCGCGAGAGTTCGAATCTCTCAGGCGACGTCTTCTTTTTTTCTTTTTGTGCGTTATTTGTTTTTGCATTTCCCTTTTTATGATTATGAATTAGTAATTTATTAGCTAAGTTGTAAATATGAACACTTTGACCCATCAAAATTCTGGACTAAAGTAGTGCAACTCTTGGGTTGATTGTCAACCTTCTATTTTGGGCTAAAACTAGAAACAAAGAACAAGAAATGGATGGAGAGAGAAACCCGTTGACCTAATTGTGACAAAAAAATATCAAATTAAGTGGTTTTGACTTGTCTAAGTGAGTTATAATCCACAACTAAATAATATACATACTATTTCATCCATTTCATGATATACGATAGTAGTAAATTGGACATAACATATAAAGATAAAAAATAAATTTTATCTTATATATTCGGTATAACTTTTTGACGAAAAATATTAAGGTGAACACTTACACCATAAAATCCGTCCTCGGAGGAGAGAGGTGGATGTGAAATTGGGAACTGTGAGGAAGGAGTAGTGTTCCTTTCGATCAAGAGAAAAGGTCAAGTTTCCATCTAACTCTGTTTTAGCAGGTAGAATTTACATATTATTAGAGTACAAATGGAAGTTTCTGAGAACACTTTATATTATCTATGCTATAAATTATTTGAAGCTGAATGTTATATTTTTCAGATTGATGCAATCACGTTGTTGCTTCATTTCTTTTAGGTGCTGAAATTCTGACCAACTCCACTTAACCAAACAAAGCTTTCTCCATTATTAAATACCACAATATTTTTTTAATAACAGTAAGGTTTCTTAATGCAGCTTTCCTTTTTTATCCTATACGCCGAGGGTCGACTGGAAACAGCCTCTCTGCCCTTTCGGGCAAGGGTAAGGCTCGTCTACATATTACCCTCCCCAAACCCCACCTGGTGGGAATATACTGGGTAGTTGTTGTTTAAGGTTTTAGCGAACTCGCACTTGCCTCTATTATTACACACATATTTGCTATGTTTTAGTAATAGGCTAACTCGCTCGCCTGTTACTTCCCATCAGAATTAGTTCCATGTATAAAATGCATCTATTTTCTCCGTGTGTTGGTGAAAAGTAGCAAACATTCAATAAATTAATCGAAGTGTACTCGTACAAACTCAGACACCATCATTATCCAAATGTTGTAGCATATCGAAAGCAAACCTCACCAATAGAATTGGCTTAGTCTTGTTTACTTTTGCCATTCCATATCTTACAACTGAAGAGTCAAGAAAAGTTACAATCCTATACCTGAAATCAGGTTTTTAGCAGTAAACTAGAAGCAATATGCTACTTACACCTTCGATATACTGCTTACTGCATTAATATTTACTACTATTATATATTTCTCAAAAGAATCCTTCCCTAGATGTTGTGTGACCAGGAGATGCTTTGTGCACTGGGTTGCTTTCTTTATACACAAATAGTACTTTCCGAATTATTATCATTTCTTGCTGCATTGTAAAAGTTCTATAGCTAGTGAAGTGTTAATACTTAGATTCTTCACTTCAAATGCTTGAGGTAGCTATATTTGCCATCTCAATGTCTTCTATAAAGAGCTGTATCCGAGTAAGACGCCACCATTCTCTGCCTATTGATTCTCTGTCTCCATCCATAACCTTGATTTTTCCCATTCAAGTACTTCTCCTTTCTGCTTCTCGCATTTCTTTCCGGTGTTGCAGCATCTTCTTTTTCGCCATTTTTCTCACTCTCACTGCTGAAATCACTGTTCGATGTCATCGTTATCATTGGATCACTAACTGCAGTGTCAGTGTTGTTGCTTTCCTCCTGAAGTGTCTCAAGAATCTTGACAACATCATCCATTGTAGGCCTAGGCTTAGGATAATGACTTAAGCATTTGTATGCTACTAATGCTGCAGTTTGTGCCCCTTTAATCGGGTATTCACCTTCAAGTCTTCGGTCCATCACACGAGCAACTTTCTTTGGATCTCTTAAATAAGGCCTTAACCATTCAACCAAATTAGTTTCTCCTTCCCGTCTTTTTTTATCCAAAGATCTTTTACCAGTCAGCATTTCCAACAGAACTACACCAAAGCTGTATACATCATTCATTGTTGTCAAATGACCTGGAAATGATGGCATTGACAATGAATTAGTTAATCACAATTTGGACTAGAAATGTCTCACTGTATCACTTTTTCCAATTCTAGAATGCCTTAACTTCCAAAGATATACAAGGGAATCATGATATTCACAATCAAAGTATTTATATTAGTGTACCTGTCATGATGTATTCAGGGGCTGCGTAGCCGTGTGTACCCATTATTCGTGTGGATACATGTGTATCATCACCTGCTGGTCCATCCTTTGCTAGTCCGAAATCAGAAAGTTTAGCAGTGTAATCCTACAAGAGAGATCATCGTGTTTCAAAAGTCGTTATCTCTCTGTCTTCGTTTGTTTTTCATTTTTACAAACACTATTTGATAGAACATGATGAAAGGAATAGGCTTACTGAATTTATTAAGATGTTTGATGCCTTAAAATCTCTGTATATGACTGGTTTTTCGCCTTCATGGAGGAACGCGAGACCTTTTGCTGCTCCCAGTGCTATCTTCATCCTTGTTGACCACGATAATGTGATCGAAAACTCTGCATAATTGCCATAAATACAAAAATTTGGGAGCTATAAATCAACGCATACCTTGGTTTCAGGTTATCTGACTTCTAAAATCCATATAATAGTAAGCTATTTCTAACATTTATATCTAATTTCAGTACATATGTGACATTCTAGGTGAATCCCTTATCGACAAAATACGGTAGAAATGTTGGTTATATAAGTAGACAAGCCTTAGACCTTAGTGACACGTTTTAAAGCCGTGCGGATTTAAGCCCAAAGAGGACAATATCACTAAGTTGGTTGGTATGTTACATATGATATTAGAGCCACTCCGCGTGCAACCTTGAACGCTGGTGGGGAAACCTCGACGAGGACGCTGAGTGCCTAAGGGGATGTATGTAACACCCTAAGTGAATCTCACATTTACAAAACACAGGAGAGATTGTTGGCTATATAAATTGACATGCCTTAGACTTTAGCGACGCATTGTAAAGTCAAGCGGACAATATCAGTAGTGGACTTGGCTGTTACAACATTCCTATTCTGAATTCATATTGAGAGCAAAAATGTGGAAACTTACTTCCAAAAAGTTGATTTTCCAAGCTTCCTCTTGGCAAGAATTCATAGACTAGGAGTCTATTATTATCTTCCCAGCAGTATCCAATTAATTTTACCAGATGTGGATGCCTCAGTTGCCCCAGAAATATTATCTCTGTCTACATGAAAAAAATCACTTTCAACATCTTTAACTTGACCACTTAGCATACAAACAACAATTATGCCTCAATCAACGAAAGTTGGGGTCGGCGGTATGAATCGTGAGATAGAAAATAATGAAAAACAACTCACCAGCCATTCCTTGTGGCCTTGCAAACCATCTGTATCCAACACCTTAACAGCTACAACCTGAGGTTTTAACCCTGGCCTAAGCTTATCGTCGACGAATCCTTTGTATACAGGTCCAAATCCTCCTTCACCAAGAAAATTAGCAGATGAAAAACGATGTGTAACCTCTCTTAGCTCACTAAATGTGAAGTTGATAAGGTTTGATCCAATGAATGAATTGGATAGTCCATCAGCAGATAATGGTGAACTTGGATCATCAAAATCTAATAGAGTCAATCTCTGAAATGAACGTTGTTTTTTAACATTTTTCTTTGATCTTACTAACTCATCATCTACTTTGTAACAACATGGGATCACTGATTTCCAAGTTAAAACCATTTCTTCACCAAATACTTTGAGAAAAAAAAAAACACAAACAACAAAAAGTATAGAAGATCAACAACTGAAGGAATGAGACCTTAATTAATTTTCTTGTGGAAGAGTTCTTGAGGCTTATAACTAATTTATCAATCACCTACTACTTATTTATATATATAGAGAATTTTGATATAGACTGATGCCTTATTGCCTAGGGGTATACATAGACCTGGTTGGTTCGGATTTTACAATTACCAAACCAAACCAATTGTGCCGGTTATTAAATCTAAAGACCAAATCAAACCAATAAATTCGGGTTTTTCAATATCGGTTTTTCTCGGATTTTTTCGGGTTTTCGGGTTATTCGGGTTTTTTCGAATTTTTTTCCCGGTAAAATCTTTGTAGAACAAAATATATAACGTATGCTCAAAATATTTCTTTAATCCTAATAAGATACAACTATATAAAGTAAAATAATACAAAATATGAGATATGTCATGACTCATGACATTATCCTAAAATATTCAATAATAAAATTATGTACTATAAGTATTGCTAATTAAAAAGTCATTATAAAAATAAACATAATCTAAAAGCACTAATTCATTCTAAACTAGATAGACTAATGAGAGAGTATTAATTATATGCCTAAAAGCTAAAGAAAAAGAAAAATAAAAATAGGTTATGTATTTTTATCTAAATTATTGCAAAATAAAAAATAGACATTTAATACATTCTCGTTCGTAATATTGAATTGAATGTCTTTTGTTAGCATTAGTATTGATTGCTACCATTATTTAATTTACTAATATTAATGGCTATAAAACTTATTGGGGCATTCAAAAGTTCTAAATCAAACCTTGAAATAATACCTTACAAGATAAAATTATGAAATTTTTAAGAAATATTTATAAATTACATTACAATAAGTATATTTATATATAAGTGTGGTCGGGTTTTTTTTCCAACACCAAACCAAGTCAAACCAAACCATAGTCGGGTTTTTTTCTCGGTTTGACTCGGATTATCGGGTTGGTGCGATTTGGTCGGTTTTCTTTGTACTCCCCTATAATATTGCCTACCATTTTCTTGAATTATTCCCATGTAAACGTGTAACAAATAAATTTTTATTAAAATATACATTAAATCAAATGTACTTGGAAACATTTCAGAGATTCTAAGACTTAAAAAGAGTTTTTAGTCTCTGTATTAGTTAACAACAGGAACTGACTTGTCCACCTATTTGACTTTGATGGCATAATTAACAACAGTTTGTTATTTTTTTTATTTTTTTTTTGTTATTATAAATATATTTGGAAGGCTACAGTTTTTTGCTTTACGTTCGAAAATTTTTCATACTTTGCTGTCAAGGTGCGTGGTACTTGAATTATTTTTTATTTTGTAGTTTACTGCCAAATCTCTTGAATATCTTCCAAAGGCTTCTTTTGTCCTCTCAACTGCCCCCTTTCTTTTTTTGTAATAGTAATATTTCTCTCGTTTTCCGCTTTTCGTAAAATTAATATAAAGGGAATCTAAACAATTGATATTTCAAAAAGGGAAATTGTACGAGTTTGATAATGTGCAAGTAACCATATTGTACATGTACTTAGTAAACGAACGCATGCATTTCGAAACTTGAAATTAAGAAATTTGATTCTTGGGGTCGGCTATTCTTGCAATCCATGCATTATGGCTATTTTACGTTATTGTATATTTTATTTTTATCCATTCAAATAGCGATGGAGAGCCTTAGAGCAACGATAAAATTATCTCTGTGCAATTATAGATCAGGAATTTGAACTGTGGAATCATTAGTGTATTAGGGTCCGCTACCAATGTCGCATCCCCTTACGATGCAGCCCTTTTCCCAAAATCAGAATTGAGTCTAGGATTTTAAAAAAATGAATGTACCATTTCGGGATGGAAAATGGAGTAAACTCCACGCGTATGGGAACTGGGAAGTTGGGAAAAAATTAGTGAACCACTTTGCCTCTTTTGATCATGGATTCCATCAAATATGTATATGTATTTTGGTCAAATTATGTACATTATATATATACTTTAACCCGATGACCACAGGTCCACGTGAACCATAATTTATACCGTTGATCCGCTCTTGCTAGAACCTACATGAACACGAAATATTTCGTGGACCATACTTTCTTTTTTCATTCAAACAACCTGATGAATTTACATTTTGCACAATTAACTTAGGCTTTTCAAAAGGCATAGGTTACATGACGTTTGTCTTGCAAGTGGAGCTATGAAAATTTAACTCATGTCATGCTTGGCATATTATTTGACTTTAGGAATTAACTTGAATTCCAAAAATGGATTTGGACTTTTATTAATAATAAAAGGGAAAAATTATGAAAACTTGAAGAGAGCCCTCGCGTGTTTTACATGCATGAAGAAAATCTTTCAAACTAATATACCACATGAACATTAATTAAGATATAATTTTTAATCATGTTTTGACAAGTGTTTTTCTTGCTTCTAAGAGCAGATTCATAATATAATATTCTAGTATTTCCCATTTTTGTCTTTTATTTCAAGACTTTGTTAGCAATCTTTAAGTATTTTTGAATAATCCCCTAGAAGGAAGAGAAAAAAGTAAATAAAAGAATTACAAATTTCTTACCTCACACTGATAACAACATTCTTTGACATATGATATAACTTTGTTCTATTTTTCAAAGATATATGTAAGTTAATAACGTATTTAGAACATAAAAATGACTGGAAATTAAAACTTCTAGAACCTGGCCCCATTTGTTGGCTGAACTAAAAACCTATAAGCTACCTTTCTTAGTTGTAATTGAAGAATGAAACCCTACCAATATATCAAAATCTCCTTACCAAATCTTTTGGTTGCTTCTTTAAAATGTTTTTGTAGTTAAATGTCAACTCTATTATGGTACTACGATTTCTGATGCTTCTAATCATTAGATTAATTATGGCTCTAAAAACTCTGCATGCTACCAATTAAATTCTAGATGCATTAACCAAAATAAAAAAATGTACACAAAACAAATCTCTATCTTTGATTCCCAAGGCTGCAAATCTAATGATAGGGCAAGTCATAGGAATTTTCCACCTTCTTATTTTTATATTCTAAACGGAAAAGAGGGTCATTCCTACCTCAATACTATTAAATATTAGTTATTTGTATCCCGTTATATTATTCAATCTTTTTTATCCTTATCGTTAGTAATATTGATATATTTACCCTCTAATTAGCGGGGTCAACTAGAACGGATACGTGGCACAATCTTAAGACACTAGACCTTTTTTTTAATTCGCATTTGGGGGTGAATTAAAACATTCGATGTCAACCCACTTATTGACTCGATTCGTAACCCTTTAACGTGTTAAATTATATACCCCCTCCAGCCCGTTTATTTCAGTCGTTTTCTCTTCTTCATCCATCCCCAAATATTAGGGTTCTTCATTCTCCTTATTCTTTAATTTTCTCACTGTTGTTCCTGTAAATCACTCATTTAATTTCAACAATTTCACAACATAGTTGTTCGTCTCAAGAAGTTGGTTCAAAGAGGAGGTATTTATGCGGATTGACTGCCCACGACTTTATGGCTTACACTCCACGCAACACTGGTCGAAGATTCTACAAATCTCCTAAACCTGATGTGAGTTAATTTATATAATTATTGTGTTGTGTTTGTTCGATTCTTTTCTACACTGAAATCATTTCAATTATTTTTCCAGAAAACTTAGTGTGGTTATTTCGAGTGTGTTGATGAATTATTATCGGACAGAGCTGTGACTCTTATTTGCAAGTTAAAGTCGCAATTGGATGTAGCGAAGGTTGAAAGCCTGAAATTAAAAGAAAATTTTGAAGCAATGGAGGGCATAATTAAAGCTGGAGAGACCGAAAAAAAAATGTTGAAGTCGATGTTAGATGTGGCTTATCTAGAAAGGGACTTATTAAGGAATAAAGTTGAAGAAATGGAGGCTACAAATATAACGACCCGACCAGTCGTTTTGAGCTTTAGCGCGTCGTTCAGCAGTCTGAGGCCATGAGCAGCTTCATTTTAGGTACTATGACTTGTACGCGTGGTCGGAATTGAAATACGGGAAGTTCAGAGGTGATTTGAAAAGAGAATTCTTATTTCAGAAGCTTTAAGTTGAAAAAATTAACTAAGATTAGATTTTAGAGTAAACGACCTCGGAATCGGGATCTGAAGGTTCCAGCAGATTCATATGATGACTTCGGACTTGGGTGTATGCCCGGATTGGGTTTTGGATGGCACTGGAGAGTTTTGGTACCTATCGTAGAAGTTAGCATTTTTGGAAGGAATTTCATAAGTTTGGCTTGAAGTGAATTTCTGTGTTATCAATGTCCGTTTGGTATTCCAAGTATTGGAATAGTTCCATATGGTGATTCTAGAGTTGGGAACGCGATCGAAAGTAAATTCGGAGGTCCGTAGATCATTTTGGAGCCATTTGGTTAAAGATAGAAAAAATTAAAGGTTTTTGAGAGGATTGACCGGAGGTGGATTTTTTGATATTGGGGTCAGAATTTGATACCAGAAGTCGCAATAGGTCCCTAATATCGAATATGACTTGTGTGGAAAATTTGAGGTCAATCGGACGTGATTTGATAGGTTTAAACATCGAGAGTAGAAGTTTGAAGTTATAAAGTTTATTAAGCTTGGATTTGAGGTCGATTAATGATTTTAGCATTGTTTGATGTGGTTTGAGGCCTCGAGCAAGTCCGTAATGCGTATTTGGGACTAGTTAGTATTATTGGTTGGGGTCCCGTGGGCTTCGGGTGGATTCCGGGTGGTTAACGGATCGAATTTGGGTAAAAAGTTATTGCTAGTTGCTGGTATCTAGTTTTCCTTCTTCGCGAACATGAAGGGAGGCTCGCGAACAGAAGAGGAAAGTGGGAGGCTGCTCGATTTCGCTTTCGCGAATGCGAAGAGAAAGTCGGGAACGCGAAGGGGTGGACAGAGCTACTACACGAACGCGGGGGAGAGATCGCGATGACGTAGAAGGAAAAGCTAGGCCTGGGGTCTTTTTTGGCCTATGCAAACGCAAAGGGGCTGGATAATTGACCCTCGCAAATGCGAGCGACAGGCCGCAAACGCGAAGAAAGATGGACCTGGGCTCGGAAGAATGTTTTAAATCGGGTTTTGAGTTCATTTCACCCATTTTTCTCCTGGCTTGGGCGATTTTTGGAGCTTTTGAAAAGGGGGTTATTTCATTCATCATGAGGTAAGTAATTTATGCTAGTTTTGAGTTAAATACAAGGTTTATATATGGGTTTAGGAATGAAAATTGTAGAAAACTTGGGATTTGAGGGAAGACCTAAAAAATTTATATTCTTGGAATTTGGCCACGATTTTGGGTATGCAATCTAAAAAAAGTTATATATTTGGATTCATGAAGCTATGGGTAAACTTATTCATCAAAAATTTTTGAAATCCCGGCAAGTGGGCCCGATGGCGTTTTTGTCAACTTCTCGATCGGGTTAGGAATTTCTATACATTGGATTGTAATAAGGAATTGAGCATATATTAATGGATTTGTATGATCATTGACTAGATTTGGATCATTGTGTATCGATTTGAGTCTTCGGAGGAGTATGGAGAGCCGGTTATGAATCTTCAAAGCGAGGTGAGTCTCCTTTCTAACCTTGTAAGAGGAAATTGTCCCCATAGATGAGTTAATTGGTTATGTGCTCCTATTTTTTGGGGGATACGTAAGTACGAGGTGAAAAGAGTCCGTGTGTAGCTACTATTATGCTATTGTCCGGGTAGTCTAGGACCAAAAAGCATGTCGTACTTGGATTATATGTAAACTTATTGACATCTAGAATTGCTTAAATCACATCGAATCAGTAAATGAATTTCAAATAGGATTAAACTTTATTTTTCTTAAATCATTAAAGGAAAATTGGCTTTTATTGAAATAAACATTTCCTGATGAACTCTTAATTGGCTATTTGACTATGTGTGTGTGTGTGTGTGTGTGCGCGTATATATATATATATATATATATATATATATATATATATATATATATATATATATATATATATGCCTGCGTCGCATGTATGATTCGCGAGCGGGATATTTGTTTATTTAATGTTGACTGCATCGCTTGTATGATACGCGAGCGGGATAATATATGCATCTATGGTTCGTGCCGTTGGACCCTCGACAATGCATATTTTACATTTCTGTTGGATTGGGCCGTACGACCTCGGCATGAGTTGTACATGATTATATTGTTTGCCTTGAAATTTATTGATATTGATATCTGATCTCCCCGACTTGGGATAATTATTAAGTAATGGATTACGAATCCGGAGGCTTTTAGTAAAAAGGAACTTTTACGTGTTTCGTGACTTATCTGAATTTATTGTTGTTAATAAATTCGTGAATGATCGCATTAATAATATATCATTATTGGGCCACTAGTAAGTGTCGAAGTCGACCCTCTTGTTTCTACTTCTTCGAGATTATACGGGATGCTCAATGAGTACACGTTATTTTTGTACTCATACTACATGTCTGTGCAGTTTTGTTGCACATGCACATGTATCTCTAGTGGCCTACTGGGCATGGCAGCATGGTTGATAAGGAGACTTAGGTAAGCTTTACTTCTCGAGGCAACCGCAGCCAGTAGAGTCTCTTTCAGTTTTTTGTATTTATTTTTTGTCCAATATTATATTCCGGACTATTGTTGTATTATATTATTTCTTAGAAACTGCTCATGCACTTGTGATACCGAGTTCTAAGAGGATTTCGTTTGGGATTATTCAAGGTTAAGTTGTTAAAGATTTCATGGTTATTTCTGTAAATTTCATTATTTGTTATTTAATGTATAAAAAAATGATTCAAAATTTACTAAAATTGGAATTTGATTGAGTATTTTGATTGGCTTGCCTGACAGCGGTGTCTGGCGCCATCATGATCCTTAGTAAATTTTGGGTCATGACAGCATGGTATCAAAGCACTAGGTTCCATAGGTTTCAC
Organism: Nicotiana benthamiana; assembly: GCA_034376525.1. Taxonomy (NCBI): domain Eukaryota; kingdom Viridiplantae; phylum Streptophyta; class Magnoliopsida; order Solanales; family Solanaceae; genus Nicotiana; species Nicotiana benthamiana. Next base: position 22,978,584 of record CM067329.1, read on the forward strand.
GAGTCATGAGCAAGTCTAGTAGAGTCTCGCGGATCAGTACAGAGATGTCTATACTTATCTTAGGGAGGCTACAGGGTTGTTAGAAGTACTTCCCTTCTTGATTCCTCATTGTGCGATTTGATTCCTTGAGGCTTATGCTCTTGTTTCCTTCTTACTCAATCTTACACGACACGAACCGCAGGTTATGAATCAAGAATTGAAGGATTGTGATGGTACTGCAAATGTGGTGAGGGGTGTTTCTCCATGTATAGTTTTCTGAGCTATTATCGTTGCCTTGGGGAAGGATATTCCATCGTTTCAACTCAGTGGCGGTACTTTTGAGAGCTCTGAGGCTAGGTATAATTTGCCATGATGCTATAACCTATTGTTCTGCAGTATTGATATGATGCTAGGTTGTTTGCCTACTTGTAGATGCAGTGAATGACTCGAATGGAGGTTTACTTAGTACATGGTCTAGAGATTCAGTAACTATTCCCGGCAAGAGAAAAGCAATTGGCCTATAAATATCCACATTTGGGTGATGGAGAAGCGAGGCTTGATGTTGCAAGCATGGTGGAGTTTTTCTCCTATGATGAGGTGTCGTTGTCCCTATTGAATATGCTAAGTTTGTCGGTGCTATGATCTTCTACAATTCGCCTTAGGAGCAGGATATGGTGAGATAGTATTGAAGAAGCGACTGTTAGAGATTGCGTGGTGCGGTGGTTCAGGATTGAATCGGTGTTTGTAATGTCGACGGCTCGAGAAAGATGCTCTCCAGAAAGGTTTAAAGTTAGTAGCTATTGTGGGTTTAAGAGCTATGAAGAAAGATTTTATTTAAGGAAACAACTGAACAACAAAGGACGAGGAAATACATGTGGGAAGTGTCAGGCGGTGTTTAAAAATTCTAGAAGGCCAGGTATATGAAGCGAAGGTTGAGTAGTTGATTTTAAAAGCGGGTTTGCCCAAAGTGGGAGAGTGGCAGAGTTGCATATGGGCTTTGTAGTAGGATTACCACGCACCTTAAGGAGAGCATAGAGGGATTTGAGAATATTAGTGATTGGTGATTGGGTTCTATGATTTAATTTGGAGTATGGGCTATTATACGGCAGGAGATTTGATATAACGGAAAAAAGCTACTTGAAATGAAGAAGAATACGACTTAACTTTGAATTGGAAGAATGTTGTGGCACATTTAATTGGTATCCACGAGGGGTGAATGGACTTGTGCAGCTAAAGAGTGAGCTCGAACTCGGGAAGGTTTATTGATGTCGTAGTGATTGTACCCATGTAGCAGCGTTAGAAGATGTCGACACGAATGTTCAACATGTGGGCTATCTACAGTGAGCAGATTGGTGGTTGCATTGTTGGTGAAGCTTCTGCGAAGAATTCTATTGGTCATACAGCAAAGAGAACGGTCATGCAAATGTAGTTTATGATTCAGAGTATAAAATGGATTTTGTAGAAAGATTTCGAGAATTTTGGAGGTTGATTGCGCAAGGTTATGACAATAAGAGATAAAGAATTCTGGTGAAGTCCAGAGTTGTGTAATAGTGGCTTCAAGCTAAGTGGGAGAGCCTCACTGCCTATTATTGGGCTGCATGGTTAACTACTTACGAGGTTTCTGGTTATTAGCATGTCGATGAGTTATTTCAGCTACGGAAAAGGAACATAAGTGGTAATTTGATCAAATGAATTATTAAAGGTGTGCTATTGTTGGCCTTATTGGCCCATGTTCAGACTTGGGGAAGGATTCATGATTTGTGCTTTGTAAAGATGCGGGTTCCAAGGGGAATGCTTCTGCCAGGTGCTTCACCAATAGGATATTCATGTGATAGAAGACCCGTGGAGTTGATTATATTGGGGGCCAAGTCAGAGCGGGTGGCTCTAAAAAATTGTCCTAGTGAATGCAAAAGTTAAGTGTGATGACTAATGATTTCGAGCCTATATGTGCGGTTAAGAATCAATCTTGATAGCAGCCTATGAGAAGAGGCACAGAATGTTATATGATGTTTTGGCTTGCGATGTAGCTATTAGGAGGTACGAAATGGTTCATGGGATTTGAGACAACGTGGACTCGTGATTCAGGGTCATTCGGATGAGTGCGGATGGAGTGTGTTAAGTGTTGAATGGAGTTATCATTGTTTCTATGGCAATCAAGGATAAATTAGAAGAAGAGGCGTTGGTTAGCCATAGTCGAATTGGCATGTTGCTAGTAGTGATCAATTCTTTCAACGTGATCAAGTTATGCAAGTGAATTGTGACGGTACGTGCAAGGCCTGTCAGCCGCCTTAGCTGGTGTTATTCAGAGAGTATTCTACCATTGTGGCTTGTTATGCGGAGGTGGGCCTAGGAATGGCTATGGTGGCCCAGACCACTACTTAGAGGTTTGCATATTTCCACGGTTATTAGAATTCACCTGTGTGTTTCTATGGTTCTCCTAAAGTGTGTTAAGTGAAAAGCTTTTATTTGATGAAGTGTTTGTCTATTAGTGGTTCCAGAGTCATGATGAAGATCGTGTTCTATCGTATATTAGCAAGTTGGGTGCAGTGATTGGTATGAAATTTGAAGTAAGGATCAAGGTTATAGTTCAGTATTGACAAGGATGTAATGAGTTCAGATGAGCAGGAATGGAGTTTCGGTGTTTAAGGTAAGCTGGTATTGTCTTCAGCGTCACCTGAGTTCAGTGTTTTGTGAAAAAGGCTTTACATCCTGGTTAATGATTCTTGGTCACTTTTTAGCGTTAGTGCGGCTGGTGGTTTGGAGGTACGATCTAGTTAATTATTATGGTAGGTAATGGGAGCGTGTCCCACAGGGATATTGTATAAGTGTGGCATTTAGTCACCTAATTGATTAAAGATATAAACCAAGTATGAAGGTTGTGATGGTGTCATTAAATTGAGAATTTCATACCGGGAGGGCACTCAGTTTATTGTGTTGTGGACTGTGGGGGGTTACTTCGATTATGATGGTTGTTATTGTGTGTTATGAGGAGAGGGAAGTTAGTATGGACCTTTGAAGGGTTATTAACCTAGTTTAGTGCGATCATAATCAGCTTGATGTCTGCAGGTGGATCTAAATGGGAATATGGGCTCTAAATCAGACCAGATGTGCTCATTTCAGTAATGCGCTTCTTATGGAAGAGTAGTCAGGGTATTATTTTATCGTCAGCTATTTCATGTAATGATGTACTGCACCGTGCGACTTGTGAGGCGGCTTGGTGAATTTCTTATGTGTTGAGGCTCCGCATAGAGATGATGTTACATGAGCAGGATGACATTTGAGATTCAGATTGTTTATCGCACCTCAGTTGTGCTTGAGTTTTGTAGATTATGGCACTATATGTCCCCCAGGGATGATATTATGCACTTAGCGTGCTTGTGACCGTTATTCAGTATTTTGTTGTAATGAGCAATTTAGCTCGATGTATACCTCCTTATATGAATTCTATATGTGGATCGGATGGCACGCCGCCATGGGTATGTTATTTGGATCGGGTTGTGCGCCACAACAGTGTGATGTTGAGCATAGTTATCTACATGCTATTTTAATGAAAGCCTCTATTGGTGCGTGAGTTGAGTAGTTCCTTCAAGGGTTCCTTTTTCCTTTTGCATCACAATTGAATTGGCAGCCAATTGGAACGATAAGGCATCATATGAGGCTTTTTGTCATGTTGGGGTGGCTTATTGCCTGAGCAGTTCGTAATGGGTGAGACAAGATCATTGAATTCAAGATCAGTGCGATCTGAGTATATGAAGTATGTTAAGGAGCTAAGACCATTGTTCGGTTCAGAATGAGGTTATAGTTCTTGCCAGGAGTATAGACCCAATGAATTGTTGTTTCCGCAGTGGTTATGAATTTCTACACATCTCTTTCGTCGTGGCGGTATTATAAGAGCTAGAGCAAGGCCTGTGTATGTCATGACGCGCAATGGGAGCAGCATGTCCATGGAATTTCAACTAATTTGATCAGAGGATGTTATTGTGGTCCTATGAGTAAAATGGCGCAAGTTGTGAATTCATCTAGGGTATGCAATCACGTCTTGGTGCTGCGTGTAGCTATTGATATGATGAGCGTAAGTTGGAAACAGGTCTAGCATAGAATTCCGGGTGTTGGGCTCTAAGGCTTATTTTCTTGAATAAAAGGAAATATCTTCAGAACAGATCGAGCTAATGTGCTCAACTAAGTTGTGGTAGCACGAGAAGGTGCATGAAGTGTTAAATAGTGATTTCAGACTACTTCAGTGTAGTTCTCAGCATGTTCGAGGACGAAATGTTTAAGTGGGAGAGAATGTAATGACCAACCTATCGTTTTTAGATCTAGCGCGTCGTTCAGCAGTCTGAGGCTATGAACAGCTTCATTTCAGGTATTATGACTTGTACGCATGGTCGAAATTAAATTTCGAGAAGTTCAGAGGTGATTTGGAAAGAGAATTCTCATTTCGGAAGCTTTAAGTTGAAAGAATTAAGTAAGATTTTATTTTAGAGTAAACAACCCCGGAATCGGGATCTGAAAGTTCCAGCAGGTTCGTGTGATGATTTCAGACTTGGGCGTGTGCCCGAATTGGGTTTTGGACGGCCCGAGAGCATTTTGGCACCTATTGTGGAAGTTAGTATTTTTGGATGGAATTTCATAAGTTTGGCTTGAAGTGCATTTCTGTGTTATCGATGTCTATTTAGGATTTCGAGTCTGGGAATAGCTTCATATGGTGATTCCAGAGTTGGTAGCGCGATCGAAAGTGAATTTGTGGAGCCATTTGGCTAAAGATAGAAAAAATTAAAGGTTTTTGAGAGGTTTGACTGGAGGTGGAATTTTTGATATCGGGGTCAGAATTCGATTCATAAGTTGCAGCAGGTCCGTGATGTTGAATATGAATTGTGTGCAAAATTTAAGGTCAATCGGACTTGATTTGATAGGTTTAAACATCGAGAGTAGAAGTTTGAAGTTCTAAAGTTCATTATGCTTGGATAGGAGGTCTATTCATGATTTTAGCGTTGTTTGATGTGATTTGAGGCCTCGAGCATGTGTGTAATGTGTTTTGGGACTGGTTAGTATGATTGGTTGGGGTCTCGGGGGCCTCAGGTAGATTCCGAGTGATTAACGGACGGAATTTGGGTAAAAGGCTGCTGGTGGTTGCTGGTATTTGGTTTTTCTTCTTCGCGAATGCAAGGAAGTCTTTGGCCTTCGCGAACACGAAGAGGAAGTCACGAACGCGAAGGGGTGGGCTGAGCTACTACATGAACGCGAGGGAGAGAAAGCGAACGCGTAGAAGGAAAAGCTGGGCCTGGGAACTCTGGCCTACGCGAACGCGAGGCCTTGTTCGCGAATGCGAAGGGGCTGGGTAACTATCCTTCACGAACGCGAAGAAGGGCGTACCTGGGCTGGGCAGAATGTTTAAAATCGGGGTTTGAGTTCATTTCACCCATTTTTCTCTTGTCTTGGGCGTTTTTTGAAGCTTTTGAAAATGGGCTTCCGTCATTCAACATGATATAATTAATTTATGCTAGTTTTGAGTTAAATACAAGGTTTATATATAGATGTAGACATGAAAATTGTAGAAAACTTGGGATTGAGGGAAGACCTAGAATTTATATTCTTAGAATTTGGCCATGATTTGGATATGGAATCTAGAGAAAGTTATATATTTGAGTTTGTGAAGCTATGGGTAAACTTATTCTATGAAATTTTTTGAAATCCGGGCACGTGGCTCTGAGGGCATTTTTTGTTAACTTTTTTATAGGGGTTAGGAATTGCTATACATCGGATTGTATTAAGTAATTGAGCATATATTAATGGATTTGTATGATTATTGGCTAGTTTTGGAGCATTGTGCATCGATTTGAGTCTTCGCAAGATCGTGGAGTGCCGGTTATGGATCTTCGTAGCAAGGTGAGTCTCCTTTTTAACCTTGTAAGAGCGAATTGTACCCATAGGTGAGTTAATTGGTTATGTGCTCCTATTTGTAGGGGCTACATACGCACGAGGTGATGAGAGTTCGTGTGTAGCTACTCTTATGCTATTTTCCGAGTAGTCTATGACCGAAAAGCATGCTGTATTTGAATTATTTGTAAACTTATTGATAGCTAGAATTGCTTAAATCACATCGAATGAGTAAATAAATTTCAAAAAGGATTAAACTTTATTGTTCTTAAATCATTAAAGGAAAATTGGCTTTTATTGAAATAAACATTTCCCGATAAACTTTTAATTGGTTGTTTGACTCTGTGTGTGTGTGTGTGTATATATATATATATATATATATACATACATATATATGTGTATGCGCCTGCGTCGCATGTATTATTTGCGAGTGAGATATTTGTTTATTTAATGTTGACAGCGTCGCATGTATGATACACGAGCGGGGTAATATATGCATCTATGGTTCGTGTCATTTGACCCTTAGCAACGCACATTTTACATTTCTAGTTGATCGGGTCGTACGACCTTGGATGAGTTGCATATGCTTGTATTGTTTGCCTTGAGATTTATTTATATTGATATCTACTCTCCTCGACTTGGGATGTTTGTTAAGTAATGGATTATGAATCCAGGGGCTTTTAATAAAAAAGAACTTTTACCTGTTTCGTGACTTATCTAAATTTACTGTTGTTAATAAATCCGTGAATCATGGCATTAATATATGCCATTATTGGACCACTAGTAAGTATCGAAGTCGACCATCTCGTCTCTACTTCTTCGAGAATAGACGAAATACTCATTGAGTACACATTGTTTTCGTACTCATACTACACTTCTGTGTATTTTTATTGCACATGCACATGCACATGCATCTCTAGTGGCCTACTGGCCGTGGCGCAGGGTTGATACAGAGACTTAGGTGAGCTGCATTTCTCGAGGCGACCCCGCAGCCAGCAGAGTCTCTTTCAGTTTTCTGTATTTATTTTCTGTTCAATGTTGTATTATGAATGGTTGTTGTATTATATTATTTCTTAAAAATTGCTCGTGCACTTGTGACACCGGGTTCTAGAAGGATTTTCTTTTGGGATTATTCAAGGTTAAGTTGTTAAAGATTTCATGGTTATTTGTGTAAATTTTATTATTTGTTATTTAATGTATAAAGAAAATGATTTCAACAATTACTAAGATTGGAATTTGATTGAGTAACTTGGTTAGCTTGTCTGACAGCGGTGTCCGGCGCCATCATGACCCTTAGTGAATTTTGGATCGTGATAACAAATCAACTGAAAATGACCAATTCCAAGAAAATAAACTTAGTTTTTGATATCATGGGTCCTATTTGGCACCTTAATTGCAACTTGTTTTATGAATTAAATGATATCTAATGTTGTAGAATTTTGTATTATTAAGTTGAGTTAGGTTACGATATTTAGAGCAATATATTGTATATTATTGTATGTTATTAAATGCCTTTTGTATTACGAAACAATCTAGTGTTTGTTGGGTGAAAGATGAAATTAGCCATGTATTATGATAGCCATGTGTTCACTGCTGTTCATTTTGGATTTTTTTTCTGATGTTAGTTATAAGTAATACTTTTGGGCGAGATAAATAATATAGTGACTATTGTATTAAATGTCCTTGCACCACCCATCTTTATTGCTTATCTACTCAAGCTATTAGAGTTTGAGTATGAAATTAAATGTTCTTGAACAAACTTAGTAGCTTGTATCTTCACTCTATGAATATCCAACTACATCCAAAACATCCAAATATGGATTCTCATAAATTGAGCTTGTTCAACAATAACATGACATAAATTGAGTTTGTTCAACAATAGCTAAAACTAGTTGATACATATAACATGACATTAAAACCATCAATTTATAATATTAACTATTGAGATACAGTTAAATTGACCTACTGATGCCATATTATAATCCGAAAAGAAGTTACCACCTAAGTCATAGTATGACATCCAATTGTCTTCACCAACCTAGCAAAAATAGTAGTATTAATGTACTGGCTGAAGCCATAAGTTACATCACCAACCAAATTTTTTTGACAAAAAACTAAGTCCAAAACCATTACTCCAAAAACCTATTTCCTATTACATCAACATAGTACTCTTCTTTCCCTTTCTTGATTGTAGTTTGTCAATTTTTTTCTGAGCTTGCATCTCCAGTTGGTTTCTACTTACAACATCTTTTCCCTTCCATGTGAGTCCTCTTAATGAGTAGGGAAGATTTGAAGATCACTCACACCAGTTGAACCGCCTCTTACGGGGATAACTCTTGACACAGATGGAAGACTTGGTTCTTGTCTCACTTGAAGCCTTGTCCTTGCCTCTGAAATAATTTTTGGTCTTATAGCAGGGACTTCTTTATCTGCAAATTGTGGGGGTAATATTATCCTATTAGCAACATCTCTTAGATCCGAAATGACATAAAAACAATTAGGGTAGGAATGAACACAAGTGGACTGCTGGAGGCTTGACTATTTTGAGATTGTTGGGGGCCTGATAATGGTATCTCTTCATCAATGTCTTCATAATCTACAATTATTTTCCTTTTCATTGTCTTTTTTCCTTTAGATTGTGCATTAGATGGTTGTCATAAACAAAATACAAAGTATTAAATAATATAATGTTTAATGTTAAAGACTTATAGTAGTAATAATTACCTTTGTACACCCTCATGTATTATGATTTGGTTCTCCACAGTTGATGCAGTTCATGATTCTCCCTTTCTTTGAGGTAGATCATTCACCTTGTCTCTTGCTTGCCTTATCTTTTTGCCTATTTCTTTTCACCTTAGGCCTGCCAGCTAACTTCACCAGATTTGGTGGTTCCGTGGCCTGTGATGGGTCTATTTCCAGAACTTCTCACCCATGATAGGCTACAATGTATGTTAATAAGCCTTTAGAGCAGCATCTTTGCTATACCACCAATGTATTTGCTCCAGAGGGTCATTCCTCTTATATATATGCTTTGATTGTGTGATGAAATTGTAATCCTGAGAGTTGCTATTGCCTGCAACTGCATTTCTTCACTTCCATTCTGATAGTATGTTCATCTGCTCCTTCTCTAATCGCATACTCAGCATATCCATTAAAGTGAAGCACACATCTGTGAGCAATCTTTAAATAATCAACATACAATTTCATGCTTTGTGGACTAAAGTCCTGAGTCTATGACTTCACTTAATCTTCATGTTCTCTCAGTAAAGTAATAAACTTAACTCTAATATCTTCCAACATCTTGATTATTGCTTTATACCTTGCATCCAAGATCCATGCATTGAATGACTCTGTGAAGTTATTGTCTACTGCCATGTTCTTGCACACAATGTCAAAATAAGCTCTACGCCATGACTGGGGAGGATAATGTAGCAAATCCCTCACAGCATCTTCATCCATATCTCCCATATTCTTCAATTGGTCTTGAAAATCCTCCTCATAAGTGCTACAGGCACACCACCATAGAAGCTTTTTCATTTCCCTAGATCTCCATCTCTTACACCAGTTAGCCTCAATGTATCTAACATAATATCGATGTTTAGCTTCAGGAAATGTTGTTCTCATTACCTCAATCAATCCCTACAAACCATGATCCAAACAGAAAAACAAAAAAGATATAAAAAACAGTAATTTACAGCAGAAATGAAATATGAAAAAAATAGAAAACAATGCTGAAAACTACGAAAAAAATAGAAACGAGTTATAGGGAAAATAGAAAACAGTGAACAGTTATTGAAAAAAAAAACAGAAAACAACTATGAACAAAAACAGAAACTAGTTATAGGAAAAACAGAAAACAATTATGAACAAAAACATAAAGCATTAGTATGAAAAGTACCTTTTGCATGTCTGAGATGAAAGCGTATCTTTCTCCATTCTGTAGGCCTAATGACCCTTTTAGCAATCCCAAAAATCAGTCCCAACTTCTTGTTTCTTTTTCCACTACAGCCCATGCAATAGGATAAAAATGGTTCATTGAGTCTTGACCAACAACAACTAGAAGTTGTCCTTTAGCTTTTCCCTTGAGAAATGTCCCATCCAATCCAATGAAAGGCCTAAAACTAGCCTTAAAACCCATCTTCAGTACATTGAATCAGATATATATTCTTAAAAATCTCCTCTTACTTTCAGCTAGTACATCTTTTGACGAGTTAATAACAATATCACTTCCAGGATTACTTTTCTACAACTCATTGCCGTATGCCTCTAGCTTATTATGCTCATCTTTAAAGCTTCCTTATAGCTTATTAAGAATCAACAATTTTGCCCTCTTGCATTTTCCATGGCTAACATTCAGTTCAAATGCATCTTTTAGATCAGCCCTCATCTCTTTCACTTTATATTTTGGATTATTTTATAACTTCTTCTTAAAATAATATGCAATGGTAGAGTAGTCAATAATGCTATTGTCATAATCAATATATAATGCATGATGTGGGTTTAAGGTCTTGATTATTATCCGTGGACAATTTCCATCTTTAGAGATTATACAAACAAATGGGCAGCCAGTTTGGCACTCATACCTAAGTCTTGTTGTATCACTTTTCTTAAGAACTATCTCTTGCTTATTTGCCATAGCATAGAGTTTTAGACACTTCCTAGCTTCAGAGATATCCTCGAAGGCCATACTCTTGTCTAGTTCCTTATAATCATTCAATTGATCAGTAATGCTCATGTTTCTTTGAGTTGCAATACTATCTAGTTCATCACTTTCATATTCTGAAGACTCGGAATCATACTCATCACTATCCTCACCTTCAGTTGAGCTACAGTCAGTAGCAACCTCATAATCATGTGCTACAACCTTATCATATTGAGTAATATAAGGTACTTGGACTGACATCACATTCTTCAATAGCAAACTAATTAATAATATTATAAGTATAGCTATTAGTACCAACTATTTCTAACTAACACCTAATACCACTATCCCTTTCAACTTCATAGTAGCTACCAGAAGGGGCAGAAACAATAAGTTGTTGAACACCAATAAATCCTAATTCATTGCAAAACCCATCTATAGTGTTTTTATATGAAAGGTGGTCAATTCAACTTCATAGTAGCTACCAGAAGGGACAGAAACAATAAGTTGTTGAACACCAATGAATCCTAATTCATTGCAAAACTCATCTACAATATTTTTATATGAAAGGTGGTCAAAGTTATAACCTGTCCAAGTGTGCAATAGGTTCTTAGCATACTTCACTTATGGCTCTCTACTCTACTCCCCACCGTAGTTGAATATTATGTCCAAATTAACATATTAGAAATCTGAAATTAAATAACATAAAGAAAGATTAGATTAAAAAAAATATAAAAAACATAGGCATAAAAAACACAAAAAATTTCACATAACCTAAACCACTATAGCATAAAACCATCTCCAAAACCCTAAACCGCCCAAAGAAAAATGGGACCAGCACATCAATCAAAACAAAGATTTTTACAATAAAAACTATAATAATCGTATTACCTCACAATCAGATCAATAGTGAGTAATATTACCCCACATGCAGTAATGTCAAATTTGGCCCATAAAGAAAAAGCTGAAAGTTGCATTAGAATAATCAGAAATTCCAGAAACAACCATATAAAAAAAATCAACCCACACAGAAATCCCTAAATAATAATGATAAAAAAAAAAATTAAACCCTAGAATCGACCCGATTAAACATATAAAATAAATGCGACCTAAAGATACATTACTACAACAATATATGCTTACAAGAATGAATGTATCGTGTTGCTTGAAGAGTAGTACCTTACGCTATAGGAGATTGAAGAACCCTAAGATTTAGGGATAATGAAGAAGAAGAAGAAACGACTGATGTTATGCTTGGGCGAAAAGACTAAAATAAACGGGCTGGAGGTGGTTTTTAATTTAACCCATTAAAGAATTCTGGATCGGGTAAAAAGTGGGTTGACATGGTGTTCTAATTCAACCCCAAATGCGAATTAAAAAAAAAAAAGAAAAGAAAAAGGTCTGGTGTCTTAAGATTGTGCCACGTATCCGCTCTAGTTGGCTCCGTTAATTAGAGGGTAGATATATCAATATCACTAACAGCGGGGATAAAACGAGTTGAATAGTATAAGAAGGATACAAATAACTAACATTTAATAATCCAGGTGCAAGAATGGCCCTTTTTTCTTATTCTAAAAGAGGAGCCTTGACTTAACTGTTAAAGTTGCTGCCATGTGATCGAGAAGCTCATGGGTTCGAGCGGAAAAAGCCTTTTACAAAAATGTAGGGTAAGACTGAGTACAATAAACCCTTGTTATCCGACTCTTCCCCAACCCGGCGTATAGCAGGAGTTTAGTACATCAAACTATTTTTTTCTTTTTTTCATTCCCTTATTTGTGCTATTCTTGTTTTGTGCATGCCATTGTGTTAATTTGGAATTTTCACGCAATTTTTAATGTTCTTGTATTTGCAAAATGCAGGTCTTGCATTGTCATACTAGTTGCACATAAAAATAAAAAAATTAAAGGTATTTGAATTGTGAAAAAATTGTGGAAGTTGAGTTATATTTGGGCATGAGTAACTACAATTGAAAAAAGTTAAAAGGTGCGTAGTGTTATGAAATAATATAAGAACAAGAACAATAGAGAGAAAAGTAGAGAGAGGAGTATTCTTATTGATACTTTGGGATGATTTACAATGGGGTAAGACCCCTCTATTTATAGGCATAGAAAAGACTTAGCCTCAAAGTAAAACTCTAGAATCTCTCTAAATATAGACATTCACCTTAAATAGGATTCTATTTATAACACTCCCCCTTGAATGTCTATTCAATAATGTGCCTCGTTAAAACCTTAACTAAAACAAAACCCAATGGGAAAAAATTTAAAGAAAAGGAAAAAGAGTACACATGTTTGAATATGCGCCTATTGGTTGCCTCGTTAAAAACCTTGCAAGGAAAACCCAGTTGGGACAAAACATTGTAAGGGAAAAAGAGTGCAACGCGCATTAGCTCCCCCTGAATAGAGCATCAATTCACATCCTTGAGCATTTGAATTCCAATCTTGTGCACCATCTTCAAAACGATCTTTGGTAGATAAATCAGCCATATTGATTTGAATAAATATTCCGCACCTTGAAATTATCATTCTTGATAGATATGAACATCTTCATATAATGTCGTGAAATGACTCTTCAATATCTCCATAGGGGTATTCTCGATGCCACATGCTTTGACTTTACACTTTCAAGTATTTGAAACATGTCCAAAACTACATGTCTTTCATATGGAATCAATTCTTCTTGAATTGTATCTCTTCCATTTGGCCAATATTTTGTTTGTATTCGACAAACACAAGATCCTCATCGATATTTGGCGTTATTATAGATGTCGTCGACAATCATTTTATATCGGTTTCAGTCAATTTTCATAAAGACATAACATGGAGATCTCTTCATTCATAGATTCAGGTACCTGAATCTCTCATGAGACTTTATGAAGCGTTATGTCATGTGATCTTCTGGATCACTTGCCTCCTTATTATGATCACTTTGATCCTTTCCTCATCTTCTTTATTAAGAAGTTATTTTGAAACCGATTTGTCTATACGCTTCAAGCGTATCCAAGACTTTGTCCTTCTAGGACTTAATATGAGCATTTGCAGTGAGAATATAGTTACATTCTTTGGGTCAGCAAATGCGTATAGCATGCTTTGCAATATGTTGCAATTGAATTATCCTTTTATGAACTTCAGGTTCATATTATGATATTCGAGGATCTATATATACAAATGATAATTCATCTCATGTAACCTTTTCTCAAGTGTTTATCATGTCTCCCCCTCATGTTAGAAAAGCTAACTTGTTTCCTCAACTTTGAGAAATCATCTTTGTGCATTATCATGTCAATATACACAGCACATTAATAATAAGATGAAATTATTTGGTTCCTGACCCTGAACCACTTGTGAGGGGAGAATATACTCTCGTATACAACGTATATCAAACTGATATATATAACTTTGTTCTCATAAGAAACAGTTTAGCTATTAAGTGGAGGCACTCAACAATTATCTTGCTAAACCAACTTTGATATAAACCAACTTATCAAGATGAACTATCTTGAGTAGAAAATCTGGAAATTATGCTCGAAGTTAGATTACTGAGCAATTTACCTCGCAAGCACCGGCCAGGCTGCGGGTTAATAACAATCGCGCATGTAACCATTTCATAGATGCATCATATGTGGTATACATGGCAGGTGAATGGGCCCATATTCACCTTTGATATTTCTAGAATTTATGGGCTTCAACCCGAACTCTTTAGTTGGTCAATTCATTAATGAGAACAAGTGATACAAGAGAATTCGTAAAGAACTTTCTAGTTCTTTAATATTCACCCATGTGAATTCTCTATTATTGCACATCATACTTAAATTGAGATGGCTAACCCGAATGCCAACTGAATAAATTATCAGTATTGGTAAACTTCAAATTTACACCATGACATGTGCACTTATCAATAAACTTCAGGTTTATTATGACATGGGTTTTTATACCAATAGATATCCACTTTACTGTGGCATTCTTTTATTTGTGTAGTACAAACTGGAGAATAAAGCGGGTAGCTTTTCATATACAAATTATCCCGCTACAAGTTGTAGTAATAGAAGATATCAAATCTTTCCTTTATTTATAGTCTCAATATAATCAGCGCTTTCGCGTGTACTTTGGAAACTGAATAAGTTTCTTTGAGACTTACTACAGCACAATACTCAATTGTGTTTCTCCAACATAGTAATGATCGGCTCTTCTAGAGCTCTCAATTAATTTTGTACTACCACAAATTCATCAACATCCATGTGGTGAATATCTTTCTTAAAGAGAAAGTTATACCATTATGGTCATGTCAAACTTATATGCAAGATATGTTTCTTGCATTATCGTTGTCCTTTAATAGTTATATTTCCAAAATACTTTGGCGTATAATAGGTACGTGACCAACGATCATTCATGCCATATATCACCTCAAACCTCCTTTTAGGGGTGAGTGTGGTATCATCTCAAACCTCCTTCTAGGGGTGAGTGTGGTATATTCTATACCAATTTCATGTTCATATTCTTCCAATAATGAAAATGTATTCGTGAATCAGATGTTGTGACATTCACTTCGGGGATATGTGATTTTGTTATCCTTTTCAAATCTGTAAATGCGTCTGGCATTTGATTTGTTATTCTTTGCAAATGGATAACTTTTGCACCTCATTTTCACAAATGGAGGTATGTGGATCAAGATGAGATAATGATGCATTTTTCCACAAAATTTCCCGTTTGGTTTCACCAACTTCGCCCCCTAATTTTGGGAAAAGTGTCTCATCGAATTGACAGTCTGCAAATCGTGCAGTGTACAAATCCCCTGTCAATATTTCGAGGTAGCGAATAATGGAGGGCGATTCAAACTCAACATATATTCCTAACCTTCTTTGCAGACCCATTTTGGTGCGATATGGCGGTGCTACAGGCACATATACTGCGCATCCAAAAATTTTTAAATGGGATATATTAGGTTCATGACCCAAAACCAATTGCAACGGCGAATATTTGTGATAATTCGTCGGTTCGAGACGAACTAGCATTGCTGCATGCAAAATGGCGTGACCCCAAACCGAAGTGGGCAGCCGACGAACTAGCATTGCTGCATGCAAAATGGCGTGACCCCAAACCGAAGTGGGCAGCCTCGTTTTCATGAGTAAATGAGGTATTCAAGATTATACTCATGTATTGTCTCAATCTGATATCCATTTTGAATGATATCTCTAAAACTCAACAAGTTCCTTTTAGACTTGGAGGAGAACATTTTGACTGATATCATTAAAACTCAATAAGTTCCTCTTAGACTTGGAGGAGAACATTGCATTCTCTAAAATATTGTTCCTTTAGGCAGAGTTATAGTTGCTCTCCAGGAGCCTTCAATCAATTTAATTCCCATGGTTTGACATACAAAAGAAAATATATGAACATGAGAATATACAAATCTGTTTGCTTCATATTTAAACAATATTTTCAAAATCTGTTGAGGTTATTCGACTAACTAAATCAGATAGTCGACTATCATGCCTTGCGGAAAAGTCCAGTTTTAATGCGAAATATTAGATAGTCGAATAACTAAGTTGATAGTCGAATGACTTAGTAAACAGTCATCAGGTTATTCGAATAACTAAATCAGATATTCGAATAACTTAGCTTGCGGAAATTCCAGTTTTTAATACGAAATATTAGATAGTTGACTAACTTATTAGTTAATCGACTAACTTTGCTGGAAAATAAAAATTTCTTCGAAATGTAAGCATATTGAAACATTCTAAAGAACTAATACTAACATTATATCATAAACTAACTAATACGAGCTGATACTAATGACTATTAGTTTATTCACTAACTATTACAAATAAGTGAAATAAAATCAAACAATTCCATCTTCCTTCATCACAGATCCATCACAATTTAGGTGGTCAATTTTCCCCTCAGGGTGCTCAAAGAAGTCTGCCACATCCAAGTGGGTGATGTCAAAATTGTCGTCAGAGACAAAATTTGTTTCAGGGCATTTAATCTTTAGAGATGCTTGACAAGGCTCAACCAAATGTCTTGGTACACGGCAAATTTTCCACCAGTGCCCTTTTCCACCGCAACGATAACATATAGTTTATGAACTATTTGCTTTTGGATTCTCATCATATCGTGCTTGTGGCAGAGTGACCAACTTCAGGTTGCCATATCTCTCCTTTAAGCCATTCCACAAGATAGGTGGATCTTTGACTGTGATATATTCAATTTTCAAACCTTCATCAAGGTGATGGCGCAAGTAAATCAAGGCCTTAGCACAGTTTCAAACCTTCATCAAGGCGATGGCGCAAGTAAATCAAGGCCTTAGCACAGTTTCAAACCTTTATCAAGGTGATGGCGCAAGAAAATCAAGGCCTTAGCATAGTCTTGGGTGGATGCATTATTTCTGTCTTTAATGGCGTCTCCAAGACCCATAGTATCTAAGTGGATTTCAGCATCCAACACCCATGTCATATAGTTCTTGCCCGTAATTTCAAGGGCAATGAACTTTCTTTTCATAATGTTAGGCATAAAACACAATTACATCAAGAGCGTGTTCATACTTACAGGCTTTATTACAATTATCACATTCACTTCAGGGAATGGATCATAATCATCTGTATGTGTTATACACAATCTCATGTCAAATATTACTTTCATAAAGTGAAAGATTATTTTGAGAATCCTTATTGTTCTCATTACCACAATAATGACGATTATAATTTCGTCTATTGCCACGTCCACATCCATTGATACCTTCACGGTAATAATTTTGTCTTCTTTCAGACTTATCACATACTGCTACCACATTCTCTAAAGGGAATGGATCAAATTCAATTGGACGGATTTTTAATTCTTTGCCCACAATCATACATGAATTTGATCATGGCAAGGCATAGAAATTTTACCACTTCATGTGAGTGTAATTTCTTACGAACTCCGTTAGAGTTATAATTAAACTTTGTTGTCTTTGTTTGTATATAAAATCAAATCGTAGAATTTCAAGAATTTGAAAGGGAAAAATAAATTACTTACCTTTAAGGTATACCAATCAATGTTGTGATATCAAATATACCTCTTGAGTTTCCATCCCGTGGCAACAAATTCCGGCAACTTTGGTCGATTCCCGCGGCCAATTTGATGCCGGAGAACGCGACATATTATCCGTATAGAAATTCAAGATTGCCATTGGACCTCCAAACTATCAGCAAACTTTAAAAATCCAAAAACCCATTGTTTGCATAATTGAACAGAAACGTTCCAGTATACAACTAAATTAAACCAGTCATCAATTCAATTGTAACAAAAAAAGGAATAGCGGAAGTAAATAGCTAGGATCACTTGTATGTAATATAGACAACACATAATTATAGATTTTAATCGAACATAAAATCGATACTTATCTCTTGAAGCGTGACCCGGATAATGCCCGGAATTAGCGAAATTCGTGTGGGCGAATTACTCCTTAATCTTCTCAAAGTGCTTCTTGAGACGGTAGAGTCTCGTGCTGATAACGTGTTATGAAATAATATAAGAACAAGAACAATAGAGAGAAAAGTAGAGAGAGGAGTATTCTTATTGATACTTTGGGATGATTTACAATGGGGTAAGACCCCTCTATTTATAGGCGTAGAAAAGACTTAGCCTCAAAGTAAAACTCTAGAATCTCTCTAAATATAGACATTCACCTTAAATAGGATTCTATTTATAACAGAAATTACTATTTCACTTAAAATACTTTTCGAACTAGTTTTCATTATTCTGAATATTAAAATGCAACGAAAATAATTATGAAATCTCACGATCAAATTTCATCGGTGATGAAAACCATTAGATAATTCAAAAAAAGTTTCAAATATTAAAATTTAGTAATTCCAAACACATAGTAAAATTAATATTTTCAAATACTTAACCTCAGTGTTTACAATTATTTATCTAATATTGAAGTACTAGCTCATTGTTTTCATATGTCAACTTCAAACTGTTAAACTCTGGTGAAATTTAGGGACCAAGTTGTCACAAATTAAACAAGTAAATTAAAGTGACCAGCTAACAAGTGCCAAATTGTCAAAAATTAAGAGGTAAACAGCTATAATCTTCACAACCACCTTATTTCCCCACATACAAATTCACCAAATACTGATTTATACAATTTGTTGCTTTCAAAAAGGAATAGAAAATGACTGATTTTGTTACAGAAAGCTTTTCCTGTGGGAATGGAGTTTGAGAAATTTGATAGAACTTAATAGATAGATAATTATTTTGCAGCCGTCGCAGTAACGGAGGTAGAATTTTGACTCAGAAGTATTAATATATAAAAAGTAAATACAAGAAAAGAATGACAAATAAACACGTAATTTTGAAAATTTTCTTTACACTGCAAGATCTTCTTAATTTAGTGAAACCAAAGGTATTTTATGTTGTTACTCAATAAACATAAAAAAAGAAGGTAAAGTGTAAAATTTTCTTTACACTGCAAGATCTTTTTCTAATTGTTTTTTTTTCTCATCTCTTTTTCCTATTGGTTGAAAACTAGTTTTTTTTTTACTCTTATAAGTTATGAAAATATCAATCAATAATATATTAGAAGTAGAAGGAAGTTCCCAAACTAATTAAAATATTAATTAAGTTACAAAATTTAAGTGTCATTATCAAAAACCCCAAGGGCTGGTCTTGTATTTCTAACGAAGATTCTAGAAATCTTTGAATCTCTCTAAACAACATTTTTAGCATTCACACTAATTAATTAATTTGTCGGCTAAGTTCCTTTGAATTTAGTAAATTAAACAATAAGGACTTCATTCTGAAATGACAAAGTAGGCACCGTTACAATATAACCAACAAAGCTCGGGAGAAATTCAAAAAAAAAAAGTATGATTAAAAAAAGTATAAATCGATCATTTAAAAATAGCCATAATTTTAAGAATAATCGAAATTTAATCAGTTTTTACATAAAAATAAATTTAAACAAAAACATTGTTCAAAATCTAAAAATATATTCTAATATATTATACTGGAGTTCTAACATAATATATTGGAGTTCTAATATAATGTACCGATCCAGTATAATATACTAGAGATAGGAGCACTGTTGTTCCAATCTCCAATATATTGTACTGAAACTCTTTACGTGTTGAAATTCTAACATAATATGCAGAAAGTTCATACATAAGTGCACTGATCTCCAGTATATTATAATGAAACTTTTCGTATTGCAGCAAAATAATAAATATTTTTCAATAATATTACAAATATTGGCTATTTTTAAATTATCAATTCAAAAACTAGTTAGCACGTATTATTTTTATACAAAACACACACTTCCCTCTCTTACGTATAGATGAACTCGTAAAGATTATTTTAATATTGACACTATGAGGTATGGCCGTAGAAATATTTAATTCGATCAAAATCAAAGAAGAAAAATTTGTCGATCCGGTTGTAAATTTGTCATTTGTTAATTGATATCTCCTCTACCCTATACAAACTGCACTAAAAATTCCACAAGTTATATCTCCCCCCGACGATTCTAAATTCTCGTTTTTGGAATCGTAATGGTACGTAATATTTTATTAGTTAGACTAACATACATTAGATATAGTTATTAATTATTTTTAAAAATTCAAATTAAATAAAAATTAATAAGTTGAATAAAACTAAATAGAGTGAATAAACTAAAATAACTGCAATATTGTAGTCATAAGTACACGAGCGACTAGAGCACTACAAATAATAGTTTGAATGAAAACATAACTGTTAGAATTGGAATAAACAACTAAGGTAATGTAGAAGGGGACATTGGAGCAATGAACGATGTGCAGTTGTACCTCAAGTCTCTGTCAAGTGCTGGATCTGAGCAATCTACTGACCCCCGCTAGGACCAATTCCAAAATCTACACAAGAAGTCTAGAGTATAGTATGAGTACAACTGCTCCATGTACTCTGTAAATGCCTAGCCTAATCTCGATAAAGTAGTCACGATACAAAGGCGGGTCACTTGCAATAACTTGTACAAGTACAATAATAATGATAGGAAAGGATCACATGAAAAATACGACAGTTAGCTTATGAAAAAAGACTCAATTCCTAATTTCCTCATATCAAAGTTAGACTCAACACTTATCTCACTTCGCAATCAACTCAAAGCTCAACCTGGGCCTTTCCTCTAAAATTCGCCTCCAAACCAATCGAATCTAACCAAAATCGACTTAATATAATCAAACAATGCTAGGAAAATCAATTACAATAGATAAGCCAAAGATCTTTACACTTTTTCCAAAAAGTCAATAAAAGTCAACCATATGCCCGCTTGGTCAAAACCCGAGATTCGGATCAAAATTCAATTACACATTCACCCTCGAGCCCGATTACGTAATTAGTTTTGAAATTCGACCTCAATTTGAGGTCTAAATCTCAATTTTACAAAAAAAAATTCCAATTCTACCAAATCCATTATTTCTAACATGAAAATCCTAGATTTAATGTTGAAACACTTTGAAGTAATGGGTAATTAAAAATAAATAGATTATAGTTGCTTACCAATATTTTTGGAAAGAAAATCCTATTAGAAAATCACTTCTAAGGTGTTTAGGGTTGAGAGTTGTGAGAAATAATCTAAATCTCATTTTCCCCTTATTTTACTCAGTAACAGATATCGCGATTGTATGATCGCAAACACGAAACTCTTGGCAAATGCGAAAAAAGTCACTAAGACTACTATTATCACAAATGTAATGAAATTATCACAAATGCGAACAAGATTTGTCCGCAAATACAAACTACAAACTCACAAATGCGAGTTTACTACATTTTCCTCAGAGTCGCAAACGTGACAGAAAAATTCACAAATGTGAACGGTAGTACCTGCAGACTTAGCAAAAGAGAAGCTGACCCCGGCCCCAACAACATCGCAGATGCGGGTCTGACCTCGCATTTGCGAATAGGCTCTCACAAATGCGAGACCTACAGACCTAATACACAATATTCTTCTTAGTTCAAAATTCACTCAGTCGCTTATAGCCCCTCGGGTTCCAAACCAAACATGCACACACATATAATAACATCATACGAACTTGATTGTCCAATCAAATATCAAAATAACACATAGAACTACAAATCGGACATCAAATGAATGATATTTTGAAAGAAAACTCAAGAACATGCAAATTTACAATCGGGCATCCGAATCACGCCAAATCAACTCCACTTTGCACCAACAGATCATAAATAGTGAAATGAACATGTACCAAGTTTCGAAACTGAAATTTGAACCCAGTAGCAAATAAGTCAACCTACGGTCAAACTTAGAAATTCTTTAAGCCTTTAATTTACTAGTTTTCAACAAATCACGTTAAAGCCCAGTTAAGGACTCTCAAATTTAATTTGGGTCCAAGTCCGAAATCACAATATAAACCCACCAAAACTGTCAAAATATTAATCTGGATCCGTTTACATAAAATATTGATTGTAGTCATTACATTCGCGGAAAATAATGCTGATAATAGCAACATAAAATATAAACAAACCTTATAGATTCCCATGCTACTAGTCGGCATGCCGGTACTAGTGGATTTAGTGGTAAACCCGTTCTATAACTATCCAATTCATATTCTTCTTGCCAAAAGGACCACCACCATTGATACATTGATAGTTGTCACGATCCGAATTTTTCACCCTCAAGGTCGTGATGGCGCCTACTCGTGGAAGCTAGGCAAGCCAAAAACCTTTGAAAACATTAACCCATCTCATTTTATATATGATTAAACACCTAAATTTTTAATGAATAAGCAATTAAATTCAATGAAAAGTAAAATTTAGCTAAAGTCTGAACTAAATATAGAAACAACGTCTAGAAAACCAATAAAAGTCTCTACTCAGCACCTGGTGTCACAATAATACACTGACTATCCAAGATTTACTAAAAATAAGAGTTTGAAATAAAGGACATAGTCTATCTCGAATACAAATGTCAAAAGAACATGAAAATTGAAAGAAGAGACACCAGGCCTGCGGACGCCAGCAAGGCTACCCCGGAGTCTCGTAGACTGAAGTTCGTCTCCCTGACTACTGCTGCGCACCGTAAGCTGCTCCAATACCTGGATCTGTGCAAAAAAGCACAGAGTGTAGCATCAGCACAACCTATCCCATGTGCTAGTAAGTGCATAGCCTAACCCCAGCGAAGCATTGACGATGCTAGACCGGACTACCACATAAATCTGTGCAGTTATATATATACATATACACTGGAATCGAGATATATAAATTAACCAGTCAATATGGGAGGGGGGAGCATGCTGTGGGGAAGATAACAACTCCGAATAAAAATCATCAAATAACGAAGAAAGCAGCATAACTAGACATCAATAAAGAATAAGAAATCAATAAGTGCACGGCATCACCCTTCGTTCTATTACTCTCATCCTCACCAAGCAATGATATGATAAAAATGCGCACGACATCACCTTTCGGGCTTTTTCTCTCATTCTAACCAAGCAATGATATAATAAGAATGTGCACGGCATCACCCTTCATGCTTTTACTCTCATCCTCACCAAGCAATGATATAATAAAAATGTGCATGGCATCACCCTTCATTCTTTTACTCTCTTTTCTCACATATAATCAATAGAATTGGCACGGAATGGCACATCGTGCGGCACGGTATCGCCCTTCGTGTTTTACTCTCTTTCCTCACAATAAGCAAACAATGAACGGCACCACCCTTCATGCTTTAACACTCTTTCTCACCCAAACAACAATCACAAACAAGGGTCAAAGGAATAAACAAGATAATAATAGAAATCCCGGCAAGGGAACACAACTAAAACAATCAAATCCTGACAAGGTATAACATCAATAATCACACGTCCCATCAAGGAAAAATAATAAATAAGCAACAATATCCCAGCAAGGGAACAACTTAAATACTCTTTCTCTTCCCGTCACTTTTATTTCGTATCTCACTTTACAACTCGAGCCAATGCTCCAAAAGGTTCAACCATTTCATATACGTTCACAATTGTAATATAACTTGAGCCAATGCTCCCCGATATTCATAGATAACAATTTCCTTTCACAAACTTTTCTCAACAAATAGGAATCATCACCAAGGCAAGAGAAACACAACAAAATCAAGATATTCACAATTTAATGACCCACGGTTATGCTAGACACCAACATATAGATACTCGTCACCATGCCTATACGTCGTACTCAACAAGAAGAAATTATCAAATAAGACTCAACTCGTAGTACCTCAAGCTAGGGTTAGACCAAACACTTAGCTCAATGCCTTGAATACAACTCAAACCTCAATTATAGCTTTACCCCGTCAATTCCACCTCCAATTTGCTCGTATCTAATCACAAATTACTTAATTACATAAATAATCACTAAATAAATCAATCCCAATGCATAAAAATAATTTTTCCAAAATTTTACCCAAAAAGTCAAAAATCGCCCCCGAGCCCTCTTGGTCAAAACCCGAGGTTCAAACAAAAACCCAATTACCCATTCTCCCATGAACTCAAATATATAATTTGTTTTGAAATTGGACCTCATATTGAGGTCCAAATCCCTAATTTTTGAAAAACCTAGGTTCTACCCAAAACACCCAATTTCCACCATGAAAATATTTGATTTTAGGTTGAGATCAGGTTAAAAGATGTAAATGATTGAAAGAAATGAGTAAAAACTAACTTACAATTAATTTGGAAGAAGATTTATTCTTGGAAAATCACCCAAAGGAGTTGTGTTGTGAAAATGGTGTGAAATAACTTAAAAATCGGCTAAGTATAGAAAATTACAGGTCTTTGATATGGGAATTGCAAACATGGGTTGACAATTGCAAACCCTGACCCTCAGATATGGGAATTACGAAGTGAAGTTCGCATTTGCGAACATTGAACAGAATGAGGAACTTCGCATTTGTGACCAAAAATGTCGTATTTACGATAGTCCAGTTCTGCATTTGCGAACCATTTGGCCGCATTTGCGATCCCTGGCCATCATGGGAACCTTCGCATTTTCGAAATATATTATCGCATTTACGATGGAGGGCCAGGTCTGGCTATCTCTCATTTGCAAGTACACCTTTGCATTTGCGAGCCAGGCTTCGCAAATTGCAAAGCCTGCATGTCAGTTATACCAGCAAACTTTCAAGTTCAAAAATGCAACTCGTGGCCTATCCAAAACTCACCCGAGCCCTAGGGACTCCAAACCAAATATATATAAACAACCTCAAAAACATTCTACGAACTTATTCGTGCGATCAAATCGCCAAAACAACGTCATAAACATTGAATTAAACCTCAAAATCCAAAATTTCTTTCAAACTTCATAAAACCTCAAATTTTCTAATATAGGTTTGAATCACGTCAAACGACATCCATTTTCAACTAAATTTCATAAAAATAACTTAAGGCATATATAAGACCTGTACCGGATGCCGGAACCAAAATACGGGCCTGATACCAACACGTTCTAATCAAATATCATTTCAATTTTCCCTAATAATTTCAGAAAAATAATTTCTTTTAAAAATTTATTTTTCGGGCTCGGGACCTCGGGATTCGATTCAGGGCATACGCCCGAGTCCCATATTTTCATAACGGACCCTCCAAGATCATCAAATCACGTGTCCGGATCCGTTTACCCAAAATATTGACCAAAATCAAATTTATTCATTTTAGCATCAAAATTTAGCATTTTTCACAGAATTTCACATTTAAGCTTTCCGTCTACTCGTCCGGGCTGCACACGCAAATCGAAGTGAATTTAAATGAGGTTTTCAAGGTCTCGGAAGCACAAAATATATTTAAAATAGGTGATGACCCTTTGGGTCGTCACAATAGTGGATTAAGTGGCAAACTGTCACGACCCATAATTCCTCTGAAAGAGTCGTGATCGAACTTAGTCTCTAAAGTAGATAAGTCTAACATTTGCAGAATTAACATTGGTATTTACTAGCTTCAATATAACTCTGAACAATTATAATTTTTAAAACCGGTAGTGCAAGTCATAAGCCTGTCTAGGAGTAGTTATACGTAATAAATACATCATTGATCCAGAACAGAAAGGAACATCATAAATAATTATGCACGAAGCTGACTCCGAGGCTTGCAAATGCAGCAACAGGTTTTCCTTGAGTCTCCATCGTGATGATACGCACAGCTACTTCCGACTAAATATTGATGCTCATTTTTTTCTATATATATTAAATATGCATAAATGCCTTTAAAATAGCATATACAAGCATATATAAGCATGCACATGTTTTTATAATTTTTTTCATAATTTTAGGGATTCAAATTGATTTATTTTCTTCCTTTTTTATTCATAAAATCCCCAATAATTATTTCCCAAGTTATTGTTATAGTTATTTTGTCCTTTAATTTTTATACTTATGACAAAATATGTTTAACATATTTTTTTATGTATTTTTATAATTGCATTTGGTATTTTTTAAGCTAAATTGCATATAATTTTAATATTTGCCCATTTAATGTATAATTACATTTATATGCGTAAAGTTGGTCTCTTATTTTTATAAAGTGATAAATATATATTTTAAATTATTTTAGTACATAAAATTATTTTTCAAAAACTATTTATTATTTATTACAAATTAAATATAAGAGAATTGGCTATTTAAAATACAGCCATATTTAAATTTTAATTACAGCCTAAATTGAACCCAACCCCGGCCTAATTTCCTATTAAAATACACGAACCAAGCCCTAAATCCACCTACCCGACCCAAGGCCAGCTAAATCCTGGTTATATCAACGACCATCATGATTCTTTTCCTTTTTTTATCTCAAACGACCATAACCCTAGCCCATAACTCAAAGACTTCTGCCACTGTATTCTCTTATCTCCTATCTTCTCTCAACCTAACCCTTGCCCCTTTCCGCCGCCGACCTCCTTCTCCGGTGACCACCCTTCAACCCGTAAGCCTCCAATGGCTCCTCTATTGCGATGCTCATCTCCTGAGAGGTCTTCAAGGGCCATGGGCCACACTGACTTGCCTCTAGGGTTTGCTATTTGGTTGTCCATGTCTACTCCGGTGTGATTTCCAGAAAAATTACACTATATTTGTTACGATCTTTGAGTTTCTAAACATGTTCTTCCATCTCTACTTGGGTTTCTTCTGAAACCCCAATTTTTACTTACGTCTCCTAGATCTGTACTATTTTTAAACGATTCGAGTCTATTCCTTTGGTGTTTTACATTGTTCTTGAATATCTTTTACAAGAATCATTGATTTCAAGTTGTTTTGACCTTCTTCTAAAGTTAGGATTTTTTTTCGGAACTTCTTCTACACTTTGTTAAAATGATTCTTTATGTTTAAAACTTCTAGATCTTGCATATTTTGACTTATTCTATGATTTTACTCCTTTTTCAACTCGCCTATGTTGAAAACGCTAATTTCTTAATTCCAATCAACAGTTTCTTAGTTCTATTTGATAACGTGTTCGGTTAATCTGTATGTTTCTATGATTCTGTGATTTTTGCCTTATGTTTGCTTGAAAGGGTTCCTAATTATGGTTATCCCTGCCTATAATGTGATTTCCCCTATTTTGTTCACCAATGTTTCTGATTCTTCACTTCTCCTACATGCTTAACTTACTAATTCAGACTCTGCTCTACATGAATCCCTAATTTTATATATGATTCTTGTCCTACTCAACCTCTTAGGGTTCTGGTTTTTTCTTACAATGTGCTTGTTCTTATAAAGTGATGCTAAATCGGTGGTATCTCCTATTTTTGATCTTAGAATCTTTGTCATTGATCTTTCACTGATTCTGCATGATATCTCTACTGATTTTTACCTTGTAGAATGTTTTCTGACCTTATTCTATGGTCAATTATGTTATTAATTGATTTCTTAAGTCTTTTCTTGATTGAATATGCTGAAGTTTGAAGTTAACTCCTTAATTAAAAGAAGTACTTACCTCGATTTCCTGACTGACTGATTTTGAGTTTCATAATTACTTATGGACTTTGATTTTTACCTTGTTTTTCTACATGCTTTCAAACTATATATACACACTCTTTTATCAGCACAAATACACGAACACTCTTGGTTAAAAAATTATCTCTCACACTTAAAATTTTTTACTCTCTTTTGTGCTACTTGACACTGCTCTAGGTTGGTCGGCTGCAACTCAAGGCTAACCATTGTATTCTCATATTCTTTACCTTTGCTTATTGTCTTCTTTACTAGTATGTTCTAGTTTTAATTCAAAATTCCAACAACAATATGGTTCCTTTATTGCTTCAGTTCATCTTGTTTATAGTTTGCTTCTATTTATGATTTTACTGTGAAACTTATAGTTGATGTTTACATTATTATCATTTGATGTACTCCCCTTCCTTAAGATCAATATATTACCCCTCTGTGTTATTTTTGAACATGTCTGCATTAGTTATCTCTACATGTTATGTATTTACCACCATGTTCTCCATGTATCCCTAAATCCCTATCACCCATGTATGTAAGTTTGTTCTTTATATCTAGTTTTGTGACTATGCTTGGTCAGCTATTTCTGAGCATATCTACACTAATTCCTAGAACTTTGCTTAAATTGTGTGTTTACAATCTGGTGTTATATGTATTCCCAAATCCCTTGACCCATGTTTTGACTACTGAACTTGTTTTGGTTCTGTGACTCCTACCTGTGTATGAACATGTCTTAAAGGCAATGTGTTTGGACTTTCGTTCACTACCCAATCTTTTTTTAAACTGTCTCTATTGTTTCACTAAAGCATTTTCAAAAAAAATCCTTTTAATACAGTTTTTCCATTAAAACCTTTTAACTTGTGTCAATCACTTTCACTCTACCCCTAAGTCAATAAGTTCTGCCCCCTCCAGTATGTATACTGCCTTGGTATCCTCTTGAGAACCCTCTGAACTCTAGCATACTGAGGTTGGCCCTTCATCATACTGAGATTGGCCCTTCCATATTGCACTTATTTAATTTTGGTTACCAAGTATAGGTGTAAGCACTACCCCGAATCCTTGAGATCCTTAGGGAAGTTTGATGCAACTAGACTATGACATCGTCTATGAGATTGAGGCATTTGAGGCTATTGGAGGCTTTGGAAATCTGGGCCTAATCGAAGGCTCCCTATAGAATAGATTCTTATTTTCTTATATTATTCATTCATATGGTCTAATAATAACTTGTAAACAAATATTGGGGTAATTAGTGAAAGGGATAGATAGATACATGTTTATGGGGCAATACGGGTAGAAATCATGCTCATCGGACTTCGCATTTAAATCTGATTGCTTTACCAAGTAGAAATCATGCCCATAGGACTTTACATTTAAATCTAATTGCTTTACCAAGTAGAAATCACGCTTATAGGGTTTACATCTTGTCGGCTCACCATGATAAAAACCATGCCTATAGGTTTCCAGTAATTCTGTAATAGAAATCATGTCTGCAAGTCTTAAAATAAGCTTAACAAATAGATGTCGTGCCTATAGGATTTAACTTAACCCTGATTCTGTAATGACAAATATTTATGTATGTTTCGATGTGTCATCATTCTTGCTATTCCTTAAAATCAATATCAAATTTGGATATCATACCTACAGGGAACCATACTCGAAATTCTGCCTTTCAACTTAAACTAGTCTAAATAGATCAACTTGGTCCACGCTTAGTTCATTTCTGGATTGGTTTAATTAAGTAGTTTGTATTTTCTGAAATAAGTTCTCTAAAATTGCATCAATATATCATTAGACAAAATGCCTATATTTATTAAAAAGTCTGTTTTAAACCTGCCTTGTCACACTATAAAAATGTAATCATCGGCACTCTACGTATAGGCAAGAGGGAGTTTTCGAAACCTGCAATTCTGAAGCTGATTCTATTGCTTAATGTCTTTTCTGATCCTAACAATTTTTTTAGGAAAAAAAATAATGGCAATTGCTAAGGACACTACTCCTGAGCTTATAAAAAACAAGTTGCTTGTCTTTTGCATACTCACCTAGACATCTTGCCTTAGGATACTGTTTAATAGTAAGCCCTTAACTATGTTTGAGTCGTGTTGTTTATGTGCATTGTTTGAGGAGGAAAATTTGAGCCTCTAATTGCTCCCTTTTATCGTATGTGCTAAAAGTCCTAATTGTTTTGCATGTCGCCTTAGAATTTTCACCTTTAAAACCTTAAAGGTCTATAGAACCACCTATAGTTAGAGGTCCTAAATCCCTTCAGTGCCATAAGAATGGACGTGTAACAGCACACAATAGAGATTTTCTAACCAAACACTCGTTTCGCATGACCATTAAGGGGATGGGAAGGGTAGATATGGGATATGATGACTACACGCTAATGTCACGTGTAGCTCCTCATCGAAAAGTGTTTACCAGATATTGTGTGGGGTGATCCCATAAGATAACCAACCTAGGACTCATCCTTTACCAAAACTCCTTTTCTATTTAAAAACTTTGTTTACAGCTTTGCTCAAAAAATCTTTATTCTATTACTTGAGTTACCCAACGTGCGTTATGTGCAGCCTATTTGATTTAACAATTTGTTTATATGGACTAATTTGTGAATATAAGTTCGACCGGGACCCACAGTTGTGGACCAAGAGAGGTGCCTAACACCTTCCCCTCGAGTTTATTTCGAGCCCTTACCCTAATCTCTAGTAATGAAAACCAATCCAAGGGTTAATCACTCTAGGTGCTCTAATGCAGTATAACTCGTTAGGTGGCAACTCTTCAAAATACCCGATTTCCAAAAGGAAATGAGTTATGACACCTTATGAAATGTCGAAACCCGAACCTCTCTCTCCGCAAGGTGGGGAAAAAAGGGGGCGGGATACCAAATACCTGGATCTGTACAAAAAAATGTACAGAAGTGTAGTATGAGCACACCACGATCGTGCTAGTAAGTATCAAGACTAACCTCGGTGGGGTAGTGACGAGGAACATTCAAGAGACCTACTAGTCAAATAAACTAAACAAGATATGATAATGAACTACCAAGATAAAGATAACAAAGTAATATCAATAATAGGGAAAAATTCAATCTACCAGCAGTAAAGACAATAAAGCAAAACATGGATAGCAACGAATAATAACCAAGTAATTTAACACCAACATAACTGGGACACATACAAGTAAGAATATGTTCGGACAAAGAAGGCGATGCCAACTCATTCACTTACAACATTTCTAATACACAATCCTGACTATCTCAATCATCGATGTTTCATGCGATAATATCAATTTCCACGCCTTGAGTTGTCACGACCCCAAATACCCCGATCGTGATGGCGCCTATCACAGTAGTAGGCAAACCAACCCAACATTAACCACAACGCATTCTTTTTATAAAATCATTTTTCTAAAACCAATTAAGTCTCAAGTTCTCATATGAAATATATAAATCAACGGAAATATGCGAAAATCAATACAAACTATACCAACACAGCCCAACAATCCGGTGTCACTAGTCATGAGCCTCTAAATACAAACCAAGACACTGTTTGGATAATACAAATAAGTCTGAAACAATAAAATACTAGAATAGGAAGGAGGAAGGCATGGCTGCAAACGCCACACAGCTACCTTGCGATCTTTGGATAAACTCTAAATGTGTTGGAGGTCTCACTCTGATGCTCGGGCACCTGGATCTGCACAAAAGGTGCAAGGACTAACGTGATTACGCTAACTCAGTAAGTAAATAAAGTTTTATGAGCGAAGTGACGAGCATTTTAAAAATAATATATCAAGAAATCTCAACAGAAATATCAAGTCAAAATCTACGGTTCAATAATCAATTTAACCCATAAAACTCAAGTTTCAAGTAAAATCCTTTGAAACATTTGTTCAACAATTTTAGTAGAGTCTTAGTAAATAAGAAGAGTGAAAACAGAGAAAACGTCATAAACAAGCCCCTTAGGCAAGATATCACTCATAAGTATAGCCCCTCGAGAAAGCCTCTCTATCACTTGTGACTCAGCTCTCCTCACACAGTACTCACACTCAACACTCCGGCTCAATAAATTATCTCATAGTATTAATAATAATAGTAATCGATGTAGCGCTCAGCATGATCCAATATATATATAGTCGACTACGCTCATTGGGGGTGTACAAACTCCAGAGGGGCTCGTACAACCCAAGTGTCATATCATTGCGGTGTGCAGCCGATCCATATATATATCATTGTGGTGTGCAGCCCGATCTATATATATATATATATATATATCGCTGCAGAATGCAACCCGATCCATATTGTATACATATAATCCTCACCATTAAGTCATCAATCTCTCAGTCATTTACCTTACAGCCACTCGGGCATACCAGTAAAAATCAGCAAACTCAAACCAAACAGTTTCATATATTAAGAAGTATAGTAATGAAATCATAAACAGGTAATACATGACTGATGATATGCTTTCAAATCAAATAAAGTGAGAAAAAAATTAAAATACCTTAAGGGTCTAAACAGGTCGGCAAAAGGTCCCAAACATGGCGTACAACCCAAGATATAGTGTAAATCTCTAAAATACGGAATGCCATAAGATATTAAATCAAATACACGACTTAATAGTAGCTACGGGACAGAACAAGTCACGATTCCTACTGGTACACACTCACACGCTCGTTACTTAGCATGTATGTCATCTCTTTTATCAAAACAATACAAAATACCGAGGTTTCATACCCTCAGGTCAAGATATACAATCGTTACTTACCTCAAACCAGATGAAATACTACTCCGCGATGCCCTTGCCTATTGACTCAGCCTTAACGCACGTCAAATCTACCCAAAATCAGAATCATAACATTAGAATATTCTAAAGGAATGAAGCTCATTCGAAAATAATCAAATTACAACACAAAATCCGAAATTTGACCAAACCCGACCCCCGTGCCCACGTCTCGAAATTCGATAAAATTTAAATCAATAAAATCCTTATCCTCCCACGAGTCATATATACCAAAAATACCAAAATCCGACCACAAATGACCTCTCAAATCCCTAGATTAAGGCCTCAAATTTTCAAGCCATAACCCCCAATTTTTGCTACTAATTTCCATAGATTGCAAGCTTAATCAGTCAAAAACCATCATGGAAACAAGTTTAGGGTCCAAAAATCTTACCTCCACGAAACCCTCTTGAATTCTCTCTTCAAATTGCTCTCCAAAGTTCAAACCTACATGAAAATGGTGAAAAGCCACTCAAAAATCGCGAAGGGCTAAACTTATATGTTCTGCCCTAGCTAAAATGCTTTTGCGGATGAAAACCCGCACCTGCGGACCCGCACCTACGGTCCAAGGTGCCATCAGCAGAATTCACTTAACCGTTCAAGGACCGCACCTGCTATAAAAATCCCGCATGTGCGCTATCGTAGATGCTCAAACATCTGCATTTGCGGTTCAAGCTCCTCTCGTCCAATTCCGCATTTGTAGCCCTCATTGCGCTTCTGCGAGCCTGCACCTACGGTCCCCAAGCCGCAAGTGTGGTTATGATAGGAGCTTCAACAACTTCAGCTACAAATTTCCAACTCCAAACCTCCGTCAACCATTTGAAATCACTCTAAGGCCCCCGGGAACCTCAACAAAAGTATGAACAAGTCATATACCACCATCCAAACTTATATTAATCTTCGAAAGTTCAAAAACATCATCAAATCAACAAAATAACATTGGATTCAAGTCTAAGGTTTCTAAAAATATTTGAATACTGCTTTTGATCAAAAAACCTATCAAACCTCGTCCGAATGACTTGAAATTTTGCACACATATCCCTTATGACACAACAGGCTTACTGCAACTCCCGAAATTCTATTTCGACTACTATATCAAAATTTCCACTATCAACCGGAAAATACCAAAAATACATCCGCCAATTCAAGTCTAAATCTACGCGGGACCTCCAAAATACATTCCGATCACGCTCCTAAGTCCTAAATCATCTTCCGATGCTATCCGAATCATAAAAACCAAATTTTGAGATCGTTTGCTCACAAGTCACCTTCTGGTTGACTTTTCCAACTAAAAGACCAACTTAAGAGACTAAGTATCTCAAACCTTTCCAAAATCATTCAGAATTCGAATCGACTAACTCGATACCATATAACACAGATGAACAAAGCATAAAGAAGCAGAAATGGGGGAAACAGAGCGATAACTCATGAAACAGCCGGTCGGATCATTACATTAGTACACATGGCACCTCGTACCCACATATTTCTATCTCACTTTGCACAACATCATCCTCATGCTATCCAGTACATAGGGTCCACAACCAATGCAATAAAGATGTTCTAGAAGGTTCGTTTATATAACATAAAGTAGACTACAACTTCTAAACCATTTAGGAAATCACCAAGAAAAGATTATGTTATTTTTAGAAATCATTTGAATGAAGAAAATACTATTTTCAAATAAAATACAACATCAAATGAGCTATTACATTTAATATAGGATTTAATAAATTAAAACTTAGTAGAAACTTCTTTTTAAGTAAGATCTGGTATCATCAGGTTAAAGAAATTTAATTGAGAAACTAATTAGAATAAAATATAAAATTTATAGGATTGAAAGGTGAGTGTGTGTGTGTGTATATATATATATATATATATATATATATATATATATATATACGGCGAGGTCAAATTAAAAAAAATATCATATACAGCAGCGTAGTACTAATTTATTTATTTAAATTCATGATGTTACTAATAACTTAACAGGACAGGAGAAAATGATTTGACGTAGTAGTTTTACTTTAAAAAAATAATTCACCAGAATAGTAGTTTCAAGGAAAGAATTTGAGGAACAACGACAACTTAACAACTCAATGCTAATAATCTGACCCTTACAACTGAGTGAAACCTGAAATACAAATTGACAAGGTCTTAACCAAATAAATTAGGGTCTTCTCACTATTCAGCTATAATCAAATCCTAAATGAAATGAAAAACCACCGAATAACGTATACAACAAAAGAGGATTACATATATATATATATATATATATATATATATATATATATATATATATATATATATATATATATATATATATATATATATATATATATATATATATATATATATATATATATATATATATATATATATATATATATATATATACACATACATATATTAGTGTGGCGCGCATCCCTAACACACCAATTCTCACTTATTCCTTCGTAATAATTACAATAAAAGTAGATAGTATATATATTTATTGTGGCGTGTAACCCGATACCACCAATTATCCCTTATTCCTTCTTAACAATAACAACAAGAGTAAATACTGTATATATCACCATATCAATAACAACATGATCATTCACCCTTATTACTCCTTGTTGCAGCATGCAATCCGATCTCACCAGCTCACCCTTATTACTCCTTAATATATATCACCCATATTCCGCATGTTGCAGCGTACAATCCGTTCCCACCCATCCACCCTTATAACTCCATGTTGCGGCTTGCAAACCGATCCCACCAGACAACATTAATTCTCCCTTATTCCTCCTAATCATATCAACATCCAGACATAGTTTAAAATCAACAAGTCAACAACCCAATCACAAGGATCTCTACCACCAAGAGTATGAGTATACGGCAATAAGAGAATCATGGAAAAATCAATAAGCACAACAACCTTTACAAAACAACAAGACATATAAGGCACGTGAATACCACACCAGTCATCACAACAATTGAGACACATAGCATATATGCACAGGGTCATAGAGGAATTCATAATTAAGAAATAACAAAATAATAAGGAGGACAATCACTTCAATTAAGGTAATTAAGGGACAAGTAACTAGTAATGATTAGGGAAAGCTAACAACATCGTATAGAGCATATAGAGGTAAAACAAGAAATTAGGAGACCTAAAAAACTTCCCA
Source organism: Nicotiana benthamiana (assembly GCA_034376525.1). NCBI lineage: Eukaryota > Viridiplantae > Streptophyta > Magnoliopsida > Solanales > Solanaceae > Nicotiana > Nicotiana benthamiana. The sequence continues at coordinate 23,013,971 of CM067329.1, forward strand.
CTTAATGAACATAAGTACTTAAGAACCCTAAAGTCAAATTCTTCACAAATAAGTCCGAGTACACAATTGGCGTTGTACGTGCACGGACTGCAATTAGTATAGAAGACTCATATCCTAAGGCGGAGTCCCCACACAAGATTAGAAAAAATACTTACCTCAATCCGGCCAATTCAATACTCAATAGCTTTTTCTTTACCAATTCATCAACGCCAGCTCAATCTAGCCAAAAATAACTTGAATACATCAAACAATGCAATAAAAAATAATTCCAATTAACAAAGCTATGATTCTTATACGATTTGTAAAAAACCAATAAAAGTCAACTACACGGGCCAACACCTCAGAACCCGATAAAATTTACAAAAATTAAATATCCATTCCGATACGAGTTCAGCCATACAAAATTTATCAAATTCCGATACCATTTGGTCCTTCAAATCATCATCATTTTTGAAAGATTTCACAATTTTCCCAGCTTTTCCTTTAGATTCTCATGAATTTGATGTTAAATCTAAGATATAATCACAAAACATAGATGAAATTGATTAAAGATACTTACCTAGTGTTTTGATATGAAATCCCATCTTAAAATCGCCTCACCTCGAAGTTAGGGTTCAAAAATATGAAAAATAAGCAAAAACTTGAAATACCCAACTTTTAGCATGCTGGAGATGTCAAATATGCGACACTAGGTTCGAAAATGCGAACTCGCAAAAGAAAAGAAACCTTTGCAAATACGAGCCTGGAACATCATTGTTTTCATCGCAAATGAGATAGGGAGTTCGCAAATGCAAACTCCGAGAGCTTCGCAAATGCGGCACTAGATCACAAATGCGAGCAAACTCGGCTCAGGCCATTATCGCAAATGCAATACTGAGTTTGCAAATGCGAACTCAACATGCCTAGAAAAAGCGGCAAATTCCTCGCAAATACGAGTCCTTTCCTCTGCAGCTCAACTTCACAAATGCGAGGCTGCTTCGCAATTGCGATCATCGCATTTACAACATAAACATTGCAAATGTGATGACACCATAACCAGAACACATAAAGATTAATAAAATACTCCGAACCTAATCCAAAACTCACCCGAGCCCTCGAAGATCCAAACCAAATACCTGCACAATTCTGAATACATAACATAAACTCACTTGCGCGATCGAAACACCAAAATAATCTCTAGAACCACGAATCGGATGCCAAAACGTATGAAAATCACTGAACTTTAAGAGTTTTTTAGAATTGCAACCAAGCGTCCAAACCATATTTAATCAACTCCAAACGACGCCAAACTTCCAGGAAAGTCCCAAATGACATTTCGGAATCGCATTCCGACCTTGATAATACAAAAGTCAATTATGGGTCAAACATATCCATTTTTCAAATTTTAACTTTTCTAACTTTCGCCAAAAAGCCTCAAATTACCGTAGGGGCCTTCAAATCCAAATCCGAACTCATACCTAAGTATAAAATCACCATATGAAGATGCTGACATCATCCAAAACTCATTCTGAAGTCGTTTACTCAAAAGTCAAATTCCGGTCAAATTCTCACCGCTTAAACTTCCAAAACTAGATTCCTTCTTTCAATTCAACTCTGATTCATCCGAAAACATAATCCAACTATGCAAGTCGATAAACATAATATGAAGCTGCTCGTGACCTCAAACTATTAATTTAGATACAATTGCTTAGAACAACCAGTCGGATTGTTACACAAACTTATACTATGTGCAAGTGCCGAGATAATTAAGTTATGGTACCGTATTGCTAAACATCTGGATAACCATATAATAAAGGGAAGAAGCCCATGTCTGGAGCTATGCCACTGTAGAATCATTAATATTCGCGGAAACTACTAAAATTCTCGGATCTCTATCAGAGACCAGGACATGCATGAGAACTCAAAATATTATCGGAAGCTCTTATCAAAGGATTTTACCTCTGTTGGACCTAAAGCTTTAAAATTGAAAACTTAAAAGTAAAGGTCAGTCGCTACTTCTTGGTGAAGTATCTCATTCCACAAAATTTGACCAAATCATTTTTAAGGCTAAATTTTTATATTTCTTCAATTTTTCACATAAAACTTTTTTAGAAAAAGATACAGACTGCGCATGTAAATTTAGGAGGGATAAACAGAGCTATTCGATGTCTTGGATCACAGAGATAAAGGCTAAAGCTAAAACTGACTTATCGAATCATCACCCTCCACCCAAGAAAAACCATAATTTTGAACAAGTTATGCTTCGTTCCTGCATAACTTTGAGTAAGTTATGTCCCTAACCAACTCTTATAAAATTTTACTTAAAAGGGAAGCAAAAGTTAAATAGCAATGTAAAATGATCCACTTGTACATATCTACCGTCATTATAAAGGGGAAAGTACATAAATAACTATTTTAGGATATTATTTAGGAATTAACTAATACTCTTTTTTCCTAAAAAATTGAACAAATAATCTTAATTTTAGGAATATATGTCTGAAAAATTGAAATTTAGATGAAAATTTCATCTCATGTAACGAAGATATATATTCTTTTTATTATAAATTAAAAGTATTTTAAAATATTATTTTTTGTAGCTACCTTTTATATTTTATAGCAAAATAAGTATTTATGGTATATACTACCAAATAAGGCATGAAATATGTTATTTATGGTTTTCTCTCTCATGGATAGCTGGATATACCTATTTTTAAGGCGATTGTCGTTATTGTATTCATGAATACATGGATTTTAGGTGCTTTTTCCTGATGTATTTATGAGTACAACAGCGAGAATACATGTGAATACATGAACGTACAGCTAAACTACCATGATTTAGGTGCTTTTTGCTGATGTATTCATGAATACACGGCGTTGATACATGTGAATACATATGCGTATAGCTGGACTGTCCTGATTTTAGGCACTTTTTACTGTTGTATTCAAAAACACAGTAGCGCGAATACATGTGTACATGCACGTACAATTGGAATGCCCTAATTTTAGCCGTTTTTTGCTGTTGTATTCATGAACACATGGCGCGAATGCATGTGAATATATGTGCGTACATCTGGACTACCCTAATTTTTAGGCATTTTTTGATGTTGTATTCATGAATAGAACAATGCGAATACAACCAATACAATACCGTTACAACTGAATAATAGTTATAGGAAGTAATTATGTGTACGATAGTTATAGGAAGTTAATAAACTTGTTTAGTGGTTTTTGAAAATTCTTTAATTTAAAATATATTTATTAATTTTTATATAACAGTCTTCTAAGATGACTATATGGAAAACCCAATTTTGAAATTTCCCAAAGTCCAAACGACCAAGGGGAGCCCAAAACTGTTTATTGGGTCGCTGGAGTTTAGGGCCATAACATATAGGATCAAGTACACGTTGCAAATAAAGTATAAACTGAATATGTAGATGCGCTCGGCAATCATTTTCGGTGTTTAATGACAGCATAAAGTACTAAAAACTAAATTATATTTATATATTATCCAATCAAGCACAAAATAATTTAGTGCAACATAAACGTTTTTCATATAAGATTCATTTTACGATCTCAATTACAATCGAAAAGAATCATAAGAAGAATAAGCAGATTATACTAGACAACTGCTAGAGCTTACTTTAATTTACAGGTTGAGCGCGAAATTCTGTTGAAACAATATATGAGATCCAATTACATAACTTTTATAAATAAAGTAGGGGTATTTTTGTCAACATATTATTTCTGTGCCAATATACTGGCTAAATATTATTGACTTTTGATTATATGGCTAAATTTGATTATCCAGCCATAAAAATGACTAGTTATAAATTGTTTGCAAAATAAAGTGTTTCAGACCAATTAAGCAATTATCGGGGTGAGATCGTAATTTTACTTTCTTGAATCGTTCGCCGCTGTGGCTATAAGATGAAAGGTAGGTTATATTTGAAAGGCAAAATATATTACACATCAAAACTTTTAAAAGTGTCTCAATTACATATTTTTTTTGACATGTATCACACGTGTGTATTACACATAAAAGAGGCACTTGAAAACTAAAAAATTCACGTGAAACTAAGTTTCTTTTAAGGTTTTTTTTTGTTTTTCAACTATTTCCTTTAAATTAAAGAAAAAAAAATATAACCCGTGTCTTCTTCTCTAACTCCAAAACCCAGAGCCCACCCCCCCCCCCCCCTCCGGTTCGTCTTCATCCCCAATCCTCATCCTAGTTTTATCTACCACCTCATATTTCGCCTCTCCAACCCCATGACTAAGAAGAAAAGAAAAAAAAGAACATAGGAGCTATTGGGTATCGTAAACATCATCATTAATTGACTTTTTGAAAAGCTTGAAAACTTAATCTAGTCTTATTAATTTTGGTGTTCTATGACCTAAAAAATTAGTTTAAATTCGTGATTATTATTGAGTTAACCTTTATTTAGGCAATTAATTTTGATAAAAATCAAAAAACACTATTAGCAAGTTTGAAACTTTGGGTTTGAGCTTGAATTTGAAATTTGTATAAGGATTTGTGATGGATATTGATAAAAATTGATAAAGAATTGAATCTATAGTTATGGAAAAGGGTTTTTACGGTGGAAGGGTTGGTGGTTGTTGCTCCCAAATGCACACGCAAGTATACGTGGTCGACAAGTAGTATAATAATAAGAAATTTATGTAAACTACTCACCGAAATTACTAAAATTGTTATTCAGTCTAAGCTAAATCAAAGTCCAATAATATGATTATAATTATACTACAATTCTAAGTAACAACTAAATTATCAAGTAACGAATTGATTGTTTGGTATTCAGTAGGGATAAGTATTCCAGGGTTGTGATCAATTTACCATTCGTATTGTGTTCTAATTAACTCTTCATTTCATATAATTCATCCATGATTATTAATTAATCGAAATGCTCTCATAGCCTTCTCCCGAATTACTACTCACATATTCTTAACAGACTAACGCCTATATTCCTATAAAATCAATCTATTCAGAACACATTAAGATTACGATAATTAATTAAGCACGGTGAGTAGGTATATTCCTATCCTAACCACAAATCCGCTCCCCCTAAGGGTTAAGATCATGCTATCTTCAATTCTTCTCTAATCTAAACATGACTTTCCCAAGCATAGCATAGATAGTAAATAGAACCTAACTGTTGGTCAGACAATTAAGCAATTAAATGCAGACTTGAAGAAATAACCATATATTGGTGAATTAAAATCAAGGTCAAGCTAATATCAAACAATAATATTCATGGCTAAATCACAACCCCAGAACAATGGGTGTTTAGACACTCATACTAGTGTTCATCACAATAAGGTTCAATTTCATCACAAGTAGCGAAAACAAAGGGAAAAAAAGAAGAACTTGATGTTCAAAATATCTGCCTTTCCTCTTGCCTCTCTATTTCTTGCACTAGACTCTGAAAACCTCTCCTTTTTTCATCCTTGGGCGAGCTTGACTTTATATAGGTTAAGTGGGATTTCCTCCAGATTTTCAATTATGCCCTTGAACAACACTTCCCGGAATTTAGACTAGCGTGGTCGCACATATGGGTACGCATCTGGCCGTGCTAGTTGGCAGATGTTCTGTTCAGGGCGCGCTATAGATAGTGTGGGCGTGCACTTGGGCACGCTAGCCCAGATCCTTACTTCTTAAATTTTTTTTTCCTCGTCTTCGTGCGTACTTAGCTCTGAGGGGTCGTTTTTGCTCTAAAGTAGTTCCAATCACCTCTTTAATGCATCACATAGGCTCCTCATCCTACAATATATACAATCACAATTTGAGCCCATTTTTACTCAATTAACCACATTATGACATCGGAACATAATTAAACGAGAGCATAAATAATGGCTAAATTACCTAGATTCAGCCACTTGTCGACACCCCGCATCTAATTCATTGCTACCTCGAGAAATCACCATATACATTCTAGAGGTTCCTTCACTCAACCATTTCCCCTAACGCATTACACCTAGAATAACTTACATACATTTTGCCTAACAATGAACAATCCTAGCCTCAAAATTCGACTCAAGTGTCATGCAATATTCATACTTCCTCAGAGTACTCTACACAAAAGTCAAGACTTGCCTTTCCTTCACGAATCACATGCCCTCACAATCACAATGAGGAGAATAAAATCAATCCACACATATGAGTCTCATGCTCACATATATCAAAGAAAATTGCTCATACTCACAAAAAAAGTCACATGCATGCAATTAGTACCATAAGCTTGCCCCTAATGTAAATCTCTACTAATGTAGGCTCACTTGATCTAAAATCAATTAGGACTTTTTCATGGTTGTAAGGTGAGCTACGAGACGGGTAGGATATATTTAGGAGTAGTGGTTTACCCTCCTAAGCACTTTAACACATCACATAATCACTTTGAGCGCAAATACTTCAATCCCAACTTCAATTTCACAACTAAAATCACTCCCAACAATGTTCCCTCTTTCTTTAAGCATCACTTTAATTTATATCCCACTAGTAAGAACAAGCCAACAATATATTCACATATAGTTCCCTTCTTCTCTCTCTTTTCTTTTAATCTTTGCTAGTGGTGTATTATTCTATAAAATAAGTGCACCTTTCTACCTCTTATTGGTTTCACCCAAAATCCACCCACACTTAGTTCTTTCTTACTTATTTTAGCGCTCATCTCACAATTAAAATGCTATAAGAGGTAAAAGGATCAACACCGCATTACTTGTAATATGGGGACCAACTAAAAGTCTATAAGCTCAAAAGGGTTGACTAGGGATAAATGTTATTTGTGGTAAGCAAGTAAGATCAAAAAGATCAAAGAAAGCCTAAAATAATTTTTTCACATCGAGCATCACCTCTAAAAGTCAATTAAGAAAAAAAAAAGGGTACAGACTTGTAATGTGGGGACCAACTAAAAGTCTATAGGCTCAAAAGGGTTAGCTAGGGATAAATTTTATTTGTGGTAAGCAAGTAAGCTCAAAAAGATCAAAGAAAGCCTAAATTATTTTTCACATCGAGCATCACCTCAAATTTCGCTTCAACTCACATACCGGGCGAGTTCTAGACACAAGTACAATACATGGACTGCACAAAAAACCTCACCACACATGGCATATGACTCATTCCAAATCACCTCATCAAGACGCACCATTACGAGCATTCAATTTAGTGACAAACATACAGATTAAGGCACTTTAATGAGATTCAACAAATAACACTAAGTGTTACACTCTAGGGTCTATTGTGTTCGGGTGTGTTGTGTTAACGCTATGAGTTCTCTTTTGATTTTGTAGTTCGTAGCTCATTAACCTAATCTACAAAAAAATATTTAAAAAAAACTACCTATACCCGGTTCAAGTTAAACCCTTGAAAAAGAACCGTGGTCTAAAAGAAAAACCAATGGGGAGTTGCTACACTACCTAAAAAAATAAAAATCTTTTTGGTGTTTTCTCTAGACAACTTCCCTCAAGAAAATAGTCCAAAAGATCCTTCATCAGGAAGAGTCTACATATTTTCTAAAAGAAATCTTTTTTTTTTGACTTAGTCCCTCAAGAACCGCGCAGAAAGGATCCGTCGTCGGGACGAGCCACTTATTTACGTTAATCTAATGCTTCCTACTTAACACCAAAACTATCAAAGTCAACTAAAACAAAACAAAAACAACATTCAAATGATACAACTACATACATACACTGAAGTACCCCACACTTAAAAATGAAGACATGTCCCCATGGCTTAAAATGTGAAAGAGCAGTGAGGTGAAGGAACTTCCCAGAAGTGTCACTCCTGGTCGCAGATAGTGTCTTGGTTGATGTTGCACGCACGACCCAGAGCTCGCAGCCAGCCCATGAATTTCTTTTCTGACTTCACTTGTCAGTCAGCTACCGCGATTCGAGTGTGCAAACTAGCCATCTCCTGCTCCAAAGCAGTGAAACGAGACACATTAGTTCAGCCCAATCAAAAATTTATGACACAATGCGATTATTCAGACTTCACATGCTTATATGGTCACAAACTATATAATCACGTTCCATGGGGCCTTTCCACGAACACCTTGTGGGCATTAGACCTTTTTTTTATTAGCTTAACTGTCGATTTGTATTGATATCAAAAAATATACAATGTAATCTTAAGGTAGTAGTATGGACTTCTACTACTCATTTACACTTTCATTCTAGTTACACTTGAATCCTAACTACTCAATTCATATACACATCACTACCTAGCAGATAATGTTCAACCAAAGCTAAGGGTAGAAATTGAGCTTTTGTAACCCATCCTTCCATCTTTACGATTCCTATTTCTTGCACGTAATAACATTGCTACTTCTCTGAAACATTGTCCTTCATCAAAAGTCTTATTCTCAAACCTGATCAGATTTCTATTCTTCCACAGCAATGCAACAGTAGTCACAAATGCTGTTGCAGTGATCTCTTTCTTCCAGTTTTTACTCTTGGCATTGCTACAAATCCATTTCAATTCATTCTCCCAGCATTCAGAAGTTCTTGTAAGTCCCAACCATACACAGATTCTCCTCCAAACTCTACTGGTAATGTCACATTCAAAAAACAAATGTTTAAACTCTTCATCATACCTTTTGCAGAATGCACACAAAGATGGTATTTGGATGCCCATAAGCTGCAACCTCTCTATGGTAGGAAGTTTCAGATGAGCAGCTAACCAGACAGTGAATCGATGTCTAGGTAGAGCAGATGACACAAGCATTACATTCCTCCATACAATCTTAGGAAATATAGGCAACAGTGTAATATAGAGTTTATGAATTTGAAATTTCCCTAGCTTGCAAACACTCTGAAGTCTGTTGAATATATTACCTTGCAACTGAGTATTCTCCAACACCAATGTCCTACTATCCAATATCTTCTTTACCACCCATGATGAGTTTGATGGCACAGCCACAGACTCAATGGTTCTATTCTTGATATAGTAGGTATGCACCCATTTAACCCAAAGATAATCCTTCTTCTTTGCCAGATCCCATAGCAATTTAGCTATAGCTGCTTTGTTCCATACTTCCATTCTCACAACATTGAGTCCTCCAGAGGAAATAGGTTGACACACTTTGTCCCAAGCCACAAGTGCTCTTCTGGATAAAGTTGCTTTGCCTGTCCATAGATAAGATCTGCAAACTGCCTCTATAGCCTTCAATACCTTCTTAGGAATTATAAACACCTGTGCCCAATAAGTCTGCATTCCAAAAATCACAGCCTTTATCAGTTGAGTTCTGCCAGCATAGGACAAAAGCTTTGCAGACCAACAAGTAATTCTTGCTGTGATCTTTTCAATGAGAGGCAAATAATGATGAATAGCCCCTTTTAAACTTATTAGAACAATAATCTTCCGCATATTCTCACCAAGATCACAAAATAGGTGGAAATCCACCCCACACTTATCACTCACCAACACCACAACATATTTCACTAATTTCTATACACAAAACCAAAGAACAACTACTATAACAATGGTATATTAAATATACAAAAATCTGAAAAATAAAAAAGAAAAAGAGAAGAAAAAGAAACTAGGCTTCATACCTATAGTGGGAGATGATGGTGAGTAGAGAAGGACGATGGAGAAGAAGATGGGTGAGCTTGGGAAGGGAGAAAATCGCAAGGTTTGGTGATGGAGGAAATTTGGGAATAATTTGGATGAAGGGTTTTTGTCTTTGGTTGGTAGGTTATGTGTGATTGGGAAATAAGAGAAGAAGGGGGAGGGGGGTTTTGTTAGATTAAAACGTATACAAAAAAAAAACTTAAACTACTAAAAAAATTGGCGACAATTTTAACGGAACTAGCGCGCCCATATGAGCGGTCGCGCTAGTTTTAGCGCGGCCAAAACAAAACCTGGAAAAATTAGCGCACCCAGATGTGCGCTCACATGCGTGACCGTGCTAGCTGCGCATTCAGAAGCGTGCCCCAGTGCGTGGCCTAGGCAGAACTTGTGCAATTTAGCACGCCCATATGTGCATCCAATAACGCAGGCACACACCTGGGCGAAATTTTTACTCAAATTTTCACTTGTTCGTACCTCATTTGATGGCTTTAACTATTGCCCATTGTCACATGCATTGGTTAGCACTTCCTAAAACAAAAAATTAACAACTACTACTATCGTTGGGTTGCCTCCCAACCAATGCCTTATTTAACATCGTAGCACGACTTTTACAACAATTCAATGGGTTGTCTCCCATCCAGCGCCTGATTTAACGTCACGACACGATACAGAGTCTCACTTACTCATTAGCGAGTACAACCTTGGTTTTTTTTACGATTAATCATTCCTCCCCAATAATGCTTGACTCTATGACCATTCACTAAGAATGTCCTCTCACCATTTAAAGCTCGCAGCTTGATTGGACCATAAGGAGTAACTCTCACCACCTCAAAAGGACCTGACCATCCTGACTTTAGCTTCCCAGGAAACAGTCGTAGTCTAGAGTTGAATAACAATAACTGTTGGCCTGGCTCAAAGTGATGTGGATTGACATGCTTGTCATGCCAGAGTTTTGTCTTTTCTTTATATAGCTTGGCATTTTCATAAGAGTGCAGCCTGAATTCGTATAACTCATTCAACTGCATAAGTATTTTCTCACCTGCAGTTTCAAGGTCTATGTTCAGCTTCTTAATGGCCCAGTATGCTTTGTGTACAAGCTCAACGGGCAAGTGGCAGGACTTCCCATAAACCAGCTTATAAGGGGACGCTCCAATTGGCATTTTATCTGCAGTCCTATACACCTATAGAGCATCATCCAGCTTTGCAGCCCAATCCTTTCTATTCACACTCGCCGTCTTCTCTAATATTTTCTTTATTTCTCTGTTTGACACCTAAGCTTGCCCACTTGTCCGCGGATGATATGTTGTAGCAACTCTGTGGCGAACTCCATATTTAGCAAGAAGGTTATTCAATAATTGATTGCAAAAATGAGCCCCTTCATCACTTATTAAGGCCCGTGGAGTCCCAAATCTCGAGAATATGTTCTTTTGCACAAAAGCACCTACCACCATGGCATCATTTGTTGGCAGAGCAATTGCCTCCACCCATTTTGACACGTAATCAATGGCTAGCAAAACGTATTTGTTTCCTCTGGACGGTGGAAACGGCCCTATAAAATCTATCCCCCACACATCAAAAAGCTTAACTTCTAGAATATTATTTAAAGGCATCTCATGCTTCCTTGTGATTGTTCCCGTTCTCTTACATTGGTCACATTTCTTAAGGAATACGTGGGCATCCTTGAATAAGGTTGGCCAAAAGAGACCGGATTGTAACACCTTTGCAACTGTTCTATTTCCTCCATGATGGCCCCCATAAGGTGATGTATGACAATTATACAACACTAATTCCACCTCTTTTTCAAAAATGCATCTCCTTATCAACTGATTTGCACATTGCTTAACAAATAGGGCTCATCCCAGAAATAGAAGTTCACATCATGTACGAACCGCTTTCTAGATTCAGATTGGATTTCGGGAGGGAGTACTCCACTCCAAAGATAATTCACATAGTCTGCATACCATTGGGGGGTTTGGGTTATAGCAAATAGTTTCTCATCAAGAAACACTTCTTTAAGTTCACCCTCATCCATGTGATCATGATTTTCCAACCTTGATAGATGGTCAACTACTTGGTTCTCTGTCTGCCTTCGATCTCGTATTTCTACATCAAATTCCTGCAGCAACAAAACCCAGCACATCAAACGAGCTTTGGATTACTTTTTCATAAATCAATGCCTGATTGGTGCATGTTCCGTAAGGACTATGACTTTCGTTCCCACCAAGTATGCCTGAAATTTCTCAAGGGCCCACACAATGGCTAACAACTCCTTCTCAGTGGTGGTGTAAATCAGTTGTGCATCATCAAGAGTCTTACTCGCATAGTAGATGGAATCAAACATCTTGTCCTTCCTCCGGCCTAGCACTGCCCCAATAGCAAGGTCACTCGGATCACATGTGAGTTCAAATGGTAGAGACCAAGCAGGTGCCACAATAATGGGGGCAGTCACCAACTTCTTTTTAAGTTCCTCAAATGTATTGAGGCAAGCATCATCAAAATTGAAAGTTACATCTTTTTCAAGCAGCATGCACAAAGCAGTAGCAATTTTTGAAAAATCCTTAATAAAGCGCCGATAGAAAATCGTGTGTCCCAAGAAACTCCGGACACAATTCACTGAGATAGGTGGAGGTAATTTTGCAACTGCATCCACCTTCGCTTTATCAACTTCAATGCCGCTCCTAGATACTTTGTGACCCAACACGATGCCTTCTTGTACCATAAAATGGCATTTTTCCCAATTTAATACCGGATTTGTTTCTTCACAAAGGGTCATCACCTTGATTAAATTCCTCAAGAAATCATCATAAGAAGGCCTAAAAACTGAAAAATCATCCATAAACACTTCCACGAATTTTTCCACCATGTCGATAAAATAGCCATCATGCATCTCTGAAATGTGGCTGGGGCATTATAAAGACCAAATGGCATTCGCATGAAGGCAAAAGTTCCATAAGGACAAGTAAAAGTAGTCTTCTCCCGATCCTCTGGCCATATGACAATCTGATTGTATCATGAATAACCATCAAGGATGTAATAATATTCATGCCCGGCTAACCTGTCTAGCATTTGATCGATGAATGGGAGTGGGAAGTAATCCTTGCGAGTTGCCTTATTGAGCCTTCTATAATCAATGCAGACTCTCCAGCCCGTAACAGTGCGAGTGGGGATTAGCTCATTCTTCTCGTTCTCAACTACTATCATTCCTCCCTTTTTGGGCACACATTGAATTGGGCTCACCCAGTTGCTATCAGTAATGGGAAAAATGATACCTGCTTCAATCAACTTGATGACTTCCTTTTTCGCCACCTCTTTCATAATGAAATTTAATCTCCTTTGTTGCTATATACTAGGGCGGTGTCCATACTCTAGAAAGATTTTACGCATTCAAAATGATGGACTAATACCCTTGATGTCAGCTATAGTCCAGCCAATGGCCTTTTTATGATCACGGAGGATTTTGAGCAATTTTTCTTCTTGAGTGCTGGTCAAGATGAATGAAATAATCACGGGAAGTGTCTTTGAGTTCCCCAGATAAGCATAGCATAGATGCGCTGGAAGTGGCTTGAATTATAGCTTCAGAGCTTTATCAATAGATGGTTTGGTGTGGGTTAGAGTGATTCTAACCCCATGTACATAACAACAGGACATATCCACCACTTGCTCAATTTCTCCTACCCTTGCATCTACACTATTTTCTACGTCCCCAATCAATACTCATCAACAGTATCTGCAGGGCTCATATAGAGTATTAATGATGTGGAATCACCTTCCACCACAGAGATCATCGATAGTTCTTCATAATGGGATGGTAACTTGAGTGCTCTATAAACATTGAAGACCTCCACTCGGTCACCCACCCTCATCGTTATCTTTCTTTCACACATCAATAATATCTCGGCCCGTGGCTAAGAATTGATGCCCCAAAATAAATGGGAATTCCTAATCAGGCTCGTAATCCAGGATGATGAAATCAGCTAGGAATATGAAAGAACCCACTTGAACTTGCACATCTTCAATCACTCCCTCAAGATGGGCAAGGGAGCGGTCAACTAACTGTAAGGTAACTGTTATTGGGCGTGGCTCACCCAACCCCAACTGTCTGAATATAGATAGCGGCGTCAAATTTATGCTTGCTCCAAGGTCACATATAGCTCACTCCACAGCATGTTTACCAATCGTGATTTGGATAGTGAGACTACCTAGATCCTTCAATCAATAAGGTAACTTGCCTTGAATTCTGGAACTGCACTCCTCAGTGAGTGCCACAGTTTCGAACTCGGTCACCCTCCTTTTTTTCGCCCCAATGTCCTTGATGTACTTTGCATATTTGGGTACTTCTTGTAAGATGTCAACCAATAGAATATTAATTTTTACCTGCTTTAAGATATCAAGAAACTTTTTATATGTGACATTATCTCGTAATTTCTGTAGTCATTGAGGGAATGGAGGTGGTGGCCTTGCAACCAATTATGGGGATTGCTCAGCCACCGTCTCTCCAACTAGCTTCTCTGACTCCTTGGCTTTCTCTCATGTTGATTCTACAGTGGCTGGCATTTCATTAAAAGTCACATATTTCCTCTTTTGTAGATAGAACTTCCTCTAGTTGTCTCCCATTCTCAAGGACACGGCATTAAGGCCCGCCCTAGGATTGGCTTCAATGTCACTTGGAAGAGCTCCAGCTGGTCTAGTGCTTTGAGAACTAGCAAGCTGTCCCATTTGACGCTCCAAATTTCTCACTGTTGCGGCGAGGGCTTGCTGTTCAGCCATCACTTTCTGAGGGAGAGCTTGTTGTTCAGCCATCACCTTTTTTAACATGTCTTCAAGATGACTTGTAGGACTCGCTTGTAGTTCAACCTGAGGTGGTATATATTGTTGTTGAGGGGCTTGAGGCATGTATTGATTCTGAGTGCCCTGGTTTCCAACCCAAGAGGAGTTTGGGTGGTTCCTCCAATTGGGATTGTAAGTGTTCCCATATTGGTTTGTTTGGCCCCTATTTGAATTACCCACAAAGCATACAGACTCTGGGTTTGCGAGGCATATGTCGCTCGTATGCCCCTCTCCATATATTTCACAGAAAGCTTGAACTTGTTTTACCGATTGTATTTGCTGCTTGTTGATCCACAAGTTTATCTGGTTGACTTGATTGGTTAGTGTAGCAATCTGCACTGATATTGCTGAGATGGCATCTAACTCGAAAACCCCAACAGATTTTTGCACTGTGTGTATGCCCATCTCTCCTTGCCAATCCATGTTGCTCTTAGAGAATTTATTCAATAATGCATATATCTCCTCAAAGCTTTTCTCCAACACTTGACCCCGAGCTGCAGCATCTACCACGGTCTTCATTTCATAATGTAGCCCTTCTATTAAAGTGTGAGCTAACACTTCATTCGTCTGATTGTGATGAGGACAGTCTCTGAGTAGCCCCTTGAACCTTTCCCAAGCTGAGTATAAAGATTCTCCTGCTTTCTGTTTGAAGGCCACTATTTCACTTCTGATCTTTGCGGTTTTTCCTGAAGAAAAAAACCTTGCCAGAAACTTTCTTGCCAAATCATTCCATGTTGTAATGGAGTTAGCTGGTTCTGCCTTTAGCCACCGCTTAGCCTCACCCAATAGAGAGAATAAAAAAAGTGTGAGCCTCACATAATCTGGCGTGACCCTGTTAGTGATATAAGTATCACTAATCTCCAAGAAGTTCATAATATGTTGCTGTGGATCCTCGTGCGGAAGACCCATAAATTGCCCATTTGCATAAAGTAGCTGGATCATGTTCTTTTTCAGCTCAAAGTGCCCGGTGATCTGGGCTTCACTATACTGGAGGTGACATTAGCAATGTTGGGCATCTCCACCTCCTGAACAACCATAGGTTGCTCCTCTGCCATGTCCACAGGAAATTGAACAAGTGTCTGAATATTATTCGTGTCCCTAGCTTTACTCAACCTCCTGTGAAATGTTCTCTCAGGTTCAGGATCAAAGCCTTGAAGTCGGTCTTGGCTTCTAACCCTGCTCATTCAATCAAAGTTCCTTAGATCTGAGCAACAATCAAGTAATGTTAGACTAGACGAAATAAGCAATTAGAGCAAAAGCTAGCAAGTAGCTAATATTTAAGTCCCCGGCAATGGCGCCAAAAACTTGTTGATCCCAAATGCACACGCAAGTATACATGGTCGACAAGTAATATAATGATAATTTGAGTGTCGAACCCACAGAGACTTGTGTAAACTACTCATGAAATTACTAAAATTGCTATTCAGTCCAGCTAAAATCAAAGTCTAATAATATGATTATAATTATACTACGATTCTAAGTAACAACTAAATTATCAAGTAATGAATTGATTGTTTGGTATTCAGTAGGGATAAGTATTTCAAGGTTGTGATCAATTCACCATTCATATTGTGTTCTAATTAACTCTCTCTTTCATATAATCCACCTAATTGCTGATTAATCGATAAATGCTCTCATAGCCTTCTCTCGAAGTACTACTCACCTATTCTCATAGACTCTATATTCCTACGAGATCAATCTATTAAGAATGCATTAAGATTACGATAATTAATTAAGCACGGTGACTAGGTAGATGCCTCTCCTAACCACAAATCCGCTCCCCCTAAGGGTTAAGATCATGCTCTCTTCAATTCTTCTCTAATCTAAACATGGCTTTCCCAAGCATAACATAGATAGTAAATAGAACCTAACTATTGGCCAGACAATTAAGCAATTAAACGCAGACTTCTAGAAACAACCATATATTTGATTAACTAAAATTAAAATCAAGCTAATATCAAACAACAATACGCATGGCTAAATCACAACCCCAGAACAATGGGTGTTTAGCCACTCATACTAGTGTTCATCACAATAAGTTTCAATTTCATCACAAGTAGCGAAAACAAAGGGAAGAAACTTGGTGTTCAAAATCTCTGTCTTGCCTCTTGCCTCTCTATTTCTTGCACTAGACTCTGAAATCCTCTCCTTTTTCATCCTTTGGCGAACTTGACTTTATATTGGTTAAGCGTGATTTTCTTCAGATTTTCAACTATGACCCTGAACAACGCTTCCTGGAATTTGGACTAGCGCGGTCGCGCATATGGGCGCTCATCTGGCCTCACTAGTTGGAAGATGTTCTGTTTAGGGCACGCACCTGGACGCGCTAGCCCAAATCCTTACTTCCTTGATTTTTTTTCTCGTCTTCGTGCGTACTCAACTCCTAGGGGTCGTTTTTGCTCTAAAGTAGTTCCAATCACCTCTTTCATGCATAACATAGGCTTCTCATCCTGCAATGTATACAAATCACAAATATAGCCCATTTTTACTCAATTATCCACATTATGACATCGGGACTAATCAAATAGGAGCATAAATAATCACTAAATTACCTAGATTCAGCCTCTTATCAGTGGTAATGTGATGGTGATAAAGAAGATGATGGGGTTAGGACGATGAAGGTGGGGGGGGGGGGGGGGGGGGGGTTTTTTTTTTTTTTTTTTTTTTTAAGAAGATGAGAAGAGGGGGTTTGGGGGGTGGGGGGGTTGCAGAGGTGTTTTTCAATTTTTCTTTTTCTTTTTCTCGATTTAACACGTGACAGATATTGATTAGCGCGTATAAAAGCAATCTTTGAGTGTATGTGGTTAAATAATAAAGTGGTGTGTAATTGACATGTCTTTAAAAATTTTGATAAATAATATTATTTTCGTATTTAAGAGGTATGTAAGGATTTAGGAACAAAGTGATAAAGTATGGTTTTTGCTAATTTGAAATAAAGATAATTGAATAGGTCGGATCATGTACTACCAAGATTTACCATTTCCCCTTTTCCAATCATGTCTATAAGAATAATTCTTTTTCAATAAAAAGGGCAAAAATGGTAAAACATCCAAGATCGTTAGTAACTTAGCATACTGTCAAGATTTTTTTTTTTTTCAATTCATACGGAATTAATAAGCATCTTCATTACCTTTGTTTCATCTATCATCAGTACTCAAATCATAGTCTTAACGGTGTTATTTATGATAAGTTATATCTCAACAAAGTACTAATAACTAAATAAATTTATTTATTAGTATCAGGGAGCATAAAATAAATTCAATATAATATTAAGCTCAATCATGGCCAGGAATAAAACCCGAAATAAGTAGGTAAGGATTTAATGCATTTATATGAAAAATGTCATCTAAGCAGGGTCAGAATTCATCTCTAATTCCTATATAATTCTGTCACAATTCACCCATATTTTTTTGTCTTTTCCCTCCTCCTGAAAAATATGCTCGTACGTGTTTTTTTCTTTATTTACTATGGCATGAGAAAGCATGAATCAAGAAGTCAATGCACTTGAAGAAAAGTTGAAAAGAAGACAGACAAATATAGCTTAACTTAGTAGGGAAATTGATATTGTGTAGTCGCATTATATATATATATATATCAAAGTAATATCCTACTATCCCACATTTGAATACTACACACATATATATAATGATCTCTTAAATTCCCTTTGTTAGCGATTGGGATTAATAATGTAGCAGAGAAATAAATGTTGATCGAGATCTTTTAGTTATGACTAACTTTTTACGAGGTTACACGATGCACGGAGAAGTAAACGACCGTTAAGTTTAATATTAATGAAAAAAATGAATATTTAGAGCATGTTATGAAATAATAAAAGAAGAAGAACAATATTGTAGAGAAAGAGAGAGAGAAAATTCTTATTGAATTTTGGGGTAATTTACAATGGGGTAAGACCCCTCTATTTATAGGAAGAAAAATGACTTAGCCTCAAATTAAAACTCTCTACAAGTAGACATTCGCTCTAAATAGAATTCTATTCTTAACACACCCCCTTAAATGTCTACTCAATAAGTAATGTGCCTCGTTAAAACCTTAACTAAAATAAAACCCAATGGGAAAAAATTCTAGAAAAGGAAAAAGAGTACACATGTTTATAAATGCGTCTATTAGTTGCCTCATTAAAAACTTTACAAGGAAAACCCAGTGGGACAAGACCATATAAGGTAAAAAGAGTACAACGTGCATCAACTCCCCCTGATGAGAGCATCAATTCACATCCTTGAGCCTTCGCATTCCAATCTTGTACACCATCTTCTTTAAGGTTAACGTCGGTAGAGTTTTGGTGAATAAATCAACCATATTAACTCCAATGAATATATTGCACCTTGAAAATCCTCACTATCACATTATCATGCTTATAATTATAGCAAGATACAAATGTGTACAAATTGCACTTAGCATGTGGTACTTCAAGACCAAAAATTATATATGCTTTAAGTGGTTTAAGTCGTTCAAGGATTGTCATATAAGTTCAATCATATAAGCCATCTAAAGAGGCTTTAGTGCATATCAAGTTTTTATGTCTTGCATAGACATATAAGATATCGAAAACTGATTGCACACCATTGACTTTATACTTTCAAGTATTTGAACTACATGTCTTTCATATGGAATCAATTCTACTTGAACTGTATCTCTTCCATTTGGCCAATACTTTTGTGTCTATGTTCGATAAACTTAAGATCCTCATCTATACTTAGCGCTATGATAGATGTCGTCGACGAACAGTTTATATCGGTTCCAATAAATATTCATAAAGACATAACATATAGATTTCTTCATTTATATATTCAGGTACCTGAATCTCTCATGAGATTTTATGAAATGTTATGTCATGTGATCTTCTAGATCACTTGCATCCTCTATTATGATCACTTTGATCATTTGCTCATCTTCTTTATCAAGAAGTTCTGTTTGAAACTGATTTGTCTATACGCTTCAAGCGTACCATAGATTTTGTCCTTCTAGGACTTAATATGAGCATTTGCAATGAGAATATAGTAACTTTCTTTGGGTCAATAAATGCGTATGGCATGCTTTGCAATATGTTGCAAATGAATTATCTTTTTATGAACTTCAAGTTCATATTATCCTATTCGGGGATCATGATTTACAAATGATAATACGTTCGACGTAACTTTTTCTTAATTGTTTATCATATCTCCCCCTCATGTTAGAAAAGCTAACTTGTTTCCTCAACTTTGAGAACTCATCTTTGGGCGTTATGGTGTTAATTATAATGTACACCGCACATAAATTATAATAAGATGTAATTATTTGGTTCCTGACCCTGAACCATTTGTGAGGGAAGAATGTAATATACTTTCGTATATAACCTATATCAAACTGATATAGATAACTTTGCGCTCGTAAGCAATAGTTTGGCTATTAAGTGGAGGCACTCAATAAATTATCTTGCTAAACCTGTTGTGATATAAACCAACTTATCAAGATAAACTATCTTTGACAGAAAATCTGAAAATTGTGCTCTAAGTTAAATTATTGAGCAAATTACCTCGCAAACACCAAGTTGCGGGTTAATAATAATCACACATGTAACCATCTCATAGATGCATCTTATATGGTATACATGGCAGATGAATGGGCCCATATTCACCTTTGATATTTCCAGAATTCATAGGCATCAACCCCAACTTTAGTTGGTCAATTAATTAATAAGAACAAGCAATGTAAGAGAATTCATAAAGAACTTTCTAGTTCTTTAATATTTTGCCCATGTGAATTCTCTATTATTTTTGCACATCATACTTAAATTGATATGGTTAAACCATGTATACTAACTGAATAAATTATCAATATTGATAAAGGTCAGGTTACACCATGATATGTGCAATTATCAATGAACTCCAAGTTTATTATGATATGGGGTTTTATATCAATAAACATCCAGGTATTGTGTGACATTCTTTTGTTTGTGTAGTACAAACTAGAGAATAAAGCAATAGCTTTTCACATAAATATTATCCCGCTATAAGTTGTAGTAATAGAAGATATCAAATCTTTCCTTTATTTATAGTCTCAATATAATCAATCACTTTCGCTTATACTTCGGAAACTGAATAAGTTTCTTTGAGACTTACTACAACACAATACCTTATTGGTAATCAATTGTGTTTCTCCAATAGTACAATTGGCTCTTGCAGAGTTCTCAATTAATTTGGTACTACCACATATTCATGAACATCCATATGATGAATATCTCTTTTAAAGAGAAAGTTATACCATTATGGTCATGGTCAAAATTATATGCAAGATATGTTTCTTGCATTATTGTTGTCCTTTAACAATTACATTGCCAAAATATTTTGGCGTACAATAAGTACGTGATCAATGACCATTCATGCCATAATAATGACATTATTTTCTTATATCATCTCAAACCTCCTTCTAGAGGCGAATGTGGTATATTCACTACCACTAGCATGTTCATATTCTTCCAATAATGAATATGTATTCATAAGTCAGATGTTGTCACATTCAAATCATGGATGGACCATAATTATCTATATGTGTTTTATAAAATCTGATGTCAAATCGATGACAAATATTACTTTCATAAAGTGAAGATTATTTTGAGAGTCTTTATTATTCTCATTATCGCAATGATGACGATTATAATTCCTTCTATTGCCACGTCCACATCCATTGAAACCTTCACGGTAATAATTTTGTCTTCTTTCAGACTTATCACATACTGCTACCACATTCTCTAAAGGGAATGAGAATGGAGCAAATTCAATGGGACGGATTTTCAATCCTTTGCTCACAATCATACATGAATTTAATCATGGCAAGGCATAGAAATTTTACTACTTCATGCGGGTGTAATTTCTTACAAACTACATTAGAGTTATAATCAAACTTTGTTATCTTTGCTTGTATATAAAATCGAATTATAGAATTTCTAGAAATTGAAAGAGAAAAGTAAAATACTTACCTTAAATCCAGAATTTAATCATGAAGGAAGTTCATAGAATAACTAACAATTATTATGCTCAATCCCAAAGCTTCTACTCAATTGGAGCTTTGTTTGGACTTTGTTTGGAGAGTGAGATTAACCCTTCAGCATGCTACTGCTTCCATTGTACTCCAAAGTGGTAATGCAACGCTCGATCTTTCGGGACGCAGTATACAAGAAATACGCTTGAAATAATATCAGAGACCTTCGAAGGTAGTAAAGTCACCCAAGAGAAAAATTAAGGCAAACCCAATAACTCATTGTTCTCCTTTTTCAAGGGAGTAACAACCTCTTTCAATATGCAAGAAAATACTGAACGATTTTTCTAATCATTAGAGTCTCGTGCTGATAACGTGTTATGAAATAATAAAAGAAGAAGAACAATATTGCAGAGAAAGAGAGAGAGAATTCTTATTGAATTTTGGGGTAGTTTACAATGGGGTAAGACCCCTCTATTTATAGGAAGAAAAATGACTTAGCCTCAAAGTAAAACTCTCTACAAGTAGATATTCACTCTAAATAGAATTCTATTCTTAACCGAGTATATATATGCACTAAAAAATTACTATTCACGAATTAAAAACTTTTTGATTTCCTACGCTGGAAATCCTTAGGTAGTTTTATTCTCTACTTCGCCGTAATATGAGCAATTCACACTCCAGTTTCACATATTCCAAAATATCTTTGTTATATAATATATATAATAATAACAATAACTCAATACTTAAGTCAGAACTTAAAAACTGTTATGAAATCTCCTATTTAAGGTGAATGTCTATAATTAGAGAGATTCTAGAGTTCTATTCTTGGTAGCTAAATCATCCCCCTCCCTATAAATAAAGGGGTCTTCGACCATTGTAAACAATCTCTAAGTATCAATAAGAAGAACTCTCTCTATTCTTCTCTCTATTGATCTTGTTCTTGCATTATTGTTCTTGTCTTTTATATTATTTCATAACACGTTATCAGCACGAGTCTCTAACCAATTGAGATATATGTTTGATCTCCAAGGACTTTCACTTGTTTTGACACGTAGGAATCCAATTACTGCTACACCGCTTCTGACTAGCATCTTCCTAGTTTGAGTATGAATCCAATCACAGCATCCTAATTCATGATGGAAACATTTTTCTAGTTAATCCCACGTCGAGAATAGGCTAAAGAAAGCCATCTATGAAAATATACGTAAAGCCATATACCCGTGTTTACTAAGCATCAGTTTGCAGTATTCGCAATCCACATGAGTTTAGTTTTGTGGACTCGGAAGCATTGATATGAAGAATCTCTATACGGAAAAATAGAAGAGATGGCATCACCATAGTAACGCAACGGGATGGAAACTCAAGAGGTATATTTGATATCACAACATTTATTGGTATACCTTAAAGGTAAGTAATTTACTTTTCCCTTTCAAATTCTTGGAATTCTATAATTTGATTTTATATACAAACATAGACAACAAAGTTTGATTATAACTCTAATGGAGTTTGTAAGAAATTGTAACCACATGAAGTGGTAAAATCTCTATGTCCTGCCATGATTAAATTCATGTATGATTGTGGGCAAAGAATTGAAAATCCGTCCAATTGAATTTGCTCCATTCCCTTTAGAGAATGTGGTAGCAGTATGTGATAAGTCTGAAAGAAGACAAAATTATTATCGTAAAGGTATCAATGGATGTGGACGTGGCAATAGACGAAATTATAATCGTCATTATTGTGATAATGAGAATAATAAAGATTCTCAAAATAATCTTTCACTTTATGAAAGTAATATTTGACATGAGATTGTGTAAAGCACATGATTATGATCCATTCCCTGAAGTGAATGTGATAATTGTAATAGAGCCCGTAAGTATGAACACGCTCTTGATGTAATTTTGTTTTATGTCTGACATTATGAAAAGAAAGTTCGTTGCCTTTGAAATTTCGGGCAAGAACTATATGACATGGGTGTTGGATGCTGAAATCCACTTGAATGCAATGGGTCCTGGAGACGCCATTAAAGACAGAAATAATGCATCCACCCTAAACTATGCTAAGGCCTTGATTTTCTTGCGCCATCACCTTGACGAAGGTATGAAACTATGCTAAGGCCTTGATTTTCTTGCGCCATCACCTTGACGAAGGTTTGAAACTATGCTAAGGCCTTGATTTTCTTGCGCCATCACCTTGATGAAGGTTTGAAAATTGAATATATCACAGTCAAAGATCCACCCATCTTGTGGAATGGCTTAAAGAAGAGATATGACAACCTGAAGTTGGTCACTCTGCCACAAGCACGATACGATGAGAATCCAAAAGCAAATAGTTCATAAACTATATATTATCGTTGCGGTAGAAAAGGGCACTGGGCGAAAATTTGCCGTGTACCAAGACATTTGGTTGAGCTTTATCAAGCATCCCTAAAGAGTAAAGGCCCTGAAACAAATTTTGTCTCTGACGACAACTTTGATATCACCCACTTGGATGTGGCAGACTTCTTTGAGCAACCCGAAGGGAAAATAGACCACCTAATCGGTGATGGATCAGTGATGAAAGAAGATGGAATTGTTTGATTTTATTGTACTTATTCGTAGTAGTTACATACGAATCCTACATATTACATGTGTTTTAAGTCTAAAAGCTATACATTACTGATACATAATTATTTTATTTGAAGTAGTTCTGTGCGTGATTAAACACATTATTGTTGCATATATGTGTTTAAATAACAATATTTACAATTTGCTAAAATCATTGCGTGGAACTATGTACTCTGTATTTGATTGACGAATTGGACTGTAAGGTAAAAATTAGATAATAACTAAATACAAAATGGCATTGTAAATTGTTTTTTTTTTTGCATGGCACCTTATTACAAATAAATATATAATTCTCTAGTTAGAGCACTGTGAATGTAATGATTTTGTATTCGTTTTTACATGTACAGTAATATACACATGTTAATACCTTGTCCTTAGCGTAAAATCACATTATTCCTTTTGTATGCCAAACCATGGGAAGTAAATTGATTGAAGGCTCCGGAAGAGCAACTGTAACTCTGCCTAAAGGCACGACGTTTATCTTAGAGAATGCAATGTTCTCCTCCAAGTCTAAGAGGAACTTGTTGAGTTTTTAAAGATATCATTCAAAATGAATATCAGATTGAGACAATACATGAGTATAATCTTGAATACCTCATTTACTCATGAAAACGAGGCTGCCCACTTCGGCTTGGGGTCACGCCATTTTGCATGCAGCAATGCTAGTTCGTCTCTGACTGACGAATTGACACAAATATTCCCCGTTGCAATTGGTTTTGGGTCATGAACCTACTATATCCCATTTAAGAATCTTTGGATGCGCAGTATATGTGCCTATAGCACCGCCATCCCGCACCAAAATGGGTCCGCAAAGAAGGTTAGGAATATATGTTGAGTTTGAATCGTCCTCCATTATTCGCTACCTCGAAACATTGACAGGGGATTTGTACACTGCACGATTTGCAGACTGTCAATTCGATGAGACACTTTTCCCAAAATTAGGGGGAGAAGTTGGTGAAACCAAACGGGAAATTTTGTGGAAAAATGCATCATTATCTCATCTTGATCCACATACCTCTATTTGTGAAAGAGGCACAAAAGATTATCCATTTGCAAAGAATAGCAAATCAAATGCCTGACGCATTTATAGATTTGAAAATGATAACAAAATCACATATCCCCGAAGTGAATGTGACAACATCTGATTCACGAATACATATTCATTATTGGAAGAATATGAACATGAAATTGGTATTAAATATACCACACTCACCCCTAGAAGGAGGTTTGAGATGATATATGGCATGAATGATCGTTGGTCACGTACCTATTGTACGCCAAAGTATTTTGGAAATATGACTATTAAAGGACAACGATAATGCAAGAAACATATCTTGCATATAAGTTTGACATGACCATAATGGTATAACTTTCTCTTTAAGAAAGATATTCACCACATGGATGTTGATGAATCTGTGGTAGTACAAAATTAATTAAGAGCTCTAGAAGAGCCAATTATTATTATGTTGGAGAAACACAATTGAGTACTGTGCTGTAGTAAGTCTCAAAGAAACTTATTTAGTTTCCAAAGTACACGCGAAAGCGATTGATTATATTGAGACTATAAATAAAGGAAGGATTTGATGTCTCCTATTACTACAACTTGTAGCGGGGTAATTTGTATATGAAAAGCTACCCGCTTCGTTCTCCAGTTTGTACTACACAAACAAAAGAATGCCACAATAAAGTGGATATCTATTGGTATAAAACCCATGTCATAATAAACCTGAAGTTTATTGATAAGTGCACATGTCATGGTGTAAATTTGAAGTTTACCAATATTGATAATTTATTCAGTTGGCATTCGTGTTAGCCATCTCATTTTAAGTATGATGTGCAAATTCACATAGGTGAACATTAAAGAACTAGAAAGTTCTTTACGAATTCTCTTGTATCACTTGTTCTCATTAATGAACTGACCAACTAAAGAGTTCGGGTTGAAGCCCATAAATTCTGGAAATATCAAAGGTGAATATGGGCCCATTCACCTGCCATGTATACCACATATGATGCATCTATGAAATGGTTACATGCGCAATTGTTATTGACCCGCAGCCTGGCCGGTGCTTGCGAGGTAAATTGCTTAGTAATCTAACTTCGAGCATAATTTCCAGATTTTCTACTCAAGATAGTTCATCTTGATAAGTTGGTTTATATCAAAGTTGGTTTAGCAAGATAATTATTGAGTGCTTCCACTTAATAGCTAAACTGTTTCTTATGAGAACAAAGTTATATATATCAGTTTGATATACGTTGTATACGAGAGTATATTCTCCCCTCACAAGTGGTTCAGGGTCAGGAACCAAATAATTTCATCTTATTATTAATGTGCTGTGTATATTGACATGATAATGCACAAAGATGATTTCCCAAAGTTGAGGAAACAAGTTAGCTTTTCTAACATGAGGGGGAGACATGATAAACACTTGAGAAAAGGTTACATGGGATGAATTTTCATTTGTATATGTATATCCCCGAATATCATGATATGAACCTGAAGTTCATAAAAGGGATAATTCAATTGCAACATATTGCAAAGCATGCTATACGCATTTGCTGACCCAAAGAAAGTAACTAAATGGAAGAGATACAATTCAAGAAGAATTGATTCCATATGAAAGACATGTAGTTTTGAACCTATAGTTCAAATGCTTGAAAGTATAAAGTCAAAGGTATGTATAATCAGTTTTCGATATCTTATTTGTCTAGCATGACATGGAAAACTTGATATGCATCTAAAGTCTATTATATGGCTTATATGACTTAACTTGAAAGATTTAAGTTGCTTGAAGCATATGCAATTCTTGGTCCTGAAGTGCCACATCCTAAGTACAATTTGTGTACATATGTATCTTGCTATAACTATAAGCATGATGGTATCGAGAATACATCTATGAAGATATTGAAGAGTCATTCCACGACATTATATGAAGATGTTCATATCTATCAAGAATGATGATTTCAAGGTGCGGAATATTTTTTCAAGTCAATATGGTTGATTTGTCAAACGTCTACCAAAGATCGTTTTGAAGATGATGCACAAGATTGGAATGCAAATGCTCAAGGATATAAATTGATGTACTCATTAGGGGGAGTTAATGCGCGTTGCACTCTTTTTCCCTTACAAGGTTTTGTCCCACTGGGTTTTCCTTGCAAGGTTTTTAACGAGGCAACCAATAGGCGCATATTCAAACATGTGTACTCTTTTTCCTTTCTTTAATTTTTCCCATTGGGTTTTGGTTTTAAGGTTTTAACGAGGCACATTGTTGAATAGACATTCAAGGGGGAGTGTTATGAAATCTCCTATTTAAGGTGAATGTCTATAATTAGAGAGATTCTAGAATTCTATTCTTGGTAGCTAAATCATCCCCCTCCCTATAAATAAAGGGGTCTTCTACCATTGTAAACAATCCCTAACAATCTCTAAGTATCAATAAGAAGAACTCTCTCTATTCTTCTCTCTATTGCTCTTGTTCTTGCATTATTGTTCTTGTCTTTTATATTATTTCATAACAAAAACAGATATATAGTGGAAGACGAAGGAGAATCAACAAAAGCGCAAGGTTCATATTTACCTAATTTAAACCTACAAGTTTGAAAGATTGTCATTTTGTTGTTTTCAAAAAAATTGCATTACAGTGAAGTTTTAGCTTTACCCTAAAAGGAATATAATTTATATATGCTTACAATTACACTGTAATTATATTCTTTTGTTGACTATTAATTTTTTAACGTATTAAAACAAGTTTTAAGTATTAATTTCACTTTTATGATTATCCATATATATATTTATCTTTTAGATGTCTGATAGTTAAAAAGAAATACAAGAAAACAAACAATAAATGTTAGAGGAAAAAAAATGGAGAAAGTCAAAGAAAAATCTCCTTATACAAAAGATTTCCTTCCCCTTCCCTCCATGACCTAATTTTTCCCCAACTCTTTAAGCAAAGCTTCAAAACTTAACACTACCAACAAAATTATCTTCTCTTGGCTGACCCCAGTCGCCTTATACGGCGGCTTCCTCCGCCGGTGCCTCACCAACGCCGGCCTAATAGCTCAATCCATGCAAATCGACGACGAACAACCATCCATTTTTGGGGTCCAAAACCAATTATTACTCCATCATCAGAACCCCAAAAACAATCACTTATCTTAATTCACGGCTTTGGTCCTCACGGCGTTTGGCAATGGCGTCCACAGATAGTTCTTCTCTAACGATTTCGACATATACATTCCTAACCTCGTATTCTTCGGCCGTTCTACGACCAAATCTTCCGACCGGTCCGAGGTTTTTCAAGCAACTTGTGTTATTAAACTCCTCGAGAAAATCGGAGTTGAAAAATGTTCGGTTATTGGGACCAGTTATGGTGGTTTTGTGGCGTATCACATGGCGAAAATGTGACCGGAAAAGGTAGAAAAGGTAATTATAGCAAGTTCAAGGGTTAATATGAAGAAAATAGATAACGGCAAGTTACTGAAGAGGGCTAAAGTTGAAAAGATTGAGGATTTGCTTTTGCCGGCGACGCGAGTCAACTCCGGACGTTGATTACTTTGTCTACTCACCGGCGTCCGCCGTATATGCCGGACTTCTTGTTCAATGATTTCATCAACGTAAGTTTATTATGGCTTATGGTTCGGATTTGCCGCCTACTATAAAAAATAGGCCTTATTTATGCTTCGTTTGAGTTTTTTATCAAAAATATCCTTGCTGTTATACTTTTGGATCAATTTACCATTCAATCGTTAAATATAACTTACAAGTTTATAATAGACACGTGACAACATGTGATTGGATCTGATTAAAAAAAATTAAAGCATTTTTATTAAAAATTAGAAAGAATTATAAAAATAAAAAAAATATTTTAATAAAATATTTTCATTTTTAAAAAAAACTGAAAAAATATTTTCAACAAAATATTTTCATTTTTAAAATTTTTTATTTTATTTTTTTCAATTTTATAGCATTTCGTTTTATTTTATTTTTTCAATTTTTTTTTTTAAAAAAAAAAAGAATTTTTGTTTTCTACATGATCCTATCAGATCACAGAAATGTTTGTTTTTAATGAGCTTTATAGTTAAACCGTATAGAAATAATAATGAAAATAAATTAGATGCGCAAAACTGCATGAAACTATAATTATATAAATTATTCTCATTTAACCTTAATGAAAGAATAATTTCAAAATTATCTCAGTTACTCTCAACAAGGGAAACGTGACAATCATTTAAGGATGGAGAGACTACTTATTTCTTTTTTCCCTATTTTTAGTTTGCAATTTTTGTGTTTTTTTTTCGTCCTTTTCTTGATTTGGTTTACTTTTGCAAGACCCGTGCCTTCATTTAATATGATCCAGTCTATCTTCGACTATAAATGGCTTAGTAATTGCTAATAAATCACCGAAAAATGGAAAGCAAGTTAGTAATTAGTTTTTCTTTTAATTAATTATTATAATTATAAGAACACGTGAACCATTAAATGCTAGTATCAAATAGTTTCCAAGATATATTCCAATATCTGCTTTATAAAAATTGTCTAATTGCCTTGATTAAAGGAGACTGTACGGTTAATTCCAATAAATAATTCAAATAAAACATATTTCTTTCATTGAAGCAAAAAAGAAAGAGCATTGCAGATGTAAGATTGTTCATATACAATCCCCGAAATTGCTCCATTGACTTAGTTGTTCAAAAATACTTTCTTATTAAAAAAAACTGAAAAAACGAAATGCTATAAAACTGAAAAAAATAAAATAATAAATTTTAAAAATAAAAATATTTTGTTGAAAATATTTTTCTTTAGTTTTTAAAAAAATGAATATATTTTATTAAAATATTTTTTTCTATTTTTATAATTCTTTTCTAGTTTTTAATAAAAATGCTTTAAATTTTTTTAATCGGGTCCAATGACATGCTGCCACGTGTCTATTATAAACTTGTAAGTTATATTTAACGGTTGAAGGTAAATTTGACCCAAAAGTATAACAGCAGGGATATTTTTGATAAGAAACTCAAACGAAGGATAAATAAGACCTATTTTTCATAGTACAAGGACAAACCTGACCCATAACCGTTTAACATTTATACATTATGCGAATTTTTACCCTATCAAATAGTAACATAATTACATGTAGTTATCTGGAGATTAGCAAGTTGAAAATTAATTTGCTATATAAGTGTTAAAAAATATACTGAATCAATTTTTGTAAGTTAAATTCATTGCTCCCGCTGCCCAAATTCTCCTGTTCTTTGATTAATTATCTAAGTTTCTTTTAATTACCAATTGTTGGATTAAAATTTGACGTGAAATTTTGCATTTGAAATACTTTTGCTTAATAATTGCATGAAAATATTAGTAATAGATGCTAAAATTATCAATTTTTTTTGTTTAATTAGCTTTTAAAAAAGCACAAGGTGGTGAATTTTTTGGGATAGTATGAGTAATCTTTAACCTTTTTTCCTTTATGCACAAAGATTGGGTGTAAAGTTCTGCATACGTTAATATTGATTCATTTTTAGTACTTTACAATCATATTTCCTTTATTCCTCCTTCGGTTACAATAATAATTCTAAACAAAATACTAATATACGAGTTTGATTTTAATTCCCTTATGTATTACCTATAGTTTTGCAATAAATATTGGGAAAATGCTTAGAAATAGAGCGTTCAATGTGAGCGGGGCCCGTTAGCCCATCCCAACCCGTGTACTTTAATAAGGAATTTTTACCTATACATCCCATATAGCAAACCTTATTACCATTATTGTGCATTGTTTGGTTATTACCCTCATATCCCATGTTTTTGTTACAAAATATGTACCAAACGAAATCTTTCCTGATGTTGCATCCTAAAATAACGCCATTTATTAAGGCTCAAATCTATGTTAAATAAATTGTAGCCTAAAATAACGCATGTATTTATGGCTCCTAATTAATCTTTGATTTTGTACCAAATAAATGCTAAATCACTTAAGGTAAAATATTAAATGCTCCTAATCGAATCTCTCCTCTAAACTGAACCGAAATCATACTCTCATTCCTCCATTGAAAATCAGATTTTCTAGTTATTCTATGATAGCAAGTTTCGTAGTTCCTCCGTGATCATACTCTCATTCCTCCAGATTCGCTCAGATTTTCTCATATTTTGTAGTTCTTCCGTGATTGCCAGTTTCGAAAAACTTTCATTTTTATACATCAAATACTGAAAATCATAATTGACACGGTGATAGTCAATCAGTACGGAGATTCTACAATGTCAAAAATTCCGATAATGCTTAAATGTAATGGTTATTAGGATAACTATGGCAGTTTCTGAGATTTTGAAGTTGATGCCATTTTGGTTGATGATAATGCAAGCTATGGAATTCTCCAGTCTACAATTGCAGAACAATTATCGATTGATACATCGGATAAAATTGTAGAATAAAATACATTGTGAATAAAAATTGTCCTCCGTTGCAGATTAGGAACGATATGGGCGTTCGTGTATATATGGAAACGAAAAAAGAGAATAAAAACTATGTTCGTATCCCTTATGTATTAGCATAAGAGATTTCAATATGGAATTGGTAATCACCAATGAATGCCCCACCAGTATAGGTAAGTTTGCGTCGAACCGAAATATGAGATTTTTGTGTTCTCTATTCAACTACAATTTGACGCCATTTATCTATAATGAAAATACAATGTGAATGTATTGTCTGCAGGTTCTTCAGGATCATTAAGGTTAATCGAAATTCCATCTTCACCAGCTATTGAGGAATATCAAAGTGAAATAATAATTGAATCTTCTCAAACATGTATTGAAGAAGGTCAAGTGTACCAGGACAAGAAGACGATAGTTGCTGCAATGAAGAATTATGCAGTTATGCAGAAGTTCCAGTTTAGAGTTAAAAGATCAAGTTGTAGAAGGTTTGTGGTTACTTATTCATTTTCAAAATTACTGTATTATTTCTATGTAGGCAGTTGTAGTTAATTGTAGTAAATTGTAGTTAGTTATAGTTAATTGTAGTTAGTTGTAGTTAATTGTAGTCAATTGTAGTTCATTGTAGTCAATTATAGTTCATTGTAGTCAATTGTAGTTGATTGTAGTCAATTGTAGTGACGGGAAAGCCAGTTTGTATGTAATTATAGTCAATTGTAGTTAAATGTAGTCAATTGTAGTTCATTGGAGACACATTGTACTTAATTGTGGTCTTTAATAAATATGTCTGAAAATTAGATTTTTTTGTAGCTACTGGCTTGTATGTGTTGCTGAGAACTGCAAATAGCATTTCAAGGCAACGTCTATTCATGATTCATCATTGTTCAAGATAAGAAGTTTTAGCCGACAACACACATGTTGCTGAATGGACGAAACATTCATAAAGCGCAAGTGTACTGCAACAGTATTTGGTAGCATTGTCGTTCCAAAGTTTTGTGATCCTAAGACTGTTTACACGCCAAAGGACATACAAACTGATATGTTATCCGAACATGGAGTCAACCTAAGCTACATGCAAGCATGGAGAGCAAAGGAAAAAGTATTACGATTTTTGCTAGGGAATCCGTGTGACTCGTACAACAGATTACCAAAATATTTTTATATTCTTGAGAAGAATTATCCCGGTTCTGTTGTTAAATTGAAGAAGGCAGCAGATGATTGCTTCTTGTATGCATTTGTTGCTCTTTGTACATCAATAAATGGTTGGCAACATTGTAGGCCGGTAGTAGTGGTTGATGGGACATTCTTAAAATCAGCATATATGGGTATTATGCTGACAGCAAGCACCATGGATGCAGCAGGTAATTGATGTAATAATGTTGTAGTTACAATGTACTTAGTTTATATTTATATAAATCAATGTATTTAAAATGCCTAAATTCTCCATATATATATTTGTATTTAATAGTTAGTCTCAAGTTATGCCTACAAATTGTAGGTTCTATTTTGCCCTTGGCATATGCTGTTGTTGATTCTGAAAACGACGCGTCTTGGAGGTGGTTCTTTGAACAATTCAAGGAGGCATATGGTGAAAGACCTTCTATGTGTGTTGTCTCAGATAGGCATGAGAGTATATCGAAGGCAACATCAGTTGTCTATCCGGGAATGGCACACTACTTTTGCATGTGGCATATATGGACAAATATAAGGTCAAAATTCAAGAAGGCACATCTACAATTACATGAATTGTACTTTGCTACAGCACGGTCATATACTCTGGATGAATTCAATGAAAGGATGATGAAGATTCAGGAGGTAGACCCACGTGTATCGTCTTACCTATATGATATTGGCTATCATAGATGGTCAAGAGTACATGCAACGGCGAATAGAACTTTTACTATGACGTCAAACATTGCAGAGTCGTTGAACGCTGTTACAAAGGAGGCAAGAGAGCTGCCAATATTTGATCTATTGGAGTATATGAGGACTATTATAGAACGTTGGACAAAAGATAAGTTATTGAAGGCAAAGGGTACTTTCACATTACTTGGGCACAAATTCAACAAAGAATTGGAAGATAACAATACATTATCCCAGAAACTAAAGGTAATATATTCTTGTTTGGTGCAGGAAAGAAAAAACAAAAAAAGTAGTAGCTGTTGAACTTGTTTCCAGTGAGTTTTTAAAATATAGTCAAATGTAGTTAAATGTAGTTAAGGTTATATGAAGTGTTTCCAGTGAATTTTTAAAATGTAGTCAAATGTAGGTAAATGTAGTTAAGGTTATATGCAGTGTTTCCAGTGAGTTTTTAAAATGTAGTTAAATGTAGTTAAGGTTATATGAAGTGTTTCCAGTGAATTTTTAAAATGTAGTCAAATGTAGGTAAATGTAGTTAAGGTTATATCCAGTGTTTCCAGTGAGTTTTTAAAATGTAGTCAAATGTGGGTAAATGTAGTTAACGTTTATATGCAGTTTGTTTGTAGCTGATTTGTAGTTAGCAGATTGTTGCTAACATAGTTAACTTATTGACACCTTATTATTTTCTTTTTGATCTTGAATTGTAGGTGAAGGCTTCAACAGATCATATACACACTGTGTTAGATGGTGTGAAGCGGTACATTATATGTTTAGAAAATAAGAAATGTAGCTGTGGACAATTCCAACTTGATGAACTTCCATGTGCACATGCTTTGGCATCATTAAGGCATAGGAATGAAAGGCTGGACAACTATTGCTCACCGTATTACACAACGAAGAGCCTTCTTCTTACATATGAATTGCCAGTTAATCCTCTTCCTGATGAAGCGAAATGGGATGTTCCACAACATATTTTGGATGATGTAATAAAGCCACCGGCTGGAGATAAAAGGCAGCCAGGAAGACCTCACAAGGAAAGTACAAGGTGTCATGTGGCAATTGTGGAGGTTAAGGGCATAACAAAAGAAGTTGCAAGAATGCGCCGAAAAAGGCATGAATATAGTGTAGCTACAATAGTTATTCAAAATAAATGTTAGTGATCCCAGATTATCGGAATTTATTGTGTCACTGTAATACGTTTTGACGATAATAAAGAAGTTTACTAATATACTTGAGTAATGTAAACTGTTTGCATATTGTAGTTATAATGTACTGTAAGTGATTTCTAAATGTGTTATAGACATAATAGATAAAGACAAAATGTTGTAGATAAAGACAAAATATTGTAGTTCATATTCATGAAACCTAAGCAATTAATTACAATTTTTGTAGTTATATGAATTTTGTAGTTAATTGTAGTTATTTGTAGTTAATCATAGACAGTTGAAAAATTAACGTATTTTTTTGTATCTATTGGATGGTATGAGTTGCTGAAAACTGCAAATGGCATTTCTATGCAACGTCAATTCATTATTCTTCATTGTTCAAGACAAGAAGTTTTATCGGAAAATATAACTGAGCAAATGTACTGCAACAGTACATGTAGCATTGGACTTCCAACAATTTGTAGTTATGTAATTGTAGTTATATGCAGTATAGATGTGTAGTTATATGGAATTTTAGGTAATTGTAGTCACTACATTAGTAATTTCTAATGTATTCATGAAGCTATTGTTCAGTACAACCAAACTAACATAATTCTCCACTAACTACAACATTGTTCAGTATTCATGAAACATTGTGGGGTACAACCAAAATTCATTACAACAGTACACTCTACTTCTTCTTTCGTTCAACTTTAGTTCTCTCATTCTTTGGCGGTGGACCCTTCCTCCTTGCAAGCCTGCCGGTAACCTCACTCTCACTGATTGAACCATCACTTAGCTTCTTTGTGGCGTAGTCCCACAACAGAGCTCCATAGCGTCTACGGTGTTTGTCAATATCAGTAAGATCTTCCTTTGGTATAGACAAACCACCATTGCTAATATATTCCGCAAAGGCAGCCACAAATACACCGCAATCCCTGCAGAATATGAGTAATTTTCATTAAATACCAAACCATAAAAAATAACTAATTAAACATATAGAAAGGGAGATTCGTTTTTTACAGTGAGCCTTCCTTCTGTTGTGGAATCTTGGCAACCATCCATTGTATGTCTAGAGGGTCCGTAACTGGCTCCTCTACGTATGACTTTGTAGTCTTGAAGTCAGTGTCTTTGCATTTACCGTAGAAACCACTGCATGACAAATAAAGAGGAATAATGACTGAAAATTCTTCAACCAAGGTTTGAACAGTTTTGTTACGCTTTGCCCTCACCAAAGAATCATAAACATACAGTTGTCGGTCCTTTATGTCAAACACTAACAACAACTAATGAAAGTTCTCTACAAGGTTAACAGGCATTACCACATAATCCACAAGATCCCATGCTACATTAGCAAGAATTCTATAGCCCATAATGTATTCTCCGATATCATCATCGGCTTTAACAACAGAATTCCTATGATCCATTGGAGCAGCAGAGAACTTCTCATAGATACTTTCAATTTTCATCTTGAACAAGCAATCGGTTGTTGTAAATCTACATTTGATGTTGGGGCCATATTTCCCCTTTTTTCTCGAATAGTACATTATAACATCAATGTGCTTAAGAAAGTAAAAGTTCAATTTAAAATAAGTTGTAGTGTAGACAAATATAAATTGATGTACACCACAAAGACAATAACAGTGAGCCAGCTACAAAATATAAATAATAGCTACAATATACAAATAACAGCTACAAAATATGTACTTCAAGTCTGTGTATTTCAATTTACTGATATCCAAATCTAGTTATATGTAATCTAGTTATAAGTCTGTACATTAAGGCAATCTGTACTTTAAATGCAATCTGTAGTGTTCAATAACTACATATTGTAGTCAATTGTAGTTAAATGTAGTCAATTGTTTTTACTGTAGTTAATGCAATCTGTAGTTAATGCAATCTGTAGTCAATTGTAGTCAATAAGAACTACATTTGGATATAATAAGACATACTTAAAGATGTTTAGATAATAGAAGCTTTTGGATACCACTTGTTCAATATCAACAATTAAGAGAGCATACAAGAGGAAAGAAAACAAAAAGAAATCAAAATTCAAATGCCTATTTTTTTTTATGTACACCACAACGACAATAACAGTGATCCATCTACAAAATACAAAATAACAGCTACAATATACAAATAACAGCTAAAAAATATGTAGTTCAAGTTTGTGTATTTCAATTTACTGATATCCAAATCTAGTTATATGTAATCTGGTTATAAGTCTGTACATTAAGGCAATCTGTACTTTAAATGTAGTCATTTGTAGTTAACTGTAGTGTTCAATAACTACATAACAGTGAGCCAGCTACCAGATAAAGACAAAACAGCAATGATAATCCATATACTTACTGTACAATTGATTAATTGTCCGGGGTGAGCAAGGGCGTAGAACCAGTCCTTCTTGTAATTTTTTCGCAACCCAAATCCAACAAAGGATTGAGATGGTTATCCTTCTTCGAATAGAAGTGTTTCCTCCTGTAATAATACTAGAATTAAACAAAACAACTACAAAAAACAAAAACATTGACAACTTTAAAGTCTAAAAATGAGAGAAAAAAAAAATAAAACAAGTAACAACATAAGACATTTAAGCACCATACCTCCTAGATGATTTGTCACTTCGATGGTATAACCAGGTAGTAAAACTATCTATTAGTTCAGGATCAACATCTTCACCAATGGGACTTGTGAATGGGTGCTTTATGTAAAAAAATTTTGGCCCAAAAGACGTGCTGCCTTCAGTACTGTAGAGTGGAGTGAATGGTGATCGTGCATGTTTTCCAGGTAACCTTGTTCTTCCTTGATGAAGAGGGGTTGAATCAACTTGAATTGGGTCACCATACATGACCATTTGTGATAGGTTTTCTGGAAGTTCAAAATCGTCCAGTGTCACACCTTTCTTTTCAGTTCCTCCACGCATCACACTAATCTCCTCTTCTTTTTCAATGCATTCTTCGACAACTTCAGTCATAGTTACACCATGAATTGGTGACTGTGGAACATTGGCTTCAACATATGCTACAAAAATAATGCATATGCTTAAAAGCATTATAACACTGTATAATAAACTATTCTATATTAAAAACGACATTATTAAAAAATACCTTCTTTTGATACAGCAGCTGCTTGTTGGAGGTCATCATACAAATCAACTTGTTGTTCAAGTTGTTGAGGAGAAGAGGGAGCTGATAAGGAAAATTTATTATTTATTAGCAATTCCTGATGGAAGTATATATGTATGTAGGAATTATGTAGATACCTGTTATACTGGGGCCTGCACGGAGTTGAGGACCAAAATTGAACTGAATATGTTTGTTTTTCTCTGCTTGATTATGTTCGTTATATTTTTTTGAACTAGCAGCAAACTACATTGTGAGAGGAATGTTTTAGAGTTAGAATAAATTATCATAACTATTATATAGTGTTAGTTACAAATAACAGTGAGCCAGCTAAGTCATATGTAGTTCAAGTCTGTATATTAAAACAGTGAGCCAGCTACAAAATACAAATAACAGCTACAAAACTACAAATAACAGCTACAAAATATGTAGTTCAAGTCTGTACATTAATGCAAACTGTAGTTTTAATGTAGTCAATTGTAGTTAAATGTAGTGTTCAATAACTACAAAATATGTAGCAGTAAACTACATTGCGAGAGGAATGTTTTAGTGTTAGAATAAATTATCATAACTATTATATAGTGTTAGAATAAATATATGTAAATTCTTACCTTGGAATCATCCAATTCATTTCTCTTGTTGCCAGCATTCACTAAGCTTTTCAAAGATTCATCTATGAACTCTCGAAGTTTTGAGAGTTCATCAAAAACATCATTCTTTAACTGATCTAACTTTCCATCAACCTAAAAATTAAATGTATGTGAGTTGGTAAGAATATTCGATTAGTTACACTAAAATAAAAAGAACCTACAATGTCGAAGGAATGAAGGCAATTGGTACTAAATAATGACTACACAACTGTAATTTCTCACAGTACCTGCTCAAGCTTCTGTTCCAACTTCCTGATCTGGCTTCTTACAGATTCCATGTCATTTGTGGAATTAGCCTCTTCATGTTGAATTGTCGGAGAAGCAGCAGATGGGACTACTGATGGTTGACTAACCGCTTCATCTTCATAACTAATCTTTCCTGGGAGATTGAGCGCTCCAATCTCTTCCCCAGATGCAACCATGTTTGAGAACTGAAAGATGTATGAAGACAGTTAAGTAAATTTGAAAGAAAATTGTAGATGTCATGTAGTTACTATAGTAGTAATTGAAGAATTACACAAAGGTTAACAAGAATACCTTGAGCCACTCAAGCTTGATGATTTTTTCTTCATGAACATTTAACCAAATCTGTCCTTTTGTAGACGACCTCTTAAAATACGAGGAATGGAGTCAGAGCACCATGTAGCAAGCTCGGTGCTGACAGAAGAACAACACTCGTACAACCACACTTGTAAGGCTAACGAGCATCCCCGTATAAGATAAGAATGGACGTTGGGACTGAGACGATGTCTAACGGACTCAACAACTTGCTTGAAAGATTTTGTACCCCATGGGTACGAATCAAAATGACCACTCTCTATAAGAAAAAACGTAAATTTGTCTATCAAACTAACATTGTCCTTATCAGAAGGACAAACAAAGAATTCCAACATATACAGAATACACAACTGTACAGCATCCAAATCATTTGTCCAGGATTTGGATGTCACTACATTTCTCAAAAGTGATTTCTCTACCCGAGATTTGTTAGGGAAATATTTAGTCATTAAATGGCTTACATAACTAGAATTGTAACCATAGTCCGATAAACTATCAACACAGTTAAACCAGTTATCAAACAAAAATCTCTCAAAGAAAAAATCAATTTTTGTCCATTTAAAAGAACAGAAAAATAGTCGCCAGTAGACTTTGATAACTCATACTTCATTGGAAGATGAATTGATTGGTTCTGCATGCAGATTGGGGGCATATCTAATAAATAACCAAAACATATTTTCTTGAAACCACTTAATTGGGTTGGGGACAATAAAGACTTTATCTGGCTAGGAATCGTTGGACCACACAAGCTATGGAACCGTATCACACCATAATCAACATTATGTTGAGCATAGTAAGGTCCATTCTGCAAAAAAAGTATATTAATTGTCGTTAGAATGAAGCTAGATTTCAGCATTACAATATATAATGT
This sequence comes from Nicotiana benthamiana, assembly GCA_034376525.1. Classification (NCBI taxonomy): domain Eukaryota; kingdom Viridiplantae; phylum Streptophyta; class Magnoliopsida; order Solanales; family Solanaceae; genus Nicotiana; species Nicotiana benthamiana. Next base: position 23,053,564 of record CM067329.1, read on the forward strand.
AACATATCATATAACTACATTTTTAACATACAAACTACATTTTTCCTACATTCTCAGTAGAAGTTATTTTCCAAAAGTATAACATAAATTTTAACCTACAAACTACAGTATAACTACAAGGAACTATACTGTAACTATAACTTAACTATTTTTATATACTGTATTTTTATCATAGTTCCAAATAAAAAGTACGGAAAAGAGTCAGAACTGCCCCTAACGTATTGACTCCAGGTTAATAATGCCATCCATTAACCTATTTTGAAGAAAATTCCCCTACCGTTAAAATTCTGGCATATTTGTGCCCCTAACGTATTGACTCCAGTTTAAAAATGCCCCTACCGTTAACCTATTTTGAAAAAAATGCCCCTACCGTTTTAAATATAAGTCCAGTCAGTTGTTAGACTTAGGGGCACAAATATGCCACATTTTTAACGGTAGGGGCATTTTCTTCAAAATAGGTTAACGGAGGGCAATTTTAACCTGGAGTCAATACGTTAGGGGCAGTTCTGACCCTTTTCCCTAAAAAGTACAGTAAACTACATTAAACTACAAAAACTATAATTAACTACAAAATTGAGTCAATAGTGACACTTCCAAATAAAAATTACATGAAACTACATTAAAATACGAAAAACAGCAATTAGCTACAAATTTGATTCAACATTATAAATTGCCAATCAAATTTGAGTCAACAGAGACAGTACCAAATAAAAATTACATGCAACTACATTAAACTACAAAAAATTACAATAAACTACAAATTTGATTCAACAGTATAATTTGCCAATCAAATTTAGGTCAATTGTGACAGTTCCAAATAAATATTACATTAAACTACAAAAAACTACAATTAACTACAAATTTAATTCAATAGTATACTTGGCAATCAATTTTGAGTCAACTGTGACAGTTCCAAATAAACATTACATTACACTACATTAAACTACAAAAAACTACAATTGACTACAAATTTGATTCAACAGTATATTCTTCCAAATCAATTACACATTAACTCCGAATAACAACAATTAACTACAATTTGTATAAGCACCCCTAATATGCAATAATACAATATATTTTTACAAAAAACGCTTAGACGCCAAAAAAATAATTGAATTCTAATTTTTTTGCAAAAAAATATTAAACTACAAAACATTGTCGAGAAAAAAAAAGTTGTTTACCTTAACTGAAAGTTGTTGTGGAACCAATTTTGTGGTTTTTTTAGAGTGTTTCATCTTTTTTTGCTTTGAGGGGGAATGAGACACCTTCTGTATTTTTGTTTTTTGAACTTTGGGTGAATCGTCCACAAAATCATCATCATCGACCATCAAGCTTTTGCCCTTTCGCTTGCGTTTTTTGTTGGCTTCTGTTTCTACACCGGTATCATCAACATCCTGCAAGTGCTTTGTTCGAGTTTCAGCTCTTATTTGTCTCGGCGATACAGGAACCCTTTCTTTCCCACTTGCATGGATAGATTGTTGTCTTTTTACTGGAGATTTAGGTGTTAAAACACCCAAATCAAATGATGGAATATCTGCTACTTTTTGTCGTTTGGGAGTAATATGTTTTTCACCATTTTTGACTATGGATAAGATCTTTTTCACTGAATATGTGTTTTCTTTACAAAACTTTGAAGAGGTTTTGGAGATTGAATGATGAAATTGAAGAAGATGACAATGGAGAGAAGAAATGAGACCAGAGAAATCGGTAAAGGTATGTAAATAAACGTGGGGTGGGGGTGGGTGGGTGTACTTTTTATTGGGAAAGCTAATCGGTTTTGGAAGAAAGAGAAAAATGGACAAAAATAAACGTGGGGGTAATTAAATGTAGTAAAAATCGGTTAGAAGAAAGAGAAAAAAGTGGGGAAAGAAAATATGGAAATATTTTGTTCCACAAATCAAGCCCCTAATAAATCATTGATAATTAAACCTTAAAAGTAAATTTTGGTACATAAATTGAAATATGGTATACTTAAATGTAATAAATACTAACCTTAAACATGAGTGGTTATAAGGTTTGTTATATGGGATGTATATTAAAAATTCCTTAATAATTGACAGGCTGGGCTGGATTAATCCATTATTTTGACTAGCCTTATAATAGTTAGTCCATTCCAAAAATTTTAGCCTATTAAATTAGGGGCTAAACCGGACTGCCCAACATGCCTAGCCCATATTGACATATCTACTTAGAAACAACTAAACAAGGCACGAGTCATAAAGATTTGGGTAAATTATTTAGAACTATTGAGAATCATAGACAAACGAAAATGCTTTAATTGTATTGTATCTATCAAGAAGTTTAGGCAAAAGTTCTAGTTTGGGTAGGTACAACTGTTTTATTTAGCATTTTTCCATGACCACTTTGTAAAGTAATTAAATGGAAATGAGCATAGCACCTATCATCTTAATTGGTACAACAATTAAATGCATACATTATTAATTGTTGTTGTTGTAGTAGTAGTCTAGGGACGTCATTTTTCTGGAGAAATAAATATTTTTTCTAAAAATATTTTCTGGCATTTAATTGATAATTGACGAGCGGAAAATACTTTTTAGAAAAAATAAGTGAGGAAAGTCACCTTCCTCATTTTGAAAGAAAAATCTTTTCCTTGAAAACAGTACAGATTTCTTTCTAGACTTTTTTGGAAAATTTTAAACACGAATAGTAAAACGTTACTCCGTCTCTTTTCTTCATTTCAAATAACGAGTTCAAACTCTATTAATACATGCAACCAGAAGATAAAAATTCTCAACAAAAGATGTTCAATGAATATATAGTCTAAACTTAATATACGGTGTCATTTTCCGATTAAGGGGTGGCTCGTCGACCACCCTTATTACCAAATTGTAACTTCGCCTCTGATTGCAACTGAAATTAAAGATGCCAATACTGGATGCAGAAATTATATGTAGAAAACAGGAAGGAGAAGCTGGAATTGTTAAAAGGATTAAGCCTTGGAAGAGATGACACAGTAAATATAACTCCACTTCAACAGGTATATATATATATATATATATAGTTAACCTTACCTATTAATTAATTAGTTCATCTGTAAAGAAAAACTTTGGTTTTCTCTGAAAATGCCTATTGATTATATTGTGTATTTTTTTTCCCCTTGAAAACAATTCTCGTGTAACATTTATAGCTTAATTGGTGTAGGAAGTATTGATAATGTGGGGAGACTATGATCAGATATTTCTACTGGACAAGGCAACTGAACTCAAGGAGTATGTACTCTCTCTGTCAACACATCTACCACTTCATGCTATTATATTATTTTGATATATTTATGTGCATCGTGGCTATTGTATGAAAATAATAAATGCATTATTAATATACAATAAACAATGTCGTATCATTGTCCATATAACTAAGTTTTCACCATAATTGTTAGTATATGGTATGGAGTTGAGTTCATAAACAAGGTTATTTGAAAAATCAGAAGTGGAGCAGTGTTGGGAGCAGGTTAAATGAAAATTTTGAAGAATAACTAATAACACATGTTAAACTCGTCAACTTTAGCTAAATAGGGAGTACAATATAATTGTGGTAAAAAGGAAAAAGAAATACATGAGAAATTAAGCTTAAACTGTGACAGGGTGGGAATATCTAGCGGCGTGCGTTCATCAGTTCGAATTGTATATGAAATTTCAGTTTGAATTTTTAGTTTTTAGATTGACAAAATGATAATTCAAATCCAATCTAAATAAATTCGGATTGGATTAGATTTTTAAGATCGGTTTTGGATTAATCGATTTGGATATTTTGAATTTTCGGTTTTGAGCTTATAACTTGAGATGTTTCTTCTTTTTACAAAAAAGAATATTCAAATGAAGTACTCATGCTAAATTGTCAGAAAAGTTCTTCATTTTCACTTCAATCATACAAATGAAATATTAAAGTAATAAAATTATCATGTAAAAAATAAAAAAAACATTAAAATAGAGTACGGCAGATAGGAAGTAGAAATAGTAAAACCATGTCCAAATAGAAAGTATTCTCATAATAACTTAGTAATTAATATTAAATATATATGATAATTTCTAATGCATAGGGTATTGTACTTATTACTATTGACATATGAATAATAGACTAAATATAAAGTATAAGAATTTCGAATTATGGGATATCCAATAATTCGAAGTACCAATTCCAATATCCAATCCGAAATCCAAAATTTTTAAAAATTAAATCCAAAGTCCAATCTGTAATCCGAAAATCCAAATAAAAAATTCAAGAAATTCAGATTTTGGTTTGGATTTCGGGTTTGCCCACGCCCAACCCTAAGAATATCAAATTAATCAAAGCAAAGATCATTAATTTTGAGCAATTTCAACAATTTAATCAGATTGCTGCACTCCATCGTTCTTTTAGCTACAGTGTAGTACTGCAAGAATCAAATTTGGAGACAGGTTATCTACTGTATATTTTCAGGTTTTGAAACTTAATTTTGCAAAATGCATGCAATAATATATCCAATATAATAAGTGCATTTCGACTTCAATACTTCTCTGAAATAAGTAGTTTTTTTGGCATTTTTCTTGCCTAATAGTTACAATGTTGTGCTTAAATAATGGAGCGACATGTATAATGACGATACAAGCAAAATATCCTAACTTGTTCGGGATCAAAGCATAGTTGATTAACCTTTTACTTATTACACTCAAGTAGTATTGGCTATTTGTGTAAAACAACGAAGATCAAATGACAATTATTTGATTAATAAATGCAGGTTTATGGGAGAGAAGGCTAGATTGGAAATCATTAAGAATGCCTCTCATGTACCCCAACTAGAACAGGGAGGAAAGTTCAGTAAGATTAAATGTATTAGACTGCTTCCCTATTTCTTGCTTTCTTGTATTTTCCTTTTCTTACAAGGTCAATTACTAATTGAGAATGATTTAATTTCTGGCTTTTCCGCTCTAAATTGAGGATATATATATGTATTGCAACTTTAAAATATTACGTAAATAAGTAAACTTACCTCGTTTTTGTATTCGTTTATTTGTGCAAGTAAAATTTACCCGGTATAGTGACTAACCGTAAGAAATCCGTATGACTTGATTCGAGGAAAATTCTTTTATGATCAGCGTGATTCCATTGATGAGTAATCATAGCATGAAAACAGTTGTACTTTTATATTTAGAATATTTAACTTCAAATTTTTATTTTATCTTAAGAAAATACATTTGTAGTCGCCTAAATATTATTAATGTCTAAAGACCACAATTTTCTAAAGAATTTATTACGATATTTATCGGAATATTCAAGTAATTAGTTGGAGTTAGTTGTTAAAGTTAGTTAATTCTTTGTTAGAGTTAATTGTTGATGGTTGTACAATTGTACGTGTATTTATACTCTATTGAGGTATCAAAAAGGAGCTTTGAGCTTCTCTTCATCATTTTCTTTGTTTCTCCTCTTCTTTATTCTCTCATTCAATTCTAGAAGCTTCCTCATCTGCCATGGCAGACATGCTTGAGCTCAATTGCTCTACTTTCACCTGCGATCTTTACATGGTATGAAAGTGAGGTTAATCTCGTAGATAGATTTCATTTCTATCGTCTCGTTCCATTTGCTTTGTTATTTTGATTTCGCCAGATTTTTTAAATTTAGACCTAATTTCGATTTTTCTTCTCATCCGCTTGTTGTCGAGTTTTCTAATAGCTAAGAATTGAAAATCCTTCCGCTTTCTCTTTCAATTGCATTTGTTATGGCTGTCACTGATCAAGGTGATTCGACTGGAGTAGAAAGTGTTGCAACCGTCACTCCGGTGGGCACATGATTTTATCCTAGTGATCTTATGTACTTTCACCAGTCTGATAACTCATGAGCTATGCTAGTTTCAACTGCATTAGATGGAACAAGGTACAGATTTTGGAGGAGGAGTGTGTTGAGAGGTCTGTCTGTGAAGAACAAGTTAGGTTTCATAAGTGGAGAGTGTAAACAACCAGATCCTTCGTCACCACAATTTCGACAATGGGAACGTTGTGATAATATGGTGACATCCTAGATTTTAAACTCACTCTCTAAGGAAATCGCAGATAGTGTAGAGTATGCAAATGATGTTGTTGAGTTTTGGAAGGAATTGGAGGATCACTATGAACAAACTAATGGAGCTAGATTGTATCAAAATTCAGAAAGAGATCAATGACCTCTCCCAAGGAACTCTTGACATTACCACCTATAACACTAAGCTGAAGAAACTCTGGGAGGAGCTTGCCACTTTGAATAAGAAGAATCAATGCAATTGTGTTGGTAATTTTAGGGCAAAAGAGAGTATGTACACGGCTGAACAAGATAGGCAGCTAATACAATTTCTTATGGGATTGAATAAAATATACACAGTAGTTCGAGGAAGTATACTTATGATGAATCTATTACCAAATCTAGCACAAGCCTTTTCAATACTAGTTCAGGATGAACACAAAGAAAGATCAAGCCAACTAACCATGTAACTGTTGACTCAACGTCACTAAATGTGAGTGCTTTAGGATAGAGTTCTTTTAGGACAAATTTTCCAACATATTACAGTTATCGTGGAATTTCTAAAGGCAGACTCATATGTGACTACTGCAAAAGACCGGGACATAGTAAGGCTAGGTGCTACAAGCTATATGATTATCTACAGAACAATTCTACTAAGAACTCTACCCCTAGACAATTCTACAATAACCGCGGCTATGATCAAGGTCAAGGTCCTAGATACAACAACAGAGGAAAGAGAGTAGTTCAAGAGTGCAAGGAGTTGCTGATGAAAATACTGCTGGCAAGGAAACTGAAAACCACGAGATGATGGCGAGAATATGAGCCTTGCTGAAGAACAATATGGGTAAGCCTGCTTCAGCAATTTCATGAGAGGAAAGGAGATGCCGGGAAATCATCAGGAAGCTCTTATTCACCTAGCGTCAATGCTGCTAACTTTGCAGGTATGATAGTATGCACTTCTTCCATTGATTTTGGTAAACGTTCATGCAAATGCTTTGAGTCCAGAACTGACACATGGATACTGGATTCTGGGGCTTCCAATAACATGACCTTTAACAAGTCTCTATTGTCTAACATTTAATTCCTACCTTATCCCCTTCAAGTAGTCTTACCCAATGGATATAAAGTTAAATTATCTGAAATTGGTGATGTTGTTCTTACATCCAAAATAGTATTATAGAAAGTTCTCTTTGTTCCCTCTTTTAAGTTCCCCGATATCTGTCTATTGGTTAACCAAATATTTCAAAGGAATGGCATCATTCACTAACAATACTTATCTTCTGCAGGTCCCTTCAGTGAAGAGGTCTATGGAGATTGGTAAATTAGGATGGCTTGTACCTGCTTTGCTCCAAGTGTTTGAGAGACAATGACTCTTCCATGACCTTTAATCATTCATGTGATGTAAATATCCTTCCTTGAGTAATCTGTAGTGCCATCTGCCTTCATTTGTAAATGAGTCATCTCTGAATCAAATGCAGAACATTCCTACTTCTTGTACTTCTACTTTGAATAATAGCTTATCTGATTCTGTTTCATGTTTTTCCAACAATGTAAACATACTGTGACATAATAGGCTTGGACATGTACCATTTGGAAAGATGAGACACATCTCCACCGTACCTGCTGGTTTTTCTCAAAAGCAACCTTTTATATGTGCAATTTGCCCCACGACAAGACAAACAAGACTTCCATTCCCTCAGAAAATGAGTACTTCTTCCAAGACCTTTGAACTGTTTCATGTGGACCTATGGGGACCCTATCATGAACATACTCATGACAAATACAGATATTTCATCACTATAGTGTATGATCACAATAGAACTACTTGGACTCAACTACTAGCATGTAAGAGTAATGTTTTACAGACAATCAAGGGGTTCATTTACCTTATTGAAAATCAGTTCAAAATCAAAGTCCAGTCCATTAGGTCTGATAATGGACTAGAATTTAACAATAAAAAAACCAATATTTTCTTCCGGTCAAAAGGAATTGCACACCAAATAACATGTCCTTATACACCATAATAAAATGGAGTGCTAGAGAGAGAACACATATATCTTTTTGAGACAGCTAGACCCTTACTTTTTCAATCCAAATTACCTTTAAAGTACTGGCGGAATGTGTTTTGATAGAAACTCACATTATAAATAGACTACCCACTACATATCTCCACAATAAATCTCCATTTGAAGTATTATATGGCAAACAACCAGATTACACACAGTTGAGAAGTTTTGGTTGTATGTGTTTCCCAATAATACCCAAGGTCCATTGAAATAAGTTTGAACCAAGATCTGTCCCACATGTTTTTCTAGGCTATCCTTTTGGTGTCAAAGGTTATAAAGTCTTGAACCGATCAACAAAGAAAATAAATATCACCAGAGATGTTGTCTTTCATGAGTCCATCTTTCCTTTTGGAATTCATTTCTAGTCCAAATTTGAGTCACTTCCCACATACTTTGATGTTGCTCCTTCCGATGAACCTGCTAATCATAATGATATTGCAGAAATGTACACCGATGATTCCTCATTTTATGTCACACACATGAATTTATCTAGTTCAGATGATCCAGTATCTACTCCACCTCTTTCATCTCTTTTACCTTCTACTTCTCCAGTTCCAAATTCCCTTCCTAGAACCTCTGCACTATCTCCACCACATTCACCCCCACTCATTGATTTGTTGCCAGTACATCATCCTCCCACACTCCTGAGAAGATCACAGAGGGAACACAAAACTCTTGTCTATCTAAAGGATTATGTCCACAAAATCAGTAATACTAACAAACATTCTTTCTCTCTTAACACTTTGTTCTCCAAATGTCATCACATAGCCCATTAATTAACGAATCCTAATAGTCACATTTTCGGTAAATAGTGTTTGTAATGTTAGTGAGCCATCTTCTTTTGAGGAAATTGTTGTCAGCCTTGCTGGGAAAGCAGCCATGATTCAATAGTTTGAGGCTCTGTATGCTAACAATACGTAGGATATAGTACCTCTCCCATCTGAAGAAAGCAATAGGTTGTAGATAGGTCTATAAAATAAAACACATGTGTGATAGCACAATAGAGAGGTATAAGGCCATAGTTGTAAAAGATTATACTCAACAGGAAGGTGTGTATTTCGCAGAAATATTTTCTCATGTGGTGAAGATGACCACAGTGAGAACTTTGATTGCAGTAGTAGTAATGCACAGTTGGGCAATGTTCTAATTGAATGTCATTTACAGTACTTTCCTCCATGGGAATTTGCATGAAGATGTGCATATGCAGATTCTACCAGGCCTCATGGTTGAAAATAAGTGACTGGTTTGCAAGTTAAATAAGTCTTTGTATGGGCTCAAACAAGCTAGTAGACAATGGTATGAGAAACTAACCGAGGCTTTGTGCTCTAAAGGTTTCAGTCACTTCCTAAATGACTATTCCACAAACAACATGGAGATTCAGTGGTTTATGTGGAAGTCTACGTAGATGACATCTTGGTTAGAGGAACACACCTGGAAGAAATGCTGCAATTGAAAATCTTTCTTCATGACAAGTTCAAGATAAAGGACCTAGGTAATTTGCACTACTTCTTAGGCCTAGAAGTATTATGAAAGGCTGATGGTTTGATCAACTCAAAGAAAATTTGTTCTGGACCTATTGATAGAGTACAATTGTTTGGAATATACCGCCTTCAGTTCCCCACTTGATCCTAATGGAAAACTTAAAGCCAATGAGGGTAAGCCTTTGGATGATCCAACCTTTTACATGAAAGCTAATAGGGAAGCTGAATTTGTTTTCTTACTAACACTAGATTAGACATAGATTTTGGGCTTCAACATTTAAGCCAATTCATGCAAGCTCTTAGAGAGCCTTACTTGAAGGCTGCTTATCTATAACGACTCAAATTTAAATTTTAACACATATTTCTAACTTGTAAATGAGATCTTCTAACAGACAACATAAGGATCGAGCCACTTTAGAACAGTCTGCGGGATATAATCCACCTGTTTGCCTTTAATTAACATTTTTGTACACTTTCCACCATCACAAACATTACGCATTCACTTAGCCTTTCTGAGTCTGAACTCATATCATAACATGAAATTTACTTCATTCCGAACTAGGAAACATAAAAAGATTCTTCACACGCCCATAACTCGGGGCTATATCTAGAATCACGATGGAATTCAAGCACATAATAGTTATTCTATCCTCTAGCAGAAGTATCTTGTCGCTTTCCAAATCATATCGATATAACTCGCAGTATCAACATACTTGTCACAAAGCTATACAGTCGTCACTCCAACTAAAACGGACAATGCCGAACATATAATTTCAAAAAACTTACTCATATAATCAGCATCTTGGTGCTTAAGCCATAGGCAAAGATCCGGCCTCAAGTCCTCTAGACTGGCCCAATATCAAACTCACACGGATCATATCTCGCCGCTCAATCAGGGAATCACAATCCATCAAGGCACATCTCGCACTGAGCGCTACTGCGCACATGCGAATGCATGGAAGGAAGTTCAAAAGTTACCTTTTAAGCTAAATCAAGGATGCACGATGAGAATTCAAGAATGTGGAGTTTTCCTAAAAGTTCTGCAGCCTCTCATGGAAAAATACAGACGTCTCTTTACCGATCCGCAAGACTCTACTAAACCTACTCGTGACTCGTGAGACCTAGTAACCTAGGCTCTAATACCATCTTGTCACGACCCAAACCCTGTTCCGGTCGTGATAGCGCCTCTCGTGAAGACAAGGCCAGCCAGACCATTACAGAACACCTCTTTTAAGCAGTTAAATAGTTCATAAGCAGTTTAAATATGATTTAGTGATATTAATTAGCGGAAGTACCACCCAACACAGCCCGAACCGGGGCCTCACAAGTCACGAGCATCTATTAGAGTTTGAATACAACTACAAAGTCTGAAATATACAAAATAAGATTGATGAAAAAAGAACAAAAATGAGTTATTGCAGTCACCCGCTAAACTCCAATAAATTAGCCGCCGATAAGCTCAACACCCACAACCGGGGGAACAAATACCTGCATCTGCACGCGAGGTGCAGGGAGTAAAGTGAGTACTCCAACTCAGTAAGTAATAAAGGTAAATAATAGCTGGAACGAGCAGTAAGAAAATCATGTAAGGCAAATCATCATGTTGTATAAAAGCAGTATAAAACCTCTTGAGAAAAGCAATGAAGCAATGAAATCTTTAAAAAAAATATCTTAGCTCAATTTAAACCTCTATTGAAAATGACTTTTTCAATAGTTATGCAAATGAATGTAGAATAATTAGTACAGATAAGCACAAAAATCCGCCCCTCGGGAACAACACTCACTCGACAGATAATGCTAGACAATCAAGCAGATATCACATGAAGTAGCACAATAATAAATAATGGTAGACAAATAAAATAGTAGATACATAAAACACTACCGGTATCACTGCGGCGTGCAGCCCGATTCATGTATTGTTGCTGCGTGAAACTCGATCATTATCGTCGACGACGCTCACTGGGCGTATGCAGACTCCGGGATGGGCCCCTTATGGCCCAAGCGCAATATCAAGTCATCTCGTGGCGTACATGTCTCAGGCCCTCGGCCTCATAATCAAATCAGTATCACACTGTTGCGGTGTGCAGCCCGATCCAAAAGTATCCTCACAACACAGGCCCTCGGCCTTACTTAGTAAAAAATCACATAAGCCCCTCGGACAATAGTAAACATGATGCTCAACCCAAAAAAATTGTTGGAAATATCATTTCAAGTGTTAAAGCAAAGTAAACTTGTATGAGTTTTAAAAACAGTGGAAGATACATGATTGAATTCAAGTAGAAAATAAAAATAGTGAGGAAATATCAACGGCCATCCCCGAAGGGATTAAATAGCTGGAACGAAGCCCAAATATGGAAATCAGACCAAGTCATGATGATAAAAAATAATTTTAATTCAAATACACGGTAAAATCACCAATCGGGACGGACCTAGTCACAATCCCCAACAATGCTCTACCCCACGCTCGCTATCTAGCGTGTAAGTCACCTTAATATAGCACTATGATGTGCAATCCGGGGTTTCAAACCCTCAGAACATCATTTTCAATCATTACTCACAAACTTATAAATGATTTGAGTTTAATCTCACTATGGTATTGTGGCATCAATAGAGTAAAAATGTTATGAGTTATTGAGTGTACTTTGACCTATGGCTGCGAGCCAAGTGGGGGAGCCTACTGTGAGTAGTTGATTGCATAGTTAGGTGCTATGTTGGTTCCAATTTGGGGCATGCGAGTAACTTATCTATGGCTAGAGTAAGGGAAAATTTTGAAAAAGGTTATATTATGTTCATAGGGTATGGGGATCACAGAATGTCGAGAGTGTTGTTAGTAAATAATGCTCAGTGCATAGAGCAGGAAGTTGCTTTGCTGTATTGGGGTGAGGATTTCATTCTGCGGTGTCGGAGTGCCAGAGGCACGGGTGGTTCTATTCGTTAGGCCAGGTAAATTTCAGTTGAATAAGAGTGAATGACTCTCGATAATGGTTCTAATGTGTTCAAGATTCTACAGGGAACAATCGGGTATCCTGAGGTTGTATATGTGGTTAGAAAATGTGCTTTCATTGGAAGAGGTCAAGACTCGTGGTAGTTCCATGTTATGGGATTCTATGTATCAACACAAGGAAGGCAAGGGTAACATATTCAGATTTGCAGGAGGCTCTTCAGAGTAAAGTATTCTGGGATGTGGTGTTCCTGAGAATGATTGAGAGAGTATTCAGCGGATTATGGGTCTCAGACAGCGTGGATGTATGCTTGGGTCTCGTGTGGTGAGTTTGGGGGTGATAAATAGTGGTGCTACAACAAGAGGAATATCAAGTTGAAGGTGAATCAAATGGAGACTCAGATAGCTGGAGTAGCTTGACAGTAAACCGGACCGGTATGGTAAGGATATGATTAACTCCTTGTATGTGTTCGAGGTGATGAGTTCTTATAGGTAACTTGCAACAATGTTCTTAAGTTTTGATGGCTTGCTTAGCTTAGTCGAGTTAGAAGAATTCAGTCCTGGCAGGTCTGACTTGTGCAAAGGGAACTCGGAGAGTTCTTGATGGTTCTTACCGTGATTTAGAGATGTATGTCTTCTATGGGTATGCGAAGCATGGGATGTATAGTGATTTTTCTTCTAAATGGGACCAATAGAAGGTTATGGACTAGTTGAGAACGTCAATGTTTGTGGATCGGAAGGGAGATGAAGTCCTCATATTATCCTCTGATGGTTTGGTATATGGGGGTTGTTGTGGAGGATCGAGATTTGCGCATGTGAGGTCTCAGTTCAGTTCTGAATGGATGTTCATAAAACTCTTATGCAGCGGGTAGCCTCAGATAATTAAGGGAATGGTATTGTTGATTGGTAGTGATTTGACGAGAGTATATGTTTCAGAAAAATGACCAGTGTGATTAAGTTGATGACACTTCTGTAGTATTGCGGCACTTTCTTGTTGGATCGGTTGGTGATATTCGGGTATGCTTGGTAGCACAGGGAAATTTTGAGTATCTCTCGTGATTTTGACAGGTATTAGAGGTGTGGCATGTATTCAAATGGTGAAATTGAGATAGGATATGATGATTCATGTGCTGTGTGGATTTGGAGACGGAATTTCTCATATTTAGGCTATGCTGTGATGGTAGATCGGGTGTATCAACACTGTTTAGTGACTACCAAGATTTGGGAGGCCCGAGTGGATCTTGTATTGCTTGGTATGTTAGATATTAGATAAGATATTAGGGTTAGACTGGTTGTCTCCGTGTTGGGTTATTTTGGATTATTGCACTACGGGTTATGCCAGAAATGCCACGGGTTGAGTGGCGAGGTATGTCGGAGTATATACTGGTAAAATGGTTTTATATTTCTAAGACCCAACGGACGGTTGGGAAGGATTTTCTCTCTTACTTGGGCTCTTGTGATGAGTGTCAGTGCTGAGGTCTTTGATATTGGTTCAGTTCCGGAGAGTTAAGGAACTTTTCATATGTGTTTCTTGTGGCTGGGCATGTTGCCGGGCGAGGTTGTGGATTTTGGTATTGATTTGGTGTCGGGCACCGTGTCGTTTGGCAAGAGTTATAGTAGTGGAAGGAACAACTTTAGGATTTCCTTGATAAAAAGTTCATCGTTAGGCCAATGTGGATACATGTTCTAGCTTGAGTCAGCTTGGTTGGCCCCAAATTGTACTGTTAAGATATATGTTGATTCAATCATTATTGAGCTTACTATAGATCTGGGAGATCTATGGGTGGCATGTCTGTGTTGCGAGGCGTTATGATTTGTTGGTTATGGCACACATGGTGCATTTCTACTTGGGTTCACAGTGGGAGTTGAGGGGGAAAAGTAATCGAGTATTGCTTGTTAGACGGCGTATTGGTTATGTCCTATTGGGTTTGCATGGTATATGTTACTTGTTTCACCGATGGTGTAATGATTTTGCCTTGGTTCTAGATATCAAATTGTACGTGGTTTTCAATTTCGAGCATAATGACTTGAGATGTTTCATATGGAGCAGTGTTGGGATAGGATTGCGCGTTGCGTTGAAGCAATGTGGAGATATGACCTTACGAGTTAGATTCGTTTGTTGTATTTTTATGATATGAGTCGGGTTCACAGTCGTGTGTTGTGATGATACTGGTGAGCTTGAGGTGCAACCCTCTTGTTTGAGTCAGTTTTCATGATATGAGTATGTTCGGATTGTTGCTTACTGGTGCATAGACTGCGCAAGTTGTGGCTTTAGCCTGTCTTGGTGTGTCATGTCACCAGAGTAATTGTGTTAGATTAGATGAGGTCGTTGGGGTTTATAACGAATACAAACTGATTCGATTTCAGCATGTTTGACGGATAAATATCGAGGTTCGGTTCAAAAATTTGCTATGGTCCTTACCAAAGGAGAAGTAATATTATGGATGGTTGATCTGATAAATGGTTATGGTTTATTTTGTGTTTCATTATCACTAACAGTAAATGGAAGTGTTGGAATGAGATTTTAGTTGTTAAGAGGTTTTCTATCAGTATTCGGTTGTTATGCGTAGCTGCTGCAATTAGAAATTATCACTGCCAGTGTTTGAGTTATGTGGTATATCATAGGATTGCTCCCGAGGTTTCAGGCATAGGTTATTACATCTGGTTCGGGTCTATCTAGAGTATAGGTATGAGGTTTTAATCGTATTGATAGTTTCAGAAGTGAAAATGTGGTTCTATGATCTATGGGGTAGACTTGATTGTGTAATTTCAGTTAAAATGTGTTATCGGACCTATACGAGATAGGGTGACGTGGGATCACCCCCGAGTATATGCATGGTAAGGTTAGTCTATGATTGGTTGGCTTTCTAGGTACGCTCGAGGACGAACGTGTCTTTAAGTGGGGAGGATGTAACGACCCGACCGGTCGTTTTGAGATTTTGTACTTTAATCACCAGTTCTTGGGCATGATTTGCCCCGTGAAATGTGTTATGACTAATGTAGATTGTTGGTTTTGGTTTTCATGGAAATCGGTATGAATTTGAAAGAACAGTCTCAATTGGAATCTTTGAATTTGAAAGGTTTGACCAAGAGCTGACTTATTTTTATATGAGATCAGATCATGATTTTTATGATTTGGTTAGATTCATTGGGTGATTTATGATTTGGGAGCGTCATCAGAATTGATTTTGGAGGTCCGGTGTAGAAGTAAGATTCAATTGGCGAAGTTAGTATTTTGGTGATTTCCGGTTAATAGGTGAGATTTTGATCTGAGGATTGGAATAGAATTTCGAGAGTTGATGTAACTTCATTATATGATTAGGGATGTGTGTGCAAAATTTAAGGTAATCTGTATATGGTTTGATCGGGTTTTTGATCGAAAGAACATTTTCGGTTTTTTTTAGAAAACTTAGGCTTGGATTTGATGAGCTTTGGGTAATTCGATGTTGTTTGAGGCGTTTTGATGATTGGAACAAATTCAAATGATGTTATGGGATATGTTGGTCGCTTTGGTTGAGGTTCCGGGGGCATCAGGTGAGTTTCAGGTGGTCAATTAGACCATTTTCTAAGTTTTAAAGTTGCAGATTTTCATTTCAGGTGTTGCAGAGATTTATCTCTTCACGTTCGTGAGAGGAGCCTCGCGTTTACATAGGAGGAATTTGGAAGGCATAAATTTAAGCCTTCGCATTCACGTAAGTTTGTGAGATGGCTCTTTGCGTTCACATGAATCTTCTCGCGTTCACATCGTTTGGAAAAAGGGAAGGCATCACATTCGCATGCTGGTAATTGGTTCCACAACCCAAAGGAACTTACCCACATCATAATGGACGTTTATAAAAATCTATATACCACTAATCATACTTCCTCCCAAAAAACACTGATATACATGCCTTCCCTATCCTCAATTACCCCAACTGACCAATCACCCTCCCCCCACCAGAGAGATCCTGATGAAGAGGAAGTAAAGAATGCCCTTTTCTCTGTTAAACCACTAAAGGCACCTGATTCAGACGGTATCTATCCTTTTTCTACCAAAAATTCTGGGGAATAACTAGGAACTTTCTGGTCAACTTCTGTAAAGAATCCTTCACAAGAAAAAAATGGTCGAGGACGAATAGTACCTTCGTTAGTTTAATACCAAAGCATCAGAATGCTGAAACATTAAGGCAATATAGACCCATTAGCCTTTGTAACACTGTCTATAAGGTCTTTACCTAAATTATCGTTAATAGAATAAAACCCTTGCTCAAAAAAATTATCCATCCTTCTCAAACAAGTTTTATAAGAGGAAGAAGAGCCTCAGACAATGCTATGATAGTGCATGAAGTCCAGAATTTTTTCAAAATTCCAAAGAAAATAAAGGGGAAATCATGATCAAAATCGATTTAGAAAAGGCTTTTGATAAATTAGAATGGTATTTCATTAGAT
The DNA here is from genome assembly GCA_034376525.1 of Nicotiana benthamiana. Lineage (NCBI taxonomy): Eukaryota > Viridiplantae > Streptophyta > Magnoliopsida > Solanales > Solanaceae > Nicotiana > Nicotiana benthamiana. Next base: position 23,070,468 of record CM067329.1, read on the forward strand.
TCTCCCTGAAATCCCTTAATTTCCCGGATGACTTATTTGAGCTAATAATTTCCTGTGTATCCTCCACATCCACCTGCATACTCATAAATGGTTCAAGCACAAAATTCTTTACTCTAACTAGAGGCATTATGCAAGGAGGCCCCCTATCCTCATACCTATTTATAATATGCATGAAAATGCTTTCTAGACTCATTAACTATGAAGTAGACTGTTGTAGATGGGACCCCATAACCCTGTCAAAAAAGGGATCCCAAATATCTCACCTGTTTTTTGCTGACGACCTCATTCTTATGATGGAGGCCAATCAAAAAAGCTGTGACTCCCTCATAGATACTAGGAATAAATTCTGTAAGGTCTCCGGTCAATCTATCAATTTTAGCAAGTCTAGAATAATCTTTTCTAATAACACCCCCTGGACAAATAATCCCTCTTCAGCAGATGTCTAAACATGAAATTATCAAACTCAGTAGGTAAATACCTAGGTTTTCCCACGACAAACCAGAGGCTATCCAAAAAAGACTTTCAATTCATTATTAGCAATCTAAACAATAGACTAAAGGGTTGGAAAACCCACTTCCTAAACCTAACAGGAAGAACCACCCTCATTAAAGCAACACCCTAACCACAACATGCAAATTCTCAACCTACCAAGAGCTACCCAAAATAAGATAGATTCCATCTAACAAAATTTTCTATGGGGAAGTACGGAGGAAAAAAGAAAATTCCACTTGCTTAACCGGAACAAAGTCATTACTGAAGCTTAGGGCTGGTTAAAACCAATTGTAAAAATGATGCTTTCAGCACTAGTCTAGCCTGAAGATACTCTAACAACAAGGAAGCCTTATGGGCCCAAGTCCTGCGCAACAAATATGATTGGAAAATAAACCATAATATCAGACTCACTCCCAGCCCTTTATCCTCAAAAATTTGGAAAAACATCTGTAAAGGAAACAAGCTTTGGCAAAAAGGGAACAAATGGATTATAGGTAACGGGGAAAGCATAAACCTTTGGAATAGCCGATGTATAAACCACGGGAACACGCTAAGGGATAATATCCAAGGGCCTCTCCAAAGAGGGGAAGAAGATATGAAGGTAAAAAATATCATTCATGATGGTTACTTCAGCCTCTCAAAATTATCCTTCGAACTACCTGAAAATATAACCCTAACAATCCATAGCACTTATATCCAACAATTCCAGTCAGGTAGGGATATGATCTCCTGGAATTCCCCAAGTTATAGCTCTCTCTCCATCAAGGCTGCCTATGATCTTATTACTGAACAGGATATTCAGATTGCAGAAAACAGTCTCGACTTTTAGTGGATCTGGAAAAGCAACACCCTGAACAAACTAATATACTTCATGTGGCTGCTCACCCTCAATAGACTCCCAACAACCACCTTTCTAGGAAAACGTAATATTTGCACATCTGCACCATTTGTGGAACAGAAAAGGAAGACTTAAAACACATGCTCTTCTATTGTGCCTACTCAAAGCAAATCTGGAGGCAATGTCACATAAAACACAACTACTCAACTTCGGATAATGAACTCTCTATTTACTACTGGCTAAAATATCAACTAAACTCAAACAAGCGGTATAATCAATACATCACTTGGCCTATTTTATTACCCTTCCTCCTCTGGTACTTATGGACCACTAGAATTGAAAAGATTTTTCACAAAAGCAGCCCATACCCCAATATTAGCTAAGTAATTAGTAGCACCCAAGAATTCCTTTTTCTAAGCAATTGGAGTCCTATCCGGACACCATAAAGAACCATCCTTATTAAATGGCAACCACCTGACATAGAAACCTTCAAACTAAACATAGATGGATTATGCCTAGGTAACCCAGGTAGGGGGAATAGAAGGGATTTTCAAGGATAGCAATGGAAAATGGATACAAGGATTCAATATGGGATTTGCCTACGCTACAAATATTCAAATGGAAGCCATGTCCCTATTACAAGGCCTAAAACTAGCCATCCAAAAGAGACCAACTCCTTTAGTCATTGAAACGGACTGGTATGAACTAATCAACCTGATAAACAATGATAATTGCATTTATCAAAATATTATTGATGCCTGCAGGTTCCTATTATCTAGGGGTGTGCATTCGATTTATCGATTCGATTTTAACCCTTATCGATAATTACTTATCGATTATCGATTTACACATATGCTTATCGTTATCGTTTCATAAGCTTTCGATTTTTTCGATTTCGATTTATCGATTTTGGGGTCTTATCGATTCGGTTATCGATTATACCAATAAGAAAATTTGCGGGATTCCACGGAAAGTATATCGCTATAAACACGCCTAACTTATATGGACAAAAAGAAGCTAAAATAAGACGAAACTATTTATAACATAAAAATTATATTAACAAGCATATGCAAGAAAACTGAAGTAACGAATCAAATGTATGTCACCAACACTCCAACAGTATAAAAAAAAACAAGACAAAATACATCATCATGACTAATTTTATTTTTCATTAATTTAAACTTCATTCCCTTGATCTTTAAATATGATTATTCCTTAAATGTGGTAGAGGAAATAATAGGGTAAGGGACTTAGAGTAAATGAAAGGGTATAGATTAGGAAAAATAATATTGTATAGCCACTTTCAAAATAGCAGCAGAATATATATAAATTCTGTATGTTATATTAATCTAAACAAATAGGTAATTATACATTTTATAAGTGTCTACAGTGATAGGGGTGTGCATTCGATTTTGACCCTTATCGATAATTACTTATCGATTATCGATTTGTACATATGCTTATCGTTATCGTTTCAATAAGGTTTCGATTTTTTCGATTTCGATAACAAATAATCGATTCGATTTATCGATAAACCGATTCGAATGCACACCCATTATCTGAGGCGGGCACGCCACCCTTGAAGTATGCATTCGGAGAAGTTAATGGAGTAGCGGACACCTTAGCCAAGAATGGATGCAGCTTGGACTCTTTTGCTAATTTAATGTTGTATTATTATCCACATGTATTTGCTATTTCAGTTTTTGATAGAGATGGAATAGGCACAGCGTGGCGCAGATAAATCTCATGTTGTAATAATTACTAAGTTTATGTTCTAAATAATTATCTTTATTTACCAAAAAATAAATAAAACCATGACAAACAAAATGTTGCAAAATCAAATTTCAAAAGGAAAAATAGTAAAGGGCTAATTACACTACACACCCCAATATATCTCCATTTTGGATACACTTCTTGTATTTTGAAATCATATATCCCTTATAGTATATAAGTTCAGAGGATTTACATCTGTATTCACTTTTTGGGTCACATTTTAACTTAAACTCACTTTATATCAAAGTTACAAGCATACTCACTTTTCGCATAAACTTCAGGTGTACGGGCCTGAAATAGCAATGGACACAAACTTCAGCATTTTAGTAGACGGGTCTGAAATTGTTTGTAATTCCTAAACTTAAGCATTCTACGAGGCATTTGTATCTATACCCGCTTTTTGTGTCACGTTTTAGCTTGTGCCCGCTTTACAAAAAAAATTACAAGCTTACCCGCTTTTTCGCATAACTTCAGCATACGGAGCTGAAATAGCAAAAACAATCATGCGAAACTTCAGCATTCTAGTAGACGGGCCTGAAGTAGCAAGTATACTGAAGTTTTTGTTTTTGTAACTGGCAAACTTCAGCTCTAAAGCTTAAAATTTTGTTTTGTAACTGACGAATTTCAGCTTTAAAGCTGAATTTTTTGTCTTGTAATTTTGGTCTTCGGCCAATATTCTATCTTCCAGAATGTTTTAGACGTGAACTTTATATGTATGTTGAAAGCCAAGTTTCGCCAAATTCATCGGTGGAAATTTAAAGAGCTGAGGATCAATGAATGAAGGATCACTTTGCAACAGTCAAATTCACTGCATTAAAACAATTCAAAGAATCGCAAATCCATAGTGTTGGTAAAACTTGGACTCCTCTGTTCCAACAGTCTTTACTGGACTTTCTTTTTAGTTTCTATTGTCAATTTCTGCAGAGTTATTTGATTCTGTTCCTTGTTAATAGGATCAATGGTTACCATTTGAAAATTAACAGTGAATAAACCATTTAAAGTTGTTAAATAAGAAATGTGAAATCTCCATTGGAATCTGTCTTACTAAGTTATAATGGGAACGGGAAAGAAGAAATTTTCATTAAAAGTACAGAATTTAAGAAGAAGAGAAGAAATCGGAGGAGGATACGGAGGCGGAAGAGGAGAAAGGGGGCTGAAGTTATTTATAAGTAGGTATAAGTTCAATTTTTTTTTTAAAAATAAATATATATATTAAATGGGATGACCAAATAGGATACCCCGTGCAATTTTTACACATTTTACTAGCTGAAATTTTGTTCTCTATTTGCTTATCTTCAACATGCTTTTGCTGAAGTTTTGTCGCGAATTCAATGATTTTGTCGTAAAGTTTTTTCAAAAACCTTAGCAGAAGATGCTGAAGTTATTTAGTTTATTTGAAAAATTTCAGCACTAAATAAGCTGATATTCTGTCCTGGAATTATTAGTTTTATCATAAATTTTTTTCAAAAATTCAGAAAAAAATACTAAAGTTATTTTCCTCATTCATATAAAATTTCAATATTAAATCAACTAAATTTTTTGTCCTACAGTCGAACTAGCTCAAGTTTCAGTCTTCTTTCCCAAGTAAAAAGGTTCATGCCAATAAGCTTGTTGTATGGCAACAATTTGTTGGTAATAGTGTTGATCGATCAGTTTTTAGCCCTGAGATTGGCCATTAACATTTAGCTTCCTATATTGGCTATTTTAACTTTGCAATGGCTGCATATATACAGGATTATGAAGTGCAAATATACCCCATTCAACAATTTTGAAACAGATAAATGATCAATTAACATATAACTTTATGATGAACATCAACCAAATCTTGATTTTCATTTGTTGAAACATCGAGACCAAGAAGATAAAAATATTTGCCAAAATACATAAAATTTCTAGTTAGTTTATTAAATAATTTGTCTTCATTTCATTTTTAAAAAGTTCTTAAAGACACATACTTTTAAAAATATTTATTTTCTTTTCAATCAAAGGTGTGAAAAAGAGTTTTGACAAAAATATTTATTCTCTTTTCAAGTTTCACAAAAATAAATACATAAAATTTTGATGTTAATTTTAATTTATTAAATTATATTTTAATATGCTTAGTTACTGATATTCCTCATAAGGATTGTAAGTGCAAGATTTCTATAGTGTATGGGGTATAAATATCTGATTTTCAAATATAGGGGATGTATCCGAAATTTAGTTATGAAATCGATGATTAATAACACTTTTATATAATGTTAAAGTATAGTTTTGCTTCAAAAGAATTTAATGTTTAGATTCTCATGAAAATAAAAAGTTGGATATTGTTTGGGACGGAGAAGTATAAAAAGAGTACATTATTAGGATTCGATAAATTGTCGACCAAGTGGTACCAAAAACAGTAGCGAAAATAGTCTTTAAGCAATAAGTATTTATATTAAATTTTAAAAAGTTAATTTTGAAACACTATTAGTTCAGATCCCTATAAATAGTAAATTAAGTAATTTAATTCAGGTTGTTAAATTAAAGCAAGAAGATATATTACTAAAAATTTCTATATATGTATGAGCATGACTTGTATTGATTTAGAGAAACATAAGAAATTTTTTTCCTTTTTTTTTTCCAAATTCTTTTACCTTTTTCCGAAATCAGCAAAATTTTCAATTTTATGTCCTAATACAACTTTAATTTTTAAATACTATTTTCATTTTGTTTTAATTTTTTTTTATAATTCTTACGTCCAGACGCCCATTTAGTATAAATACTTTATGTCAATTTTTGGGTAATAAATATAGTCAAAAAAGAAAAGGAAAAAATAAAAAGTGAATGAGTCTATTTTTAATTTGTTAGTCAAAAGTTGGAAGCTTGACCATGGCTAGGTACACTATATTTTCTGTCTCTGTCTCTGTGTCTGTCTTCGTCTCTCCAAAGCAATTGTTTGTGAGCACCGGCAAACTTCTCTCTTTATCCCTCTCTCTCAGATCACTGCTTCATCGAACAGATCCTCTTAGGTCAGTACATTTTTTAGCTCAATCTTTGACTTAATATACACTTTTTTTGTATATATATGTAAAGTTGCTGCCCCTTTTTTTATTTATTTAATTTGTTTGAGGGTTTCAATTTTCAATGGTAACTGGTGTGTTGAGTTGACTGTTTTAAATGCAAATGAAGTGGAAATGTAAAGTGGGTAGCTCTTTATGTTTATATATATATATATATATATATATATATATATATATATATATATATATATATATATATATATATATATATATATATATATATATATATATATATATATTATGTATAAATGTAAAGTTGCTGCTTCATTTAAATGCTTATGGGGTTAATTTCAAAAGGTTTTGGGGCTTGGAGTGTTTCAGAATCAAGAATTTTAGTGAACAACAGGGTGTTGAATTTACTAAAAAAAGAAGAGGAAATTAGAAAGTGGCTAGTTTTATTTATGTTCTTATGTAACTTATATTTATTTGCTGGGGTGGGGTAAGTCTTGAAGTGGTAGTGTTAATCTTAGAAAATTTAAATGGGGATGTGTGGTTCAATTTCCTGCTCAATAGTCATAATATCATGAAATGTATTTACCAACATTGAAATGAATGGGTTGGAACTCAGTGGAATGTGTATAAAGGATAGTTGGTATGTGCACAAGCTGGCCCGGAAACCACTATAGAGGATTCATGCAGCTGCTCCAAGCTAACTTAGGAATTAGGATTGAGGTTTAGTTAATTGATTGATTAATGATGCGTTGTCATTTGCAAATAAATGGGACTAGATTGGTTTTGGGGCCTTAGGGAGTGATACTAACTGGCACCTATTAGTTATTACTGTAGGAAGAAACACTACTTCTCAAAACAATTGCTTTCCCTATGTATTAGAAACATAACCATTTGAAATTGGTTGTTACACCGTCATTCTTGATGGTTTTCCATAAAACCATCAATTCTATAGCAGGTTTCAACCTTTCTGAGTGTTCTTCCAACAATGAAATTTGGAACTTAGTTTCTAAATTGCGCACATATCATTTTCATATATTTCTTTTGTATAATTCCCTTATTTGACTCTGAGAGTTTTTTTTTGTGTGTGGGGTAGGGTGGGGGGTGGGGTGGGGGGAACGGTGTTAACTTGGGCTTTTATTAGATTGAGATGCAAACATGAACCACGGAGACGTATTTTGGTTATTCTTTAAATTCAACTGCACTGGACGTGCAGTAAAGTCCTTTCCCTGTATAATTACCTTATTATCTTATTTTTTGTCTGTTTCTCTGAAAATAAGGTATACATGGACATCATAAAGGAGTAGCTACAAAATATTTGAGATCTCTAGGTTGACTATCGCACAGGCCTATGCTGTGTGTGGTATTAGAAAACATGGGCTTGTTGTGCAGCAGAAACAAAGGCTACAATCAAGCCGATGATGAGGAAAATACTCAGGTATGAGTTATGCGAAATAGATTTGGAGTTTTGGTAACTGTCCATACTGCTGTCTTTAAGCTAGGAGAGCAAAGAATCTATTTTCATCTTGCTTAATGCATAAGCACCCTTACTAGATCATGCGTCTACAGACTGCAGATATAGAAAGACGTATTGAGCAAGAAACAAAGGCGGACAAGCATATTCAGAAACTTCTTCTACTTGGTAAATCAGAAAAATTAGCCTTCAATTGTCCTATGATCTAGTCATTTCTTACTGTTAGCTTTTCCTTTTATGTGACCATATCAATGTAGTGATTCACGATTTCTATAGACATCTTTCACCTAAACCTATTAAATTTGAGGAAAGCAATAGATTTTCTTATCTGAAGCTTACTGTTGTGTGTTTTGCCGTATGATTAAACTTACTGTTGTATGTTTTCTGGTCTATGTCCTGCTTGACTGTGTTTGCTAAATGCTGATCTTTCTGTTGTTTCAAGGTGCCGGAGATTCGGGGAAGTCAACTATTTTTAAGCAGGTAAGAGATCTTATGATTAATCTTTCACGATTTCATTATTCTCTAAATAACAACAACAACAACAACAACTACCCAGTATAGTCCCACAAAGTGGGGTCTGGGGAGGGTAATATGTAGACGAGCCTTACCCCTACCCGAAAGGCAGAGAGGTTGTTTCCAATCGACCCTCGGCTTCATTATTCTCTAAATGTTCATGATAATGTATTTCTTTTAACTCCAGTGTCCTCTATTTATTTTGCCATGCAGATAAAACTTTTGTTCCAAACTGGCTTTGATGAAGCAGAGCTAAAGAACTATATCCCTGTCATTCATGCCAATGTCTATCAGACAATAAAAGTACGGAATACTTGAAAGGGTGTGTTGGTTATTTCCCTTTTTGCAAAATAGCTGCTGCTTGTTAGAGACGTGCATATAGAAATATCATTCACATGCTTTATAACGCGGGTTGATTAGTAATGTCATGGAAACTGACATTCTTACACGGTGGTTGTTTGGTGACATGACAGGTATTACATGATGGATCAAAGGAATTAGCTCAAAGTGAATTAGAGGCCTCAAAGTATCTTCTATCAGCTGAAAATAAGGTTGGTCTTATTCGTTCATTGTGCAATTTCCTTGCTTTTCTTGCTTATTATTACCAGATATTTGGGCTATCATCTTGAAGTCATTTAGACAAGGGAAACCCTTGAAAGTGAAGACATGTGATTGCTTGTCTTGCTTAGCTGCATGAACATAATAACGTATTTCTTTGCACCAGGATATCGGCGAGAAGCTTTCAGAAATTGGAGGCAGGTTGGATTATCCTCACCTGACTAAGGATCTGGTGCAGGATATTGAAGTTCTTTGGAAAGATCCTGCTATTCAAGTAATCTTCCTTTGCTTAAGTCCTTTGATTACTTTAAGGCTTGATGATTTGGATTATAATAATCGTTTTTACTTATATAATTAAATGATTATTGATAATTGAAACAATCAATTCATTGAAGTCAGTCAATCAACTATGCCTCAATCCGTAGCTAGTATTTAAAAGAAAAACCAAACTAGTGGGGTTTTCGCGATGATCTTCTATATATTCTGCTCTATTGGGGCCATTTCACATTTCATTTCAATACCACTTTTTCTTTATCTGTAAGTCAAGTGCAGTAGCTCTACAAAACTAGAGGTTTCCTAAATCTCACTCTTATTTCTAATCCTAATGTTGAAAACCAGCAACTACTGATCCTTATTCCTATGTAGTTGGGGTTGTCTATTTGAATCATTTGTTTCCATCATGTTCTAGTCTTAACTCCGTTCACAATATTCCTAGATATCATAGATCTTTTTAGATAAGCACCCTAGGGCGGCCTAGTGGTCAATAAAGTGGGTGCAAGACTGGTATCAAATTCCGCCGGAGATAAAAAGCATTAGTTGTCTCTTCCTATTTGTGTAAGCCTTGGTGGATAGAGTTACTCAATACCTATGCTGGTGGGAGGTATCAAGAACTCGGTGGTATAATCGAAGTGAGCGCAAGTTGGTCCAGATATCACCGTTATAAAGGAGAATCTTTTTAGATAACCTCTTTCCGTGTGATTCTAGAATTACCTTGCCCCTTTTTAGCACCTTCAATCACTAAAGTCATGCCTACAGATTGGTGAATTTGGAGGGATGACTTAATAATCTCACCTTCTCACATTTTATTCTGTATGTTACTTGCACTTTCTCTGCCTAAGCATGAGTGGGCAGAGCTTCCTAATATCTATTTTGATGGGTGGTAAGGAGTATCGGTGAAATTGTTGAGGTGCAAGTAAAATGGCCCAAAAACCACCTTCATAAAAAATGTATGTTACTTGCGCCTTCTGTCTGAGGCTAAGTTGCTCCGACATGGCAGTTTAGGTGTCATATCCGTGTCGACACGACACTAGTCTGGGTGTGGGTATGAGATCCATATCAGATCTGGTCAAATAATTTTGAGGTACTTTGACTATGACGGACGGAAAATTCAAGACGAGATACAATTTGGTTCTCGAAATCAGAATCCTGATAACTTGGGTAAAGTTGAAGAAAGTAGCATACGTTATCTAAGAAATCAATCTTTTACTTATCTAAAACTTGAGAATAAAAAAGAAATTCACACTTTACAATCTATGCTTAAGTAAACAACAACAACATACCCAGTAAAAATCCCACTGGTGGGGTCTGGGGAGGGTAGGATGTATGCAGACCTTACCCCTACCCTGGAAGAGTAGGGAGGCTGTTTTTGGGAGACCATCGACTCAACAGAAGAGATAATAATATTAGGAAAGAAGCGCAAGAAGGGATCTGTAACAACAAAGGAAGTAAGAGAAGTACTAATAATACCTTAAAACATACCGAATAAGTGAAAGAGAGTGCAGTACTACAATCCTATGTAAAACAACGAACAGTGCGAACACCACATAGACTGCTACCAATTCTAGGCAAAACTCTATCAGACTACCCGGTACAAAGAACTACCCCTTAGCCTACAACCCTAATGCTCGACCTCTACACGTTACTATCAAGAGCCATGTCCTTGGAAATCTGCAGTCACGCCATGTCTTGCCTGATTACCTCGCCCCAACTCTTTTTGGGCCGCCCTCTACCTCTTCTCGTACCTGCCACAACCATCCGCTCGCACCTTCTAACCGGGGAATCTATAGTTCTCTGCACGTGACCAAACCACCTAAGCCTTGCTTCCTGCATCTTGTCGTCCACGGGAGCAACTCCCACCTTCTCCCGGCTATCTTCATTTCTCATCTTATCCAATTTAGTATACTCGCACATCCATCTCAGCATCCTCATCTCGGTTACTTTCATCTTCTGACTATGTGAGTTCTTAACTGGCCTATACTCAGCCCCATATAACATAGCCGGCCTAACCACCGCTCTGTAGAACTGACCTTTGAGTTTCGGTGATACCCTCTTGTCGCACAGGACTCCAGATGCTAACCGCCATTTCATCCACCCCACCCAAATACGGTGTGTAACATCCCAGTCAATCTCCCTATCTCCCTGGATAATAGACCCTAGGTACTTGAAACTTTGCCTTTTGGGAATGACTTGAGAGTCGAGCCACACCACCTCGTGTGCTTCCTCTGACACGCTGCTGAACTTACACTCCAGATATTCCATCTTGGTCCGATTCAACTTGAAATCTTTGGACTCTAAAGCCAGCCTTCAGTCTCTCATTATCACCGCTATGCGACTCATCGATCAAAACTATATCATCAGCAAACAACATACATCATGTCACGTCCCCTTGAATATGATGTGTCAAGGCATCCGTCGTCAGAGAAAATAAGAATGGGCTAAGCGTAGATCCTTGGTGTAACCCCATAATCACCTGAAAAAGCTCTGAGTCACCTCCCGCAGTCCTGACCCAAGTTTTAGCTTTATCATACATATCCTTTATCGATTCAATGTATGCTACCGGCACCCTTTTCACTTCCAGGCATCTCCAAAGAACGTCCCTAGGGACCCCGTCATACGCCTTTTCTAAGTCAATAAATACCATGTGCAAATCTCTCTATTGTTCCACCAACCTCCTTATAAGGTGGATAGCTTCCGTAGTAGAACGTCCTGGCATGAACCCGAACTGATTTTCATAAATAGATACCGTCCTTCTCACCCTCCCTTCTACCACCCTCTCCCAAACTTTCATGTTATGACTTAACAACTTGATGCCCCTATAATTGTTACAATTCTGGGTATCACCTTTGTTCTTAAACAGCGGAATCATCAAACTACATCTCCACTCATCTGACATCCTCTTAGTCTGGAAAATAACATTAAACAGCCTAGTCAGCCATTCTATGGCCGCTCTGCCCCCATACCTCCAAAATTCTACTGGAATCTCATCTGGTCCTGTCGCTTTGCCCCGACTCATCTTACCCACAGCTCCCACTACCTCCTCAACCTTGATACGCCTATAGTACCTAAAGTCTCGATGACTCTCGGAGTCTCCAACTCTCCTAGCACGATACTACCGCTTCCCTCTTCATTCAGAAGTTTATGAAAGTACGTCTGCCATCTATGCTTAATCTTGAGAATAAAAAAGAAATCCACACTTTACAATCTATACTTAAGTAATTTACATAATTTCTCATAATTTGGATACATTTTCTTTGTAAGTGTATATTTTTGAATTATTTTTAGCCGGATCCCCATACCCGTGTCCGTACTAGGATCTGTATCCCCGAATCTTAGAATTTATATCTTGAAGGTTCCGACCTCTAGATCCGTACCCGTGTCCGAGCAACTTAGGTCTGAGGTAATCATTTTAATTGTCTGGATTTGTAAGAATGCAAATTCATTATAACTTTTGCATTTCTAAGACACTCATCTTGATGATACGTTGGGCCTTAACCTTCATTCCCACATTACCGGTCTTTGCCTTCACTTTATTGGATAAGTTCCTATCACATAGTTTTCTTGTAGTATGCTTCCACATCAATCATCTGATCTAACTCTATGTGCTACATCTTTATCTGTAATGCCATTCTCCTAGAAGATTGAACCCATATATTTGAATAATTTGCATTAAAGCACCACAATCATTCACTTTACTTTCAATTTTCTTGTGCGGGCTACACTGGCAGTGCATATAATACTGTCTTACTTTATTTATCCCAAAATCCTTATTCTCTAGATTGCTTCTCCATAGTTCTAGCCTTTAATTTTATTTAAGTAAATAACTTTGAATTTGATTTTTTCATACAATGGCCAATCAGAGATTCTGATTAATCAGCCTGATGGTGAAAATCCAAATTACGTGAACCCTTAATCTTTTTTCGAGTATCCCAGAAAAGATTAACTTTTCATTACTCTGATAGAGTATTCTTTCTTTCTTGTAGGAAACTATTTTACGTGGTAATGAGCTCCAGGTTCCAGATTGTGCCCATTATTTCATGGAAAACTTGCGGAGATTTTCTGATATAAATTATGTCCCATCAAAGGTAAGAAATAGAGACTGTATCATGTATGCTTTCGTTTCTGTATACCTATTATATTAACTGAATTATATGGAACTCGAATGCTATTGAAATAAATAGAATATAGGAAGTCTTGAGACTCTGAGTAAGTGTGTTTTAGTTACAATTCTACCAGTAGAAAAGATTAACAACAAGTTGTTCATTGGTTGTATACCAACTCTTTAATCAATGAGGTATTTTCCAATTAAGAGTAATAAAAATCTGTTCTACTTTTCATACTGAATTTCGAAGAAATCAAAGCCATCTGTACTTTAACCCAATGATAAAACTATCCTCTACATAATGTTGAATTCACAGTTGTTGATAAAACTCAGATGCATTCTTAGAACTATTTTACCATTAGGATTTTGGTCCTAGGGGTGTCTATGTTAACCGAAAAGAATACTAATCTTGACATGCATAGCTTTGGCAGGATGGGCCAAACCAGTATTCTTTCTGATCTCATTTTAATCCACTCTTTTGACACCCCTAGTATTGGTCAAATATCTCAAAATTCAGACTGAAACTTTCTAGAGTCAAATACGACGTCGAGCGCCCAAGATACTTGCTATTACGCAGTACACTTGCCCTTGCTTATCACCTATGCCTGTATCTAATTTTATATTACATTAGTGGTGTTCTTTCTATAGGCAGTGTAAGTGTAGGAAGTACAAGTGTTGCCTGTCTATTGTTGGTAAAGAAAAGTGTGGTCATCAATTAAGTTCTCATTGTGCTATTCAATTACTCTTAATTGCTATAATTTCTTTCTTCATATAGAGCTTGTTGGATTGTATCTCATGAATTGTATCTCATGAATTGTATAAACTTCCTTATGAAAAGATGGGATGTTGTTATCTATTTATTATGCCTTTATTCACTCCTTTAAGTGCAGGCTAGATACATTCCATGCCAAGCACGTCAAATTTTTTTGATGATGATGGCTGTGATACTTTAACAAAGGAATACTGTTTGTTCCATTCGTGTTGAATTATGTAGAACTCCTCATTTACAAAATTAAGCTGTTAGAATGGAAACCGTTTGTTTTTTCAATTGTATTTAACACAGTTTCCCTATATGTATAGTCGAGTAAACATTTTTCTTGTTATATTGTAGGAGGATGTTCTTTTTGCCCGAACTCGAACAACTGGTGTCGTTGAAATACAGTTCAGGTGAACTTCACGCATCCTTGACCTGTCCTTGTATCGAGTAACTAAAACCTCACTTTTAGTGGTTTATATACAAATCTCTTACTGCAGTGTTGGTTTATATGCTTTTTTATGTGTCAAGTCTTAGCCACCCTGTTTAAATGCTATTGATCTAGTTTAATGCAGTTGCGTGTTATCTTCATTAGGTTCTGCCTACTTATGCATATCTCTTCCCAACTTTCGTCTGGTCTCTTTGTCCCTCATCTATTGACTAAGTGCCTAATCATTAGGTGCATTTATACGTGCTTAAATTTCTTGATTGTTAATCATTTTATACTTGTAATGCACTAGTTCTTCTGGTCCTCCAACGATGCAATTGCTTATAACCTTGTGTATACCCCCCCCCCCCCCCCCCCCCCCCCCCCCCCCCTTAAGACACTCTTGTATTCTATCTAGTTTGGCTGAAAGGCCTAAATAACTACTAAAATATTTGCAGCCCAGTTGGAGAGAACAAAAAAAGTGGAGAAGTATATAGGCTTTTTGATGTTGGAGGTCAGAGAAATGAGAGAAGAAAGTGGATTCATCTATTTGAAGGTGTGACGGCGGTCATATTTTGTGCCGCTATTAGTGAGTAAGATTTCTGCTCCTAGCTTTCTGATATTTCTAAGATCATTTGCTTTAAGTAAATCCAATTTTTACTTGATCATAAGTAGCAACACAGGGATTGTGTAGCTATCCAGACTGAGTAAGAAAATTGAAGTTAGTTACTGTAGGTCAAAAGGATTTTGAATTTGTCAGTAAAGGAAATGAGGCAACTGCATACTTGTTGTTGTTCTATTTTTTCAGTCACTTATTATTGTTCTATTATTCACTTCAGGTATGATCAAACTCTATTTGAGGATGAAAGAAAGAACCGAATGATGGAGACCAAGGAACTCTTTGAGTGGGTCTTAAAGCAACCATGTTTTGAGGTCAGTTTTTCGTTGTCTACTAGAAGACCGATGCTTGGTTGCTAACTTGAATTTTATATCCATCTGTATCAACATGTACTTATGGCTCTTCTAGTTCTATGCTTTTGCATCACCTTTTTCATCCAAAAAGAAAAAGAAGCTTTTGCATCACCTTTTTGGGGTTTTTCGAGAAAACAAATGAAACCAATTATGAAGCTTACACTTTATTGTTTGTGCAGAAAACTTCCTTCATGCTATTTCTCAATAAATTTGATATATTTGAGCAGAAGGCTCTGAAAGTAAGTACATATTATCTAGTGGTGGTGTCTGTCTTTGGAACCATTCTCTTCGTCTAAGAATGATATCCCATAATTATAGGTGCCTCTGAACGTCTGTGAGTGGTTTAAAGATTACCAACCAGTTTCAACAGGAAAACAAGAGATTGAGCATGCTTATGAGTAAGCTTTCTCATGTGCAGCACTTTTATATATGAGTACATGTTACTGATTCTACGATGCATTTGTTGCGCTCTATAAAAGTGCTTTTTTGGTCCCAAGGCATATGTAAGCTCAATACACGCACACGCATAGACACACATTCATTTGCTCAAAGTTTTTTCCTGCTTAGACACTATATCGCGGTTGTTAATTCATCTATTCTTTAGCTATTTTCAGTCTATTTTCTGCCTTACGCTTTCCTTTAAAACTGTTGCTCAATTCATATGCTGAACGAACGTTCTATATTTCAATGATCTACTCTTTAGGTTTGTAAAGAAAAAATTTGAGGAGTCATATTTCCAATGCACTGCACCCGATCGTGTGGACCGGGTCTTTAAGATATACAGAACCACAGCCCTTGATCAGAAGCTTGTTAAGAAGACTTTAAAACTGGTAGACGAGACGCTGAGAAGGAGAAACCTCTTTGAAGCAGGTTTATTATGAAATTCTTTAAATTTTGGAAACAGAAATGTTCATACCCTGAAAGATGCATCATACAAGTGTGAGGTTCAAACACAGAAAAATAGGCTACTGGCGTATCATATCCAATTCCACTATTTAAAGTTTTGTCAATGTTAGGTCTCTAAGCACATATTTCTTTCTATATTCCTGGTGGTCTTATGTTGTATTTACCGAGCAGATGTTCCATAACAAAAAATTGATATTCAAGTATATTGAATCGATGTCTTTTGTTGAATCTTGTGGTCAATCTCACATCTCGAGTTGTACATGCATCATTAGTCTCCTTTTGCTATCTCGTGATTTATTTACTTTATTGTATAGCTCTTGCCAGCTTATATTATCAGAGTGTTGCTATTCCAGACACTCGTTCTAGATTTCGACTATTTTCCATGATATTTCTGCATCTGTTTTGGCTTAGAAGTCAATAAAGTGGGGGAAAATTATGGAGAATAAAGTGTAAGTTCTAGAAGTGATTTCTTTCCATCTGCGGAAAGCTTTGGTGGTTAGAGTTAATCTGTACCGTGTTGGTCGAAGGTGATAGGTAAGTGATACTTGGGAGCTTTTACCTTGTGTGATCCCCTCATTCTCATAGTTACAAATGCTGAATATAGTAATGTCCCTTTCTTCTTTTGGTTGACATATATTGAAGTATGCACAGGACAGGGTCAAGTGTTGGATGAAATTGTTTGCTATAAAGCTATTTATAAGGTCGACTTACTATATTCACGATCTAGTCTATTTTGTCAAATATTTGAAGGTTTCCTTTGGAGCATACTAAAATATTGATTTGATCATTGGTATTTGCATGTATTGACTTTATTTCAAATTGCAGTAAGAACTCACTATAACAGTATCCTTATATAATAATATTTTACTATAAAGCTCCTGAATCATTTTTTATGTTATGTTATAATATTTTGCTGTAATATTCGAAACAAACAAGACTGTTATGACTGTAATTTGATGAGCATTTCAAGTGACAAAATGGTTCTCCATCTTCAACTTTTATATTTAAACACAACTTCAATTATTCTTTTCTATCCCCTTTTTTTCCAACCAAACATTATCTAAACGCCTACTTAATACATGGTATACTTTTAGATGCATAACATGCTTATGATGTGCGAAAGTATGAGTTGTACTAAATTGAAATATTCACTCACTTAAATAGTCTGTCCGATATAAAGAGAAGTAACAATTAAAGATCAAAGTTTTGGAAAGTTTTCATGCGTTCACGCGACACTCTTTGACTTTGCAAAATTTTAACATCAGCAAGTTGCTAATTAAATAACAACTCCTAATCCTTATCCGTTACTAATTTATTGTATTAGCTGATGTTAATCATTTTGTATAAATGTTCATAAGTTGTTGTTTAGGGCATGGGTGATGCATGAATCCAACTTGCAGGCATTTCACTTAAAGCTTATACTAAAAATCGAGGTTTTGTACAAACTTAATGAATATATAACAAAGTGTTTTTGCTTATACTATTATCATAATTAATTAATATATTTTGAAGTAAACATTGAGTAAGAAGACATTTGGCTAACCTAATAGAGGCGGTGAACTTTTTTTAATTACCATTGTTGATACAAAAAAATCCTGGTAAGTAATTGAGGGGCTATCGGAAATAGTCTCTCTATCTGAAAGGGGTAGGAGTAAGGTTGCGTATATCTTAGTCTTCCCATATCGGCATATCCCACTAATGAAATATTATCGAATTTGTTGTTATTATTGTTGTTGCTTGACAAGCTCTTGTTCGTTTGACCAATAACCAAAAAAACTTGCTTGACAAGTCTTTTTATCGGGTTCTTTTCACAAATACTCATATTTGAAGTCGTCATTGAAGTTATATCCAAAATACTATTTAAAAGGCATAAATAATAACTTCACCCTTGTGTACTTTGTACGATATTTCGCCTACTGGATTAAGATACGGTTTATTTTAATAAGCAATTATATGTTTTGATAAGATAACGGCTACAATGGTGTCATTCAGTTATTTTAATGTGTTAATTTTTTTTGGATACGATTTAATATTATTATGAATAAGGTTTAGGAACAGTAGGCATTGCTTAGAATTGCTATTTAATTAGATTCTTACAGTTCCCATTGATTGTCGATTGATCAAATTTAATTCTCCATTGTCAGTATCATCTCTACAGTTTTTTATTCAAGTACATCACAACATTCACTAGGAATTACATGACACCTCCTTAGTTTTGAGTTTTGACTAATGTAATTTAATAAAAATGGTGTGGGTAGCCATTTTTTGAAGTGTCATTTACTTTTTATCTAGCATTTTTAATGCTTCGCAATAGTAACCACTAGTCTATTAAAATTAATATGAAAATACCGTGTTACCCTTTCTTCTATCTCTTTCATGTGTTAGGGAGAAACCTAGCAAGCACACGGTCATGACAGACATCCACATGAAGCTCTCATGGTGAATTCTCTAGATTGGTTGCAACTATTAAAAATGAAAGCTCAAAACCTGAGATTAGAAGTGGCCAACTCTTGGTAGGAAGACGACTCTGATTTTGGATGTCGTTTCGAAATTGTGGAGATTGTAAATTGATTGCTGCTGGTCACACAAATTGGATATTTGTATAAACTGGTGCTACGCTTTAAACTGCAGTCTAGCTGCTTTGGTATGCATGTGTGATCGTATGAAATTATGATGGTAGATGTATTTCGGTTTGTGATTTCTGTGATGTATTTTTTGGTTTTCTGCTATGTTATGTATCCTGAACTTACAGTAACAAGCTCAAAAGTTAAGGACAATAGGTCCGGAAATTGGACTAACAAGCTCAAAAGTTAAGGACACTTGGTCCGAAACTTACGGTTACAAGTTTAAAAGTTAAGGACACATAGTCCTGAACTTAAACTAACAAGCTCAAAAGTTAAGGACAACAGTTCCTGAATTTAGACTTACACGTACAAAAGTTAAGGACAAGTAGTCCTCAACTTAGAGTTACAAGCACATAAATTAACGAAAGATGGTCTTGAACTTCGAGTTCCAATTTCAAAGTTAAGGACATGTAGTCCTGAACTTATAGTCACAAGTTCAAAAGTTAACGACATGTAGTCCTGAACTTAAGTTCAAAAGTCATATAGTCCTAAAATCCTGAAGTTAAGTTCAAAAGTTAAGAACACGTAGTCCTGAAATCCCGAACTTAGAGTTTCAAGGTCAAAAGTTAAGGACATGTAGTCCTGAAGTCGTGAAGTTAAGTTCAAAAGTTAAGGAGATGAGCAGAAGGGTATTATTTTCATCCGGGCAGATAAAGTTTATTAAAGAAGTGGCTAAAGATTAAAGACATTTTAAACAATAGATTTAAAATAAATTCATGTGTTATCACTGGGTAACTGTGCACTTTCATGGTAAAAATTGTATGGGGTAGCCACTTTTTAAAGTGGTAGTTACTTTTTATCCAACATTTTTAATGTTGAGCAATAATAACCACTGGTCTATTAAAAATAATATAAAAAGACTATGTTACCCTTTCTTTTATCTCTTTCATGTGTTAGGGAGAAACCTAACGAGCACACAGTCATGACAGACATTGCACAGGAAGCTCTCATGGTGAATTGTCTAGACTGGTAGCAAATATTAAAAATGAAGGCTCAACACCTAAGATTAGAAGTGCTCCACTCTTAGTAGGAAGACCACTTTGGTTTTGAATGTTGTTTCGAAACTGTGGAGATTGTATATTGATTGCTGCTGGTCACACAAATTGGATACTTGTATAAATTGGTGCTACATTTTAAACTACAATCTAGCTGATTTGGTTTGCATGTGTGATCGTATGCAATTATGGTGATAGATGTATTTTGGTTTGTGATTTCTGTGATGTATTTTTGATTTTTTGCTACGATATGGATCATGAACTTGCAGTTACAAGTTCAAAAGTTGAGGACAATAGGTCATGAACTTAGGCTAAAAAGCCCAAAAGTTAAGGACAATAGGTCCTCAACTTAGACTAACAAGCTCAAAAGTTAAGGACAATAGGTTCTGAACTTAGACTAACAAGCTCAAAAATTAAGGACA
Organism: Nicotiana benthamiana; assembly: GCA_034376525.1. Taxonomy (NCBI): domain Eukaryota; kingdom Viridiplantae; phylum Streptophyta; class Magnoliopsida; order Solanales; family Solanaceae; genus Nicotiana; species Nicotiana benthamiana. Next base: position 23,090,587 of record CM067329.1, read on the forward strand.
CTCGGTCCCGAACTTACAGTTACAAGTTCAAAAGTTAAGTACACTTAGTCCTGAATTTAGACTAACAAGCTCAAAAGTTAAGGACAGTAAGTCCTCAACTTAGACTTACAAATTCAAAAGTTAAAGACAAGTAGTCCTTAATTAGAGTTACAAGCACATAAATTAAGGATAGGTGGTCCTGAACTTCGAGTTCTAAGTTCAAAAGTTAAGGACATATAGTCTTGAAGTCCTGAACTTACAGTTCCAAGTTCAAAATTTTAGAACATGTAGTCCTGAACTTAGAGTTACAAGTTCAAAAGTTAAGGAAATATAGTCCTAAAGTCATGAACTTAAGTTCCAAAGTTAAGGACACGTAGTCGTGAAGTCTTAAACTTAGAGTTTCAAATTCAAAAGTTAAGGACATGTAGTCCTGAACTTAAGTTCAAAAATTAAAGAGATGAGCAGAAGGGTATTTTCGTCCGGGGCAGATAACGTTTATTAAAACAATGGCTAAAAGATATTTTAAACAATGGCTTAAAAATAAATACACGTTTTATTAGTGGCTAGTTGTGCACTTTCCCTGGTAATTTAATCTCACATGCACCGTTCTTTGGTTAATTATTATGTGATTAAAGCTCTAACAAGTAATCGTGAAAATACCACGGCCTAGCTAGTTTTTGGAGTGATAATTGAAAAATAGCTAGCGTTGGCAAATTCATTGAAAAATAGTGACTATTTTGCTGCAACACGAAAAGTTTCAGCCTAATATACTGAAGATTGGTGCACATGTGTATGAACTTCCAGTATATTATGTTAGAATATATTTCGAATTTTGAATAATGTTTTCGTTCAGATTTATCTTTACTTAAAAAATGGCTAAATTTTAATTACTTTTAAAATTATAGCTATTTTTTAATTACCACTTATAAATATTAGTTATTTTTGAATTTCACCCCGATGAGCCGATTCACTATATTGAGATTAAACAATTAGTTCTGTTACTATCAATTAAATTTTAGAGTGTTACTTTATATAGATTATTTTTCTTTTTGTCCAAAAAATATATACTCATTTTTGGGGCCATCACTAAAATTATATCCGTATTATACAAAGTTTGTCGTGTACTTGAGTTCAATCTCTTACATTTAACTTCAAAAATCAAATATGACGTTCTTTCATCTTTCAAATGCAATTTCAAAAATTCGAATATTAAATAGTTCAATATCTTCAATAAAACTTTAGAAGTGAAAATATATGAAGTTCTTATATCTTTCAAATGCAACTTCAGATATTCGAATCTTAAGTAGTATAATCTCTTCGATGCAATTTCAAATATTAAATTCTGAAACATAAACTTATTCGAACTCCAACAATCCAACACATAATTTAATGCCTAAATCTATTTTAAATATTATAAAGAATAAACTTACTTTGTAACTAAGAAGAATAAACTCTAAGCACAAAGAACACAAAAGCAACACGGAAGAAGATGAAAAAAGTGTGAATCTAAAGTAATTCAATAATTGGGTATCGGTTAATTTTTTTATTTCAAAAAATGAGTATCAATTCAATGGATGGCGAAAGAAAAAAAGGATCCACATAAAAACTATACTTTAAGACTATTTCATTTGGACCCAATATCTCACATAATAAAAATAATATTTTTATTATATATATATATATATATATATATATATATATTATGAGTCGTCACTCCCGCTTTCCCCAAACTCTCTGCTACATTTTCCAGTTAATATTCAAAATGTTGAGCAAGAAGTTGGTTTCCATGACGGTTCTTTCCTTCTTGGTTGCGTTCCTTGCGATGGCCCAGGCGACAATTGGCGCTTTAATTGCCACGCCAATCAGATATAATTATTATGAGGAACAATGCGAAAGGGATGTAGAAGAAATGGTGTGGTCTACTATGCACAGATTAGTGGCAATGCAACACAATTCACCAGCACAACTCTTGCGCCTTCTCTTCCACGATTGTTTCATTGGGGTACCGTGCCCTATTCTCCCATTTTTCCAAAATTATATTGTTTTTTCTTAGTCTGTAATTTTTCTGTGCTCCATTCTTTTTTACTTTGTTGCAATTTCCGAATTCTTCATGTGTGTTTTTCTTTATGTTTTTGTGCATTGTACATTGGATTCATTTAATCGGGTGTTTTGTGAATTCTAGCATTAGGTTTAATTTTTCTTAGCCTCCTATGGAGGTTAAGAAAATCATTTAGGATTTAGGAACTGATAATATATGGTGTATATGATGCTGGTTTTTGCATTTTTACTGGTATTCTTGGTTCTAGTTCATGCCTTATTTCACTATAATGCTTTTCTTAAATGTAATGAATGTGACTTCATTTTCATTTCCTCTGATATTTCTTTATTTAGTCTTGAAATTCTTCATCTGTTCCATCATGGCCTTTTAGTTCTTCATATGACCTTTATGGTCTTTTCTAAGTCAAGGATATTAACTGCTTCAACCGAGTCAGTTACTGTTGTCGTTCCCATTTTCAGAAAGCGCGCTTAATGAATTCAGAATACTTAGCATGTAGATGCTTCACATGCAGTTTTATCTCTGCTTGTGCCCGCGTACACAATTCGTTGGATATTTTATTCTTTCATGTTCTACCCTGTAGTTCCTGATATGAGTAGTAATGCTTGTATTTCTGCAGTATTTTGTGGATGTTCTCTTTAGTTTAAATTTGCTTTTTTATCTTAATTTGTGTGCAATGCGCTTGTCATTCTTCATATGTTCTCATGTATTCTCGTGCCTCGTCTTAGTTGTTTGATTTGGATGGAGGTTTCAACTGGGGATGCTCTTTGAGTTTCAAATGTGCACTCTTATTCTAGTATATATTTTCTCTTCTTGCGTTGCTTACTAAATTTAGCATTCCCTTTACTTTATGGCAAAAGTTAGAGATGTTTAATGTAAAGTTTATTTTCTAAGACTCTGACAACTACTTCTGTCACCTGTGAAGACAGTCAAGTTTCAACAATAATATCGTTGTCTTTTCTTTGTAAGTTCTTATTTTTAAGAAATTTCTTACTCTGTTCATTCCAGGGCTGCGATGCATCTGTTCTGCTTGCTGACAATGGTAAGAATGAGACCGTTGAACGCGAGGCAATCCCAAATAGGACACTGAAAGGGTTCAATTTCATCGACATGATAAAGGATGAAATTGAGGAGGCATGTCCTGGGGTGGTCTCTTGTTCTGATATACTTGTCCTTGCAACAAGAGATGGCATCGTTCTGGTATGAGTCTAGCCTTGCTCTTTCTTTCTTGTAGCAACTACCTAAAGTTTCTTTTAAAAAAAAATTCTTATTCTTGTACTGATTTGTAAGTGTAATTCATATGATCTTGTTGTGCATATTTAGATGTTCCTAGTACATAACAAAAACTTTTGATACCTTCATCATTTGTTAACAGTGTAGTTCTGTTAATATGTAATTATTTAAAAGCTATTCATCATGGGAAGTTTCTTCTAGCTTTTTGAGCCAAATGGCTGTTATCAGTGTCTATTTCACAAGCTCAAATTGGACATATCATTTGTTGTTCGTCACCTTCCATATTCCTATCATCGCTAAGAAAGTAAAATGCGAAAAATGCTCCTCACTTGAACGAATCTCTTTCCGGTGAAACTGCCACTGAAAACTACATCAATCATCTTATCTTAATTAGAATTTCTATATATTCTTTGTTTTCATATGCATACCTACACTAGCCATTGGCTGGCCAATTCAATCCTTACCTTCATTCAGGAACTCTTTACGAACAAAATTTATCCTAGAATTCGCTTATAGCAGTTTCGTAAAGCTATATTATTTTAAATAAAATATGGTAAATGCTGCCACTTCTTCCTAAATGACCGTTGACAAATATATGTTGTACGCAGTAAAAAATAAAGCTGCTGTTACAGCCCTCATACAGTAACAAAGATTGAAGAGTAGCTCTCGAATTTCATCCCAATAAACTATTTCTTCTCTTCTATGCCTTTGTTCTTTTTAATCCAAGTCTTCTAGAGTTACAACTATCCATTTTTTTTTGTGAATAAAATTTGCTTTAGAACTACCCCTCTAATATTTATTTTACTTTTTGTTATTTCAGAACTTCCAAACGACACTATTGACAATTATGTTAGCTCGTCTCCTCGTTATTGATTTTTTTTGGATAATTGTTTCTTTCACTACTGATTTTTTTTCCTTCACCTTTTAGTCTCTGACCCTTTATATTTTATTTTTTTAACAAAATATTTTTCTGGGAACTGTGGATACTGCGACTCTGTGGCTATGCTATTCTTAACCGTCTATTTTACGAAATTTTCCACAAGGATATTTTGATATGACTTAACAAAATAACTATAACTCACTTCATCACCTCCCAGAAAAGATAAAACGATCTCATATAAAATAGTATCTAAAAGTAACCTCTTAGCTAGAGACGTACTTCTCACTTTTCTTTCCACTTCATAGACCGCGTAGTTTTGCTAGTTGCAACCTTGGCAAGGTGGCAAGGCATTGTTCAGGCTGATAAGAATGTAGGCACCCCCAGTGTTATGAAAAGTTAAGCGACGAAGCGACTCGACGCGACAAACTGTTGCTTTTTACTCCTTAACGCGATGCGACCAACAGAAGCGATCGATTAACAGTGAAAAGCGAGGCGAGGCGAGGCGAAGCGATCGAAGCGATCGATTTCCTGAAAAAATCGACCGACCAGTTAAAAAAAGAGCTCGACCAGTCCTGGAAATTAGGGTTTCCACTTTCCAGTGACGGAAATTAAAAAAAGAGCTCGACCAACGACCCCTCTTCTTCTCCAGTGACGGAAATTAGGGTTTCCATCTTCACCGACGACCGACGACCGACGAGATACCCAGGTATTTTTTCTTCTCCTTTCTTCTTGTTTTTTCTTTCTTCTTCATCTTCTTCTTCCATCTTATTCTTCTTTCTCTCTGTCGATGTCGACGACGGATTTCCATCTTTTTTTCATGTTTTTTTCATGTACGAACAGAGTCGACCGTCGGCGACAGTCGCGAGACAGAGTTTCTGACTGTTTCACTTTATTCTTTTTCATTTGTTTTTTCTCCAGTTCTTTTCATTTTTTTTATGGTACTGTAGCATATATATATATATATATATATATATATATATATATATATATATATATTAAATTATTGTATTATTATTATTAATTTCAGTTTAATTTTAGTTTATTTTCAGGGTATTTTCAGTTTATTAATTTTGTTTTCACTTATATCTTAATAGGGATAATTAAATGTCTCAAAGTTCGAAAGAGAAAGACCCGGCTTGGCGATATGGCCAAAAAGTTGATGGGAAGAATACAAATGTTGTATGCGTCTTTTGTAACAAGGTTACAACGGGTGGAATTTATCGCTTTAAATACCATCTAATTGGTGGCGATAGAAACGTGACAAGTTGTCCCAAATGTCCACCGGATGTGAGGGAAGAAATAAAGAATTTTGTTAAGAAGAAGAAGGAGATAAAAAGTCAAATGGTTCATCAACCAATGGTGAACAATCTTGATGATGATGATGACGACGATGATGAAGAATTGTCACTTCCAACAAAACGGGGAAGAGATGGCTCAAGCCATGGATTATCGACTAAAGGTCCTATTGATTGCTACTTCTCAAAGAAGCAGGGAGCAAAGGGAGCAAAAGACGGTGGAAAAGATATACAAAAAGTTGCTAGAGACATTTTAAGGGACCGTGCAGTTAGTGCTTTTGCACGATGGGTCTATGATGCTGGGCTCCCCTTCAATTGTGTCAACTATGACACTTTTGGAGACTTTATTGAGCTTGTTGGTCAATACGGACTTGGAATGAAGTGTCCAACTTACCATGAAATAAGGGGTCCTTATCTAAATAAGGAAGTGGAGGAGACAAACAAAATTGTTGAGGAGCATAAACTTGTGTGGAACAAGTATGACTGCTCCATTATGATGGATAAGTGGACGGCAAGAACGGGAAAGATGATATTAATGTGTTGGTGAATTCTCCCCGGGGAAGTTTGTTTCTTGAGTCCATTGATGCTAGCGACTCATCCACTGACCACATCAAAATGTTCACCTTGTTTCAGAACACCATCGAAAAGATTGGTCCAAGCAAAGTTGTTCAAGTGGTAACTGATAATGCAAGTGAAAACAAGAAAGCGGGTGGCATGATTGAAGGAGCGTACAAGCATGTGTATTGGACTCCATGTGCGGCTCATTGTATCAACTTGATGTTCGGGGACATTTTCAAGGAAAAACCCTTTTCTACAGCTTTTAGCCAGGGTGTTAGAGTATATTCTTATATTTCTCAGCGACCCTTGTTATTGAATTTGATGAGAAAATTCACCAATCAAAAAAATTTGGTGAAACCGGCCAAGACAAGGTTCGACACTGCTTTCTTGACTTTGCGTAGTCTCCACTGTCAAAAAGAGAAATTGCAAAAGATGGTCACTTCAGAGAATTGGACCAGGAGTAAATTTGCTAAGGAAAATGCGGGGAAAGAGGTTGCACGCATTATTCTTTTTTTTTCTTTTTGGAATAATGTCCGTTATGCTCTTAAAATTGGTGGTCCATTGGTTAGAGTACTCTGTTTGGTGGATGGGGAGGCAAAACCATCAACGGGCTACATCTATGAAGCTATGAATAGGGCCAAGGAGACTATTCAAGCATCATTCAGTGATGAGCAAAAATATGCAGAGGTCTTTCAAATCATTGATGCAAGATAGGATGCGCAACTTCATAGACCTTTGCATGCGGCTGGACTTATTCTAAACCCATCACTCTTTTATGAGCAGCAAGAGAATAATTCATTGGCTAAAGAACTGTGGACAAGATTCCATCAGGTTGTTATCAAGTTGAACCCGGATGAAGATTTGCAAGAGAAGATAGTAGATCAGCTTGCTACTTACAAGGCAGCTGAAGGACTTTTTGGTCTTCGACTTGCTATTAAACAAAGAACGAAGAAGTCGCTAGGTGGCACAAGTGTTTCTACATTTTATTACTCCAACTTCGATGTATTTTATATACTTATTAACTCTTGAATATTTTTTTTGACTTCTATAGCTGAATGGTGGCACACATATGGTGCAGAGACTCCGGAGTTACAGACTTTCGCCATCAAAGTTCTAAGCTTAACTTGTAGCTCATCCGGTTGTGAAAGGAACTGGAGTGTTTTTGAACACGTGAGAAATAAAAAGAATTATTTTGTATTTTGAGTTATAGTAAATTATATCTCCATTGTCCAAACTCCTACTAATTAGTTGACACATCATTTTTGCAGATTCATACAAAGAAAAGGAACCGACTAACCATGAAGCGCCTCCATAATCTAGTGTTTATAAAATACAATAGAGCATTGAGGCGTCGCTACAACCACCGCAATTTAATTGATCCAATTCTTTTGGACAATATTGATGACGCTAATGAGTGGCTAACTGGAGTCCCCGAAAATTGTAAAGATGAAGAAGTATTTGAAGGCGACCCCGATTTAACTTGGGGTGATGTTGCAGTTGCTAGTGGAGTTGGGGAGGATCCTTATAGTTTAAGGAGTTGTACTCCAAGTTCAAGTTCAATTAGGAAGGGAAAAAGTGTGGTTACTACAAGTCGATCCATTGATGAAGATGAGAATGATTATGAAGAGGAGGGGGAAGAAGAAGATGACGAGCAATATGAAGATAACCGAGGAATTCAAGATTTTGACAATCTTGAAGGAGAAGAAGACATATAGTAGCTTTGATTTTGCTTGTCTTATAGTTTATGGATGGTTTGTGGATGATTTGGTGGTACCTAGTACCTACTTTAAAGTATTTAAATTGATGTTTTTGATTATTCATAATTTTACATTATGTTTTTTAAAAATTGCGCTTCACTTCAAAAAAGCGTGCACTTCTTTGCGCTTTGAAGCGAGGCGAGCCCTTGTCGCTTTTTTGCTCTTTGCGCTCTCCAAAACACTGGGCACCCCGTGAAAGACGGTTATGGCGATTCAGATGATTCGATGACAGTGTGGGTGGGAAGGAGAAAAAGAAATTCTGAGGGGACCCATTTTTGTTGGTAGAAAGTTCATTTATGATTTTATTGAAATGGTGAGGAACGAGTCATTTGAAGAAAGTCCATGCTAGAAATTCAAAAGGTTGTTTTTGCAAGTGTGTGAGCTAGTTGCAACGAATTGATTAATTAGGAGTCATTATAAGCTGGTTCATTTAGTATAGCCCAAGCTTACAAGGTCTTGATACACCGAAACTGCATTGGCTCGAGGTGAGAGCTTGAGCACAATACGAGTTACGTAAGTTCCCATATAGCAGTACATACTCTTGGATATTTTAAGAATGAGATGGTTGAACTATCAGTTTGGTATAAACATAAAGAGAAGACAACATCGACATTAAATGCATAAGCACTTTAGATGAGAACTACTTTTATGTGCTGGAAAAGAATTGACTTTCAGAGTCGCTGGCCATAAAATTAGACAGAGTCAGCAAGTTTAAAACATACGCCAGGAAACTCAAAACAGTTTGCTTCAAAACTGACAGTTATGTTATACAAGTTGAACACCGGAAAAATGCATTCAAGCATGACGCGGAAACCAAAGATTACAAAGTATAAACGGTCATCAAGCATTTAAAACAAAAAGGCTCATCAAATTCTCTTCCGAGAAAGCAATTTGATTTTTGATGCTTTCAAGCTTGAGTTTGATAGAGACCTGAAGTTAGGATCATTGGTCTTCAATTTTATTTTTTGTTTGAACATTCTGCAATCTTTCCTTATTACGTGTTGTTTTCCTACATCTTAGGCTGGTGGACCATATTATCCCGTGTTAACGGGCAGAAGGGATAGTAAGGAGTTATTCTTTGATGAGGCCAAATTCCACGGCCGAAATTCCACGGCCAAATGGGAATATCAGCGAAACTCTTAGGTTGTTTTCCCTTAGAGGATTTGATGAGAGGGAAACAGTGGCACTCCTTGGTAATCTTTCTGATCCTATTACTTCATTCTTCATACCTGCACCTTATTTTTGGAATATCCATTTATTGAAATTTTTCTGTTCTTTTTTTCTTACACCTGAAGGGGGACATAATATTGGGAAGATTGGTTGTGAATTCATTAGGCCAAGGCTCAGTAATTTTATGGGGACAGGTTTCCCTGATCCAACAATTCCTTCTGACTTCCTTGAAGAGTTGAAGTGAAAGTGTCCAGAGAATAACAACACCATCAACAATATGTTCAGTGAACATATAGCTAGGAGTTTGAGGGAGTCTGCTATGTCATACTCCCAGAGATCCGTATTTTCCTCCATTGGAGCTTCATTTGATAATCACTACTACAAGACTTTGATGAGAGGAAGAGGGCTACTGTTTGCTGATCAACAGTTGATGGCGAATGAAAAGACAGCAGGACTATGTTCCGAACAGAGTTTGCTCATGCCATGGCTAAGTTGTCAGATTTTGGTGTTCTTACTGGATCCCAAGGAGAGGCTCGGCGCAGCTGCTCCCATCTGAATTATAACTAGTAAGAGCTACTACATTTATGTACAATATGATTTCTTGGCTTAACAAATAGTACTAAATTTCTTCTGACCATCACCGTGGAAAAACAAGTGCTAAATTGCCAAAGCATTTACGGTCTTATCCCATGTCAACATCTTCTTTTACTGCTTCGTATTTCAAAGACACAAAATTGAAGAAAAAGTATGAAACTTAGATTTGGTTAGAATGATACAGAACGTTAAAATTCTTGGATCCATTCTTTATTAACTTGTTATGATGGCCCTTATTTCTGCAATAATTAGACCAAGAGTTCATGTCAGTATTTGTCGTAAATTCATGCAGCGCAAGTTTTGCGTTATTGTATCGGATGCATCACCTAATGCTATGTATTTTTCTACTATACTGAAAACAATTATTGAACAAAGAACTTTAAAATATACCTGATGGATCAATAGATAATAATCATAGATTGAAATCAGATCTGAATGGGGTGGCAGATTCATATATAGATAATCATCTTCGTAGAATCTGCCACGCCAATCAGATATAGCTTCAACGTATGAAAGTTTCTCCATCTTCCTCCAAGATTTCATTGTTCAGGGGCTAGGCCATATGGCTATTTATAACAAAGGCAGCGCCTACTTTTTCTTTTCTTTTTTGGAAACTAAAAAGTTGTGCGTACATTCACTGCAGAGAGGATCTTATGGCAAACCAGCAGCTACATGGTACCCTTGATGACAGATTCAAGACTGTGTGTTGCCTTGGCAAACTTCAAATCCAGAAATTATATATCAACATGCTCCCTAGATTTGATAGAGTTGACTGGAGAAATTTGCTTCTGGTTCAAAATGCCCTGCCTCGATACAGTTTCACTGCTTGGCTGGCTGCCCAAAGAAGGTTACCTACTGTGGACAGATTAGCAAACTTTGGTATTCAACTCCCTTCAATGTGTGTATTTTGCAAACAACAGGTGGAAACTTTCCAGCATCTTTACTTTGAATGTTCTGTTACCAATAGTCTATGGTCCAGAATTGGTTGCTGGTTGGGCTATTCAAGATCAGTCCTTGACTGGGACAGAGAACTACAATGGATCTGCAGTAAGGCTCGCAGTCGCGCATGGAGGAATGCCATCACTGCTGCTGCATTTGTGCATGCTGTAGCATTAATATGGCAGGCTAGGAACAAAGCTCGATTTCAGAACTCGGTCTATAATGAAGATAGAACAGCTAAAGAGATTGCATTACTCCTCCACATTCGTGGGAGACATAGCAAAAGCTGGCAGAATGGTCTACGACAACTCAACTACTTTCCGTAACTAACTATTTTTGTGTTGTTACTTGCTGAACTCAATACTTATGAGTATGCGCTTCTTTTGGTATTTTCGTAGAAACTGAAATGTAAATAGCACCAGTAGCTGATTGTCTAGGAACACTTGTACATCTTTCATTTTGCTATATATGAATACCAAGCTTTAAATGAAAAAAAAAAAAAAGTTGTGCGTAACTCTTACGTTAAAGTTTCTAACTATTTTCGTCTCTCTCTAGGGTTAGTTTTCCTTCCAAAAATGTCTATTTAGCAGCGGCACAGCCTAGCCCTAATAAATATCTAATATCGCATTATATAAGGCATCTGTACTTCATACAACTTTTTTTAAACTTTGTTGGGGCTAAAGTTGTTGCCCCTTTTTTACACGAAATAATCCAAATTAAGAATTATATTATATTAGTAATAAAGTTTGAATATTATAACTTGGCTTAAGAATAGCATACCATATCAGCTATGGAAAAAGTCTTTTAATTTCTTCCTTTTGTATAGCCCTACATTAAACTAGCCAACTCGGCCTCGGGCCTATACCCATGGCTATGTAGCGCGATTTGCAGTCATATTTTATATTTATGTCACCTTTTAATATGTATCATATTTTTAAAAACTATTAATTTCGTAGCTAATTAAAAAAAATTAGTAATAATATGATCATTATATTCCTTTCAAAATAAAAAATCCCTTTTTTCATATGCTATTGATAGTCAGATATATTCCACATAAACAAAAGTTCTGTCCAGTGAAATTCACTACTTTGTTATCCCTCAAAGTTATATCCACCCTTAATCCGATAGGTCACTCCTTATTGAAGTCGCTGATTGTGAAAATGTTCCAGTAATTGACATGAGATGTGGAGATAGAGACCTTTTAATTTACCTGCCATTTGCTTTGCCTCGTGTTGTCTTCCTTTAGTTGCCCCCACCCAATAGACTGAGTAGGGGCAAAAATACGATAACTAGGTAAATAATTTCGAGTGTGATCTGACAACCAAAAATTAGACAATGACAGAGCGGCTTGTGATTGAGTGATAAATTGATCAACGACTGAACGAAGAACGAAACTTTACAACAACTTTTTCGTAGACTCTCTCTCCATAATTGATATGGAAGTTGGAAAAAATCAACCACTCAAAACTGACCTCAAAATATTCCAAACACTTATAAATATGAAGATTGAAGACCCTTTTTATATTTCATATAGTTAATTAGTACAAAAGAAAGCCGTAAGAATGTCCTCCATTAAAGAAAGCAGCCAATTGAGGGAATCGAGGGATGGAGTGGTCCAAGTAAAGAAAAAGTTCATAAGAAAGGAAGCAATGAAAAGTACTACCAAATTCTCGAAAGATCTCTGAAAACTCGAAGAGAGACGACGAAGTAGTTTGGTATTTAAAAAGTATATTAAATCGGAGGAATCTCACTAAGAGAATTACATAAGTTAGTGAACACCTGTATTTCCATCTATACTTTCAATGATGGAATCATATGGAAAATCAGTTAAAACTTCAACTTTATGAAGACTAGAGTTCGCCAGTTACAAACAAAAACTTTAGCTCTAGAAATGAAGTTCACAAGTTACAAAAACAAAAATTAGTTCACCAGTTACAAAAATAAAAACTTCAGCTTCTAAAACTGAAGCTCATCGGTTACAAAACGGCTCGCAATATATTTCGACATCGTGGGAACGTGCAATTACGGGTATAATCTATACTATATTAAGAGTACGAAGGCCCTTAGTGAAATATCGTTCGCCTTTTTTACATTTTAAAAATAGATTTCACACTAGACAAAATAGTCATTTAATAAATTTTCTAATAATTAGGAGTTCTAAATCAAGTAAATTTTGTACATTATTTTCCTAATAAATAGGCATACTAAATCAAGTGAAATTTTGCATACTAAAAATTCCTTGTCTAAACTCCATATAATGAAGCTTAACGTCTGCTATAAATATAAAAAAAAACTAAACAAAATTTCCTTTTTTGAGAAAAAGAAAACTTACGACTTAGAATAGACAGTAGATTGCTTCGTTGGCCAATGAAGTATCATTTTCTATGTCCTAATTTTAGTATAGAAATATTTAACTTTCAAATAGTCTTTTCTATATTTATTTACTTTTATAAAAGTAAGAAAAAGAACAAGAAGCTCAAACAATTAATATTTTTTAATTATAATTAGTGCAAAAAAGAGTTAAGCAAAATTATAATTATAATACTATTTTAAAACATTATTTTATGTCTATTTTATTAGGATACTAAGCATGAAAATCTAATGAAAGTTAACGACATCGCTAGAGAAGTAAATGATATTAAGTGAACTTTATTTTTTAAGTTTTCATGTTATTCAATGAGAATACAATGACAGTCGTACTTTCATAAACTTCTGAATGAAGAGGTGCATGGAAACATCATGCTCGGGCAACTGGGGTATTCCGAGAGTCATCGTGGCTTTAGGTATTGTAGGCGCATTAAGGTTGAGGAGGTCATGAGTGCGATAGGTAACATGAGTCGGGGCAAAGCGACCGGACCTGACGAGATTCCAGTAGAGTTTTGGAGATATGCGGGTAGGGCAGGCTTGGAGTGGTTGACTGGGCTGTTTAATGTTATCTTCAAGACAAAGAGGATGCCTGATGAGTGGCGGTGGATTACAATGGTTCCGGTGTACAAGAACAAAGAGAATATCCAGAATTATAACAACTATAGGGGTATCAAGTTACTAAGTAATACCATGAAAGTCTGGGAGCGAGTGGTGGAAATAAGGATAAGGAATGCGGTGTCTACATCGGAAAACCAGTTCGGGCTCATGCTAGATTGGTCTACAACGGAAGCTATCCACCTTATTAGGAGGTTGGTGGAACTATATATGGATAGGAAGAAGGATTTACATATGGTGTTTATTGACCTAGAGAAGGCATATGACAAGGTCCCTAGGGACGTCCCTTGGAGGTGTCTGGAGGTAAAAGGTGTGCCGGTGGCATGCATTAGGGCGATAAAGGATATGTATGATGGAGCTATGACCTGGGTTAGGACTGTCGGAGGTGACTCAAAGCCGTTTCCGGTGGTTATATGATAACACCAAAGATCTACTCTCAACCCATTCTTATTTACTCTGGCGATGGACGTACTGACACACCATATCCAAGGAGAGGTGCCATAGTATATGTTGTTCGCTGATGCATGCCACTGGCGCACCTTTTACCTCCAGACACCTCCAAGGGACGTCCCTAGGGACCTTGTCATATGCCTTCTCTATGTCAATAAACACCATATGTAAATCATTCTTCCTATCCATGTATAGTTCCACCAACCTCCTAATAAGGTGGATAGCTTCCGTTGTAGACCAATCCAGCATGAGCTCGAACTGGTTTTCTGATATAGACACCGCATTCCTTATCCTTATTTCCACCACCCTCTCCCAGACTTTCATGGTATTACTTAGTAACTTGATACCCCTATAGTTGTTATAATTCTGGATATTCTCTTTGTTCTTGTACACCGGAACCATTGTAATCCACCGCCACTCATCAGGCATCCTCTTTGTCTTGAAGATAACATTAAACATCCCAGTCAACTACTCCAAGCCTGCCCTACCCGCATACCTCCAAAACTCTACTGAAATCTCGTCAGGTCCGGTCGCTTTGCCCCGACTCATGTTATCTATTGCACCCATGACCTCCTCAAACATAATGCACCTACAATACCTAAAGCCACGATGACTCTCGGAGTACCCCAGTTGCCCGAGCATGATGTTTCCATGCACCTCTTCATTAAGAAGTTTATGAAAGTACGACTGTCATTGTATTCTCATTGAATAACATGAAAACTTAAAAAATAAAGTTCACTTAATATCATTTACTTCTCTAGCGATGTCGTTAACTTCCATTAGATTTTCATGCTTAGTATCCTAATAAAATAGACATAAAATAATGTTTTAAAATAGTATTATAATTATAATTTTGCTTAACTCTTTTTTGCACTAATTATAATTAAAAAATATTAATTGTTTGAGCTTCTTGTTCTTTTTCTTACTTTTATAAAAGTAAATAAATATAGAAAAGACTATTTGAAAGTAAAATATTTCTATACTAAAATTAGGACATAGAAAATGATACTTCATTGGCCAACGAAGCAATCTACTGTCTATTCTAAGTCGTAAGTTTTCTTTTTCTCAAAAAAGGAAATTTTGTTTAGTTTTTTTTTTATATTTATAGCAGACGTTAAGCTTCATTATATGGAGTTTAGACAAGGAATTTTTAGTATGCAAAATTTCACTTGATTTAGTATGCCTATTTATTAGGAAAATAATGTACAAAATTTACTTGATTTAGAACTCCTAATTATTAGAAAATTTATTAAATGACTATTTTGTCTAGTGTGAAATCTATTTTTAAAATGTAAAAAAGGCGAACGATATTTCACTAAGGGCCTTCGTACTCTTAATATAGTATAGATTATACCCGTAATTGCACGTTCCCACGATGTCGAAATATACTGCGAGCCGTTTTGTAACCGATGAACTTCAGTTTTAGAAGCTGAAGTTTTTGTTTTTGTAACTGGTGAACTAATTTTTGTTTTTGTAACTTGTGAACTTCATTTCTAGAGCTAAAGTTTTTGTTTGTAACTGGCGAACTCTAGTCTTCATAAAGTTGAAGTTTTAACTGATTTTCCATATGATTCCAACATTGAAAGTATAGATGGAAATACAGGTGTTCACTAACTTATGTAATTCTCTTAGTGAGATTCCTCCGATTTAATATACTTTTTAAATACCAAACTACTTCGTCGTCTCTCTTCGAGTTTTCAGAGATCTTTCGAGAATTTGGTAGTACTTTTCATTGCTTCCTTTCTTATGAACTTTTTCTTTACTTGGACCACTCCATCCCTCGATTCCCTCAATTGGCTGCTTTCTTTAATGGAGGACATTCTTACGGCTTTTCTTTTGTACTAATTAACTATATGAAATATAAAAAAGGTCTTCAATCTTCATATTTATAAGTGTTTGGAATATTTTGAGGTCAGTTTTGAGTGGTTGATTTTTTCCAACTTCCATATCAATTATGGAGAGAGAGTCTACGAAAAAGTTGTTGTAAAGTTTCGTTCTTCATTCAGTCATTGATCAATTTATCACTCAATCACAACCCACTCTGTCATTTTCTAATTTTTGGTTGTCAGATCACACTCGAAATTATTTACCTACTTATCGTATTTTTACCCCTACTCAGTCTATTGGGTGGGGGCAACTAAAGGAAGACAACACGAGGCAAAGCAAATGGCAGGTAAATTAAAAGGTCTCTATCTCCACATCTCATGTCAATTACTGGAACATTTTCACAATCAGCGACTTCAATAAGGAGTGACCTATCGGATTAAGGGTGGATATAACTTTGAGGGATAACAAAGTAGTGAATTTCACTGGACAGAACTTTTGTTTATGTGGAATATATCTGACTATCAATAGCATATGAAAAAAGGGATTTTTTTATTTTGAAAGGAATATAATAATCATATTATTACCAATTTTTTTTAATTAGCTACGAAATTAATAGTTTTTAAAAATATGATACATATTAAAAGGTGACATAAATATAAAATATGACTGCAAATCGCGCTACATAGCCATGGGTATAGGCCCGAGGCCGAGTTGGCTAGTTTAGTGTAGGGCTATACAAAAGGAAGAAATTAAAAGACTTTTTCCATAGCTGATATGGTATGCTACTCTTAAGCCAGAAGTTATAATATTCAAACTTTATCACTAATATAATATAATTCTTAATTTGGATTATTTCGTGTAAAAAAAGGGCAACAACTTTAGCCCCAACAAAGTTTAAAAAAAGTTGTATGAAGTACAGATGCCTTATATAATGCGATATTAGATATTTATTAGGGCTAGGCTGTGCCGCTGCTAAATAGACAATTTTTGGAAGGAAAACTAACCCTAGAGAGAGACGAAAATAGTTAGAAACTTTAACGTAAGAGTTACGCACAACTTTTTTTTTTTTTCATTTAAAGCTTGGTATTTCTATATAGCAAAATGAAAGATGTACAAATGTTCCTATGCGTAGCCGATTGGACAATCATGATGCTATTTACATTTCAGTTTCAACGAAACTACCAAAAGAAGCGCAGACTCATAAATATTGAGTTCAGCAAGTAACAACACAAAAATAGTTAGTTATGGAAAGTAGTTGAGTTGTCGTAGACCATTCTGCCAGCTTTTGCTATGTCTCCCACGAATGTGGAGGAGTAATGCAATCTCTCTAGCTGTTCATCTTCATAATAGACCGAGTTCTGAAATCGAGCTTTGTTCCTAGCCTGCCATATTAATGCTACAGCATGCACAAATGCAGCAGCAGTGATGGCATTCCTCCATGCGCGACTGCGAGCCTTACTGCAAATCCATTGTAGTTCTCTGTCCCAGTCAAGGACTGATCTTGAATAGCCCAACCAGCAGCCAATTCTGGACCATAGACTATTGGTAACAGAACTAAAGATGTTGGAAAGTTTCCACCTGTTGTTTGCAAAATACACACATTGAAGGGAGTTGAATACCGAAGTTTGCTAATTTGGCCACAGTAGGTAACCTTCTTTGGGTAGCCAGCCAAGCAGTGAAACTGTATCGAGGCAGGGCATTTTGAACCAGAAGCAAATTTCTCCTGTCAACTTTATCAAATCTAGGGAGCATGTTGATATATAGTTTCTGGATTTGAAGTTTGCCAAGGCAACACACAGTCTTGAATCTGTCATCAAGGGTACCATGTAGCTGCTGGTTTGCCATAAGATCCTCTCTGCAGTGAATGTACGCACAACTTTTTAGTTTCCAAAAAAGAAAAGAAAAATTAGGCGCTGCCTTTGTTATAAATAGCCATATGGCCTAGCCCCTGAACAATGAAATCTTGGAGGAAGATGAAGAAACTTTCATACGTTGAAGCTATATCTGATTGGCGTGGCAGATTCTACGAAGATGATTATCTATATATGAATCTGCCACCCCATTCAGATCTGATTTCAATCTATGATTATTATCTATTGATCCATCAGGTATATTTTAAAGTTCTTTGTTCAATAATTGTTTTCAGTATAGTAGAAAAATACATAGCATTAGGTGATGCATCCGATACAATAACGCAAAACTTGCGGTGCATGAATTTACGACAAATACTGACATGAACTCTTGGTCTAATTATTGCAGAAATAAGGGCCATCATAACAAGTTAATAAAGAATGGATCCAAGAATTTTAACGTTCTGTATCATTCTAACCAAATCTAAGTTTCATACTTTTTCTTCAATTTTGAGTCTTTGAAATATGAAGCAGTAAAAGAAGATGTTGACATGGGATAAGACCGTAAATGCTTTGGCAATTTAGCACTTGTTTTTCCACGGTGATGGTCAGAAGAAATTTAGTACTATTTGTTAAGCCAAGAAATCATATTGTACATAAATGTAGTAGCTCTTACTAGTTATAATTCAGATGGGAGCAGCTGCGCCGAGCCTCTCCTTGGGATCCAGTAAGAACACCAAAATCTGACAACTTAGCCATGGCATGAGCAAACTCTGTTCGGAACATAGTCCCGTCATCCAAAGCATAATCAATCACCACTGCTGCTGTCTTTTCATTCGCCATCAACTGTTGATCGGCAAACAGTAGCCCTCTTCTTCATGTATTGGCTTATTCATAGTTTTGAATATTTAACTATAATAATAATTTTTTAAATAAAAAATATGCATTGTTGAAGAGTAAACAAATATTTTAATATCCAACTTTTGAAATTTATGTGTTTTTGAACTGCCAACCATTTTTCTTTCTCTCTTTGTCTTTTATGTTCTTGAATATCTTGTTAGTAATTTATCTTATTATTGATCATTGTACTTTTCGAATAAAACAACAACCTAGTATAATCCCACTTAGTGGGGTCTGGGGAGGGTAGTGTGTACGCAGACCTTACCCCTATCCTTGGGTAGAGAGGTTGTTTCCAAATAGACCCCCGACATCCTTCCCTCCAAGAACTTCCTACCTTGCTCTTGGGGAGACTCGAACTCACAACCTCTCGGTTGGAGACTCTACCCTTGGACAAGAGGGGTTGCTCTGATGGTAAGCAACCCCCACTTCCAACCGAGAGGTTGTGAGTTCGAGTCTCCCCAAGAGCAAGGTGGGAAGTTCTTGGAGGGAAGGATGCTGATGGTCTATTTGGAAACAGCCTCTCTACCCAAGGGTAGGGGTAAGGTCTGCGTACACACTACCCTCCTCAGACCCCACTAAGTGGGATTATACTGGGTTGTTGTTATTGTTGTTTAAATTGGACTACTTAAGATTCAGATGTCTGAAGTTGCATTTGAGAGATTGAAGTACTTCATATATTTTCATTTCTGAAGTTCCATTGAAGATATGAACTACATAATATTCGAATTTTTAAAATTGCATTTAAAATATGAAAGAAAGTCATATTTAATTTTTGAAGTTGTATTTAAGAGATTGAACTCAAGTACATGAAATTTTTTCTGTAATACAGATATAATTTTAATGATGGCCCCAAAAGTGAGTATATTTTTTGGACCAAAAAAAATGACCTATATAAAGTAACACTCTAAAAGTTTAGTTAATAGTAACATAACTAATTGTTTAATCTCAATATGTAGCTACTGTAGTGAATTGGCTCATTGGGTTGAAATCCAAAAATAGTCAATATTTACAAGTGGTAATTAAAAAATAGTCATAATTTCAAAAGTAATCGAAATTTAGCCACTTTTCATATAAAGATAAATCTGAACAAAAACATTGTTCAAAATCCGAAAAATATTCCAGCATAATATATTGGAAGTTCATACACAGGTGCTCCAATCTCCAGTATATTATGCTGGAACTTTTTGTGTTGCAGTAAAATAGTTGCTATTTTTTAATGAATTTGAAAACGCTAAATATTTTTCAATTATCACTCCGAAAATTGTCTAGGCTATGGTATTTTCACGGCTACTTTGTAGCGCTTTAATTAGATAATAATTAACCAAAGAACGATGCACGTAAGAGTAAATTACAGGAGGGAGAGTGCACAGTTAGCCACTAGTAACACATGTATTTACTTTTAAGTCACTGTTTAAAATGTCTTTAGTCTTTAGCAACTGCCTTAATAAACTTTACTTGCCAAGAAGAAAATACCTTTCTGCTCATCTCCTTAACTTTTAAACTTAACTTCAGGATTTCAGGATGACATGTCCTTAACTTGTGAACTTGGAGCTCTAAGTTTAGGATTTCAGGACTACGTGTCCTTAACGTTTGAACATAACTTCAGGACTACATGTGCTTAACTTTTAAACTTAAGTTCAGGACTTCACGACTACATGTCTTTAACTTTTGAACTTGTAACTTTAAGTTGAGGACTTCAGGACTACATGTTCTTAACTTTTGAACTTAGAACTCTAAGTTAAGGACCATCTGTCCTTAGTTTTTGTGCTTGTAACTCTAAGTTAAGTACTGCTTGTCCTTAACTTCTGAGCTTGTTAGTCTAAGTTCAGGACTAAGTGTCATTAACTTTTGAACTTGTAATATAAGTTCGGGACCAAGTGTCCTTAAGTTTTGTGCTTGTTAGTCCATCTGTATGTATGTCTGAAGTCATAAGCAAAGATAGGATTGGAATATGGGCATTGGTCTTCTTCAATTGATCCACAACTGAGTATTCCCTAGCCGTGATCTTTCTCAAAAACTCTTGTACTTCTACATCCGTCACAACCTTCTTGCGCTGAACATTGTATTCATTGCCTTGTCTCAACCCAGTTAGTTTTTCTGGAGTATAACATTTTACAGACCTTGTCATTCTTGAAATCTTTGGCCTATCAGTGGTCATTCAAAGGAGGTTGAACGAGGCAATGCAAGAAGTTGTGAAAACGGAGGTGATCAAGTGGTTGGATGCCAGGGTTGTGTATACCATCTCTGATAGTTCTTGGACTTTGCCGTTGCAATGTGTGCCGAAGAAGGATGGTATAATCGTGGTTACCAATGTGCAAAATGAGTTAATTTCTACCAAGACTATCACCGGATGGAGGTGTGGATGGATTACCATAAGTTGAACAAAGTGACCCGCAAGGATAACGTCCCATTGCCTTTTCTTGACCAGATTCTAGATAGACATGCTAGGCGTGCCTTCTACTATTTCTTGTATGGGTATTCTGGGTACAACTAAATTTTTATTTCTCCGGAAGATCAAGAGAAGACCACCTTCACTTTACCATATGGTACCTTTTCCTTTTCTAAGATGCCATTTGGGTTGTGTAATGCACCAGCTACATTCCAGCGATGGCAATATTTACCGACATGGTGGAGGACATTTTAGAGATGTTCATGGACGACTTCTGTGTTATGGGTGACTCATTTGATGAATGTTTGAAGAATCTTTATTGGGTGTTGGCCCGGTGTGAAGAAACCAATCTTATGCTCAACTGGGAAAAAATCCACTTCATGGTTGAGGAGGGCATAGTCCTTGGCCATAAAATCTCAAAGCACGGTATAGAGGTGGACAAAGCTAAAATTGAAGTGATTTCAAGGCTTCCTCCCCCTACTTTAGTCAACTGGGACAGAAGTTTTTTAGGCATGCGGGGTTCCACTAGAGACTTATCAAGGATTTTTCAAAGGTAGTGAATCCTATATGTAAGCTTTTGGAAAAGGATGCCAAGTTTGTGTTCAATGAGGGATGTATACAAGCCTTCGAACATCTCAAGCACAAGTTAACAACCACTTCTATTATTATCACGCCCAATTGGAGCTTACTTTTTGAGCTCATGTGTGACACCATCGATGTTGCGGTAGGAGCGGAGAAATTTCGATCGTATGTCATGGGTGCCAAGGTCATAGTTAACACTCACCATGGCGCACTCTGCTATTTGATGACTAAGAAAAATTTGAAATCTAGGTTGATGCAATGGGTCTTGTGCTTAAAGAGTTTGATTTGGAGATTGTGGTCTGGAAAGGGTGTAAAAACCAAGTGGCGAAATACTTTTCCTGCTTGGAGGAGGAGGGGAGGCCTCGAGATCAATGATTTATTTCCTGATGAGAAACTCCTTTCTATGTTGGTGAATAGCATATCGTGGTTTGCGGATGTTTCTAATTTCCTTGTGATCGGTATTATCCCTTGTAAGCTCTCTTCTAACCAAAGGAAGAAGCTTAAACGAGATAGTTTGGACTACTATTGGTATGAGCCTTACTTGTTCAAGATATGGACTGGCAGTGTGATCTGAAGATGTGCCCTGGAGGAGGAGTAATTGAGTATCCTAGAGGCTTGTCATTCCTCTCCCTATGGTGGTCATCATGGTGGGGCAGGACAGCTTCAAAGGTTCTTAGTTGTGGGGTTTACTGGCCAATTTTGTACAAGGATGCAAGTGAACTTGTGAAGAGATGCGATAAATATCAAAGAGCATGTGGAATTTCAAAGAAGGACGAGATGCCTCTTAATATTATTCTCGAAGTTGATAATTTGTATGTATGGGGCATTAATTTCATGGGCATGTTTGTTAGTTCATGTGGCAACACATACATTCTAGTGCCAGTTGACTATGTTCCAAAGTGGGTTGAGATCGTGGCTTTACCCAATAATGAGGCCCGAAGTGTTGTTGCGTTTCTCAAGAAGAGTATTTTTACTAGATTTGGCACTCCTCAAGCAATCATAAGTGATGGGGGGTTTCTCATTTTTGCAATAGAGCTTTTGACACTTTGCTTGCAAAGTACGGTGTCAATCACAAAGTTTCTACCCTTATCATCCTCAGGCAAGAGGCCATTTTGAAGTATCAAACAGGAAAATTAAAAGTATATTGTCAAAGATGGTCAATGCAAATAGGACTGATCAGTCCAAGAAATTGGATGATACTCTATGGGTTTATAGGACTGCTTACAAGACTCTTATTTGTATGTCTCCGTACCAGTTGGTGTTTGGGAAAGCTTGCCATCTACCGATCAAGATAAAGCACAAGGCCATGTGGCCTTTAAGGAAACTAAATCTTGAATGGGATGTGGCAGCAAATCTTCATGTGGAGGAACTTAATTAGCTTGATGAATTCCGATTTCATGCCTACTCCAGTTCATCCTTGTATAAGGAAAAGATGAAGTATTTTCATGACAAGTATGCTCGTGGCAAGGAGTTCAAAGTGGTTCATTTGTTTTTCTTGTTCAATTATCGATTATGTTTGTTTCCGGGAAAACTTAAGTCGAAATGCAGTGGACCTTTTAAAGTATTGCTTGCGACTCTGTTTGGTGCACTAGACCTGAAAAACAAAAATAGAGAGAAATTCGTAGTTAATGGGCACAGAGTCGAGCACTATCTTGGCAAGATTGATGAGAGCCACGTGGTGGAAATGATCCATCTATAGTGATTTCATGGTAATATGCGTCGTTTCGTAACGTTAATCAGGCGCTTAAGTGAATTATCCATAGTTAGATCCCGAAAAATTATCTTGCACCTATCCTGTCAAAACCCTATCTTCTCCCATTAATAATCTTCTTTACTTATTCTTTGTTTCAGTTGTGACTAGTCAATAGTTAGAGTCTTAGTTAATTTTAGTTAGAAATCATATAATTCTTAAATGTTGATCATCTTATATAGAAATCAAGCTAGAACCTATGAGAATACTTTTTAAATTCAATCCATGTGGATACAATATATTACTATGTATATTTGATTAGCGAGCATAATTTTAAGTGTGTCACTTTAAGTTGTGGCATTTCCCCATGAGACACAATTTAAAAGCATAAGATAAAAGAAACTTCCCTGAATATCTAGTCGGGATCTGAGTCAAAGTCGGGCTCTATTCCTTATGCCCGAACTAATGCACACATCTATGTAGACAACTTTTTCTCAGCTTTTTTGGGGTACACCCCACACTTATCTTTCTCACTCACTACAGCTTTATCTTTCGAGCACATCGCCTTTCACTTAACACTTGTAGCTGGTTTTTTCTTTTGTGCCCCCTTTTCTACATCCATCTTGAAAGTTACAGTCTCCTCACCCACTCTAAGCCTGAGTTTTCTTTCTTGTATATCTAAGATAGCTCTGCCCATTTCTAAGAATGGTCTTCCTAGAATGAGAGGGGCCTATTTGTTTTCCTCCATCTTCACCACTAAAAAGTCTACAGGAAATACAAACTTACCCACCTAAACTAAGAGATATTCTACTATCCCCTCAGGTATTAGAGTTATTTGGTCTGCCAGTTGTAAAGATTTTGGTGAAGGCCTTATCTCTCTGATCTCCTTCTCTAGTTTCCTGTTAATATATAGAGGCATTAGATTAAGTGAGGCACCGAAATCATGTAAAGACTTATCAAAATCAATAGAGCCTAAAGAGCAAGGTCATTTTTGTGGGGGTTTATTTTACAATATCGTGCTGCAATGCTCTGTGAGCTTGACCATTGAGGTCTCCTCTATTTTCCTCTTCTTTGTTAGAATCTCCTTCAAGAATTTGGCATAAGCAGGCATCTGTGAGAGCACTTATATGAATGGTAAGTTCAGATGAACCTCTTTCAGCATATCAAGAAATCTCTCAAACTGCTTGTCCAGCTTTTCTCTATAACCGTCTCCCCCCCCCCAAAAAAAAAAAAAGAAAAACGCTCTCAGCCAGTCACTATTCCATCTCTATTCAGTGAATTGTATTTCCGTCACTATTCATCGGCTATATCGCCGGAATCCGGTGGTGGATTTTCAGAATTTTGGTGTCAAGACATCCACTTATCGTTGCGAACAATCCCCAATTGATTTTATCCTCAAATCTATAGCCAATTTCCATACATCTTAAATCTTGTTTTTCGATTTACTGTAGCCCTCAAATTCTGAAATTTTCAGCTCCACAACTCTCTGATGGAACCGGACTGATGTTCATTAATTATGGAAGCTTCACCCTCTGCCCAGCCTTGTGCTGTGGGAGAGGATAAACAAAACCTTACGGAAAATCAAACGACTCGAGATACAAAACAAACTTATGCATCGCAACTTGTTCGACAACATTCTGTCGCAACAAACTCAAATCTTGAACTCTGTCCGGTTACGTTCAAGCAGGGAATACCTACTGTTGAATTCAGAGTAGATGAAGTGAATTCATTCACCAAGGAGGAAGGTCTTCAACAAGCAGTTGTGATTAAATTCTCGTATAGAAAACCCGAGCTTCAAGAGTTGAAACAGATTTTACCGAAGCAACTCGATGTTAAAGGTAACTGCAATATAGGACAGCTAGGATATCGGCATATTCTGGTTAGATTTGATCTATTTGAAGATTCTTCTAATGTCTTTTCAAGAACAACTGGTTATGTTAAGGCAAAAGGAGACGAGCTCTTCTTTAGGACATTCCCATAGACAATGGGATTTAATCCACGTGAAGAAATGTCAAAAGCTGTCGTTTGGATATCTTTTCCTGAACTGCCAGCATATTTCTTCGCAAAAAAATCCTTATTGTCAATCGCTGCTGCAGTGGGAATACCTCTAGCAGTAGATAAGGCGACTAAAGATCGAACGAGACCTAGTACGACACGAGTAAAATCCTTGCTTAATCTACTAGACAAACATCCCAAGAAAATAAAGATCAAGATAGTTGATACCAAATTTGGGAAAATAGTCGAATACGACCGGCGGATCGTCTTTGATAACCTTCCTAAATACTGCACGTATTGTAATCATCAAGGTCATGATGTAAAATCGTGCCGTTGGAGTACAGATGATTTGAAGGAACAAGCATTTCATGATCGACAATCTGAAGGTCGGGGTAGCTTGACTAAACTAGGAGGGGATGCCAGAGAGTACCCAAATGCTAATGTTGTAGCACGAAGCATGGAAGGCTGTCATCCTAATGTGACTGCAAATACAAAACAAAATATTGAGTCAGTTCAAAATGTTCAAGCTGAAGAACTTGATAATGCACATATATGTAAAAACTCATCAAATGTTCCAGTTCACAGTGAACATGTGGTGTCAAAAGTGGCTGGGGCTCTTCTTTATGTGACTGCAGATGCAGAACATAATTCTGTTTGTGCTCCAATTGTACTAACTGCAGAAGCTCTCTCAACTCCAAATACTGATGTTGCACAGCTGAATAAAAATCCTACTACTGTTACATCCAATGTGAATGTGTCCAGTGAACAGGTAGTGTCAAATTATGGCAGGGGTTCTTCCTAATGTGACTACTGATGCAGGACAAAATAATGTTTGTGCTTCAATTGTTCTAACTGCAAAGCTCTGTCAACTCCAAATGCTGATGTTGCACATCTGAGTAAAAATTCTAATACTGTTAAATCCAATGTGAATGTTTCAAGTGAACAGATGGTGTCAAATATGCCAGGGGTTCTTCCGAATGTGACTGCTGATGTACATGTTTCTGGTCAAATGGTTCCAGCTGCAGAAGCTCGTTCAACACTGAATGTTGATATTGCACAGATGTGTAAAAACATTTCTACTGTTGCATCCAAATTGAATGTTCCCAGTGAACAAGGGGTGTCAAATATGGCAGGGATTCTGGTGACTGCTGATGTAATTGTTTCTGGTAAATGGTTCCAGCTGCAGAAGCTCGTTAAACACTGAATGCTGATATTGCACAGATGTGTAAAAAGATTTCTACTGTTGCATCCAAATTGAATGTTCCCAGTGAATAGGTGTCAAATTTGGCTAGGATTATTCCTAATGTGACTGATGATGCAGGTCAAAATATTACTTTAGATTCAATGCAGAATGCAGATATAGCACAACAGTGTAAAAAAGAGTTGTCAAATTTGGCTGCTGCATCTGCTGAGGCTGTACATCACAATGCAAACAGGAGTCAACATTTGTCGTCTGAGCAGCAACTTTTGTTACACAATAATGTCAGTAAATCTGCTACAAATCATACTGATTCCCCAGTTCAAATAGGGGAGCACTCCACAGTGCCAAAACTGCTAGATACTTCAACATTGCTACAGGATGTAATGGTTTAAAATAAACATCAGCTTTGAGTATATATAACCATGGCAGGATCCAACAAGACTGTGTGATCATTCCTTCAGATACAGTTACAGATGTTGTATCTAATACTGCCTTAACACAAGCAAACTCTACTCTACTGTTTACTGATCATCGACAACACAAAAGGGAAGATGGACAATGCTCATCGATGGCCAACAAAGCAGAATCACCAAAATCCAGAAATAAAAGTCACATGGCAGCAAACAATCCAGAAAAAAATCCAACTTTACTGTCAATTTCAAACTCATTTAAAGTACTTGCCAATGACAATGATCATGAAGGAAAAGGCTTCGGAGAAAATTTGCAGCTTTATAGTTCACATAATACAGAGGCAAAAAATACATCTCATGTTAATGGTACCAATATGCAAATACAGCCCAAACTTCAAAGTTCTCCAACTACATTCTCTCCTCCTATGAACAACATTGTCAAAGGGTATGGGGAACCTTCAACTTCAAGCAACAAAAAAGGTTTTCAACCAAATTGGAGGGACTTGGTCATTAAATCGAAACTGTGGGAAGACCAACCAGATTATGACGATGAGGAGAGCTGGGGTGAAGGACTCGCTGTTTTTTCATTGGAAGAAGATGACCAAGATTATGATCAGGATATTTATGGAGAGGACAGTGATGATTCAGTCAAGCAAAAAGTTCAAGGGAAAACTGCAACTAAGAACTGTCGTGCATTTTTGCAACAAGCAGCAACTCCAAACATTAGTTTAAACCATAATGCCTCAGTTTTTGTTCCAAGAAATAATGCTAAAGCAGTTATTTCCATTGTAGCAACCTCAAAGTTAAACCAGAAGGAAACAACACATAATCGTCAACTAAGCTCAACCGAAGCTTCAGTTGGCGATCGAAACGCAACTACGCTGCCACCAATTAGCCATAATCACGCTACAACAACAGAACTATTCTCTAATGTAGAGGACAGGAAAACCATGACACAAACACCGCTTTCAAATCAGAAGCAACAAAGGAATGTTAATTTTCCTTCTGCAGATAGCAAGACAGAAGTGAGTTCACTGGCGGGGCAGCTCGTCACAACTTTTTCAGTAATCTCAGCTGAGGAAAGACAACTTTTGGACGCGATGTAAATACAGATACTAATCCTATTTTGACAGGAAGCCATATCTATGAAGAAGGGGAAGAAGAGGATATCTTAAAGAAATGCCGAGCAGACGCTTCAACAAAAGGAGATCTGCCACCATTGCATAATGCTAGAAATAAGAAGTCTCGTCAAAGGGAAAAAAGTTGGGACGGCAGGGTGTTCGAAGACGTCAACATAAGGAGGCCCCCAATGCGAAATGCAAAACAAAAACAGGTCGCTCAAACAATACTTTCGAAATCCAATCGCCTGAAGAATAAAGTATGAATTTGAAGACTTTTTGAAAAATTATGTGTAAGAAGACATCATTTTACAAATCGAAACTTTCACAACAAAAGAGAAAAAAGGGCACCTATATGGTTTCTTCATCTGTTTATTTTACCATCACATTAGTATTATTCTCTGTAATATCATCACAGAGCATGTTATAAACTCTGTGATGATCAGTCAATTCTTAGTTCTTGCGAGTTCTTTCTTTTTACATGCTTGCTAGTCCAGGAGGCTTTTTGCCTCAATAGGATAGCTAAGGTAAGGTCTATACCGGCTGTGTTATATGGGTAACATTACTGACGTAATCCGCCTTATTTTATTTCTCCTATTTGTTGTAATTTTCCTTTTCCTATTAATTATAAAACCTAACCCTAGGCGATTGCCTAGTGGACAAAAAAAAAAGCTTTTCTCTATATAACTTTTAGGGAAAAGGTAAAGCATGAATATGCTTTCTCTCTTCAGGTTCCTCCCTTATCAAATTCTCTCTTTCTTCTTTTTCTCAGATCCCTTCTTATCTTTATTCTTCTTATCAACATCACTTTTTAGCGCTCCGCGCTTTCTTTTTCAAGTTCCACATCTTACTGGACCGGGGTGGGATCTTTCAACACCTTCCCACTTCTCAAGAATACAACATTCACTATTTCTTTGGGATTTCTTTCAGTATCAGCGGGAAGAGTACCTAGGACTCTCTCAGATAATATTGTTGCAATATATACTACTTGCTTCTATAGATTTTGAATTGCTTCCCCTTGTACTTCAATTCTTTCATCAGTTTTCACAATGAAGGCCTTCACAAGATCTTATACACCTGGCTGAGTGGGCTGTTGAGGCTAAAACTGCGGTCTCTATTGATTCATAAAACCCGAAGATCCTTGTCCCTATAATCTGGAGTTGTTTTGTTGCCGTGTATTTACGGTATCCCTAGGTGAACTCCGTGAAAACCATGGTGCTTCTGACCCATTGCATTTAAATTATAATTTCCCATAGCATTCACTTCCTCAGTTCAGACTTGACACTCATGAGTAGGGTGTCCTCTTCCACATATGTCACAAGCTGCATGAGGTTCACTTTGCATTGCAGCTAAGGTTAGCTTCCATATTTCTTTAGCCATAACATCAAGCTTTACCTGCAGAGATGTATTGGCATCATCTTGGTGAACTCTAGTTGATATTCTCCTTTCAGCAATCTCAGAGGGCCACTGGTTTGCATCTTCAGACAACTCATCAAGAATTGTAACTATCTCCTCTGGAGTCTTCTTCATCAAAGGGACTCCAGCTGCATTGCTCAATGTTCTACGTGATACTCGTGTCAATCCATCCCAAAAGTACTGGAGTCGTATCCAAAGTTAAATTCCACTATGTTGACACTTTTGACTATCTCCTTAAACCTCATATGCTTCAAAAATAGTTTCAATCTCTTTCTGGCAGAAGTTTGGATTTCTCTTCTAAACTTTCCCATCTTAGGTGATGATAAATATTTATCAAGATCTTTTTTGGTCATCTCATCCCATGTTCTAATCAATCTTGTGGGAAAGCTTCGAAGCCGCTGCTTTGCATCATCTTTAAGTGTAAAGGGGAATGTCCTTAACTACACTGCATCTTGTGACCCTATTGTATTAAATGGTGTTCATAATCTACTCAAAGTCCATCAGATTTGTGTTTGGATCTTTGTTCATCTTCCCTTTGAAGAAGCAACAGTTCTAAAGGGTTTGAAGCAACCCTCACTTCAACTCGAAATTGTTAGCTGCAATTGAAGGTAGTCTAATACTTGATAATCCTTGGTTGTAGACTGATCTAGCATAATCAACTAGATTTAATCAATGATTCAATTATTGATTGAAAGAGTTGGAAAAGAAAAAGCACAAGGATTTCATCATTCTTTCTGAATTTATGTTCTCCTATCTTTTTATCATATTTGTGATGAATTACTCCATGTCTATGGATTAGTTTCCTTTAGGGTTTGATGGATTTGGTGTATTGATATTTGTTTGTGGATTATAACTCTATTTTTATGTATTGAAGCATTTTTGGAAGATTTAATTGTTGCATCTATATTCACTTGTTCATGTAATCAAGAGAGGCATAACTTGCGATATCTTTGCATTATATTGTTGGTTGAGTTTATTAATTCTTCTTAGTAATTGGAAGAGGCTAGTTGAATCGTTGATTAAACCTAGTTAGGAGGATAATCAAGAGAGGTTCTCCTAAAGACCAATCTACTACGCATGTTTGCATACTTCACCGAGCTTAAATTGGTTCATCTTGTGAGGTTGAGACTTAATCGTGGGAGGAGTTTCAATTAATTGTTTGAACTAATAATTGAGTGAATGAGATGGCACACAGGTTAAGTTGAGCACAACGTTTCTTCCCCGGATGGACGGACATTATGAGCGCACTATTCAGATATTGGAGGATATGCTTCACGTGTGTGTTGTGGATTTTGTTGGTTCTTGGGATTAGTTCTTGCCGCTTGAGGAGTTTGCCTACAACAACAACTACTAGTCGAGCATTAAGATGGCTCCCTATGAGGCATTATATGGGAGGAGGTGCCTGATCACGCCCAACTCTAGTCCTAAAAAGGATAAGCGGTCGCTGCAAATATAATCCAGTCTAAAAGTCCGGAGTTGAATCACACATAAAACTAAGGTTTCACTGTAATTGTTTTATATCGCAAAGAAGACAAGTTTGAACAATTTCTAAGTTACAATATTAAGATTTTTATATCTAACTAATTAACTAACAAATTAAAATAATTAACAACAAAGATACTAATGGTAGGAGACAAGATTAAGGAGGTCTAGAGTAATGGTTTTCCCAATTGTCGGAATCCTTCCCGCTATGTTCCCTACAATTTTGCCTATGTATTCTCTAATTATCATGAACACATTAAGTGTCGTAATTCTCTCTCAAGCAACTACAAAAATTTACTAGACATATTCTCTCAAACTGGGTCAGTTGGCTTTATCTAACTGCTCTTTGTGACCACATCAAGGCTTTGTTATTTCTAAACCTACATTAAAACCCGTTGTATTGATTTCTCACATACGTTAGGAGTGACATTGTTCAAAAACCACCTAAAAATGTATCCTTCCCCAAGCAACACATAATAAGTACATACATTCAATCGATGGCTAATCAATCAAAAACAATAAACACGTAGTTGAACAAGTAGAGAAATCTGACAGCTCAATGATATTAAAACATAACCTGAATTTATCCTACAAAAGGTTCCACCAAAATCCTAGACAACAAATTAGCTATTCATAATAGTATGTAAAACTAAAATACTAAAATCATAACCAATAATTAAAAATAGTAAGAGAAAGGAAACACTAGTAGAAGAATTCTCCGCCCTGCTCCTATTGTGTCTGTGCCTCCTTAGGTCGAATCTGTGTCAAAAATATATCCTACCTCCTTCAAATATCATTTTCCATGTATATATACCAATTAGGGCCGGGACCAAATAATTATACCTTCTCGTATGTGAAAGATGACAATTTTTCAAGTCGGACGCTCACGATCGCGGTCCGAGCGTGGTTCGGACGCAGTATTTTCCTAGTGCACTGCCTCAGTCTGCATCCTGGTCTATGGTCGCGGTTTCGACCCTGTTTGTCACCCTGTTTCATTTGGAATTTGAACAAAAAACATGAAATTGTAGCCCTTTGAGTTAGCTTTCCAACCATATATTGGGAAACCTAAATGGAGTTTTGATCAAAAGGTTAAGTGGATTTTACTAGACAGTAAGCAATATGCCTACTAGTTTCTTCGTTTCGTTGCTCTATCATCCATTGATCCCCGTATATGATTCCGACTTAATTCCTTGGGATTTTACTCAGAATTCAAATCTCCAAATCACTTGAATTCATTCCATAACATCTACATAGCTCGGAATCACTCCTACAATGCATAAAACACACAATTAGTGCAAAACACTAGCGATTAAAGCGCGAACTCAACTAAAGTGTAGTAAATTAGAGTGTAATAATCGACTAAAATACGTAATTATAGTCGATCATCAACACCTCACATTTAAACCATTGCTCGTCCTCGAGTAATTAATCTACACTTTATATAGACACAACCTTTTTAAAACAATTCTCCTAACTCATCATACCAAAAATATTTAAAATAGACTAAGCACAAAAGTGTAACATCTCCACCTCAATATTTGACTCACAACTACCATACATTATTCATAACTTACTCTAACATAGAGGTCACTGATATTACCTTTCTTTCATGAATCAAGTGCCCTTACACAACAAAAGAGAGTAGTTCCACACAATAAAATTTAAGAACACTTAGGAACTTAAGATGGAAAGAATTCACTCACTCTCATAAATAACATTCATATGCCACAAAAGATGCATCATAGGCTTTCCCGTAGTGTACTACTCTACTAATAGAGCTCATTTAGTCTAGGATAAATTAGGACTTTATTTGATTGTAATGTAGGCTGCGAGACAAGTAGGATACATTTACATATAAGACTGACTACACCTCCCTAAGAACTTTAATACAAATACTTTAACATTTAAACCCCATAATTATGTGAAACCAAACTCCACCTTCACTTCAATGTATATTACCCCATACTTATTTAAGAACAATTACATCAAGAGTCACCACTTATCAAGGAATACTTTTTTTTCACAGCAATACAACCATATTTATTTTTCCAATTCAAGTGGCTCTTACTTGTTACAAACAGTGCACCTTTCTCCTTATTTCATTAGTTCCACTCAAAATCCAGACCAACTACCCCACACTTTAACTTTTACATAGTTCATAACAATTCAAGTGCTCATGAGAGGCTAGAAGGTTAAAATAGATGGTTATTCAAATAAATGGGTAAGGCTTGTAATGTGGTTGCCAAAGAAACAGGATTACAGGCTCAAAGGATTAACTACAATAGATAACAATTAGGCAAGTAAAATATACATATCTGACTCAACAAAGAAATACCTATATAATTTCCAAGACTGAACAAAACTACTATTTCACTTTGAAAACATACAAGGAAAGTTCTAAGCATCAAATTCAATTCACAGAATAACACACAAACCTCTCACACACATAGCACATAACTCACCCAGGACTGGTTTATCAAGACAGTCTAGTCAACACAATTAAGCAAGTTAAGCTTATACAATTTAAAGTACTTATACAAGAGTCAAAATTGAGCCTAAGCGTCACAACAGAGTACTTGGTATTCTCAAGGCATAACAAAGTTAAGAGACATTGCTTCAATTTAACACACAACACAATGGCTCCTATTCCTAAAAAAGTAACTACACCTAGTTCTAACAAACCCTAGGAAAATGTCACGACCCTAACCCCGAACTTAGTCGTGATGGCGCCTCTCGTGAAGACAAGGCCAGTCGATTGAACCAAAATTTCATTTTTAAACAGTTAAACAATGCAAAAATGGTGTAAACATAGTTTAATAATACTGAATAGCAGAAATACAAATAATAAATACAAAAATCCAACCCGATACAACCCTAACCCGGGTGTTACAAGTCACGAGCATCTATAGCTATAATACAAGTATGCTAAAGTCATAAACTACTAAAAATGTTTGAAAAGGGACATCAATAATAGATTAGAGACACGGGGCAGCAAACGCCAATAGCTACTTCGTAGTCTTCGAATACCGCCTGGAACTGGATAAATCAACATTCAAGAGCGGAACCAGCGACGCCTGAATCTGCACACATGGTGCAGGGAGCAATGTGAGTACTCCGACCCACTGAGTAACAAATATAATTAATGACTGAAGGTAAAATAACACGTAAAGTACAAGACATGCTATGATGAAGCAGTAAAAATCACTTAAAATCAGGAAAACTAATAAAACTCAAGTGAAAATGCTCTATAAGCCAGTAAACAGAAAAAAATTGATAGATAACTATGATAAAATAAACAAATAGAAATTTCCCTCGGGCACAGTATCAACAATCTAGCCCCTCGAGCAACATCTCAGAATCATACCAGCCCCTCGGGCTCAATCTCACATTATAATGGGTACCCGCGCTCACTAGGGTTGTGTAGACTCCTGAAGGGGCCCCTTACGGTCCAAGACAAGCCATCTCGTTGCATCACATCTAGGACCTCGGCATCATATCAATCAAGGTCCCTCAAGGCATACATATCTCAGGCTCTCGGCCTCAAATCAGTATCAGTGTTTCCTCACAATACATGCCCTCGGCCTTACTCAGTCAAAAATCATCACAAGCCCTTTAGGCGATAGTAAAATAGCATTTATCAGCCCAAACATCATTTAAAATATCATTTAAGTCTGAAAACTGAGTAAAAGAATGAAAGGCCAAGGTAGTATGAGTGGAGGTGCTTGCCTACTTTGTGAATCATGGGGGCATATTTCTGGCATTCTTTTAGATTTTTTTATGAAGCCGGCAGCCTCTTTTTTCATGGTGGGTTAGTTATAGCCTGCTCGTGTGAGGCATCTGACTAGAGCTCGACTATAAGAATAGGATCAATAGTGACCTTTGTGGACTTCTTCTATAACGCGTAGTGTCTAGTTTAGACCTAAGCATTTTGCTAGAGGAACGCCATACGTTCTTTTGTATAGCTTGTTGTTTATGACAATGTACCTGGCTGCCTACGTTCGAAGCTTTTTGGCTTCCTTTTTATCATCTAAAAGCATGTCGTCCTGCAAATATGTAACAATACAATTGCACCAGTCCCAAGTGAAGTTTATAGTTCATACCTCAATTTGATCGATCGATGAGTGAAGGAGAGTGACCGTGTTCCCTTCTTTGGTTATGATTTTGATGGTTGCTGGCAGTTTGGCAAGGCCATCTGCTTCGATATTCTATGCTTGAGGGATTTGGTTGAGCTAGCATTCATCGAATTCGGGTAACAGCTTGTAGATATCAGCTAATAATTTTGTAGCCTTTGTTCCTTGATTTCTGAATGTCCCTATGACTTGATTGACGACGAGGTGAGAGTCGCAACGTAGGATGACTCGCTTCGCTCCGTACTTCAGTGCTAACTTTAGTCCTGCAATTACGGCCTCATACTCGGCCTCATTTTTAGTTATAGCCAGACATCTTATGGGCTGGATAATTACTTTGCCTGCTGGTACCTCAAGCATGAGTCCTAGGCCAGACCCAGATGCATTAGAGGTGTCATCGGTATATAAAACCCACAAGTCTTGTATTTTGGGAAAAGTATGGGCGGCTTCCTTTTCGACTTCAACCATTATTTTTGTGCTGAAGTCGACGAGCACTTAGGACTTTATCGCCATTCGCAGTTGATAGGTTATATAATGCTTGCTCAATTCTATGGCCCAATTGGCCAATCTACCCGATAGCTCGTTTTTATGCAGAATACCTCCCAGGGGAAAGGTCGTGACTACCGAGATAGGGTGGTACTGGAATTAGAGTCTAAGCTTTTGTGAAGCTATGACCAACGCCAAGGCTAGCTTCCTGAGGTATGGATACATCATCTCGTTGTCACGTGAGGTTTTAATAATATAGTAGATCAGAGATTGCATAACTTTCTTTTCTGGGACCAAGACCGCACTCACCACCATATCAGACACGGCTAGGTAAACGAAAAGGCGTTCTCCAGGTTATGCTTTAGCGAGTAGCGGGGGTGAAGATAAGTACGCCTTTAACTCTTTCAAGGCGTTGACACACTCGGAGTTCCATTGAAGTCCATTGGCTTTCTTGAGTAAGCCAAAAGATTTATGGCATATGTCGGAGGATCGTGAGATGAATCTCGCCAAGGAGGCTATATGGACAATAAGCTTTTGCACCTGTTTCTTAATGGTTAAGTTCTCTGGTATTCCCTCTGTAGCTTTGATTTGATTAGGGTTGACCTCGATGGCTCGTTGTGATACTAGGAAGCCGGGAAATTTTCCCCGAGGTTACACGGAAGGCACACTCTTTCGAGTTTAATTTCATACCATATCATCTAAGTATGTCGAAGGCCTCTTTCAAGTGGTCGATGTGATCCTCTTTCCTCTTTGACTTGACCAACATATCATTGTTGTAGACCTCCATGTTGACACCCAATTTTTTTTCTATATATTTTCAACATGTAAAATAACCTCAAAATGACATATATATATATATATATATGCATATGTATGTATATTCAAGTGTTTTATTATTTTTTCATAATTTTGAAGGTTTCTAAATCAATTTATTTTTCTTTTTTGTCCATGAAAACTCAATAATCATTTCCAAAACTATTATTTTGGTAAATCATCTATTGGATTTTTATAATTATGCTAAAATATAGCTAAGGTAATTTTTTGTATATTTCACAAATTTATTTAGTTTTTTTTCAAAGCTAAAGTACATTATTGCAATATTAGTCTCTTTTAAAGATTTAATTGTGTTTATATTCATAAATTCAAGTCCTGTATTTTTAAAGTGTCAATTATATACCATAAATTATATTAGTACTTTCAATCTACTTCCAGAAATTGATTTACTATTTTTATAATTTTTAAAAGGGGAAATTGACTATTTAAATAATAGCCCAATTACATTTCAATTGTAGCCTAAATCTAACCCCAAATTGAACCTAATTTCCCCATTAACCTAATTAAATGATCTAACTTGGATTCTCCACCTACCCTCTTTAATTTAGGCCGTTGATCATTCAGATCAACATCCAATATGATCCCTTTCCTTTTTAACCTTAAACGACTCCTTACCCTACTTCATTCTTCACCAAACGCCACCCCTGAATTTCCTTTTCTCTCAGTTCTCTCTGAAACCTGACCTGATCCCTAGTAGTCTCCCTCTAATCCTACCCTAATCCACCATATACCTACCTAATCCAAGGCTCCCCGTGGTCATTTTGGACGTGTATCAGCCTCCTATGGCTCCTAAGTGTTCAGTTCTCTAGTTTCATGAGCAGATCTCGAAGGAGTCTGGTCCAGTCCTGCTCGACTGTTGTCCATGGACTTTCTCCGGCCATCCACGACCTTTCTCCGGCCATTCATGGCCTTTCAAGGCATATCCTTGACTTTTCTTGTTAGATCGTTAACTTTGAGGTCTTTCTCACTTCTTTTAGGTTTTCTGAAACCCTAGCTCTGAGACCTTTCAATTTTCTTTTAGATCTCTCTTAGATCTATACTTACTATGAATTTCTTAAGTGTTTTCTCGAAGGTTCTTCAACTTTTCTTTCAAAATGACTCCTCATTTCTTTAACGATTAGGGTTTTCCTTTAAGTTTTTCAAAAAGATTTCTTCTCTGATCTTAATGTTGTTGGGATTTTGCTAGGTTTAAAACAATTTTCTCATGTTGTTCTTCTATCTATCCAGCATGTTTAAAAACCCTAGTTCCTTTTAGTCTTATCCGAGTTCTAAGACTGTTTCTTTAAATATGCACTTGTTCTTTGTTTCTGATTCTCTTTTCCTTGTTTGACTTGTTTGATTTTGAGTTCTTACCATCGTAAACTCGACTGCTATTAAAGCCCTAAAATTTTTAGAAGTTTTCTTACTTGTTATTACTGTGAGACCTTTACCTGTTTCTAATTTATTTTATCTGGTGCTATGTTCTTCTTCCCTATTGATTATATGTGACTACTTGACCTACTTGACTATTGTTCCTCAAATATTTTCCTTACCGCTGAATCCTAGCTTATTTCTGCCACTACTGTATATTTGTGTTATCTCTTTTGCCAATGTGTTTGGTCTCGCATGTGTGATGCTTCTGTTCACTCTATTTATGTACTGAAGTGCAAAATCATGTTTATTCCTTGATTGATCTTATGACTAATTGTAAAATCTTTTCTTTTATTAACCCTAATTTCGCTCGCTTGTTTATATTAATTGATTCCTCTCCCTTTACTGTGATATTTTACCTTGCGGAATCCTTTTCAAAATAAACCTATTTTTTACTTGGACTCGATTGTTTACTCCATGCTTTTACTGTCCCTTATATGGAAATAATTAATCTATCACAAACTAATTTTCGTTCCTTAATTGAAACCTATTAGTACCCGTTAAGCCATAATTCCTTTATTAATGGGAATCACTTGTGTAATTGATTCTGACTTGTGATCGTTTTCATGTTTATGTTAAGACTTTACTTATTACCTTGCTCATCACTCATTTTCAAAACAATAAATACCTTCCTTCTTTTCTTTCAAACACACAGATCAACTTGAGTTCAAAACATACACCCACACTTAAAACTTTCTCTTTCTTTACCGCTATTTGTGCTATTATTTTGTTTAGTCGGATGAAAGCCAAGGCTAGACTGTGGAATCTTGCTTACTTTTCTTTATTGAACTTTGTTTCTCTATTGGTATGTCCTAGTTTACTTTTTAAGTCTCAACAATAATATATTTCTTTAAGTTGCTTCAGTTTCTCATTCATGTCCACTCCTGTTCATGTCTCTGCAATCTATTTATGTTACTAGCATGCTAAAAGTTATTCCCCTCTTTTAAATTAATGCTTTCGTATATGTGTTCCCTTAGATGATTTGTGTCTATACCAGCATCAGCTATTGCTGTACATGACCAAACCAGACCCCTACTGGGTTATACAATGTATCCCATAATCCCTTCCCTATTCAGGATAAAGTTTCTCTATGTATGTACTATGTTATGTGATTTGCTGACTCATGAATCCCAAACCCTATATCCCCTTTATGTGTTGGAGTTCCTTTGGATGGTTTGTGTCCATGCTAGCATCAATTATTGATGTGCATGACTAAACCAGACTCTTTCTAGGGTCATATGCTTCACACCATGTATTCTCAAAACCTCTCGACCCTTTTATGTAACTACTGATTCTATGTATTTTGAGCTTTACTACTACTATTTTCAAATCACCCTTTAATACTTACTATTTCCAACTCAGTTTTAATCAATCTTTGTCATGCACTTCCACTATATTCTTAGAACCTAGGTTCTGCCCCTCTTGTGCGAGCCTTGCCTTGGGATCCTTGAGTTCCCTCTTTACTTGGACACATAAGGGTTGACCCCACATTGCACTCATTCTTGTCTGGTTATGCAAACCTAGATTTAAGCACTGCCCGGGGCCCCTTGAGACCCCTAGGAAACTTTGACACACTCAGGCATGAGAAAGGCTTTGAACACCGTTAGCATATGAAGTGATTAACTATATAACTCAGACATGAAGTCAAGATCAGACATGAGAATGGCTTTGAACACCGTTAAAATATGGGGCTATTATGCATGTTTTATGGATAGATATCCTGCCTATAGGATCTATCTGCATGTTTTACTTCCATACTTAGATATCCTGCTTATAGGATCTATATGATGAGTTCTGCATGTTTTACTTCCACACTTAGATATCCTGCCTACAGGATCTGTTAGATAAGTTCTGCATGTTTTACTTCCACACTTAGACATCATGCCTATAGGATCAAATGTCTATAATCAGACACCATGCCCACAAAGTTAATATCATCTTCTAAATTAGATGTCATGCCCATAAGGTTAATATCAATCTTTTAGAGAGATCATGCCTATAGGAATTTTGATGTGACCAAGTAAATCCTGCCTAATCCACTTCATGTTCAATTAGATACCATCCCAATAGGACCAAAATCAGCCTTTAATACTTAGATACCATGTTTGTAGGCATAAAAATCAGTTATAATAAAAATTATGCCTATAGGACCTAAATCGGTTTAGCTATAAATCAGTTTGACTCGTACTGTTCTGAATCTATTTAAAAAGCCTACTCCTTTATCCATACGGTGTAGAAAGCATGTCTATAGGACCTAAATCGCTCGTTTAGAATTGTTTACTGTTCTTCTACATTCCTAATCAGCAATAGATATATCCTCCCCTCCCCCCAAGATATCACAATTACGCCTAGGCAAGTCCTAGGTGATAATAATGATAAAAGGGAATCTGCCTTTATCTAACTAGCAACTGGTATAACCAGCAGGCAGACCTGATTCAGACTTCTTATCTGAGCTATATAATGAATCTTGTTCTAACTTAAATCCCATATATTAGGATTTTTAAAATTTAGACTTTAAGTGTGCTTGAGTTGTGCTATTTATATGTACTATTTGTGGAGGAATATATGATCTTTTGAGTGCCTGCTCGTTTTCCTTTATAAATGAAGTCCTACATGTTTTGTATGTCACCTTAGCCTTTTGTCTTTAAACCTAAGGGTCAGCCTAAATCCTCCCTATTATAGGAATAGTAGTCCTAAGTTCCTCTGATACTGATGTAATAGCACGCAATAGGGTTCGAGACCAATCTGCGCTTTAAATACCTTTACGGGGTATGAAGGGTAGATATGGATATGATGACCGGTGCGCTAATACCACGTGTAGCCCCTCTTTTGAGGAGTGATTACCAGGTATTGCATTGATGTGATTCATATTACAGATAAACCTAGGATCCCTTTATATTTATCAACATTATTAGTTATAACTCTTTCAAAACTTTGATTTATTTTATTATTCCCAAACACTTGTGTATTTAAAATCCCCTCTTATTTGAGCCTTGTTTGTCTACCTATCAATTGCACAAATTCATAAAGAACTATCTAGTCGGGAACCACAGTAGTGGATCCTGAGGGGTGACTAACACCTTCCCCTTGGGATAATTTCAAGCCATTACCCTATCTCAGGTTATCAAATATAGTTGTAGTTGAGCTCCATAGGTGCCCTAACGTACCTTAAATCATTATGTGGAGACTCTTCAAAATTGCAAAACTCCTTCCCAAAAGGAAAGAGTTTTTCTAACCAAATGTTATAAACCTAATTTCACTAAGAAAAAAGGGAGCATGACAGCATGACGACTCTGCTGGGGATTTCTTTAGGCTTTTACCATTTCAGATTATTCTTGTTAATTTGTACCTATTCCTATGTACAATTATCTGTTTAATTCCTTTATGCATTTAATTTCTTCTTTAGAAGACAAACTGACATATCTTCCTTGTTTTCTTTTCTTTATTGCTTTACATTTATGAAACTGCTGTATTTATCAATTTTAATATATGCAAATACATGTTAACATGCTTTTAATTATTGCATAATCATGCTCAATATCATACTCCACTCGTTCCAAAACAAATACTATGGAAATGCTTTTAATAAGTGGTTGCTCTCCTCCTATACTATTACCCTTAAATTTGGAAAGACATATTTGCGGTAAAACTAGTCCATTAGTGGTGCATTTGACAATTCCGAGCATTCCCCCTTGATTTGTCCGCTCGAGGGTACCAGTCTAAAATCCCATAGAAACCTTACTCTATTTGAATTGTGCATGCATCATGGTCAAATCTAGTTGGATCAGTTATGTTGTCCACATAATGATCCTTTAAGATAGCCTTATCCAAAGTTCATTGGGTTTCCCTAAACCCTAACGGACATCACCACATTCTGTGCATTTATTTGGAGAACTAGATGCTTCATGTTGATTGTTGATACTAAATAGTCGAGTCTGGTGAGGGTAAGGGCCTAACCTTATTTACCTTGCAAAAATATATAATACAAAGTCCCCAAATTCGACATGGTCACCAATATCCACCCAAGATTGCTAAGCTGGTGGAAAGATCTGCACTCTAGTCACCAAAATCTCTTCAGAAAATATCTGGATAATCTACCGTCCCTCTTGGAGATCCAGCCTAACTAGGGACCAAAGGTGGACATCTAACCAGAAAATACCTGTTGCTGAGACTTTGCGAGTTGGGGAAGCTGTTCGAAGGAGCCAAGGATGACGAATCTGGGAAAGGTCCTTTTGGGACCAAGTAGATAGGAATTTATCTTCTTTACTTAAAATGTAACAAGGCCAATGGCCATTAGTGATTTTTTTTCGTTTTTATTTAATGTCGATTTGGAATTCATGTTATCATTATCAATGAAATGAGGCATTTAGCATTCCAAGTTATCCAAATCAACTTGTTACTAGGCCCACCTCGGGCATAACAAGGTTCCTAAATTAGAACACGCTTTACATTCTTGCACTGCGTGTTTAAATATTGCAATAATTTTCATGATCCTCACTATTTTGTTTACCATTTTGTTTTATTTTTGTTATTCCCCTCCCCAAAGGTTAATTCGTACACTCTGGCAACATCTTATTCCACAAGATCCAGGGGCCCTTTACCCACTCCTCCTTTTAGTCCTGTTAAGAATAAGAACAAAGGAAAAATGGAAGATTTGAACATCAGAAAAAGAACACAACAGCAGAGGCCATGGATGGACATGGTATTCGGGTTCCTAATGAAATGTGTCACAAGTTGAGCAGAAATTCTTGAAGTTTCATGAAAAGCTTGACCGGGTTCGCAATCTGGCTAATCTCTCCTTCTCCCTCAGCAACTCAGACACCAACTTCCACAACGTTCAAAATCCATACCTCCAAAAAAGCAACTAAATCATCCCACTGCTTAAACAAAGAACCTAATGCAATACTTGCTACACTCCAAGCAACATTCCACTACTTATCTCCGAACCGTAAAACTCCACAAATGATCATTTCCGCACCCATTCCACTACTTATCTCCGAACCGTAAAACTCCACAAATGATCATTTCCACACCCAGACACCAGGCCACCACAACAACCCCATATACGTGGAGACCATGCCACTCTCCACCCAACCTATATATTGCACACGTGAGTCCGGTGAAAATGATCTACTCATCAGAAACTTGGCTGAAGAGCTTAAGAAACTAGCCATCTGAATCCAGGGCATCGAAGGAAGTAAATGGATAGAAGGGTTGAACTATGACGATCTCTGCATACAACCAGGTGTCAAAGTATTAGTGGGGTACAAACCTCCCAAGTTCGAGATGTTTGGCGCTACATGTGATCCAAGGGTCCATTTGAGAACATACTATGACAAGCTGGTCAGGGTCGGAAAAGACGAAAGGATCCGCATGAAGCTGTTCATGAGGAGCCTGAAAGGAGATGCACTATCTTGGTACATTAATCAAGATCCTAAAAAGTGGTCGATCTGGGTAGGTATGGCATCTGATTTATGGATAGGTTCAGGTTTAACACAGATAATGCGCCAGGCGTGTTCTATATTCAGAATCTAAAGAAGAAGCCCACGGAAAGAATTCCCAAGTATGCTACTTGCTGGAGGTCCGAAGCTGCTAAGGTCAGATCTGCCTTAGAAGAATAATAAATGAACAAGTTCTTTGTCCGGGCTCAAGACCCACAATACTATGAACATTTAATGGTGATTGAGAATCCTAGGTTTTCTGACATTATCAAGCTGGGGAATGAATTGAAGAAGGTGTTAAGAGTAGTATAGTTACAAACTTCGAGGCCTTGCAAGCTACAAATAAGGCATTGTAGTTTGGTGGTGTGTCTAAGAAGAGGGGCCATGATGTTTGCACAAAGGACCAAGTCTTCTCTCAAATACTATACCTACCCAATACCTCCACTCACATATCAGCAAGCCCCAAATTACCAAGCACCCTCCTACCAAGCTTCACCACCAACTTATCAGTCACATCAACCTCCTACATATCAGCCTACCTCACCCATATACTCCTAGCCTACTCATGTCTACCAAACTTACAATGCCCAACAATCTCATTACCAATCACCCTCCACACATCAAAACTTCACTAGGCCTCGACCTAATTTTGATCAGAGGCCTCCAAAATAATACATAGCCATTGCCAAAACCATTG
Organism: Nicotiana benthamiana; assembly: GCA_034376525.1. NCBI lineage: Eukaryota > Viridiplantae > Streptophyta > Magnoliopsida > Solanales > Solanaceae > Nicotiana > Nicotiana benthamiana. Next base: position 23,134,335 of record CM067329.1, read on the forward strand.
ATTAGTTATATAAGAGACTCAAAGCCGCCGGTTATGTCACACATCCGATGAATGCCGCTCTTTAAAACACAAGATACAATCTTTGATTGATAACAGTCATCGTAGCAAAGGAAGCCGCTTCGAACGTCCGCAACAACCCTCTACCAGAATATAAAGACATGGGTTTTCACATAATTGAAGTAGAGGATGATTGGTATCCCGAGGGATCCATCGGGTTGATCGCAGAAGGCAATGATTCAAAGAAACCAGTAGTTACACTCAACCCCATCATAGTCCATATCCATTCGTCTAAGGTCACCGAGGTAGATGTGTCTATCCCTTTTGAGTTTGAAGTAGTTGATAAGTTAGGATTTTAACATTTTTATGCCCTATTTGCCTAATTTTTGGATATAAATTGCTACAGAATAGTCCAAAAGTGCTCAAAAGCTGTGCTTGATTGTAGGTTTGATTGACAAAGTGACGAAATGTTGAGATCGGCTCAAAAGGAGTGAAACTTGCTCAAGTATCAAAGATTAAGTGAATTGAGAAAAAGAGGGCTTACTGCAGACCGGGCAAAAGTGAATGCGGCTGCACTAGGATATTCAGAGAGATATATAATCAGGCTGGAGACTACGCGGCCGCGGTACGTTTCACACGGTCCAAGGTCAGGATTCCACGGACGTATTACGCTTTTGTGTGATCTACGATCAAGAGATTCAGATAACCATCATTTGGCCAAGACAATGCCATGCGGTCCACGATCGTCACTGCGGGGACCGCGCCAGATCCCCTCCACGGGCGCGGTACAGTTTCACGTGATCCGCGTCCTCAAGTTCAGAGAAGAAAAATGTGTAGTCCAAAGAGTCTGTGCGGTCGCGGTCTATTTTGTGTGGCCCGCACTGACCCAAGTGGTGTATTTTTGTCAAGTTTTTCCAGCCTAGTATAAATAGAACATTTTACCATTTTAGGTTAGATTTTTTACTCCAGACTTAGCTACGCTCGTGAGACTCCATTTTGTAGCCATTTTAGACACCTTTTCTTTTCATTTATGATAGATTATTGTAGCTTCTTATTAGTTATCAATCAATATGCTTAGTTTTTCATCTATTTCTTTAATTTTTGTATCTAGCATGAGTAGCTAAACCCATTAGCTAGGGTTGTGGCTCAACTAGTGTGGGTAATTGATGGGTGTTTCAATCTAGGGTTAGATTGACTATGGGTAATTGCTATTTGGGTTGATTTTATGTTTTAATTGAGAATTGGTGGTTGCAAACACTGACTTAAGCTTTGTGGGTTTAACTCTTCTTAAGAAAGAGAGTCTATGACCCCAAAATTGACCCAAAGAGGAATTAAGATGGACTCATGAGAAATGATAGTCCCCATTAACGGGTTAAATATTGAGAGAGTAATCACCCTACTTGAACCCTAGTTGCTTGGTCTAATTTGCCTACCCATTTGGTCTCAAGAGAGTCAATTGGGCAAAACCACTCTCTCTACTGAGAGGTGTGAGAATGGGTAAAATGGTGCAACGGTTATAGCATAATTCCCAAATGTGTCAATCGAATCCTAGTAACATCCACCCATCAATTAGCAACCCAGGTAGTGTCACGACCCTAGTGCCCTTCTTCCTATTAGATACAACTTAGCAATATTCTCGTAGCATAATTTAGTGTTGATCATTGCTTTTATAAAAGTAGTTATAATTCAAAAAACCCAAAAATATTTGAAGTGACATTAGGAGTACAAACACATCTCTAGGCTAGACAGAAAATCCAACTCCAATATTAGCTCCTTGAGGAAATCGACCCCGACCCTCATATCAGGTAAAAGCTATTGTGACCCACTCTTCCTACCTTGGTGTACCGTAGAGTTGGAAGCGATCACTTTTTGGTACCTTTGCCAGGGAGCTTACAGTGTTGACTATCTGTTTAGTTAATTTTGTATTTTTCTTCTCTTTCCTTCTTGTTTACTAGTTTTGTTTGTGTCGATCACATAGGTACACATGGCTCTTGATGCAAATGACCCTCTTGGTAATGTCATGGCGGGTGAGGAGGTAGATGTTCTTGATCAAGAAGAGGTTCCTCATTTAACTCAAGATCTACGTATAGGCAGTTAGGCCAATGCAAATGACAACAATCCTATCATAGACACTCCTCCGCCACCACCAAGCGTGGCCCCAAGAGTTCTACCAAATCAAGGATATACCAGTGTTATTGTTCCTCCCCAAATTCAGGTGGGGGACTTTCAAATCACAAATTTCATGTTGAACTTGCTCGAGCAAAGAGGATACTTTACGGGCGCCTCCGATCAAAATACCTACAAGCACTTGAAGGGGTTCGTAGATACATGTCAGGGTAGCAAGTAGACAAACGTGTCCGATGATGCTTTGAGATTGAGGATTTTCCCATTCTCTCTTCGGGGTAAAGCATTGGATTGGTTAGAAAGGCTCCCCAATCATTCCATCACAACTTGGGATGAGTTGGCGGATAAATTCATTGGCAAGTTTTTCTCACCAAGTCATATGGCGACACTTCGGGATGAAATCTTAGCCTTCAATAAAGAGCCAACGGAACCTTTGTATAAAATTTGGGAGAGATATAGAACGATGATGAAGGAATGCCCCAATAATGACATGACGGAGAATATGTTGCAACAAATGTTCTATCGGGGCATCAATACTACAAATAGTGAATCAATTGGACGGGTTAATTTTATGAAGTTAACTTATGACGAGGCTTGTGCCGTTCTTGATGAGATGGCAGAAACATCCTCTGCAGGCAAAGTAGAGCCAAAGTTCCTCAAGGTGACCCTACGGTTATTAATTTACATAAGGAGTTACATGACCATGGCCAAGCTATACCGGAGTTCACGACCACTATGAACTAATTGGTGAAGGTGCAATTGCAATAAGTCCAAAATCCGTGCTAAGTCAATTCCATGGAAGGTGTTTCTATGCTACAAAGGAGGCAAAGAGGGCAACAACCTCAAGGAAATTGTGAAAAATATGACAACAATGATAGTGGAGGTTTTTCGAATGAGTGCTATGATGATCAAACTGAAGAGGTCCAATACGTCAACAATTACCAAGGGAATAAAGGCAAGTCTTCAAATAAAAAATGGCGTCCCCAAGGAAATTGGGGCAATCAACAACAACGTGGTGGCAATTGGAACAACAACAATCAAAGTGGTAGTTGGGATAATCAAGGTAACAATCAAGGTAATTGGAATGGGAACTACAATTATTTAAGCAATAACAACAATCAAGGAAGGTGGAATAATAGTGGGAACCAAGGCAACCGAGGGCAAGGCTTTCAAAGTCCCCCCATGTACCAACAACCGAACAATCCACCTCATTTTCCTTCTCAAGGTCCGAGTTCTTCCAGGAGTGATATGGGGAGAATTGAATGTATGTTCGAGCAAATGATAAAAAGGAACCAAGATTCCGATGCACAATAACATCTATCCGGAACTTGGAAAGTGCAACTAGGTCAAATATCACAAGCTTTGAATACCCGCCCTAAGGGTACCCTACCAAGTGATACGGTAGTGAAAATAAAGTATGGGAACAACAACCATGTGATGGTGGTTACAACTAGAAGCGGAAGATGCGGTGATGTGCATGCCTCGAGAGAAAAGCAAGTTGTGGAAGATGATGTTGTGTTACGTGATGATGATGTACCTTCGATTGTCAAGATGTGGTTGAGAACAATATGAACAATGAAGTGAGGATAGATATTGATGAGGCCGAGGTAGAAACACAAGATGCCATGAACCCGTCTAGGGAACACATGATTGATATGCCCGAGCCGATGGTGCCTAAAGCCAAGGCACCCTTGCCTAGGACACCTCCACCGTAACCTCAAAGGCTCGCAAAGCAAAGAAATGATAATCAATTTAAGAATTTTATTGATATGATGAAGATTTTGTCCATAAATGTGCCGTTAGTAGAGTCACTTGAACAAATGCCGGGCTATGCAAAATTCATGAAGGATTTGATTACAAAGAAGTGATCCATGGATTGTGAAACTATAAAGATGACTTGCTAAGTGAGTGCTATAGTGCATTCAATGGCCCCAAAATTAGAGGACCCCAGTGCTTTTACTATCCCTTGTACTATTGGAAATGCGAACTTTTCCAGAGCTTTATATGACTTGGGGGCTAGTATCAATTTGATGTCGTATTCGATTTTCAAGACTTTGGGTATTGGGAAACCTAGATCAACTTTAATGAGACTTCAAATGATAGACCGATCGATGTAATGACCTTTAGGTATAATTGATGATGTACTTGTTAGGGTGGATAAGTTTATACTGCCAGCCGACTTTGTCATCTTAGATTGTGAGGTAGATTATGAGGTGACAATTATATTCAGTGGACCTTTTCTTGCTATGGGGAAGGTATTGGTTGATGTTGAAGCAGGTAAGCTCACTTTCTGAGTGGGTGAAGAGAAGGTCGTCTTCCATGTTCGCAAATCCATGAAGCAACCCAATAGCACCGATGTGTGTTCATTTATAATTATTGTTAGAGCTGTGATAGTGGATGACACAAGTTCCATAATCGATGTTGAAGATCCCCTTGAAGTCGTACTTCTCAATATGGATGTAAATGATGATGCTAGTGGAGAGGAGTGCGCAAATGCATTGCATGGTATGGGCTCATATTCATATGCGCCTAGGAAATTTTCTTTGGATCTTGAAAATCGAAAAAGTCCACCAACAAAGCCTTCGATTGAGGATCCACTGGTGTTGGAGTTAAAGCCACTTCCTCCACACTTCAGGTATGAATTTTTGGGTTCAAATTCTACTTTACCAATTATTATTTCTTCTTGCCTTTCTAACATACAGATTGAGGCCACACTGCGGTTCTTCAAAAGCGAGAAAGGGCAATTGGATGGACACTAGTTGATACTTGGGGAATAAGCCCCGTATTTTGCATGCAAAAAATAATATTGAAGGAGAATGCAAAGCCTTCCTTGCAACATCAAAGAAGACTAAATGAAGCGATGCAAGAAGTGCTGAAATGGCTAGATGAGGGTGTGATTTATCCAATCTTCGATAGTTCATGGACTTCTCCAGTCCAATGTGTGCCGAAGAAAGAAGGGATGGCGGTGGTGACAAATGACAACAATGAACTAATTCCACTCGAACCATTACCAGGATAGAGTTTGTATGGACTACCGAAAACTCAACAAGGTGACCCAGAAGGATCATTTCCCGTTGCCGTTCCTGGACCAAATGCTTGATCATCTTGCGGGACGAGCATTCTATTACTTTTTGGATGGATATTCAGTTAATCAAATCTTAATTGCCCCATAGGACCAAGAGAAGACCATGTTGATATACTGGAGGTCTTTATTGATGATTTTAGTGTGGCGGTGATTCCTTTGAAGAGTGCTTGGTAAACTTGGATAGAGTCTTGGCCCGATGTGAAGAAACTAATCTTTTTCTCAATTGTGAAAAATGCCAATTTATAGGGGAAGAAGACATAGTGTTGGGTCACAAGATTTCTAAGCATGGGATTGAGGAGACAAGGCTAAAATCGAGGTGATCGAGGCTTCCTCCCCCTACTTCTGTAATAGGGGTAAGGAGTTTCCTTGGGCATACCGGATTCTACCAGCGTTTATCAACGATTTCTCGAAGGTTGTGAATCCCCTTTGCAAGTTGCTAGAGAAAGATTCTAAGTTTTTTTTTGATGAAAAATGCATGGAAGCCTTTGAACTTTTAAAGCACAAGTTGACCACCACCTCGATCATTACCGCACCCGATTGGAGTTTGCCCTTTGAGCTCATAGGCAATGCTAGTGACATTGCGGTTGGGGCTGTTTTGGGCCAAAAGATCAATAGAATTTTCCATCCAGTGTACTACACAAGCAAAGCAATGAATGAGGCTCAAAGAAATTACACAGTCACCGAGAAAGAGTTATTGGCTATTATTTTTTCTATGGAAAAGTTCCAACCTTACCTTATGGGGGACAAAGTCATAGTGCACACCGACCATGCTGCCCTTAGGTATTTGATGACCAAGAAAGATTCCAAGGCAAGATTGATAAGATGGATGTTACTTATCCAAGAGTTTGATCTAGAAATTGTGGACCAAAAAGGTAGCGAGAATCAAGTGGCGGACCACTTTTCCCGTTTGGAGGAAGAGGGGAGGCCTTGTGATGGGCTAAAAATCAATGACTCATTTCCCGATGAAAAACTCCTTGCGGTGTCAATGAATGATATCCCATGGTTTTCCGATGTTGCTAATTACCTCGTGACTGTAATAATCCCCTGTGAGCTCTCTTCTAACCAAAGGAAGAAACTCAAGCAGGATCGCTTGGACTTTTATTAGGATGAGCCGTATTTGTTTAAGATTTGCAGCAATGGTGTGATTCGACATTGTGTCCCGGAGAAGGAACAATTAGTTATTTTGGAGGATTGCTACTCCTTTCCCTATGGTGGCCATCATGGGAGTGCGAGGACGGCCTCTAAGGTGCTTAGTTGTAGATTTTATTGGCCTACCTTGTTTAAAGATACGGGTGATGTGGTCAAGAGATGGGATGAGATGCCTCTCAATTCAATTCTCGAGGTGGATAGATTTTGTATTTGGGGCATCGATTTCATGGGTCCTTTTGTGTGATCTTGTTCGAACACTTACATTCTTGTGGCGGTAGACTATTTCTCAAAGTGAGTTGAAGTCGTGGCTTTACCCAACAATGAAGCCCGGAGCGTTGTGGCATTTTTGAAAAAGAGTATCTTCACAAGGTTTGGCACTCCTCGAGCTATCATTAGTAATGGGGGGTCTCACTTTTGCAACAAGGCTTTTGATTCATTGTTTGTTTGAGTATGGAGTAAATCACAAAGTGACCAACCCCTATCATCCTCAAGCTAGCGGTCAAGTGGAAGTCTCCAAGCAGTAAATAAAGGGTATCTTGTCCAAGACGGTCAATGCTAATAGGAGCGATTAGTCAAAAAAGTTTGATGACGCACTATGGGTGTACTGGACGACTTACAAGACCCCAATTGGTATGTCCCCATACCGTTTGGTGTTCGGGAAAGCTTTCCATCTTCCGCTCGAATTGGAGAACAAAGCTATGTGGGCCTTGAGGAAGTTGAACTTGGAATTGGATGTTGTGGAGATTCTCCGTGTTGAACAACTTAATGAGCTTGATGAGTTTAGATTTCATGCCTACTCCAGCTCGTCCTTTTATAAGGACAAGATGAAGTATCTTCACGACAAATATGCTCGGGGAAAGGAATTTAAAGTTAGTGATATGGTTCTTCTTTTCAACTCCTGGTTACGTCTGTTTCCGGGAAATCTCAAATAAAAGTGGAGTGGGTCATTTGAAGTAACATTTCATGCATTTGTGATTGATTAGTTTCATATTTTCATTTTATTTTCTTTCCTAGTAGTTTTAGTTTCTTCTTTATTCTCTTAGCTTCTTATTTTTCATTTAATTATTATCTTAGGATAGTTTAAAGTAGGGTTTTGTGTGCTGAATGTGATTAAGTATTGGGCAAATGAGTAGGGACAAGTAAGTGGAAAGATTGAACTAAAATAGAAAAAAATGTAACACTAACTCAGTGCCCGTGAAACTGACTCAGCGCGGCCCGCGGTCACCTTAGTGCAGTCTATGGTGCCCTGATGCGGTCCGCTGTACGTTTCTATGCACACTGCGGTGGTTATGTGCCTGTGAGCTGACAAGTTCCAACGCAACCACGATACCTGTTTGTACGGACGGCACTAGCCCACCGTGGCCACAGTCCCATTTTGTGCGGACCGCGGTGGGTTGATTCAGTGAAGGTGACTTCTGGTCCTTTGCCCAATGCGGACCGCGATCGCCTTTGCGCGGTCTGTGGTGCCCCCTTTGCGGTCGCACTCCTGTTTGTGTGGGCCGCCGTGCCATGTTCTGAAACTATTTCTGCAATACTTCTTCTGCTGTCTGCACTTCATTTTATTCACCTATTTTGCATGTGCTTAAACTAACAATGTTAGATGTGTTTGCTTGAAAACAATGGTAAAACAACGAGGCAAGGGCTCCAAACAACCCGACAGAGGTGATTCCTCCTGGGTAGGCAAAGGAAAAAGAGTGGTAAAGCTCACTCCCCAAGTCCGGGAAAATATCAAAAATACCCGGAAGTTGATAAAAAGCTACGGATAGAGGTGCTTCCCATTCCTCGGGGAGTGAGTATATGCCATCTCAGGACATCTCCTCCGACCGAATCCCAATTCACTTCATCTCTAGCTTCCAAGTGACTGATACCTTTCCAGTATCACCCATTGTCATGAGGCCCGTGAATGTAGTTTCGGCTTCATCTGAAGAGTCCGCAACTGGTAGTGAAGACTATTCCACCTCCCCCACAGCTTCATTATCTGGGGAGAGTGCATGCGTAAATGAGGAGGAGGTACAAGGTGGAGAAGTTGGTGAACCTCAAGTTCGAGAAATTGAAAGAACTAGGAAGGCCGAAGCATAGGAGGATAGATTTGTGAGCCAATTGGCCTACCATAAGTTTAGGGAATGGTGGCCGGTGAGGCATTTAATACTATAGAGGAGCTTTGTTATCAAAGACTTGCTACCTCACAACCCTGACGTACTGAGACAAGTTAGAACGAGACAGGGCTGGGAGATATTTTTGGATGAGTGTATTGATGCAAATGAGCATATGGTTTGGGAATTATATTGTAATGTGGCTCACATCGTAAAAGGGTCCAAGGTGACCAAGGTCAGAAACAAAAAGGTGTTGTTTACCGGGCAGGCCTTGAATGAATATTTGGGTTTCAATGAAGAGGACAAGACCCTATATCTGGTGAAATTGGAGATGGGTGAGGGGGTCCGTCCATGGTTAGCCTAGTACTTGACGATTCCAGGTACGGTTCCTGAGTGTTTGACTACGGGGGTTAAAATTTTGAGGGGGACCCTGAACTTTGAAGCTAAGGGTTGGGAGACTTTCATTTACATCAGGCTAGACCCTACAACACATGACCAGACTCTTCCTATCTCCCCAGATGTGTTGGTTGCATCAATCATGGCGGGTAACCCTATTAATGTGGGGAATGCAATGTTCTGCATCATCTCTCTTGTGGGTGCGGAAGCTAACAGGAACTACCTTTTTCCCAACACCCTCTCTATGTATTTTCGAGATTTAAAAGTTGAGAAGAAGCCTTTTGATGTCAAAGCCAAACCAGTGGCCCATTTCTCATGGTATAGTTTGAGGGAGGTAGACAACCCCATAAACTACAAGCCACCTGCCTCTACCCAAATTGGCTAGTCTAATGAGCCAGTAACGGTAGAGCCTCCCACTGACCTTGCTGCTACTACAGTTGATGACTTGCCTCCCGGTTCCACTACTTCTGGTCCTTCTGTTTCAGTTGGCTCGGAGATCCCATCCTCCCAGGCCCATCCCATGACTGCACATCAGTTGGGCAGACACTGTCTAGTTTGAACAATTGGAAGTCGGCTGTGACATCCAAGTTGTCTACATTGTCTTCTACCATTGAGGCCCAGTCAGCACATCAGACAGCTCAGATTCCTCAGTCCATTGACGACACACTGAAAAAGCTCTTGGAGAACCAGGAAAAGATTATGAAGATACAGGATGTCTTGAGTAAGGCGGTGGATTCACATGTCAAGGCTCTAAGAGAGCTTGCAAAAGAGCACAAAAAGCTACACAAGACACGGGCCTCTAGAGAGTCCGTGAAGGAGCTCAGGCCAGATGTAGAGAGATTGAAGGTAGATCAGCTGCCTTTAGATTTTTTGTTTGAGGACCCAGCTCCAGCAGCAGTTCCAGTAGCAGCCTCAGATACAGAGTTGGTGCAGAGGCCTCCAAAAAAGAGAAGGAAGATCCCTAGTACAGATGATGTTGTCATCCAATTGGCGGACCCACCAAAGGATTCCTCCAGTTAGCCAGAGGTTGTACCAGATCCACAGCCAGTCCCGGTCCAGTCCCAGGTCCCAGCAACTGAGTAGCAGGATACCGGGAACCAGTTTGAGATTCCTGTGCATACAGAGGACCCGGGGACCACTGATGTTCCCATGCAGACAGACACGGCTTAGGGAGTCTCATATATCATTTTATCTTTATTTTTTATGCTTATTTGTTTAGTTGGCATTAGTGATAATGCCAGCTTTTATTTGTGGGAGTGAGCCCTACTTTTTTTATCCGGATGATTGTACATATTAATTGACTTAGTTTATGTTTCTGTTGATTTTGTATTTGGTCTGTATATAACTTTACATTTAGTTACTCTTATCGTACTTCCTCTTTGGTTTGTATATAAAGTTACATTTCTGTATATATTCATCCCCCATTGTATATTCTAATCCCCTATTGTACATATTCATTCTATTTTCTATTTTTGCTTAAAAAAATTCATTTTTAGCTTTTTAGATGGGCTCGTAGCCTTTCGTTTTGTTTTTTGGCATTTTCAATAAGCCATTGGTTTTCTTAATGACATGGTTCTTTTCAAGGGTGGAGTATTGTGTGAATCCGGAGGCTCTTCCCAATGATAGATGGCGTGACAACCTTCTTAGGGGTTTGAGTCCATTTTTTGTTTTTTTGATAGGTTGTAGTTAAGGGTACCTCAAGCACAGCTTCAGTTGGGCCTAGCACATTTGCCTTTGATCCCATGGTCAAATACAAAATGTTGTGTTTAGGATGGCTAAAGTCGTGGCCTTGAGACTCTTGTGTTGACCAAACAATCATCATGTGGTCTTTTTGGACCATTGTGTGCTTGAATCGTAACTAAGGTCATTGGGGGCCCTTGACTCGATGTCTTTCGAAATCCCCTAGTATGTGTGGTGAGAAATCAGATTGCAAGTCCAAGTCCCGAGCCAATGGTCTAGAACTTGCCCTGAATGTTTGTTGAGGTGAAATTTTAAGTGAAATTCAAATTATAGGCTCTCCTTGATCCAAATGATTGTTTGAACAAATCCATAGCCGACTATTGATAAGATCCCTAGTCAACCCTTTGAGGCTTAGACCTTCTTCTTTAAAGAACCATAATACAAGCCTATACCTGTTCTCAATGATACCATCTCTTGGCACCCAAATATTCCTTTAGCATTTGGCAAAAGTATAATTTTGGGGGGAGAGACGAGGAGAGAAACAAAGTGGTAAAAAGTCGCATAAGTGAAGAAATGTAAAGGCAATGAAAAAGAAAGTAAAGAAAGGGACAAAAAGAAAGCCCAATGTGAATAAGAATAAAAAGGCATCCAAGGAAAAACAAAAGTGAAAATGGTGTAGAAAAATTATAAAAAAAAAAAAGAGAAATGTTTGGTATTGTATAAGAAAGAGTGACAATATGTATCTCTAACCCCTTAGAAAGAAGTGAAAAGACCCAAAGAGTTAATAGAATTGTGCCAAAAGAATCAAAAGAAGTGCTTAAGGGAATATTGAGCCCACTTGAATAAAAATATGTCCTACCCTTACCCAAAAGCCTTCACAATGACTCCACAAAAGCCCCATATTATCTTGAGTTAAAGGAAGCCTACATTAGTGGATACTTACATAAGGGGTAAGCATATGGTACTTTGAGCCGGACTTGTGACCTTCTTCTTGAGAGAGATGAGTGAAATTCCATTAACCTCAATTTGTATCACAATACTTTAAAAAGTGAGGTTCGCTTAGGAAGAGTCGAGGATGTGTGAGTTAGGGTTCCACAATGACCAAAGTAAGTAAGAGAAATGCTTTGATGTAATGAGTCAACTCTTGATGCTCTTGTGTCACACTGGATCCATGGTTTTTCAAAGTTTAAATGTGTTAATGATGCATTTGTATTGAGAGCAACTGTTAGTCCCAAGTGATGCTTGTTGAGGTCACATTAGGATAGATGGAATTACTCGAATTTCCCTTTAAGGGGTGGGTCTTATTTTGTTTTCTTGAGGACAAGAAAAGGCTTAAGTTTTGCGGAGTTGATAAGTTAGGATTTTAACATGTTTTATACCCCTACTTGCCTATGCTTTGGTTATAAATTGCTACAAAATAGTCCAAAAATGCTCACAAGTTGTGCTTGATTTAAGATTTGATCAACAAAGTGACGAAATATAAAAGATCGGCTCAAAGGAGTGAAACCTACTCAAATATCAAAGATTAAGTGAATTGAGGAAAAGAGGGCATAGTGCGGACCACGCAAAAGTGAATGCGGCTGCACTAGGAGATTCAGAGAATTGTATAATCAAGCTGAAGGTTACGCGGCCGCCGCTACATTTCTCGCGGTCTGCGTTCAGGCTTCCGCGATAGCATTACGCTTTTATGCGGTCAAGAGATTCAGAGAACCATCATTATGCCAAGACAATGCCATGTGGTCCGCGGTGGTCACTGCGCGGACCGCACCAGATCCCCTCCACACCCGCAGTACACTTCCATGCGGTCCGTGTCCTCAAGTTTAGAGAAGCAGAAATGTGAAGTCCAAAGAGCTAGTGCGGCCGTGGTCCATTTTGTGCAGCCTGCTCTTACCCTGTAGGGGTATTTTTGTCCAATTTTTCCAGCCTAGTATAAAGAGAATATTTTACCATTTTTAGGTCAGTTTTTGTACTCCAGACTTAGCTGCACTCATAAGACTCGGTTTTGTATCCATTTTTGGAACTTTTGCTTTTCATTAACGATAGATTATTGTAGCTCTTAGTAATCAATCAATATGCTTAGTTCTTCATCTATTTATTTAATTTCTGTATCTAGCATGAGTAGCTAATCCCATTAGTTATGGTTGTTGCTCACCCTAGTGTGGTAATTGATGGGTTTTTCCATCTAGGGTTAGATTGACTATGGGTAATTGCTATTTGGGTTGATTTTATGTTTTAATCGAGAATGGGTGGTTGCAAACACTAAATTCAAGCTTTGTGGGTTTAACTATTCTTGAGAAAGAGAGTCTATGACCCCAAAATTGACCCAATAAGGAATTGGGATGGACTCATGAGAAATGATAATCCCAATTAATAGGTTAAATCTCAAAAGAGTAATCACCCTACTTCAACCCTAGTTGCTTGGTCTAATTTGCCTGCTCATTTGGTCTCGAGAGAATCAATTAGGTAAAATCACACTCTCTACCGAGAGGTGTGAGAGTGGGTAAAATTGTGCAATGATGATAGCATAAGTCCCAAATGTGTCAATAGAATCCTAGTAACATCCACCCGTCAATTAGCCTAGGTAGTATCACGACCCTAGTGCCGTTCTTCCCATTAGATACAACTTAGCAATATTCTCGTAGCATAATTTAGTGTAAATCATTAGATTTATAAAAGTGGTTATAATTCAAAAAAACCAAAAATGGTTGAATTAACATTAGGAGTACAAACACATCTCCAGGCTAGATAGAAAATCCAACTCCACCACTAGCTCCCTGAGGAAATCGATCCCTACCCTCATATCGGGAAAAAGCTATTACGGCCCGCTCTTCCTAACTTGGTGTAGAATCAAGTTGGCAGCAATCAAGCTCCATAAACAAGGCCACCAACACCACTAAGATTGCAGTTTTGCCACCCAAAGAACATGTCCCATTTGAAGTAAAGGTGGCTGCACCGATCCTAGTGGCGATGTCCACCATGCCGTCATTCCATAAAAAAGCTATAACTTGGGATTATACAACCGAGGCTAGGAGGAAAGGAAAATTTAGGTTCGAAGAGACTGTTGCAGCACAGGGTATGACAAGAACTGGGAGAGTTTATACCCTCGAACACCTAGCTGAGTCAAGCAAGTAGGCCTCCTATCGGCCACCCATCATTGAGACGGGTTCAGACGACCTTTGGAAGAAAATACAGGGGAAGCAGTATTCAATCATCGACCAGCTAAACAAAACACTAGCAAAGATATCCATCCTCTCATTGCTACAAAATTCCAATACACACAAAAATGCTTTGTTGAGGGTACTGAGTGAAGTGTACGTGCCATGTAACATCACTGGCGGGGAAATGAATAATATGGTGGGACAAGTATTAGAAGCCATAAAATCACTTCTGTGAGGATGAGCTGCCACCTGAAAGGTCGGCTCATAACAAAGCCCTGCACATCACCGTACAATGCGAAAACCACTTCATCACTAGGATCCAAATTGATGGGGGTTCCAGCCTTAACATATGTCCGTGTATAACACACAATAAGTTGGGCAAAGGGCTGCATGAGATAAAAGAATGAGCAATCAATGTGAAAGCTTTTGATGGGACTCAGTCGGTGAGATTTACTTGTGTCTGCAGATGGGACCAACCTAGTTCGAGGTCGACTTTCAAGTGATAGATATGCCAACATCTTACAACCTGTTGCTAGGACGACCCTGGATTCATGTTGTTGCAGCTATAGCTTCAACACTGCATCAGGCGGTAAAATTCGAATAGAATCACCAGGAAGTTATCATTCATGGCGACGACAGTACTACTATATACAGTCGTCGGAACATTCCGGCACTCGGAGGAACAAGAAAGCTAGACGGAGAGACCTACCACCACATCAAGCGGGTCAATGATGTCGACAACGATAAATGGTAGGATAACAAGATATAGAGCATATTGAATTGGAGTAGGTACGAACCTGGCAAAGGAATCGACAAGAACCTCTAAGGGATCTCTAAACCTATAAAACTCAAGAAACATGGCACTACCTTTGGTCTGGGATATGAATACACCTGGGAGGAGTTCAATGGTTAGTACCCACCATGGCACAGTCCTTACAACCCTTTAGAGCAACTGATACCGCACCTAGAGCAGACTTTCAAACAGGCAGACGTCATATATGGGACAGATGAAGAAAAAGCACTAGTGGTAGTGAAAAACTTGTTTCTACAGGACAATAATATGGATTGTTGTGTTATTCTTGAGGAGCAAGGGAGAAAGGTCATTTCATACAAGCTGTGAGAAAAGGGGCATACCTCAACAATTAGAGCATCAGGACAACCATAGCCCGACGAGCCTCGGGGTAGCAAGGCTAAAACCAGCACAATTCACTGTTTTATTTACTATATAATTTTCTTTCCACATTTTTCAATTTTCTTTATAAGATCTTTAATGTTCAAAATAATTATTAGATTTATCAAAGCATGTTTGATTTTTCCCAATGAATTAATATTTATTTCTATCATTTTGCTCCTTACTTTACCTATACAACATTACTATTACTTATCTTGATGAACCAATGACTCTTACATGCAATGAGACAATGCAACAAATGGACATTGATTAAGAAGAAGATGACATACCTGAGGAGATTGTCAAAGAATTTGAGAATAGACCAAAGTCCAACCTGGACGAAATCGAAATTGTTAACCTGGGAGATGTAGGAAATATTAAGGAAACACGAATCAACATTCACCTATTGCCATTAGAGAAGAAAGAATACATAGAGCTTCTAAAGGAGTATGAGGACATATTCGCCAGGTCGTATGATGACATGACCGGTTTGAATACGTCTATTGTATATCACAAACTTCTAACCGATCCAATGTGTCCGCTAGTAAAGCAAAAGCTCAAAAGCTCAAACCTTATATGAGTCTGAAAACAAAGGAAAAAGTCACCCAGCAGATCAAAGCTAAGGTTCTTAGGGTGGTTGAGTACCCGACATAGTTCGCCAACATCGTGCTAGTACCAAATAAGGATGGGAGGGTCAGAGTCTGTGTCGACTACTGGGATCTCAATCGGGTCAGTTCACAAGATGACTTCCCTTTTCCGAATATACATATCTTGATTGACAATTATGCTAAGCATGAGCTACAGTCATTCATAGATTACTTTGCTGGTTATCATTAGATCTGGATGGATGAGTAGGACACTGAGAAAATGACTTTCATCATGCCGTGAGGGTTGTATTGTTACAAGATCATGCCATTTTCCCTGAAGAATCATTACGCCACCTACATGAGATCCATGACAACCATTTTCTATTATGTAATGCACAAGGAGATAGAGGTATATATAGATGATGTTATCATCAAATCCAAGATTGCCACTGACCATATAGAAGATCTAAGGAAGTTTTTCAATAGATTGCGGAGGTACAGCCTGAAACTAAACCTCGCAAAGTGTGCATTTGGTGTTCCTGCTGGGATGTTGCTCGGCTTTACTGTTAGTCACCGAGGAATAGAATTTGACCCATCAAAGGTCAAAGCCATTCAAGAATTACCACCGCCGAAGTATAGGAAAGATGTGATGAGTTTCCTGGGAAAGCTGAACTACATCAGCTGATTCATAGCAAAGTCTACGGTTATCTGTGAGCCAATCTTTAAAATGTTAAAGAAGAACGCCGTTACCAAATGGACCGATGACTACCAAAAGGCCTTCAATAGAATCGAGGAGTACCTATCAATGCCACCAGTCCTAGTTCCTCCCGAGCTAGGTAGACCCTTACTGCTCTACCTTTTAGTTTTAGATGGTGCTTTTGGCTGCATTTTGGGGCAACACAATGAAAAAGGTAGAAAGGAACAAGCCATTTATTATCTCAATAAGAAGTTCACCTCGTATGAAACCCGGTATTCTCTTTAGGAATGTGCCTGTTGTGCTTTGACTTGGGTAGCTCAGAAGTTGAGATATTATTTTTGTGCCTATACTATGTACATTGTATCAAAGATGGGCCCTTTGAAGTACATCTTTCAAAATCCCATGCCCAGTAGCAAGCTAGCCAAGTGGCAATCCTGTTGAGTGAGTTCGACATTGTTTACGTAACTTAGAAGGAGGTCATAGGACATTCACTGGCAAACCACCTTGCCGAAAACCCCGTGGATGGAGAATATGAACCCATGAAAATGTATCTTCCTGATGAAGAGGTGTTATTCATAGGAGAAGGCATTGCAGAATCCTATGACGGTTGGAGAATGTTCTTTGATGGAGCATCAAACTTCAAAGGAGTTGGCATAGGAGAAGTCTTAGTATCAGAAACCAGTCAGCATTATCAATTGTATGCCAAAATCAGGTTCCCTTGCACCAATAATATGGCTGAATGTGAAGCCTGCATCTTAGGGATCAAAATAGCCATTGACATGAACGTGTAAGAGCTACTAGTGATTGGAGATTCAGATTTACTTATACATCAGTCACGAGAAGAATGGGCAACCAATAACTCCAAGATACTCCCATATCTACATCATGTACAGTAATTGAGAAAGAGGTTCATGAAGACGGAATTTCGACATATTCCTAAAATCCAGAATGAGTTCATCGATGCATTGGATGCCCTATCATCTATGATACAGTGTTCCAACAAGAATTTCATTGATCCATTCGTGTGAAAATTCATAATCAACCATCTTAATAAGCCCATGTTGAAGAGGAAGCAGACAAAATGGCTTGGTTTCATGATATCAAGAAATATCTAGAAAAAAGGGAGTACCCGGAGCTTGCTAATCATATCAGAAACGCACACTTCAGAGATTGTACAACAACTTCTTTCACAGTGGAGTAATCTTGTATAGGAAGACTCCTAAGTTGGGACTATTAAGATATGTCGACGCAAAGGAAGAATCCAAGCTGCTAGAGGAAATTCATGCGGGGACCTATGGTCCGGATATTAATGGTTTTGTCTTAGCAAAAAGATATTCCGAGCCCGTTACTTTTGGATGACTACGGAAATGGACTGCATCCAATATGTACGGAAATTCCATCACTGCTAGATAGATGCAGACATAATAATAGGGGATATGCCTGACCTGATTCTCTTATAATAGGGGATACGTAGGCAGCCCTATGGATTATGTCAATTCAATAAAAAATTTATCTCCCCCCCCCCCCCCACAATTGGAAATTAGGGCAAAATTTTAAGAAAGACCCTCAAAATTCTGAAGTAACATGAGCAATAGTCAGAAATATCAACCCATCAAACAAGGACAGAATTTTGAGGAGGGCCCCTAAAATTCTGTAGCAGGAGAGGTTGCGATGTCCTTAATTGCGTCATAGTCGGCTGTTCATCTAAAAAAATATTTAATTGTACATTTATATTATGTTTTTACAAAATAAGGCATGTCGATTAATAAAACTGCTTTGTTTAGCAATGCAACCCCAATGATGCAGACAGTATCACCAGATCAAATCAGGACAAGTCAAGCAAAGCCAGCAGGGATACGAACTAACCTTTCCCCTTTTACAAAACTCACGATTTTTCTTTGGATGCAGGCACTCGGATTACGAAATCATTGAACATACTGCAAGCCCATGGAAAAAACATTATTCAAGAATGCGACTCTCCGAGCGATTTCACTGGCCAACATTTTCTATCAGCATGCACCTGTAATGGTCTGTATGTCACAATACTCCCAGTAATCACCACGCTGCAATCTGCTATCAGCTAAGAAAACTCTACGATCATTTGTTATTTTATTTCTTGCATAAGGCTACTATTCTACCTTCCGAGGTTAAGCTCTACCTCTATCTGCATCTGCATTGCATATGGCTACCATTCTACATTCCAATCTACATAAGGCTACTATTCTGCCTTCTGAGGTTAAGCTCTACCTCTATCTGCATCTGCATTGCATAAGGCTACTATTCTGCCTTCCAACTTGCATAAGGCTACTATTCTGCCTTTCGAGGTTAAGCTCTACCTTTATCTGCATCTTCCATTCTGTCTTCCCACTTGCATAAGGCTACTATTCTGCCTTCTGAGGTTAAGCTCTACCTCTATCTACATCAGCATTGCATAAGGCTACCATTCTGCCTTCCAACTTGCATAAGGCTATCATTCTGCTTTCTGAGGTTAAGCTCTAACTTATCTGCATCTGTATTGCATAAGGCTACTATTCTGCCTTCTGAGGTTAAGCTCTACCTCTATCTACATCAGCATTGCATAAGGCTACCATTCTGCCTTCCAACTTGCATAAGGCTATCATTCTGCTTTCTGAGGTTAAGCTCTAACTTATCTGCATCTGTATTGCATAACGCTACTATTCTGCCTTCCAACCTGCATAAGGCTACTATCTGCCTTCCGAGGCTAAGCTCTACCTCTATCTGCATCTGCATTACATAAGGCTACCATTATGCCTTCCAAATTGCATAAGGCTACCATTCTGCCTTTCCAGGTTAAGCTCTACCTCTATTTGTATCTGCATTGAATAAGGCTACTATTCTGCCTTCCAACTTGCATAAGACTACAATTCGTACCATTCTGCCTTTCGAGACTAAACGATGTATCCATCTACATTGCACGACTGAAAGATTGCCACATTGCACAACTGAAAGATCGCCAGATTGCACGACTGAAAGATCGCCACGTTGCACGACTGAAATATTACCACATTGCACAGCTGAAAGATTGCCACATTGCACAAATGAAAGATCGCCACATTGCATGGCTAAAAGATCACCACATTTCACGGCTGAAAGATCGCCACATTGCATGACTGAAAGATCGCCATATCGCACGACTGAAAGATCGCGACATTGCACGGATGAAAGATCACCATATCACATGACTGAAAGATCACCATATTACACAACTGAAATATCGCCACATTGCATGGATGAAAGATCACCATATCGCACGGCTGAAAGATTTCCACATTGCACGGCTGAACGATCGCCACATTGCATGGTTGAATGATCGCCACATCGCATGGCTGGAAGATCACCATATCGCACGGGTGAAAAATCTCCACATTTCACGGTTGAAGATCGCCACATTGCACGGCTGAAAGATCACCACATGCTACATCATCCTTTATGGGCTGAAATATCGCCAACCCATCTAAAGGTATCATCGTTTGGAGGAACCATCTTTATGGCCTGAGAACACCATGTCATAGCTCGAGGATTTCTTTCAATCTTTTGCATATCATTATTCAAAGGCATCATGGTTTGGAGGCACCATCCTCATAGCCCGAGAACATCATTTCATGACCTACGAATCCTTTGTTATATGCTTCATGGCCCAGGACATCATGGTCTAAAGACGCCATCTTAACCATTCAAAGATAACATTCATTGTCTAATGGAAATTTGCATCATGTTTAAATTTACGCACAATATATGATTGTATTAATTATTTGCAGGTAAAAGGTAAACTAACAAGCAACAACCATCCCGGTAGGAGTGGTTCCGCTCCAGTGCCCATAGACATATCAAACCTAACTGTTCATGTTAGTCGTCCACTCACCCAGCCCTAGATATTGTGTTCGTTCTTGGAAAATACCCATAGGAATACTCCGCCGACGGATCCTGAACTACATATGTCCTAATTCTCGTAGAACTAGGGATATGTAGGCAGCTCAAAATCCAAGGCGCGGCCTAAACCTCTTCAAACCATTTCGCTCGGTTAAAATTGGCCATCATATCTTTACCGGAAAACTCTTTCATCCTTCCCGCATAAAGAGGGGCAGTTGTTGACACCCAATTTTTTTCTATATATTTTCAACATATAAGATAACCTCAAAATGGCATATATATATATATATATATATATATATATATATATATATATATATATATATATATATATATATAAGTATATTCAAGTGCTTTGTTATTTTTCCATAATTTTAAAGATTTTTAAATCAATTTATTTTTCCTTTTTATCCATGAAAACTCAATAATCATTTCCAAAATTACTATTTTGGTAAATCATCTATTAGATTTTTATAATTATGCTAATATGTTAGCTAAGGTAATTTTTTGTATATTTTTACAAATTTATTTAGTTTTTTTCAAAGCTAAAGTGCATAATTGCAATATTAGCCTCTTTTTAAGATTAAATTGCCTTTATATTCATAAAATCAGGTCCTGTATTTTTAAAGTGTCAATAAATCATTTTAATGCTTTCAATTTATTTTTAGAAATTGATTTACTATTTTTTTTTATAATTTTTAAAAGGGAAAATTATCTATTGAAATAATCGCTCAATTATATTTCAATTTTAGCGTAAATCTAACCCCAGATTGAACCCAATTTTTCCGGCCCAACTCCCATTCAAACCTGGCCCCTAACCTAATTAAATAAACCAACCCAGATTCTCCCCTACCCTCTTTAATCCAGTTCGTTGGTCATTCAGATCAACAACTAATATTAGCCCTTTCCTTTTTTAACCTTAAACAACTCTTACCCTACCTCATTATTTACCAAATGCCGCCCTTGAATTCTCTTTTCTCTCAATTCTCTCTGAAACCTCACATGAACCCTAGCCGCCGCCCTCTAATCCTACCCTAATACCTACCTAATCCATGGCCACTCATGGTCATTTAGGACGTGTATCAATCTCCTATGGCTCTTTGGTATTTGGTTTTGCGGTTTCATGACCAGACCTCAAAAGAGTCTGGTCCAGTCCTGGAAACTGTTGTTTATGGCCTTTCTCTGGCCATGCACGACCTTTTTCCGGCCATTCATGGCCTTTCAAGGCAGATCCTTGACTTTCCTAGTTAGAGCGTTAACTTCCGAGGTCTTTCTCACTTCTTTTGGGTTTTTTGAAACCCGAGCTCTAAGAACTTTCAATTTTCTTTCAAATCTCTATTAGATCTATGCTGCTATGAATTTCTTAAGTGTTTTCTCGAAGGTTCTTCAACTTTTCTTTCAAAAAAACTCCTCATTTTATTAACGATTAGGGTTTTCGTTTAAGTTTTTCAAAACATTTCTTCTCTGATCTTAATGTTGTTGTGATTTTTCTAGGTTGAAAACGATTTGCTCATGTTGTTCTTCTATCTATTTCAGCATGTTTAAAAATCCTAGTTCCTTTTAGTCTTTTCTGAGTTCTAAGACTGTTTGTTTAAATGTGCACTTTTTATTTGTTTCTGATTCTCTTATCCTTGTTTGACTTGTTTGATTTTGAATTCTTACCATACTGTAAAATCGACTACTGTTGAAGCCCTAAATTTCATAGAAGTTTTCTCACCTGTTACTATTGTGAGACCTTTACCTATTTCGGATTTCTCTTATCTGGTACTATGTTCTTCTTCACTATTGATTCTATGTGACTACTTGACCTACTTGACTACTGTGCCTCGAATATTTTCCTTACTACTGAATCCTAGCTTATTTCTGCCACTACCATATGTTTGTGTTATCTCCTTTGCCAATGTGTTTGGCCTCGCATGTCTAATGCTTCTATTCACTCTATTTATGTACTGAAGTGCAAAATCATGTTTCTTCCTTGATTGATCTTATGACTAATTGTAAAATTTGTTCTTTCATTAACCCTAATTTCACTCGCTTGTTTATATTAATTGATTCCTTTCCCTTTACTGTGATATTTTACTTTGCGGGATCCTTTTCAAAATAAACCTATTTCGTACTTGGACTCTATTGTTTACTCCATGCTTTTACTGCCCCTTATATGGAAATAATCAATATGTTCCAAACTAATTTTCTTTCTTTAATTGAAACATCTTAGTACCCATTAAGCCATGATTTCTTAATTAAAGGGAATCACTTGTGTAATTGTTCTAACTTGTGATTGTTGTCATGTTTGTGTTAAGACTTTACTTATTACCTTACTCATCACTCGTTTTCAAAACTATCACTACCTACCCTCTTTACTTTCAAACACAGAGAACAACTTGAGTTCAACACACACACTCACACTTAAAACTTTCTCTTTCTTTACTACTATTTGTGCTATTGCTTTGTCTAGTCGGCTGAAATTCAAGGCTAGACTGTGGAATATTGCTTACTTTTCTTTACTGCACTTTTTTTCTCTACCGGTATGTCCTAGTTTACTTTTAAGTCTCAACAACAATATATTTCTTCAAGTTGCTTCAGTTTCTCATTCATGTCCACTCCTGCTCATGTCTCTGCACTCTATTTATATTACTAGCATGCTGAAATCTGTTCCCCTTAAAGCTACATTCTGGGTCGGGCCTGGGCCACAGGGCCTAAACGGGCCGGTCCTGGCAGTCCCGGGCTTTAGGCGGGACGGGCTTGGCGGTCCCGAGCCAAATTGTCCTGGTCTTCACGGTCCCAATGGGTGGAACCGGCCCATAGTGGTCTTAAGCCCACATGGTCCCGGTCTAAATGGGCCGAGCTCGTGGGCCTAAACGGACCTAACGGGCTTTTTTCGTTCCGGACTATTTTTTAAAATTTTTAAATCTAAGATACTTTCTTGTAAACTATATATACTACTATAAATTGCTTATATATAGATATATATAATATATATCGCACGTAGAGTATATATAAGGGTGTATTATGTGTATATATTATTATATATTGCCTTGTATATATGTATATATAAGAGTGTATTATGTATAGAATATATGTTAGAATATATATATATATATATATATATATATATATATATATATATATATATATATATATATATGTGTGTGTGTGTGTGTGTGTGTGTGTGTGTGTGTGTGTGTGTGTGTATATGTGTGTGTGTGTGAGAGAGAGAGAGAGAGAGAGAGAGAGAGAGAGAGAGAGAGTATATATTGTGTATATAGTATATATAGTTTAGTATATAGTATGTTATATATATTTACTTACACGAGTATATATAGTTTAATATATAGTATATATAGTATGTTAGTATATATAAGTATATAGTATAATATAGTATGTTATGTATATATATATATATATAGTATGTTATGTATATATATTATAGCTTATAAAGAATTTCAAGTTAAAGACAAAAATATTGCAAAGAGATATTCAAGGGAATGTTGTATAATTTTTATTACCAAAAATGACATATCTTTCTTAGTCTTCTTCCCCCAATAGAATGAGCACAACAAGGTGCTAATACCTCCATTAAAAGGAAAAAAAAAACTAAAGAAGATGTGCCAAAGTACAAGTTACACCATAATCTACATTGTATCTCTAACAAATCTCATAAATCCTTCAAGGTTCGGAGGAGGTTCCATTGGTGGTGGCGGAAAAGAAGCTTGTTCATCACCGCTTCCGGGCGAAGCAACATCCTCTTCAAGTTCCGCTATCATTTCTTCATAAGCTTCGTCTATCTTCGGTTGTGATTCTGCAAGTCCAAAGTTTCTTCTATCTGCACGGATCCAATCTCTGAATAGTACTGATTTTTCAAGCTCTCCCTCATAGACGTTCTATGATCACCTATTTGAAGTCTTGTTTGACTGAAAGAGCTCTCTGATGCAACTGTTGAAGCTTGAATAGATAAAATATCGCGAGCCATCCTTGCAAGAACCGAAAAATGTTTTTCCCTTGCCTTCCACCATTCCAAAAGATCAAAGGTGCCGTCTGGATTCTCCTTTTCAAGTCACCGCGACAAATAAACTTGAAGCTCATTTAGATGTGAAGTTTCATCAAAATTTTCACCTTGAGAACCCCTGAACTCCGTCTAAGATTTAAGTGTTTTTAGTCCCGCAGCCCTTTTAGACGATTGTGAACTAGACGAAGTAGGGGTTGGAACATTTGGCCTATCATGATCTAAGGCAAGTTGATAGGCATTATAAATTGTTTGAGCATTTATTTTAATTGAGGCTTTTGCATCTCTAAGTGTAGCAAATTCCTCATCTGAAAGATCTAAACTCTTATAAATATTTGAGTACCTAAAGTGAGGACCTCCTAATTTCATTCTAGGATTTAACATTGAAGCAACACCATAAATATAGGGGATAGGAAAAAAATGTTTTTTAAACTTTTCTTTCATTGCATTTATAGCAAGTTGATAAATTTCCCCATCCTCCGAAAATTCAACAAACAAATCACATAGTGCTTCAATATAAACTAAACATTTTGAAATAGTAGGATAATATTGCCCAGAAAATGCATTAGTAGCAATTTGAAAATATTCTAAAAAATCTATAAGAATTTTAGCATTCGTCCAATCTTGATTTGTAAGGATTTCATCATCTTCCTCACCACTAACACGAGTATTAAATGTTGCATTAATTGAGTTTCTATATCATATGCAACGACTAAACTTTCGTACATATAATTCCATCTAGACGGACAAGGTTTAGGAACCTTTCTTTCTCTAAGGCCGCCATATTCATCACATTTTTTAAAATAATCTCTAAGTCTACTTTTACGGTCTGAATAAAAAAGTCAATTAAGAGCCATTCTAATCTTTTCAATTTCTAAATTTAAAATTCTCATACCATCACAGACAATTAAATGGTAAATATGACAAATACATCTCACGTGGAAACAATTACTAAATGGAGGATTCAGTGTTGTTGTAAGTATGCCATTGCACTAGTGTTACTAAAAGCATTATCCATAGAAATTTCCATTGTTTTTCTCTAATGCAAAAATATCTACAAATATATGTAACAGTGTTAACAATAAACTTACATGTATGACATGAATTAATTATTCGATAAGCAATAATGCGTTTTTGTATTTTCCACTCCTCATCTATCCAATGACTTGTAACAGTTAGATAATCACAGTCATTATTACTTCTACAAATATCAGTAGTAATAGAAACCCGATTAGTTATATGAGTAAATAAATAGCGCAAATATTGTTCATATTCATGTTTATATTTGTAAATATCGCTCTTAGCTGTTGCGCGAGGCCAGCCTTTGTAAGTAGGATTAAAAATTCTTCTAATATAATGCACAAAATGAGGATTAGAAGGAAAACTAAAGGGTAAGCACATAACGGTAACCATCTTTGCTAATTCTTCACGATCTTTATTAGGATCGTAATATAAAATACCACCTGTCACAGTGTTAATTCCTGGTTGAACTAGATTTCAACCAGTACTAGGGTTAACCGCAGTATCTACACTTGTCCCCTCTTGTTGCGCTTTCATTTGTAAATATTTAACTTAATCTCTAGGTTGTGTTTGTATGTGTCTAGCCAAACTACCCGTGCCGCTACGGTCTCCAGTATATTTGTGCGCTAGCAATTTCCCTTTATACTTAGCCTTATTTTGTTCTCTTACTTGAGTAAAAAAGTTCCAAAGAATTGATGTTTCGAGGCGTTTAGAAGGTTGTCTATTAAAAGTAGGGGTTTCTATAGGTGAATCGGGCGGGGCATCAGTTGGGTTATTAACAGTACTAGTAGGTGTATCATCTAAATTCCGTTGGGTTTAATCTACATCCTCATTTTCTAAGATAGTTTCATTAGGATAAAGAGCATTCAAAACTTCTTCATTTAATTGTTGACATGGTGCAACATTATGGCAAAATTGACTATCGAAAAATTGAAAACAAGGGTTATCACTATCAAGAATAATAGGAGCAGCAGGACGGGTAACAGGTCAGGGTCGGGGAGCCGGGGGAAGGGTAGTAGGTTGGCGACTACTTTCACCAATTTTAGCTTTTCCCTTACCACCAAACTTTTTTTCAAAGAAAATGCCATATTAATTACAATTATGCAAACTAAAACACATAAAAATACATTCTTAAAACTTAAGAGTTGGAACGAGTTTACCGAATTGCTGAATAACTTCTTGAATATTGAAAATTGTTGAAGACTTGAACACTTCAATTCGCCAACTTCACAATTTTTTACGAAATTGCAATAATAAAGTAAGCAATTACAGGAAGAGAAATTAGATATAGATTGAGAGAGATTGAGAGAACTTGAGAGAGACTGAAGGATTAATGAATTTGTGAGTAAAAATGAAAGAATGAGGAGGTATTTATAGTTGAGAATTGGGAAAAGTGTAATTATAAAACATGGGGTTGAAATAAAGTTTGTGGGCCAAATGGCTTTTTTTAAAGTGCCCAACGGATCAATTTTAAAGGCCAACGGTTAGATTTTAAAATTTTGACCGTTGGCCATTTTTTAAATAATTTTTTTAAATATTACCGTTGGAGCCCGTTAGGCCCGTTGGGCCCGATTGAACTAGACCAAGCCCGCCTACCGGTCCCGGGCCTAACAGTTCTCGGCTCACTGGCTATTTGTGCTTAACCAGCCCACTACGGGCTTTTGCACCACTAGAGCCCAGGTCCACCAAAACTTGCCCGCTAGGCCCGTTAGGACCGCGGTCCTAGGCCAGTCCCGAGCAAGGCCTGGACCACAATACAACCCTGGTTCCCCTCTCCTTTTAAATTAATGTTTCCCTGTATGTGTTTCTTTGGATGGTTTGTGTCCATGCCAGAATCAGCTATTGTTGTGCATAATCAAACCAAACCCCTGGTGGGATTATACAATGTGTCCCATAATCCCTTCCCCTTTTAGAATAATGTTTCCCTATGTATGTACTTTGTTATGTGATTTGCTGACTCATGAATCCCAAACCCCATATCCCCTCTACGTGTTGGTGTTTCTTTTGGGTGGTTTGTGTCCATGCCAGCATCAGCTATTGGTGTGCATGACTAAACCAGGCCCTTTCTGGGGTCATATGCTTCATACCATGTATTCCCAAAACCCCTCGACCCTTTTGTGTAACTACTAATTATTTGTATTTTGAGCTTTACTACTACTATTTTCAAATCACCCTTTAATACTTACTATTTCCAACTTAGTTTTAATCAATCGTTGTCATGCACTTCCACTATATTCTTAGAACTAGGTTCTGGCCCTCTTGTGCGAGCCTTGCCTTAGTATCCTTGAGTTCCCTCTTTACTTGGACACATAATGGTTAGCTCCACATTGCACTCATTCTTGTCTGGTAATGCAAAACTGGGTGTAAGCACTGCTCGGGGCCCCTTGAGACCATTAGGGAACTTTGACACTCTCAGGCATGAGAAAGTCTTTGAACACCGTTAGCATATGAAGTGATTAATTATATTAACTCATACATGAAGTCAAGATCAGGCTTCTTTTGATTGTAATTTCTTATTTCTGCATTTCTTTTGTAACTCAAGTATTTGGTCAGTAATAATTTGTAACAAACATTGGGGTTTGGCTAGTAAAAAGGGATGGGGTTATTATGCATGTTTTAAGGATAGATATCCTGCCTATAGGATCTGTTCTGCATGTTTTACTTCTACACTTAGATATCCTGCTTATAGGATCTGTTTGATGAGTTCTGCATGTTTTACTTTCACACTTAGATATTCTGCCTATAGGATCTGATGAATTTTACATGTTTTACTTTCACGCTTAGACATCATGCCTATAAGATCTAATGGTTATAATCAGACACCATGCCCACAATGTTAAAATCAGCTTCTAAATTAGATGACATACCCATAAGGTTAATATCAATCTTTTATAGAGATCATGGCTATAGGAATTTTGATGTGACCAAATAAATCCTACCTACTCCACTTCATGTTTAATTAGATACCATGCATATAAGACCAAAATCAACCTTTAATACTTAGATACAATGTTTGTAGGAATAAAAATCAGTTATAATAGAAATCATGCCTATAGGACCTAAAACCAGTTTAGCTAAAAATCAGTTTGACTCGTACTGTTCTGAATCTATTTAAACAACCTACTCCTTCATCCATACAGTGTAGAAAGTATGCCTGTAAGACCCAAATCGCTCGTTTAGAATTGTTTACTGCTATTCTACATTCCTAATCAGCAATAAATATCACCCCCCCCCCCCCCAGGACTTCATTATTACGCCTAGGCAAGCCGTAGGTAATAATAATGATAAAATGGAATCTGCCTTTATCTAACTAGAAACTACTACAACCAGCAGGTAAGCCTTATTCCAACTTCTTATCTTAGCTATATATTGAATCTAGTTCTAACTGAAATCCCCTATATTAGGATTTTTAAAATTCAGACTTTAACTGTGCTTGAGTCATGCTATTTATATGTATTATTTGCGGAGGAATATATGTGCCTCTAACTGCCTAGATTTTTCCATTTTTAAATAAAGTCCTACATGTTTTTTATGTCGTCTTAGCCTTTTTCCTTTAAACATAAGAGTCAGCCTAAATCCTCCCTATTATAGGAATAATAGTCCTAAATTCCTCTGGTACTGATAGGAATAGGACGGGTAATAGCACGCAATAGAGTTCGACACCAATCTGTGCTTTAAATACCTTTAAGGGTGGGAAGGGTAGATATGGATATGATGACTAGTGCGCTAATACCACGTGTAGCCCGTCTTTTGAGGAGTGATTACCGGGTATTTTACTAATGTGATCTATATTAAAAATAAACCTGGGACCCTTTTATATTCATCAGCATGCTTAGTTGTAACTCCTTTAAAACTTTGCTTTATTTTATCATTCCCTAACACCTGTGTATTTAAAATCCCCTCTTATTTGAGCCTTGTTTGGTTACCTGCCAATTGCACACTAGTGGATCCTGAGGGGTGCCTAACACTTTCCCATTGGGATAATGTCAAGCCCTTACTCTATCTCTTATTATCAAATGTAGTTGTAGTTGAAATCCATAGGTGTCCTAACACGCCTTAAATCATTAGGTGGCGACTCTTCAAAATTGTAAAACCCAATTCCCAAAAGAAAAGAGTTGCCCCAACCCTATGTCATAAACCCGATTCTGCAAAGGAAAAAGGGGCGTGACACTCCATGGTTTTGTTGAGTTGGTCTTTGAACATTCTTTTCACCAACCTCTGTTACGTTGCCCTTGCGGTTTTCAGTCAAAAAGGCATCACTCTGTAACAGTATGTCCCCTGGTGGGTGATGAAGATAGTTTTTTCCTAGCCTTTCTCCTCCATGAGGATCTGGTTATAGCCCATGCAGGTGTCTAAGAAGCTTAATAGCTCGTGCCCGACTGTAGCATCGATAAGCTGGTCAATATGTGTAGTGGGAATGAGTACTTCAATCATGCTTTGTTCAGATCCGTGAAGTCCACGCACACCCGCCATTTTTTGTTCTTCTTATTCACCATGTCCATGTTGGCGACCCATTGGGGGTACTTTGATTCTATAATAGAGCCATTCTCCAGCAGTTTTCAAACCTCCTCGCAGATCGCGTCATCAACCATAATATGTTTCACATTTGTATCTAAGATGCGCAAAGTGATAACAAAAGCGTCACAGTGAGGAAAGATCAAACCGTGGGTATCTGACTTATCGAAGATGATACTTTCTTCGAGTTCATCATATCGTTCATAAGTGATTGACCATTCTAGCTTGTGGGTGGTCATGAACTTTAAGCAGTTGAATGGCATGTCGTCTTCCCCTCCGATGATCATTTGAATGATTCGAGCTGGAGAAAGCAATTTTGGTGGACCCTGATGCTGCTCGCGTCATCGAGCAAAGTTTGCTCTTCCTCGGTTCCTTAAAGTTTCTTTCAAATGTCCTTGGTAAAGCATATTCACAACCTCATGCCTTAGAGAGATGCGGTCATCGGTTTTGTGACCCCATTCTTGGTGGAATTTGCATAGGGCATTTGACTTCTGTTGTTCAGTTCAGACCTCATTTTTTGCAGCCACTTCACCTTTGAGTTGAGCTTCTCGAGGGCATAGAATATTTCTAAGGTAGAAATACAGAAATTATGAGTAGATAGTAAGGGAGGCAAACCTCTCTCGCTTAGGGGACTCCCTATTTGCGGCCTAAATGGGTTGTCGTCGTGATGGGAGGTATGAAACAGCTCTGAGAAATAGGTGATGTCTTTCGCAGTTGGGTCGCGGTCCTGCATGGTCTTTTCTATTGTCATTTCTCCCGTCTTTCCTGGATTCTATTTGAACTGAGGTCAATCGTTGAGGTGTCTTGTTGAGATCGTCTTCGTCGGCTCATACATCGATGCAATAGGCACTATGTATCTCGTCATATGTGGTCGGGGGATATTTCATGAGATGGCTCAATAATTTTCTGGTTGCGCTCGAACCGCTCCTACTTAACCCATTCAAAAAGTTGTTACTGTCATTCCTTTTAATACATTTGATAAGGTCACCTCACCTGATTGAATCGAGTGAAGAAGTCTCACAGTCCTCCACCGGCTGAATGTTTAAGGGCAAATATGTCATTCACTCTCGCCTCTACTTTCTTAGCTCTGACATGGGCAGTTACAAACTTGTCAGCCATTTCCTCGAGCGTCTCTATAGATACCAAGTCAGTGCTCCCCGGTGAGGGTTTCACCGAACTTTTTCACCAATATTGAATACACTTGTTCTTTGGCGAGGTCATTTCCTTTTGTTGTTGTGATGCAGTAAGTCACATAATCCTCAGGGTCCATTATACTGTTGTATTTTTTCAGATATGACGGGATTTCGAAGATTTTAGGTATGGCGTGTGATGTAGCTTTGTCACTGTATGGCTGCTCAATGAACCAGCCTGTGTCCCTTTTTTGGTAAGAGTTTTGGGGAAACTGTTATGTTGTCTACCTTTCTTGGTACTCTTTCATTTGGTCTCGGAGCATTTTGTTTTTGTTCTCCATCTCCTCCATCTTTCTCAAAATGGTTGTGAGGGTGTTGCCACCTGCATTATTAACATTGTGAGTTACACCTGTTGCAAGAGAGGGGTCGGGATACTTGTTTGTCACTGGTGCAAAGCAAACTCTTGCATTCCCTCGGTCCGTCCTTTGGGTGGGTTTATCGCGAGGTTGCTGGTTAGCGTATTTGTCAGCCATGCTTCGAGTAGCTTTTTCACCACTGGTGATGCCTCTTCCATTGTGGACTTAGAGGCTCATTTATCGTGTGAGGTTGTGATGCCGCCGTAAGGGATAGATGAACCACTCCGCCCGGGGAGGAATTTGGCGTCACGTCCTCGGCATCTATTTTAGTGGCCTCGTTGATGGTGTTTAGGAGGTTGGTAGTGAGATCGGCTACTACCTTCATCTTTTCTTCTCCATGACCTGCCATGTCGAACTATGCACGTAAGAAAAGACAAGGTTTTTGCGTTCTTGTATTTTTAGATCTGAAAAGAACTAAGATTTTGATTAGGAAATCCCCACAGACAATGCCAAATTTTTTGACCAAAAAATAATTATCTTTAGTTACAATTAATCAATTATTAAAAGGGATTAATCTTAGTTAAATCTAATAACAACATATCTTAGGTTAATAGTGTAGTTGAAGTGGACAGTGGTGAGATAGTTTTAATGCACCAATATTAATATAAAACTAATTGTTACTTCTATTCACGCTGCTCGACTTCGGCCGTGCTTCACTGCATTGATTACTGGCCTAACTTGGCCAAACTACCCATGATGATTTGCAAATCAGTATGAAAATCATTTTGATCCATATATATATATATATATATATATATATATATATATATATATATATATATATATATATATATATATATATATATAAAATAAAATAAATATTTTAATTGTATTTAATGTTAGCTGATGTTTACAATGCTCATAGCGTATAGATTATTCTTAAAAACTCAAATTAGCTTTTAAAATCGGTCCCCAAAGAAAAAAAAGCAAGTCGAGGTCGGTAGATTATGAGTACGTAGGACAAAGTGTCATGGACGGCGATGCCTTTATTGAAAAGCCAGGAGTCGGTCCGAGCCAACATCTGCATTTGTACATTTTCTAAACTAGATGTGTTCATAACCCACGTTTTTATATGTTTATAATGCCGTGCTAAAATTGTTGGAGGTGGAAAAAGAAATATCCACGTCCCACTCTGAAACTTTATTGATCTTGACCTTCCAAGTCTTTTATTGAAAAGTTATTTTTTGGGGGAAGAACAATGAAATTGTATAAACTCAAAAATAAAATTATATAAAGATTTAACTTAACAATGACAACATAACAGAATAATAGTCCAAGTCATCAAATCCGTAATCATATATTACTAATATCAAAATCCTAAATAATTCACAATTAAATACTCAAGCTGAAAATTTAGAAGTAAAATTAATCAGGAAGACAGAACAAACAATCCAAAAGCATAAAGCGTGAATGCGCACTTGTTAATCGTATAGAGCAAACAATCGAAACAGTAAAATATTTAAAGAGAAAATACATTATTATAGCATATAAATGTTCGTAGCACGCAACAAAAAATAATAAAAGTTTTAGGTAGATTTTTTGTGAAATTGATTTATATATCAGATATCGTATCTAAGACGTATTTGGTGAACAAAGCCTCATTTTAAAGTTTCTTCGATAATGCAAAGACTCAATGTGTATCCATACTGAAACTGAGTTTTACTACACCTCCACCCAATCCCCCACCCCACCATCGTCTACCGCAAACATTTTCTTTTTACCTTAATTTTTTTTACAATTTTAAATTTTTATTTTTTTTTGTTTTTTTGCATCACCCACTCCAGCCCCACCTCCTCCCTCCCCCGGGAACAAATTTTTATTTTTAACTTTTATTTTATAATTTAAATTTCTGTTTTTTTTACATTTTACTTCCCCACCCCCGACCCCCCCCCCCCCCCCCCCCCCCCCCGAAAAAAATATTTTTAAAATATACTTTTTAACTTTCATTTTTTATTAGTTTAAAATTTTACAAATTTCGAAAGTATGAGCTCGGAGGTTTATGTGTTTGGAAGTTTACAGGTTTAGAAATTATAAAATTTATGGGTTTCAAATTTTGCAGTTTTAAAAGTTTAGCAGTATGAAAGATTATGAAATTTGTGGGTTCGGAAGATTATTAGTTTGAGAGTTTATGACTTCATGTTTATTATATCTAAATTATTTATGAATACTCAAGTTATTTTTCTTAATTTGTGTGCCAAATGTCAGAAAATGAATAAGAATATCACTTGTTTTCCAGAAAATATTTTCTTGGAAAATATTTTTCGCAAAAGACATTTTGCTTTATACCAAACACACGCTAATCCGCCAAAATTTTTTTATCACCTTTTATATAACATTATCTATTAACCTTTTGTTATAAAATAGAAGTCTATTTAGAGTGAATGTCTAAGAGTTTTAGCTTGAAGCTAAGTCATTCCTCTCCCTATAAATAGAGGTGCTCTCTACCATTGTAAATAACTCCTAACATTCTCTAAGTATCAATAAGAAAAACTCTCTCTACTCTTCTCTCTATTTGCTCTTGTTCTTGAGTTATTGTTCTTGTCTTTTATATTATTTCATAACACGTTATCAGCACGAGACTCTACCGTCTCAAGAACCATTCTCGAGAAATCTAAGGTATTTCCCTCTTCCTAATTTAATTTACGATTATGTCTGACATTACGAAAAGAAAGTTCATTGCCCTTGAAATTTCGGGCAAGAACTATATGACATGGGTGTTGGATGCTGAAATCCACTTAGATGCTATGGGTCTCGGAGACACCATCAAAGATAGAGAAAAAGCATCCACCCAAGAATGTGCGAAGGCCTTGATTTTCTTGCGCCACCACCTTGATGAAGGTTTGAAGATTGAATATCTCACCGTCAAGGATCCACTCGTCTTGTGGAACGGCTTAAAGGAGATATGACAACCTGAAGTTGGTCACTCTGCCACAAGCACGATATGATTGGGCTCATCTGAGGCTCCAGGACTTTAAGTCCGTTTCTGAATATAATTCTGCTATGTTCAGAATTACTTCTAAATTGAAGCTATGCGGGGATAATATCTCCGATTATGATATGCTTGAGAAAACGTTTACAACGTTTCATGCCTCCAATATAGTACTGCAACAACAGTACAGAGAGAAAGGCTTTACAAAGTACTCTGAACTGATTTCTCTTCTACTAGTGGCTGAGCGAAATAATGACCTGCTCATGAGAAATCATGAAAATCGACCCACTGGGTCTACACCACTGCCTGAAGCAGATAAGGTGCACTCTCATTATGCCAAACATGAAAAGGACCATGGTCATGGTCGTAAACGGGGTCATAGCCAGGGACGTAGACAAGGAAGAAATTCCAAAGAAGTCCGTCACCCCCCGAAGAGAGATAACCGCCGAAAGCAGAAACGGGGTCATGAAGATCCTAAGGAAAATGGTTCAGAAACGATATGTTATCGTTGCGGTGGGAAAGGGCACTGGTCAAAGACTTGCCGTATACCAAGACACTTGGTTGACCTTTATCAAGCATCTCGAAAGAGAAAAGGCCCTGAAACAAATTTTGTCTATGACGACAATGAGGACATCACCCACCTGGATGTGGCAGATTTCTTTGAGCAACCCGATGGGAAAATAGACCACCTAATCGGCGATGGATCCGTGATGAAAGAAGATGGAGTTATTTGATTTTGTTCTACTTATTTGTATTAGTTAGTGAATAAACTAATAGTCATTAGTATTAGCTCGTATTAGTTAGTTCATGATGCAATGTTAGCAGTAGTTCTTTAGAATATCTTCAATATGCTCAAATATCAATAAAACTTTTATTTTCCAGTGGGGGTAATCGACTAGCCTGAAAAACTAGTCGATTATCTACTATTTTCGCATTAAAACTGAAAAATAATTGATCAACAATCGATTGTCTATGATTAACAATCGATTGTCTTTAAAACAGTGTGTTCTGGAATTTTTCAAAAACAGTCAACAATCGATTGTCAATGTTTAACAATCGATTGTCGTTAGACAGTGTAATCTGGAATTTTTCAAAAATCATCCACAATCGATTGTCTATGTCTAACAATCGATTGTCGTTAGGCAGTGTAATCTGGAATTTTTCAAAAATCATCCACAATCGATTGTCTATGTCTAACAATCGATTGTCGTTAGACAGTGTGATTCGGAATTTTTCAAAATTAATCAACAATCGATTGTCAATGTTAAACAATCGATTGTGTGTGAAAAATGCTTAAACTGAAAATTTTCAAGCTGCATAGTAATCGATTATGGATAACATATCTAATTTTGTTAGTCAACTGTTAGCAGCAGATTTTGAAAATATTATGTGACACAAAAAAATTGAACTTGTTTATTCTTATGTTCTTGTATATCTTTTGTATGTCAAACTATGGGATAGCAAATATGGATATCTCACAAAGCGAACTTGGATCAACATCCAACTGTAATAGTATTTGCCTAATTGATTCATGTACTACACATACAATACTCAAAGAAAGGAAGTATTTCTCTCAACTAAATATGTGTATGGCAAACGTTACTACAATCTCTAGAAGTAGTAAATTGATTGAAGGCTCCGGAAGAGCAATTGTAACTCTGCCCAAGGGCACGACGTTAATCATAGAGAATGCAATGTTCTCCTCCAAGTCTAAAAGAAACTTGTTGAGTTTTAAAGATGTACGCCGGAATGGCTATCATATTGAGACAATGGATGAAGATAATCTTGAATATCTCGTCATCACAAAGAATGTCTCCGGCCAAAAGAGGGTTATTGAGAAATTCCCGTCTTTATCTTGTGGCCTGTATTGGACAAGAATTAGTGCAATTGAGGCACATTCAACAGTAAACCAAAGGGTTACTGATTCCAATACCTTTGTACTTTGGCATGATCGATTGGGACATCCAGGATCGGTCATGATGAGACGGATTACATAAAGCTCCTATGGGCATCCGTTAAAGAATTCCAAAATTCTTTCGAATAATGAATATCCTTGCACTTCGTGTTATCAAGGCAAGTTGATTATCAGGCCATCACCAACAAAGGTTGGGACTGAGTCACCCACGTTTCTGGAACGTATACAAGGGGACATTTGTGGACCTATTCACCCACCTAGTGGATCGTTTAGGTATTTCATGGTCTTGATAGACGCATCCTGTAGATGGTCTCATGTGTGCCTGTTGTCATCACGCAACCTTGCGTTTGCGAAATTAATGGCACAAATAATTCGACTACGAGCACAATTTCCAGATAATCCAATCAAGTCCATTAGACTGGATAATGCTGCTGAGTTTACATCCCAAGCATTTAATGATTATTGCTTATCAATCGGGATAAAAGTTGAACATTCTGTAGCTCATGTTCACACTCAAAACGGTCTTGCAAAATCGTTAATTAAACGCCTGCAGTTGATTGCAAGGCCATTACTTATGAGAACGAGGCTGCCCACTTCGGTATGGGGTCACGCCATCTTACATGCAGCAATGCTAATTCGTCTCAGACCGACGAATTACCACAAGCATTCCCCGTTGCAATTGGTTTTGGGTCATGAACCCAATATATCCCATTTAAGGATTTTTGGATGCGCAGTATATGTGCCTATTGCACCGCCATCCCGCACCAAAATGGGTCCGCAAAGAAGGTTAGGAATATATGTTGGGTTTGAATCGCCCTCCATCATTCGCTACCTCGAAACATTGACAGGCGACTTGTTTACTGCACGATTTGCAGACTGTCGATTTGATGAGACACTTTTCCCAAAATTAGGGGGAGAAGTTGGTGAAACCAAACGGGAAATTTTGTGGAAAAATGCATCATTATCTCATCTTGATCCACATACCTCTATTTGTGAAAGAGAGGTACAAAAGATTATGCATTTGCAAAGAATAGCAAATCAAATGCCTGACGCATTTACGGACTTGAAAAGGATAACGAAATCCCACATTCCCGCGGAAAATGTTCCAATCCGTATTGATGTCCCTGTTGGACAATCATCTAGTGTCATATCCAATGAGTCGAATGCACGCCTGAAGCGTGGCAGACCATTAGGTTCCAAAGATCGAAATCCTAGAAAGAGGAAAAAGAACGATCAAAATGACACCACGAAAGAATCTCATGATTTAACAAATTCTGAGATTCATGAAGAATCCATTGAGCCCGAGACTCTGGAAAATACGGAACTATCCCTAAATCCAATTAATATTGAGGCAAATATTAATCGAGTGGATATTGTGGTGGATAATGCCTTTGCTTATAATGTAGCATCTAGCATTATGCAAGAATGTGAGGATCTCGAACCTCAATCTGTTGAAGAATGTCGAAAAAGACAGGATTGGCCAAAGTGGCAAGAAGCAATTCAATCAGAATTGAATTCGCTGGCAAAACGTGAAGTTTTTGGCCCTATAGTTGAAACACCTAATGGTGTTAAGCCTGTCGGCTATAAATGGGTCTTTGTACGCAAAAGAAATGAGAAAAACGAGATACAAAGATATAAGGCACGCCTTGTTGCACAAGGTTTTTCTCAAAGTCCTGGTGTCGATTATGAAGAGACATATTCGCCTGTAATGGATGCGATAACCTTTCGTTATCTCATAAGTTTTGCTGTCCATGAAAAGCTTGACATGCACTTAATGGATGTGGTTACTGCCTATCTTTATGGCTCACTTGATAATGAGATATACATGAAAATTCCCGATGGACTCAAGATGCCAAACGCGCATAACTCAAAATCTCGGGAAATGTTCTCAATTAAATTGCAAAGATCCTTGTATGGTCTAAAGCAATCTGGACGAATGTGGTATAATCGTCTTAGTGAGTACTTGTTAAAAGAAGGCTATATAAATGACGCCATTTGCCCGTGTGTTTTTATAAAGAAAACATCGGAATTTGTTGTACTTGCCGTATATGTTGATGACATAAACCTTATTGGAACCCCTAAAGAACTCCAAAAGGCAATTGATTATCTAAAGGATGAATTCGAGATGAAAGATCTCGGAAAGACTAAACTATGTCTTGGTTTGCAAATTGAATATTTGGCAAACGGAATTTTTGTTCATCAATCTACCTATACAGAAAAGGTAGTGAAACGGTTTTACATGGATGAAGCACATCCTTTAAGTACACCGATGGTTGTTCGATCACTTGATGTGAACAAAGATCCATTCCGACCACAAGAAAGGAATGAAGAGCTACTTGGTCCTGAAGTACCATATCTTAGCGCAATTGGCGCACTAATGTATCTTGCAAATACTACAAGACCTGACATATCCTTTTCAGTTAATGTCTTAGCAAGATTTAGCTCGGCTCCTACGAGGAGACATTGGAATGGGATCAAACACATATTGCGGTACCTAAAGGGAACTACTGATATGGGCTTATTTTATGGCAAGAATTGCAGCCCGGATCTTGTTGGTTATGCTGATGCTGGATATTTGTCTGACCCACACAAGGCTCGATCTCAAACGGGTTATGTGTTTACCTGTGGAGAAACCGCCATATCTTGGCGATCGACTAAGCAATCAATTGTGGCTACTTCATCTAATCATGCCGAGATAATTGCTATTCATGAAGCAAGTCGGGAGTGTGTGTGGTTAAGGTCGATAATACATCATATCCAAGACAAATGTGGTTTGAAGTGTGATAAACTACCCACAACTTTGTATGAAGACAATGCAGCATGTATAGCTCAATTGAAGGGAGGATTCATAAAAGGAGATAGAACGAAGCATATTTCACCAAAGTTATTCTTCACACATGATCTTCAAAAGAATGGTGATATCAATGTTCAACAGATTCGTTCAAGCGACAATATGGCTGATTTGTTCACAAAATCTCTACCAAAGTCAACCTTCAAGAAGCTAGTTCACAAGATCGGGATGCGAAGACTTAAGGACATAAATTGATGTTCTTATCAGGGGGAGTTAATGCGCGTTGAACTCTTTTTCCCTTACAAGGTTTTGTCCCACCGGGTTTTCCTTGCAAGGTTTTTAACGAGGCAACCAATAGGCGCATATTCAAACATGTGTACTCTTTTTCCTTTCTTTAATTTTTCCCAATGGGTTTTGGTTTTAAGGTTTTATGAGGCACATTATTGAATAGACATTCAAGGGGGAGTGTTATAAAATAGAAGTCTATTTAGAGTGAATGTCTAAGAGTTTTAGCTTGAAGCTAAGTCATTCCTCTCCCTATAAATAGAGGTGCTCTCTACCATTGTAAATAACTCCTAACATTCTCTAAGTATCAATAAGAAGAACCCTCTCTACTCTTCTCTCTATTTGCTATTGTTCTTGAGTTATTGTTCTTGTCTTTTATATTATTTCATAACACCTTTTTCTTATTTGGTTGAGATAATAATTTACTTAAAGTAAAATCTATTTTACTAATAAATTTGTGGAATTTTCTATGGAAATTTCGAAATCGCTTTCTCGGTTGCTTGACTGCCGACCTTCCAATTCCAAATTGGATTGCAAAAATTCTTATAAAAGTTGCAAACTCGTCCTTCCATGAACTTTCACGATTAGTTATCCAATTTAAAATTGGAATTGACAAGTCTTTACTCTTATATAAATATCAACTGTATATATCTCTCTTACTCTTTCTATATATATATATATATAATTTAAATTTCTATTCCATTTTAATTATGGTATAGCATTATCCTTCATGCATTATCACTTATATCATGGCACGGTAGTACCCTTCATGCTTTTACATTCACAATATCGGCATGACATCATCCTTCGTGCATTAACACTCAATCACAAATATCACGCACGCATCACCCTTCATGTTTTCTACTCATCCTTACCCAAGCAATAATCACAAACAATTTGAGCAAAAAAATCAATAGAAATCATAATAGATCCCCGACAAAGGAACAATGATAACAATAATATCCTGGCAAGGAAAATAATATCATAAGCATAACATCCCAGCAAGAAAAATAATGTCATAAACTCCCCCTCATTTCCATAATCACTTCTCAACACAAATCTCAACTTGAGCCAACGCTCCACAATGTTCAGTTACCAAGAATACTTCTGTAAGCCTTGTTCAACATTAATAATCACCATATTAAGCATGGATAATACATAACTGAGTCACAACAATTATAGTATAAGACTCACGAGCATGCTTGACACCAACGTATAGATACTCGTCACCACACCTATACGTCGTACTCAAAAATTAACACATAGCAAATAAGACCACGACTCTTATTCCCTCAAGCTAAGGTTAGACCAAACACTTACCTCAATACCACAAACATAATCAAGCGTCAACTACCGTTTTACCTCTCGATTCCACTTCCAATCGCTTGTATCTAGACACAATTTACTTAATAACATTAATAAATGTTAAATAAACTAATTCTAATGTATGAAAATAAGATTTCTAATGATTTTTCCAAAAATTCAAAAATCGACATCGGCCCGCTTGGTCAAAACCAAAAGATCGAACCAAAACCTAATCACCCATTCACCTACGAACTCAAATATATAATTTATTTTGAAATCGAACCTCTAATCGAGGTCCAAATCCCCAAAATTTGATAATCCTAAGTTCTATCCAATACCGCCAAATTTTCCAGGAAAACCCCTTGATTTTGATTTGAAATCATGTAAAAAGATGGATTAGATTGAAAGAAATAAGTTAGAAATGACTTACAAATGATTTGGAAGAGTTTGTGCCTTTGAAAATTCGCCCAAAGATGTTCTAGGATTTAAAGATTTGTAAAAATGGATGAAATCCCGTCTGGAATTCCACTTATTAGGTGCAGATGTCACAATTGCGACTAGGGGTTTGCAATTGCGAACCTTGTGAAAATCTTCTGCCTTCGCAAATGCAAAGAAACAGTCGCATTTGCGACCCCTGACGATTCCTGCCATCTTCACAATTGTGAAGCGAATATCGCATTTGCGACTATTGGGATTTTTTTACGGCTTAGCATTTGCGAAGAAACGCTCGCAAATGCGAACAAGGCTGGCCAGGGCTTACTTCGTAAATGCGATCATCCCCTTGCAATTCCC
This sequence comes from Nicotiana benthamiana, assembly GCA_034376525.1. Lineage (NCBI taxonomy): Eukaryota > Viridiplantae > Streptophyta > Magnoliopsida > Solanales > Solanaceae > Nicotiana > Nicotiana benthamiana. The sequence continues at coordinate 23,175,464 of CM067329.1, forward strand.
AATCTATTTGACTTTCCAATTACGGTCCCTGATCTTGCAATTGCGAGATCAGAGGCCAACACCAGACCTGCAATCCTGCAACAATTTTCCTAAGTCCAAATACACTTTGTGGCCTATCTAAAACTCACCCGAGCCCTTAGGACTCCAAACTAAACATGCACACAAGTCCAAAAATATCATACAGACTTGCTCGTGCGATCAAATCATAAAAATAACATCAACAACTATGAATTAAACCTCAAATTCATGAAATCATTCAAGAACATTGAAATTCTCATGTTCTCAACTAAAGGTCCGATTTATATCGAACAAATTCTGATTCTTAACAAACTTCATAGATTCAACCAAATTATTATTTTAAACTTGTTTCGGGATCCAAAACTAAGATACATGCTTGATAACATTAAGAAATTACATCAATTCGCTTCTAAAAGCCTTTATATTTTCCAGCAAATAATTTTCTTTAAAAATTCATTCCTCGGGATAGGGACCTCGTAATTCGATTTCAGGCATACGCCCAAGTCCTATATTTTACTACGGACCCTACAAAACCGTAGGATCATGGGTCCAGGTCTTTTTATCAAGAATATTGACCAAAGTCTATTTGTAATCAAATTTAAAGTCCAATTAATTATTTTACTTAGATTTCACATGAAAGATTTCAGGAAATGCACCCGGACTGTGCACACAAATTGAGGTGGGGCAAAAAGAGGTTTTTAAGGCCTCGGAATACTGAATTTACTTCTAAACTAAGTGATGACCTTTCACGTTCTCCACCCTTAAAATAATTTTTCATCCTTGAACGGACATAAGAAAAGTACTTGAGTCGGAGAAAAGATAGGGATATCGGCTCCGCATATCGGACTCGGACTCCTACGTCGCTACCTCAACAGGCTGATCCCTCCACCGAACATGGACTGGAGAAAAACTCTTCGATCTCAACTGACAAACCTGCCCGTCTAGAATGGCTATTGGCTCCTTCTCATAGGACAAGTCCTTTTCCAACTGGACAGTGTTGAATTCTAACACGTGGGATGAATTACCGTAATACTTTTGAAGCATGGACACATGATACACGTGTGAACAGCTGATAAACTTGGCAGCAACGCAAGTCTGTAAGCCACCTCTCCCACTCGATCGAGAATATCAAAAGGGCCAACAAATCTAAGGCTTAGCTTGCCCTTCTTCTCAAATCTCATCACGCCTTTCATAGGAAAGCAACACTCGCTCTCCGACCATGAATGCCACATCACGAGCCGTACAATCAGTATTACTCATTTGCCTGGACTGAGCTATATGAAGCATGTCCTAAATGATCTTAACATTATCCAAGGCATCATGTACTAGATCTGTACCCAACAACCGAGCCTCGCCCGGCTCAAACCACCCAACCGACGACTGACATTGTCTACCATATAATGCCTCACAGGGAGCCATCTGGATGCTCGACTGATAACTATTGTTGTAGGCAAACTACGCTAAAGGCAAGAACTGATCCCACGAGCCTCCAAAGTCAATAACACAAGCTCGAAGCATATCCTCCAAAATCTGAATAGTACGCTCAGATTGTCCGTCCGTCTGAAGACAAAATGATATGCTCAACTCAACCCGTGTGCCCAACTCAGATTGAACTGCCCTCCAAAAATGTGAGTTAAACTGCATACCTTGGTCATAAATTATAAACACGGGCACTCCATTAAAACGAACGCTCTCCCGGATATAGATCTTTGCCAACCGCTCTGAAGAATAGGAAACTGCCATAGGAATGAAATATGCTGACTTAGTCAACCTATTAACAATAACCCACACTGCATCAAACTTCCTTTGAGTCTTGTGGGAGCCCAACAACGAAGTCCATAGTGATACACTCCCACTTCCACTCAGGAATCTCAATCTTCTGGAACAAATCACCAAGACCTTGATGCTCGTACTTTACCTGTTGACAATTCAAATACTAAGCCACATATACAATGATATCCTCATCTACCATTAACACTGCCACAAATCTTGATACATCTTTATTGTGCCCAGATGAATATAGTATCAGGAACTATGGGCCTTATCTAAAATCAACTCTCTAAGTCCATCCACATTAGGTACACAAACTCGACTCTACATACTCAAAGCTCCATCATCTCCTACTGTAACCTTCTTGGCACCACCGTGCCGCACTGTGTCCCTAAAGATACAAAAGAGGATAATCATACTGTCGATCTCTGATACGCTCAAATAATGAAGAGCGAGTGACTGTACAAGAAAACACACGCTCGGCTCAGAAAAATCCAACCTCGTGAACTGATTGGCTAAAGCCTAAGCATCCAAAGCAAGCGGTCTCTCACTGACCAGAATATACGCAAGGCTGCCCATACTGACTAACTTTCTACTCGAAGCATCGGCCACAACATTAGCTTTCCCTGGATGATATAAGATGGTGATATCATAGTCATTCAATAGCTCTAACCACCTTCTCTGCCTCAAATTTAGCTCCTTTTACTTGAACAAGTACGGTAGACTGATGTGATCCGTGAACACCTCACATGACACGCCATATAAATAGTGCCTTCAAATCTTCAGCGCGTGAACAATGACTGCTAACTCCAAATCATGAACTAGATAGTTCTTCTCATATATCTTCAACTATTGCGAAGCATAAGCTATGACCTTGCCATCCTGCATCGACACCACACCAAGTCCAATATGAGATACATCACAATAAGCTATATATGACCCTGAACTTGTAGGCAATACTAATACCAGCGCCGTAATTAAAGAGTTCTTGAGCTTCTAAAAGCTCGACTCATACTCATCCGATCACCTGAATTGGGCTCTTTTCTAGGTCAACCTACTCATCGGGGCTGCAATAAATGAAAAATCCTCCACAAACTACCAATAATAGCCTGCTAAACCCAAGAAGCTCTGGATCTCTATAGCTGATGTGGGCGTAGGCCAGTTCTTTGACTACCACAATCTTCTTAGGATCCACATGAATACCCTCTGATGATATAACATGACCCAAGAATGCAACTGAACTCAACCAGAACTCACATTTCGAAAACTTAACATACAACTGACTATCTCTATTAGTCTGGAGAACAACTATGAGATAATGCTCATGCTCCTCCCAGCTGTGGGAGTAGATCACAATATCATCAATGAAGAATATCACGAACGAATCCAAACAAGGCTTGAACATTCAGTTCATCAAATCCATGAAAGTTGTTGGGGCATTTGTCAACCCAAATGAACCAAGAACTCATAATGCCCGTACCGAGTGCGAAAAGCTATCTTAGGGACATCAGATGCCTTAATCCTCAACTGATGGTTGCCAGATCTCAAATCAATCTTCGAAAATACCTTAGCACCCTGAAAATGATCAAACAAATCATCAATCCTCAACAATGGATACTTGTTCTTAATTGTGACCTTGTTCAAATGCCGATAATATATACACATCCTCATTGACCTATCCTTCTTCTTTACAAATAAAATTGGTGCACCCTAGGGAGAGACACTAGATCTAATAAAGCCCTAAACAAGCAAGTCTTGCAACTGCTCCTTTAATTATTTCAACTCAACCAGGGCCATACGATGTGGTAGAATAGAAATAGGCTGAGTCGCTGGAGCCAAATCAATGCAAAAGTCAATATCTTTATCGGGTGGCATCCTAGAAGGTCTAAGGAAATACCTCTGGGAACTCACAACAACAGGCACAGAATTCATAGAAGGAACCTCGGCACTAGAATCACAAACATACGCCAAATAGGCCAAACGTCCTTTATCAACCATTCGCCGCACCTTCATATATGAGATACCATTACGGGTATAATGACCAGGAGTCTCTCTCAAACGAGGTAAACCCAGCAAAGCTAAGGTCACAGTCTTAGCATGATAGTCCAAGATAGCTTGGTATTGTGATATTCAGTCCATCCCCAATATGACATCAAAATCAACCATATCCATAAGTAACAGATCTACTTGGGTCTCAAGACCCCCAATCACAAATATACATGAATGATGGACATGATCTACCATAATAGAATCACCTACTGGTATAGACACATATATAAGAGCACTCAAGGAATCACTAGGCATGACCAAATACGATGCAAGATAAGATGACACATAAGAGTAAGTAGATCTTGGATCAAATAGAACTGAGGCATCTCTACTACAAACGAGAATAGTACATGTGATAAATGCATCAGTGGCCTCAGCCTCGAGCCTGGCTGAGAGAGCATAACATCGAGGTTGGGCTCGGCCACTCTGAACTACATCTCCAGGATGGCCTCCTACTGGCTGGCCTCTACTTCTAGCGGTTTGACCTCTACCTATAATACCTTTACACCTCTAGAACCTATACCTCCACCTTTATCTGGCTGAGCGGGCAGTGGAACACTCGGTACCTGAACCATGGCATGGGAACCTTGATGTTAAGAGCTATTTGGTGTTCGAGGGAAAAATCTAGCAATATGCCTCGTGTCGCCACAAGTATAACAAGTCCTCAGCTACTGGGACTGAAGATCCTGAAAACTCTAAAGGGGAGGTGCACTGATAGGAGCTGGCGATGCACTGTAGGGCACCGGCTGATCATAATACTACATATGAGAACCACTGCCATCTGGAGCACTGTGAGAATCCTATAGTGCTGAATGAAACAGCCTAGAAGGATGGCCCCTACCAAAAGAATGCTTGCCTCCAGACGAAACAACTGAACCTGCCTGAATGATGAGGTCTCTAATTGGACCCCTGACTACTCCCTTGTGATAGAACCATATCAACTCTCCAGGCCACATTGGACGTATCTTAAAAAGAAATATCGTTTCCCGTCTCCTTAGCCATCTGCTATCGAATAAGCTGAATGAGTCTCTTAATGAACCTCTTCACTCTCTCCCTCTCAGTGGGATGTATAAGAAGAGCATGACATGCCAAGTCAATAAATAAGATCTCATACTGAGAGACAATCATCGAACCCTAATTGAGATGCTCAAACTACCTCTTATAGTTCTCCCTCTAGGTGATAGGAATAAACTTCTCCAAAAATAGCTGAGAGACCACAAGTCAAAGCCAGTGACTTAACTGGTCTAGCCGAACAATAATCTCTCCATCAAGTCTTGGCGGATCCAGACAAACTAAAAGCAGCAAAGTCAACAACATTAGTCTCCACTATCCCCATGTTCCGTAAAACCTCATGACAGCTGTCTAAATAATCTTGGGGATCCTCAGAAGATATACCACCAAAAGTAATAGTACAAAGCATGGTGAATATATCCAACATCCACAAGGCATCAACGGACATAGTTGGTCCCTCACCGGTCTGTGCTACTACACCCAACTGAACTACTCCAATTGACTGAGCTGCTAGAGTCACACCTCCTTTAAGCTACTACAACACGGCGAAGGGCGTAGATAAGGGAGTTTTCCAATTAAAGGACAATCGAAATGGGATTCAATTATTTAGGATAATTTCAGAGTCCCCACTTGGGAGATTTATGGTGTCCCAAGTCACCGGTTTGAATCCCGAACGAGGAAAGAATGACTCTGTTTAACAGTCCGCGAACCAGAAATCCAAGTAAGGAATTCTATTAACCCGGGAGAAAGTGTTAGGAACTCCCAAGTTTTGTGGTTCTAGCACGGTCGCTCACCTGTTACATTTGGCTTAAATTACCTAATTTTATACAGTCATGAATCTATGCGCATTTTTAATTCTCTTAACCGCTTTTTATTGTTACTATTTTTAAATAGAGTTTCAATGTCGTTAAAATATGCCTTAAACCGCGTCACATAAATGCACCCATGGTTTTTGACACATTCTAACTCCATTGATATTTGGACTTGGGTCACATAAATGCGCACCTGAAGTTAAGGGGATAAAATTACTAAAAACGCACCTAAAAGCCACTATCGCATTATTGTCTTTGCGGGAAATCCGTGGAATTCACTAAATGGCATGTCCCGAATTCTATAAATATTTTAGTAAGAAATCCATAAGGGATACTCCATTTGTTGGTTTCGTTTGGCGCGGCATGCGTCATTTATTATTTTTAAGGGTCATTCCTAACGCGAGCTACCATGTTCCTATCGGTTTTGTCTTAATGCTTAATTGATTTGAATTGTTAAAAGGGAAATGCATCAAATTGGGCTGTTGGGCCCAAATAAATAGGGCAAGTCCAGCCTTCACAAAGTATCCGAAATAGTTGAATGGTTTGGACCAGCTATAGAGTAGATCCTAACGGGCTGTCTCCCAATTGAGCCCAAGATTATACTAATGATTATTTGCAATAACGAAGCAGGTGAGATTATTCAGCTATTTGATGACAATTAAAAATATCTCAAGCTGATACTGCACGCAACTGTTTTCATGTATATCACATATGAAAGAAAACAAAGTTAAACGAAGAGTTACATTCTAAATTGGTAGACTACAAATGCAACAGTTTGTACGATTTAGTCTAGGAACCAATTGAGCACATGATTCAGTTAAGTCACCCTAAATCAACGCTCATCAACCAAATACACAGCTAATTTTCCTCATGAAGGACCGGTATGACATGACAAAATCCAACTACAATGCTACATTTTAACTTATCAGTCCAAAGTCCTGTTATACAACCCAATGCTTTAACTATAATAGACAAAATAATTGTGACAAAAAAAAAATAACTGATAAAGAAATTGAGTAATATGCATTCTTCAACTTGAGTATTCATTAAGCATGGGCTTCATACATCAGTGGAGGTGACAAATGTACCTGGAATGTGGGTAAAACAAAATTGAAGGTCAGTAAAGCTCACACAGCAGGATAGTCCAAAATCCGAAGCTCGTGAGTTGTAATATTCCCAGTAATGCTACCAAATGTCCCCGGAAAAGCTTAAACCCAAGTTCAGACCAGTAAAAACCAACCAAAATCAATAATTTGACTCACAATAGCTTGAATAATGACCTAATCAACTCCAATTGATCCCAGGAAAATGCTGGAAACTCAACTCCCGTAATGCATATTGTTCAGGCTGTTTTTCATCTTCCTATAGCTAACCCTCTAATGCATAGCTGGAATTAATGTTATTTAAAAAAAACACAACCAATAGAACAGTAATTACATTGCTCAACTTCAGGGGTTCAATGTTTCTGAGTAAGAGTGGGATTTCTCGAACTTTTTTGAGATTTTTAGATTCCAAAATAGCTGAAATTTTTCTTTTTTGAATTTTTGCAGACTATCCAACCTTCTTTTGAATGAATTGGGGTCCCATTTTTATAGCCAAAGACTAGGTCAACTCCCTTGTTTCAATTTAACTACTAGTCATTCTTTTGATTTTTCGGTCCTTCATTTTTTTGACTTGTTTCCCAAGTCACTACACTAAATTACTGATTTTTACTAAACCAACCTTCTAGAAAGGTCTAAAAAATTCTAGCATTGTTCCTTACTTGTGGGATATCTATGCTACCCTTGTTTTATTCCTAAAACTACCAAAACGAAGTTAAAAGTTCTATATTACCCCTATTTTATTCTAAAAATTACCAAAACTAAGTGAAAATCCTATATTACCCCATTTAATGCTAAATCTTGTAATTAACTACTAACTATTCAACAGCTATAACCAATCCCTAATTACATTGAACTACGAATCAGGAATAACCACCAATTAAACTCAGAACCCAGACACTACTGAATTGGGAATTCAAATTAGTACCGAAATTAAAGGCAAACATGGAAGGCTTCTATTATACCATTTGAATAACCAAAACTAAAACACAAACATATCCATATTAGACTACTACTAATTATTTGATGGATATCCAAAAAAAGCTGAATTAACGAACATATTCAGGAATTAAGAGTAGATAACAAAATGTAGGCCAAACAGATGATCACAAAAATCCTATTGATTCTGAAAAAAATCAATCAATATATCTAACTAAACTAGTGGCCAAAACTTAAGCGAGATGAAGCAAATAAAGAAAATAAACAGAAGGAATGAAAAGAAAATGACACTTACCAGTTGCTCTTCGAGAACTTAATTGAATTTAATTTGAGCCTCCAAGCGGAGTCACAGGTTTGCTTTTGGCCAAAACAAATGTGCAACTCCGTTTGAAACTCAAATAGCCCTTGAAGATCAAATTTAAGATAGGTCAGGATGGATTTTGAAATTTGAGGGGTTTGAGAGTTATTTGAAAGGAATTGGATGTGTTTTTGGGTAGAGGAGGGCCAGAGGGGTGGGTGGTGACGATTTGGAAGTCATTGGAGTCTTGTCACCGCCGTGCATGGCGGAGCTGCCAAGTTTCAACGAATATTCGAGGAGTTGGGGCCATATTCAAGGGTGCCTAATAATGGGGTTGGAAAGAGGGGAGCGAGGGGAGTGTATGGTGTTGTTTTGGAAGCCATTGGCAACAAGTCGTTGCCGTAGACGGTAGAGCTGGCAGGCTTCAGATGAATATTTGACGAGTTCAGGCGAGTTTTGAGGGATGATCCTAGGGGGGTTCGAAAGAGGGGAGGGAAGGGAGTCCGGGGTGTAATTCTGGAGGCCATTGGAGTTACGCCGCCACCGCCGCCACTATTTCCGACCGGCGGCGGACGGTGGTGGCATAGCGGAGGTGAGGCGGCGTCACACCGGCTAATCTAGGATTTATTTGGACATGGTACAAGGTTATACTGATGGGGTTGGGTTGTCCGACATATATATAGAGGAATTAACCTTGCATCTTGACCGTTTATCAAGGATGATCAACTGCTCATATGCATTGGTCAAAATGACGTCGTTTTAGGCACCTACCGGGCAAGGGAACTGGGTTTGGGTCTGGGCATGATTTTGGGCCTGACTTGCTAGTCCGTTTGGGCTAGACTTGGTCTCTTAAAGACCCAAATTAGTATTCAATCAATCTTCATTTTTATGTATTTGTTCTATTACTTTTTTTCAGATTTTTTAATAAATAAAAATAAAAAATAAAAAATCCAAAAAGCATATTTAACAAGAAATAAACTAAATAAAATCCTAAATTCTAAATTTCAAAGGGGATTAACCAATTTTGTTATTTTTTTTCACTTTCAATACTAACTAATTAATAACCTGAAAATGTAAAATTTAAATACTAAATGAAAACGTGTCATTTTTTATATTTTTACGAATTATGTAAACTAAACGTGCAACATGCAAAAAAATACAAACTTATGTAATTAATTCTTAAAATTCAAAGAAAAATGCAAATAAATCCTGAAGATGAAAATAATCAAAGAAAAAATAAAAATAAACGCGAAATCACTCACATAATTCCTAAAAATTCAAACAATAAAGACGAATTCTAATTTGAGGAATTTATAGGAATATGTCAAGAGAGGCAAAACTTACGTGCTCACAGTTGCCCCTCTTTGCTCGGAGACACGAAGGGTTTTCAGGCAAAGATAAATGAGCAATTGAGAGATTTTTGCCTGCTTTGCATTCCATGAGAAGCATTTTGAAAACTGTCTGACCGAACACTGCTTCAAAGGTTGCCTATATATTCTTGGCTATAAAGGAATCAGGTCAGTGTAGTTCTAGAGTGTTTGATATCTAGGACTACCATGAGTTGTGATTTTGTTGTTGATGATGTTGTTACTGCTTACTGACCTCCTTATAACACCTCATGAGAAAATAAAAAGAAACTAGACTAGGCTCTAAACTACAGATTACAAAGAAAAACCTATCTATGTCTTCAATCTTGCTCTTGATCCTTGTTGCTTTGCCTTTTCTTCTTTCATGTTTGATGCCAAATTGTTGGCCTGGATGTGTATTCCCCTGTTTTGCAGGTTGGTGCCTGACTATGAAACTTCGCAACTTGAAAACCATTCCCTTGTTCTACAGGTGGGTTCCTGATTATCAAACCTTCATCTTGGAAAATATTCCCTCATTCCACAGGTGGACGCCTGATTACCAAACTTGCGTCTTGAAAAGTATTCCCTCATTCTGTAGGTGGGTACCTGATTACCAAAATTTAATTTTGAATGAATATTCCCTCGTTCTACAGATGGATGCCTGATTACCAAACTTGAATTTTGAAAGATATTCCGTTTTTCTACAGGTGGGCGCCTAATTGTCAAACTTGCATCTTGAAAAGTATTCCCTCGTTTTGCAGGTGGGCACTCGATTACCAAACTTGAATTTTGAAATAATTTTCCCTCGTTCAACAGGTAGGCGCCTGATTACCAAAACTTTGAATTTTGAAAGATATTCCCTTGTTCTACATGTGGGCGCCTGATTGTCAAACTTGAATTTTGAAATATATTCCCTTGTTACAGGTGGGCGCTTGATTACCAAAATTTTGAAATTTAAAAGAATATTCCCTCGTTCTACAGGTGGGCGCCTGATTACTAAACTTGAATTTTGAAATACATTCCCTTGTTCTACAGGTGGGCGCCTGATTGTCAAACTTGAATTTTGAAAAATATTCCCTTGTTCTACATGTGGGCGCCTGATTATCAAAAACTTGCCTTTTGCAAATACTCCCTTGTTCTCTAGGTGGATGCGTGATTACCAAAACTTGAAAATTTGAAAAATATTCCCTTGTTCTCCAAGTGGACGCCTAATTACCAAAACTTGAAATTTTGAAAAATATTCCCTTGTTCTACAGGTGGCGCCTAATTATCAAAACTTGAATTTTGAAAAATATTCCCTTGTTCTACAGGTGGCGCCTAATTACCAAGACTTGAAATTTTGAAAAATATTCCCTTGTTCTATAGGTGGGCACCTAATTTCCAAGACTTGAATTTTGTCTTGCTCTACAGGTGGGCGCCTGATTAACAAGACTTGAAGTTTTGAAAAATATTCCCTTGTTCTACAGGTGGGCGCCTGATTACCAAAACTTGAAATTTTAAAAAATATTCCCTTATTCTACAGGTGCGCGCCTGATTACCAAGACTTGAAATTTTGAAAAATATTCCCTTGTTCTTCAGGTGGGCCCCTGACTACCAAGACTTGAATTTTGAAAAATATTCTCTTGTTCTACAGGTGGGCACCTGATTACCATACCAAATCTCGCAACCTGAAAAATGTTCCCTGAGACTGCTGCATGTGTACCTGATCACAACAAAACAAACAAAACACAAAAAATTCTTCCTGCCCCAGTTTGGTGCTGGGTGGATCTGTGAGTGTTAATCAAACCCCCTTACCAAATATCTCCAATCTAAGCTAAGTCACATTATCCAGGAGGGCTGACAATTCTTAACTGATGACAACTTTAAGACTATGTTATGTTTCTCAAATGGTATTATTTTTCATTATGTCTTGTTATGAGTTATATCTGCTGGGGGTCTATTGGTGAATGGTGATTAATAATACTTCCCATTATCCAGGCGGGTCTTGACAACTCCAAACAACTCTTAACTGAATCATACTTCACATGCAAGTCATTTTATGCCCTTTGTTATCAATGATTACTCCTAACCTTAAAATGAGTCCCATTTTCTATGAGGGTCCTGAGGGTTCCAACTTAAATGCCAATTCTAATTTATGGTTGTTTCTGCTGGTGATTATTGTCCAGAAAGGTTTCTGCGACTATTACTAGGGAAGGTGTTGGTGCTTGCCCATGTTACCGGCACCTATCTGAGTTTCAAACTGTGTTCCACCTTAACTTCCATGCTTCTGATAACCCTCGAATGTTTCTGTTGGGTTTGCTAGTTAAAGTTTGTCCTATTGCTCTTTGCTAGGGATGATATTTGCGACGGACCATGTCCCTTTTGAGTTTTAACTGAGTCCCACTTCTAAGTGGTCCCTGAGATTTGATCATACTTTCCATGTGCATGCCTTCTCTTGTGGGCGGCCTCCCTCTTAGGCTCTTCCGTAATTTCTGCCCTTATGTCAATCAAAGAAAACTTGTCAGTTTGAAAAGTGGTGGTTAGCTTGCGGCATTCTTGTTGAAAGTTTCCTCCTCACTATCGTGTTACGTTGTATTCCATTGCCCATATTGATGATAAGTCGCTTGCACTGCTCAGTTGACCCCTTGAAACCTTTAAGCTTTATTTTGCCCCTATCATTGTGTGACATTTCTAATCCTTTACCGGAATTCTTTATGTCCTTCCCCGATGATTGATGAATTAATGTATTATGCTTTGGTCAACCCTCAGAACCTTGTGGATTCACTTTGTTCTTCATCTTTGTGTTACCTTTCCACTCCTTTGCCAAAATCCTTACACCCTTTTTTGAAATCACGCGGTCTGTCTATGATGTTTGGTTGGCCCTTGCCCTTTGTGCCTTTACTCTGCTCCCTACTTTGTATTGCACTTCCGAACCTTTTCTGGAATTCTTTATGCCCCTTTTCGACGATTGATGAGTTGATATATCATGATGGGTCAACCCACATGATCGTTTCCACCTTTGTGTTGCGCTTTTGCCTCTTTTTCCAGAAACCTTATACCCTTCTCTGACGATTGCTGAGTTAGGGTGTTAAGCTTGTCAGAGACCCTTGTGGCTTTGTTTTGTTTCTCTTGAGATTACCCGGTCCATTTATGATGCTTGACTAACTCTCGATCTTTGTGGTTTTACTTTGCATCCAAATCTTGTATGGTGTTCCTCTACTTTGGCGACTCTTGTCTTTTCCATCAATTACAGTTTTTGTGAATCCTTCCCATTGTTGTTCCTCACTTGTTATATTTGTTACGCCTTTGGGCGTCATGCGCTTTGTCCCTTTGGGAGCTGATAATCAGCTTTGAAATTCATCTCGTTTGCTTAAACAAAAGACTTTAGAGACTCGAAAGAAAAATGAAATACAATGACTCCGAACGGTATTAAGGGTAAGGAATTCCCGATAGAAAGAAAACTTATCTGAAGAGGAACAGGTGGTTCTTGTGATCATGACATGTACTTCGGCCTAGTTGACCCAGTCCACTTTGATGACCGACCTTCTGTTGTCGTGCTTTTGTTGTTGTGATCTTTCTAACCTGATTCCTTCAACTAAACCCTAGCTTGGTCTGCCTTACAGTGTTCATCCACCAACAACCCCTTTCTGAATTTTTGTTTATTTTTTTACCTCACCTTCGCCTCACGGTGGCCATGAGGGTTTTCATCAATGAGGCTCTCTCATTTTTATTTCTCTCAACTCTCGTCGCCTCAAAGTACCCGTGAGGGTTTTCACCAATAAGACTCTCTCATTTTATTATCTTTCCTGCTCGGACCAGAGTGTTTCCACTGGCATGAATCACCTCTACTTGCTCAACTTGGCATCTCTTGAAGACTGGTCAGAAGGTCTTTCCTTGGATCATAACATGCGCTTTTGGATAGGGTTAGAAAGAAATGGTATCAAAGGCTCAAAACAATTTATGGGTTCAAAATTACAACTTTTGTATTCAAATTCTTACAACAACCACAACTTCTGCCCCAGTTTCTTGCTTGGAGACTTTTGGATTTCTATTTTGATGAGACCGAACCGTGAGGCTGCCTACGTATCCTTAAAGGGAATCAGGTCAAACGTAGTTCATACCGATTCCTTGTTGTTGCTTTTTTCTCTTTTTTCCTTTTTCTCTTTTTTCTTTCTTCCCCCTTTTCGTTTTGTTTTCATTTCTTTATTTTTCTTCTCTTTTCTCTTTCTTTTTCTTGTTTTTCTTTGCTTTTCTTTTCTTTTGTTTTCATTCTTTCCATTCTTTTCCTTTCAGTGCCTTCTCGCACTTGCGTTTTTTACTTTTGTCACTGATTCCAAAAGAGGAGTATGAAAGAAAATAATTAAAGCTCAAAGATTTAGCAAAGGATAACGTGTTTAGATAGCCGAATAAAATGCCTTCGTCATTCCAATTTTCAAAATATGCCTGGTAAAAAAAAGTGTCAAGTATAGACAATGATCTAAAAGAAAATCATACATAATATCTTTTGACAGCATCGGAATTGATAGCCATTTCCACACATTTCCTTTCCACATCTGTTAGATACAATGCTCCATTAGACAACACTCTTGATACGACGAATGGTCCTTGTCAGTTCGGAGCAAACTTGCCCTTTGCCTCGACCTGGTGAGGTGGATGCGCTTCAATACCAGTTGACCTATTTCAAACTTTCTTGGACGTACTTTCTTATTATATGCCCTGTCCATCCTTTGTTGATACAACTGGCCGTGACATGCTGCCGCCAATCTTTTTTCGTCAATCAGACTCAATTGCTCCAAACAAGCTTTGACCATTCTTCGTCGTTGATTCTTACTTCGACCCCGATTCAAAGAGAGGGGATTTCAATTTCAGTCAGGATTACCGCCTTTGTTCCATACACCAACAAGTAGGGAGTGGCCCCTACTGAAGTGCGGACGGTGGTACGATAGCCTAACAATGCAAAAGGCAGCTTCTCATGCCACTGCTTAGACCCCTCCACCATTTTTCAAAGTATCTTCTTTATGTTCTTATTGGCCGCCTCAACTACTTTACTTGCCTTGGGGGCGGTACGGGGTAGAATTTCGATGTGTGATCTTGAATTGCTAACATACTTCTCTCATTAAGTGACTCTTGAGATTAGACCCATTGTCCGTGATGAGCCTCTTGGGGATCCCGAATCAACAAATGATATTTGCATGCATGAAGTCGACCACGACCATCTTGGTCATTGCCTTGAAGGTTTTGGCTTCAACCCATTTGGTGAAATAGTCAATAGCAACCAGGATAAATCTGTGTCCATTAGAAGCTACTGGCTTAATGGGCCCGATGACGTCCATGCCCCAAGCAACGAAAGGCCATGGTGCAGGCATCGTATGCAACTCAGGAGGCGGAGAGTGAATTAGGTCTCCATGCACCTGACATTGGTGGCAATTGCGCACAAAGCTGATACGGTCCCGCTCCATGGTGAACCAATAATATCCTGCCCAGAGAATCTTCTTTGCCAAAACATATCCGCTCATGCGTGGCCCGCAAACGCCAGTATGCACCTCATTCATGATGTTGTCGCCTGCCCAGCATGTACGCATCTTAGCAAACCAAGATCTGGCGTTCTTTTGTATAATATTCCTCCGCTGAAGAAAAACCCACTTGACAAACGACGGATTATTCTCTTCTGGTCACTCGTGGCTTGTACCGAGTACACACCTCTCCTGATATATTCCTCGATGTCGTGCAACCAAGGCTCGCCGTCAATATCTTCTTCCACCATGTTGCGATAAGCATGCTGATCGTGGACCCGAATATGAATTAGGTCAACATAAGCCTTGTTTGGATGATGTAACATTGACTCCAAAGTAGCCAGGGCATCCGCAACCTCATTGTGAATTCTAGGGATGTGTATGAACTCAATTGACCGGAATCGTTGGCAGAGATCATGCAAGAATTGCCGGTATGGTATGAGGTTTAAATCTCTTGTTTCCCACTCCTCTTGAATCTGGTGTACCAGAAGGTCCGAGTCTCCCAAGACCAAGACTTTCTGGATAACCATGTCTGCTGCTAATCTCAGACCCAAAATGCATGCCTCATATTCTTCCATGTTATTGGTGCAATAGAAGCGGAGTTGAGCTGTGACTGGGCAATGATGACCTTCTTCATAAATGAGCACCGCTCCTATCCCAACGCCTTTCATGTTGGCAGCCCCATCGAAGAACAATTTCCATCCCGACTTCTCATTCCGTTCCGCTTCATCAATATGCATCACTTCCTCATTCAGGAAGTATGTGTTCAAAGGATCATATTCTTCATCTATTAGATTCTCGGCTAAATGATCTGCCAATGCTTGTGCTTTCATGTCAGTCCTAGTTACATAGATAATGTCAAACTCAGTGAGCAAGATTTGCCATTTTGCGAGCCTTCCTGTGGCCATGGGCTTCTTGAAAATGTATTTCAATGGGTCTAAACATGAGATGAGATACGTGGTATATGATGACAAGTAATGCTTTAACTTCTGGGCCACCCACGTCAAGGCACAGCATGTCCTTTCAAGATGAGTATACTTAACCTCGTAAGTTGTAAATTTCTTGCTGAGGTAGTATATGTCATGCTCTTTTCTCTCGGTAACATCGTGTTGGCCCAACACGCACCCAAATAAGTTATCCAAGACTTCCAAATATAAGACCAAAGGCCTTCCCTGTTCCGGCGGGACCAATACTGGTGGTTTGACAAATACTCCTTTATCTTGTCAAATGCTTCCTGACACTCTCCTGTCCATTTCACAGCAACATCCTTTTTTAATAGCTTAAAGATAGGCTCGCCGATGGTTGTGAGCTGAGCAATGAACTAACTGATGTAATTCAATCTTCCCAATAGACTCATCACTTCTGTTTTATTCCTTGGTGGCGGCGGCGGCTCCTGTATAGCTTTGATCTTTGATGGGTCTAGTTTGATGCCTCAGCGACTGACTATGAACCCTAAAAACTTTCCCGAAGGGACCCCAAATGCACATTTTGCCGGGTTGAGTTTGAGGTCATATCTGTGGAGCCTTTGGAAGAATTTCCTCAGGTCTTTGACATGATCGGATTGCTTTCTGTACTTGACTATCACATCATCCACATAGACCTCGATTTCCTTATGCATCATATCGTGAAAAATGGTTGTCATGGCCCTCATGTATGTTGCCCCAGCGTTTTTCAAACCAAAAGGCACGACTCTATAACAATATGTCCCCATGGTGTGATGAACGATGTTTTCTCCGCATCTTCTTCATCCATTAAGATTCGGTAGTAGCATGCGTAGCAATCCACAAACGATCTGATCTCGTGCTTTGGATTGTCAATCAGTATGTGATGTTTGGCAAGGTAAAGTTGTCCATCAGACTTGCTTTATTGAGGTCACAATAATCGACACACACTCTGGTTTTACCGTCCTTCTTGGTACAGGCACAACATTAGGTAACCAAGTGGGGTATCGTGTGACTCGGATGACTTTTGCCTGAAACTACTTGGTCACTTCCTCTTTAATTTTCACACTCACATCAGTTTTGAATTTTCTCAACTTTTGCTTGACAGGCGGGCAGGCTGGGTCAGTGGGTAGCTTATGAACCACCAAGTTAGTGCTCAATCTAGGCATGTCGTCATAGGACCACGCAAAAACAGCTTCATACTCAAGCAACACTTCAATTATTTCTTACTTAAGTTGTGGCTCCAGATGGACACTTATTTTTGTTTCTCTGACATTATCCGGGCTTTCTAAATTGACTGCCTCTGTATCATTCAGGTTTGGTTTGGGCTTCTCTTCAAATTGGGTCAATTCTTTACTAATCTCATCCCATGCCCCTTCCTCATCATACCCTAGTTCATCCTCATGTTCTATTTCCTGAATTATTACTTCTAAACTAGACCAGTTTTGAAGACTAGGCCGAAGAGTCCTTATGGATGTCAGATCACTGGAACCAGCATAAAAATAACTGTACAAAAGAGAAAGGAAAGAAAAGTAAAGAGAAATGGAAACTATCAGTATTGCTGAAAAGGAAATTGTATTTCATTAGAATCAAAGATAACAGAGTTTATACATCCAAACAGACGAAAATAATGACTAAATTAAAAACTCTGAAGCTATTTCAAACTAGATTGAAAGGAAAATCAAAGCCGACTACCGTGACTCCCTCCGAGTGGGAAGAGTAGTGGCTTCCCAGATATTGATTTTTGCACATGCTCCCACAAACTGCACATCATCCCTGCTTGATCCTTCTCCTGCCTCGACCATATTTGCCTCATTGAATAGTCTTTCTAACCCCTTAACCGCTTTGATCAGCAGGTCCGAATTCTTTGGTCTGGGACCATTTCTAGTGCTGAGCTTGACGAATATCTGGACAACCTTGGGATGGGCTTTGGGAGAGCCCAAGCCTTCTGCCTTAACTTCCTGGCTCGCCTTATGTCTGCAGCTATGGGCTTGAACCCTAGGCCAAAAGTGTCCAGATTTTTGGGGAGGGACACTGGTTGCACAATGTCTTGCAGAGAAGCCCCCAACCCCTTGCCGGGCATAAAACCATTTTTCAACATTTTTAAAGCTACCATGACGGATGTGGTTGCTATTTTTGGGGTCATGACAACCTCACCTTCTGGGATTTTCTTAACTGACACAGTATCAAACACGTGGTAGACCCATGGCCCTTTGTTGTCCTCAGATTCAACGAAAGGTACGCTCGCGTCACCTGAAATGCACTGATTGTCTTCACCGTGCACCATAATCTCTTGCCTTTCCCATTCAAATTTGACCATCTGATGCAGTGTAGATGGCACTGCTTTGGCTGTATGAATCCAGGGCCTACCCAACAATATGTTGTAAGAGACTACTACATCCGGCACTTGGAATTCCATGGTGAACTCAATGGGCCCTATTGTCACTTCCAGAACTATATCCCCCAAAGTGTCTTTGCCTCCACCATCAAAACCTTGAACACAGATGTTATTCTTGTGGACCCTTTCATTCTCCACCTTCAGCTTGGTCAATGTGGAGAGTGGACAAATATTTGCACTGGACCCATTGTCGATCAAGACTCAGGTGACCACATCATCTTCATATTTCACAGTCAGATAAAGAGCCCGGTTGTGGTTAGTGCCCTCCATGGGCAATTCATCATCAGAGAATGTGACGTGGTTTATCTCGAATGTCTTGTTTGAAATCTTTTCCAAATGATTCATCGTTATCTCTTTTGGGATATGGGCTTCATTCAAAATATTCATCAACACCCAGCGGTGTTCATCTGAGTGGATTAGTAAGGATAACAAAGAAATCTAAGCTGGTGTCTTCCTCAACTGGTCTATGATGGAGTAGTCCTACATTTTCATTTCCTTCAAGAATTCTTCCACCTCTTCTTCTGACACAGCTTTCTTCACTGGTTCTGCGTTATCTTTAGAGATTCTGCCCTTCCTCAATTCTTCCGGGGTAAAGTACCTTCCTGACCGAGTTAAACCCTGGGCCTCACACACTTCCTCCCTAACTTCTCTTTCTTTGTATGTCACTATTGCTTGCTCATATCTCCCAGGAAGCTTTGTTGTTGATGATTGGTGGCTGGATCACTGGTTTTATAATAACTGTCTCTATGCGAACACCTTCCACAACCACGATAGGTTCTCTAGCTGCCCTATATACTGTTACTTTTGCATGTTCCTGCTTTGGCGAAACCGCGCATGTTGAGCTCCCCTAAACTATGATAGGTTTGCTGCCTCTTTCTTTTGCCCCAGTTACTAGCTTCTCACTGCTTGCATTCTCAGTTGGCTTAACCTCACTGACTTTGATCATCATTGTTGTTTGTGAGGGCCTTTTGGACTCTCCCCTTCTTTCCACAATCTCAATCATGTTGGTTTCCTGATAGGACGGCAGCGGGTTTTGGTTAATATTGGGTACCTCTGGAGTTTGCACCTCAATCCTATGGGAATCAATAAGTTCTTGGATGGCGTTCTTTAAATGCCAACACTTTTTGGTCATGCCTTGGTGCACTGGAACGGTATTCACAACTGACAGAATAATCTAGATTCGTCGGGAGAGGATTTGGAAATTTTGCTTCAATTGGTCTCAACATATCCATTTGTCGTAGCCTGTGGAATAAGCTAGTGTAGGATTCTCCCAGCGGAGTGAAAGTCTTCTTCTTATGCACCCTTTCATTTCTTAGAACCGGGTTGGCTCGAAAAGTGGGCTTCAAGGGTTGTTGGTAGGCTGTTGGAGGTGGGTAATGATTTTGTGGAGTTGGGTAGGTATTTTGTGGGGGTGGCGCACGCCATTGTGCGTGAGTGGGAGGTTGGGTGTACGCTTGCGCGTGATGGACTGAGAAGTGAGGTTCTGGTGGTGGATAGTAATGTTGTTATGGGCCGTATGAAGTGTGTGGGTATGTTTGGCGGTGAGGACGAGGCTGGGATAATGAGATGGAGCCCGAGGTATGAACCAAGTTCCCGACTCCACAGTCGCTACTTTCTCTTTCTTCTTCTTTTCGAAGTTTCCCCAGCTCCACCCTAGATGGCCTGAGTAGTTTCCTTAATTGTAGAGTAGCTCATGATTTTATTGGATTTGAGGCCTTCCTCGACCATACCTCCCATATTGACCACTTCGTTGAAACACCTCCCCATTGCTGACACCAAATGTTAAAAATAGGCAGGTTTTAAAGCCTGTAGAAAATAATCAACCATATCACTCTCCTTCATGGGAGGGTCAACTATTGCTGCTTATTCCTTCCATCAGAAACCGTACTCCCTGAAACTCTAGTTGTGTTTCTTCTCTAGCTTTGTCACATATAGACGATCCGGGACAATCTCGAGATTATATTGAAAGTGGCAAGCAAATACTTGTGCCAAATCATCCCAAGCATACCACCGATTGTGACCATGCTGAGTATACCATTCCATTGCCGACCCACTCAAACTCTAGCTAAAGTACACCATTAGCAATTCATCCTTTTCCCCTGCTCCTTTCATTTTGCTGCAAAACCCCCCCTTAGATGCGCGATCGCCATGCCTATCATATAAGTCAAATTTAGGCATCTTGAAACTTGGAGGCAACTGCACGTCTGGAAATAAACAAAGATCCTTGAATGCCACGCTCACCTGTCCACCTAATCCCCGCATGTCCCTGAATGATTGTTCCGGACTCCGGACCTTTCTAAGCATCTCTTCCTGCTAAGGATTTTTGATTGGTTTTTAACTGCTCCAGGGATTTCGGGATGGGGAGCATAGGAATAAGGCTCCTGGGTTTTGTAAGCAGGTTATGGTGGGTAGTATTGAGGGTCACAAGCTTGAAGCAGGGGTTCACTTGACGACCTATGGAGTGTAGGAGGCGGAGGTGCTACATAATTCCTAAAAATTCAAACAAATAAAGACGAATTCTAATTTGAGGAATTTATAGGAACATGTCAAGCTAGGCAAAAATCACGTGCTCACACTAGAGTCTAAAACTGGGGAGCCATCTGCTCCGGAGTGCTAGTAGTGGGAGTCTATACTCCTCCCACAGCCTGAGAGATGGCTGGTGCTACACGAAGCAAGCCTGCCTAGGCAACACTCTCCGTAAGGCCCACTAGACGGACCAGAGCATCCTGGAGTACCAGGATGGCGATGAAACCCTATGGGATCTGAGTTGGTTCTGCTAGAAGTGTCTGGGCTTACCTCATCGTCAAACTCAACCTAAGGCTCCACTGCTGGTGTTTCTTCTCGAGCTCTATGCTGAGCTCTGCCTCGGGCCCTAGCACGACCTCAACCTCTACTCCTCGTATGAGCTACTACTAGGGGATCAGGCTGCTGGTCAGTAGATGAAGCGATACGTGTTCTAACCATCTGCGAAAGAACAGAATGGAAATTCAATTAGCATTGAGAAATCAAGTCGCATGACAGGAGATAATAGATATGAAGTTTTTCCTAACTTTGTTGCCTCTGGGATAAATAAAGACGTCTATATACCGATCCCTCAGACTCTACTAAGCTTGTCCATGGAATGTGAGACCTAAGAAACCTAGAGCTCTGATACCAACTTGTCACGACCCGGAGTTCCCACCCTCGGGAGTTGTAATGGCGCCTACTCGTGAAAGTTAGGCAAACCGAGTGTTATAAATTTTTGTTATCCTTTCCTTTAACCTTTTTTGTTAACATTTATGATTTAACAAGTGATCAACAATAGAATAATCATAATAAATAGAAATGCGAAAGACAAAATCTAATAGTTTAACCAAATACTAATACGAAGATCCAAAACACAGCTCTACCTAGAATTGGTGTCACAAATATCATGGACTACCTACGAATAGTACAAATAGTGATCAAATAGAAAATATATGTCGGTCTCTGAAATACATAAAAACAGAATGGAAAAGATGGATGGGGACTCCAAGGCCTGCAGACGTCTGTAGGTCTACCTCGGGTCTCCTTTGCTGGACTAAAGGCAGCAACCTCACTGTGGCCCAAAAGATCCACCATCGAGATTTGCACATAATGCAGAATGTAGTATCAGCACAATCGACCCCATGTGTTGTTTAAGTGTCGAGCCTAACCTCGGCGAGTAATGACAAGGCTAGGACAAGACAATCAAATAAACCTATGTAGTTAAATCATATACGGCAAGTAATAATAACATAAATTGGTAGTTAAGTAGTACACCCTTAGTGCATTAACACTCACTCACAAATATCACGCACGACATCACCCTTCATTCTTTCCACTCATCCTTACCCAAGCAAGAATCAAGCAATTCAGGTAAGGAAATCAATAGAAATCACAATAGAATCCCGGCAAGAGAACAATGATTTAACAATAATATCCTGTCAAGAGAAACAATATCATAAGCAGTAACTTCCCTGCAAGGGAAACAATATCATAAACTCCTCCTCCTTTCCAGAATCACTTCTCAACACAAATCTCAACTTGAGCCAACGCTCTACAATGTTCAATTATGAAGAATACTTCCATAGCATTGCTCCACATTAATAATCATCATATTAAGCATGGATAATACATTATGGAGTCACAACAATCATAGTATAAGACTCACGGGCATGCTTGATGCCAACATATATATACTCATCACTACACATATATGTCTTACTCAACAATTAGCACATATCAAATAAGACCAAGACTCTTATTCTCTCAAGATAATGTTAGGCCAAACACTTACCTCAATTGCAAAAACACAATCATGCCTCAACTACTGCTTTACCTCTCGATTTCGCTTCTAGTTTTCTTGTATCTAGCCACAATTTACCTAATAACAAGAATAAATGCTAAATAAACCAATTCTAATGCATGAAAATAGATTTTCTAATAATTTCCCCAAAAAGTCAAAAATCGACTCAGGCATGCTTTGTAAAAACCCGAAGTTCAAATCAAAACCCGATCACTCATTCACCTACGAACTCAAATATATAAGTTGTTTTGAAATTGGACCTCAAATCAAGGTCAAAATTCCCAAAATTTGAAAGTCCAAAGTTCTGCCCAAAACCACCCAATTTCCAATGAAAAACCCTTGATTTTGATATGAAATCATGTAAAACGATGGATTAGATTAAAAAAAATGAGTTAGAAATGACTTACAAATAATTTGGAAGAGTTTGTGACATTGGAAAATCGCAGAAAGATGTATTACGGTTTGAAGAGTCGTAAAATAGATGAAATCCCGTCCGAACTCCCACTTATCAGGTGCAGATGTCGCAATTACAACCAGAGATTTGCAATTGCAAACCCTGTGAAAATTTGCTGTCATCACAAATGCAAAGAAACAGTCGCATTTGCATCCCTTGACAATTCCTGCCCATCTTCTCAGTTGCGAAGGGAATGTCGCATTTGCGACTACTGGTATTTTCTGAGGGTTCGTGTTTGCGAATAAATGCTCGCAAATGCGAGCAAGGCTTTTGGGCATGTGACTTTTCACCTGCATGAATTACTCCTATAAATTCAAACAAAATCATTTCTTTTATCTGTTTGCAATTTTGTGAATTTTCGTGATATTTTTTGTTAGTTGTTTGCATTTTATTGTGCATTTAATTAATGAAAAATAAAAAAAATATGTGGCATTTGCATCTAGGATTTAATTCTATATTTTACGATTAATTGGCAAATTAGTACAAATGGAAAATCACAAAATAGCTTAATTTGCACTTGTAATTTTAATTTTTGACTTTTGTGTAGTTTTCTTTTAATTTGCTTTCTCAATTAATTTTGATGACTATTTATATTTAATTTTTTTTTAATAGGTTAATTGAGTTTTAGGATTTAATGTATATTTTAAAATTAACTAAGAAAAAAAGAAGAAAAGATAATGAAAAACAAACAAATGAAAGGGAATTAAAAGATTTTGAAAAAGGAAAAATAGAAGAAGAAAATCAAATTGACCAAACCATTAGTTCTCTTGCCCAAGCTCAATGAAACAGCTCCAATACCTAGCCTAGGTCTTTTGCCCGACCCAGTCCCTCTTGACGACCAAACGACATCGTTTTGAGGATCCAATTAGGGACATTGATCTAATTTGATCAAACGGTCAAGAGCTGGGGTGAGAGAAGTATATAATTGTCTCAAACACCCCCCACCCCCTAGAAACCTGGTACCTTGTCTTAGAGACCCAAATCTTAATCCCACTTCCGCCTTCCGCCGTCCTCCGCCGGCTGGAAATCTCCTTCGCCAGCGGCAATGCTCCGATGACCCCAAAATTATATCACCCCACCTCCTCGACCTCCTCTTTCCATTTCTGCCATTGGTATCCTTCGAATAGCAGCCAAACTCATCGAATATTCGTTTGAATCAACGACTGCTCCACTGCACACAGCGGCGCCATCTCTAAACCTTATCAAATTAACACCCTAGGGTCTCCTTACCCTTCCCTTTCCGTATCCACCATCAGTAGCCTTCAAATATATCCCCAGGGGTTTGAATCTAAAATTTAAGTTTGGCCTCAAACCTAATTTCTTGAATTGAGGGTTCTCAGATGGCTTGACCATTATAGTGTTTAGTCGCATGTTTTCTCATGAAAACGCACGATAAAACATTGTTTTGGTCAAGAGATTCAAGGTGGTTGGCCCAGGTCTTTGACCCATTTCTGGTACTCCATTCGCTTTCATTTTTCTTTTTTTCTTATTTTTTATTTGCTGGTTAGTTTTTCATACGTTCTTGGTTTGAGTTTCAGATTTTTCTTCTTCATTCGCATTGACATAGCATGATAAATTTTGTTGTGCTTAGTTTTCTGTTTAATTCATAGTAATAGCCTGCAATTTTATTTAATCAGAGTTAATTCAAGTTTAAATTTAGGTTAGGTTGAGTTTGCGGTTCGATATTGGGGTCTACTTGTAACTGAATGTCGTATGGTTGTTGCTAAAAATTCAATTCCTTTAAAATTAATCATGGTCAGCATTGACCAAGTTAAAGGGGTTGGTATAGTTGGAATTGATTTTGGTTTAGCCTAGGTTAAAAATTCAGACCTAGTTCAGGGGTAGTTTTGGTATTTGGGGTTGGGGAATCTTTCATAAGTGACTTGGAAGCTTCTAGCAGGGACTTCTTGTTAATTTTGATTTTATAACTTGGTTAACAAGTTTAAAAATGAGGGACTAAGTTGAAAAAACTAAGCTGTAGGGCTGCTATTTTGCTTGCCTATAAAGGCACTCCTTCTTGCTCTAAAAGGCAGATTTTATAGACCTAAAAAAAGAGAAAATTTGAAAAATAAAAGAGAGCTAAAAAGACTAAAAAATACAAAGGTTACACATTCTGGAAATTAGAGAGATTAGAAGAGCTGAAAACTAAAAAACGATATACAAAAAAAGAGCTACACTAATTTTACTGTTTCATTGGTTTTGCATCTATGTTTTGACTACTGTTTAATTCCTGGAGCTATTTCTGAATCACTTGGGGTTAAAAGTCCTTCAAGTCAGGTTCATGTTTGCTGGTATGCTTTAAGTTTGAAGTTGGGTTCGGATTGTCTCATATCATTTTCTGAGCTCAAAGTTGATCGTAGATTGGTGTTTGCCTGTTACTGCTACTGCTAAATCTTAACCCTTTTACTCTCATTTCCAGGTACTTTTTTACTTTACCCACTGTAAAACCTTTTATGATATGGAAATCGGGAAGAGTTGAAGCACGCTGGCCATTTATTCTCATTAGAAGAGTTTAATTATGTCTTTATTTTGAGTTTAGTTTAAATATGTTTATGTCTGAATATTGGTCAGTGATAGTGCTTTTAGTGGTTGAGTTTGGTTTGAAATGAACATGGGATTTATTTATGGTCAAATATTCTGTAATCTGAAAACTCGTATTGTATAAATTGAGCTTTAGCATGATTCTTAATTGTCATGGAAGCCTGGTTAAGTACTAGATTTAGTCAAGTTTGGTTATATTCTGAGTTTCAATAAAAAGTTTTGTCTGCATTTAAGGTTAGTCATCAAATTTCTTTGCTGGGAACTTTATTGAGATGTAGTCAGATTATTTCACATGATGAAATTGAGTGTAAAAGGCTATTGAGTGAGTTATAATAGGTGTTTGCACGTTAATTACATCTTCAAGTTTATTACTTAATTGTTTAAAGATGAGTGTAGGTTGGTCTCTTTTTATCTTTTATATAACTAGCATGATGTTTTGGGTGGATTGAAAAGGGTTCGTATTGGAAAGTATTAATCTGAACTTTCATGAGGGACGAGCAAGTCAACCATATTCAAATCAAAATAGACATTTGATAAATCTACAATCAAGCAGTTATACATGATAGCGTTAAAAATAGCTTGGTGCAGTAATTACCGATTGATCTCGAGGTTTGTTGGCTTATGATTAAGCGGGAAAATATCACTTTCTTTAGCAATGGTTTGATACTGGGTCTATGATCCTTGTCTCTGGTCTAGTATGATTTGGGCTCATTAATGCAGGGAAATCGGGGAATCAACATATTTGTAATTGTAGTAAATTGTTGGGCTCATTGGACCCAGGCCTGAAGCTTGTCAGAGACTGGTTGTTAATTCAAACAATCTTGCGAAGTAGGTAATGGGTTTGAAATTTTCTTTACATAAATAGAAGTTCCAAGACTTTCCTTAGTCAATTAATTAATTTCCCTTTAAAATAAATTGAGGTGCACCACTTAGCGTATTCTCGTGGCCCTCGCAAACTTAAACATACGAAACTGCTTTAGGGGCGTTAGTTAAACAATTTACCTTCCTAAATTCTGGTGCGCATTTATGTGACTCAAATCAAAATTCTAACGATGTTAAAATATGTCAAAAACCACATGTACATTTATGTGACATGGTCCGAGGCGTGTTTTAACGGTGTTGCAATTTTCTTTAAAAATAACAATAAATACGGCTAAGTAAAATTGGCACATAGGTACAAATGCATTAAAATCAGATAATCAAGCCAGATATAACAATTGAGCGACTTTGCTAAAATCATGAAACTCGGTAGTGCCTAACACCTTCTCCCGGGTTAACAAAATTCCTTACTTGGATGTCTTGCTCGCAGACTATATACAGAGTCAAACCTTTCTCGATTCGGAATTTTATACCTGTGACTTGGGACACCGTTAATTATCCCAAGTGGCGACTCTGAAATCTCTCAATAAATAAATCCCATGTTGATTGTCCATACCCTTATATACTACCCTTCGGGATGGTGTGTAAAAAATAAGGTATGACATCTCAAGCGACTTTGCTGGGAACCGAACCCAGAATCTTTGGTCAGGGTTCAAGAGTTCGAGCTTTAAATGACTGTTCTATCTGGCTTTATTATTTTATGATTTATTACATAATTGTGCCCAATATGTTAAATATTATTTTTACCACTTTAATATTATTTGAGTTGTATATAAATTAACGCGAAACCCTTCTCTTCTTATCTTCGGGGGTGTGCTCGCTATTCTGTTAGTGTCATACCTTAAAATAAGAAAGAGGCTCGGACAAGTTACAGAGTCGGATGGCCTTTTGGTTCCCGGTACGTAGCCCCCTCCTCGACTCGAATTGTCCGCTCGGGTACACAGTCTAGAACATATACCCAGGTTTTGAACCTAGAATAACTTAACCTCATGCTGTATCCCTGGTAGGAATGCTTATCTGCGTCATGTATTTGACTTAGGAGACTCAACACAGGGGTTGGGTTCGTCTATGACAGGTGCACCCAAAATAACAGATCATCCTAATGCGTTTTGCGTGCTACTTGTGCATTTATTCCAGATTTTGCATGATGACCGGCTTGTGAATGTTGGGGAAAAGTTTGAGAAAAGAGAAATAGCAGTATAAGGGTAAAGAGAGTTAATCGCCTGTTTTGCAAAACCAATGTTTGAATAGTACCGAAACTCTACCCATTTTTTTGGAAAAAATGAAGAAAAAAAAAGAAAAGGGAAAAGGGTTTATCTTCAAAAAATAATTTGTTCCATTTACCAATGAAGAAAAAATGAAAAAAAAAATAATCTTGTTTGCAAGAATAGTTTGTTTTAAAGATAGCTTATTTACTTGCCTATGAAATGAAAAATAAGGAAAAGGGGCTTGTTTTAGAAATACTTTGTTTTAAAAATAGCTTATTTATTTGCCAATGAAAGAAAAAAAAGAGTCTTATTTTCAAAAATAGTTTTATTTGCCCGAACTACGCCAGTTTGATTCTCACAGGGTGTGGGATACGTAGGTAGCCCCCATCCGGCCCAACTTCATTTTTACGAAAATAGCCAAAAAGAACCAAGTTTTGTTTGTGACTGGTAAATAAAGCAGTTTTGTCAAAATTAGCCCAGTGTCCCGGGCGCCGGAAGGCTATTTTTGCAAGAACAGCCGCCTTGAATTATTTTTCAATTTTTTGGCCGGCAGTAGGCACACCTTTAAAACCTTCCCCCATAATTGCCGAAAAGCTGTATTTACAAGGTCGGGGTTTTATTTTTGAAATGAAGATTTGAAAAACTCTTGTTTTAAGTCCAATAAATCTTGATTTGTCTTCTTTTCTTAACCACCTTACTAAATGTGCAGAATGAGCACTAACCAAAACAGTCATGAACAAGATCCCTTTGGAGGCATGCATGTGGTGGGATGATCTAGGTGAAGCGGGGGAAAACAGGGTCAGCACGCACTTGGGAGGGCTTACCGGTTTGTTGAAAATTAATCTAGAGGAGACATCATTAAAGCATTGATTACATTCTGGGATCCGGTGAACAATGTATTTCATTTCCCGGACTTTGAACTCACTTCAACCCTGGAAGAAATAACTTGATATATTGGGATTTCTACGATTCCTCTGAAGCATTAGTATTTGATTGCACCAAGGGCCATCGCCGTACACAAATTCTTAGACTCATTAAAGATCAGCAGGAAGGTTCACAACCCAGACATATCAGCCGGTTTTTTTACCCTACTATTTATATATCAGAGATATGGGAACATAGGGGGATTTAATGACCCAGAAAAAACTATTTGTAGCAAGGGAAATCGACTTAAATGGGAGGAACACCGGTGCTTCGCATTCATGGTATTCTTCTTGGGCTTTTTGGTGTTTCCACGATAGGACAAAAACATTGACAACGCGGATAGCATGGGTTGTCAGTACTTTAATCACTCAAGCCAAGAGCACCCTCGCTCCCATGATATTATCCTAAATCTTCCGTCCTCTCACAACCTGTAAAGCAGGGGAGACTTCTTCGAAGGATGCAATTTGTTGTTACAAATATGGATGATTGAACACTTGTGCCATCGGCCTCAATTCATGAGTTATGGGTCATCAACAAAAAGTTGCATAGAGGAATTTTACAATAGGATTGATGAGCTTGGATTACAAAAGGGTGCTACAGAATGTGTATCACGTCTCCGTGCCATAAGTGTGAACCAAATAAAATGGATTCGGGTGGCTTCCCGTTGATGAAATCATATATATGCCAGCCACCGGACCTCATTTCCTACTAATGGGCCTCCGGAGTATTCAACCCTATGCCCCATACAGAGTGTTAAGACAATTGGGGAGGTTCCAAATGATTCCCAAGGATGAGGACATTAGTCACCACGTAGTCGAAATTAGTCCTAGTGGTGAGTTTCCTGAAGTAGTAGTCCGTCAAATTGGAGTGAATGTCAATACTTGACAAGGGAAACACGAGTACGTGACTCATCTAAATGAGAGGTTGCACCAAGGTACCTTGCTTGGTATAAGAAAGAAATAGAGTTTGGAAGGGCGTCTAAGAGGCCACATCTCCAAGAATTTGCTGAGGCGTCACAAGAATAATGGAATTGGTTAGCCAAGGAAAATAAATACAGGGCCACAATAGGAAATTGGAAAGCAATTCAAAGACTTTCAATTTGAAAATGGTTTGCAAGCTGCTGCGGATGAGGGGGAAATAAAAGACTAGACAAAGAAAATTAAGCATTGCAAGCCCAAATTCAGAGAATGAAAACAGCCGCGGAGAATCCCGCCAGGAGTGCGAAGGATGAAAAACTCATAGACAATTTGAGGCAAAAAGTAGCAGAATATGGGTTTGACTTGAATAAAGCAGAAGGTGAGCTGTCTAGGGCCCGAAAACAATTGTCCAAAAATACGGAGGAACGAGACAGCATAATTGAACAACTAAAGGATAGGCATGACGACGAGGTTGCTGGGTTGAAGAGGAAGTCATCATGGTTGAAAACAAAGTGACCAAGCACACCAGGGACTTCAAGGCTGAGAGAGAACTTTGCTACGCAGCAATAGCACAGTTGGAGAAATATTTGCAACAATTTCAAGAACTGAATCGTGTAGCCGAACAAACCTTAGAGGCAAGGGCCCAGCAAATCGGGCGACTGTTGTAAGAAAAAGGTGCTATAAGAGAGAGGATATGGATGATCGCTGACTATCACCATAAACTGCAGCCACTGCGAGGATATGACAAGATCTATGTTCTTTGCCAGCGCCATGACCTTTGTTCTTCAAGTAATGGAAGACCTCCATCACCTCCAAGGGGATTTAGCACGCAAGCCTGCGGCGAGACCGAATGATGTCCTCCGGACCCCAGGAGCATTAGAGACTTTAATGTATTCATGATTGTTCAAATCTGTTGGTCCGTTTGAGAGTTGGTATTTTCTTTTATTTGAAGTTCATAATAGGTTGTCGAGTCAGTCATTTTCATTTTAAGTCAGAGTCTGTTGTTTCCGGTTGAGTCGTAACCTATTAATTTCCTTTTAGTAGTTGTAATCAAATGCTTTACTTTATGAAAATTGAAAATTCCAAAAATATTTTCTGCATTTATTCGCCAGAACTACACTCGGTCTGATTCATATGGGGTCATGATACGTAGGCAATCCACATAGGATTAGACCACAACTAAAATAAAAGGGGAAAAGAAAGGAATGTCACGATGTGAAGCAGCAGTAAAACAACAGAGAGAATAATAAAACAAAAGCAAAACAAGATGAGTAAAGGAGAGGGGAGAAAGGAAAAATAAGAGAGAAAAGAAAAGTGGCATAGAGTAAAAGCAGAGATGACGCAAGCAGCCAACTAGTGCATAATAGAAGTCAATAATTGTGGCCAGGTGCATTGCACATAACGTGAAATTATCCTATGTTAAATTCCATAACGCTAACATGATGGCTTCATATTGTTTTGTTCATACCAGAAGGGTGGTTGGTTTGTGGCTTTTTGAAGTGGTAACTCTTCTCTACAACAAAAAGTCAAAGACAATGGCAGACAACAACAGAACTAAGGTTGTAGATACTAGTGCCCCAAAGCACTTGGTTAAATAGGACAATGGGTTCGTCAAAGAGGTAAACATGTTAAGACAACACATGGCGGATATGTATCAGGCTTGGATAATCGGGAAGGCACCACCCCCGCCACCCCCAGGCTTCTTAGATGCTCCCTTTACCCAAACCCCGGACCTCTCCTATCACCCTGTTATCTCCATCATTCACCATAATGAATACCCATTCAAAGCTCGTGATGCCCGATATTACCCCTCAAAGGTTTCCCCCAAGAAGAACCATCAGAATAAGCTTCATGCTGAAAATGAAAAGGTTACAGAAAAAGAAGGGCGAGATGAAGTATCTGGGAAGCTGAAAAGCACAGAATAGTCATTAAAGAACATGCAAGGGATGGGAGACCAGGGTAGCATGAATTACACAGAACTGTAAGTGTTCCCCGACATTCATTTGCCTACGGAATTTAACGTGCCAAATCTTAACTTGTATGATAGGTCTGGAGATCTGGTAGCCCACTTGAAGTTTTATTGCAATGAGATGAGAAGTGTTGGCGAGAGGGATGACTTGTTAATTGCATATTTTAGTAAGAGCTAGACTGGGGCAGCTCTGGAGTGGTATAATCGTCAAGACCTCGGTAAGTGGCATGCATGTGACGATATGGCTCAAGGTTTTGTCCGACACTTTCAGTACAATATAGCATTGTCCTAGACCGCTCCTCCCTACCTCATATGGAAAAGAAATCCAAAGTGAGCTTTAGGGACCTTTGGCTTGGGTGGAATGAACAAGTTGCTTGGGATAGTCATCGCGTCGATAGAAAAGATATTATTGAGCCCCGCCGATGACATGGTCCACTGGTCGTCCTTGCTAAACACTTTCAACCTCAACAGCGGCCCCATGGACATCCTGGTACACTAGATGACCCTCCCCAATACTACCTTTCTCCACAGAACCCTCGGAGTCGTGCTTCATTTTCCCAGTATCATGTCCACAATGCGCCACCATATGCTCCACACCCACAAGGCCTGCGATGGCCCGCACCACTTCCCCAAATGTCTTACCCACCCCTCAGGCATGTCACCCACCAACCTGCAAAAGATTCCAACCAAGGCCAGAGTATAAAATGAAAAGACTACTGGATAAAGCAAAATGTTTTCACGCCCATCGAGAGCATCCTATACAAGCTTGATCAAAACGTTAAAGCATACTGGCCTAATTAAGCCGCTTCTTGGTTATACTCCAGGCCCATATGCAAAAAGCTTTGATCCCGCTGTTCAATACATGTACCACTCTAACATCCAGGGATCATAGCATTGGGGATTGTCATTCTTTGAAAAAAGAAATAGAAAGGATTCAAGACGGGGTAGTGGTGGTTAACGGTAGCGACAGGGAGCATGCAAACCTTCTCAGAAACTTAGTGGTTAAAGTTAA
Organism: Nicotiana benthamiana; assembly: GCA_034376525.1. Lineage (NCBI taxonomy): Eukaryota > Viridiplantae > Streptophyta > Magnoliopsida > Solanales > Solanaceae > Nicotiana > Nicotiana benthamiana. The sequence continues at coordinate 23,207,848 of CM067329.1, forward strand.
TAATAGGTTTGGAAATATTGATGTGAAACTCAGTGGCTAAATGCCTTGCTTGGTAATTGGGAAGACGCTCCATGTCTTGCTCAGCCAAAATGGAGTCTTGGTCTTTCATTTTGTTGTCATTTATATTGTCCAGGTTATTTCATGGTTGTAATCCGGATATTTTCTTGTGAACTCAAACCCTTCTATCCTTTTATTTTGCCTAGTATGTTTAGTCGTAATAGTGTTGTTTAGGTTTGTTCTAGGTTTGTAACTCCAGTTTAGTTTGCTTGTTTGTTAACCAAACCCTTTCACCGTCTGTCTAATGCAATTTTCTGTTTTCTGTAATTTCCAGTCATTTTCATTTAGTTCTCTTTTCTTTTATAGTCTTTTTACAATTAACTTTTGTGACATGAAATGCATGCATAACCCCAGGCCTGGTCTTAAAAGATTACTCATAAAGCAATGAAACAACCTTGAAGGAAATAAGAACACAATTTTGAGATCATTTGAATCCCAATCTGTGTGGAGCTGGGGCGGATAATTTCGAAATCGCTACAAAACTGAATTGTGTTAAACTGGGACAAGTGGAACATAGAGAAACACTGTTGAAATACACCATGATTCATCGAGTTGAAACTAATGACAAGTTTGCCCAGGTTTTCCGTAGTCTGTTTAATTGGATTATTTGTACTTGACATATTTTAAAGGTTGGAATGACAAAGGCATTTTACTTTGCTATCTATACACTTTATCCTTTGTTAACCCTTCTGAGCTTTAATGGTTTTCTTTCATACCCCTCTTTCGGAATTAGCAACAAAACCATAAACGCAAGCATAAATGAGCAAGGGAAAAGATAAGCAGAAAATAAAAAGGGGAGAGAGAAAAGAGGGAGGAGAAAATAAAAAATAAAAAAAACAAAAAGACAAAAAAAGAAATAAAAACACAATGACAAAACAACAAAACAACAAAAGAAGAAGGAAGAAACAAAATAAAGGAAAAGGAAAAAGAAGGAATTGCAGGAACTACGTTCGACCTGATTCCTTTTTAAAGGATACGGAAGCAGCCTCATGGCTCGTTCATATTCGAATAAAATTCAAAGGACCCAAGAAAGAAACTGGGGCAGAAATTGTGTTTGTTATAATAAATTGAATTTTGAAAGTTGCAATTTTGAACCCATTTGAATTGTTTTGAGCCTTTGATACCCCTTCTTTCTAACCCTATCCAAAATCCCACGTTACGGTCCTAAGAATGGCCTTCTGATCAGTCTTCAAAAAATTCCAAGTCAAGCAAGAAGAGATGATGCATATCAGAGGAAACACCCCGGGCCAACCAAGAAAGAAATGAAAAATGAGAGAGTCTTATCAGTGAAAACCCTCATGGGCACCATAAGGCGACGGTAAGTTGAGAGAAAGGACAAAATGAGAGAGTCTTGATGGTGAGAACCCTGGGGGCACTACAAGTCAAATAAGGAATGAGAATCAGACGGGAAATCACCAGATGGAGATTGTGAAAGATGACTAACAACAGAGTATCAAAGCCCAGTTTCATGGTATAACTAGAGCCGAACATAAGATTTTCTCAACAGAATAGGCTGCAGGTGCATGTCATGGTCATTAATGTTTGTATCCACATCCGATAGGTCTCTACTCTGTTGTTATCTTGTTAGGGAGTATCTCTTTCCATTGTTCCTTACTCTATTCCTTTTGTATTGTTTATTCCCTCTACTTAGTTTGTTTGGTCAAAACAAGTGAGAAATGACTTCAAAATCTGCCACCAGCTTTCCAATGGCATAAAACAGGATCTGTTTGCGCATCAAAGCATCATAAGTCAGGAAACAACAGCAAGCACGCTGAGCTGGTAACATTCAACATGCTTCGGGATTCATTTGAAAGGCTTGGTATATATCAATTTATGGACAATGCAATAGAAGGGAGGCTAGGGTGAACGGATCAAAGGTGTTTTCTGTGATGAGATTGACAAAAGGGCGGTAAATCAATGACAAGCAATATCTTCCAAGAAGAAATTGAAGTTTACCATGGCTAGCAATGGAGCAATAGACCTCAAGACCAGAGCCACTGATTTGAGTCGAGAAAGAACATCATACACACTTTTTAGTACCATTTAATATGCTTTGGGGGATCATGTGAAACACAAAAGTTGAGCAGATGTCAGTTCATGAGCAATGCAACAAATAGAGGATATTGGGTCTGAACGGAGAAGAGGTATTTCCTGTGATAATAGTGACAGAGAAATTGGTTAGTCAATAAGCGAGCAATGTCTTTCAAGGTAAAATAAAAGTTACAACAGCAAGTGCAGGAGCGCAACACAAAGATGAGGAATGCCACAAGGGTTAAGGGGTCAGCCGAGCATAGTACGCTGACTCCTTAATCTCAGGAAAGATGTAAGAATTCTGGAAAAAGGGTCAGGAGTGTAACACAATAATGGGGGAGCAAAGTAAGGCCACAAGGGTTTGGGGGTCAGCCACAGTACGACAGTGGAGAGGCCACTTTTAACAAGAATGTCGCAAGCTAACTACCACTTTTCAAACTAACAAGTTTTCTTTCATTGACACAGGGGAAGAAAATTCCGGAAGATCCTAAGGGAAGTCCTCCACAAGAGAAGCCAGGCACATGACAGGTATGATCAAAATTCTCTAGACCCTCGTGGAAAATGGGACCCAGTTAAAACTCAAAAAAGAATATAATCTGACATAAATATTCTCCCCAGCATGAGTATAATGGGACAAAACTTTAATTAGCAATCCCCAACAGAGACAACCGAGAGTTAAAAGGGGCATGCAATTTGAAATTCTCAGGACCCTCCTGGAAATGGGACTTAGTTTAAAACTCAAACGGGCGCGGGTGACATGGGTAGGCACAAACACTTTCCTCAGTAAGAGTCGTTGGGATCCTCATGAACAACGGGACAAAACTTTAACTAGCAATCCCTAGCAAACACAGCCGAGAGGTAAAAGGGGCATGTAATTTGAAATTCTCAAAACCCTCCTGAAAATTAGACTCGGTTAAAAACTCAAACAGGCACGGGTAACATGGGGGATGCACAAATATTTCCCCAACAAGAGTCGTCAGGACCCGCTTGGATAATGGGACGTAGCTCTAAATATTAATCCTAGCAGCACATTTTTTCATATAGTTAAGAGTTGTCAGGGCCTGCCTGAATAATGGAAAATAGCTTTAATCATAAGTCCCCAGCATATGCCCAGCAGATATAACTCAGATAACAAGACATATTGGAAAAAAATACCTTTCGAGAAACATAACCTTATCTTAAAAGTCGTCACTAGTTAAGAGCTGTGAGTACCCTCCTCAATAATGGGATTTACAACAACAACAACAACAACAACTACCCAGTATAGTCCTATGAAGTGGGGTCTGGGGAGGGTAATATGTAGACAGGCCTTAGCCCTACCCGAAAGGGTAGAGAGGCTATTTCCAATCGACCCTCGGCTCATTGAAGGAAAAACAAAAACAAAAACAAAAACAAAAAGAAAAGGGCATTTGTAACTTCAGCAGAAAAAGCATACATAATTATCTAAACACTCACACATGTACCCATCACCAAACTGGAGGGGAAAACTTTTTTTGTTTTGTTTGTTTTGTTGTAATGAGGTTAAAAGGCAGCAGTCTCAGGGAATACTCTTCAAGTTTCAAGTTTTGGTAATCAGGTGCCAACCTGGAGAACAAGGGAATACTTTTCAAGTTTCAAGTTTTGGTAATCAGGCGCCCACCTGCAGAACAAGGAAATATATTTCAAGTTTTAAGTTTTGGTTATCAGGCGCCCACCTGGAGAACAAGGGAATACTTTTCAAGTTTCAAGTTTTGGTAAAAAGGCGCCCACCTGGAGAACTAGAGAATATTTTTCATGTTTCAAGTTTTGGTAATCAAGCGTCCACAGGGAGAACAAGGAAATATTTTTCAAGTCTCGAGTTTTTGTAATCAGGTGACCACCTGGAGAACAAGGGAATATTTTTCGAGTTTCATGTTTTGGTAATTAGGCGCCTACCTAGAGAACAAGGGAATACTTTACAAGTTGCAAGTATTGGTAATCAGGCGCACACCTGGAGAACAAGGGAATATTTTTCAAGTTGCAAGTTTTGATAATCAGGCGTCCACCTGGAGAACAAGGGAATACTTTTCAAGTTTCAAGTTTAGGTAATCAGGCGCCCACCTGCAGAACAAGGGAATACTTCTCAAGTTTTTGTTTTGGTAATCAGGCGCCCACCTGGAGAACAAGGGAATATTTTTAAAATTACAAGTTTTGGTAATCAGGCGTCGACCTAGTGAACAAGGGAATACTTTTCAAGTTTCAAGTTTTGGTAACAGGCGCCCACCTGGAGAAAAAATTCAAGTTTTGGTAGTCAGGCGTCCACCTGGAGAACAAGGAAATATTTTTCAAGTCTCAAGTTTTGATAATCAGGTAGAGGTGTGCATATTTCGGTCGAAACCGAATAAACTGACTGAACCGAAATTTTTTTTATTTCGCTTTCGGTTATTCGGTTTGTTCGGTCGGTTTCAGTTTAAAATTTTAAAATTTTGGCTTTTCGGTTCGGTCTTCGGTTATTAAGTTTTTTAGTTCGATTAACCAAAAAACTTAATAATTAGCTTATATGTTCTTTAAGTTATATAGAGGTTATGCCCATAGGTAATAAATTAATATTATTATGTCCAATCTATTAAAGACTCAACTCAATTAAATAAGTCCATCAACTTTCCAATCTTAAAGACTTTCGGACTATTAAAACTTACATAGCATATGTGATGGATACCTTGAGAATTTCACACAGAGTTGTAACTTACACTATGTTTGAATTTTATGATCCATAATAGTGTCCAAAGTTTAGTCTATTTTTTTCTATAAACACAATATTTTTAACAATTTCGAAGTTTCGGGAAAAATCAACAAATTCTTCTGTCATATTATTAAATAGAAGAAGTCCAATATAATAATGTTCAAACTGAAAACCGAACCAAAACAACCGAACCAAAATTAGAAAAACCGAACTGAACCGAACTTATTTCAATTCGATTTTGGTCACTACTTTTACAAAATCGAAAATTGAATAACCGAACCGAATTTCTTCAAACTGAATCGAACCGACTGAATGTTTACCCCTATAATCAGGCGTCCACCTGGAGAACAAGGGAATATTGTTCAAGTCTCAAATTTTGGTAATCAGGCGCCCACCTGGAGAACAAGGGAATACTTTTCAAGTTTCAAGTTTTGATAATCAGGCGCCCACCTAGAGAACAAGGGAATACTTTTAAAGTTTCATGTTTTGATAATCAGGCGCCCACCTGGAGAACAAGGGAATATTTTTCAAGTCTCAAGTTTTGGTAATCAAGCGCCCACCTGGAGAACAAAGGAATATTTTTCAAGTTTCATGTTTTGGTAATCATGCGCCCACCTGGAGAACAAGAGAATACTTTTCAAGTTTCAAGTTTTGGAAATCAGGCGCTCACCTAGAGAAGAAGGGAATATTTTTAAAGTCTCAAGTTTTGGTAATCAGGCGCCCACTTGGAGAACAAGGGAATATTTTTCAAGTCTCAAGTATTAGTTATCAGGCGCCCACCTGGATAACATGGGAATATATTTCAGTTTTCAAGTTTTGGTAGTCAGGCGCCCACCAGGAGAACAAAGGACTACATTTTAAGTTTCAAGTTTTGGTAATCAGGCACCCGCCTGGAGATCAAGGGAATATTTTTCAAGTCTCAAGTTTTGGTAATCAGGCGCCCACCTAGAGAACAAGGGAATATTTTTCAAGTTTCAAGTTTTTGGAGTCAGGCGCCCACCTGGATAACAAGGGAATACATTTCAATTTTCAAGTTTTGGTAATCAGGCGCACACCTGGAGAATAAGGGAATACCTTTCAAGTTTTGGTAATCAGGTGCCCACCTGGAGAACAAGGGAATACTTTTCAAGTTTTGGTAATCAGGCGCCCACCTGGAAAACAAGGGAATACATTTCAAGTTTCAAGTTTTGATAATCAGGCACCCACCTGGAGAACAAGGGAATACTTTTAAAGTTTCAAGTTTTGGTAATCAGGCGCCACCTGCAGAACAAGGAATATTTTTCAAATTTCAAGTTTTGATAATCAGGCGCCCTCCTACAGAACAAAGGGATACTTCTCAAGTTTCAAGTTTTGGTAATCAGGCGCCCACCTAGAGAACCAGGGAATATTTATCAAATTTCAAGTTTTGGTAATCAGGCGCCCACCTGCAAAACAAGGGAATACAATTCAAGTCCAACAATTCAGCAACAACATAAAAGAAGAAGAAACATAGTAACATGGCAATAGGAAATTCCACGGAAGGAAGTACAGGAAGACAACAAGAAGCTTCTCAGGGAGATATACAAAGCAACAAGGCAACAAAGATCAAGAGCAAGTTTGAAGACATAGATAGGTTTTTTTTTGTAATCCATAGTTCATAGTTTAGTCTAGCTTCTATTTAGTTTTACCTGGTGTAATAAGGGGGTCTAGCAAGCAGTAGTAGCAGCAAGAATAACGGTGATGTCACAGCTTCGGTAGTCCCAGCTACCGAACACTCCTAAACTACACTGACATGATTCCTCTTTGGCCGAGGATATGTAGGCAACCTCTGAAGCAGGGTGCGTTCAAGCTTTCAAAATGCTTCTCACGGAGTATTTAAATGGGCAAAAATCGCTCGTGTTCGCTCACTTATCTTTGCACGAAAATTCTTCGTATTTATGGGCAAAGAGGGAAAGCTGTGAGCACGTGATTTTTGCCCTGCATGAATTACTCCTATAAATCAAACAAAATCATTTCTTTTACATGTTTGCAATTTTGTGAAGTTTTGTGATATTTTCTGTTAGTTGTTTCATTTGTTTGTGCATTTAATTAATAAAAAATACAAAACATACGTGGTATTTCCATCTAGGATTTAATTCTATATTTTACATTTAATTGGAAAATTACTGGTTTGTAACAAATGGAAACCTATTAAAATAGCTTAATTTGCACTTTTAATTTTAATTTTTGATTTTTGTGTAGTTTTCTTTTAATTTGCTTTCTCAATTAATTGTGATGACTATTTGGATTTAATTAGTGTTTTTGATAGGTTAATTGAGTTTTAGGATTTAATTTAAATTTTAAAATTAACTTAGAAAAAAGAAGAAAAGAAAAAAAAACAAACAAATGAAAGGGAATATAAAGATTTTTGAAAAGGGAAAAATTGAAGAAAGAAATCAAATTGGGCCAGCCATTAGTTCTCTTGCCCAAGCCGAACGAACAGCCCCAATCCCAGCCCAGGTCTATTTTGTCCGACCTAGTCCCTCTTGACGACCAAATGTCGTCGTTTTGAGGATCCAATCAGGTTCATTGATTTAATTTGATCAAACGGCCAAGAGCTGGGGTGAGAGAAGTATATAACTGTCTCAAACACCCCCACCCCCTAGAAACCTGGTAGCTTGTCTTAGAGACCCAAACCCTAATCCCACCACCTTCTGCCGTCGGCCGGAAATCGCCTCCGCCGGAGGCGATGCTCTGATGACCCCCAAAATTACACCACCCCACCTCCTCGACCTCCTATTTCCATTTCTGCCATTGGTATCTTTTGAATAGCATCCAAACTCGTCGAAATATTCGTTTGAATCGACGGCTGCTCCGCCGCACATGGCGGCGCCATCTCCAAACCTTATCAAATTAACACCTTAGGGTCTCCTTACCCTTCCCTTTCCGTATCCACCATCATAGCCTTCAAATATATCCCCAGTGGTTCGAATCTTAAACTGAAGTTTGGCCTCAAACCTAATTTCATGAATTCAGAGTTCTGTGATGGCTTGACCATTATAGTGTTTAATCGTGTATTTTCTCATGAAAAACACGATTAAACACTGGTTTTTTCAAGATATTCAAGGTAAGATGGCCCAGGTATTTGACTTATTTCTGGTACTCCATTAGCTTTCATTTTTCTTTTTTCTCATTTTTTATTTGATGGTTAGTTTTTCATACGTTCTTTGTTTGAGTTTCTGATTTTTCTTCTTCATTCATATTGACATAGCATGATTAATTTTTTTTGCTTAGTTTTTTGTTTAATTCAAAGTAATAGCCTGGGATTTTAGTTAATCGGACTTAATTCAAGTTTAAAATCGGGTTAGTTGAGTTTGCAGTTCAATTTTGGGGTCTGCTTGTAATTGAATGTCGTATGGTTGTTGCTAAAAATTCAAATCCTTTGAAATTAATCATGGTCAGCAGTGACCAAGTTAAAGGGGTTGGTATAGTTGGAATTGGTTTTGGTTTAGCCTAGGTTAGTAATTCAGACCTAGTTCAGGGGTAGTCTAGGTATTTGGGGTTAGGGAATCTTTCATAACTGACCTAGAAGCTTCTAGCAAGGATTTATTGTTAATTTTGGTTTTATAACTTGGTTAAAAAGTTTCAAAATGAGGGACTAAGTTGAAATAACTAAGCTGTAGGGCTGCCCTATTTTGCTTGCCTATAAAGGCACTCCTTCTTGCTCTAGAAGGCAGATTTTAGAGACCTTAAAAAGAGAAAATCAGAAAAATAAAAGAGATCTAAAAAGCCTAGAAGATACAGAGGTTACACATTCTGAAAATTGGCGAGTTTGGAAGAGCTAAAAACCAAAAAAAAGATATACAAAAAAAGAGCTACGCTGATTTTACTATTTCATTGGTTTTGCATCAATGTTTTGACTACTGTTTAATCCCTGGAGCTATTTCTGAATCATTTGGGGTTAAAAGTCCTTCAAGTCTGGTTCATGTTTGTTGGTTTGCTTTAAGTCTGAAGTTGGGTTCGGGCTGTCTCATATCATTTTCTGAGCTAAAGTTGATCGTACATTGGTGTTTGCCTGTTACTCTTAACCCTTTTACTCTCATTTCTAGGTACTTTTTTACTTTACCCGTTGTAAAACCTTTTATGATATGGAAATCAGGAAGAGTTGAAGCATGCTGGCCATTTATTCTCATTAGAAGAGTTTAATTCAGTCTTTATTTTGAGTTTAGTTTAAATATGTTTAAATCTGAATATTGGTCAGTGATAGTGCTTTTAGTTGTTGAGTTTGGTTTGAAATGAACATGGGATTCAATTATGGTCGAATATTCTGTAATCTGAAAATTGGTATTGTATAAATTGAGCTTTAGCATGATTCTGAAGTGTCATGGAAGCATGGTTGAGTACTAGATTTAGTCAAGTTTGGTTATATTTCTGAGTTTCAATAAAAAGTTTTGTCTGCATTTAAGGTTAGTCATCAAATTCCTTTGCTGGGAACTTTATTGAGATGTAGTCAGATTATTTCACATGATGAAATTGAGTGTATAAGGCTATTGAGTGAGTTTATAATAGGTATTTGCATGTCAATTCCATCTTCAAGTTTAGTACTTAATTGTTTATAGAATGAGTATAGGTTGGTCTCTTTTTATCTTTTATATAACTAGCATGATATTTTGGGTGACTGAAAAGGGGTTCGTATTGGAAAATATTAATATGAACGTTCATGAGGGACGAGCAAGTCACCCATATTCAAATCAAAATAGACATTTGATAAATCTACAATCAAGCAGTTGTACATGATAACGTTAAAAATAGCTTGGTGCAGTAATTACCGATTGATCTCGAGGTCTGTTGGCTTGTGAATAAGCGCGAAAAAATCACTTGCTTTGGCAATGGTTTGATACTTGGTCTGTGATCCTTGTCTCTGGTCTAGTATGATTTGGGCTCATTAATGCAGGGAAATCAGGGAATCAACATATTTGTAACGGTAATAAATTTTTAGGCTCATTGGGCCCAGGCCTGAAGCTTGTTAGAGATTGGTTGTTGATTCAAACAATCTTGCGAAGTAGGTAATGGGTTTGAAATTTTCTTTAAATCAATAGAAGTTCCAAGACTTTCTTTAGAAAATTAATTAATTTCCCTTAAAAATAAATTGAGGTGCACCAATTAGCGAATTTTCGTGACCTTCGCAAACTTAAAATACGAAACTGTTTTAGGCACGTTAGTTAAACAATTTACCTTCCTAAATCCGGGTGTGCATTTATGTGATCCAAATCCAAATCCAAATGATGTTAAAATATGTCAAAAACTACAGGAGTGCCTAACACCTTCTCCCGGGTTAACAGAATTCCTTACCCGGATTTATGGCTCGCATACTGTATACAGAATCAAACCTTCCTCGATTCGGGATTTTAAATCGGTGACTTGAGACACCATAAATTATCCCAAGTGGAGACTCTGAAATCTCTCAATAAATAAATCCCGTGTCGATTGTCCTTTAATTTGAAAAACTCCCTTATATACCACCATTCGGGATGATGTGTAAAAAAGGAGGTGTGACTGGGCTGGCCAAGGTTTAATTCACAGTTGCGATTAGCCCCTCGCAATTCCCAAGCTATCATACTTCACAATTGTGATCTCTGATCTCGCAATTGCGAGATTAGAGGCTAACACCAGATCTGCAATCCTGCAACAATTTTTCTAAGTCCAAATACACTCTGTGACCTATCCAAAACTCATCCGAACCCTTGAGGCTCCAAACCAAACATGCATGCAAGTCCAAAAACATCATACGGACTTGCTTGTGCGATCAAATTATCAAAATAATATCAACTACTATGAATTAAACGTCATATTCATGAAATCAACACTGAAATTCTCATTTTCTCCACTAAAGGGCCGATTTATATCAAACATCCGATTCATACCAAACTTCTGATTCAAAAGAATTATTATTTTAAGCTTGTAATAGGCTCCAGAACCAAGATACGACCCCGATACTATCAAAAAATTGCATCAATGCACTTATAAAATCCTTTATGTTTTTCAGCAAATAATTTTCTTTAAAAATTTATTTCTCGGGCTAGGTACGTCAGAACTTGATTTCGATCATATGCCCAAGCCCCATATTTTGCTACGGACCCTACGAGACAGTCGGATCACGGGTCCGGGTCCATTTCTAAGAATATTGACCAAAGTCAATTTTTAATCAAATTAAAGGGTCAATTCCTTATTTTACTTAGATTTCACATGAAAGCTTTTCAAAAATATGTTCGGATTGCGCACACAAATCAAGGTGAGGCAAAAAGAGGTTTGTAAGGCCTTGGAATACAAAGTTTACTTCTAAAACAAGCGATGACCTTTTGGGTCATCAACCGAAGTGTGTCATTTTGTGATAAATACGATCCAAGATATAATACCTCGTATTTATGGATTAATGCTATACAATATATCACACAACTATGATAGTAAAGTATATTATAGTAAGATATATAAAGTGTGTTAAAAGTGGGTAACATTTTAAGTAATTTGAGATAATTTTTAATTATATAGATAATTAGATAATTAATAATTTTTAGTGGGAGATTAATTAAAATCATTGGATAAAGTTAAAGAACCTCATGTAGCAGCAGGTTGAAGCCCAAATTAATGACTCTTAAAGTCATGTAACTAGGTGGCACCAAGGTGCATGATGAGTCATAACACCTAAGTTGCCTTGTTTACACGTTGGAGGAATAACACATAAGTTGTCTTTGGATAATTTCCTTTGTCTTGGTTTCATTATTGGTAATGAACTTGGAGGAATTTTGGGAATGCATGACACAAGAAGGCCCAAAGAAATTATTTGAACTTGGAGGAACTTTGGGAATGCATGCCAGAAGAAGGCCGAAAGAAACTATTTGATGGTGTACAATATGGTGAATATTAGTCGGATAAGAAATAATGTGCTACGATATCAAGAATATTATAAGGATTTTTCCCTATTTTGATCCGGTGTTACGCGTTTTTCACAAAAACGTATATTAGAGGGATTTTTAAGAGAACCGAATCAGGTATCTTAAGGCTAATCCTTATTGCTTTTGGCATGATCCAAGTAATGATACGTAAACATAAAGTTATTTCATAAATGATTCTACTCTTAGTAACTAAGAAGGTCTATGTCATTCCTTCATGTAAAACGATATACAAGCATGTCTAAGTATGTATTTAGTTCCCTATTGAGGTATTTGATAAAGATGTTAATGTTCATAATGGTGTTATATGCATCATTTTTTACCATCGAGCTATGGTCAGTCGGGCAGTCATGCATTTACCATTGAGCTACGGCTACAGTTACACATTTACCACCGAGCTATGCCGGTCAGACAGTCATGCATTTACCACCAAGCTACAGTCGGTTGGGCAATTATACACTTACCTCCGAGCTACAGCTGATCGGGCAGTCATGCATTTACCATCGAGCTATGGCCGTGTCACGATCCAAATTTCTCACAATCGGGATCGTGATGGCGCCTAAAAAAATGATTGTTAGGCAAGCTAACATATAGAAATCAAATGCACTACTTCTTTAAGAGATCCCCAAAATGACAATAATTCAAAACATAACAACTTAATAAAAATACGGAAGTTTAAAACAATCTAAACACTAATATATGACTACCCAAAATCTGGTGTCACAATACACAAACGTCTAAGAATTACTACAAATAATAGTTTAAAGAAAATACATCTATTCTCAAAATGAAAGAAAACAGGAAACCAAGATAAATGGAAGGGAACTCCAGGGTCTGCGAATATCGGCAGAGCTACCTTAGGTCTCCTGATGGACTGAATACAGCAACCCAACTCTGATCAATAGGGTCCAGTACCAAAATTTGCACAAAGAGTGTATAGTGCAGTATCAGTACAACTAACCCCATGTACTGGTAAGTGACGAGCCTAACCTTGATGAAGTAATGACGAGGCTAAGTCGGGGCTTATACAATATGATCTACAACAGTATATGAATAAACAAAGGAAATATTGAACGAATAAAAACGGTAATTTGCATCAAAGTAAATATAGAACTCAGATATTTTTCCAGTACTCAGCTATAACCAATCCTTAAGAGAATCACAATACTACTAAATAAAATCACAGCAGAGGAAGAATATATAAACAACAAATGATGCGACGCGCATCCCGATCCTACCATATAACAAGTAACAATATAAACATTCACTCTCTCTACTCCTTGTTGCAGCGTGCATTCATATCCCACCAGTTCACCCTTATTAGTCCTCAATATATCACATGTATTCCTCATGTGGCTGCGCGTAGCCCGATCCCACTTGTACACCCTTATTACTTCTTGTTGCGGCGTATAACCTGACACCCTTATTCCTCATATTGCAACATGGAACCCAGTCCCACCATATCAGTACCAATCACAAAATAAGAACAAGTATTTCACAATTTAGCTCAAAACCCTCCGTAATATTTATACCTCAACCAAAACAACGGGAAGTCTATATCGTTATGAAACTTCATCAGTTAAATACTACACGGTGAGATCTACCAAAGTGTACTATGAATCACCAATAAACCAACTTAAACCAACAATGTAATATAATGAAACTAAGGAACAATTGATACCTTTAATAGAGAAAACATTATTTAACAAGAAGCAATTAGACATGGAAATATCAATAAGCACCTAGCAGTAAAGACATGGAAATAATTCATTAAGAACAGGGAAGGGCACATGCTAAACAGATAATTTGGCGGCGCATGGGTACTCATCACCACACATATACGCCACAAGCATGGAATTTCACATAGCAATTAAGTCGGGGATACTTAATCCCTCAAGTCAAAGTTAGACCAAACACTTACCTCAAGCCAACAGGTAATTCAAATCTCGATTACCGCTTTACTGTTAGAAAATACGCTTAACGCTAGAGGGGGGTGAATAGCGTTATAATAAAATTTAGCGTAAACTTGCGGAAATTAAAATTTGCAGGAAATAAATAAGTGCGTTAAATAAACAAAAAGGAAAGAACGCACCGATATATTCTGGTTCACCACAACACGTGGCTAGTCCAGTCCCCGAGAGACTCTCTCGAGATTTTCCACTAACTTGTTAAGCTTACGGGTGCTCAACAAACCTTTACAACTTAAGGACACAAGCCTTAACACCTTTGCTCGGAGATACAACACTCCAAGACTTCAACCAAGGAAACACAAGTTCCTTACAACAAGAGAATTACAATTCTCTTACAAGTGTATAAAACACTAAACACTCAAACAAAATACTCCTTAATGAGTAGATATGAGTAAAAGAAGTAAGCTCTAGATCACAACAACTTTGGACAAGAATATGGCTCTCAAAAGCTTTATGAAATTGAATATAAAATGATAAACAAAAGTATGAAAACTTATAGCAATGTAATGATCAGTTGTAGTATGTTGTTGTGTTTAAAACACTGAAGTGAAGCTGTATTTATAGTTGAAAAACTTGGCATTACCGTTGCCTAATTGCCAATTAAGAGTTGCTGATATTACTCACTGACAATCGATTGTCAAACCCCAACAATCGATTGTCTGCCAGTCAGATCAAAATTCAATCCCAGATTTTACGCTTGATAATCGATTACTTACAATCCATAATCGATTACTGGCAACGTTCAAAAAATCCTTTCCAGATTTTACCACAAACAATCGATTGTCCAGAATCAACAATCGATTACTCAGCAACGTTCAAAAAATCTTTTCCGGATTTAATCAAAACAATCGATTATACAAAATCAATAATCGATTACCCAATAACGTTCAAAAAATCTTTTCCGGATTTTAATCAAAACAATCGATTATACAGAATCAATAATCGATTACCTAACGGTATTTGAAAACTTTACGACAACGGTCAGCTTCACAATCGATTGCACAAAGTCAACAATCGATTACTTATCAGTTTTTGAAAAACATTTTAGACACTGTCTCTTGACAATCGATTGTCCAATGTAACAATCGATTATTTAATAAATTTGAAAATCACTGGAAGACACTGTCTCAACATAATCGATTACCATTAGTTCATAATCGATTATTCTGAGTTTTGAAAAACTTTGATGGACACTGCCTCAGTCACAATCGATTGTCATTAGTTCACAATCGATTGTCATGCAGGTTTAAAAAACCTGATGCTCACTGTCTTACTCACAATCGATTGTCATTAGTTCACAATCGATTGTCATGCAGTCTTGGCTTAAAACAATCGATTATCATAAGTACATAATCGATTATCTTAGTCCAGATTTTTAAGGCATGTCTAAAAATTATTTTGACTACTGTAAATATGCATGATTTAAAATCATTTGACATTAAATTAAATATGCATGATTTTGGAAAATAGTTTTATGAGAGAAGCCATGTTACGAGTCAAGTTGTAGGATCAAGATCACAATTAAGAATGACTCAATTAAACTATAAAACTTTGTCTTGAGCTTGAATCTCGTTGTATATCAATTGTGCGCTTGTTTCTTGAACTTCGTCATATATCAATTTTTGCTTCGTTTTTCATTCATCAAAACCTATACAAAAGAACACATGTTTTAGTATATTGCATCGAGAACGTGTTTCCAACAATTTCCCCCTTTTTGATAATGGCAAACATTAAGCGGGATATACAAGACAAGCAATTTATATTGACGATTCAAGACAAGTATATACATGTAACAAGTATGCAATTTGTTCCCCTTCAATTTGAGAATTCCCCCTCAATTTTTGAGCTTATAAATACTGAGAGTGCATACCCGTTATCTTCCCCCTTTTGCCATTAGCAAAAATAATAATAAGATGCCAAAGATGAAATAAACCTTGTTTATTTATTGGAAAGAAAATTACAGCAACAGGGAAGACAATACAACATATAAAAACAAACTTAAAAAAACAATTATTCATTGATCATCTTCCGCCTCATCATCCGGCGCTGCTTCATATGGATCAAGACCCGCATATGAATAATGAACGTGGTCAAAATATCCATGGATCTCGTGAGTTAATTGACCGAAAGAAGAGGTCAATGAAGCAATTTGGTCGAAAATGAATTGGAGGGAAGGCTCTTGAGGCGGAGGAGCACGACGGGTTGGAGGAGGAGCAGGCGCTACATGATCACCGTCATGATGAAAGGAGGATTCCGAAATTTCCCACTTTTTGGTACTCTTTTTGAGAGGACCATTTCCACTGACGAATCCGGTGGCTTCAAGAAAGTTCATGATGAGGAGAGCATAAGGAAGAGGCCTATCATCTCCGATAGCGTCACGCATGTGAATTTTGATAAGCCGACACCAATTGATTTTAGCTCCGGTAACTATGACATGCATGAGCTTGGTGTCCTCTTGGGAAATGATAGTATGGTTATGCTTACGAGGCTTGAGGACTCGGGTGATGAAATAGAAAATCAACCGATAATTGGGATCCATTCCCGTAATTGTAGGACGACGGGAAGAAAGATTTGGATCATAAGAAGTAAGACCGATTTGGTGTTAGAGGGCTGTTTCATCAAAAAGGGCTCCGGCCTCTCCGGTGTACCGAAAAATGTCTTCACCATTATGAGGAAGATGGGCAATGGTATGAAGATTTTCATCGGAAAGAAGAATTTGAACACCATTAATGTTGGTGACAAGCTCACCATCATCATCATCCTCATGGAGGTTGGAATAAAATGCTTGAACCAATGTAGTATTGATGTAAGGATGGGTAAGGAGTAAAAAGTCAAGAAGTTGAGAATTTTTGAGCATATTTGCAGCAGGCCCAAATGATTCAAGATACTTGTGGGTTGAAAAGCGGGGTGGAAGAATGTCGCGCTTTTCAAATTTGGTTAAGAATCGAGTAAGCTCGATGTCGAAATTAAAATATAGAACGGAACCATCTTGATAGGGATAGTTCGGACGAGGAGGGGCAACAGAGGAGGATGCGCCGTGCCTAGCAGAACGGGAACGTTTTGAGTGACGGCCCAACATTTTTAATGAAAGCTGCTGGATTTTGCAAAGGAATAGAGAGAATTTGATATTTTGAAAGCTACAATTGATGCTTGAGTGAATGCATATGAACATATATGAAGCCTATTTATAGAGGGGAGAGTGGATTATCATTTATGGAAGAAATCGGCTGAGAATTTAAAGCCAAATCAGTCAGAAACGGTAAAATAAATTCACTGACCGTTAGACAATCGATTGTTGAGATGCAATAATCGATTGTTGAAGAGTTATGACCTGACTTGGAACTGACACAAATCGATTGAGGAGCCAAACGGTAACAAGAGTTTAAATTTCTGACATGAAATAATCGATTGTCAAATGTGGTAATCGATTACGGGACCAAACGGTAACAAGCTTTTGAATTACTGACATGAAATAATCGATTATGTATGTGAAATAATCGATTGTTTTGGACAAGCATTGCTGAATGGCTGAGACAGAAATCGATTATGCAATTTAAGGAATCAATTATTAAACAAAGCTGCATAATGAGCATAAACCATAAACAATCGATTAGTGATACTGCTAATCGATGTTCAGCACGGTAATCGATTATTTGCTTGGAACAATCGATTATTCTGTGCCAAAACTTTATAATTCCCCCTATCTTTTAGGGCGATACCTGCAAAATAGAATTAAACGTCTCAGACGCTCAAGTCGGTAATTTGTAAAGAAGTAATAACTTAAACTAGTGTTGCCAAGTGAGAACGTGAGCTCTTAAGAAGTGTGTCCTAAAGTGTTTATAAGAGAGTTTCGGGTACTTACCTTTCATCCGACGTCTCCAATTACCTGTTCAAGAGGGTGATCTTTGATCGTCCTCCACTCATTTGGCACTTTTGTTTCTTTTTTAAATTGTGGCGCTTCTTCCGTTGGTTGTTCCTCAGTTTCATCTTTATTTTCCTTGGGTGGTTCCTCTTGTATTTTGTCTTTCAAGCTATCTAAGATACCTGCAAGATCAAAACCGGAATCCTTTCTCGCCAAGCGAGCATTATTTTCGGAAAATACAACATGAGGGGATTCCTCCACAATTTGGGTTCTTTTATTAAAGACCCTATATGCTTTACTCCGTGAGGAATATCCAATGAAAATACCTTCATCCGACTTAGCATCAAATTTACCCAATTGGTCTTTGCCATTGTTATGAACAAAACATTTGCAACCAAAAACTCTAAAATGGGAGATATTTGGTTTTCTACCCTTATAAAGTTCATAGGGGGTTTTCATGAGTATCGGCCGAATTACTACTCTATTTAGAACATAGCAAGCGGTACTCACGGCGTCTGCCCAAAAATATTTGGGTATCTTAGCTTCGTCGAGCATGGTTCTAGCCATCTCTTCGAGACACCTATTTTTCCTTTCCACCACCCCATTTTGTTGTGGTGTACGTGGAGCGGAAAAGGTATGCTCGATTCCGAGTTCATCATAAAAGTCCGCAAAGAGATTGTGATCAAACTCTCCCCCATGATCACTTCTAATTGAAGTGACGGTTGTTTCTTTCTCATTTTGAACACGCTTAAGAAATATTTAAAATTTTGAAAAGCATCACTTTTATTGGCAAGAAATAAAGTCCAAGTAAATCTCGAGTAATCATCAACAATCACAAAAGCATATTTATTTCTTCCTAGACTTTCAATGCGAGAGGGACCAAATAAATCCATATGAAGCAATTGCAATGGTCTAGAAGTTGAAACAATGTTTTTAGATTTGAAAGATGCTTTTGTTTGCTTCCCCTTTTGACACGAGTCACAAATAGAGTCATTTTCAAATTTTAAATTGGGAAGACCAACAACTAAGTTTTGAGAAATCAATTTGTTCAAAAGATGCATATTGATATGTGCTACTCTACGATGCCATAGCCAAGTATCATCCTCTTTACTCATTAGACAATCAACATAATCGGGTGAGGAATTAGCAAGATCAACCATATAAATATTATCCACTCTAAAACCACGGAGGATAATTTTGAAATCACTACGTCTGAACACTAAGCATTCATCCGAATCAAATAAAGCAAGATTTCCCTTGTCACACAATTGGCTTATGCTCAAGAGATTATGCTTTAATCCTTTAACAAGTAATATATGCTTAATAGAGGATTTTTCATCCTTACCAACCGAGTCGATGCCGATGATCTTTCCTTTATTGTTATCACCGAAGATAACACTTCCTCCTTCTTTGTGCTCTAATTGAAGGAATTTGGATTCATCTCCCGTCATATGCTTAGAGCATCCACTATCAAGGTACCACAGTACACTTGATCCCTTCAAGCACACCTACAAAATAAATTAATGTTCTTTAGGTACCTATGCCATCTTGGGTCCTTGGGGGTTAGGCATATTATAATGATGCAATTGAGTAATATGTCTATGACGTGTAAAGCATGCAGGAGCAATATGACCAATACGTCTACAATAATGACAAGTCACATTTGGGTTATGCATCCTTCTAGGTTCATAGTAACTAGACGAATGAAAATTTCTTACTCTATTTTGAACACTGTGACTATTTCGCATTTCATGAGAATTATTTCTCCTACTATGAGCTCTAGGATGGGCAGAATTTCTAGAGTGATTGTTTCTCGGTTGAAGGCCATTTCTAGGTCTTCTCAAAGGTTCAACATTTGGCCTAAAATATGCATCATTTCTAGGGTAACTATTTCTAGGTGGTAAGTCATTTCTAGGTCTCCTAAAATGTTCAACATTTTGTCTAGCATGCATATTGGTTCTAGGATTGCTATTTCTAGGATAAGCATTTGTTTTATTAGTCCTAGGTTGAGCCTTAGGTGGTTGGGGTTTGGCTTCAACCTTTTCTTTAACCTCATTCTTAAATCCTATGCCATGCTTGGTTGATTTCAAATTTACAAGGACCTCATTCAAATTCTTGTGGGAAGAATTAAACTTATCTAAGGTACCTTTGAGTCTATCTACCTCATTTTTGAGATGCAAGCAAGAAGAACAATTTTTAGTAGAACTTTCGGGCTTATCGGCGCTTCTTTTTCCAAAAAACTTGTTTTCCTCTTTCAGCTTTTCATTTTCTAAAACCAGTTTTTCTAAATCCTTTTCTTTCAAAGAAAGCTGTTTTTGAAAATCCTTTTCTTTTAATGAAGCATTTTCTTTTATGCCCTTAACAGTTTAGCCATAATAAATTCAGTATATAATTCATCAAAAGCAGTTCGCGTTTCTTCAAGAGTAAAGAAGTCTTTAGACGAGATTTGACATACCTCATCTTTGTTGTCTTCTTGTGCCATAAGGCAAAGATTTGCTGCTTCGTCTTCTTCTCCTTTGCTTGACTCATCTCCGGAGTCGCCTCCCCAAAAAATGTATGCACGTTGCATTTTAAAAGGTTTCTTCTCCTTTTTGATGTTTGGGCAATTTGATTTGATGTGCCCGATTTCACCACATTCATAGCACTTGATTTGTTCGCATTGCTTTTTGCCCTTGCGTTCATACTCCTTGCGCATGAACTTTTGAAATCTTTTGATAACGAGTCCAAACTCGTTGTCTTTCGCTTGTGCTCGCCTTTAGAGCTATTCTTTGCCTCCTTTGATTATCAACAAAAGGGTTAAGAATAGTAGATTCATAGGTCTTAAGGTTACCTCTTAGTGCGTCGATGGTGACGTTTGAAACGCCAATGGATTCTTGAATTGCATCGGCCTTTGATCTCCATGCCGGTGTGAGACTTCTAACAATTTTTCGCACGAGCTCTCTATTCGTGAATGTTTTCTTGAGAGCATGTAGGTCATTTACGATTATTGAAAATCGCTTAAATATTTCGTCCACCTTTTCACCTTCCTTCATGTGAAATAATTCATAAGAATGGGTTAGGAAATCAATTTTTGCTTCCCTTACCTGGTCCGTACCTTCGTACGTAACTTCTAGTTTGTCCCACATCTACTTTGCCATTGTGCAACACGATATTTTCCTGTAATCGTCAGCATTAACAGCACAATATAATAAATTAATTGCTTTAGCATTATTTTGAACCTTTCGGATGTCATCCGCGTCATACTCATCCTCGGACTTGGGAACCCATTCGTTTTCCACCTTCTTTGTTGGAATTTGGTTTCCCTTCATTATCACCTTCCAAAGGTGAAAGCTGTTGGACTGAACGAAGATCTTCATCCTCTCCTTCCAGTACGTGTAATTTGTACCGTTGAATAGAGGTGGTCGTGTGTAGCACTGTCCTTCATTAATTCCTGCAAAAGAATCACGAGTAGAAGCCATGGATGGTTCTCTCAAACTGTTAAGTTTTCAGAGAGTTGGGCTCTGATACCAATTGTTAGAAAATACGCTTAACGCTAGAGGGGGGTGAATAGCATTATAATAAAATTTAGCGTAAACTTGCGGAAATTAAAATTTGCAGGAAATAAATAAGTGCGTTAAATAAACAAAAAGGAAAGAACGCACCGATATATTCTGGTTCACCACAACACGTGGCTAGTCCAGTCCCCGAGAGACTCTCTCGAGATTTTCCACTAACTTGTTAAGCTTACGGGTGCTCAACAAACCTTTACAACATAAGGACACAAGCCTTAACACCTTTGCTCGGAGATACAACACTCCAAGACTTTAACCAAGGAAACACAAGTTCCTTACAACAAGAGAATTACAATTCTCTTACAAGTGTATAAAACACTAAACACTCAAACAAAATACTCCTTAATGAGTAGATATGAGTAAAAGAAGTAAGCTCTAGATCACAACAACTTTGGACAAGAATATGGCTCTCAAAAGCTTTATGAAATTGAATATAAAATGATAAACAAAAGTATGCAAGCTTATAGCAATGTAATGATCAGTTGTAGTATGTTGTTGTGTTTAAAACACTGAAATGAAGCTGTATTTATAGTTGAAAAACTTGGCATTACCGTTGCCTAATTGCCAATTAAGAGTTGCTGATTTTACTCACTGACAATCGATTGTCAAACCCCAACAATCGATTGTCTGCCAGTCAGATCAAAATTCAATCCCAGATTTTACGCTTGATAATCGATTACTTACAATCCATAATCGATTACTGGCAACGTTTAAAAAATTCTTTCCAGATTTTACCACAAACAATCGATTGTCCAGAACCAACAATCGTTACTCAGCAACGTTCAAAAAATCTTTTCCGGATTTTAATCAAAACAATCGATTATACAAAATCAATAATCGATTACCCAATAACGTTCAAAAAATCTTTTCCGGATTTTAATCAAAACAATCGATTATACAGAATCAATAATCGATTACCTAACGGTATTTGAAAACTTTACGACAACGGTCAGCTTCACAATCGATTGCACAAAGTCAACAATCGATTACTTATCAGTTTTTGAAAAACATTTTAGACACTGTCTCTTGACAATCGATTGTCCAATGTAACAATCGATTATTTAATAAATTTGAAAATCACTGGAAGACACTGTCTCAACATAATCGATTACCATTAGTTCATAATCGATTATTCTGAGTTTTGAAAAACTTTGATGGACACTGCCTCAGTCACAATCGATTGTCATTAGTTCACAATCGATTGTCATGCAGGTTTAAAAAACCTGATGCTCACTGTCTTACTCACAATCGATTGTCATTAGTTCACAATCGATTGTCATGCAGTCTTGGCTTAAAACAATAGATTATCATAAGTACATAATCGATTATCTTAGTCCAGATTTTTAAGGCATGTCTAAAAATTATTTTGACTACTGTAAATATGCATGATTTAAAATCATTTGACATTAAATTAAATATGCATGATTTTGGAAAATAGTTTTATGAGAGAAGCCATGTTACGAGTCAAGTTGTAGGATCAAGATCACAATTAAGAATGACTCAATTAAACTATAAAACTTTGTCTTGAGCTCGAATCTCGTTGTATATCAATTGTGCGCTTGTTTCTTGAACTTCGTCATATATCAATTTTCGCTTCGTTTGTCATTCATCAAAACCTATACAAAAGAACACACGTTTTAGTATATTGCATCGAGGACGTGTTTACAACATTTACCTCTCTATTCCACCACTAATCCACTCGTATCTAGTCATAATTAACTCAATAACATCAATTACCCCTTCACCCTGAGCTCGAATATACATTTGGTTTTGGAATCCGACTTCAACTTGAGGTCTAAATTTCCAATTTATAAAAATACCTAATTCTACCCAAAACCCAATTTCTAACGTAGAAATCTTAGATTTTTGGTTGGAAATTCATGAAATATGATGGGTAATTGAAAGAAAGTGGGTTAGGATCACTTACCAAAGTTCTGGGGAAGAATTGGTCTTGGGAGAATCGCCTATAGGGTTCTAGAATTTGAAAAATGTGGAGAATGGGAGAAAATCCTGGCTAACTTATGTTTTGAACAGCTACAGATGTTGCATTTGAGACCTGATCTCGTAAATGCGAACCCCTAAATTTTTGGTGCCTTCGCAAATGTGAAGTATAGTTCACAAATGTGAACATGATCCTCCGCAAATGCCATGAAATAATCGCATTTGAGATCCCTGCCCTTTTTGAGTTCACTTCACAAATGAGAAGAAATATGCACAATTGCGATAACTACTAGCCTAGCCTTCCTTCGGATATGCGATGAAGGCCTTTCAAATGCGGAACCTGTGATGTTTGCAATTGCGATGCCTAATCTCGCAAATGCAAGATCAGAGACCTGCAACAGGTTCAGCTAAACCAGCAAAATTTTCCTAAATCCAAATCACTCCATAGCCTATCCGAAACTTACCTGAGCCTTCGGGATTCCAAACTAAACATGCACACAAGTCTTAAAATATAAACTTGCTCGTGCAATCAAATCATTGAAATAACACCTAGAACCACAAATTCAACACAAAAACACATGAAATTTTCAAGATAGTTTCAATACTTCTATTTTCTCAGCAAAAGGCCCGAATCACGACAAATAAACTCCATTTTCACCAAATTTCACAGACATGAGGTAATTATCATATTAAACATGTACCGGACTCCGAGACCAAAATACAGGCACGATACTAAAGATATCAAACTTTTACTAATTTCTGAAAACCTTGGGAATTTCAGTTTAACAATGTTTATCAAAAATTCATTTATCGGGCTAGGGACCTCAAAATTTGATTTCGGACATACGCCCAGGTCCCATATTTTACTACGGACCCTCTGGGACTGTCAAAATAAGGGTCCAGGTCTATTTTCTCAAAATATTGACCGAAGTCAACTAAAATCAATTTTCAAAGGAAAATATTATTATTTTCTCAAATGTCCACATAAAGGCTTTCTAGAATCGCGTCCGGACTACACACGCAAATTGAGAAGAGATAAAAATGAGGGCTTTAAGGCCTCGCAACACATATTTGACTTCTAAAAAAAGATGACCCTTTTGGGTCATCACATTCTCCACTTCTAAAACAACTGCTCGTCATCGAACGGACATAGAGAAGTGCTTGAGTCAGTGAAAAGATAGGGATAGAATAGCTATTGGCTCCTCCTCGTAGATCAAATCCTTGTCAAACGGGGCAGTGCTGAAATCTAACACGTAGGATGGATCGTTGTGATACTTCCAAAACATGGACACATGAAACACTAGATTCACTGCTGATAAACCTGGCAGCAACGCAAGCCTATAAGCCACCTCTCCCACTCGATCAAGGATCTCAAAAGGCCCGATGAACCTAAGGGTTAGATTTCCTTCTTCCCAAATACCATCACGCCCTTCATAGGCGACACACGAATCAACCCTCTCTCTTGGACTATGAATGCCACATTGCGAACCTTACGGTCGCATAACTCTTTTGCCTGGACTGAGCTGTATGAAGTCTATCCAGAATGATCTTAACCGTATCCAAGGCATCCTATACTAAATCTATACCTAGCAACCGAGCCTTTCCCTACTCAAACCACTCAATCAGCGATCGACACCATCTACCATATAATGCATGATAAGAAGACATCCGGATGCTCGATTGATAATTGTTGTTGTAGGAATACTCTACTAACGGCAAGAACTGATCCCAAGAACCTCCAAAGTCAATAACCCAAGAAACTATGGATCTCTGTAGCTGATGTGGGTCTAGGCCGGTCCTTGACTGCCTCAATCTTCTTAGGATCCGCCTGGCACTCTGTGCTGATACAACGTGACCCAAGAAAGCAACTAAACTCAACTAAAATTCACACTTCAAAAACTTAGCATATAACTGGATGTCTCTTAGAGTATGAAGAACGATCCAAAGATACTACACATGCTCTTCTTGGATGCGGGAGTAGATCAAGATATCATCAACGAAAACAATCACAAAGGAATCCAGATACGCTTGAACATTCGGTTCATCAAATCCATAAATGTTGTTGGGTCATTTGACAACCCAAATGACATCACTAGGAACTCATAAAGCCCGTACCGGGTGCGAAAAGCTGTCTTAGGGATGTTGGCTGCCCTAATTCTCAACTGATGGTAGCCAGACCTTAAATCGATCTTTCAAAACACCTTGGCACCCTGAAGCTAGTCAAATAAATCATCAATCCTCGCAATGGATACTTGTTCTTTATTGTGACTTTGTTCAACTACCGATAGTCTACGCACATCCTCATCGACCTATCCTTCTTCTTTACAAACAACATCGATGTACCCCTAGGGCAAGGCACTAGGTCTAATAAAGCCCTTATCAAGAAAATCTTGCAACTGCTCATTCAATTCTTTCAACTCTGGCGGAGCCATACGGTATGGTGGAATAGAAATGGGTTGAGTGCCCGGAGCCAAATCAATGCAAAAGTCGATATACCTATCAAACGGCATCCCCAGCAGGTATGCAAGAAAAACCTCTAGGAACCCCTGAACAACTGGTACAGAATCTATGGAAGGAACCTCCGCACTAGAATCATGAAAATAAGCTAAATAATCCAAACACCCCTTCTCGACCATACACCAAGTATTCATATAAGAGATAACTCTACTGGTAGTATGACCAAGAGTCCCTCTCCACTCTAATCGAGGTAACCCCAAAAGCAAAGGCTTATTTGAAAAAGGATATCTTGAGATTGATCGAGCTAGGGTCCCAGCTAAGTTATGGTAGCACGGGTAGGTGCTCGAGGTGTTAAATATGGATTTCAGACTACTCCAGAACAGTTCTTACCACATTAAAGGACGAACATATGTTTAAGTGGGAGATAATGTGATGACCCAACCGGTTGAGATCTAGCACGTCGTTTACTAGTTTGGGGCCATGATTAGCTTCACTTCAAGTATCATGACTTGTACGCATGGTCAGAATTGAATTTCGGGGAGTTCGGAGTTGATTTTGGAATAAAATTCTCATTTCGGAAGCTTTATTGAAAGAATTAGGTAAGATTGGATTTTTGAGTAAATGACCTCGGAATCAGGATTCGGAGGTTTCATCAGGTTTGTCTGATGATTTCGGACTTGGGCGTATGTCCAGATTGGGTTCTGGAAAACCCGGGAATATTTTGGCACCTATTGTGGAAAATAGCATTTTTTAAGAACTCCATAAGTTTAGGTTAAAGTGATTTTCCCTGTTATCAATGTCTGTTTGGGGTTTTGAGTCTGGGAATAGCTCCGCATAGTGATTTTATTGTTGGGGGCACAATCGGAAGTGAATTCGAGGGTCCATGGCTCATATTGGAGTCATTTTTGAGAAGTTTGATCGGAAGTGGACTTTTTGATATCGGGGTCGGATTCCAATTCCGAAAGTTGGAGTAGGTTTGTAATTTCAAATATGACTTGTCTACAAAATTTGAGGTCAATTGGACATGATTTGATAGGTTTCGGCATCAAATGTATAATTTTGAGATTCTAAAGTTCATTAAGCTTGGATTGGAGGTCGATTCATGATTTTAGCGTTGTTTGATATGATTTGAGGCCTTGAGAAAGTCCATAATGTATTTTGGGACTGGTTGGCATGATTGGTTGGGGGTGGATTCCAGGTGATTAACAGACTGAATTGGAACTTGGAGGAAGAGCTAAAGTTGATGGTTGTTGGTGTAACCGCTCCTACGAGACTAGGGCCGCAGGTGCAGAACTGTAGAAGCAGCCAAAGTGGCGCAAATACGGTGGTGAAGGGTGAAGGCTGGGGCCGTAGATGCAGTCACGTCACCATAGTAGCGAGACCGCACCTTCAGAAGAAGGAGCACAGAAGCAGAATTGGACTGGGAACCCCGGACCACAGAAGCGGCATTTGGTCCGCCTTGGGGGACAACAAAAGCGGTCAAGATACAAGAGGTGCGAAAGAGCCAGAGGCAGTGAGCTCTCTTTAAAAATTGAGTTTTTTGGTTCATTTCCACCCATTTTCACTTCGGGTCGGACGATTTTAGAGCTTTTGGAAGAGATTTTCTTTATATATGTTAATGTAAGTTTTTTCCACTCATTAGACGTTAAATACATGGTTTTATTTCGGATTTACGCATAAAAATTGGTAGAAACTTGGGATTTGAGAAAAAACCTAGAAAATGGATATTTTGGATTTTGAACACGATTTTGGGTATGAAATTGAGAGTAAATTATATATTTGGGTTCGTGAGGCTATTGGTAATCTTAATCTTCAAAAAATTTCAAATCTAGGCACGTGGGCCCGAGGGTAATATTTTCAACTTTTCGATCGGGGTTAGGAATTGTTATAAATTGGATTGTAATGAGTGATTGAACATATACTAATGTATTTGCACAATTATTGGCTAGTTTTGGAGCATTTAGCATCTATTTGAGTCTTAGGATGGTCGGGAATGTCGGTTATGAATCTTCAGAGCAAGGTGAATCTCCTTTCTAACCTTGTAACAAGGAATTATCCTTATAGGTGAGTTAGTTGGTTATGTGCTCCTATTTATGGGGGTTATGTATGCACGAGGTGAAGAGAGTCCGTTCATAGCTACTATCATGCTTAAGTCCGGGTAGTTTAGGGAACAAAAGCATGCTTACTTATAATACTTGCAACCTTGTTGACAAACTTAAAATGCTTAAAACATATCAAATGTGTAAATGAAATTCTGAAAAGGCTAGATATTATTTCTTGACTTTTAAAAGAGAAATTTGCCTTTTTCTGAATATTTTTGCTTCTTGAAGAATTATTGATTTGATTGTTTGAATGTTTTTATATAGAATGGAACGGGTCGAACGCCTCGGTATATTAAATAGATGCAATTATGGTTCGCTTCATTCGACCCTCTGACAATGTATAGTTTAAATATTATTGGATCGAACCGTATGACCTCGGCATGATTTGTGCATGCTTGTATTAATTACCGTGAAACTTATTGAAGTTGTTGTTGCCTCTTCCCGGCTTAAGAATATATCTATAAATGCTAAAAAAGGAAATCTTGAAAATTTCACATAAAAGAAAGAATTGTTTACATGTTTCACTTAATTGAATTATAATCATGTTTAGATAAATCCTCGTTCATTATATTACAAACGTATCATTATTGGACCACTAGTAAGTGTCGATGTAGACTTCTCATCTCTACTTCTTTGAGAATAGATGGGATACTCACTGGGCACACATTATTTTGTACTCATACTACACTTATTGAGCATTTTTATTGCCACGTGTATCTCTAGTGGCCTAGTAGGTGTAGCAGTATGATTGATGCGGAGACTTAGGTGATATGCACTTCTCGAGACGACCCGAAGCCAGCAGAGTCTCTTCCAAATTATTATATTTATTTTCTTTCCAATTTTTATTCCGGGCAGTTATTGTATAGTATTGCTTCCTAGAAATAGCTTATGCACTTGTGGCACTGGGTTCTGGGACTGTTATTGGATCGTTTAATGTTAAATATGTTAAAAATATCATTTTATTTCAGTGTATTTCTTCATTTATTGTTTAATTGTATTGAAGGAACGTTTTCAGTAAGTCCTAAAACGAGAATTTAATTAACTTCTTGGTGTTGGCTTGCCTAATAGTGGCCTCCGATTCCATCACAACCCTTAGCAGATTTTGGATCGTGACATATCCTCCCCGAGATAGTATCTTATTACTACGTTTCATTTCTGCCTTACATACTTGGTATATTTTTCGTACTGACGTCCCTTTTCCCGGGACGTTGTGTTCATGCCACACATGTGTAGATAGGCGAGGGAAGACCATCCACTATAGGATGCCTCCCGATATCAACTTTTGGTTGGTGTGCTCCACTTCTTCCTGGAGTATTGCCGAGTCACATTCCATAAATGTTATTTTTTATGAGGATGTCGGAAACCATGTCCCAACTTATATATTATGGTCATATTTTCTTGGAGGTTTTGCAAACAGTATCCTATGTATAGTTTTAGGTATGACACATCAACAACCTTGTCGGCTCTTATATATTTATATAAATCTTTGTGAGTTAGTTATGTGAGCTAAGTTCTAATATTTTTAGATATATACATAGATGTGGCCTATCATGGCCCGTGACGAGTCTTATAGTAAAGAAGGATAAGGTGTGTGGCGCTCGGTTGAGTAGGCACCGGGTGCCTATCGTGGCCCTCCAATTTGGTTCGTGACATGAGTGTTTATATTTTAGAGAGATTTTAGGGTTTATTACTTGGTGGCTAAGCCACTTTTTCCTATAAATAGAGGAGTTATATTCC
Source organism: Nicotiana benthamiana (assembly GCA_034376525.1). NCBI lineage: Eukaryota > Viridiplantae > Streptophyta > Magnoliopsida > Solanales > Solanaceae > Nicotiana > Nicotiana benthamiana. The sequence continues at coordinate 23,237,165 of CM067329.1, forward strand.
ATTATGATTCACTCCAAATCAATAAAAACTCTCTCTTTCTACTTTTCTCTGCAATACTCTTTTTTTTCTTGTTTCATAACAAGTTTTATAATTTTAAAAGACATAAAACTAAGATTTGAACACTGTGGTAAGTGAACATGTAATATGACTATCTATTTTTAGAAAAATATATTCAAGTGATCTTTGCCATATAGATAATATGCAGTACTCAATTATCATATTTCTATGGATTGATAGAACTTTAATTATTCACATATTAAAAAAATTTAAGTGTCGACAATGCTAAATAGACATAGGCAAGCCCTGAGTGTTAGGCGTGTTTCGGGAGAATAATCGATCATTTGAGGCATAAGCATCACAGAACTAAACCCCATACGTGAGCCCAAAGTGGAGTAATACAGGGGTGGAGCTAGAGTGTCGGGTGCGTATTTGGTCAAATCTAGTAGCTTTAGTTCGAATTATGTATTTATCTTAAAATTTTATTAAACATATAAAAATTATTAATCTAGAACCAAATAACTTAAAACAATTAGAATTCTGAACCCATAAATTTTGAATATTAGTTCCGCCTCTCATACTCACCCCACGCGAGTCCCCAAAAAGGCTTTAAAAACAATGAAATATTGAAAAAAGGCAACTTGCAGGGACTAAAATATGATAAGAAGGGATACATAAACTAAATTCCAATAGCCAATGAATATGAACACAAATCTTAGGCAGGAAACAGAAACATTGAATCTTAAGCATCAGCTGTGTAGGCAGCCAAACAATTCAGCGTTGAATAAGGGTCACTTTCACCTGTAATCCAAGTAGCGGTCTTTCATTATTTCTTCTCTCAATTATAAATTCCTAATTTAAAAAAGAAATAGAAAAAAAACCCCAGATAGAACAAACAGAAAAAGAATTCAGAAAAGAGATATTTTATTATTTAATTTACATGAATAGAAAAGGAATAGGAAAATCCAAAAAAGACACCTTTTTTCCGTTTCTTTACCAGAACCATAAAGCATATTCTTTCCTTTACTAGTCCCTTTCAATTTTTCATATCAAAAACCCTAATGTACTTTTGCATGCATTTTCAATCTTTGTGGAAAAGCAATCTCAGTATCTAATTTTCTTGCTCTACCCCATTTTCCAGCTTTCTGTTTGCTCCTCTCAGGTTGATTCTGTTCTGTATTTATATGTTTTTGTTCATTGATCATGTTTGATTTGTGTCTTTGATTACAAGAGCTGGAACTTAGGAACCAATGTTGTGATTAACCTGGGGTGAAAATTGATTTTTTGCTGTAATGTATTGATGCTATCCCCCCCCCCCCCCCCCTCTTTTTTGTTGTTGATAATTTGTCAGAATTTTTGGTGGTTAAAGTTGCAATCTTTCTTTTATGATGGTAATGTCCGGTCCAGTTCTTGCGCACCTCCACTATTCCTTCGGTACCTATTACCTCCCTCCAGCTTATAATGCCTCTTAATTTCCTTGTTTATTGTATATAGCTCCTCCAAGAATTTGCCTTTTTCATGAAAAACCTTATATATGTATGTTGTAATTGCTATAAGGTTCTGAGTTAAGGTTTGTTTAAACTCTGGATCTTTTCACCTGGTACATGTTTGATGATATTTCACCTTTTCTACTTGAATTATAACTTGGGTGGATTCTTCCGGTATGGTGGTTTCTTAGTTAATTTTCTTTCATGCGAATGCATTGCTGGAATCAGACTTTACTTTAACTACTTTGTAATACTTGCCTGAGTCTTGTTTATTTGTTTATGAGGCTACATGTTTCTATAATATGGTGTGGATGCCAGCTAATGCTGTTTGTCCTAGTTTGCCTGGTGCATTTTGCTATTTGGCGTTGTTCTTTTAATTCATTCTGTGTGGACCAATGTTTTCTAATTGAATCAATACCTGAGCAGGTAATTCTGCCTGTATCTGTCTGCATTTGGTAGTGATTGGGGTCTACAAGGCCCTTGTCGGAGCTGATCAAGGGATCACTAAAAATGCGGAACAATTTGTCATTTTCCATGGATGGTAATGGGGGTTCATCGGAAATGTTCCCTATGGATCCTCTCATGCCATATGGATTTGGGACGGATTTTCTCTCCCATATTTCATTGATTATTGACAGTTCTAGAAATTTACAAGTGTCCGGGAGTCGGGCAATTCAAGAAGCTTTTAAGTGCTTTTCGAAATATGCCGGTGCGATGCTAGTTTGGTTTGCCAGCGGATCAAACTCTAGAGTTAATAACCGAATATCAGGTAGTCATCAGGGTTCAGGAACCAGCAGGTCTAGAATGTCAATCCAAGCACAACAAACAGCTTCAAATAGACATAATTTGATGGAACTCTTCTGGCAATCAAGATGCCAAGGGAAATTTACCATCCCTCTGATATTTTGTAAGATTTCAAAGTTCACATTGAAGCAACTGCGCAAAGAAGCCAAACATCTTCAATCAATTCCTGTGCTCTCACTAGCTGCTGCTTTAGTACCTCCATTTGACAATTTGTAAGCTTTTCTTCTCAATAAATTTCATGGTGAACTAATTTAACTTGGTTCTCTGACAGGAAGGCGCTGTTAAAAGCCATACATATTACCTCCACAGGAAGAAAAAAAAAAAGAAAAAAAGAATCTCATTTGTGTTTTGGCCTTCTGATTACAATACTCGGTTTTAGTTTTGTATCTTTGTATTTTTGCTTCGGTTTTATAATTGGTGTGATTGCTTCTGCTCTTCCTTTTATCTTTCCTAAACCGAGGGTCTTTCGGAAACAACCTCTCTGCCTTCTTGAAGGTAGGGGTAAGGTCTGCGCACATACTACCCTTCCCAGACACCACTTGTGGGATTACACTGGGTCTGTTGTTGTGTTTTGACTACTACCTTTTGCACTGAAGTTCTTATAATTGCTTTTGGTCGAATGAATGATAATCAGCTCTGGGGATGTTCTAGCTGTCCAACTGGATGGTGGTACTATGGAAACACAGAGCAGTGAGGATCAACGGCCCTGTGAGGTTGAGCACCGGGGATGTGATAATTCATTTTTCCAGAATTTAGATTGGTCTAGACATGCAATTGAGCCCAGAACGGGTATTGAATTTCCTACTATCTTGGACCACCTAATAGCTGGGGAGAAAAATTCCAGTTTCACATCAGAGGTAAACAAACATGAAGTATTGGTATTGAACTGATTTGTTTTTTCTTGTGATACTATCATGTTCTACGATTTAACTCTTCATACTTGTTTGGGTCATTATCCTGCAATTATTTCTATTGTTCAGCTGAAAATGCCCCACTTTGACCATGACCCCTCTGTATTGCTATCCTGCCTTAAATGGGCTTTCCAATTAGACAGTTTGGTTTTTGACTTGCTACTTGGTTTAGTAAACTGAGTTGTGTGGTTCCTGAATCTTGTTAATTAATGATATTGAAATCTGTTTTGTCACCAGACTGATGAAAACGTGTTCATTTTGTTATGACTATTTGATTTTAGGCTTCAATCTTCTCTAGACATCTGAGTAAGAGAAGACATACAGAAAAAAGTACACACTCACAGAAGAACAGGAAAAGCAATATATTTCAACTTTGCAATGTGGCAACACACAATACCACATATCAGTGAATCTAACAGTGAGAACGTTACTATATTCAACAGCTTGGTTAGACCTGTAACCTTGGAAAAGCAGTTAACTATTCTTTTGTCAAAAAATAGAGCAAAAAAGGCAGTTAACAATTCTTTGATAACTTGTGTATGATTAATGTTAGTCAATTGGTGGGCGATATATTAGAAAGATCTATCGATATCCGAAAAGCTAAATCCGGAAAAGAATAAGATAAATGCTGTGTAAGAGAAATACTACAAAAGCAATTAAAGTGAGTTTGGTACTTTTGGTGTTTTCTTCAGCTATGCCTGGATGGTAAACAGCTACTGCTTCGCTTTTCTCCTTCAGCATCATAATTTTAAGGGAAAAAGTTAAATCTTAATTCCACTTCCTTGTTTCTGGATGACAATGCCCTTTTGCTCTATTCACCATTTACATAGACAAGACATTAGTGAGAAGTTAAAGTGGTAAAAGTAGACATTGTAAAAATCTCGCATGACATTTCCAATACTTAATGCTATGATATTATTTGACTATCCTAGCAATGTTCCGAGAAAATGTAATCTTGAATTCTCTCACCAGATTTCCATTTCCCATATGATCTGACAAATCTTAATTTGAGCATAATTTGTTTTAGACAGTATGCTGCAGTTATGAATTTAGCCTAGTATTTGCAAGTATCCTTTAGCCAATATAAGTTTGAATTGACTTCTGCTTGAATTTCAGGTCCTTGTTGGGACTGGATCCAGAATAATGAAAATTATCAGAATTAAATCTCTTAAGGTTTATGCATTTGGCTTCTGTAAGTTCCCGCTCTTCTCTGGACTGCCCTAAGCTGTTATTGAGTTTGAAAGTTCTGTCTGCACTCTGCAGAGCTTAACTATTGTCTGTTATGTATAGATGTCCATCCTTTTGATGTATGCCAGAAGTTGGGCTGGAAATATGCCTCAGTTCCTTGTTGTGAACTGAACAAACAGCAAGACTTTTATCGGGATCTTCTCAGGTATTCTTTTATTGCTCGCATCCCAATGCCTTCGGAGTTAAATACTTCATCTTCTGGACATCTTTTCCTTAACTTTCGCCATGGTCCTGACATTGTCATTACGGAATCTGGCACAACTTTAATCAGATGTTATTTTGTCTCTGGAGATAATTTTAAAATTGGTTAGTGCTTAAGTTTGCACATTCTTTCTGATAATTAATTTGTGAATCTACATTGCTTGTTTTGATGTTTGGATTTTCAGATCCTACTGTAGTAATTGATTGTCCATATCTTCATGTGATATATTTTCTTTTCCTGTGCTGGTAAGATGCAGCTATAAAGCGTATTGTACAGTGGGACCTCAATTCTGCTCATTTGAGAATTAACCCAGCTCCTTTTGCGTCATTTCTTTTGCTGTTTTGATAGTCCATATTCTCACTCCTTCTCCAAAAACCTATTTTTATCCTAAGCCATTAATGTAGCTTTTTTTCCTTTGTTCTTATATCCGTTGTGTTTGGGCCAGCTTATGTGCACATCGACTAATTCCATGGGCTACCTGCTATCTCCCACCAACAAAGGTACCGGGTAACTCTGTCTATCAAGGCTTAGACATTTGGGAAGGAATCACCCGGCATTTTGCATCCACTGCCATTTATGTAGCTTTTCCTCTCTTGTTTTTCTGTTCCTCCTTTTCATCTAAGCTTCTCCTGTCTCTTTCTCCCCTTGCTTTCACCTGAAACCTTTTACTAGTATAAACTGTGAAACTGGTGACTTCATGGGTAATGATCATATCTTTGCCCATCAATGATCTAGATTGTAATTATCGTTGTTATTTTGCTACTCCCACCAATTATAGAACAGTAGCCAAATTATGTGATTTAACACTATCAACAACAACAACCCAGTACAATCCCACATAGTGGGGTCTGGGGAGGGTAGTATGTACGCAGACCTTACCTCTACCCTGGGGTAGAGAGGCTGTTCCAAATAGACCCCCGGCATCCTTCCCTCCAAGAACTTCCCACCTTGCTCTTGGGGATACTCGAACTCACAACCTCTCGGTTGGAAGTGGGGGTTGCTTACCATCAGAGCAACCCCTCTTGTCCAAGATTTAACACTATCCTGAATATTTATTTGCTGTTGGGACTGAAGAAAACCTTTCTGCTGTAAATGTGCTTTAATTTACTTCCAAATGTGTGACTGCAAGTGCTTTTTCTGTGAATAAAACTACAAAATGTTATCTTTATGTTGGCTCCCCCAACCCCAAAGAAAAAGAACAATAAGGAAAGAAAGACTGTTAAGTGTGTCAAGTTGAAAGGTGTTGGATTTTTACCCCACAAATGGTATTGTATGGTTCATTTGTTTATTACCCGCCTTTACACCTAATCTTTTTATGGCTAAACTTGCACAGTTGCATATGCCATTTTGTTTATGGAGTGATTAGAGTTTGTGCTTTTTGCTATTGTCTCCTCACACCAATTTTGTTGGCTGTGCTGCAGGGAGGATATTAGCATGACTGTTAGGCTTGTTGTTAGCTGCAATGGAATCAAAATCAACACAGTCCGAGAGTATGTTGAATTCCTCTTCAGATTTTGAAAAGCTTGACCCCCATTGTTTCCATATTGAACATTGCTCTGTCTCACATAAAATCTTGTTATTCAAAATCAAATAGTTCACTATTTCTTGAATTCTTTTCAATATTATTTGGCTAATTAGTTAAATATGACTTACTTCCCACTCCTTGATATTGAAAAATTGATAACTTTTAGGTTGTCACTTGTGACCTCATCCTGTTGAATCGATTTCTAGAAGCTGTCTTTTCTCATCTTGATAATCATCTCCATGCAATTAATGATATTGAATTTCACATTGAGAAGCGTCTTGAAACTTGCATTTAATATAAAGTTGAAGATAGCGTGACCTGTGTTCTGTCAATTGAAGGCATGACCGTTGCATCTATGTTTGGAAATGTATTTCACTTTCATATTAGGATGTGTAGTAAAAATATTCTGTATTTACTGAGACAGAAGCATCCAGGGGCGGATCTAGCTTTTTGACTCTAGGTTCAATTAAATCCATAACGTTTGATGCGGAACATATATTTACGTGTAAAAATCCACTAAAATTGCAAAAAACAGGAACCCATAATTTTTAAAAGTAGAACGAGTTCAATGATAAGAACCTTAAAGGCTAAACCCATAAATTTTAAATCCTGGATCCATATCTGGAAGTATCCCAGCTTAATTACAGGTTTCTCATGACTGACATTTCCTAATGCATCGAAGTCTTCATCCTTGCCATTATTATACTCGTTCTCAACTCTGTTTTCAATTGCCACTTTCTGCAGCGTTTTTGAGAAATCTCTTCGAGCTCGTTTGGTAAAGGTTAGTTCAATAAGCGTCTTCCACAAAAAGTTCTTTATCCTAAACATTTACTTGCTGCTAGAAAAGAAAAAGCGCCTCGACACTTACATTCTTTGTTTCCCTGCACAGACAAATCCTGATACCGATTATCGCTGTCTAGAAACATTTGGTTCCATGTTCTCGCAAGATATTCATGTGCAAGCAGTAAGCAAGCTATAACCTCCCAACCTTCCATTTATTCTAGGGTTGCCTTTTCATCTATTATACATGACTTGGAAATTTCAGGGTACATCAATCAATTTTCGACGGACAGCTGATGGGCACCTAATTACTGAGAGTAAGTGCACTGATATCTAAGAAGATAAACTCTGACACTTGCTTATTCGTTTTAATATTGGAATTAGGCAAAAAGTCTTGTGTTTCTTACTAAGACTGCTATTCTTTGCAGTCGGAGGAAACAATATTGGAGCAGTTCAGAGTAGAGAATTGTGTAGTAAGTGAACTGTCATCTTAATTTATTTCCTGGCAGTTGTGGATATACAGCGGATATATTAATTCTTGGACGTAACTAGAAGGAGAAAATGAAGAAAATAGATGGGGAAAAGGCAGTGAGATTTACGTTTGCTATTCTTGCTTTTTCAGGGGCATTTTTTGATATGTATATTGGCGACATTCCTATATGTGAGGAAACTAAAGAAGAGATCGGGAAAAATGTAGCAAGTATCTTAAGGGGGTGTTAAAAAGACGCAGTTTTATCTTTCTGCTGCCACAAGAGTTTACTTGCTGCTGGGCTATGCGTTATTGTGGTATTTGACTTTACGATGCAGTGATTAGGGAAGCATAGCGTTCCCAATTATTTGGACATAAATGTCAAAATGAACGAAAAATTTCACGAGGAAATGGAGAATAAATGATTGTTAGGTTTATATATGCAGAACCCTTTTTATTTTAGGCAGGGTTCTTATATTTAAAATTCGTTGAAAATTAGTTAGAAAACAAGATTATTTGTAGCGTTGTTGGAGTGCAGCCATAATAGACCTGTCTCTGCCAACTGTTGTAAATTTAGCTTTTATTAATAAGGTATATGTGGGACTTAGAGAGAGCTTGTTCTGCATTTTGTCTTTTAAGCTTCTCTCCTAATCTGTATAGTATTGGTTTCCTTTGGTTAATGTATCTGTGGGTGCTACTAATGTAACAATCTGCTATTTAAAGTTGTCAGTCTTCTATTTCTAATAGGCTCTTTTTATCCTTCAAAACAACTTATAATTTCCTTCCCTTCCAACCAAGAGGTTGTGAGTTCGAGTCTCCCAAGATTGGGGAGTTCTTGGAGGAAAGAATGCCGGAGGTCTATTTGGAAACAGCCTCTCTACCCTAGGGTTGGGGTAAGGTCTTCATACACACTACCTTTCCTAGACCCCATTAAGTAGGATTATATATTGGGTTGTTGTTGTTGTACTTACATCTCGGTTTCGAGTAGTAACTTGATTTACTGTTTCTTTTTGCTCAAATCGAAAATGTTTGAACTGTTTTTTGCAATAAAAAGGGAAAAAAAAGTTTACTTTGTTTTGATTATCTCCAAATACTTGGGGAGTGCTAATACTTAGAACTCAAAGCAATAGGCTGATGGTTTTGTTTTCTTAGTACTGACTACTCCTTAATCCGCTAGACTGGTTTCATGATTTGACAAGTTTATTACCAAACAGCGTAAAAATTCAAATTAGTGTTTATAGTGAGAAATACAAGCAAATAAATGGCCCTCTATCTACAACTCTATTCAATTCTGCTGATTTCTTGGCCTTTATGCCAAACTACAGTTTAATGATTTGTTCGTGGTACCACTTTTCTGATGATTTTGACATAATCAATCATACCACTTGCGTACAAATTTTGAAAGTATTCTTTTACCTGGTATGGAAAATCGCCAAACAACTATATACCAAGGGTAATCCCATATAGTAGGATATTGGAAGTATCAGTTGTACGTAGACCTTAACCTTACGTTGATGTAGAGAGTCATTTCACAAATAGTACATGATTAATGTTTTGGGTACAAAACTCCTATGCTTGTTCTTCAGTCACAAGTATGTCTCCAGGAAAAAAAGTGGTTGCTTTGGCCATAAGCTTTGTTTATGGTACAACAAGAAGTTACCAAATCCTAATGAGCTTTTAGGAGCCATTTTATCTCAATGAAAGCTTTGAAGATACTCCTTCAAGTTTAACCATGGCTGAGCCTACAACTACGTACGTAGGATCAGTGACATGCAGAATTTTGCAAAAATGACCATCGACCTATATATTATGACAACTAGATTTTACTTCTTTACCCACATGCGGACGCTCCATTACCAGTCTTTACTATATACATTGAGTAGAAGTTCATTCTGGAAGTTTCTTAAAATTTTACAGATCTTTTTGTAGATTGTAACTTTGTATAAATATAGGGATAAGCCTTGTATGGTTGGTTGTACTACAGTATATTATAAGTTCAAGTTTTAATAGATCTTTTATACAATGGAGACTACAGTAATCTTGACGCTGTGAAACAAACCTTCGCAAGTATTCATTTAATTAAATAATTCTAGGCTATAATAAAACATTCATGGATTCGATTTATGAACAGATGATAAACCAAGGAGCTGTTATTCGATATGTCGGCCGAGGAGAGAAGGGAAACTTCTATTCTGTGGTTTCAAATAAGAGTTGCGCCAACGAAGAGGTATGTTCTTGGAGAGATCTTCTTAACGGATTGGAGAAGAAGAAGAAGAAAAGAACTTTGTTAAGTTGTGACTATTTTTTAGTTGGTTTGAAAATTTGTTTATATTTAAATTAATAGAACTAATTAAAAGGAGATATTTGTGAGAATCTATCAGTATTAGTATATCCTAATTGTGAAAGAGTTTGAGTATCATAACGCAAAACTTTAAAGTCATAGATAGACTGAACAAGATTATTATAAACCCCTTTTACAAAATTATTGTACAACTAATAAGTGACATATGTATTCACTAACGCTCTCTAATACGTGTAACTTAGTTCCAAAATTTACGAGTGAACTGAATATTTACGCTTTTTTCTATTTCTTAAAAATCTTAAGTACGCTTGAAGTAGAGAGAGTTGGCTAAAGAGTGAGCTTAGAGCAAATTAGACTTTGTGAAACAATCTTACCATAGTTTAGCTCTGATATTACATGAAGGTATTTGAACATCCAATCCAAGATATTAAGACAATGGATAAAATAACGAAAAAATATATTTGGACACACTAATAATGGCCCAAAGTCCAGAATGGGAGCATTGTGGTAACTTCGCACGACTTTTGAGGGCATAATGGATAATTGTGCATTTTCATTTTTCATCTTTACGCTTTAATAAATTTTTATTTCAATTTAATTTCTTCAAGCAATTCTCTCTCATTATTTTAATTGTATTACCTTCCCAAGACGTCTTTCACCTATGCACATGCATGACTACATCATTTTCCATAAAGCATTCAATGCACATATACACATAGTATATCAAATGAAATACACTAAAATATACAGATAATATACCAGAGAAAATACGTATACATTTAAACTACTATTCTCATCCTTTATTGGTCACTTTCTAACCCCTAAACTCTTAAATATACAGTGCTTCACCTCAGAAGCTCTTCTAGTGCTCATTTTCTTTTCTATCTTTAGTTTCTCCTTCTTTATCTCTTATCTTTCTTTTAGTGTTAAGGGTTAGATTAAGGAATGGGGGAGGGGAAGAGGAATAATGCTTCGAAAGTCTATGTTGTATTTCATTGTGGGAGCTTGGATTATACCACTTTTGGCAATAGTGTGCTCCTATAGTTACTGGTGTCAAGGATAACATCTTCCAGGCTTTCAAATCGTATAATGAAGTCATAGCAGCGTTTACTAAGTTCAGAAAAAGCTATCAAGCTGAGAATATATCGGCATCGAAGGTGTATGTGGTATTTCGTGGTAAGAGGACCGGATTATACAACTCTTGGTGTGAGTGTGCTTCTATGGTTATAGATTTCAAAAAAAGCATCTTCCAGTCTTTCAAATCTTATGATGAAGCCAAAGCAGCCTTCAATGAATTCCAAGAAGAAAATGCTGACAGCGAAGAATCATCTTCAAGTTCGTTTGAAGTGGTGTAGGTGTTGAAGGTGACAATGGAGCAAGGGTTATTTCATTTGTGTTGTTAGCTAGAATGTTTGTAGGAATGAATATATCAGAAAAATGTGTAGTTTGAATATTAATAAAATTATTTTTTTCCCGTAAGAATTGAATGTTTTGTCTATGTTGTTGGATCTTAATTGAAAATTTTAGTTCTAAGTATCAAAGTGTTATCATCCTGACTAGATGTCAAGTAGTTATAAGCGTTAGATTCATTTTATCATCCTGACTAGATGTTTAGTAGTTATAAGCGTTAGATTCATTTTGCACTTGTTTTAAACCTTACTACATTGATCCTTGATTCTGGTCAAATGTAATAATGTCAGATTTTGGATACTGTTTGATTTATCGCTCAAAATTCCTTCTTTTGACAAGAACTTGGGAGATTTGCTTCATAGTACTTTTTCTTTTCTCAACTATCTTCAAGTTTTTTATATATTTCTTGACAATACATCTTCCTATTTTCCAAGGTTGCTGTTAAAAATTCAACGTACTTAGTTTGACAAAAAAATTCACCACTTTTATAGGACTTAATTAATATGTACAAAGTCCTACTCGTAGTTCTTTCATTGCATTAGGCATAAAATGAACAGTTGCACTTTTGAAGACAATTGAACTATTTTGTTAATAGACATCAAACGATCCTTTAAGAAAAAAAAAAGAGATTCAGAGACATAGTAATATAGTTTCATTCATATGATATTTCATAACATCACCAAAATATAATAAGATCAATAAAAATATCACCATAATGGGTAGATAATTTCATAGACTATTAGAAAAATATTACCATAAGCAAAAGACATCTTGAGATAAAACTTCATAATGCACGGACTACTCAATATCTGTATTGTAATTTTTGAACCATATCAACTGAAATCAGTATTGTATGAGGAATTTATAGTCATTTTAATAAAAATTAGGTTGCCAAATTTTTTTTAACTTAATTATGAATTTGCCACTAAATCGTATTTAAAAATTTACACTATTTTTAAATATTAAAACCAACATATTTTATTTGTTATAAGGTCAAATGAAGTGAATCAAAAGCTTGGGTTGACTGATATTTATGAAGGATCCATTGGAGGCATCAAAAGAGAGTTTCCGGATCGTTCGACACAAGAAACACGGCAGAACATCTTGGCATTTTTGGCTATTAATGTTATTGGACTTTTTCTCATCTTGAAAGTTTGGGATTGGGAGAATTCAAGGATATTCTTCAATTTTCTCCCATGATGATAGGTCTAAACCGTAACCTAAATATTTTTCTTTGATTCATTTCCTTGGTTTAAGCTTTAATCCATGATTTTAATTGAAAATCCATTTAATTTTTTAAATCAAGACATAGGGTTATGTCCTAAATTTTAAAAATTAAAAATGATTTAGAGGCTTTTTTTTCTCAATTTCTTTAGGGGTTTTGTTCTCCTATATTATGAGAACAACATACTCAAATTTGGCCAGTTTTGGAGAAGTATTTCGGGAGATATGGGACCCAACTAGTGTGGGTTGGACTCTTGGATTATGAACACTCAAGAGCGATCTTTTGACGAATTGGTTGATCTATTAGGTTCCGATTGAATCGGTTTTCATTCGTGTGAGCTCTTCTTGGTTCAAGCTTCGCTTGCGTAAGTTTGGATTTGGAATCCAAGGTAGGGCCGACTTTGATTTTTATTGACTTCTTGGTTGACTTTGGAATTTTAATTAAAGATTCAAGTTTTATCAATTGGGTTTTGTTTCCTCTGGTATTATTTGATGTTCTTGAGTTGTTTTTGGCTAGTTTCGAACCGTTTGGACATCGGTACGCGCGGAATGGCATTTCTAGAGTATTGTTTGGCTTGCTCGGTATTTTGAGTATCAGCACATGAATTGTCCATACAGCACATGAATTGTCCGTGTAGTTGATACTGAGTCTGTGATTACGCTGGGCAATTTATGATATTGAGCCTGTGGCTAGGCAAGGCTTATAGCATGTTGAATTGGTCGTGCTTGCATGTGAATATAGATCCACCCCCCTAGGATCACCCTCTAATATTTCTCTCTTGATGGTGTACATGCAAAATGTGAGAAACAGATGGGTTTATAGTTGATGTGAATTCTGGGAGAGCTGGTTACTGTTATTGGTACGGATTGCGTGCTGCAATTTAATGCACTGATATTTGATTATTGCATTTTATCTTCACTTGAAATTTTCTCGAATGTTTACTGGATTTTAATTGCATATCTTCCTTGTGTGTCGACTGAGCAGAGCACTTTAAAACAAGGAATTGTGAACATCTAAGTGGTTTTACCTGAGATTTTCTATTTTGATCATATATATGTTCTATACTTGTTGAAATTATGAATTGCACAAGTGTTAGTAAGTATCATCTATAATTCTTGCTTCTTTTATCTTGCCGAGGTTAGTTAGGATACTTATTGAGTACATGTGGTCGGTTGTACTTATACTATACTTCTGTATCTTGTGTGTAGATCTTGGAGTTATTGCTATTTTGTGTGGCGGGAGTTGACATTGAAGATGTACGCGCGTTCCAGTTATGGTCATCACTTGCCATTGGTGGCTTTAGATTAAAATTCTATTCATGTACACTCAAAATAGATGTTGTGATTATTTCATTTCAGTTTTTTTTATAAAAAAATCTAAGTCTTAGTGACTCATGATTTGTACTATCAATCTTAGAGAGATGTATAAAATTCAGTTATTTCATTTTGACTCTTATGATTATCATTCTATTATACTTTATTGTTATTTGTCTTACCTAGCCAATTAGGTTAGATGCCATTACGACGGACTGATTTTTTGATCGTGACAATAAACCTCTACTAATATAGGCTCGCTCGATCTAAAATCAAGTAGGAAATTTTCATGGTTGTAATATGGGCTACGAGACGGGTAGGATATATTTTTGAAATAGTTGTTCACCCTCCTAAACACTTTAACATGTCACACATTTAACTTTATGTGCAAATTTCTCAATCTCAACTTCAATTTCACATAAAATATCATCCCAAGAGCATTTCTTTTTTTTATAAGCATTGCTTCACTTCAGTCCTTCGCACGTCAGTAGGTTTTCTCATAGATGATTTGTGTGTTAGCGTGTGCCCTCCTGTGGCTGTTAGTTATGGTAGTTACTGCACGATTTTATTGCTTGTCTACATATTACCCTCCCCAGACTCCCACCTGGTGGGAATATACTGGGTAGTTGTTGTTGTTGTTGTTGTTGTTGCTTCACTTCACACCTACTAGCACGGACAATATATCAGTTTATTCATCTACATATTATTTTTTTCAGCTATGTACTTTTTTTTTTGTTGAAATTTTCCTCTTATTTACAATTTCCGCTAGTAGTATATTCTTTAACAAAATATGTGCACCTTTTTTATTTCATTGATTCCACTCAAAATTCACCCAAGTTCCCTCATTACTTCTTCTAGCGCTCATTTTACAATTAAAATGTTTAAAGAGGTACATGGATTAAAACAATGACAAATAAAAAAAAAAGGGTATGTGCTTGTAATATGGTTGCCAAATAAAAATCTATAGGCTCAAAAGGTTTGACTAGGAATAATTTTCATTTGTAGTAAGTATTAAGCTCAAAAAGATCACAGAAAGCCTAAAATCATTTTCTAAACTGAGCAAAGCTTAGGATTTCGCTTCAATTCACATGCCGGGAAACTTCTAAATTCAAATAAAATAACATGGACTACACAAATTTTCACCACACTTGTCACAAGACTCACTAAGGACAATTTCATTCCGGCTTTCAAACAATTGCAAGTATTCACGGAGCCATAAATTATTAAATATTAAGCACAAAGCAAATACAAGCCAACAAAACGAGACATAGGCGTTAATAGACATGTTATCTAACTCAACAAGGCATCATAAGCAACTCCATACCGCAGGGAATGTAATACACATGCTAGAATCTAGATATGTCACTATCAAACAAGTCAACAGGACACCTAAAAATCTCATCTTCCTTTTTTTATTTCCTAAATCCTAATCTACTCTAAAAATAGAAAAATTATGACCCCGTTCAAACTATATCGCATGAAAAAGAACCGAGGAAACAATAAAAATCACGGGGGATGATTATTATCTAAAGTAAAAATTAAATTTCATGGTTTTTTGGATATTCTATTTTTTTTATTGTATTTTTGTTTAGACTTTAAACCCTCAAGAAAAGTGTCTAAGAGATCTATTATCGGGAAAAGTCCAATCTATTCAATTAAACTAACACAACTAAAATAATATAAAAAGTTACCCAGACAATTTCTTCACCCCACATTTAAAATTATGCATTGTCTCCAGTGTGTACCATAACTAATAAAAGGATAAAAGAAACTTTCTTGTACGCCAAAGGCCGAAACACTAGCAGCTCATGGGATGTTCAGACTTTTTCCAGAAATTTTTCTTCTTACGGGCACCGCACACTTAGTTCTAACATCTGGCTTGCCTTTTCATCCTTCTAATGGTTTTGCTTTCCATGCTCCTATAAAAAAATTACACTACAAAAATAATACAACAAAAAATAAAAGAAAGCAGTAAAGTTGGGTTGCATCCAACAAGCGCTTGATTTAACATTGCAGCATGATGCGAATCACTTTTTGTATCCACCTCGATCTTATGAATTGAACACCAAGTTTTGCTTCAAGTTTTCTATTATGCTCCAAGGGTGGTGGAACAAATCTAATTATCCTAAGAAAATAATATAGTATTCTGCAGTTTATAGTCTTTGCATGAGGTATGTAATACTTGACTTTCTGGCAAGAAGAATTCCAAAATGGTGGCACCTTGTTGCTCACTCCTTGACTCCTCAATTGGCTCGGATAATTTTATTTTCATATCATT
The DNA here is from genome assembly GCA_034376525.1 of Nicotiana benthamiana. NCBI lineage: Eukaryota > Viridiplantae > Streptophyta > Magnoliopsida > Solanales > Solanaceae > Nicotiana > Nicotiana benthamiana. Next base: position 23,253,116 of record CM067329.1, read on the forward strand.
ATCCAAACACAATATGGAGAAATAGTCGGAGTGACCAATACGCTCAATTACATGAACTTTGGGACTGCCAACATCCTCAATACCAATATCACTAGAGTCAAATAAATTTGTATCTTCAATTTCTTTGGTTCACTCTAGTATCTCTTATATAACATCATCATTCTTAAGTTCTAGTTGGATAGATTGTTGGTGTTCTACTCTGATCTCCTCCATTAGTACCTCAATTTCTACATCTAATGCATGCTCTTTTTCGCTTCTATCTATAATATTAGCTTGTTAAACATTAAATGCTTCAATCAATTGCCTCATTTGTGCCTCCAGTGTATGAATAATTGCCTCTTGCCTTTGGATAGTATCATATTGCCTGTGGATGGTATTCTATTGCCTTTGTATTTGCAATTGTTTCTCATTACTTCGTTCCATGAGGTACTTTAACATATCTTTGATCTCCTTCAGGTTAGCTTCTTCGGATTCTTTGTTCCCGTTAACCTTACAAGAAAAAGTAGAACCATTATAATAAGGGGTTGGGGAGGATGAAAAATACAAGTACAATCATAAAAGTGATAATCTCGACCACCACAAACGTCACATGCATTCCACACATAAGATTGAGTCAGTTTATATAACTCTCTCTTGAAATTTTTTTGACAATTTTATCATTGGTGATTTCCTCCACAATAAGTACAAGGAAGATCAACCGTAAATTTACCAACATCGAAACTCTCATAATTTCAAGATGCCATGTTTCTCAAATCAACAAATAAAACTAAAATTAAAAGAATAAATATGAAAAATAAAATAATATTTCAAACTTGAAACCTAGCAATATGTACCGCTACAACTATATCGTTAGTTTCCCGACAACAGCGTCAAATTTTAATTGCGCCCAAATCTAGTCCTAAAAAAGATAAGTGATCGCTACAAATATAATTCGGTCTAAGATTCTGGAGTGGAATCCCATAGAGAACTAAGGTTTAGCTACAACGATTTACTACCACCGAGAATACAAACTTGAACAATTCCTATGTTATAAACATCAAAATTCTTATATCCAAGTAACTATCAAATTAAAGCAGTAGATTATTCTCCAATTGTCGGAATCCTTCCCGCTGCGTCTTTTATAATTTCACCTAATTATTCTCTACCAATCGTGAGTACTTCGGGTATCGTAGTTCTCTCGAGAAACTACTATAATTTACTAGAAGTATTCTCTCGAACTACGCTAGCTGGCACTAATTCACTGCTCACTATGATCGCACCAATGGTTCGTTATCTCTAGTCCCACGTTTAAACTCTCTGTATTGATTTCTCAAATACGTTACGAGTGATGTTATTCAAAAACTACCTAAATATGTACTCTTTCTCAAGCAATACATACTAAATAGGCAAAGTCAATTGATGATCATTCAATTAACATCAATAAATACGTAGTTGAATAAGTAGAGAAATCTAACGACTCAATTATATAAAAACATAACAAGAATTTATCCTACAAAAGGTTCCATCAAAATCATAGATAACAAATTAGTTATTAATAATAGTATGCAAAACTACAATAATAAGAAAAAGATGCAACAATAAAGGGATTAAAAAAAAGGAAGAGAGAGAAGCTCTCCCTTCTCTCTACCTTTACTGTTTCATTGCCTCGTCTTCTCCGCCTGCCTCGGCGCATGATAGTTAACGTCGCCGAGCTGGTTTTCATGGCAAGAGGAAGAGGTCACAGTAGGGGTAGGCCACGTAAAATTCCAATTGCAACAATAGATCGTATCATCTCAAAATAAACCAACCACAAACTGTTCCCTGTGAAGAAGGTCCGGTTATTGTTCCATTGATTCCTGTTCCATTGAAGCAACCAGAGGAGGTTCCTGAAACTAAGGAGCTTCCTCAACCTCAGATTATACAAGGTGATGGGGGTAATACCCACATGCAGACATCAGCCCAACCACCTGACCCTGAAACAGTGAAGGTGACCAATGAAGGAACCAAAGTGTGGGCAAATCTGTTTCAAAAGAACAGATTTGCCTCTAATGGTATGGCACTGGAGTATATACCACCTACTATCCTTGATGGAAAACCTGTAGGCCAGCTACTGAGAGAGGAAGTAGAGGAGGAAGAGCAGAAATGGAAATGTTCTCTTGTGATTTTTGTGCTGGGGACTGGTCCAGGTTATAATGCTATGAAACGTTTCATTAGTCTACACTGGTCTCATGTTCCAGAGCCAGATCTATACTACCATGAGGAGGGTTATTATGTAGCTAAATTTCAAACCATGGAAGATGCTAAAGAGGTCATATGTGCTGGTCCGTATACCATTGCTAACAGAGTTATGGTCTTAAAACAATGGTCTTCTGATTTCGACTTCACTGCTGCTTTCCCTAATGACATTCCTCTATGGGTAAAGTTCCCTAGGCTTCTTATGTCATGTTGGGGTAGTAGGTCTTTGAGTAGGATTGCCAGTGTTCTTGGCAAACCTATTTTTGCTGATGAATGTACTACCAATCAGACTAGGATCTCCTTTGCCCGTATGCTTATTGAGGTTAATGTGTCTAAGCCTTTGCCAAGTGAGATTGAGATTATTGATCCTAATGGAAAGAAATTTGTACAAGAAGTGACATATGACTGGAAGCCAACATACTGTGAGAAGTGCCTCATGGTAGGTCATAACTGCCTGACCATTCCTAAACCTCCTCAACCTACACAAAAACCAAAAATTACCCAGGAGTGGAGAGCTAAAGGGCCAGTTCAGAATGTTACACAACCTAAGGAGAACCCAGCCAACAGGAAGTTGCAAGGCAGAGTGCACTACCTCCTAATGATGCAGGTCCTTTGGATGGCACAGAAGGGTTCACTCTGGTAGATAAGGGAAAGAAGGTGCAATCTCCAGTTTTCAATCTTACAAATTTTCCCCCTTTATCCCCTATGGTATTGAGTAACAGATTTCAAGCTGTGTCAGCTAGCAGAACAGGTCACCTCCCTGATGTAGGGGGTCCTAGTTTTACCAAATGAAGCTGGTAGTTTGGAATATTAGAGGGATCAATAAGAGATAAAAGAAGCTAAAGAATACTTTAGACAGAATAAATTTAGTCTTGTTAGTTTGGTAGAAACAAAGGTCAAGGAGAATAATGCAGGGAGAATTTCTAATCTGGTGCTTCCGGGTTGGTGTATGATAGTTAACTATAGGGATTCTCCAAGAGGTAGAATCTGGATTTTATGGGACCCTCAGAAGATCAGTGTCACAGGAATTCAGGAGGATGGCCAATCTCTTCATTGCAGTATTCACAATCCTGTAGGAGATCTGATCTGCCTTCTCACTGTGGTGTATGGTTCTAATGGTCTGGACCAAAGAAGAACAATGTGGCAACACATACAAAACCTTGCTACTGGTATTACTGATCCTTGGCTGGTTGCAGGTGACTTCAATGCTGTGTTGTCTGTCAATGACAGACAGTCATGTACCCAAGTTAAGCAAGCTGAGACTCTGGATTTCATTCAATGCATTCAACTGGCTGAATTATCAGAGCTTCCTTGGAAAGGGGACTTCTTCACATGGACTAATAAACAAACTGGTAATGAGAGAGTTTGTAGTAGATTGGACAGAATATTTTGTAATTATGACTGGATGATTAAATGGAGTCATGTACAGACTGTGTATGACCCTCCTTTGATCTCTGATCATAATCCAATGGTGCTTACTTTGAAGGAAGATATTACTATCAGGAAGGCACCCTTCAAATTCTACAATGCATGGGCTAATCACAAGGATTTTCAACATATCATCAAGGCATATTGGAGGAGTTCTGATCAGTGCACTCTTAAGATGATATGGAACAACCTCAAGGCACTTAAACCTGTTCTAAAAACTCTGAATGTTAGAGAATTTAAGAACATCACACAGAAAATTGAATCTAGCAGGGAGGAACTAAAAGTCATCCAGCACCAGATGAGCTCACAATTTGCTGATGATTTGCAGGCTAAAGAAAAGGATCTGCTATTGAAGCTGGAGAAGTGGTCACTGATTGAAGAAAGTATCCTTCAACAGAAATCCAGAGCCAAATGTATACAATTGGGAGATTTAAACAATAAGTACTTTCATGCTGTGTCAAAAGAAAGGAATCAGTACAAAACCATTACTGAACTGGTTACTGCAGGAGGCATCAAACTTACCCATCCAGATGACATTAGAGATGAAATCAGGAACTTCTATAAGTCTTTAATGGGGTCATCAGCTCCCTCCCTTCCAGCAATTAATAGGTTATACATGGATAATGGTCCAAAGCTCACTCACTATCAGCAGCAGCAGTTAGCAGCAGATGTGTCTATTGATGAAATTGTAGATAGCCTAAAATCCATTGGTGATCATAAAGCACCAGGGATTGATGGTTATAATGTTGTTTTCTTTAAACAGACCTGGTGGCTCACTGGCAATCAAATCACCAGGGCAGTTCTGGAGTTCTTCCAATCTGGTAAGATGTATAAGCCAGTTAATTGTGCCTCCCTTACACTGATTCCCTAAAATTCCTAACCCTCAGTCAGTCAAGGAATTTAGACCAATTGCCTGTTGTTCAGTTCTATATAAGATAATATCTAAGATACTGGCCAACAGATTACAGAAATGCATGGCTTATATCATCAGTGATTCCCAGGCAGGTTTCATTCCAGGAAGGAGGGTGGCTGATAATGTTATTTTAGCACATGAGTTGATCAAAGACTATGCTAGAACCAAGGTGTCCCCTAGGTGTATGATTAAAATAGACTTACAGAAGGTTTATGATTCTGTTGAGTGGATCTTCTTGCAACAAGTGATGGAATCTTTACACTTCCCAGGCAGATTTATAAGGTGGATTATGGAATGTGTCCAAACAGTGAGCTATTCAATCATGGTTAATGGGGAAACTACTGAACCCTTTCAAGCAGCTAAAGGCTTGAGGCAAGGTGACCCAGTCTCTCCCTTCTTATTTGCTATAGTGATGGAATACCTTAGCAGGCCTCTTGTGGAACTAAAGAAAAATCCAAACTTCTTATTCCATCCTGGTTGTAAAAGGTTAAATATTACTCATCTTAGCTTTGCAGATGATCTACTGTTATTTGCCAAAGGAGACTTGAAGGCTGTCACAACCATGTTCAGATACTTCTCTCAATTCACTGAGGCTTCTGGTATGATTGCTAACCTGAGTAAAAGTTCTGTCTATTTTGGAGGTGTCTCTCCTGATGCACAACAACACATTGTCAATCATCTTGGGTATATATATGGAGAGTTACCTTTCAAGTATTTGGGAGTTCCTTTAACTACCAAGAAAATGTCATTACTACAATGGCAACCATTGGTGGATAGGGTTACTGCCAGGATCACATCCTGGACTGCTAGAAAATTATCCTATGCAGGGAGAGTTCAGCTGGTGTAGTCAGTCATTTTTGGTATACAAGCATACTGGGCTCAGCTTTTTCTTATTCCTTCAAAAATACTAAAGATGCTGGATGCAGTTTGTAGATCCTATGTTTGGACAGGTTCAGCCAACATATCCAAAAAATCATATGTAGCCTGGGACAAGGTCTGCCTGCCTAAGTCTGCTGGGGGTTTAAATATTATGAATCTGTTATTATGGAACAAAGCTGCAATCATGAAACTTGGATGGGATCTGGCCAATAAGAAAGATGTTCTATGGATAAAATGGATACACTCTAAGTACATAAAACAGCAACAATTTCAGTCCCTAACCATTCCTAACCAAGCCAGTTGGATGGTTAGGAAGATCATTGCTGCTACTGTTACATTGCAGCAGTCACAGATGCTACAACAACCAGCTTGCTCTATCAAGAAACTTTACTTACAACAGATTGGACAATTGCCAAGAGTAGTGTGGAAGAACCTCACTATCCAAAACTATGCTAGACCTAAGGCAGTCTTCAATCTCTGGCTGATATTACAGAATAGGCTGCCTACAATGGATAGACTGGAACAGTGAAAACTCAATGTGGACAACACATGTACACTTTGCCAACAAGATAAGGAGACTAGGGATCATCTGTTCTTCTCATGTTCATTCACTTCCTTGCTGAGACACCACACTTTGCAGAGGACTGGAGTAACTCAAGACAATTACCAGAATTGGGAGCAATACATACAGTGGATCATAACCAAGTCTAAAGGGAAATCTGGTCGAGCTCAAATGATTAAAATGGTCTTTGCTGAAATGCTATATAGTATTTGGTTAGAGAGAAACTCAAGATTATTCAATCACACATCCTGTTCCAGTGATCATCTACTTAGAAGCATTGCTTATACATGTCATGTTAGGAGTCCCCCTAAAGTTAGTCTACACCTTCTGCATTATCTCCTGTAATTAGAAACATAGGTGCAGTAAATGTAGATGCTAGCTAGTTTTTATTATAGATGATAGTAAGTTGTGTATAGCTGAACTATGGCTTTGTAAAGAAATACCTTTGGTGATTAATACAACAAATTTAATTACCAAAAAAAAACTACAATAATAGAATTCATAACCAATAATGGAAATAGGACGAAGGAAGTGAAAAACTCGTAGAAGAATTCTCCGCCTTGTTCCTAATGTGTTATTGCCTCCTTATGTCGAATTCCCACTAAAAAACATTCAACCCCTTCTTTAGGGTGTATTTATAGGCTAGGTCTTGAATCCAAATTCGAATCAGAGTCTTTAAATTCTCGAACTCTTGACCACCGGGCTACAAACATTGCGAGGTCAGGCTTATAGCGTGGCCAACCTGGCTATGTCTGGCCTGTAGTGTGACAAGCTAGCTACAGAGCTGGCTACGCTTGGCATGCAGATAGGTTTAGGTGCTTTTTGTGTTTCTGTGCTATTTTCTTATTTTTTCGTTCCTTTTGTACATTTTATATTCGATTCTTTCTTCCGATGCTCTTATATATAAAATAAAATAAATTAGCTCAAAGATCACAAAATTAACTATCAAACCAACAAAATATAAGACGAGAAATGTACTAAAATATCTAGCATTTTTGTCAAACATCAATAACAATAACACTAACACATTAATTAAAAGTTTGTGTGGGTTGAAAAAGAATTAGTGGGGCTTATAGGTGACCAGTGGGTGGGCCGGGCCGGGTCCGGGTCCAAATTTTATGACCCGTCCGGGTCCGGGCCGGTCCGGTCCGGGTTCAATTGGGGGCGGGTTGCAATTGGGCTGGGTTGAGCCGGTCCGGGCCGGGCCAGGCCGGGTTAATCTTTTTTTTTTTTTTTTGAATTACGTATAGTATAAATATTAAGTTATATTAATACTTTGTAATAATTGAATGAACACAACAAAAGATGGGGAAAAAATTGCACTTATTGCAAGTGCTACTTTATTTCTTAAATTCAAAATTTCAAAACTAAAATGTATCATAATTAGTTTACAATTTACATCAAATGGCTTGCATTGCAATAGCAAGTTCTTCCATATTAATATGAACCTCTGGACCTTCTTCTGGAGTGTTAAATTCGGATGGGTTTCCGTGCGTTAATATATCTCCAAGTTCTTCGTCTTCCGGGCTATCAAGATCTTCCTTTCCTTGATTTCTTCGTTCAGATCTTATCCAATCTCTTAGACACACTAAGACTTCCAAAGCATTGCTTCCCAATGAGTGCCGCGTGTCTCCAAGTTGTTGTCTTGCTTGGCTAAATGCACTCTCGGATGCAACAGTGGAAATTGGGACATTCAGGACATCCCGCGCCATAGCGTAAAGAACGGGAAATTGCTTTGAATTTTCCTGCCACCAGCCTAACGGTGAAAATTCCTTGCTGCGAGGCTCCTTTTGCTTCTGCAAGTAAAATTGCAGTTCATCTATATTCCTACTACTACTTTGAGTGTTAGAAAAAGTTGAAAAAATATTAAAACTATCAAAGCCTTCATCATCATCTCCGACTACATTAGAAGTGCTACATTGCATAGTGGGATTTGCAGCAGTTGAAGCACGAGCATTATCACATTGAGTTGCATAATAAGTATATAGATATTGTAAATGTTCATTTAGTTGGTTCATAGATTCATACAAATTTGGGCTTTCAGTAGGCCCAATCTCCATATAATTGTATAAAGCATTCATTAATTGTTGACAATCAGACATTTTAATTGAAGGATTTAAAACTGCACCAATTAAGTAAAAATGAAATATTTGAGTTTTAAAACTGCACCAATCTCTTATTCTAGATTGTCTATTATTTCCCTGAATTACTCCAACAGCTCTTCTAACTAGAGTAATCTCAGTTGAAAATAAATCGAGCCCACTTTTAACAATTAAATTGTAAACATGACATGCACATCTAACATGAAAAATATCATCAAGAGGTGGATGTAAATTCAATTTTAAAATTGAAACTGCAGCATTGTTGTTTGAAGCATTATCAAAAGACATACACAAAACTTTTTGGTTTAGATTATAAAATTCGACAACTTCAACAATTGTACTACTAATAAATGTTGCAGTATGACTCTGATCTTCATCATATTTAAAAGCAATAATACGTTTTTGCATACAAGTATTGTCATCTATCCAATGACATGTAATTGTTAAATAATCATTTCCATTTACAGCATGGCCAATATCAGAAGTTAGACATACTCTAGAAGGAAGGTGACTAAACAAATAACGTATGTATGTTTGATATTGGCCGTGAAGTCTAAAGATGTCAGATCTACAGGTACTTCTAGGGATACCTTTAAACATAGGGTTGTATATCCTTTGAATATACGTAACAAGATAAGAGGAAGAAGCAAAAGAAAAAGGTAGACAACCCAAAGCGATCATTTTCGCTAATTCCTCTCGATCTCTCATTTTATCATATTTTAGGAGACCTGCAGTAGTAGGGTTACTGGTTGTTTGACTTCCATCCCCATTAACCCCCCATTCTATAGGATGATAATTTTGCATATGTCTAATTAGTGTGCCAGTCCCCCCTAAATTACCTCCGGTCAAATGTTTAAACGTTTCGTTACAAAGTCTGCACTTAACTCTATCACTATCTTCTATCTCATCAAAAAATTTCCAAACAGGACTTCTTTTTCTACGATTAGATTTAGAAGTTGGAGCGACTGGTGGTCTTCTACCCCTTGTTGCACTAGCAACTCCAACTCCAATACTACCAACATTTGCACTAGTAGGTGTAGGTGGTATCTCATCTTCTATTCCAATTTCGTTATCTTCTATTCCGAAATCTTGGTGTAATTGTTCATAATCAATATTTACATCTTGCAAATTAGGCGATGATTCAGAAACATGTGTTATTGGTTCATTATTACTATTACTACCAGAAGCTACAGGACTTTTTTTACTACTTCCACTACCACTTCCACTCCTACCAGTAACTTTTCTACACGCTCTTTTAGCAGCATTCAACATATTGGAAAATTTAATATATAAGCTAAAATCAAATATGCAATTAAAATATTAAATAAGAGAAAGAGTTGGAGAGAGTGCACCGAATTCGACAATAAATTGAGCACTTGAACAGTTGAACTTCAAGAATGTTGAACACTTGAACTTCAAGAATCAAGCTTCGAATGCCGATTTCCAAATAAGAAATTACGATAAATTAAATTCGGGAAAATAAAGACAATAAAATTATGAAAGTAGAATATGAATTCTTGAAAATTGAAGAGAAGAGAGTGATTGATATTTGCTAATTTGAGAATTGAGAGAGAGATAAATAATTTTGAGTGAGGAAATGAAGAAGAGGGGAGGGTATTTATAGATTTTTAGAAGGGTTATTAATGTAATTTAATAAAAACAAAAAAAAAACAAAAAAGGGCCAAAAATGCAAAAAGACCCGTTGGCCAACGGTTCTGGACCGTTGCCAACGGGCAAGTGGGCCCCAGCAGCTAAAAAAAATTTTTTTTTTTTTAAAAAAAAAAATTTTACCGTTATAACCGGTCCGGGCCGGTCCGGGTTGGCCGGTTCGCCCGGTATTTCTCTTTCCGGGCCGGTCCGGTCCGGGTTAATTGCCCGGTAAGGCCTTACGTCCCAACCCCCTCCCCCCCCCTAACCCCCCCCGGCCCCCCCCCCCCCCCCCGCGCTAAACCGGTCCGGTCCGGGCCGGTTTTGACCGGGCCGGTCCGTGCCGGTCCCGGGTCAACCCGGCCCGGTTGACACCCTTAGTGGGGCTTGAAGTTTGTAGGATTAGGTTGATCCAAGAAAAATATTTTTATAAAGGAAAAAAAGAAAAGTGAAGATTAGAAATGGATAATCCCAAGAAATGGTGAGTCATCTCCACGTGATTGAAAGGTAAACCAAATCCTTAACCTCTTTTTTACAGGGGATACGTGGTCGTTTTGATGCTTTCCCAAGTTTCTGTTGGACCATTCAACTTCCTCTTCCCTTCAAAACACTCTCATCTTCTCTTGTTGAAGTTGCCCCTACTATTAATAAATTAGATGAGCATTTTTAAGAGTTTCACAAGTCCTTTCGTATTTTTCCTTTTTCAAAAAATGATTAGACTTTATATGAAATTATAAGATTAAATAGTTTTAAATATAATAATTATGATATTATTTTCAAATTTAAAAAGAAAAATATATCATATAAAATAAGATTGGAAGATGATAGATATATATTTTTTGTTTTTTGATTAAACCTTTTATGTAATTATTTATAATGTCATCATTCTTTATGTAGGATGTTATACTTCTATTGAAAAAGACCATTAATTTCAAATACTTTTTCCAATTTTAATTTCGATTTCAGATATGATCAGAACGCCTAATTAAAAATAGAGTTGGATGCATACGTATCCTCCACGGATAATTGAGAAAAGGCAAAACAAATTAAAGAAAATTATGAAAGAACGAATATTGAAGCTAATATCTTGTTTTACCAAAGAACAAATATTTTGATAAATATTTATTGGACTTGAAGCAAATTTAAGGAATACTATTACTCATGCCTAGGGAAATGAAAGATTTAGGCGTTTGGACGTAAAAATTGTAAAATTCGAAAAGATGATCAAATAAAAATGATATTTGAAATTTACAGTTAGATTTGGACATAAATTTCAGTTTAATTTGTTTTTAAAATTTTGTGAATGATTTGAGTGAAAATTTTAAAAAATAATTCATCAAAAGTTATATTCAAACGCTGACTAAAAATCAATTAAATTTTTATATTTAATCCGAACGGTGGAACGCCTACCCCTGCGTGATTACACAAAAAAATTCTTCGTTTAAATTAATTTTAACTTAGTGTGCAAGAAAATGATTTTCACTAGTTTCTAGAATATGAAAAACGAGGTTGAGAGTAAATCATGGAGGAGAGAGAGAAAGAAAAGTTAGGACAAAGATCTAATAAAATCTTATCTTAAGAAGATAATGAGTAATGGGACCCACAACGGCCAAATTTGTAGCTTTAGACTTTTTACATTCTTAGGGTTTGGATAAGCCTATTATGGCTACTTGGTCCTTACTCAATATCTGTACTACGTTTTCCTGTTTCCTTTTTTAAAGCAAAGAAAGTTAAAGATTTGAATTATCTATTAATATAAACTGTAAGCGTCAAAATTACTCACATATGAATTATTTAATGAGAATATAATATAGTCGATATTTTAGTTAGTGGAGTGCATCCCCACATAAACATAAGTATATTTATAAAATAAATATTGTTCGCAATATTTTTTTGAATTTAAAAATATCGTATTGTGTGGTGGATATTATTTGCACAAATTGTATTTTTTCCTTTGCACTCGAAGGTCAAAACTTTTTTTGCCTATAACACACCAACAAGACTTAAGTCTTTATTCTTTATTTCTTCTTCTCCTTTAATAATTGAGAGTATTTTATAAGAGAGTTGAGTGTTGGGAAATACTTGTGTGATCCTTTCTTTGGAATGATCTTGTGAGGTTATTTTCTCGGGATTATTTGTGATTAATTAAAGTATTTACTTTAATTTTATACGCTATAAATTATACTCTTGTTGTTATAGTGAATTTGCTCATCTCTACTTGTGGACGTAGGTCATACTGACCGAACCACGTTAGATTGGTATTTTCTTTATATGCTTTAATTGTCATTATTATCAACTTGCATTGCATTTATTATTGTCATTAAAACATTGTTTGGCTAAATTGCGGAGTACTCATGTTCCCGATCCTCCCAAATTGGTATCTAAGTCGAATCTAACAGAGCTAGTTTCAATAGCCAAAATGACTCTAATAAAGACCTACGTTGAAAAATTTGATCGAAGAGCAAACTTCGGAATGTAGCAATTAAAGATGGAAGCTATCCTAATGCAGTATAGCTTAGACTTGGTGTTGCAAGAAAATGAGAATAAGCCGGATAAAATGATAGGCGAGGAGTTTGTCGTCATAGATACAAAGAAAAAATCAAGCATCATCTTAAATCTCTCAAATGAACTTTTACGTGAAATTACAGTAGAAACCATAGCCAAAGGCATATGGATAAAATTGAAAACCTTATATATGAAGAGGACAGTGAACAATAGATTTTACATGATCAAGCAGAAGCTTTATACAATTTATATAGGTGAAGGTACCTCTATTCTCTCTTATCTTGATAAGTTTGATTCTATTCTTATAGATTTGAGCAATATAGATGTAATTAAAGATGATGATCAAATTGTGTTACTGCTTTGTTGTATACCCCCATCTTTTAAGCATATAAGAGATAATATGCATTATGTAAACGATAATATATCTTTTAAAGATTTTTAATCTATCTTAAAATCAAAAGAACATATAAATAGTGATATTATTGAGGAAAGCTAGTAGAACTCAAGCGGAAGTTGGCCTGTTTGTTATGGGAAAATCCGACTCAATATCCAGATACAATAATTTAGAGTGTCGCTATTGTTATAAGAAAGGTCACATTATCTCATAATGCAAACTGAAAAATAAAGAGAAGTGCATGAAAATAAAATAAGTACAAAAATACTGACATCGCTAAAGCTAGTGTGGCAACTGATGAGATTGAGAGAACTATATTTTTAATAACTGAAACTAGTTTCATATTAGACAATGAGTGAATTTTAAATTTCGATTATTCATATTATATGTGTCTTAGCATGAACTTGTTTTCTACATATGATTAAGCCGAACGTGGAGTTGTCCAACTGGATAACAATGTTACTTGTAACTTCATTGAAAAAAGTATAATTCAAACCAGAATGCACAAATGGTGCGATGAGAATTTTCATCGATATTAGATATGTTCTTGAGTTGAAGAAAAATCTAATCTCTTCGGGTACTTTAGAATCCCTTGGGTGCAAATTCATAGGTGAAAATGGAGTTCTGAAAAATTTTCAAGGTGCTCTTGTGATCATAAAAGCACACAAATCTGGATCATTGTATACTTGATTAGGATATAATGTTATGTGACCCTGCAACAGTTTCAGTATTAGACAACTTGTTTGATTTAATTTGATGGCATTAAATTTTGACACATGCCCATTGAGGGTTTTGCGGGTGGATCAAATTTACTATATCAACTAAAATTAGGCCAAGACGAAAATTTGTATTATGGTCAATATTTTGACTAGTGGAGTCCATCTCACATAAGCATAAACAAAGTAGACCTTGTTGGCCATATTCTTTGGGACCCAAGAATATTACATTTTATGGAGGATTGCATAAGTTGTATATTTTCTTTTACACTTTGGAGGCAAGGTTTGTTTGCCTATAAAAAGAAATGTAATTGGTTTATTTTAGACACACCAACAAAATTTGAGTTTTCATTTCTTTTTTCTTCTCCTCCTTTAGTAACTGAGAGTATTTTGTAAGCGAGTTGAGTGTTGGAAAATACTTGTGTAATCCCATTTTTTTAGAGTGATCTTATGATGTTATTTTCTCGGGGGTATTTGAAATTTATTAGAGCATTTACTCTAATTTTGTACTCTTGTTGCTACAGTAAATTTTCCCCTCTTCTCTCCGCTAGTGCACGTAGGTCACACTGATCGAACTATGCTAAATTGGTGGCTTCTTTATATGCTTTAGTTATCGTTGTTATCAACTTATATTGTCATTGTTATTATCATTATAACATTATTTGGTTAAATATCACGCTACTCGAATTTCCAATTCTAACAGAGAATTAATACAAAAAAAACAATAAAAACAAAATCGTTTTTTTAATAACAATATCAGCTAAAAATTGTGTGTTTTTAACTGGTCCAAATTTATATAACTGTATATAATTTTTTGATTTTGTCATCCATTACACTTTCGATCTATTCCTGCCTTGTATCGTCTTGCAGGTGTAATTATCATTAGCGAAACACTATCGTGAAATGTTTGAACTCAACGTGTTAAAAAAAATGGTAATAGTTTTTACGCAGGAAAATAATATTATATAATTTTTCTTAAAATAATAATTAAAATATATATATATACACACATTATATATATTATATACAAAAATTATATATTTTTTAACTATCAATATAAATAGTTCCTGGAGGGGCCTAACTAATAATACCCCTTTTTATGCCCTCCAATTTTTGAATATGTATTTTAAAAATTACTTTCATATTAAAATATCATTAAGTGTTAAGGGAAAAGGTATACTTTTTCTCGTGAGTTAATAAGAATAGGAAAAGTTGCTCTCGCGCACCCCACCCTTTTTTCCATAAATTTTAGCCACGTTATTACTCTATACATAAGGAGAAGTCAAATACAAAATTTAATTGTTTGGTAGTACAATAAAGAAATGGTTGGATAAAAACCAACCAAAAGTAGCCACATTTTTATTATTTTGTCCAATTGGTATTTAAGATGTCTCCTTTAGGGGCAATCCCTCACAATTCTTCTTCAATCTCTCATAATAATGCAATTTAATCATCATTTCTTATGGCCCATACATATATTTTTCAATCACTATCCATCCTATCTAATGTTTCCTATGGAATAACCAGTTGGTTTTCTTCCTACACGATTCTAATTTTCTTACCATTAATTATGACATTGCTTACCATGGAATTAAATGGATTTACAAGTTTTATAACCAAACATTAGTTTTGAAATAAAGTGAAAAATTATTCTTAAAAAAAAGTGAATAAAATTCATGTCCAAACGGATTCTAATAATCACTCAATTTTGATTATTGAAGAGCGAAAAGTTACAACTTTTGAGTACTAAAACTAAAGTAAATAGATATTAATCCCTCCGCTTCATATTGTTTGAGGTAGTTTGATTCGGCACGAAGTTTAAAAAAAAGACTTTTAAAACTTGTGGTCTTAAACGATTAAGGGGTAAAAGGTTTGTAGGATCATATCATTTATGTGGCTATAAAAGCTTCTCATTAAAGACAAAAAAAGTAAAATAAAGTGTTTAAAGTTGAATTATTTCTAAATTTAATAATATGTTTATTTTGAAACAGACTAAAATAATATCTCATTTAATATGAAACGAAGTAACCATTTTTGTTTTCTCTGGGTGTTCTCCCCATTTTAAACTAGTTTGTGCAACTACAAGTCAAAAGAGAAACAGTCATATTCAACAAACAACCCTCAAGTCCTCACTTTGTTCAATGAGCATCATTTTTATGAAAATACAAATTAATAAATTAGATAGTAATAACAATAATATATTCAATAAAATCACACAATAAAGTTTGGAAAGATAAAGTGTTCGTAGATTTTTTCTTATCATACGGAGTTAAAGAGGTTTTTTTATAGACATTGGTTCAATGAAAAACGATTTCAAAATACAATAATAATAATAATCCAGTATAATCCTATTAATGGGGTTTGGGAGAGTAGTGTGTACGTAGACCTTACTCACATTCAGAGATAAAAAGATTGTTTTCAATATATCATCGGTATCCTTACCTTCAAATATTTCCCACTTTATTTTTAAAGTGATTCGAACGCACAATCTATTAATTAGAAGTGGAAGGTGACTCGATTCCAAAATAAATTTAAATTAAGAATGTAAAAAAATCATGTCGAAATTACTGACAAAAATAATATGATAATACTAATAAAATAATGGGAAAAAAATATAATACGATAGTATTAGTAAAAGAAATACAATAGTAAAGGAGTTATGTTAAATTGCTGGCGGAAAGAAAAGTATCAACAACAAAGATAGTAAGCTTAGCCTAAGGAACAACATCATCAGGTAGTTATAGAAATGGAGAATATAATAACAAGAGTGCAATAGTAATACTACGGATAAGACGCAAAGGAAGCAATAAAAGGTACTCCAAGCTAAAGCCATGCTATCAGAAAAGAGAGAAAATACGCGGATACCTGTTAGCCTTCTATTTTAATCCTAACATTCATACTTTCATATTTTGGATCATGGCCTCTAAAAGTTAAAAATATGTCATGATAATTAATCATTTTTTCTTCGATACTTTTTTCATCTACCTCTACATTTTTTAGATTTGCCACTGGTAACCTCTCTCGCCTTTTCACTAAGGCATTTGCATATCTCATCTTCACATGCTCGAATGTATTTGTGATGATTGAAATGATCATCACTTGTTTTAAATCAAATTATGTTCTTTTGTGATCTTGAAAATCTCATTTAGAGTCGCATCAATTTGTGTGCGCAGTCTGGACGCGTAGCAGGAAAGCCTAAATATTAAATTCTGTGAAAAATATTAAAATTTTGATTTTAAATTAAATAAATTTGACTTTGGTCAATATTTTGGATAAACGGACCCAAATCCGTAATTTGAATGTCCCGAAGGGTCCACAGAAAAATATGGGACTTGGGCGTATGCCCGAAATCGAATTCCAAGGTCCCTAGCCCGAGAAATAATTTTTTCTGTAAAATTATTTTCTGAAATTGTTTAAGGAAATTGAAAATAAAATTTGATTAGAACATGTTAGTATAGGGCCCGTATTTTGGTTCCGACACCCGGTACAGGTCTTATACATGGTTTAAGTCATTCCTGTAAATTTTGGTTAAAAACGAATGTCGTTTGACGCGATTCAGACTTGAATTACTAAATTTGATACTTGATAAAGTTTGAAAAAAGTTCTTGATTTTGAGGTTTCATTCATTGTTATTGAGGTTATTTTGGTAATTTGATTGCACAGATAGGTTCGTATGATGTTGCTGAGTTAGTACCTATATTTGGTGAGGAGCCCCAAAGGCTTGGGTATGTTTCAGGAAGTTTTGAGTTTAAGAAAAGTTGAAGATTTTCTGCGGTCAGTGCCCAGGGATTTTACCCTCTGCGTTCGCATGGTAGCCCTCGCGAACGCGTAAAGCAAAGATCCCAGGTTCCCAGTTTCTTCTTCGCGAACATAAAGGTTGAGACGCGAACGCGAAACTATGGAGGGAGACCCGACGCGAACATGTCCTTCCACTCGCGAACACGTAAGGTTGAGGGGAGGTTACCAAGTTGTTCATCGCGAACGCGAACGCGAGGCTCGAGCAGTTCCCACTTCATGAATGCGAGATGTTCGCCACAAACGCGAAGGCTATAGCAGCCTGATCCATCGCGAACGCGATGCACATTTTTGCTCAATTATTTTAAAGTCCCAAAACAGAACCTATTACGAGATTTTCATAAAAATTCATAAACCCTTTCTCCTCAAAAGCTCTTAGGCGATTTTTGAAACACTTCTTCACCAAAACTTCTTGGGTAAGTAATCTTTAACTTGTTTTCTTCCATTGTCATTAACATCTATTAGGTTTCTAGGCCTAAAACATGTGATCAAAGGTAGAAAATTAGGGATTTAGGTAGACTTTGTTTTGGGGTCGAATTATGAAACTAATTATATATTTGGGCTCGTAGGTGAACAGGTGATTTGATTTTGGTTGGGACCTTGTATTTTGACCAAGCAAGCCCGGGGTCGATTTTTGAGTTTTTGGAAAGAATGATAGGAAAGCAATGATTAGGCATTGGATTCGAATTGTTTAGCATTTATTGATGATATGAAGTCATTTATGTATATGTACAATTGAATTAGTGCTAAATTCAAAAGGGAAAGCGGTGTTCGAGGCTTGAGTTGGCATAAAGTTCGAGGTAAGTGTTTGGTCTAACCTTAGCTTGAGGGATTAGGAGTTGAGTCCTATTTGTTGTGTGATAATTGTTGAGTACGATGTATAGTCATGGTGACGAGTATCTATACGTTGGTGTCAAGCATGACCGTGGGTCTAATATTGTGATTTTCATGACTACATTGTATTATTCATGCCTTGGTGAAGATTTATATTTGTTGTGTAAAGTTGTGGAAAGAATTGTGACCTATGAAAATTGAGGAGCGTTGGCTCCAGTCGAATAATGAATTGTGAAAATATAAGTGATAATTGAACTCTGGAGTATTGGCTCGAGTTGTGAAGTAAAAGTGAGAAAGAGAGGAGATCATAATGTTAACCCCCTTGTTGAGTTGTGGTTCCCTTGCATTGTGTACTTAGTTGATATTACGGATGCTTAGGTTGATGATTCCTTGTGTTAGATATTGTAATAAGTTTAGTTATAGCTAAAATAGTTAGATGTTGAAACGAGATTGGTTATAGCTGAATTAGTTAGGTGTTGTAACAAGTTAAATTATCGTTGAGGTAGTTAGGTGTCGGAACGAGTTTGATTATAGTTGAGGCAGTTAGATGTTGGAACAAGTTTGGTTATAGTTGTTTGTCCATTTCCGGGATAGTATTGACCTTATTGATCCCTTGTCGGGAATCTTGTTATAATCGCAACAATATTATATATGGATGGGTTGCACGCAGCAACAGTTTTATATATGGATCGGATTGCATGCTGTAACAATATTATATATAGATTAGGTTGCACTCCGCAATAATATTATATATGGACCGGGTTGCACGCCGCAACAATATTATATATATGGATCTGGTTGCACACCGCAATAATATTATATATGGATCGGGTTGCACGCTACAATAAGATATAATTAAATTGGAATAGGTGGTACGCCTACCACAAAATGTAATGAAATGGGAGCGGGTGGTACGCCTATCACGAGCTTTAATAAAATGGGAGCGGGTGGTATGTCTACCATGAGAATTAATGAAATGGGAGCAGATGATATGCCTACTAAGAGATATTAGAAATGGGATCGGGTTGCACGCTTGCAACGAGATGAGCATTGAAAGTGAAATCTGCCTTTATTTTCCTTATCTTTGATAGGGTTAAATTGTTGAATTCCTTATTATTCTCTTGAGGTTCTATATTATTTGTTATCCCCGAAGCATGATCTCCTCCCAGCTTTATTTTGTTAATTTCAGTCTATCTTTCTGTTGTGTGTGTGTGTATGTGTGTGTGTGTGTGTGTGTGTGTGTGTATATATATATATATATATATATATATATATATATATATATATATATATATATATATATATATATATATATATATATATATATATATATATATATATATATATATATATATATATATATATATATATATAACTGCATAGGTTTATCTGCCGTCTGCTCCTAGCCTCGTCACTACCTCGCCGGGGTTAGGCCAGGCACTTACCAACACATGGGGTTGGTTATACTGATACTACACTCTACACTGTGTGCAGATCCCGAAGCAGTGTTGGATCATAACAATAGATCGGGAGCTATCCTTCAATCCAAGACTCCAAGGTATTCTTGCTAGTGCCTGCAGGCCCGGCGTCTCTTCTATCCGTTTTTATGTTCTGTTGTCATTGTACTCAATATAGACTATGTCCTTTTCTTTCAAACAATTATTTGTAGTAATCCTAGACAATCCATGGATGTTGTGACATCAGGTTTTGGTTAGAGGCATGTGTTGGTCTTCAGGATATTTTGGTTTTATATTTCTTTAAGAATTCCGCTAAATTTCATATTCCGTTATTATTTAATTGTTTATCACCAGTTAAATGCAAGTTGTTACAAAACTTAAAATAAAAGAGTTAAGGATTTTTAAATTTCGTGGCTTGCCTAGATTCTATGAGTAGACGCCATCACGACTCCCGAGGGTGGGAAATCCGGACCGTGACAGTAACGACCCGACCGGTCGTTTTGAGAATTTGCACTTTGCTCAATAGTTTACATGCGTGAGTGAATTTTAACTTATGTGAATCGTCAATTTTGGTTTTAGGTTATTCAGGACTGATTTGGAAGGATATTTCTCAACTGCGGAGCTTTAAATTTGAAAGAGTTGATTGAGTTTGACTTTTTAATATTTGACCTCGGATTTAAATTTTAATGGTTCTGGTAACTTCGTTGGGTGATTTTGGACTTAGGAGCGTGTTTCAGATTGAGATTTGAAGGCAACAACAACAACCCACTATAATCCCACATAGTAGGGTCTGGGGAGGATAGTATGTACGCAGACCTTACCTCTACCCTGGGGTAGAGAGGCTATTTCTAAATAGACCCCCGACATCCTTCCCTCCAAGAACTTCCAACCTTTCTCTTGGGGAGACTCGAACTCACAACCTCTCGGTTGGAAGTGGGGTTTGCTTACCATCAGAGCAACTCCTCTTGTCACGTAGTTGAATTTAGCTCGAAATGGCGAAAATTGAATTATTTAAAAAGTTTGACAGAGAGTGAACTTTTTGAAATTGGGGTCGGATTTCAATTCCGAAAGTTGAAGCAAACCCGTAATTTCAAATTCGACTTGTGTGTAAAATTTGACTTTAATCGAACATGATTTGACGGGTTTCAGCATCTGTTGTTAAAGTTTGAAGCGTCAAGTTCATTGATTTTTGGATTAAGGTATGATTCGTCGTTTCGATATTGTTATGTTTGTTTTGAGTGTCGAGTCAGTCTGTGTTATGTTATGGGACTTGTTGATATGTTTGGACGTAGTTCCGAGGGGCTCAGGTGAGTTTCAGATAGGTTTGAGTTGTGTTGCGCACCTCTTTTTTATGTTTTGACGTTGTCTCCTCAAGCATAAATAGTACTACATTCAGCAAATGACCTCCAATTTGTGTTTTTATTTGAATCATTAGATCTATATCGTAATTATGGAGCCATGGCAAAAAGAATCATGGAATTTGGACATCATTTGAGGAGTTTATGGTCATTTTACTAAGAATTGAGTTGCCAATTTTGTCAGACTAATTACGAAATTGCAATTAACTTTGTATTTAAACATCTGCACGATTTTCAAATATTGAAACCAACATATTTACTTATATATAAGGTCAAATGGAGTGATTCAAGAGCTTAACTTGACTAAAATTTCACAAGGATCCCATTGGAGGTATTAAAAGCAAGTTTCGAGATTACTTGGCAAAAGAAACAAGGCAAATCAATGTTAAAACGAAGGTTTTATTCATTTAACATATTTTGAGGGGAGCTCGAAATTGGGTATTCATTTAGGCGATTTTTGCCATATAAATTGGGATAAGTGTTCTCTTCGTTATATTCCATGAATCTATCTTCCATTTTAGCTTTTGGTTGATGAATTTTAAAGAGGTAATTCAAGGTTTTGGCCTAATGTTTCATAATATGAATTTTTGAGTTTTGAATATCGATTTGGATTCAAAATTGAGTGAATATGGTGGAACTCATAATTGAATGGGTTATCGGATTTTGTGAATTTTTTCGGGTCCCGAGGCTTGAGATCGGGTGTGATTTTTGACTGAATTTGGAATTTGATCTAGGATTCAATCTTTATCATTTGGAATTTTTTCTTGGGATGTATTTTATGTATTTGAGTTGCTTTTGGCTATTTTTGAGCCGTTCGGAGGTCACTACGCGCGTGACAGCATTTTTAGAGCACGTTTGGCTTGCTCGGTATTGTAAAGCTTGTCCAAGGTAAGTGTTTTGACTAACTTTGTTGAGAAAATTTTTCCTTCTATTTGCCATTGTTTGATACATATGGAGGTGATACATATATGAGGGGACAAGCGTATATGTATATGACAGAGTTAATCATGCTCGGGTGGTGGTGGATTATGTTACATTTATATTTGTTGAATTTCGTGACCTCCTGCTCCATGCCTTACTTGACTCTTAGATACTAAAGACACAATATTAAATGATGGAAATCAAGATCAGCTTATTATAACTTGATCAAAATTGACGAAAATTCTAAGAATACATTGATGTGTCTAATTTGATCATCTCTATGCGAAATCATTACAACATTACTACGGCCAATATTCTTGAGATACTAGACTCTATAAGTGTATTGTTGATCATTTGTGTGAGATTTGTGAAAGTATTCGAATAGTACGGATGTTGAGGATTGTTGAGTCATTGTTGACTTGAAGTTGTCACTGTGATTTATTTGGAATATTCGTTAAAATACTCTCATTGATGTTATTTATATTTCTTTCCTTGTTGTCATTTTATAGATATGCTTGATAAGGAAGAGTGTAAATCACGAAGGGTGATGTCGTGCCATTGTTTATATATTATCATGTGAGGGAGAGTGTAAAGCACGAGGCGTGATGTCGTGCCATATTATTGAGAGTAAAAGCACGAAAGGTGATGTCGTGTCATGTTAGGAGAGTGTAAAGCACGAAGGTGATGTCATGTCATTTTATTTATATTATTATGCTTTTATATCATCGTGAGGTCATGGCACGATGGGTGTTTCCGTGCAGACGGGGATGAGGGACATGAATTATGTTGTGATTTGGGGTATTCATAAAACCCCGAAAGACCGAACCAAAACAAAAATCAAACCAAACCGACAAAAAAATCGATACTTTTTAGGTTTGATTTGGTTTTGGTTTTAAATTGAAAAAACCGATCAAATGTGATTTGGTTTGGTTTTAATAAAAAATAACCCGAAAAAATCCTACCAAATTGGCTATTATATATATTTTTATATAAAGTTCAAATTTTATGGTACACATTAGTCATTTGCATTTTTAGTCTAGTTCTTTGCTGTTATAATAATCTGATTCTTCACCTTTACATTCTAGTTATTGATAGTTTTCTTTTGCTATGTACAAGAATTTATTTTATGTTAAAAATAATCGATTTTTAATTGAGTACTCAAATTATTCATCACTATTTGATTCAATTATCATCAATATATCTTGGTAAATGATAGATTTCTCAAAGAACAATTGATAACAGTATTACATTGAAAATGTAGTCGCCAGAATATGTGTTTGGTAGTGTATGCCTCATATTTAAGAACAAACCGATAAATAATCGAAAAACCGACAACAATCGAATGGATAAAAAACCGACTCAATTGGTTTGTTTTGGTTCTAATATTTAAAAAATCGACTTACTTAGTTTGGTTTCTTTTTAAGGAGAAATCAACCTTACTGAACCATGAACACCCCTAGTTGTGATATTTGTTTCCTATGTATATGTTCATGTCTTTACCTTGAACTGTTATTGTCGCAGTCTCATATCTAATGTGATTTGTTGCTATTGTTTTCTCATTTATCTCTATATCAATTGTAGTTTTGTCGCTCATACGTTCTGTTTGTATAACTTGCAAATATCATGCCTATTTTCCTGCTTTTATAACTACATACGTTATATTTATTATGTTGCACTTTAGTGCAAGCCCTTTTTTCTATGTTAGTCATCCATGTCTCTACTTGTTAACTGCTAAAGATCATGCGTTTCCTTCTTATTTATTATACCTGTATTTAGGCATTCACCGTGCTAGTTAGTTGAAGTTGATATTCTTTATTTCCAATCTCTATCATCATTCACATGCTTTCCGCTTAGTCTTCTACGGTTGCCCATATGGTTGTCCTTGTTCATTATCGCTAATTGCGTATTTTCGACCTTGTAATTCATGTTATCGGTATTTCTATCATCTGATTAATTTTGTTATACATATATTGGGTGAGAATAAGGTAAAAGCACAAAGGATATTGCCGTGCAATTGACTTAATTAGGTACATCCCTCATGCTATGAAAGTTAAGAATTGACTATTGTGGTTTATTGGTATCATTCTAAGGAAATGATTGGTTGAGCTATTTGAGGATGCCAAATTAGATCTCTGTTAATGCTCGGTTATTGTTTTGTGTATTTATTTTTATGTATTCTTCTCTATTATAATATCGTATAGTTCTATTGCTCATTTGTAATGCATGTTTTATTAGTAAATGTCTTTTAGCTGAAAAGTATCGTCACTACTTCGACGAGATTACACAAAATACTTACCAATAGATGAGATCGGTTGTATTGAAACTACACTTTTGTACAAAGTGTGCAAATTTATGGAGTAGAGTTGCTGGTGAATGTGGGGTGCTGCTTTTGAATACGTTCGCGTATTCCCGATATAGCTAGCTCTTGTCTTAGGTAGCGTAGGTTTTGCTATTCTATTTATATATCTTTCAACAGAACGTGTATTTATTCGTACTAGCTTTGTATGTTTCAAGTCTTAGATGCTCATGAATCGTACTATCAGGTCTTGGGTCAATTTGTAAATATTCAGCTAATTCTTTATTATTTTCCTATAATCTCTTTTGAATTATATTTTTTGTTAGTTAGCTTACCTAGCAGATTGACTTAGATGTCATCACGACTAATAATTTTTGGATTGGGACATCGAGTCGTCTCATATACACTTCCCTCATTTTGTCCACCACAAAAGCCACTCCCGCCTAAATTTGACAACTACTCATAATACCAACACAAGTTTGAAACAATATTTGCAAATGATTGTTTTTTGGGGTGAAATTCCATTAGTATTAAATTTAGGGAAAAGAACAATAGTTAAAAAAGATTTGAATAATAATACATCAACAACGTCAAAGAATTTATCACCGTTTTATTTTTCGAAATCAATATTTGTCCATCAAAATTTTATATTTCATTTGAAGTTCAATTTCAAAAATTTTAAAAACTTCAAAAAATCAAAATTTTCACTTCAAATCACTCTCAAAAATTCAATAACTACTTCAAATTGTATTCGTATCCAAACATAACTTTAATTTTCAAACATCACTTTAACTTAATTTTTTAAATACTTTTTTTGAAATTTTACAATTCTTAAGTCCAAACTCCCACTCAATGTGTTATTAACATAATTACTTACTACTTGCTTTTTAAGAAACTTTATTAGTACATAAATATTTCTTGCACCCGAAGTCAAACTCTAATTAAAATGGTAATTGTTATAAATACACTTCTATTTAAGGTGAATGTCTTTAATTAGAGAGATTCTAGAGTTCTATTCTTGGTAGCTAAATCATCCTCCTCCCTATAAATAGAGGTGCTCTCTACCATTGTAAAACACTCCTAACATTCTCCAAGTATCAATAAGAAGAACTCTCTCTACTCTTCTCTCTATTGCTCTTGTTCTTGCATTATTGTTCTTGTCTTTTATATTATTTCATAACACGTTATCAGCACGAGACTCTACCGTCTCAAGAACCATTCTCGAGAAATCTAAGGTATTTTCCTCTTCCTAATTTAATTTTCGATTATGTCTGACATTACGAAAAGAAAGTTCGTTGCCCTTGAAATTTCGGGCAAGAACTATATGACATGGGTGTTGGATGCTGAAATCCACTTAGATGCTATGGGTCTCGGAGACACCATCAAAGATAGAGAAAAAGCATCCACCCAAGAATGTGCGAAGGCCTTGATTTTCTTGCGCCATCACCTTGATGAAGGTTTGAAGATTGAATATCTCACTGTCAAGGATCCACTCATCTTGTGGAACGGCGTAAAGGAGAGATATGACAACCTGAAGTTGGTCACTCTGCCACAAGCACGATATGATTGGGCTCATCTGAGGCTCCAGGACTTTAAGTCTGTTTCTGAATATAATTCTGCAATGTTCAGAATTACTTCTAAATTGAAGCTATGCGGAGATAAAATCTCCGATTATGATATGCTTGAGAAAACGTTTACAACGTTTCATGCCTCCAATATAGTACTGCAACAACAGTACAGAGAGAAAGGCTTTACAAAGTACTCTGAACTGATTTCTCTTCTACTAGTGGCTGAGCGAAATAATGACCTGCTCATGAGAAATCACGAAAATCGACCCACTGGGTCTACACCACTGCCTGAAGCAGATAAGGTGCACTCTCATTATGCCAAACATGAAAAGGGCCATGGTCATAGTCGTAAACGGGGTCATAGCCAGGGACGTAGACAAGGAAGAAATTCCAATGAAGTCTGTCACCCCCCGAAGAGAGATAACCGCCGAAAGCAGAAACGGGGTCATGAAGATCCTAAGGCAAATGGTTCAGAAACTATATGTTATCGTTGCGGTGGGAAAGGGCACTGGTCAAAGACTTGCCGTATACCAAGACACTTGGTTGACCTTTATCAAGCATCTCGAAAGAGAAAAGGCCCTGAAACAAATTTTGTCTATGACGACAATGAGGACATCACCCACCTGGATGTGGCAGACTTCTTTGAGCAACCCGAGGGGAAAATAGACCACCTAATCGGCGATGGGTCCGTGATGAAAGAAGATGGAGTTATTTGATTTTGTTCTACTTATATGTATTAGTTAGTGAATAAACTAATAGTCATTAGTATTAGCTCATATTAGTTAGTTCATGATGCAATGTTAGCAGTAGTTCTTTAGAATATCTTCAATATGCTCAAATATCAATAAAATTTTTATTTTCCAGTAGGGGTAATCGACCAGCCTGAAAAACTAGTCGATTATCTACTATTTTCGCATTAAAGCTGAAAAATAATTGATCAACAATCGATTGTCTTTGTCTAACAATCGATTGTCGTTGAGACAGTGTAATCTGGAATTTTTCAAAAATCATCCACAATCGATTGTCTATGCATAACAATCGATTGTCTTAAAACAGTGTGTTCTGGAAATTTTTCAAAATAGCCAACAATCGATTGTCTATACTTAACAATCGATTGTCTTAAAACAGTGTGCTCTGGAATTTTTCAAAATAGCCAATAATCGATTGTCTATGCATAACAATCGATTGTCTTAAGACAGTGTGATCTGAAGTTTTTCAAAATAGCAAATAATCGATTGTGTGTGTTTAACAATCGATTGTCAATGTTCAACAATCCATTGTTTGTAAGTAACAATCGATTGTTTGAAGAAAATGTTTAAACTGAAATTTTCAAACTGCAAAGTAATCAATTATGGATAACATATCTGATTTTGTTAGTCAACTGTTAGCAACAGATTTTGAAAATATTATGTGACACAAACGAATTGAACTTGTTTATTCTTATGTTCGTGTATCTCTTTTGTATGTCAAACTATGGGATAGCAAATATGGATATCTCACAAAGCGAACTTGGATCAAAGTCCAAATGTAAAAGTATTTGCCTAGTTGATTCATATACTACACATACAATACTCAAAGAAAGGAAATATTTCTCTCAACTAAATATGTGTAAGGCAAACGTTACTACAATCTCTGGAAGTAGTAAATTGATTGAAGGCTCCGGAAGAGCAATTGTAACTCTGCCCAAAGGCACGACGTTAATCATAGAGAATGCAATGTTCTCCTCCAAGTCTATGAGAAACTTGTTGAGTTTTAAAAAGATGTACGCCGGAATGGCTATCATATTGAGACAATGGATGAAGATAATCTTGAATATCTCGTCATCACAAAGAATGTCTCCGGCCAAAAGAGGGTTATTGAGAAATTCCCGTCTTTATCTTGTGGCCTGTATTGGACAAGAATTAGTGCAATTGAGGCACATTCAACAGTAAACCAAAGGGTTACTGATTCCAATACCTTTGTACTTTGGCATGATCGATTGGGACACCCAGGATCGGTCATGATGAGACGGATTATAGAAAGCTCATATGGGCATCCGTTAAAGAATTTCAAAATTCTTTCGAATAATGAATATCCTTGCACTTCGTGTTATCAAGGCAAGTTGATTATCAGACCATCACCAACAAAGGTTGGGACTGAGTCACCCACGTTTCTGGAACATATACAAGGGGACATTTGTGGACCTATTCACCCACCTAGTGGGTCGTTTAGGTATTTCATGGTCTTGATAGACGCATCCTGTAGATGGTCTCATGTGTGCCTGTTGTCATCACGCAACCTTGCGTTTGCGAAATTAATGGCACAAATAATTCGACTACGAGCACAATTTCAAGATAATCCAATCAAGTCCATTAGACTGGATAATGCTGCTGAGTTTACATCCCAAGCATTTAATGATTATTGCTTATCAATCGGGATAAAAGTTGAACATTCTGTAGCTCATGTTCACACTCAAAACGGTCTTGCAGAATCGTTAATTAAACGCCTGCAGTTGATTGCAAGGCCATTACTTATGAGAACGAGGCTGCCCACTTCGGTATGGGGTCACGCCATCTTACATGCAGCAATGCTAATTCGTCTCAGACCGACGAATTACCACAAGTATTCCCCGTTGCAATTGGTTTTGGGTCATGAACCCAATATATCCCATTTAAAAATTTTTGGATGCGCAGTATATGTGCCTATAGCACCGCCATCCCGCACCAAAATGGGTCCGCAAAGAAGGCTAGGAATATATGTTGGGTTTGAATCGCCCTCCATCATTCGCTACCTCGAAACATTGACAGGCGACTTGTTTACTGCACGATTTGCAGACTGTCGATTTGATGAGACACTTTTCCCAAAATTAGGGGGAGAAGTTGGTGAAACCAAACGGGAAATTTTGTGGAAAAATGCATCATTATCTCATCTTGATCCACATACCTCTATTTGTGAAAGAGAGGTACAAAAGATTATCCATTTGCAAAGAATAGCAAATCAAATGCCTGACGCATTTACGGACTTGAAGAGGATAACGAAATCCCACATTCCCGCGGAAAATGTTCCAATCCGTATTGATGTCCCTGTTGGACAATCATCAAGTGTCATATCCAATGAGTCGAATGCACGCCTGAAGCGTGGCAGACCATTAGGTTCCAAAGATCGAAATCCTAGAAAGAGGAAAAAGAACGATCAAAATGACACCACGAAAGAATCTCATGATTTAACAAATTCTGAGATTCATGAAGAATCCATTGAGCCCGAGACTCTGGAAAATACGGAACTATCCCTAAATCCAATTAATATTGAGGCAAATATTAATCGAGTGGATATTGTGGTGGATAATGCCTTTGCTTATAATGTAGCATCTAGCATTATGCAAGAATGTGAGGATCTCGAACCTCAATCTGTTGAAGAATGTCGAAAAAGACAGGATTGGCCAAAGTGGCAAGAAGCAATTCAATCAGAATTGAAGTCGCTGGCAAAACGTGAAGTTTTTGGCCCTATAGTTGAAACACCTAATGGTGTTAAGCCTGTCGGCTATAAATGGGTCTATGTACGCAAAAGAAATGAGAAAAACGAGGTACAAAGATATAAGGCACGCCTTGTTGCACAAGGTTTTTCTCAAAGGCCTGGTGTCGATTATGAAGAGACATATTCGCCTGTAATGGATGCGATAACCTTTCGTTATCTCATAAGTTTTGCTGTCCATGAAAAACTTGACATGCACTTAATGGATGTGGTTACTGCCTATCTTTATGGCTCACTTGATAATGAGATATATATGAAAATTCCCGATAGACTCAAGATGCCAAACGCGCATAATTCGAAATCTCGGGAAATGTTCTCAATTAAATTGCAAAGATCCTTGTATGGTCTAAAGCAATCTGGACGAATGTGGTATAATCGTCTTAGTGAGTACTTGTTAAAAGAAGGCTATATAAATGACGCCATTTGCCCGTGTGTTTTTATAAAGAAAACAACATCGGAATTTGTTGTACTTGCCGTATATGTCGATGACATAAACCTTATTGGAACCACTATAGAACTCCAAAAGGCAATTGATTATCTAAAGGATGAATTCGAGATGAAAGATCTCGGAAAGACTAAACTATGTCTTGGTTTGCAAATTGAATATTTGGCAAACGGAATTTTTGTTCATCAATCTACCTATACAGAAAAGGTACTGAAACGGTTTTACATGGATGAAGCACATCCTTTAAGTACACCGATGGTTGTTCGATCACTTGATGTGAACAAAGATCCATTCCGACCACAAGAAAGGAATGAAGAGCTACTTGGTCCTGAAGTACCATATCTTAGCGCAATTGGCACACTAATGTATCTTGCAAATACTACAAGACCTGACATATCCTTTTCAGTTAATGTCTTAGCAAGATTTAGCTCGGCTCCTACGAGGAGACATTGGAATGGGATCAAACACATATTGCGGTACCTAAAGGGAACTACCGATATGGGCTTATTTTATGGCAAGAATTGCAGCCCGGATCTTGTTGGTTATGCTGATGCTGGATATTTGTCCGATCCACACAAGGCTCGATCTCAAACGGGTTATGTGTTTACCTGTGGAGAAACCGCCATATCTTGGCGATCGACTAAGCAATCAATTGTGGCTACTTCATCTAATCATGCCGAGATAATTGCTATTCATGAAGCAAGTCGGGAGTGTATGTGGTTAAGGTCGATAATACATCATATCCAAGACAAATGTGGTTTGAAGTGTGATAAACTACCCACAACTTTGTATGAAGACAATGCTGCATGTATAGCTCAATTGAAGGGAGGATTCATAAAAGGAGATAGAACGAAGCATATTTCACCAAAGTTATTCTTCACACATGATCTTCAAAAGAATGGTGATATTAATGTTCAACAGATTCGTTCAAGCGACAATATGGCTGATTTGTTCACAAAATCTCTACCAAAGTCAACCTTCAAGAAGCTAGTTCACAAGATCGGGATGCGAAGACTTAAGGACATAAATTGATGTTCTTATCAGGGGGAGTTAAGGCGCGTTGCACTCTTTTTCCCTTACAAGGTTTTGTCCCACCGGGTTTTCCTTGCGAGGTTTTTAACGAGGCAACCAATAGGCGCATATTCAAACATGTGTACTCTTTTTCCTTACTTTAATTTTTCCCATTGGGTTTTGTTTTAAGGTTTTAACGAGGCACATCATTGAATAGACATTCAAGGGGGAGTGTTATAAATACACTTCTATTTAAGGTGAATGTCTTTAATTAGAGAGATTCTAGAGTTCTATTCTTGGTAGCTAAATCATCCTCCTCCCTATAAATAGAGGTGCTCTCTACCATTGTAAAACACTCCTAACATTCTCCAAGTATCAATAAGAAGAACTCTCTCTACTCTTCTCTCTATTGCTCTTATTCTTGCATTATTGTTCTTGTCTTTTATATTA
The DNA here is from genome assembly GCA_034376525.1 of Nicotiana benthamiana. Taxonomy (NCBI): domain Eukaryota; kingdom Viridiplantae; phylum Streptophyta; class Magnoliopsida; order Solanales; family Solanaceae; genus Nicotiana; species Nicotiana benthamiana. Next base: position 23,284,121 of record CM067329.1, read on the forward strand.
TTTCATAACAGTAATGAAAATATTTATTGAAATATAGCATCTAAACGAGATTGATAGAGATTAGGTTTATCCTTAACAATAATAGCTGTAAAGCTGACTAGATGCATAGCAAACCATATCCTTTCTTGGATTTATACTATTTAACGTAAACCAATGGATTTACATCTCATAATGACATTGCCAGTGTGCTTATCTTTTATTCTTGATTTGAATATTTATTCAATTTGTACCTTCTTTTTAAATTTAAATTTCTTTTTTCTAACAAGGACAACCAGTGGATTAGGATTCAGGATAAGACCCAGCCCTTCTTTTTTCTTCATTTACTATTTATTTATGGGAAATGGGTCAGAACTGTCCTTAACGTATTGACTCCAAGTTAAAAATGTCATCCGTTAATCTACTTTGAAAAAAATACCCTACCGTTAAAAATGTAGCATATTTGTGCCCCTAAGTCTAACAACTGACTGTACTTATAATTAAAATGGTAGGGGCATTTTTTCAAAATAGGTTAACGGTAGGGGCATTTTTAAACCGGAGTCAATACGTTAGGGGCACAAATATGCCAGAATTTTAACGGTAGGGGAATTTTTTTCAAAATAGGTTAGCGGATGGCATTTTTAAACTGGCGACAATACGTTAGGGGCAGTTCTGACCCTTTTCCGTTTATTTATTTTTGAATTTCTTAAACATTGACATCGCAACCTTTTTTATACTTATTAATAAATTTTAATTTGTAATATTAGACCAGTTATCATTTTTATGAGATTATAAATTAATAATTAAAAATTATATGAAATTATAAAATAATTAATCTGATTGTATAAATATGTCTTTACACGTCAGACTTAGACTGTGTATTTTATATATATTTATACCTCATTAGTAGGGGTGTGCGCATTCGAATCGATTTATCGATAAATCGAATCGATTATTTATTATCGATTCATCGGCAAATCAAATCGAAAAAATCGAAATCTTATTGAAACGATAACGATAAGCATACGTACAAATCGATAATCAATAAGTAATTATCGATAAGGGTCAAAATCGAATCAATAAATCGGATGCACACCCCTAATTATTTTATCCACCGCATTTAAGGAATGATCATATTTAAAGCTCAAGGGAATGCAGTTCAAATTAATGGAAAATAGAATTAGTAGTAATGATGTATTTTTGTTTTTTTTAATATTGTTGGAGTGTTCGTGACATACATTTGATCCCTTACTTTAGTTTTGTTGCATGTGGCTATTGACACAATTTTGATGTTATAAACGGTGTTCGTCTTATTTTAGCTTCTTTTATTCATATTAGATAGGCGTGTTTATATCGACATACTTTCCGTGGAATCCCGTAAATTTTCTTATTGGTGTAATCGATAACCGAATCGATAAGCCCCAAAAATCGATAAATCGAAATCAAAAAAATCGAAACCTTATCATGTATAAATCGATAATCGATAAGTAATTATCGATAAGGGTCAAAAAATCGAATGCACACCATAAGGGCCATTATTCTATTTACTTATCTTTAAGGTTTCTTAATTATTTTGTAAACAAAGTTTTTTCTTTTCCATTTTATTTATAATGATAACTTATCATCTCAATATTATATAAACAAGAGATGTCTCGTCTGTTCTTCTCTTCTTCTCCTTCTTGTCCCAAAGATCTAAGCTTTTTCAATGTTAAAAATTTGCCTATCTTTCTTTACAAATACCATCACCAACCATTTCTTTAAAATCCCATTTTAATAAATATTATTTGTGTGATCTGAAGCTGAGGAAATTAAAAAGAAATGTCTGTGAGTATGATAATGAAGAAAAGAGAAGTTAAAGGTTCATCTGGATTTATGCATGCATTATCATCTGTTTGTATTGATCCAAAAGAGAAATTTAAAGAAGATCAGAGATTTTTTTGTGGTATTAATAAACAGATGGTTTTTTATGAAGAGAAAATTAATGAAGAAAAGTCATTGAATTCATGTAGTTCTTCATCTTCTATTGGAAAAAATAGTGATATTTCAGAAGGATCAATGGAAAAAACAGATGATTCTGAGGAAGTTCAGAGTTCTTATAAAAGTCCTTTGAATTCTATGGAAACTCTAGAGGAAGTTCTGCCAATGAGGTAATTTCTACAGCTTTTTATCTGTTTTTTTTTTTAATTTTTATTTTGTCCATGTTTTCTCTTATTTTTTAGATGAAAAAATTGCGTTGTTTTTCATTCAAAGAAATAATAAATAAATTGCGTTCTTCAACATCCAGCAACTGATGAAGTTTTTCTATAAAATTTATTGAGGTTTTTCCTTTTTTTATTTTCAAACTTTTAATGTTCTTTTTTTTAATGATCTCTTTTAGATTACCTGTGTTGTTTAAGAAGAAATCAGAGCTTTTGATTTGGTTGACAAAACCAACTTTTTCCTTAGTTTATTAATCATTTTTTATATTAAGAACATAGTGGGGTTGCTAATTAGCTGGAATTCAACTATATTATTTAGGAAATCCAGATTCTTTATCATATTCACCAATATTATAGTCTCCTATTTTTTGTCCTTTTGAATTTTCATTTCTGGAGAAAGTGAGCATCTTCCAACGCTTGAGAGAAATCAAGAATCAGTTTTTTTTAATTTAAAAAAACATGTTTTCAAGGCTTTATCAAAATGATTCTCATGATTTACCCTTTTGGTAGGAATCTATGCCTAGAACTCTAATTATTTTTAGGAAAAAATATTATTTCTAGATTTCCAATTTAATATATGTGTATTTTTTGCAGAAAGGGTATCTCAAGGTTTTATAATGGAAAGTCAAAATCATTCACAAGTTTAAGAGAAGCTTCAACAAAAGATTTAGCAAAGCCAGAAAATGCATATATTAGAAAAAGAAGAAACTTATTGGGTTGTGGTAATAGAAACAGAGGTGGAATTTCAAAAAGAGTGACAAATTCAAGTAGAACAACATTAGCATTAGCAGCAGCTATGAATTGTTGCTCATCATCAAATTCTAACACAACATCATCTTTTCCTTTCGTCTCGCGCCTTAATCCTCATTTCAACCGTAGTAATGGATTGAATTCTCCTTGTTTATCTCGTGGGAATTTCTCGGGTTGGAGATCATTCTCCTTAGCTGATTTGCAGCAATGTGAATTTGTTTCTGTTACAACAAGAGAAACTACTGCTGCTGCTGTTGCTGCCGCTGGTAAGGAAAATGAGCCAAATATGGAATAATTTCTATAGAATTATTAGTATAAACAGAATTTCTTGTTCAGTTTATTTAGCAAGAGTTTGGATAACATCCTCTTTTTTAGTTAACCATCGACACATTTTAATTAATTAACTTATAGTAGATATTTCAGCTCGATTGTGGTTTTGTAAAGGATGATTAATGGGAATCCTTAATTATCAGAAAAAGAAGTGCTGCAACTCATCAGTCATTTAACGTTGGGAGATGAATGGACGAATGAGCAATTTGGGATGTAACATGAGAATTCCTTTAGATTAACATTTTATGAGGTGAAAGTACTGGTGGCCTGCGTATAGCAACAACAATGTCTTAATGGATAAAGTTATTAACTTTTAACAAGTTTTTATTTTATGTAGAGTCCATATAGTGACAACATCCCCAAAGCCAACACTTTTAACTTATCCCCTCTGTTTTCCCTGCTAATGGAGCTGGCACCGATTGATGTGGAGATAGGAAAAAACAATTCTCTTCGCTTGAAGCAAAAGATTAAAATAGGACATTATTTTGTCACTATTAAAGCAAAAGCAAAAGACTTTAAATGTCACTATTAAAGGACATTATTTTGTCCGACCAAAATAGGATACTCCAGTCCACTGCAGCTTAGGAAGTGTAAAAAGTTTGAATATTCTGATTTTTCACATTTCAGTGTTACTTCAAATGGTTCTTTAAACTTTTATGAATTCACATAATAACAAACTAAATAGAAGACTAAAAACCATACGTTTTTACAACTAACAAGAAATTGAAGATAATCATTAATCAGTCGCTAAGTTGCAGCATCACATAAAATGAGATGAGATTATTTAAAAAAATTGACCGTTTCCCCCTTACGCCTGTTCTAGATGAGTAGATATGGTTACATCAAACTGTGTTGATCGATGAATGCCTAAACAGGATTTTGCAGTAAAGAGAAACTCGTACAGATCTTTCATTAAAGCAACTTTGAGTCCAATCCAACGCAAGAAAGGGAAGGAAAATTAAAGAGAACCAAATAGAAAGTAAATACCCCATCTTTCAAACAATATTTTTTTATCTTAAACTGACAAACCATTTTCTAAATGGGTACCAAGACTATCGAAATCTTTCAGCTAAAATAGACCCTGTGGTTAAGTATACAAATGAAGAATGTTAATAAATATAGTAAGTTGCTGTTAGGGCAAAACTGAAGCACAATTATACAGATCACATAATGAAGTATGCAACTCATCAATCCTTGGAACCAGGTGCAAGAAAGAGCACACTTGCCGAACTATGAGACTTTGGCTCGCTATTTACACTTGAGTGGAACAAATGTAGGAGAATTTAAATGGTTGCATTTGTTACAACATGACCGATTTCGATAATTTTCCAAACATCAAATAAATAAATAATAAAAACAAAAGGGTAGTCACAGTAAATGTACATCAACAAATACAAGCCTATCATTTGTACAGGGAATGGAGATGGTTAGTGAGGTAAAGTAACGTGGCAAGTGCCCTGAAAACTTCAAAAGCAGGAAGATACAGCAATGAAGTAACCAACATGACAGATATACAGAGCTCAAAAGAGGCGGCATTCCGAAAAAATAGGAAGCCTTGTAAGTAATTGCACCTAATGCCTGTACAGATCCTACTCTAGACCTAGACTGCCGTGTAAACAATCTGATGGCATTTTCTTTTTCGATGACAACTTGTCCAGCATCTCCAGGAATCAGTTCCCAACTTCAGATGCAGTTTTCCCCAGGCAAGAATTGGTGACGTTGCTCGTTGCACTGTGTGCAATGGTGCGAATAGACAACGCTGGGAGTTGTACAAGAAAGAAAGCTCTGAACGTGCCAAAAGAAATTTACTTTGCATGCTGTATCATAAGCAACACCGATGGATATTCAGATAGGACTTTAGGCAGCTCCATAAGTGAAGGATCTAACTCAGGAAGTGCCATATAAATGTCTTCTGTTAAGAACGGAATACTGCAAGCAGCAATAAATAATTAAAGAAGGCAACAGGGAAATGGTCAAATGAATTCTCCATACACCAAGCAACTGTAGGAAGCTTGCACCTTATGGACTCATATTTCATTAAGCAGAAGGCTTGATTAATGTCAAACCGAATGGCATTTGCAATATTGATGTGATCTATGAACTGGTTCTTTATGCTATCCTTAAATATTTAGTGTGCTAACTAAATGCCATTGAACATTTGTGTAACCAGGACAAGCTGCTACATAGAAAAATCACTTCTAATTATTAAGATATTATCCATCAGAAACTGAACATTAAACTAATTTATATCCAACTTTGACAGAGAACAACTAGTAGTTTTAGGATAGGCATACCTCAAAAGGAAAAAAAATGCTGGAATAGCAGTATATATCAGTAAACCATACCTCAGATCATCATCCAACAAAAATGAATTAGATGTTAGATTCTGAGAATCCTTGTTTAAAATCTCCCTCATTTGTGCGACAACCTACAGAGAATACAGAGTCATAAGCCTATGAGCCAAAACATCCCCGGCAAAAAGATAGGAGAAATGCATTGAAACACTTACCTCATTTGACACACTTTGAGTTCCATACTTGTCATCCCAATACATGGTACTAATTCGATATATTTGTCTGATTGTCAATGCCTGTTCAAGATGAAATTCTTCGGATATTCAGTCTGCAAACAAGATTGACATCACAATGACATGTTGTGCTATTATCTCTTACCGGGCAAAGGTCCTGTCTTATCTCTTCCAGTGATTTCTTCCTCTTCTGATGAATTACCTAGATAGCCACGGTGAATAAAATTTTAAGCTCCGAATGAAACGTTCAGATATTAAAGTGCTATTTAGCAAGGTATGGAATTTACCAGAAATCCAACAGCTTGTCTGATATAATTAAGTTCATGCCAAGATGTACCTGCAAACTACATTCAGCATCCACATACTTCTTTGTCAGTTCAACATCTACATTGGAGAATGCACAGGAGAAAAAAGTCTTTCTTAATACCTCTTCTTTTGCATTGACTATCCATTTTTCTAATTCAGCCAAACCGGACTTCACATATTCTCCATTCGAAAATGTGCAACATTCTCGTCGGAGTAAAAGACTTGCATAAAATCAAAGACAATCATAAGCTTTATTTTCACAAAAGAAAAAGGATAGGATTAAAAGAAGAAGATACGTGTGAGTTAATGATACCTGTTAAAAAGTGATATGTTGATGAAGGAGAAAACCTGGGTTGTCAACTTGCGGATGAAAAACGAAGGCACCTGGAAATACATCCATTTGTAGAGAGTAAATTGACAAGAGAACGAAATTGCAAGTTTTGAAGTAACAAGGAGTTAGAAAAGGCAGACACCCTCCTATCACCCCAGACTAATCTTTTGCAAGTGTACATCTATCAATGCTGTCATTGCAAGGGACACAAAAACAGAATACAACCTTTTTTGAAGCAATACCCAAAAACAGAATATCATTTGGATGTTTTGGAGGTTATTGAGCTATACAAAATAGAAGAAAAGGAAATTTAAGGAGTAATTGATAAATCATCAAGGTGTAATATATCATTAAGGTGATCAGGAATCCTCGGGGAGAACTGATATAGCCGTAGAGGCAAGCTGAAATAAGGCATGTGCACATTGCGAACTAAATAACCTGACCACAAGTATCCGATACATACTTGGTGACTTGGGAACATGGCTTTTGTATAAAGGTATTTTATAGTATGAGACCAACTATCCTCTTAATGTTCTCCAAAGAAAATATTATATTCTAAAACATCTCAAAATCCTGGTCAAACGCAAAGCTTAAACTTGGGGTGGTGGTGGTTTTTTCCCTTTTGTGGGGGGAGGGGGGGAGTTGGGATGGAGTTGCGGAAGGTTACCAATTTAAAAGGCCAACAACTGTATCTAGCCAACAAACTAGCCATCCTGTTGCGAACCCATGCATCTCCACATAAGAAGGGAGGAATAGCTTAGAGAAAAAGACCCCCCCCCCCCCCCTCCAATACCAAGAAAGCAAAGTGGAAAATGGCCTCCTTTGGGTAGAGGGTTTGGGGATAGATTTACCATATCCAAGGGGAAAAAAACAAACATAAAGGCACTTGTGCATATCCTCATTGTTGGTTGTGAACTTGTGCAAATCTCACCAGTTACATTTTGTGCACAGCATAATTTTTTTTTAGGATGAAGTAACAAATTTATTGATTTGGGACAAAGTCTCATATACAAGGAGTATACAACGAGTATAGAATCTACACAAAAATGTGGTTCTCTATGGGAAAAACCAATGATCCATATAAACAGGAACACTCATGGATGCACCAAAACTAATAAAATTTGGAGGTTATTCCAGATATATACAAAATTATATTCCACTACTTCTGAAGCTATCATATTCATCTCCCAAAGAACCCAAATGAGAGCTAATGAGGCTACATCTCATGCCCAGCCCTGCGTCATCTTCTCCTCTTTACAAAGGTCCAATTGTGTAGCACGTGATTTGTAAAGCATAATATATATATTTTTAAATTGCACTGCGTTGCATAATCCCTACTAACCCATTTTTAGATTGAATGGCATGTTATCCATCTGGCAGTGCCAAAATAGCATTTCCCAAAAATATACACTCTATTTGACCTACAAATAGACTGTTCTAGTTTTAAATTATTTACAGGGCAACTTCCCCTTGCACTCTTCAATATATTAACTATCATTCAGAAAGGCCAGGCTGTGTTTAGAGTAATTGTCCCAACCACAAAAAAGAAACAATCTAGGTTCTGGATGACTTCTATTAAGAACGAAACTCAACTCTCATCTTAACTTCTGTGTCCACACAAAAGAGAACTCACACATTGCAACTGAAAAGTACACATAAAAGGTTTAATGGTCTCTACACATCCCATAATCTTAAATCCCAAAACTTAACCACTATCCTAAAATTAGGACCACCACAATAATGTAAATCACATACTTTAAACTCCAAATAACCAGGTTATTCAGGACAAGATTCTTTTTCCTCGAGAAATGGAAACGCCCAAAGCCCCTCAAAAAGTAGCTATACCCACTTTGCTTCCTCGGTAACTCGAATCACCAACTTCATGGTTCGTTGAGGACCCTTTCCACTAGGCTATCCTTCCTTTTATCACTATTCATAACCAAAATTGTTGTTTTAAAAACAAGAGTCAGACAACAAGTTCAGCTTGAAATAGAGGGAATAAAAAACAGTTGTAATAGAAATGAGGATAAGCTGTTTATTCTTAGTCTAGTAACGGTAAACATAACTGGAATAGCAATTGTAAGGACTTTGCAACATTAAAATGCAACTACAAACATGACATATGAAAATTGCATCAAAGTGCAATACTGCAACCTCAAATGAAGAGTGAGAAAAAATACAGCTAAATGAGACGATGAGAACAATATGCATACATGATTTCCGCGTAAGCAACTCAAGAAAGAATCCAGAAATTTGATGATGCTATCCCACTGACTGCTTGGTGCCTGTTGAGTGATACCACCAGGTGATCTAGTTGATTTGCCTCCATGCACCCGTTGGTTTTTTGGTGCCTTCACACATGAACACGTGATACAGAAAATTAAAATTACAGTCCTAGGAAAAAAAAAAGTTAGCCTATCAGGTGATGTACATATCATGCTTAACTACACGAAGAGCATGAAACAACAATCAACAAAATTCCCCAATTTAGCTTTTTTTGTTCTTGAGAATCACCCAATTTAGAGTTTCAGAGAAATCCCCCAATTAAGCAGCAGTTACTTATTTAAAATTCAACAGAGTTACCATACGGCAATCAAATATCAGCCAATACCACCTCAATCCCAAACAAGGTGGGATTGACTAGATGACTCTGAATCAGTTTCACATTTTTCGGGCCCATTTACATTCTAATAGTAATAATACTCCCTCCATCCCAATTTATGTGACGCAATTTGAATGGCACGCAATTTAAGAAAGAAAGACGGAAAGAATTTTGAAACTAGAGGTCTAAAATGAGGCATAGATATTTGTGTGGCTATAAATCATCTCAGAGTAAAATAAGTTTAAAGTTAAATTGTTTCCAAATATAGAAAGTATCATTCTTTTTTAGACAGACTAAAAAGCAAAGTGCATCACATAAATTGGGTCAAAGGGAGTAAAACTTTTGAAAACATATTTGGGGGTTTTATAACTCGAAGTTCTCCAAATTCCATACTAGTGTACAAGTATTTAGATAAATCAAAGATGTTGATAAACATCCATCTAATATAAGTGTAACAACTAAGCCTTAATCCCAATTTAATTGGTTTTTATAAGTAAATTAATTTATTAATAGGGGAAAATACTCTCGCATACAAGTTGTGTAAAAAGAAGTAGAGAATCTACACAATAATATGGTTCTCTACATATGTCACTCAATCTTCTATACATGAATTTCATGGGTGCTACAAATACTGATTAAGAATAAGAGATCCTTCCCCAAATGTACAAAACTCATTTTTTAATCCCTTAAAAGCTCTTATATTTCTCTTTCCATAAGACCCACAAGATGGCTAGCGGGGCAAATTCTGATGCCCTGTCTTTTCTTTCGTCTCTAGTTGTCCTTCTATGTAACTCATCATTCACTGAATCCAGCATCACCCACCATATCTTGAACCAATCCAGAACAAGCCACCATAAGCGTAAAGTCACCTAGAAATGTAGCAAGAGGTAGTTGGTACCACCTATATGGATCCTTTGCTTCTATTGTTTCCTGCTCTTAGTTAATTATGTATTGATCCCAAGAGATTTAGTATTTGAGACAAAATCCCTTTATATCATGTTACGCCTACCCACCCCTTTGTCGTACTTTCAATCTATCTTGCTCGGACTCTTCAAAATTTTTGACGGTTGCATGTCGGATCCTCCAAACATAGTGCATATTTGGAGGATCTGACACGGGTACGGCAACATTTTTGGAGAGTCCGAGCAACATAGCTTTCAATCATAATGATATCCAAAAACTCTCTCCATCAGCATTCACTAACGTCCTTTGTATTCCGTCCTAAAGAAGATGATCTTTTCCACTAAAATGAGATGTTTACCTTATAATAACACCAAGCAACAAAAATGCTCATCCTCTGATAAGCCCTTTTACTCCTTTTATTTCCATTTTATATGGTGATATTTGACTGGACACAATATTTAAGAAAGGAAGAAAAATTGTTGGCACATATTATAAGTACCCTTAGAACTTATGGTCTTAAACATGCCACGACATTTTTATGACTATAACATGTCACTACAGGTAAAACGAGAAGTTTAAAGTTAATAGTTCTCAAATGTAGACAAGTGTTATTTCTTTTGGAATAGACAAAAAAGGAAAGAGTGATATACAAAATGTAACAAAGGGAATACCAACTTTTATGTCTAACCTTTCACTTCAGCTACTTCCATTTTCAATTTCCAATTAATTTCTTTTTAATTTATTATTTGCTTAATGGTAATATATACATAACAACAAACAACAACAAACCAGATGAATTCCCACAAGTGGGATCCTGGAAGAGTAAGATGTACGCAGCCTTACCCCTACCTTAAAGGAGCAGAGAGGTTGTTTCCGATAGACCCTCAGCCAAAGAAAAGATGAAATAAAGTAATAGCAATAATTAATAACAAGATAAAAAGAGAAAACCGAAGCTAAGATAGCAATTATACGCTAGGTAGTAATAGCAATCTAAGAATAGAAAGATACATGCTAACCTAAGACAAAAAGGGAAAACGTTCGACTACATATTAACCTTGTAGCCTAATCCTCAACCTCCACACCCTCCTACCAAGGGTCATGTCCTCAGTAAGCTCCAGCTATGTCATGCCCCGCGTAATCACCTCTCCTCGAAACTTCTTTGGCCTACCTCTAGATCGATATTGATGATAGTGACAATCTTGATGCTAGTGACGATATCGATCGTGACTTTGATACGGAGCTGGAACTGCTAACTAGGATGAATGGGCTAACTATGGATATGATGCCGGAAATAGACCGATTTTATATCACCCTTCAATTCGAATTAGCAAAAGCAATGTCTCCTTGCATATATGGATTCCATCCTGCTCGTACCCAACAAGGTTAACCTCTCACACCCCCTAATTGGGGCCTCTGTGCTTCTCCTCTTAACATGCCCCGAACCATCTCAACCTCGCCTCCCACATCTTATCCTCCACGGGGGCCACACAAACCTTATCCCAAATAACTTCATTCCTAATCTTATCTAACCTAGTATGTCCACACATCCATCTCAGCTACTTTCATCTTCTGGACATGAGAGTTCTTGACGGCCAACATTTGCCTCATACAACATAGTCGGTCTAACCATTGCTTTGTAAAACTTACCTTTAAGTTTCAGTGGCACATTCTTATCACATAAAACACCGAAAGCGAGCTTCCACTTCATCCACCCTGCTCCAATACGGTGCGTGACATCCTCATCAATCTCTCCATCACCGTGTATTATTTGACCCAAGGGGATGACTTATGTATCAAGCCTCACATCTATGTCAGCTTCGTGGGTAACGTCTCTGAACTTGCACTCCAAGTCGTCCGGCTTTGTCCTGCTTAGCCCGAAACCTTTTACACTCAAGAGTCTATCTCTAAACTTCGAGTCTCTCGTTAACACCACCTCGCTTCTCGTCAATAAGAACTACATCATCTACAAATAACATACACCATCACACCTCTCCTTGAATGTGTCGCGTCAATGCATCCAAAATAACATACTTATCTATCTCTATTCTCTACTGATTATAGTTAAAGATATTATACATTTTTGGCCACGGTTTGCCTCTTTGGTCAAATTCCCAATTTTTCATATCTTTGATATTATTTTAAATTAATGCTTATTAGTTGTAGTGCTTGTTTGAGAGTTAAATGGGGTCAAACAATTTGTAAATGGACGGAGTATTATACTGAACTTATTAAAATCTTTTTCTTTAAATATACTAATTTTTACAAAAAAGCTATCCCAGTGCATTGAACTTATAACATCTTGACTCCATAGAGTCAATAAACACACAAAAAAAAAAAGATAAAGGAATTTTCAAGTAGCCCTGACTATGTTGGAAAGATTCTCGAGGGTACTATAGCTTGCTTGGAAGGCTAGCGTAGTTTTTTACTTGGTTATCTTATCATAAGGATTCCTTATTTTGAAATACTGCTTTTGAGTAAATTCAGCCCCGAGTTACAATAAAAGTGTCTTCAAACAGGAAAAACAGGTCCCAGGAGCATATGAGGCCAAAAGACAAAAGCATCACGAATTCTTCTTCCAACTCTCACTCAATTATCATTACTCAGTTCTTCCTATCCCCCCCCCCCCCCCCCCCCCCGAAAAAAAAAAGGAAGGACGTAAAGCAGTATGTAGGGTTTGTCATGCCTAACTAGTGGTTGCAGAATTAGTAGATTCAACAACAAAATAATGCTGACTTGGGAAAATCAGTTTCTGTAAAAGGCATTAAGTACTGAAAGATGGTGTTCAACAGCTGAATCTGATGACATGCTCATGCACAGGAAAATTATTTGGGAGGCAGGAAGAGCACACCTGAATGCACAGACCCAGCAATGGGGATATTTCCTTCTTCAAATTATCACGAATCAGACCAAATATCTTCTCTACACATGCGGTTAATTGTTGTTTAAACAGCAAAGCTGGATATCTTGCTTCCATATGTGACATTCCATCCTCCGATCCAATAAATTTCAAGGGCGACTTTAAACTCTGAAGAAGGTGAAAACACAAAAACCTGTTAGGTCTCTGAACGTAATCCAGCAATTTGAATGATGATAAAAGCAAAAAAGTTAACAACAATCATAGCAGATTTGACAAGGATAAAGCACAACGCCTTGAACAATAAATACACATGTGAGAATGCACGGGATAAAATATGATATTATTGATTAATATTGACAATGATACAATGAGCCTTACATATATAATACATGTCCTAATCCTAATACATATTTTATTAGGGTTATTTACTACTTAACTATCAAACTAACACTCTCCTTCAACCTAGAACATATAAATCTTATGTACTGAGGTTGTTACATATATAACTAATACGAGGACTAGTGAGGGACTTGGTAAAAATTATATGTACTGAGCTTGTTACGTATATAACTAATACGAGGACTAGTGAGTGACTTGGTAAAAATATCAGCAAGCTGATCATTCGACTTCACAAATTTTATGGCAATATCTCCCGAGAGTATCTTTTCTCTAACAAAGTGAAAGTCAATCTCGATGTGTTTAGTTCTCTCATGAAACACTGGATTTGACACAATATGAGGAGCAGCTTCATTATCACAAACAAGTCCTATCTGATTAATCTCACCAAATTTTAACTCCTTAAGCAACTGTTTTATCCAAATTAGCGCACATGCGGCTATGGCCATTGCTCGATATTCTGCTTCTGCACTTGACCGAGCAACCACATTCTGTTTCTTACTCTTTCAAGACACCAAATTTCCTCCTACTAAGACACAATATCTAGACGTAGAACGTCCATCAGAAGGTGATCCTGCCCAATCAACATCTGTGTATCCAACGATCTGATTATGGCCTCGATCCTCAAACAATAAGCCTTTGCCTGGAGCTGATTTTATATACCGAAGAATGCAGATAACTGCATCCCAATGACTATCACGCGGACAATCCATAAACTGACTCATAACACTCTCAAGAAAGGAAATATCAGGTCTAGTCACTGTGAGGTAATTTAATTTACCAACCAACCGCCTATATCTTGCACGACCGCTAAGAGGCTCCCATGTCCTAGCAGAAGTTTAGAATTCGAATCCATCGGAGTGTCAACAGGTCTACAACCTGTCATTCCTGTCTACTCAAGAATATCTAAGGTATACTTCTGTTGTGAGATCACAATACCTGAGCTAGACTGAGTGACCTCAATACCCAGAAAATACTTTAATCTGCCCAGATCCTTAGTTTGAAAGTGCTGAAAGAGATGTTGCTTCAACTTACTAATACCATCATGATCATTGCCGGTAATAACAATATCAACATAAACGACCAGATAAATACAGGGATTTGAAGCAGAATGTCGAAAAAATACAGAGTGATCAACTTCACTACGAGCCATGCCAAACTCCTAAATAACAGTGCAGAACTTACCAAACCAGGGTCAAGAGACTGCTTTAAACCATAGAGGGACCAACGCAACCGGCATACAAGGCCACTAGACTCCCCCCGAGCAACAAAACCAGGTAGTTGCTCTATATAAACCTCATACTCAAGGTCACCATGAAGAAAAGCATTCTTAATCTCCAACTGATAGAGAGGCCAATGGCGAACAACAGCCATGGATAGTGATAAGAATGGACCTTGGGCCTAACTCAACCCCAAAAGCTAGCTTATGAGGTGAGGATTGCCCAAGACATATAAGGAGACCAAGGACCTCAAATCCCTCCGATGTGGGACAACTCAACACCCCCCCTCATGCCCAGATCTCTGGAGCGTGGACAACATAAATGGGGGCCCAACATCGGTAACAATAATTGAGATGGGCCTGACTCTGATACCATGATAAGAATGGATCTTGGACCTAACTCAACCCCAAAAGCTAGCATATGAGGTGAGGATTGCCCAAGCCATATAAGGAGACCAAGGACCTCAAATCCATCTGATGTGGGACAACTCAACAGATAGAAAAAGACGGACTAATGCAATTTTAGCCATGGGGGAGAAAGTATCATTATAATCGAGTCCAAATAACTAAGTATATCCTTTGGCAACAAGACAAGTCTTAAGTCGATCAACCTGGCTATCTGGACCAACTTTGACCGCATACACCCAACGACAACCAACAGTCGATTTACTCGAAGGAAGAGAAACAAGCTCCCAAGTACCACTCGTATGTAATGCAGACATCTCGTCAATCATAGCATGTCGCCATCCGATATAGAACAGTGCTTCACCTGTAGACTTAGTGATGGAAACAGAGGACAAAGATGACACAAATGCACAATGGGATGATGAGAGGCGACGGTAACTTAAACCGATATAATGAGAATTAGGATTAAGCGTGGGTCTTATACCTTTTCGTAGTACAATCAGTTGATTAAGAGGAGACAAGTCCGCAGTATTAGCAAGGTCAGGTGCAGGTCGTAATCAGCTGGGCCTAATGTTGGGGCGGACGACGATGATAAGTCAAGAGTGGTGGAGCTGTAGAAGGTTGAATTGGACTAGGTGGTGGCACTGGAGCTATAGTTGGTGGAACTGGACTAGGTAGTGGCACTGGACTCGGTGGTGACACTGGAGCTAGAGGTAGTGGAGCTACAACTAGAACTGTAGGCGATGGAGCTATGGAGGAAGATGAATGGGAGATAAGGACTGAATCTCCAAAAGAAGGAACGGGTAGCACCTTAGAAATATCTAAAATATCTAAGTGATTAACTGGACCGGTGAAGTATGATTGGGCTTCAAAGAAGGTAATATCAACAGACATAAGAAATCGCTGCAGGTCAAGAGAATAACATCGATATCCCTTTTGCGTTCTCGAGTAACCCAGAAATATGCACTTAAGAGCACGAGGAGCTAACTTATCTTTTTCTGGAGTAAGGTCATGAACAAAGCACGTACTCTTAAAGACACGGAATGGAAAAGAGAATAAAGGTAAGTGGAGAAACAGGACAGAGAATGGAACTTGATTTTGGATAGCTGAAGATCCCATACGATTAATAAGATAACAAGATATAATAACTGCATCCCCAAAAACGCAGCGGAATATGAGATTGTATGAGTAGGGTATGAGTAGTTTCAATAAGATATCTATTCTTTCTTTCAGCTACCCTATTTTGTTGGGATGTGTAGGGACAAGATGTTTGATGAATAATCGCATGGGAGTTCATAAACTGCTGAAATGGGGAAGACAAACACTCTAGGGCATTATCACTACGAAATGTGCGAATAGAAACCCCAAATTGCTTTTGAATTTCAGCATGGAAGGTCTAGAAAATAGAAAACAACTCAGATTGGTTTTTCATCAAAAATATTCAAGATCACGTGGAATAATCATCAATGAAACTGACAAAGTAGCGGAATCCTAAGGTAGAACTAATCCCACTAGGACCCCAAACATCTGAATGGACTAAAGTAAAAGGTGACATTACCCGATTATCAAGACGTCGCAGGAAATCGAAGGGGGTATGTTTACCGAGCTAACACGACTCACACTCTAGAGCGGACAAGTGAGATAAACCAGGTGCCATTTTATGAAGTTTTGACAAACTAGGATGTCCAATAAATCTGGTGAATCAGTAATGGGACAAGTTATATGAGGAAGACAAGATGCGGGTCCATGTGATTTTGTAAGGATAAGGTAATAAAGTCCATCTGATTCACGTCCGGCACCCAATGATCTGCCATGTACTGCGTTACTGTATAAAAACAAGGTCATCAAGAAATAAAACAGCAGATTTAAGTGAATTGGCTAAGCGACTAACGGCTATGAGATTAAAAGGACTACCAAGGACATAAAGAACTGAGCCTTAAGGTAAGGAAGGAAGCGGACTTGCTTGACCTATTGCAGTTGCCATGGCTTGAGATCTATTAGCCTTTGTGACTGTTGGAAGAGATTGAGAATATGAGATACTAGTGAAAAGAGATTTGTTACCAGAAATATGATCAAATGCATCTGAATCAATGACCCAAGACTCAGATTGGGAGATACAAGTCATGCTACTATTTGTTGGAACAATGGAGGCTAATCTTGACGATGTTTTTTTGCGTGCTTTGTACTGAAGGAACTCAATATAATCCGGTAAAGAAACCATCTGGATTGGATTTAATGCATTCGATCCAACGAACTGTGAGCCTAAAGCCTCGAATAAGAATGACATTATAATATTCACGCCGAAAAAGGTTAGAAAATTGTTTGGAAATCACTGTTTCACTGTTGATGTTCACCGAAAACAGTGTAGCTCGCCGGAAAATAAAAAAAGGTGTCGGAATTTGATGTAAACTTGATGGGTATGCTCGAAAAAATAAGGAGAGCAAGTTGTCCAAAAGAATTGTTTTCAAAATCTACCAGAAAAGGTCACACGCGCCGGTGCGTGTGACAGATCTCCAATAGGCGCGTGATGGTGCGTGGGTGAGTATTTTCCGGTGAATTTTTTCGGGGTTCGGTCAGATCTCTCTTGGGAACCTTGTGATGGTGTTGGATTTTGCACAACACTGATAATTAGTGACTTTGACGCAATCAGTCACTTAGGTCACCGAAAAATTGTACGGTGACCGAGTTCTTTCTTCCCGAATGTCGTTAGAATGACGTACAACGATCTTTTCTCACTAATGCTCTGATACCATGTGAGAATACACGGGAGAAAATATAATATTATTGATTAGCATTGACAACGATACAATAAACCCTATATATATAATGCATGTCCTACTCCTCATACATTGAGATTAGGGTTATTTACTACTATTTAACTATCAAACTAACAATACACACACAAACACACTAAATATGTGCACACACACATAAAGATATTTCCAACACACACATAGATAGCTTTTCCCCTTCCTCGGGGACCCAAGGGTAAAGGGGAAATGAAAGAGACAAAGCCCATAGGATTTAACACCGAGGCCATAAACATGACTTGTTGGCTAAGTTGCTTGGACTAGGGTATAGATGTCCGATACAATTGCCGATCTAGAGGTTGGATCCTTCATGTTCTAAATCTTAAGATTCAGGGTACGAATCCAGGTACAGTAAATGCGCCAGGACAGGCTAAAAATAATTCAAATATCTAAAATAGAGTCAAAAATATGTCTAAATTATGAAACATTATGTAGAAAACTTACAAGGTATTCCAAAGAGGAGAAAATATTGATCAACAGGAGAATCCGAGAAGGAGATAAAAGAAAAAGTATTGACATAGAAATTTCTATATACAAGGTTCCATTTTCTTCAATTTCACCCTACCTTTTATTTTGATTTCAAAAATTATTGTATCTCTCCCGAAATTTTATCTCGATTTTAGTCAAAGTACCCAAAATCGGCTGACCATATATGGTTCGGATCTCATACCAACACCCACGTCGTGTCAACACGGGTGCGGAATCAAAAGTGAAGAGTCCGAGCACATACCTCGTTGGCCACATAGATATAGCTTTCCCAACAAGAGAAGAAGAATAAGGCATCAAAGGATTCCTAACATAAAGTTGTGGGAAAGAAGACATGAAGGCGATGAGATCTATGCAGGATAGGATAACACTAGGCTGATACCGCGTCCCAGTGATTTGTTCGGTGGTTAGAGCGCAGTGCGTGATGTGTGAGTTAGCTGTCATGACTCATGAGTTTGAACCCTATCGAAACAAAAAACAAGGTATTTAAGCGGAGAAGGGTAGATGGGCAAGCTATATCCACCGAATTTTGAATCATGAATCAATGAGCCTCGAGGATTTTCGGTCATGAATAAAAGAAATTTTAACCGCCCAAAAAGTATGGCAAGGTTTGCGATACTGTCAACTCATCCAATTTATGATTACGCAGACACAATTTTGTAATTTTCTTAACTACATAGAAATACAAATAATATCTTACAGCTAAAAATAGAGGGGTTTATGTTAATTTTTGACTTTCTACTTTATCAAAAACTTTCCAATTACAATCATGATCAAATACTATTGGATATAGTAACAACGGAACATGATTACAATATTAGAAACACCAAATTTTCCTTATCATCTCTATACACTACTTACTTGTGCGACCCTGCCATTTAGTGCAGAACCGCCTCCAGAACGCTGAGAAGTACTAAAGAATCCATTTGCCCTCAAATTTCTTTGCAAAAGACAGAGAAGTGCAGATGCATTCGATAACCAATAAGGCAAAGTGACATCCTCATCTCCGACCTGACACCCCAAGAAAATAGAAGAAAGAAGAAAACCTGGTTAAAGATGAATGAAACTACAGACATTAGCTCGTCTAAAACTACCAGATAGTCGCTTCTTTTTAAAAATTGCATTTATTCAAAAAGGAAAAGGTAGCCTTTCATTTAGAATAAAACTGTCATTTGTTCAACGATCACAGTTGGTACAATACTCTTAACACGCCTACAGCTACTACTACTCTAGCCCTTCAGAAGATTTTGGCACAGTTCATGAGTATGTACACCATTTTGGCTCAGGCATGACTGCTTCCACTTACTGCAGCTATACCCCAAGCCGGGGGAGGAGCACAGACTCCTGCCGCCCACACTCTTGAGCAGCCAGTGCATATTGAGCAGGTCCCCGAGATTATTCCTACGCTACCTGTAGCACCAGTTCAGCCCGAGGGCATAGCAACGGCTTCCGAGCAGGAGCAGATGAGACTTTAGAGATTTAAGAAGCCACCTGGATGTACATCTACCTGGATGTATATCTACATAGCAGGGTAAGCAAGTTATTAGAGGCACTGTCTATACAATGAGTTCGGTTCAATACTTAGCAAGGTGGTTCACAACTAGGTTAGCAAGCCAACCCAGATATGCAGCTGCATATCTGGGTAAGCAAGTAATTATAGGCTTGTCTGCAAAAAGATTTGAAACTTTGTATTGAATTGTATAGCCGCCTCTGACAAGGAAGGTATAGCCTAGCGGTAAGGACCTGCCACTTCCAAACTTAAGGTTAAGGTCCGGGGTCACACAGGTAATGAAGCAGGGACTAGGAAAAGAACCATAGTTGGGCTCTTGGATAGGGTAAAGATGGGTGGGTTTATCACATCAAAAAAAAAAAAAATTGCATAGACCACTTCATCCAAATATTTAAGATGAAGCACATTTATTTGCAGGCTAATTCCTTTTCACAGGCCAAGCATATGAAATGTTTGTTGATAAGCAGCCGAGAGAGTTGAATCCAGGATCTTTTAAAGAAGTATGAACCGAATCCAGGACCTTTAAACTGTGTGAACCACCTCATCTAAAAGCTTATATATATTGTTAAGGAACACCTCTATTGTTTTTAGATTTGCAACTCAATGGATTTAGGACTAGGACCACAACTCCAACTTCTTGGTAATCCCTTCAAAAAGTTTCATATATGTTGCTTAATCTCACAGTAGTCACATCTGACAAACACATCAATCCAAAGCAGCCATTAGCATTTTGACTTGCTCAAGATTGCACCACAGCGTGTTTATTTGGAGAAAATCAAAGATAATGTCCACAGAAATAGAAAAGTCGATCGAGGGATTTACTCATAACATGGTAACCAAAAGCACAAAAACATAATGAAGCATCAAGTAGTTTGTTTAAAAATTAAGAAATCCTTCACAACCAAGGACATCAAAGATATTACCTTCAAAACTTCATTGATACCCGCAATGATAAAGTCAAAAATAGCAGTCCTCTCTGACTCAAAGGCATGCCAGTGAAGGAGGCACCTGTAGATGACACAAGCAGCAACTGGCTTTCCATCTTTAAATCCCAAATTCTCTTTGATACACCGTGAAAGAATTTCAGAGTTCTCCTGCAACAGAGACTTCACTTTAAAGAAGCGTACATCAAAGCCACCTTTATTTGGACCTTTTACACTACTTATCTACTAAACTTACAGTTGGGACAGAGGGTAACTAGAGTAGGGGGACTTATCACTTTTCTCTCACAAGGGAAATTAGTTCTTTCACGCGTTGCTTTACAACTGGAAAGGAAGTAAATGAGATTCAATCCTCTATAATCCTCTTCTACTACCTGAATGCCAGTACCCTTCATCACTCCTGTCTCTTGGTTTTCTTAAACTTCGCATCCACCCTCCCCAACAGTGATAACCAGGCCATCATGGCAAAGAAAAATATAAATCATCACTAGTTTTGAAACAGAAAGAAACCTGCTGCTTTTCACTGGTCAACTTAGCTCTACGCGAATCAGAAAATCCTTGAGCAAGAAGTGGTATGATTTTTGTTGGAGTAGGAGATTCCTAACGAACATAACACAACCGTTAGTGATCAAGAAATAGAGAAACAGAACTACATACATAAACTGAGACTGCAAAAAAGGATACTTACAAATAAAGATTTACGATCGCCAGAGGGCAGAGCGAGTGCACCAGAAAATTTCTGCACAAAGGGGACAAAAGTTTATTGGATCTAGAGCTATAGCATGCAAGGAAGAATTCTCCACCATGGTTTATACGTTATAAGTTAACATATAACAGCTTACATCGATAAAAGGCTTGGCAAAACCAGCACGATTGCTCCTCGGAGTTACACCCAGTGCTTTCTGTCGAAGGATATGATTTTCATCCTCTAAATTTGAGAGCTTCTCTTGCATACTGATATAGAAAAGAAGCATAAGCTTTAAAACATCTCGAAATCAACTAGTTATGAAAAACTATATGGTTGCAGCACCAAAAATGAGTGTAGATAGAGACAAATTCAACATTTTTAGCAAACTTAAACAGATATCATTCCATTTTCTTATATATGTATACGTTTTACCATTAACAAGAAGCAGAAGACTAACTATGCGGTGAGATTGCCCCAAACAACTTCTCTTTGGTTTATTAAAATTACCTTTTTAAGTTTTGTTGGAGTTGTGAACATGTTTCTTCAACTGCTGTCAACTTGGAAATTGTGTTAGTAGACTCTTCTTTAGCCTTTAGTAGCTTATGCTCCAATGCTGAGTTCTTTTCCTCTAAGGCCCTCAATGAACTCTGCAAAGACACCAAATAATAAGTATTCACAGTGTCAAGTCTTTGGCCATTCTTATAGGGTTAGCGTTGTTATAGAGCATGTGAACTGGCTATCCGAGTTGCAGTAAGGCATGCACATCAGGCCCTTTCTGCTCTAAAGCAAAAACAATTAGCAGGACTCTCTTTAAAGTCATTGTCTACAAGAACAAGCAAGTCATCTAGAAGTAGTATATTGCAACTTATATTAATCAGTCATTAAATGCAAATAATTCCAAATGTCAGATAATCATGATAAATATATAATTATTTCATCTAGTAGGTACAGCTTAATTTCTTGTGGTTATAGAAGCCTTCAAGACATCCAGCCACCCCCCCCCCCCCCCAAAAAAAAAAAACAAGACAACGATGGACTTTCGTTTGATAACGGGTAACCAAGAAATCCCGAGGGCAAATGGCGCACGGCTCGAAACTCATGGATTAGGGGCACACCCCTCTACCCGTCTCCAGTTAAAATACCAGGCTTTTGTTTGCAACATAGTTTGAACCTATGCCGTGCGCCTAACTCACACATCACGCGCTAAGCTCTTACTACTAGATCGAAGCCCTAGGGACCAGAAGAAAGGCATATATAAGTCCTTCATTGACATTTAGAAAAAAATGCATAAGCATAACCTTCAGAGCTCTTATAAGCAACATGTTAGCATACAAACACTCTTACCATCAATGGATAAATTCTACATCAAATTGTTCTAAGCTCTTAATCTCTTAGAATCTATGCAGATTTAGTGAAAATCTAGCACAATGGATTAAATAGACACAAAGGTGATGCCAATTAGTTGAGATTAAGGTTTACTCATGTAAGTAAATTTTTTTTTTTTGGATAACCGGCAAATCCATTGGGCCAGTGGCGCACGGTTAGAAACTCGGTGGAAAATGGGTCTGCTCCACTACCCTCCACTTAAATACCAAGCTTTTGTCTACGGCCGGGATCCGTGATGTGCACCTAACGCACACATCACAAGATGTACTCTTAAAAGTAGATCAAAGCCCAGGGGCTTGCTGGTATGTTTATTTTAGATTTAACATTTAGTCTTGTTAAAGATTGTATCCTAGTAGAAAATGTAGAGACATCTAGTGCTAGAGAGTCCAAAAAGTTAAATATTGAATTGAGACGGGTCTAAATGGACCGACATAGATTGTGAGGATATATATAGCCAAACCAGCTTGGTATTGAGAAGTAATTGTTGCTGCTCATCCTCTGAAGCTTATAAACTTTCTGGCTGATCAAGATCCATTGGGCCTAACAGAAATCTTTCCATTCTAGAGAGTGACACTACCAGGCCAAGATGCATTATGAATTCCAACAAAGAGAGATGCTTAAAAGATGCTCTTAAAATGTAGAACTAAATTTCCACAAGGGAATTAATCATCCAATTTCAATATGAGTGCAATCAGAGTTGAATGCAAACAGAAAATCACAGTTATATGACCTTCAGAAATGTATTTTCATTTCTCAACTCAGTCACTGAAAAAACTTCTCTTTCCACAGCAGCTTTCTCCTTCATGGATAAATCCAGTTGTCTTTGGAGCACAGCATTCTTGTTGACCTCATTGACTGCAGCCAACTTTGCTGCATCTAACTCAAGGCTTAAAGATTCTACAGTCTTGTGAAGTTTTGAAATTTCCACTAATTTAGCCTCATCATTAGATAGCTGCATCACAATGTTAAAAAGACATTTTGTTCAATTAGAGAGCAAAATATGGTACTGCATCCATAAATCATTCACGTGTAAGTTAACAAGTGGACGAGTACCCGCAATTTTTTTTCCAATTGCAACCTCCAAGTGAGATCCTCCAACTGCTTTTCAAGCTTGGTTTTTGCTATACGAAGGGCACCCGCTTCATTAGCTTCCTGTACAAGGGAAAAAAAAGTGTCAACTCTTCAAAGAGAAATAATACCTGAACTTTTGGAAAATCAGGGGAATAAAATTTCATCCGAAAAATCAGGCAAATCAACTTTCATAATATCTGTGAGGTATGGCAACAATCCGTAAGATTGAATCAAAATCGAAAAGATTCTATAGCGGCAACAGCCAACTAAAGCATATAAAAAGAATTATCTTGAATCTCTGATGGTAAGCAACCCCCACTTCCAACCGAGAGGTTGTGAGTTCGAGTCTCCCCAAGCAACATTCCATTCTGTAAATATTGTTCTTTTTTTCTTTTTAATATTGGTGGTGTTGGGGCCAACTTGCATATACCTCGACTAGTCATTTTACAGGGTACCTGCTACCTCCCACCAGCACAGGTACTGGGTAACTATATCCACTTAAGCATAAACGGATGGGAAGAAATAACCGATGGAATTTGAACCTGAGACCTCATGGTTCTCCACCCACTTCATTGCCCGCTAGGTTACAGAGTAGCCTATGAGTTCTCTATAAAATCTATCATCCCTTTTTTGATGGGGGCAGACAAATATATAGTATCTCAAGCACAACCAGCAAAAGCAAGAGCATCAATTTCGCAAATTTACAGTAAACAAAAACAAGATACAAATTGTAATATATTTACGCAAAAATGTACATTTGTTTTTGTTGGAATATGTAATAGTAGAACCCTAATCCAATGTGTATTAGGAGTAGCCTAATCCAATATTTATTAGGAGTAGGATAGGTTATGTGTATATATATAGGGCTCATTGTATCATGTTTAATATTAGTTATATTTTTCTCCCGTGCTTTCTCACAGTTTTCATGGGGAGCCTAGATTTAGCATAAATGTAATGATATTAAATAAAATTAAGCAACAAAATAAAGCAGATCTGAAAATAAAAACTACAGTACCGATATAAATGTGAACAGTCAGAGATCCCAGCCATGCATAAAAAGGGAACAAATGCCAGTGTTTCTAACTTGGCTGCTAAAGCATAGTATTTATCACTTACCCCTGACTCTAAGAACTTTGTAACTCACATCTAATTCTAAAGCACTGGAAATGTGCATCCTAAAAGGCTAAGGCTACACATATTCTGGTATTTTTCGTATGACTTATGCAAGCATAAAGTTGGGCAACATACTCTGGGCTTCAAAATTTCATGAACAGACTAAATGACATGATCACTAATAAAGGCAGGCTAATCTTTGTCAAGTCTTCTTATTACAGCATCGCATTTTCAGCAGATGCAACCAAAAGCTTCTTTTGACTAAAAGCAGCACACAGACAGCTAGAGCAATAACTTATTCCGTGAAAATATTGTACCATCCAGCGACAACATTTCTCAACCTTCCTAACTACTTTTATCACAATTTTGGTCACTCATAAATATGAGGATATCTCCACAAATGAAGAAATTTCAAGCAGAGCTTGTTGGTAAATACCAAACTAGACATTGAAAACAGAAGTACCATCCTTCGTACCTGTTTGAGCTTTCTGAACTCTCTTCTTGCCATTTTTCGCCTCCAAAGACATTGTATAGAAATAATATTGGACTGCCGATGACGAAACGCTGATCGAAACTTGCACATTCTCCAATGTGCCTATGCAATAGCAGAAAGAATATCGAACATTATAGAACAATTCCCGTTTTCCTTTCTTCTTTTTCTTGTGGGGTGTGGTGGGGTGGGGGGTCCAAACACACAACAACCACAACTTTTCATCTCATATAAATAGTTGTTTAATTTTAAAACTCAATTTTATAAAATGTAAAAGCCGTACAGAGTGGGAAGGGAATATATATTCACCTGAATGATAGTAGCAGCCTTATTCTCCTTCCTGTATAAGAACTTCTGTCGAGCAGCAAAACCACGAACGCAAGACTGTATCAGCAGAGAAGAAGCATAAAGTTGCACATAAGCATTCCTCAAGATCCACTTCCGCACGTATTTTTGGATTATGATCGCAGCCGATGCTTCCTGCAGTGCAGCATACAAATTACGAGCAAGATAACCTGCAAAAGTCGACAATGCTTTCAAGCCTCATTTACTGCTAAGACCAAAATAAAAAAGCTGATGCAGGAAAAGCAACCTGACATTAGCATCAATTAATTAACACACATAAAACGGACAAATACAAACAACAAAATGCACACAAGTCAGATCACATACTGATACAGCCAGACTGGAGACTTCATCATTTTTCCAGATATGATAAGTTGGATATATTGTTTTTTCCAGAAATAACTACTAGGCAAGAGCTGTATATTAGACCAACAGTTACAAAAACTCACGATGCAAAGCAAAAACATGACATCTATTATTTTGTAAATAAAGCTGCTTCAATTAAATATATGAGAGCACATCATTTAAAATCTTTATCCAGGTGGAAATATGCCATTAATCGTTGCATATGTGGCTTTGTTTTACTCTATGATCATAAGGATACCGTCAGTTTCCAACTTAACAAACTGTTCAATGCTAGAAATCTGCCTGAGAGAAAAGACCTCAGCAGCTTAATTATATCACCTAGGAAATTGTCTCTTGTTACAACAACAACAAACCCAGTCTAGTCCCACAAGTGGGATCTGGGGAGGGTAGAGTGTACGCAAACCTTACCTTGCCTTTAAAAAGGCAGAGAGGCCTGAACAAAATGAAATTGACTGGTTTAACAGCCTAATTAAATTTCTGCGAGAACAAATTGAATATTTGAATTTCCTGCTACTAATTTTTCAGTTATACTGGCATCAAGCAAAATCTTTATGATTTACACTGCATTTTATTATTTCTTGGTCCCATTAATGAAAAGCAATTAAACCAGAAACGTTAGGAGAATCCTAAGAGGTGGCAAAGCCTAAACACAAATCAAACTAGATGAATATCAAACTCATCATAAAAACATCAAAGGTTCCTTCTAAACAAAGTTTTGTTCCCCAAACAAAACAAGAACCAAAAAGTAGTGGATAAGGAGAACCAAAACCACAACTTATTTCTAGTAGGCTAGAAATAAACAGTATAACATTGTATTTCATCAAAAATAATAAATTTAAACTAGGAATAGGCAGAAAGTACCATCATTCCCTTCTCATCTAAAGATTCACACAAAAAGGGATAACCAAAGCAAACTATTGCAGTAGTAATAAGTACATGAATATCATTTTGTGGAGAGCAGACAGTTATGCACTGTTCTGGACGAAGTATAATTTAGCAGCAAGACATTATAGTGAGAGAAAGGACCTCTGCAGCAAGACTGTAGATGAATTGCAGCCAATCGGTTTGAGATGAAGTCCTTGCGTGCAAGAAATGTACGTAGCCGACTTTGTATTTGCTTGGCAGAAGAGTCCAAAATCTCCGCACGGCGTGAGTCTAAGACACCAATCTGACCAGCCCTAAGGAATACCTTTGTCTTTCCCAACTGCAGAAATGAGAACGACAACATTACTTCAAGAAACTCACAGCATGAATTAACAAACTTAAAATTTGCAATTGCTAGAGCATCAAACTTCAAAAAGTTAGTGCAAAAGCTTATTACAGCAACCTGATAATTCCCGAGCTTGAGTTTCTGCAATATTTTCTCTGTGACGGTTTTTTCATCATTACTGGATGCATAGGGAAAAAGCAAATTAAAGATCAAACGAAGTGGACTAAGATACAAAATTTACATTCAGTGCAGGAAGGGACCAAAACAACATTGTTGTTTAATAATGAAGGATATTGTAACTAAAACATTCAGCTAACATTCTCCTGCATGCTTTAACTTTAGTTTTACTTTAACAAAAAAGCATAATCCAGCATAATCACAACAGTGAAATATTTCCTTCTTTTAACAGAAGCGATTAAGACGAATATATAATGCCACCTCTATAGATCTTCAAAAATCAAGGCTATCACACCAAAACATCTTGCTGGAAAAGGCTGAATACGGAAAAAAGAGTTCTTCTCTATATAAACCCGAAGGATGACAGCTACATCTCATTACCAAAAAAGAAATTTCTAGATATTCATAGACTGTAGAATCAGTTATACATTGATCACATATAAACATATAACAATGTTTTGGGTAGCCATATGCTGCAAATACAGAAGATGGTAAGACTAATCTCATCATCCAACTTTATTTTTACGGACTCTAATATTACCTATGCTGCTCGGACACTCCAAAAATATCGATGTGTGCATGTCGGATCTTCCAAAAGTAGTTCGCTTTTGGAGGATCTGACACGGGTGCCGTAGCTGATTTAAAGACCCCATGCAACATAGAATATTACCCCCGTCTTTTAATCAAATCACTCTCATGCCTTATACCAGTCTTTAAAAGAATCCAAGCATGGCCCATTCTGTTAACCTAAGTTGCTCCTATACGTCAATTTAGGTGCCGCATCCGTGTCAACATGACACTAATATGGGCGTGGGTATAAGATCTGTGCCGGATCTGGTCAAACAATTTTGGATACTTCAACACAACGGAAGGAAAAATTCGAGACAAGATATAATTTGATTCCCATAATAAAAAAAAATAGGGTAAATTTGAAGAAAATACCTTATCTAGGAAATCAATCATTTACTTATCTACAACTTGAGAAAGAAATCCACACTTTACAAGCAACACATAAGTAGCCAGATTTTTGTTTTCAAAATTTAGAGATATTTTTAGATTTTAATTTATTTTTGAAGTCAAGTCCCCGCACCCGTATCCGTACTATGATCTGTATCCCAAATTTTAGAATTTACATTTCGAAGGATCGACTTCTAGATCCGCACCTGTATCCGAGCAACTTAGCTATTAACAGAAAGTACCAAATATTTTTATTTTGGTTAAATGAAACTTCAAAAGATAATATAATAGGTAAATCATAATACCAAAGTGTATTTTACTAGTTAAATGAGTTTGAATTTTTCAGATACATGTAAAGAATAACACTATTAGTGTAATGGCATCAGAAATTTTTGGACGTGCAAAAATAAACAGAGGCAGACATGTTTTGGCACTAAGGGAATACTAGTCATAAAAAAGTTAACCTGCCAAAGCAGAGAATTTCAATTGTTTGACTTGACAAGGATTATCTACCTTCCCAGGATAAGGGTAAGGTCTCCGTACACAAAACCCTCCCCATGCCCGACTTGTGAGATTCCACTGAGTTTGTTGTGTTGTTTGTTGTTTTTGACTGGACAAGTATTGTAGGACACAACTTCATAACAGAAGCAACTAGGGTTCAGTAGAGCAAGGGACAAAGCCAGTACCCTATTGGCCTACACCTAGATAAGTTCATCACCTATATAGTCATCCTAAACAGCAGCAGAAAAGGATCAAATGCACGCACTCAGCTAACACAAGCTCCACACAAAATGCAGAGCGAGACACTGACATATTAATCCAAGCATCATCGGCTGCCTACTTCCACTCTGTACCTGGGCAAGTATGCCTTTTCTTCATTTTTGGTTGGGTTATGACAGATAAACCAAACTCAAAAAAGTTCAGCTTCCCTTTCATCTTTCAGATGATTCAAAACAGCACTGTTAATCTTAAGGCTGTATTACTTAGTGCTTACCTTAATTCTGCTGCCAAAAAATTTTTAAGAGAATTTTGATATTAAGCACTTTCAGGTATATTCAAATGATTTCAACATGAAACTTCTTAATCTTAAACTTTTAAGAGCAAGCCACACAGAAATTCCTTCCTGCATAAGCTGGTCATTGCAAATCACACTTTGGATGAACAACTGTCAATTTACTCTGAATTTTAACATTTTCACAGATCTAACTAGCAAAAACATTATGTTGGTAGCTCTGCTAAACCAACCAATGGATTATATGCATGGAAATGTTTGCTGGTCATGTCGGATGCTTCCAAGTATCCCATTACAAATCCAATGCAAGAGGACAGACAATAAAAAAACAAAAGGGTCAAATAATTTCACCAAAAAGAGTTATAATAGTCAGGACTAGAAGCAAACCCACCTTCCATCCAACATGTCTAAAACAATCAGACCAAATCGATCTATAAATTCATGGTAAGTTCTGCGCGTGGGATAACCGGCCAAACTTATGCGCACAGCCTCCAGAACACCCTGCATTGTATCAAATTATTGCTAAATAAGAACACCGCACCAGGAGAATGCACATGAATATCCTTTTTATTATCAAATGGTAAAGGAAAAAAGGAATTTGGAGCCAAAAGGATGCAGGAAAAAGCATCAGTATCACAAAGTTTAACACATCACTGTGCAACCCAATGGAAGAAGCAAGACCGATTTGAGAATTCAATAACACAAAGAGATCCCTGATTCACTCCATCACACTCTAAAGCAAAGCAAATGAAGGTGTAACTAGAAAGAAGAGAAAACAAAAGCAAATTACAGTTATAATCAACAGTTCAAGAATTGAAATAAGTCAAATGACAGAAGATAACCAAACCAGAAAAAGATCAAGAAAATACTAAAAGAAGAAACCTTGTAAAATGAAAACAAGCAGCAAAGTGAAAAAACAACCCACCTGGGAGATATGATATCATTCCAAAATAGGATAAGAGAATTGTTAGATATGTAAATATAGTAGAACTCTAGTTATAGTAGAACTCTAGGTTATTAGTATTATATATAGGGCTCATTGTATTATGTTTAATATCAGATATATTCTTCTCCCGTGCCTTCTCACATGGTATCAGAGCTTTGGTGAGATAATTATCGTTGTGCGTCATTCCAACGACATCCGGGAAGAAATAACTCGGTCACCGTGCAATTTTCCGGTGACCTAAGTGACTAATTGCGTCAAAGTCACTAATTATCAGTGTTGTGCAAAAACCAACACCACCACAGAACTCGGAATATAATTCCGACCAAACCCCAGAAATTTCTCCGACAGATACCTCCACACGCGCCGCCACGCGCCGCCACGGCTGTAGGCGCGTCAGACCACGCGCCGGCGCGTGGCGCCTTTTCCGGCCAGTTTTTCACTTCGCTCCAGAAGGACAGTTTGGTCGGCCTTAATTTCCGACCCTACCCATCCTTATTCCGTTCGCTTCCGACAACTTTCAGTTTTTGCCGGCGACTTTTCCGGCAGCTACAGAGACTTTCCGGCCAGAATTTCAAAAAGTTTCTTCAGGACAGTATCATCGCCCTCAAATTCCGAGCCTACTCATGTTTTTACTTTTCAATTCCGACAACTTTGAAGTTTTTCCGGCAAAAAAAAAAAAAAAACAGTTTTCCTTCATCTGTTTCAGCAAATTTTCAACGATGTCTTTGGGAATCGATGCTTTCGGGTCTAGAAACCTGGGTTCGATGTTAAACTACATATGTAACAAGCTCGGTACATATGATTTATATGCACCAGCTTGAGGGGGAGTGTTAGATATGTAAATATAGTAGAACTCTAGTTATAGTAGAACTCTAGGTTATTAGTATTATATATAGGGCTCATTGTATTATGTTTAATCTCAGATATATTCTTCTCCCGTGCCTTCTCACAAGAATAATAGGCGAATCTTTGAAGAACAATGAAAGAAAACTATGCATGCAAAGTAAATATAGCAGGCATGAAACAAGACTAGCCTTGGATGCCATACATTCCACTATATATGGTATATGCAAGAAACCAAGGTTAACAAGCATGAAGCAACAACATTGATAAATCAAAAAGTCACATCTTATCAGTAATATGACTGAAGAGCCAAAATACTGACATATGGCAATAAATAAATTATATCAACTGACCCCACAACGCAGTTGGTGCAGGATGCTGAGATTTTCAAATTTTTGAGGCCGATTCAGAGAATTTGGCTTCACACAACGAACATAGTGCGGTTCAGTTGAGCTGAGTGTCTCCATGAGAGCTTGAAGTTGTTGCTACAGAAAGAAGATGTGAAGGACAACATAAAACAACATTATCTAATAAAAATATAACACATATCTAATCAAACTTTTGCAGCAACTGCTCTTAAAGGTGGTACTCGCGCACCACTTGGGAGAAACCTTGACACATAATCATTTACTCTTTGACTTTACGCAGGAGATGAATACATATCAATGCACCAAAGTCCAGAAAGTAATGCACATTGCAAGGCCAAAACCAAAAGAATTGTGGAAAACAAAGTTCAAACCATAGATTTTTTTAAATTAAGCAGAGTATGCATTGAACATTACAACTAAATGCATGTGTTCTCAACTTCTCATATATAATACAAAACTGAAACAAATACCACTTTCTGCAGATGTTTACAACAATACAAGCATATACAAGATGTATACCCCCAGACACGTACACTAACATAGCCATTATTACCAAATATTACAAGGAGTCAACACAATGTTCATATTACTCTGCTTTAGCAACACATGCTCATTTGTTTCAGCTCTTCTTAATCCTAAAAGGTTTAAATACGACTTCCCTGAAACATTTGACTGACCAGAAATTTACAGAAACACCATCGATCATCCGGCCTATCACTATAATTTTACTCTCAGTTTTAAGTAAAGAGAGATACTTGACACCAGAGTGTATCAACCATGTTGGGGTAGAAATTGTGACATATTTAGGCTAATAACATGTCCAACGCATGCATCTGTGCAAGCATTGATTCATGTTAGTTCCACTAAATGATGACGAGAAAATTTGTAAACTTAGCTTGTGATATTAAATGCTGTGGCAGTAATCAGTGCCACATTAGAGTAAGCTTCATACCTTAAACCGAGAAGCTACTGAAGAGAACTTGTATGATGACCTAGACGATTCTTCTCCAAGGGATGGAAAGAGACCAGCAATAAAAGGACACTTCGAAGAAGATAACAGATTACGGTGTTCTACCACTACATAATCACGATTTTTATCTAAGAACGTTTCTGTCTTATATGTGACCTACAAAATAAGCACTAAAACATGAGTAAAAATAGCAGTCATTCTCTACATGAACATAAACTGAGCTTTCAAATTCCTATTAGTCTGACATGCCTTGCCAGCATAATGGGAGATGGTAAAATCTGTTTCACAAAATTTCTCCTTCTCTAATCGTGGATGCCCCCGAAAATTCTGGAACAATTTATTTGAGAAAGTTTGATGCGTTGACTTTGGGAACATGCTGCAATGGTGAATACACAAAGATAAGGAGATGTTACACCCAAAATTCCTAAAAGAGAATAAATTGAACAAATCACATCAAATATTTTATACCAAGCTTCATCCAGAAGAGCAATTACCCCAATAGGCTTCTGCAAAACACATTTGACATTAAGTAAGTCAAAACAAAACTCCAGTTCAAAGTAGAAAGCGAAAAGTGCAAAAACACGAAATATGAGAAGTGCAAAAATGTGACTACGTCCAGGGGACTTGAAGTTCAAAGCTTGAAGTGCAACGTACAATTTATGAAAGATTAGAAACAACCGAAAACGTGAGTTTAGTACTACAATAATCAAATTGCAATTAAAAAAATATAATAATGCCGTCATTAATCCAACTTCTCAAAGTTGAGATTCAATGAACAGACTAGTTCTCATGGAGATCACTTAGAACATCATTATTTGAACATTGAAGCCCACACTTCACTGAAAATCATGGCTTTACCCATAGAGCGTTAACCCCTTGCTTTTTGCGCCATCACTGGAAGGGACGAAGTGATGGAACACTGGATAGAAGAAAAATCAAAATGAAATAAACCATAAAAGCTTCTGACAGTGAATCAATTTACATCTCCAGTAACAACCTTGATGCTTCTGGATTAACTAATAGTTAAGAACCGACAGCTCTGGCCAACGACAAAAGCATGGTGGTAGCTTTATATAAGGTCTCCGGAATCAAACATAAACTAAGAAAGTTGCACTAGTGGCAGAAGACACGTTTTCAGAAGTAAATTATGCCCTTTTGCAAGTAAATTATGCCCATACATCAGTTAGAAATTGATCATAGTGAACCTTCAGGTTAATAAATACCTGTGGTTCTGGCAAGCTACAATGTCTAAAGTGCACAGCATGCCAAATGCCCAATGACATATTATAAGAGAACCGAACACAAAGTATCATGATTGTATCCTCTTCAGAAATCTTATTTAGCTTACAATTTTCAGTGAATGATAAAACAAATGTACACCATGATATTCAAGTAAGGACAAATTCATCACAAAACCAAGAAATTTAGCATATCCAAGTTTGCAATCTTTTCCTACATGAAATATGTGCTATAGAACATTTAATGTGTAATATCAACTGACAACTTTATACAGATAATCTTTTGTCCTTGCAGTAAGGTTGCTCCTTAAGCTTACACAAATCAATTTGAAGATCCCAACCACATTGCATACTTTGTTTCATTCATTGCAACACCTAATGAACAGTCAAGTCATCTGTATAGGTAAGATGTAAAATAGATCATGAGGAGAATAATGTGGAACCTTCTCTATCAGATCCAAAACATCTTGGTTGTCTATAAATTCAATGTAACTCCAATTGATTTCCTCTTTCTGATATTCTTCTTGCTCCATCTTGAATACATGCTAGAGATTTAACAGGACCGAAATAAAATAAGTAAAAAGGTGAAAGAAGAAAAGGTGAAATCAAAAGGCCATAATAGCAATCTTCCATTAAGATTCATTAAATCTTTAGTTCTTTATTAGAAGGGTAATTTATCCTAGAGCAGTACAACTTACCTCATTAAAATGTTGCTGAAGCTTTTCATTTGCAAAATTGATGCAGAATTGCTCAAAGCTGTACAAGGGGTAGTACCGAGAAATCAATTATTGGATTGTTCAGGTACCAATTTCGAGTTATTGCAATGTTTGGAAACCAAGATTCCTCTCGAAAATGAAGCTAAGAGAAGCATCCCAGAAACAAAAGACATTAATAAAACATAGGAATATAAAAAATAAGTTTCAAACATTAACATGAATTGCCTACGAGATGCAGTTGATAACAGCAAGAGAATCAGAATATTATTGCTAACTGGGGTGGCAAGATGGCAGAGCATAAACTTGCGTCAGTGTAGCCATAGAGTAACTGAATATCTTCACCAAGTCCAAGTTTATGAAGTCAGCTGGATACAATGTGTTTCAAAGTTCATATAGCAAACCAGGGTCAGGAAGTGCATACAGTGTTCATATGGTATTTGATACGGGTGTCAAAAATAGAATTGGCGTTGCTGTTTGATATCTTATAGCAGAGAAGATGGGTGATGAGTGTCGTTTGTAGAGGATCATATTATGTTGTAGATGCTCTACTTCTTCGTATACCTTTTGTATACGGGGGATTATCCCATTCTTAACAAAATACTTACTTTATCAAAAGAAAAACTCTTACAACAGTAAGAACAGTGTCTGGAGTTAGAACAACTGTCATAGAGCATTCCCCAAACATATCTTCTTCTGTGCTAAAGAAGGCTCTATTAATGAGAAGATAGAAAACAATTCTATTTCAGTGATTCAATCCTCGGTCTCCCTTCAACAATTCCATACTTTTCCACTACCACCTCCCTCCATAGAGCATGCTACTCAATCCTGAATCTCCATAACTAGTTCCCTAATTAGGCCTTGTCGAACTTCTTTGGAGATGTAACAAACTCATAGCTAGTGAAACTTCCTATCCTAGTTAGTTGAATCCAACAGAAAGTTCCTGCCTCTCAATTTACCTGACACTGGCCAGTGCATGAAGCAATGACATAAAGTACGTAAAGATGCTCGACAGGGATACTCAAGCCCACCATAACCACTCGTCTTGTTCATCAGTCCTCAGCAAGGATAAAGCTCTTCCTTAGTGAAAGAGAGGACAAATAGTAAGTCAAAGCTTCAACCTCCATGGCTCGAATTTCTGAGTTCCTTATTCCCACCCCCCACCCCCCAGCTTCAAAAATCCATAACACCATTTAGCCAAAATTCTCCTTCGCTTCCTTGATTCTTCAAGTAGGACCATGATTTTGTGGATTCAAAAAATACTGAAAAATAATCAAAAGCATTGATTTTTTACCAACAATTTTTCAAGTTAGTAAGGACACCCGAAAACCATTTTTTTTCCTCTTTTTTGGGTCAATCAAACATTTAGTCCATAGAGTCAAAGATGAAGGGGCAGGACTTGCCCATCTGGGTTTTAAGGCAAAATACAAAAAATGTTCCTACTTTAAGCACATACTGCCTGCACATGATAGGCTAATATTTGTTTCAAACTCCTAGCTCGTGACAAGAACCAACTTAACAAACAGCCCACTATATTGTGGACCAAAACGAGAAGACAATACCTAAAGGCTAAAGCAATAAGCTATTTCCACAAGAACTCCCAAGACTTTCCCGTTTATGAATATCCAATAATTTCTCAACCTTTTGTCTCCAGTTTAGGCTAAAACTCCTTATGTAAAACTAGATTAATGAAACAAATTTTTCATAGCCAACTGTCATACCACAACATTATTTGTGAAATAATTTCAATAATTGCCAGCAACCATATACTTCTTAAGTTTCAATAAAGCTTTCAGTAAAGCATGAATAGCATTAAAATAAAAGGCTTGTGAGCTCACATCTAAAATATAGACCATTGCTTTTACGTGCTAAACATCACCCAAGCTCAACATAAGACTGCCTTTCATATTTCATTACATGTTTTTTCCGAAAATTAAGGCATGACCTTTTACCAGCTGGCAAAACCAGAAGGAGCATATTGTCACGCTCCGCCCTTTTATAAGAGGTTATGCCATGTAGGCGATGACTGGGCGACACGCAGGCAACGATTTGGCACACGCATGGCAGCCTTCTCTAGACAAGTCTAGATCTTTCCACCCATGGAAGACTCTAGACCCATCTAGTCTTATCTTGTATATAAGATAGTTGTAAAGATTTGTAGAGTTTTCTAGAGCTTTGATCTTAGCCATTGATTCAAATAGATCTTAGCCGTTGGTTATGGACTCTAGCAACTATAAATAGGCTAGTAGTATTTGGCATTTGCCATGAAGAAACAATAGAGCAATCCAACACTTGTACAAAGCTTTCTCTTGTTTAATACAAAGCTTTCTTGCAAGCTTCTCTTCTTAGCTTTGTTGTGGCAATAGTTCGGGGAAAGGCTGACTTAGCACATCGCAGGGGCGAATTGTGACTAAGGCCGCACGGAAGATAGCTAGGGAGTTATCCGGTCCGTGACAGTTGGTATCAGAGCAACGCTACGAAAGGGTTCGTGGGTTAGCTTGGGCACATACACGACATGGCTAGCGGTGGCGAGGAGCAAGTTCGCAAGGGTCGAGAGGAGGAGCGCACCATCCCACCAACACACAAGGGAGGTAAGTCTCGTGACGTTCTTGCTGGTTTTGAAGCTCGCTTAGTTAAGCTTGAGCTAGCTATGGCGGACACGAGAGAGAGGTTGGATCGCACGGAGCAAACCTTAGACGAGTACATCGAGAAGGTTGACACCTCGTTGGATACTTTCCAAGAAAGGATTGATGCTGCTGGGGCAGAGTTAGCCAACGAGAATAGCTTGTTTCAAGCCAAAGTGTATCAAGCCTTGGCAGATTTGAGGCAGGACGTTGATGGAGCCAAGTCAAGCTTGGAGGCGTCCAAGGCTGCTGTGGAGGAAACAACGGCCGACTGGGCTATGAGTAGAAGTGCTTTCATGGCAAAAGTGGTTGCCTCGACATCAACCGTGCAAGTCCGAGACACTGCCCATGCCTTAGACTTGCCAAAGCCAAAAGAATACGATGGAGCTCGCGACGCAGTAGTCATTGACAACTACCTTTGGCATATGGGGTGCTACTTCGAGGCGCTCAACTTAACAGGTTTAGCCCAGGTACATACTGCCACTTTACATTTTACCGACATGGCTGCACTTTGGTGGCGCAGGAAACGAGCCGACATGGACAAAATGTTAGTCGTCATTGACACTTGGGAAGACCTAAAGAAAGAACTCAAGGCGGAGTTCTACCCGGTGCACGTAAGCCGCGAGGCTAGGGCAAGAATGAGAGACCTCAAACAGGACAATTCTATTAAGGAGTACGTCAAGGCATTCTCCAACTTGATGCTACAAATCGACAACATGAGCGACGAGGATCTCCTATTCAACTTTTTATCCGGGCTCAAACCTTGGGCGGTTCAAGAGTTGAGACGATCCAAGGCAGACGACATCTCGACGGCACTCAAGGTAGCTGCCACATTGCAGGATTATACTAGTGCTGACAAAGGGGTTCATGTCAAGCACCAAGGCGATTCATCCAAGTCCAAAACTCAAAGGACTTGGCCGGTTACAGGTGGGGGAGCCAAGTACGGAACCCACAAGCCAACAACCCATGGAGATAAGGGGAAACAGGCCAGAGACAACAAGAAGGAGGCCAAGCCAAGGGAGGGATGCTTCCTATGTCAAGGGCCGCACTGGGCGAGGGACTGCCCACAGCGTAAAGCCATGAGCGCAATGTTGGAGCAACAGGAGCATGGCAATGAAGCTACCATGAGATGTCTTAAGCTGCTTAGTGCATTAAACGTTAAGCCCACTCCTCACCGGGCGGGTGACAGGAGTCTCATGTACGTGCAGGGGCACGTCAACAACAAGGTTGCCCACTTAATAATTGATACGGGCGTCACTCATAATTTCATGACTCCAACCGAGGCGGAACGGTTGGGACTCAAGGTGACATACTCCAAGGGATGGCTCAAGACTGTCAACGATGCCAGACCCGTGGATGGCGTGGCGAAAGGAACCGAGTTGAAGCTTGGCAAATGGTCAGGCAAGGTGGATTTCTCGGTGGCACCAATAGATGATTTCTCCATTGTTCTAGGGATGGAGTTCCTTCGGCAGCACAATGTTGTCCTGTTCTCTAGATTCAACATGTTATGATCTTGGAAGGGGAACCATGCATGGTCCCAACTGTTGCCCCTCCCAAGACATCCAAATCTCCCCAACTTAGTGCCATGCAGCTGGCCAAAGGAATCAAACGTGGGGAGGAGACATGGTTAGCCGTTCTTCAGCAAGAGGAAGAAGGGGGAGTTGATGGTGATGTCCCCGCTTGCATCCAGAACGTGCTGGAAGAGTTCAAGGACGTAATGCCACCCGAGTTGCCCCGTAAGCTGCCACCCAGGCGTGGGGTGGATCACAAGATCGAGTTGGAGCCAGGGGCTAAGCCACCAGCCAAAACACCCTACCGGATGGCGCCACCAGAACTGGAGGAGCTGCGAAAACAGTTGGGGGAATTGTTGGAGATGGGCTTCATCCAACCTTCCAAGGCACCGTATGGTTCACCAGTGCTATTCCAACGCAAGGCGGACGGATCGCAGCGACTTTGCATAGACTACCGGGCTCTCAATAAGGTAACCATCAAAAACAAGTATCCAATTCCTCTTATTGCCGACCTTTTTGATCAATTGGGGAAGGCCAAGTATTACACAAAGCTTGACCTAAGATCGGGATACTATCAAGTGCGCATAGCCGAAGGGGACGAGGGTAAGACAACTTGTGTCACTCGATATGGGGCGTTTGAATTCTTGGTGATGCCCTTTGGCCTGAAAAATGCGCCAGCCACATTTTGCACTCTCATGAATGAAATTCTTCATCCCTACTTGGACCGGTTCGTGGTGGTCGACTTGGACGATATAGTCATATATAGCAACACCTCGGAGGAGCATGTGGAACATGTACGGACCGTTCTCAAGACTTTGCGGGACAATGAGCTTTATGTAAAGAAGGAGAAGTGCTCATTTGCCAAGGAAGAAGTGCACTTCCTAGGCCATGTGATCAAAGGCGGCAAACTCATGATTAGGGGTGTGCATTCGATTTATCGATTCGATTTTGACCCTTATCGATAATTACTTATCGATTATCGATTTGTACATATGCCTATCGTTATCGTTTCAATAAGGTTTTGATTTTTTCGATTTCGATTTATCGATATTTGAGGCTTATCGATTCGATTATCGATTACACCAATAAGAAAATTTGTGGCATTCCACGGAAATTATATCGCTATAAACACGCCTAACTAATATGGACAAAAAGAAGCTAAAATAAAACAAACACCGTTTATAACATAAAAATTATGTCAACAGGCACATGCAACGAAACTAAATTAAGGGATCAAATGGATGCCACCAATACTCCAACGGTATTAAAAAAATAAAAATACATCATCACTGCTATTTCTATTTTCCATTAATTTGAACTTCATTCCCTTTAGCTTTAAATATGATCATTCCTTAATTTGGTAGATGAAATAATTAGGAGTGTGCATTCGATTTATCGATTCGATTTTGACCGTTATCGATAATTACTTATCGATTATCGATTTGTACATATGCTTATCGTTATCGTTTCATTAAGGTTTCGATTTTTTTGATTCGATTTATCGATGAATCGATGACAAATAATCGATTCGATTTATCGATAACTCGATTCGAATGCACACCCCTACTCATGATGGATACAAAGAAGATCCGGGCGATCGAGGAATGGGAGCCACCGACCAAGGTACCTGAGCTTAGATCTTTCCTTGGTCTTGTGAATTATTATCGGCGTTTCATTACAGGCTATTCAGCCAAGGCGGCACGACTCACTGACCTACTCAAGAAGAAGAAGGCTTGGGAGTGGGACGACAAGTGCCAACGTGCCTTTGATATACTGAAGAAGGCTGTGACCGAGGAACCAGTGTTGGCACTACCGGATTGCACCAAGGCGTATGAGGTGCACACAAATGCCTCTGACTTTTCCATAGGGGGCGTGCTTATGCAAGAGGGGCATCCAATTGCTTATGAAAGTCGCAAGCTTAATGACACCGAGAGGCGTTATACAGTGCAGGAAAAAGAGATGACTGCAGTGGTGCATTGCTTGCGAGTTTGGCGACACTACTTGCTTGGGGCAAAGTTCGTGGTGCGCACGGACAATGTGGCGACAAGTTACTTCCAAACACAGAAGAAACTCAGCCCTAAGCAAGCAAGATGGCAAGACTTCTTGGCCGAGTTCGACTATGTGATGGAGCACAAACCGGGCAAGGCCAACTTTGTGGCGGATGCGCTAAGCCGAAAAGCAGAATAGGCGGCAATGTCAAGAGTCCAGGTGGAGCTCTTGGATCTTATCAAAGAAGGCATGGCGCATGATCCTTTAGCCAAGCAACTCATGCAGATGGCTAAGGAAGGGAAAACTAAACAATTCTGGGTAGAAGGCGACTTGTTGCGCACCAAGGGACAACGGATTTATGTACCCAAATGGGAGCGGTTGCGCAAGAATATCATTAAGGAGTGCCATGACATCCGATGGGTGGGTCATCCAGGACAAAAGCGCACTCAGGCATCGGTAGAGGCTAACTGCTATTGGCCTCGCATCCGGGACGATATCGAGTTATACGTCAAGACTTGTCTTGTGTGCCAACAGGACAAGGTGGAGCAACGGGCACCCGCAGGACTTTTGGAGCCTTTACCCATACCTCAACGTCGATGGGAGAGTGTTAGCATGGACATTATCTTCGCTTTGCCCACATCCGACGGCAAAGGTAGTATTATGGTTGTGGTGGATCGGTTCTCGAAATATGCATCCTTCATGGCTGCTACGAAGGATTGCACAGCACCAGAGGCAGCTCAGCTATTTTTCCAAGGCGTGGTGAAGTATTGGGGCTTGCCTCAAGTTATCATCAGTGATCGAGACCCTCGCTTCACGGGCAAGTTTTGGACGGAGTTATTCCGCTTGATGGGGTCTGATCTACACTTTTCCACCAGCTTCCATCCACAAACCGACGAGCAAACAGAGCGAGCAAACGCGCTCTTGGAGCTATATTTGAGGCACTATGTGAGTGCCAACCAACGAGATTGGGCCAAGTTGCTTGATGTTGCCCAATTCTCTTATAATTTGCAACGGAGTGAGGCTACTGGCAAGAGCCCATTCGAGCTTGCAACCGGACAACAACCCTTGACGCCACATGGGCTTGTCAACAAGTATACTGGGAAGTGTCCAGCGGCGTTCAAGACTGCAAAAACTTGGCACGAGCAAACGGACTTAGCTCGGGCATATCTTGACAAGGCCTCCAAGAAAATGAAGAAGTGGGCCGACAAGAAGAGGAGGCACTTGGAGTTCAACGTGGGAGACTTGGTCATGCTTAAACTAAACGCCGAGCAACAAAAGAGGCTACGCAGGTTGCACAGGGGACTAATTCGGCGCTACGAGGGACCACTCCCCATCCTTGCCAAGGTGGGAAGGCTTCTTATCAGGTGGAGCTACCACCAAACTCAAGTTACATCCTGTCTTCCATGTGAGTTGTCTTAAGCCATACCATGCAGACATGGAAGACCCATCAAGGAACGAGTCACATCGGGCACCGCCAGCCATTACAACATCATTTGACAAGGAAATTGAGAGCATCATGGCTGACCGGGTGATTAGGCGACGGTTC
Organism: Nicotiana benthamiana; assembly: GCA_034376525.1. Lineage (NCBI taxonomy): Eukaryota > Viridiplantae > Streptophyta > Magnoliopsida > Solanales > Solanaceae > Nicotiana > Nicotiana benthamiana. The sequence continues at coordinate 23,326,231 of CM067329.1, forward strand.
AGGGAACCATTACATGAGTACCTTATCAAGTGGAAGGGGCTACCGGAAAGCGAGGCGAGCTGGGAGCCAAAGGAAGCCCTTTGGCAATTCGAAAATCAAATCTGGGCATTCGAAGAGTCGACGAGGGCGTCGACGCAATAGGTGGGGGAGGTTGTCACGCTCCGCGCTTTTATAAGAGGTTATGCCATGTAGGCGATGATTGGGCGACACGCAGGCAACGATTTGGCACACGCATGGCAGCCTTCTCTTGACAAGTCTAGATCTTTCCACCCACGGAAGACTCTAGACCCATTTAGTCCTATCTTGTATATAAGATAGTTGTAGAGATTTGTAGAGTTTTCTAGAGCTTTGATCTTAGCCATTGATTCAAATAGATCTTAGCCGTTGGTTAGGGACTCTAGCAACTATAAATAGGCTAGTAGTATTTGGCATTTGCCATGAAGAAACAATAGAGCAATCCAACACTTGTACAAAGCTTTCTCTTGTTTAATACAAAGCTTTCTTGCAAGCTTCTCTTCTTAGCTTCTCTTAGCTTTGTTGTGGCAATAGTTCGGGTAAAGGCTGACTTAGCACATCGCAGGGGCGAATTGTGACTAAGGCCGCACAGAAGATAGCTAGGGAGTTATCCGGTCCGTGACAATATGCCTACAATCTGGAGTTTTTAAATTCTTTTTTTTTTCACCCAAATGAGTAATTTTAGGTTGAAGTTGCACAATTACAGAAGGCTCAACTGGAAATTCCATTACAACTGCAGTAACGAGGATGCAATGTCAAAAATTCAGACTTGAGCCAAAAATAATTGATCAACTGCTTCTGGGTGTCTATTATTTACAAATCTGATTCTAGAAGGACTTCCAATATCCTTTACGTTCCACATTTAAGTAAATATAGCAACCTATTATCTTCCTTATATTACATGATTTTTGAAAGAAAATAAAAGGCAAAAAAGATAACATGTAACTAACCTGTTCTGCTTAAAGCATTCAAATCCATATATATCCAAAACTCCAATTTGTATCTGGGAATCAGGATCTTGCCCAACAGATCTATTAATCTTTTCAACTAACCTGAAAAGGGATGGTGCAATACTCTTACAGAAACAGCTAATGTTAACATAATATTGACTATTGGATACTGTAAACGAATTCTAGATTACCAACCAATCAAATAATTGGGCATAAACAGTCTTTGCTAACGTATCACGTCCTGCAACAGCAGCACTACAATCAAGAGCCTTAATAATGATGCCTTCGTGAGTTTGAATTGATCTTGTACAAAGAGTGGTCACTAACAGCTGGTCATCACACCTTTAAAAAGGAGTAATTGGGGATCAGTTGGACTGTGAAGACGCCAAGTAAAACAGGTAAATTACCACACTAAATCCTTATAAAGCAAATATGACAGATCTTGAATTTTTTTTTTTTGTTTCAAATAATAAGGATACTGGGAAGTCTCCCAAGAGAAGAAATATAAAGAAGGTAAACGATAACCAGAAGTCAGCAATACTTCAAGGCAATACAAATACCATTAAAGATTAAACCCAAAACACTGGTTACCTCTGCTTCTTTTGAGAGTTTTGACTTTTATTTTACACGTAAACCTTAAGTTACATATTTTTTACCAAAATTGACTAAAAATTTTATGTCAAGCAAAACTTATAATAACAACAGTGAGTTAATCTTATCCTATACGACGACACTATCCTTTCCTGAATAATTTTTCTCATGCCAAAATCAGGAAAAATGCCAAGACAGAATATGAAAAGCAAGAAACAAATGAAGAACTATTGCAATAACTTTTGAAGATGAGATATTCATTATAAGAATTGCAATCTACATACTACAGCGAGACATATGCGAGAGTACAGCAACAACTACGAAATCCCCAATACAAATTGAAATTGTACGAACCAAAATAGGTATTGAACATATTCTAAGAGATTGAGAGCCCGAAAACTTAAGAGAGCTGACAGACCAGTATTCTCTACTTTGGGGGGGGAGTGGTGACAAAGAAGCCATACAAGTAGATGATAAAAAAAATTCAATTTTCTTGTTGATTTATGCAGAGCAAAGGACATGATAATCATCCATCAATCAGAAAAACAAAAGAAGAAGAAGAAGAAGAAGAAAAAGATCTTCAAAAAACCACTTACGTAAAAAGCTTAGCAGCCATCTGCAGATGAAACCTGGATTTTTCATCTTTTATAATTGATGAGTCATGTTCTTTGCCTGGAGAGAATTCTATGTTTCCTAGGTGTAGAATTGCTGCCAAGGTACGAAATATTGCTTCCTGTTATTGAAAGGACAATGCAATGCAATAATTAATGAAGTAGAATAATTATGCTACTAAACACAGAAATATTGATTAGGATAATAAACTACAGCTGCAGAACCTGTTCCTCCTGAGTGATTCCAACAATATCCATAGCTCTCCTTGTCTTGATATACTCCTCAGCATTGCTAACTCCATCTAGCTCATAGGTTTTGCTCTGGTTCAAGTAGTGAAAATCACTCGGATGACCCAGCTTGTACTTCTCAGCATCCTGAAGAAGTAAGAACATAAAAAAGAAATAACCTTAAACTTTTATTGTGATAGTCAAATCGCATCAACGAGCCACTTGGAACAACCTAAACTACAGCATACACATCAATGTTGTCACCACATAGAAGTTAATATACACACAAGGAAAAGAATATCAGAACACACATTTCACTTAGCATGAAGAATTTTTTTTTTTGAAAATGAAAACATGAAGAATTTCATGAATTAAACGTCATAACCAAGCACATGGAGGGAAGAAAATACCATTCCAGATGCACATAATTGATAAAAGCAGTGATAATTCCTCTCAGGATCTGTTATCTGAACAACGCGAGATCTCTCCAGAAGATAAGTCCTAATTGCAGCACCAGATATTCTACCACTTGCATCAAATTGGATCTCAACAAACTTGCCAAAACGACTGCGAGAAACAAGGATTAGAGGTATTAATCATAATTCAATTGACCTCAAGAATGGTTGCCCCATGTTCTGCTATCACTTTACTGGATAAGTACAAGTTCAACAATTCCAATAAATTTGATATAACAAGTTTCATAGTAAAATGGTGAAAGACAAGACATAGAGGTTCCATATAAAGGAGAAAATTATGCTTTTACAGAAGACAAAAAAACCAGCTTCACCGCTGAAATAATGAACATCACTGATTGCATCAAATGATACATGTGAGTAATGCCAAAATTAGTAGTCAAAAACACACCTTGAATTGTCGTTCCTAATAGTACGTGCATTGCCAAAGGCCTCCAGCAACGGGTTAGACTAGATCAAAAATGAAAAAGGATTAAGAGTTAGTAATCCGAACCTTTTTAACTGCAAAAAAAAATCAACCAAATTTAATCATCAATGATAGAATTTCACTAACTAACAAAAAGAAAAAGAAAAGGGAAAAAGAACCTCACTACAGTAAATAGAAAACACTGAAAAAATAAAGAACCATAGAGGATGATCTTCAAGCAATTAGAATTGCATTAGCAATCTTAACCTAACTGGCACTACATCTAGATTTTGATGATGAAAAAACACTAGGCTAGAAACTAACGTTTCCAATGACATGAGAATGACAGTAAGAACACTACAGTTTATTTATTGAGCTTTAGTCTGTCATTTGCTGATTTGATGGACAAAGAATGTTGTCAATTCGCATGCAAGAAGAATGTTGATGCTTCATAAGGTAATCGAATAAGATGATTAGTCCTTTACATCTGGAAAAGGAAGGATGCTCTCCTTCCCAGACTGAGCCACATTAACTTCATGACAGGAATATTCATTGTTGCGTGCAGATTTACAGGTTCCTCTCATATGACATCCCTCATCACAATGTGAAATGTTTTGATCTCATCAGTTTTTCTTTCCTGGGTGCATTTAGTAAACTGTTGGACTGAACAGCCATCCAATAAGTTTATGGAGATGCCACCTCCAACAACAACAACAACAACAACTACCCAGTATAGTCCCACAAAGTGGGGTCTGGGGAGGGTAATATGTAGACGAGCCTTACCCCTACCCAAAAAAGGCAGGGAGGCTATTTCCAATCGACCCTCGGCTCAGTGAAGGAAAGGGAAAAACAAAAACAAAAAACAAAAACAAAAGGGCATTAGTAAGTCCAGCAGAAATGGCGTAAATAGTTATCTAAACATAAGAACCATAAATAAATAAATAAATAACATGCAATAATATCATACATTAACTACTATAAATAGCTACCATAAGGAAGACACAATCCAAAACACAGATCATCTATGGATAGCCTTGTCAAGCCTCACCCAACCCAGGGTGAGTAGTAGGAAAAACTCTAGTGGTCCCTATCCTACAACCCTGACACTAGACCTCCAGACTTTCCTATCAAGGGCCATGTCCTCGGAAACCCGCATGTCATGCCTAATCACCTCTCCCCAATACCTCTTAGGCCTCCCTCTGCCTCGCCGAACGCCGACCATCGCCAGCCGTTCACAACTCCTCACCGGGCCATCAGGACTTCTCCTCCACACATGCCCGAACCACCTCAGCCTCGCTTCTCGCATCTTCTCCTCCACCGGGGCCACCCCCACCTTCTCTCGAATAACTTCATTCTTAATCTTATCTAACCTGGTGAGCCTGCACATCCACCTGAGCATCCTCATCTCCGCAACCTTCATTCTCTGAACATGAGAGTTCTTCACTGGCCAGCACTCCGCCCCATACAACATTGCAGGTCTAACCACAGCTCTATAAAATTTCCCCTTGAATTTCTGTGGAACTTTCTTGTCACACAGGACTCCTGATACAAGCCTTCACTTTGACCACCCCGCTCTTATACGATGAGTGACGTCCCCGTCAATCTCCCCGTCCCCCTGAATCACCGACCCAAGATATCTGACACTGTCCCTCTTGGCGATGACCTGAGATCCAATCATCACGTCCCTGCCTACTTCGCTTGGCTCGGCGCTAAATTTGCACTCCAGGTATTCTGTCTTAGATCTGCTTATTTTGAAACCCTTAGACTCGAGAGTTTGTCTCCATACCTCTAACCTCTCAATAACACCGGCCCTCGTCTCGTCTATCAGGACCATATCATCAGCAAATAGCATACACCAAGGCACATTCCCTTGAATATGTCGGGTTAGAGCATCCATCACCAAGCGCCGATCCTTGATGGAGCACCATAACCACTGGAAAATGGTCTGAGTCGCCACCCACCGTCCTAACCCTAGTCTTAGCTCCATCGTACATGTCCTTAATTACTCTGATGTAGGCTTCCGGCACGCTCTTCGCCTCCAAGCACCTCCATAGCACCTCCCTTGGGACCTTGTCATACGCCTTCTCCAAGTCGATAAGTACCATGTGCATGTCCTTCTTCTTATCCCTGAACTGCTCTACCAGCCTCCTGACAAGGTGGATAGCTTCTGTAGTGGAGCGACCCGGCATGAAACCGAACTGGTTCGCAGTATAGATGTCATCTCCCTCACCCTCACCTCGATCACCCGCTCCCAGACCTTCATGGTGTGACTTATTAATTTGATACCCCTATAGTTGTTGCAGCACTGGATGTCCCCTTTGTTCTTGTACAACGGCACCACTGTACTCCACCTCCACTCATCCGCCATCCTTTTGGTCCTGAAGATCGCATTGAATAACCTGGCAAGCCACTCCACTCCTGACCTACTCATGCACTTCCAGAACTCCATCGGGATCTCGTCAGGCCCGGTCGCTCGACCCCTACTCATTTTACGCATAGCCCCCATGACCTCCTCCGCCCTAATGCGCCTGCAGTACCCAAGGTCTCTATGTTGCTCTGAATGCCCCAACTCCCCTAGGTCTATGATACAATCCCTCTGCTCGTTAAGTAAGTCTTGAAAGTATGCCTGCCACCTCTGCTTGACTTGAGACTCCCCCATCAGAACTCTACCATCCTCGCCCTTGATGCACCTAACTTGGTCAAGATCACGCGCCTCCCTTTCCCTTGCTTTAGCTAACCGAAATAACTTCATGTCCCCGCCACTCTCCCCTAGTTCCTCGTACATGCGACCAAACGCCGCGTTTTTAGCTTCCGTAACCGCCAGCTTTGCTTCTTTCCTCGCCACCTTGTAGATCTCCCTGTTTGCTCTGCGTTCTTTCTCGCTTGTGCTCCCTGCCAACTTAGCAAACGTCACCTTCTTCACCTTCACTTTTCCTTCGACTACATCGTTCCACCACCAGTCACCCTGATGTCTGCCTGAATAACCCTTGGCTACCCCGAGCACGTCCCGTGCTACCTCCCTAACCAAGTTCGCCGTCTCTGACCACATAGCGTCCGCTTCTCCAGAACTTCTCCAAGCTCCGCCCTCAGCTAACCTTCTCTCCAACTCCTGTGCTTTCTCCTTAGTCAAAACACCCCATCTAATCCGCGGTTGTCCCCGAGCACCCCTCCCCTTCCTCTTCACCCAGAGACCGACATCCATCACTAGGAGTCTATGGAGGGTCGAAATGGACTCTCCCCGAATAACCTTGCAGTCCTTGCACATATCCCTATCACTTCTTTTGAGGAGGAGATAATCAATCTGATTCCTCGCCGCCGAACTCTTGAAGGTGACCAAATGCTCCTCCCTCTTCTGAAATGTCGAGTTCGCAATCAGAAGCTCGGAAGCCCTGACGAAATCAAGCAGTGACGTGCCTTCTCCGTTCCTAACCCCAAAGCCAAAGCCACCGTGAACCTCACCATAACCACCAACAACATCCCCAATATGACCATTAAAGTCCCCTCCAATAACTAACTTTTCAGATTGGAGATGCCACCTCCAGTGCAGTTAAAATGCATAGAAGTCTTGACAAAGAAATGGATTATAAAATTTGTGCATCTATTTTATCCACGCAGCTCGATCTGAAGCTTGAATATCTGAATGGTTTTCTAAGTGAATATCATACTGTGTTAGTTGAACCCAATACAGCGAGATTCAGAAACTGATGATAGGCTAGGAATAAGCGTCATGAAAGGGCAAACTGGATGGAGTGATAGTGGTCTACTGAAATGGCTGCACATGCCAGCGCATGTACTGATAAATAAAGGGCTCTGGTTCCACATGTGAGGTACACGAGACCTTCTGAGCTCAAACTTGTAATTTGAGGTAGATGTCTACATGCTTTCGATATTACTGAGAGGATATAGTGGACCTCTACTGGAAGTTGCAAATTGAAGAGCCAAGATCTGTTCTTCGCAAGATATTGGCTCTGTTTCAGTGTTTTGTTTTGTTTTTGTCCTTTGATGAGAAACCAGAGGATGGAATCACAGACTCTGATAATATGTAAAGAAGGAGAAAAGAGAAGATTTTGAGAATGAAACTTATTATTCCCTCAAGCCAATGAAAACAGATGATGTTTACAAGTTTACAAGTAATCCCAAGAAAAAGAAGAGCATGTCATTGCAACCCATAAATCTCCGAATTCCACAGTTATAGGGATTCGGGATTTTTCATATTTACAAGGCATAGTATCTTGCTTCATTTTCATATTCTTAATGTATTTAAAAGGATGGATAAAATATTGCATCTCCGCTATTATCATTTCTAATATATATGAGGAGCCAACTCAATTGAGTAAAACTCTATCTCCCTTCTTGTTCATATTGGTTAGGGTAGTCTTGAGCAGAACGATAGATAGAACAGCTTGAGAGGACGGCTAAAAGGTTTCACGATGCAAATAGCTCAGTTCGAAAGGCAGTATCACTTACATTTTGTATGAGGATGACACAATGGTTCTCGTGATGCTGATGCCATATTGTTAAAATTCCTGAAAATAGTCCTAAAAGCCTTTGAAATTGTTCTAGAGTTGTGCATCATCTTGAATGTGAAGTAGTTAGTCATGTTTAGTGTCCCACATCAGGAAGTAGATACCTATTATTATGTAATTACAGTATATAAATAGGGTTGTACAACACTTTAATCAATGATAATATTTTTCTCCCGTGCATTCTCACATGGTATCAGGGCATTAGTGAGAAAAGAACAATGTGCGTCATTCCAGCAACATCTGGGAAGAAATAACTTAGTTGCCGTGCATTTTTCCAGTGACCTAAGTGACTGATTTGCGTCATCTTATGTTTGGTGAATGTTGTGCACAAACCATCACCACCATTAGATTCAGAAACCTCCGGCGACCAAACCCTAAAAAGGTTCTCCGACAACAAACGCCCCAGGCGCCTCCACGCGCCATCCAGATCTGCGATTCCGCCGGCGCGTCTGTCCCACGCGCCGGCGTGTGCATGCTTCTCCAGCATTTTTTGGCCAAGCTTCTTGGGGACAGCCTAGTCGCACATAAATTCCGAGTCCATTGGTATTATTTTCGACAAATTCCGACAACTTTGGAATTTTCCTGCGTGAACAGTGATATCCAAAAAATTTCTGCTTTTTCGGCACAATATTATAATGGCACTCGTATCAGAAGCCTTTAACTCACAATCTGTTGGATCCAATGAATTAAATCCAATCCAGATGGTTTCTTTACCGGATTATATTGAGTTCCTTCGGTACAAAACATGTAAACGGATATCTTCAGGGATAGCTTCCGTCGTTCAAACTGATAGTAGTGACTTGTGTCTCCCAATCTTCAACATCTGAGTTTTTGGTCATTGATTCAGGTGCATCTTATTATATTTCTGGTAACAAATCTCTTTTCACTAGTGTTTCATATTCTCAATCTCTTCCGGCAGCCACAATGACCAATGGGTCTCAAACCATGGCAACTTCAACAGGTCAAGCAAGCTCACTTCCTTACGTTTAGATTCAGTCTTTTATGTTCCCAGTAGTCCTTTTAATCTCATAGTTGTTAGTCGTTTAACCAAATCACTTAAATGCGTTCTTTTATTTCTTGATGACCTTGTTTTTATACGGAAACACAGTACGGGGCGGATCATTGGTAGCGGACGTGAATCAAATGAACTTTATTACCTTATCCTTGCAAAATCACATGGACTCGCATCTTGTCTACTTTCAATAACTAGTCTTGTTACCGATTCACCAAATGTATAACATAAATGTTTGAGACATCCCAGTTTGTCAAAATTTCAAAAAATGGTACCTGATTTATATTGCTTGTTCACTCTAGAGTGTAAGTCATGTTAGCTCGGTAAGCAAACTCGCTCTCATTCCCCAGCGTCTTGATAATAGAGCGAAGTCACCTTTTACTATAGTATTCAGATGTTTGGGGTCCTAGTCGGGTCAGTTCTACCTTAGAATTCCGTTATTTTGTCAATTTCATTGATGATTATTCCAAGTGCGCTTGGATATTTTTGATGAAAAGTCGGTCTGCGTTATTTTCCATTTTCCGGACCTTCCACATTGAAATTCAAAATCAATTTGAGGTTTCTATCCGCACATTTCGCAGTGATAACGCCCTAGAGTATTTATTTGCCCCATTTCAGAAGTTTATGAACTCTTATGAGATTATTCATCAAACATCTTGTCCGTACATATCTTAATAAAATGGGATAGCTGATAGAAAGAATAAACCTCTTTTTGAAACTACTCGTACCCTGCTCATACAATCTCATGCTCCGTTGCGATTTCTTTTTTTTTTTTTGGGGGGGGGGGGGGGGGGGGGGGGGAGGTGGCAGTTCTTACATCTTGCTATCTTATTAGTCGTATGTCATCTTCAACTATCCAGTCAAGTTCCATTCTCTGTCATATTTTCCCACTTACCTTTGTTCTCTCTTCCACCCCGTGTCTTTGAAAGTAAGTGTTTTGTTCATAACCTCACTCTAGCAAAAGATAAGTTAGCTCCTCGTGCTCTTAAGTGTGTATTTCTGGGTTACTCGAGAAAGCAAAAGTGGTATCGATACTATTCTCCCGACCTCCAGCTAGGGCTGCTTATCGGGCGGATTGGGCGGTTATTCACTCTTAACGGTTTGGCTTATCGGTTACCGGCTTTTAAATATATCAATCTGCTAGCCACCCGACAAGATATCATGCGGATTGATATCGGTTTAGCTCTTGTCGAGCGGTTATCGGCCTAATTCAATCTTTATTTTAAATAGAATAGAAATTCCAAATTTGAAACTGAAACTTTTATACATGATTTTAAGAAGCAGAAAATTTCACGCTTCTATTTTAGAATAGGAAAAGGCTCACTACGAACTTGGGGACTAATTTGGTACTCAATGAATATGGTGATTGAAGGGTTTATGTCATGCTTGCAGATGCAAACATTCCCCTGTAATTTTGGGAATGACCCCAGGAGCACCTAACAGAGTTGGAAAATGTTACAAGCACAATAGAGGAGTAATATAAACTTCTTTCCAGTTTCATTGAAATAGCAAAGGTTCGGTGCTAAGCTGGACAACTAATGATTAATTGAAATGCACCTAAAGATACAAACTGAATGTTATTATGCACTAGATGTTAATGTTATTTGGGTATGGTCATATGTTTTCATTTTTATATGGAGCAGTCAATTGATACGTGAAACTCAAAAGGAAGCTGAACACTTCATATGTTAAGCCCGTGCAAATTTCCCTCTAGTATATATATACACACATATTCTTAACGGATTATCCGTTAAGAAAATTGAATAATATATATACTCTTAACGGGTTAACAGATTATCGGTTAAGAAAATTAAATAATCCGCCCCCAAAACCGATAAACCGCTAATAAAAAAATTTCAATCTGTTCCTCATATGTTAAACCGTTAACCCGATACCAATAAGCCATTAAGCTTCGATTTCGGTTCGGTTTTCGAATTTAGAACCCCCTACCTCCCGCGGTATCTTATATATGCTAATGTTACCTTCTTTAAAATCCAATCATACTTCACATGTCTAGGTAATCACTTAGATATTTCTGAGGTGCTACCAGTTTTATCTTTTGGAGATTCAGTCACTATCTCTCATTCATCTTACTCTACAGTTGCAGCTCCACCACCTACTGCTCCAGTTGCAGCTCCACCACCTATAACTCCAGTTCCACTACCTAGTCCAGTTCAACCTTCTACAGCTCCACCACTCTTGATTTATCATCGTCGTCCACGTCCAGCAGGCCCAGGTGATTCACGTCTTACATCAGATTCTGCACATACTGCGGACTTGTCTCCTCATAGTCAACCAATTACACTCCGCAAAAGCGTACAATCCACTCTTAATCCTAATCTACATAATGTCGGTTTAAGTTATCACCATCTGTCATCACCTCATTATGCTTTTATATCATCTTTGTCGACTGTTTCTATCCCAAATTCTACTTACCTCATCCAGAATGGCGACAGGCTATGATTGAGGAGATATCTGCTTCACATGCAAGTGGCATTTGGGAGTTTGTTCCTCTTCCTTCAGGTAAGTCTACTGTTGGTTGTCGTTGGGTTTATGCGGTCAAAGTCAGCCCGAATGGCTAGGTTGATCGGCTTAAGGCTCATCTTGTTGCAAAAGGATACACTCAAATTTTTGGGCTTGATTATAGTGACACTCTAATATATTTGCATGCTATTTTATTTATCGTTCTTATGTTTAGCTAATTATTTACGCTATTTCTGCTGGAGTTACTAATGCTCTTTTGTTTTTGTTTTTGTTTTTGTTTTTTTTTTCCCTTTCCTTCACTGAGCCGAGGGTCGATTGGAAACAGTCTCTCTGCCCTTTCGGGTAGGGGTAAGGCCTGTCTACATATTACCCTCCCCAGACCCCACTTTGTGGGACTATACTGGGTAGTTATTGTTGTTGTTATTGTTGATTATAGTGACACTCTCTCCCGTGGCTAAAGCAGCATTTGTTCGTCTCTTTTTGTCCGGGGTTGTTGTACGTCATCGGCCTCTTTATCAGTTAGACATTAAGAATGTTTTTCTCCATGGTGATCTTGAGGAAGAAGTTTAAGTGGAACAACCACCTGGTTTTGTTGCTCAGGGGAGTCTAGTGGTCTTGTATGTCGATTGTGCAGGTCACTATATGGTTTGAAACAGTCCCCTCGAGCTTGGTTTGGTAAGTTCAGCACCGTTATTCAGGAGTTCGACATGACTCATACTCTCATAGTGAAGCTGATCACTATGTGTTTTATCGGCATTCTGCTCCTAATATGCGTATTTATCTGCGGTTTATATTGATATATTGTTATTACTGGCAATGATCAGAATGGTATTACTAATATGAAGCAGCATCTCTTTCAGCACTTCCAGATTAAGGATCTAGGAATATATATTGAGGTCGCTCAAACTAGCTCGGTATTGTTATTTCACAGCGGAAGTATGCCTTAGACATTCTTGAGGAGACTGGAATGATGGGATGTAGACCTGTTGACAATCCTATAGATCCGAATGCTAAGCTTCTGCCTGAACAAGAGGAGCCTTTTAGAGATCCTACGAGATATAGGAGGTTGGTTGGCAAATTGAATTACCTCACAGTAACTAGACCTAACATTTCTTTTCCGGTGAGTGTTGTAAGTCAGTTTATGAATTCTCCCTGTGATAGTCATTGGGATGCAGTTGTTCACATTCTTCAGTATACAAAGTCAGCTCCAGACAAAGGGTTACCATTCGAGGATCAAGGCTCCAAGTAGATTATTGGGTACGCAGATGTTGATTGGGCAGGATCACCTTCTAATAGACGTTCTACGTCTGGATATTGTGTTCTAGTAGGAGGTAATTTGGTCTCTTGGAAGAGCAAGAAACAGAATGTAGTTGATCGATCTAGAGCCGAAGCCGAATATCGAGCCATGGCTATGGCAACATGTGAGCTAGTTTGGGTCAAGCAGTTGCTCAAGGAGTTGGAGTTCGGAGAAATCAGCAAGATGGAACTTGTGTGTGATAATCATGCGTCAAATCCGGTGTTCCATGAGAGGACAAAACACATTGAGATCGACTGCCACTTTGTACGAGAAAAGATATTCTCAGGAGATATTGCTACAAAGTTTGTAAAGTCGAATGATCAACTAACAGATATTTTCACCAAGTCTCTTACTGGTTCTCCTAATAGTTACATCTGTAACAAGCTCGATACATATGATTATATGCACCGGCTTGAGGGGGAATGTGAAACAGTTAGACATGCTTAGTGGCCCACATCGGGAAGTAGATACCTATTATTATGTAATTACAGTATATAAATAGGGTTTGCTCTGATGGTAAGCAACCCCCACTTCCAACCGGGAGGTTGTGAGTTCGAGTCTCCCCAAGAGCAAGGTGGGAAGTTCTTGGAGGGAAGGATGTCGAGGATCTATTTGGAAACAGTTTCTCTACCCAAGGGTAGGGGTAAGGTCTGTGTACACACTACCCTCCCCAGACCCCACTAAGTGAGATTATACTGGGTTGTTGTTGTTGTTGTAAATAGGGTTGTACAACACTTTAATCAACAACAACAACAACAACAACTACCCAGTATAGTCCCACAAAGTGGGGTCTGGGGAGGGTAATATGTAGACGGGCCTTACCCCTACCCGAAAGGGCAGAGAGGCTTGTACAACACTTTAATCAATAATAATATTTTTATCCCGTGAACCCTGGAAATAAATTACATATATCCCATGAATGAGGTGGAAAGCGTGCAGAAACTAGCAGAGGTTTAGTGCTACAAATTAGCCTTCTGCCCGCCAACCGATCTGAGTCTTCCCGTAGGGACGAGCAAAGCTTTACCACTGTTGCAAGGGGTTTATTGAGAAGTTTGAGGAAAAAATAAGATTTTTGGAAACATCATTATTTATTTTTTGGAGGTACGGTAACTCTAATAAATAGCATACTTGATATCTCACCTGCTTATGCTATGTCGCTGTTTCCGCTTCCAAATAAGGTGGAAAAGCAGCCTACAAAGTAGAGTGCTTTTCATGGTCAGTGGCTAAAGAGGCTCTGGTGCAAGAGGTATGACTATTTGCAACCTGAAGAAAATTATGAAGACGCAAAGTACCCCCTTTTTTGGAAGGAAAAAGTTAGGCAAAGCATTTATTCATCCACAGCAGAATCAGAAATCAGATCTGGCACATGTCTATGAATTTGCTTAAGTTAAATGGTGCAAATCTCCTAAAGACCTACTACTTTGATGGAATAGAAGAAGACCACAAAAAGATGATAAAAAGTTGTAGACCACTACACTAGAGGCTATAACGGTTTTTTTTTTTTTTTTGTGGACAGAGAGAAATCAAAGATACTATAAAGCAAAAAAGGAAAATCTGTGTATCTTAAAGCATAGATGTTTAATTCTCATAGCCTTTTGGTGCAAAAATGCAATTGTAAGAAGTAGACAGGATGGTTAATTTCCTTGATTCTTTTCACACGTAGCTAATGTTGTAAGATGTGTTAGAATAATAGTGTAAATAGGAGTGAATAACCCTAATCCAATATGTATTAGGAATAGGATATGTTATCTGTATATATATAGGGCTCATTGTAACATTGTAAATAATATATCAATAATATTTTTCTCCCGTACATTCTCACATGGTATCAGAGCAACCGTGAGAAATTCATCGTTGTGCGTCATTCCAGCGATATCCGGGAAGAAAGAACTAAGTCGTGACTAATTGCGTCAAAGTCACTAATTATCAGTGATGTACAAAATCCGACACCACCACAAGGTTCCCAAGAGAGATCCGACCAAACTACAGAAAAAATCACCGAAAATTCGCCACCCACGCGCCGTCACGCGCCTGTCGGAGGTCTGTCGTCGACGGCGCGTCTGTCCCACACGCCGGCGGGTGAGACCCCTTCCGATCAGAATTTGAAAAAGTTCCTTTGGGGCAGTTGGATCGCCCTCAAATTCCGAGCCTACCCATAATTTTATTTTTCAATTCCGACAACTTTGAATTTTTTCCGGCATCTACAGTAATTTTCCGGTAAAAAAACAGTGTTTCCTTCATATGTTTCAGCGAGTTGTCAGTCGATTCTTTATTTTATTTGGTGATAATACCACAATGTCTTTGGGAGTCGATGCTTTCGGGTTTAGAAACCCGGGTTCTGCCAGTTCCGGTGTTATGATTACCTCAGAATCTTTAATGGAAGGTTCAAACTACTTAACTTGGGCTTCATCTGTCGAGTTGTGATGTAAAGGTCAAGGAGTTCACAATCATTTAACAAAAAAGGCTATCGAAGGTGATGAAAAGGCCAAAACACTATGGGAGAAGGTCAATGCCCAGTTATGTAGTATCATGTGGCGATCTATTGATTCCAAGTTGATGCCCTTATTCCGTCCATTCCATATATGTTATTTAGTTTGGGAAAAGGCTCGTAATATATATACTAATGACATATCTCGCTTCTATGATGTAATATCGCGAATGACAAGTGATAAGAATGGACTTTGGGTCTAACTCAACCCCAAAAGCTAGCTTATGAGGTGAGGATTGCCCAAGCCATATAAGGAGACCAAGGACCACAAATCCCTCCGATGTGGGACAACTCAACACCCCCCCTCACGCCCAGATCTCTGGAGCGTGGACAACATAAATGGGGGCCCAACATCGGTAACAATAATTGGGATGGGCCTGGCTCTGATACCATGATAAGAATGGACTATGGGCCTAACTCAACCCCAAAAGCTAGCTTATGAGGTGAGGATTGCCCAAGCCATATAAGGAGACCAAGGACCTCAAATCCCTCCGATGTGGGACAACTCAACACCAAGTATAGTAGCCTCCTTCGAGTTGAAGATCTATCAACTCCATGTCTTCTATAAAATCTGACAATTCCACCATCCCTCCGATGCGGGACAACTCAACACCCCCCTCACGCCCAGATCTCTGGAGCGTGAGGGGGGGTGTTGAGTTGTCTCACATCGGAGGGATTTGAGGTCTTTGGTCTCCTTATATGGCTTGGGCAATCCTCACCTTATAAGCTAGCTTTTGGGGTTGAGTTAGGCCCAAAGTCCATTCTTATCATGGTATCAGAGCCAGGCCCATCCCAATTATTTTTACCGGTGTTAGGCCCCCATTTATGTTGTCCACGCTCCAGAGATCTGGGCATGAGGGGGGTGTTGAGTTGTCCCACATCGGAGGAATTTGAGGTCCTTGGTCTCCTTATATGGCTTGGGCAATCCTCACCTCATAAGCTAGCTTTTGGGATTGAGTTAGGCCCAAGGTCCATTCTTTTCAACAAGCTTGAAGAAACAGGAATTGGATATGTCTCCTTACTTGGAACAAGCAGAGGCAGTCATGGAAGAATTTGAGACGCTGGTGTCAGTTTCTTCTAGTATTGAAAAAAGCAACAAGGGCAACGACAAAAGATGTTTCTAGTTCTTACACTAGCTGGACATTAAGAATGTTTTTTTACACAGTGACTTCGCGGATGAAGTTTAGATGGAGCAACCACCTGGGTTTGTTGCTCAGGGGGAGTCTCGCGGTTTTGTATGCCGCTTGTGCCGGTCACTTTATGGTCTAAAGCAGTCTCCTCGAGCCTGGTCTGGTAAGTTCGGCACAGTTATCCAGGAATTTGGCATGATTCGGAGTGAAGCTGATCACTTTGTATTCTATCAGCATTCTGCTTCGAGTCTCTATATTTATCAGCTGGTCTATGTCGATGACATTGTTATTACCGGCAATGACCAGGATGGTACTGCTAAATTGAAGCAACATCTCTTTCAACATTTTCAGACTAAGAATCTGCGCAAACTAAAGTATTTTCTAGGTATTGAGGTCACTCAGTCTAGCTCAGGTATTGTGGTCTCACAACGAAAGTATGTCTTAGATATTCTTGAGGAGACAGGAATGACAGGTTGTATACCTGTTGACACTCCGATGGATCCGAATTCTAAACTTCTGCTAGGACAGGGGGAGCCGCTTAACGATCCTACAAGATATAGACGGTTGGTTGGTAAATTAAATTATCTTACAGTGACAAAACCAGACATTTCCTTTTCTGTGAGTACTGTGAGTCATTTTATGGGTTCTCCGTGTGAGTCATTGGGATGCAGTTGTTCGAGTTCTTCGATACATAAAATCAGCTCCAGGCAAAGGTTTATTGTTTGAGGATTGCGGCCATGAGCAGATCGTTGGATACTCAGATACTGATTGGGAAGGATCACCTTCTGATAGATGTTCTACGTCTGGATATCGTGTCTTAGTAGGAGGAAATTTGGTGTCCTGGAAGAACAAAACACAGAATGTGGTTGCTCGGTATAGTGCAGAATATCGAGTGATGGCTATAGTAACATGTGAGCTAATTTGGATCAAACAGTTGCTCAAGGAGTTGAAATTTGGTAAAGATTAGTCGGATAGGACTTGTGTGTGATAATCAAATTGCTTTTCATATTGCATCAAATCCAGTGTTCCATGAGAGAACTAAACACATTGAGATTGATTGTCACTTTGTTAGAGAAAAGAGACTCTCGGTAGATTGCTACAAAGTTTGTGAAGTCGAATGATCAGCTTGCAGATATTTTCACCAAGTCTCTCATTGTTCCTCGTATTAACTACATATGTAACAAGCTCGGTACATATGATTTGTACGCACCAGCTTGAGGGGGAATGTTAGAATAATAGTGTAAATATGAGTGAATAACCATAATCCAATATGTATTAGGAATAGGATATGTTATGTGTGTATATATAGGGCTCATTGTAGCATTGTAAATAATATATCAATAATATTTTTCTCCCGTGCATTCTCACAAGATGCATAATACTGGGTTTGTACTACTTATCCATTGCACTCTCTAGTGCTCTTCTTTAATAAAATTTTCATTACATTTTTAAAAGAAATGGAAAAGCAGCTGCATAAGTTGAGGAAGATTTTTCCCTTTGGGAACACAAACTGCCAAGAAAGATATTCTGTATTATGAAGTGGGAGAAGTGTCTAGAACTAAAAAAGATGGTAAGTTAGAGGTTAAGGCTAAGTGATCTGATCCTTCAGTAGAAGTTTATTATATAAGTGGCTTTCGGGATGTAGAAGCTTATTATATAAATGCCATTGGAGATGTAATGTAGAAGATGGGTGCTCATTGGAGGGGAGAGGTCTTTGCAAAGTAT